>HG992263.1:5000000-7500000 GCA_905220585.2 Nymphalis polychloros
TGAAAAATGATGTATATTTCTTCTCATAAGAATGATTCACATTTTAGATTTAATAATTCTGTGTTCAATACAATCCATGACTTTTTTTCTGACATAATGTTACTTAAGAGTAATTATAAGCAAGCATCACAATTTAGATCTCATAGCTGAAGTGCTTTGTTGCGATGTAAAAAGTATACCCAGTCTTACAATGCCAATTATATTCACAGATAAAGTTATTTTTCACCAGGCAAATCGTTTTCTCCTTTGCTTTCTTATTATCAACAAAAAAAAAACAATTAATTAAATATAGAACATCCATAAACGAACTGTTAAGTAACAACATTTTCCGTTAAGAATTCGGAGCTGTTGCTCACACTGCCATTCGAAATAAGAATTTGGAAATAAATTGTACGCGATCAATAACAAAAGGTGGGCTGGATGCGGAAGGCAGAGAACCGGACGCTTTGGAGCAGCTTGGGAGAAGCTTATCCAACAGTGGATAACGATTGACTGAAGATGACATGATGACTATCAATACCAAAGGCCTATGTCTGTGCTTAAATATTATAAAGCCCAAGTGCGCAAGCACAACTGCACTATCTATATCCTTATTTTTATAATCCAATACGAGAGATCTAATGCAGAGCCAAGGGATACACTGATAGAAACACTGCCAACTTCCTAAGCAGGTTTCTACTAAGAACTTCTTAGCAGAAATGTCATTACTCCGTCGCAGATCTGATCCCAGGGCTGGCAGGTGCAGCTGTATAAGCTATCAAACTTTTATATAACAGTGATTCCGGTTATTAATAGTCATACAATTACTATCAGTATCAGTACAATGTTTAAGTACTAGTTAATATTTAAATAAACTTAGCATACATGTAAATTGATAATATACATGCTATATAGCATTTCGCATGTGTGCAATGTGAACATGCAAACTGACAGCTGTGTCGAAACTATTGACTTTATTCTATCTATTGCACTGTTTCGACTTTATGGATGTACAATGGACAATTACTTAATGGATTTTTATACGAGTTTTTTTTTTCAACAAAATACCGTGCGTTTATTCGTTTTTAAACGCCTTTCTTATTATTGATTAAGCAATCAAAGTTTGGAAATACATTTTTAAGCTATACGATTTTAAGTTGTATTATATTGGCTTCGCCAATTAATCAGCTACTTGTTTTGGTAGTATTTTAATTGTACCGTATTGTTCTACACATTCTATCGTAGTACATTTTTTTTAAATTAATTGATAGTAAAAAAAGAAAAGATATATATTGATTTTACAATATATATTACTGAAATATACTCATTATTGTGAAAAAAGGAGGACAAACAGTGGTTTACTGTCTGCCATAATAAATCAGAAATGGCATAATCTATACAACAATCATGAATAATTTTATTAGTGAATATCCGCGATGAAAATCTCGCAAACAGTAAACGTTCGTTGACATTTGACATTTCTTGATAGCTCACTCTACTCAAGCGCCTCTCGCGACGAAATCAAGCGCAATATAGTAATAAAGTAATTAATCATCAATTACTATATTTTTCTAAAATATTCTGTATAAATAATAAAATGAGTTTATTTTATTTAAATATCATATTTAGTACAAAATCGCATTTGCCAAAGGCGCGTACAAGACATAATTAGGTCGTTTTGGTATAAATTAAAAATAGGTTTTAAAAACATGTAACAGTAGGTCATTTTATTGCTAATTTCAACTCATTATTGGTCTATCTACATTCTATGTAACATAATGTTCACAAGCGTTGGCGATAATTGCTGGACCTTTCACATTGATCGAAAAATAGTATAATAATAAAACATTAGATAATATATAAGGCATATAACACAATGATTATATTATACATAACAGTAAAGCATCGAGTTAATATTCGTTGACCTTCAGGTTTGAGGCAGGATATTTGTATATAAATTTAATTGTATTTAATAGATCAATTTTAATGAAATGGTGGAAACGAGTAATTACTGAGTTGCTTGTCGGTTCTTCTCGGTAGAATCATTTCGAATCGGTAGCTTTACATTTAATTTAATCCTGTAAAATGAAAAAAGTGCTCGTAAAAGCGTACTTGGATATTTTGATTATTTAAAAGAAAACCAAATGTCATCGTTTTTAACAAAGAAATTGGATTATTTTGGCAAGAGAAAAGTTAACGTATAATACTAATAAAATATGTAAGTTATCTCTATTATTTGAGATGTCTGTTTCGGATATACGTAAATCTTCATAAATAACGCATTCACTGACTTATTTAAAATGAAAGTTATGTGAGAGATTAAGTCATCGAAGTGTATTAAATTTAATTCATAAGAAATAAAAAAATCGTTTATTGGCCTTAAAATATGTTACCATAATATTATTTTAAATTTTTCTTTTTCTTCTTATTTATTAAAATATATTAATTACTAAGGTGACGAATATCGGGCTGTATAGTAACAGACTCATTGTTTATAAAGAAAAAAAGTATATAAAAAAAAAGTCTGTCACCCTCTGTGTGAAAGCGGCATTTTTATGAAAGGTCCATACTTGTAAATGTAGAGTAATGGGTAATTATTGAGCGTTATGAACAACGGTGAACAATTACCCTACACGTTACGTGATGATAATATTGTTTGCTATTAAATAATTATAATGTAACAGATAATAAATTTTGTCACGTTTCGATTAACATTGAATATATGTACAATGTTCTCGGATATAATATTTATGACAATATTTTGATGTATTCACGGGCCTCATCACATTTAGAAGCGAATAGGAATAATTCAGTTTTTATTCCAAAATATTAAAAAAAATTGCGGCCTGGGTACCCCCAGTCAGGGACGAAGTTCTGTGCGATATTTTTTCGACTCAAGCCGTGTTTTAAAACGTAGATTTTAATTGATTATATTACCTCAACCACCTTTATATCGATCTCCTAAATTCGAACGCCCAACGTATCGCATTTTGTAGCGTTTGGTAGGCACAGTAAGAACGTTATTTCGTTATATGACATGACCTTGGGCCACTGCCATTTCACTCTACTGTAAGCCGCGTAAAAGAACTTTCTTCCAAAAAAAAACATATTCAAGTAGGTATATGATATAATCTGTATCATGTCAAGCAACATCTTCGCCCGTAAGCTGTTTGCCCAATGAATCTTATACACAACAATCATCCTATCATATTGTTTGTGCACTTTCAAAAATCTTCGAATATATACATGCGTACGAAGCAGCGTATCTTCATTTTAAACTTTAGAGAACTTAAATATAGAAAAAAAAAAAACGGAAAATGAATATAATTTATAATTAGAGAGATAAAGATAGAAAGACAAGTTACTCGATAATAAGCTAGCATTATAGTTAATTTATGTTCATTTTATTTGACACAATTATTTTAAATATTATATTTATTGTATAATATTATACAATTATCTATAAAAGATAGACATAAATTATTGCAAACTGAAGGCTCATTTCAGATACATTGCGATGTTTTATCCAACAACAATTACGACACATGTTTTATTTTAAAGGGTTAGATATATATGTATGTATGTATGTATAATGTATATATAAACATAATAATGTATGTAAATATACGTAATAAGGTTTTTATTCTTATTTAAACCACGGTGTTTAAATAAGAAGACTATAGTGCGACTAAAGTGCGAGCTACTAACTAGACGTGACATGACAGAAATTAAACCTTTTTGGGAGAGAAAAGATATTTTTTAAATGTCACGATAAGTGGAATTTGTGCATTCAAACTGAACTGTGTTTTTTTCTCATCGCACGCAAAGACATTTCTACAATAACTTGGCACTCACGGGACGTCATATACGACGACGACGAAATATCACATTTATTAGTTATTGAAAGAATTTATAATTAAAGAATAATATTAAATAAATATGGAATGAAATAAAAATAAAAGCAGAGATAGTATAACGCGTCGCGCACACGTGGAAGTAGAGCTGTGGTGGACTATGACGGCATAAGAGACCAGCATGCCGTTTGCCGTCTCGACATATGGGTTGGTCTAAACCCTAAGGATCAACAATATATGTTTCATATGAAAAATATTGAACGCAGCGTTTTTCCGGGTGATATATGATATATTGTTTGTTGTATAGACAATTTTCGCATAACAAACATTTAATTTTATTCAAACTTTCGCGTTTATAACATTTTGTGCATCACAAATGCATTTTAAATTTGAATATTAGATATAATGATATAATTAAAAAAAAATATCGAAACTACTTTTTAGTTTGATTCAGCCAGGCTATTTACATATATCATTTCGTGACGTCATTACAATATGATGATTGAATGCCTCGTTGGCTTAGTGGCTAGATATAAGGCAGATCCGGTGGTCCTGGGTTCAAATCTCAGGTCGGGCCAATAAATAGTTATTGGGTTTTTCTGTCAGAGAATTCTCAGTAGCAGTCCGGAGTCTGGAAGTTGGAAGTGTGTACACTCCCGTGCCTCGGAAAGCACGTTAAGCCGTTGTTCCTGCGCCTGAACTCTTTCCGATCGTGTCGGATTGCCGTCCCATCGGATTATTAGATCTAAGGAAAATATAGTGCTCTTGAGATTGACCGCTGTGACTGAAATCGGTTTGGAGGACATTATTATTATGCTTGATTCAGTGGCTAAATAAAACACTTGAATATTAAACGAAGAAGCAGTTTTAAGTCCGGTCAAGCACTACTGGGTTTTCATCTTAATTTGTATGCATTTATGTTTTGTTCAGTGATTAAGGAAATCATCATGAAGAGAACATGAACTGGATTCAATTTTGCCTCATGTGAATTCAGCCTAAGCTTTATGACTAACTAGTCTACACTATCATATGTGCTTTAAATAAAAAAATGTGATGATACAGCCTAAGGTGGAGCGCGCTTGCCTGTAAGATGCCTATTCACTCTAGAATTGAAGGTACCCAATTGTAGGTGGTGGGGAATGCGAAGGTCGGGAGAGTATTCCATACCTTAGTGGTGCGTATCAGAAACGAGGAAGCAAATCGTTTAGTACGTGTTTTAAGTGGGGTGTTGATCTTTTCGATGCCTCGTAGTTCTGTGGTAAAAAGGTGAAGGGGGAACCAAATTAAATATTTCCTGAGCACATTCTCCGAAATATATCCTGTAGAATACCGACAGACAGGCAACCTTACGACGGTGTTCCAAGCTCTGGAATTTTATATTGACCAGTGTCTGGTTGCCAATGAGCCTTCTAGCACGACGACTAGTTTTAATATTAATATTGCCTTAGAATAGGAATCAACATGATATAGTATTTTATATTCAGTTAATTTTATGGCTTAAAAGTTGAGCAATATATTGCTAGTAGAGCACCCACAAGCCATTTCACCGTTACGAACATTAACTTAACGAGATTTTACTCAATCGTAATTTTGTAATGTGCTTTAAAATCATTGTTTAAAAGTACTTTTGTAATTAAAATTTGCACAAGGCCGCCAAGAAATAGTTTTTTTTTAAATTTATTTTTATATTTTGACACAAATATCGCGTCTGTTAGAGTTAAACTAGTCCAGTCATTAAACATTTCAAAATACATGCGAACAGAGAAGGTTGATTTTTGGATATTGTGTAATGACATTTTTTCCATATGTTTCTCGAGAAAGAAAACAGAATATTAAAGAATATTAATCGAACAAGAAAGTAAATAATAATCTCTTAATTATTTACTTTCTTGTTCGATATCTTGGTAATGGATAATAGTAGGTCTCAATTAATATTACTGTAGGCCGTAAAAACAAAAAAAAAGTATTACTTAGAAGAGTGATCGCAAAAAAAAACCAAAAGTTATCTACCTTTTTTGATATAAAACATTGACATACATATATTTATTTCAAAAAATATTTTGCTTGCGATCATTTGGAATAATAGTAGCGATATGAGTTACTTAGTCAAAATTACTTTTTTTGTACTATAGATTTCATGTCGTTAATTTGAATAAGCTCTAAGGTACGATGAGATCTTTACCCAGCTGTTACATACAGCACATTACATACATACATACATCGTATCTTGTACCTCGTACTGTTTTATACATAATATGTTTATAATTACTAGGCAATTTACTAAATTAATTAATTACCTTTTTAGCTTCGATAACAATGTGGTATTTTTTTCAGTTATGAAACCAACCCGTCCTGGAGCAGCGCTCCAAACATTCTCAAGAGGAGAAGAGGCCTAGTTCAGCAGTGCGACATTTACTTTATGACTAATCATGGGCAACTAACCGCCTTATTCATAAACTTTATTTAACTGGTGATTAGTTAAACAACAGTTTGTCTTCTTCTTTCGTATGTCAAATCAATAATGACAGAAAAAGACAAATCAGTGTTTAGCTAAACAGTAACTAAGCAACGTTTATAAATAAGGCCGTAAGACTTTATTTTTCGGAAATAAATGCTGACATAATCAATAAACATCTCCGTGTTTTATTCTACAAGAATTAAAATAACTTCTCTCATTGCAGACTCAGTGTTTTCTAACTAATGCAAGAACCGGACTATTACTTATCATTAATGTTATGAAAAGGAAAGTCTCCTCAGATTGCACGTTCCGTATTCGTACAAAAAAATTATAAGTTCAATAATAAATTTAATATAGTTTTTAAATTGAGATACTCACAAAATGAAATGAATAAAATTAGATAGAAAATCTACATGTGTGATTATATGGCTGCAAATTATATTCGCCCGAGTGTTAGGGGATGTTATGTATAAAAAAGTTTTCCTATGTCCTTCCTCGGGGCTCAAGCTTGCCTTATGCCAAATTTCATCAAAATCGGTTCAGCGGTTAATCCGTGAAAGAGTAACAGACATACATAACTACTTTCGTATTAATTAATATATATTACGCAAACACTAGCAGATTCTAGAAAAGTGATTTGTTACAATAATAATAGCTTAATGCCTCTTTGGTCTAGTGGCTAGATATAAGGCCGCAGACCCGGTGGTCCTGGGTTCAATTCCCAGGTCGGGCCAATAAATAGTTATTGGGTTTTTCTGTCAGAAAATTCTCAGTAGTAGCCCGGAGTCTGGAAGTTGGAAGTGTGTACACTCCCGTGCCTCGGAAAGCACGTTAAGCCGTTGGTCCTGCGCCTGAACTCTTTCCGGTCGTGTCGGATTGCCGTCCCATCGGATTATGAGAGCTAAGGAAAAGAGAGTGCACATGTGTTTGCGCACACACTTGTGCACTATAATACGTCCTGCGCAGTTGGCTAATCTCTCTTGAGATTGGCCGCCGTGGCCGAAATCGGTCTGGAGGACCTTTTTTTTTAATAGCTTAATTTATTTGTTACTATCGTTTTGCCCGCGATTCCACCCGCGTAGTTCCCGTTCCCGTGGGAATACTGGGACAAAATGTAGCCTATGTTACTTGCTGATAATGTAGCTTTCCATTGGTGAAATAATTTTTTAAATCGGTTTAATGTAAGTGTAACAAACAAACAAACAAACTCACATTCGCATTTATAATATTAGTTTGGATTAAAATAAAGCACGTATTAATTAAATTGGTATAACCGATTAACGTAAATAAATATTGATCGTTCAACTTTACAATACAAACTTTAGCCGGTTCCAATCACAGGAGTTAAATAAACAACCCTTACCTTGAATATTGACATGTCATTATTGGTCATGTCAAAGGTTACATACGATTTAAGGTCAAAGTTGATTTAAGATCTAAATAATCTATGGTATTCAGTATGGATTCGTGAATAAATTGCGTTTCGATTGTCTGTGAAGTAGTCAAGCGGAATAGTGACTTATTATGAATAAATACTTTAATAATGAATAAAGTTTGGGATATTACGAGCCATGGACATTCATGAGTATATTACCTGTGCAATTCAAAAAATCTACCGCAAGCTTGGAGAGTTAAAATTCCAGCTTGGTACAGATAAATCAAAATGAAGATGCTTTACGTTTGTAGTAGTGTAACTCAAAGTAATTAAATCGACATAAACCAGTTTGCGCCAGTTACGGCGTGCCTCAAAACTCTCGTATAAGTAGCCGTAGATGTGTTATTTTGTTTTTTTTTTCTTACTAATTAGTTCATAATAAAATATATGTAGTAAAGTTAAAAATTGCGTCACAAAAACAATAGTAAATATGAATGTTATATATTAGGTGTGGAATAATTTAATACCATAGCAGAGAAATGGAATAATGTTTGTCTGCGTGCTATTGAATAGGAAAATTAATTTCAGGGTAGAGACGACGCCTTAGATGTAATATAAGAATTATCATTAACATAGTGATTTATCGGATAAAAGTGAGGATGATGATGATTACGAAATGTCTAGACTTGAAGAAATTCGTAATTAAAAATTACATTCAACATACGACTACATGGTATAACAATTATTTATTTATTTTATTAAATAGGAAGCCAACTCAGTATACAATTTTGTTTCTTATTTTAGAGTATTATTAAATGGCATAAATATAAAAATTGCATACCTCTCTTATAGGCTAACTTAACATGCATAGGAAAAACAAAAAAAAAAGTACATTCTTTGTTATTTAACTTAAAAAAAAATGATAATTAAATTAAATAAACAAATTTATGGACTTACTATGACATATATACATATAATGAGTATTGTCTTGCATCTTAGAAAAATATAAAAAATAAAAATATGTCAATTTATTTCTCTGTACGCGGTGCACTACTACAAGCGCATAAACATCACCGAGATGATTTCGGTTGTATTAATTTCTTCAATTCGAGGAAGGGGACGACGACGACGCTGGATTATGCTAACAAGAAGTGAAGAAGAAGATTTGTTATTATTTGTTACATATATTATTGTTTACAAGTATATAATTTCCTTTAAATTTAATTATAATAAATTGTATACTTAAGCTTTACGATACATATGAAGATGAGGCGGTCTATTAGCTGTTTTATATAAGTATCGCACGTTACAATTTTTGCGTTAATGTAATATCAGTTATGCAAAAATTAGGAGATATGCGCGAACAAATTATAACGCAATATCAAACTACTCATATTAATTTTAAATAGTAGGAGTTTCGTCGATTCGTAATTTGAAAGTGATTTCCGTAACGTTCGAAATTTGAAAATGTTACTAACGCAATTGTTTTCGGAGCAATAAAGTTTGAAAATGGAAAGTTATCAACCATATTTTTTCACAAGAAAAATGAATTAGTAGTTATTTCATTTCTTTTTAGGTTATATTTATAATTTAATTACATTGTATGTATAATGTATATATTTATGTGCATTTATTATTACTTGCTACTATTACTTCTCTTTATTTCACGGAAGCATCCGGCGCGAGTTTGACCTACACTCTCACATTTAATTTAAATTCATCTTATTTTTTAAATAATTACATAATTTTAATGTTATTTAATAATTATCTTAATTCTTATTATTTTGTTTTAATTATATATGGGGTTTTCCAATAGGGACGCTTGAACTTTGACAGCTGATTGCGGCCATGTTGTTTGAGTGACAGCTGTCAAATGCAGTGTGTTATATTCATTCCGTCCTCCCAAACCACCATGGCAGGTTACAGTTCTGCACGAGCAATTTCTGGACATGGTCATCTCGCGCGGAGGCGACGTGAACTGGCCACCGAGATCGTGCGATTTGACCCCGCTGGACTTTTTCTTGTGGGGTTTTCTTAAGTCGCAGGTCTATGCCAACAAGCCGCAAACCACCGATGCCCTCAAAGTCAACATACGCCACGCCATCGATCAAATACAGCCCGATTTGTGCGCCAGAGTCATCGAAAATTGGACCTTTCGTGTGCGCGCCACCAACCGAAGCTGTGGCGGTCATTTGAATGATGTCATATTCCATACATAATGGGGTCGATAGACCTTCCAAATAAAAAAAAAATTTCGTAAATATCTCTCCTACATGTATTTTTTTTTGCATTTCAAAGATCAAGCGCCCTTAATGGAAAACCCTATAGTAACAACGATATAATTTAAAGCATTTATTTGTTATCTGTTATTGTAAGGTTATGAGTTAATTATTATTGTCTTCGTGCTCAAACACAACTGCACTGTCGTTTTCTTTTATATAAAATATATAAGTGGACTGGCAAATGACCATTGGTGACCGTAATGGTCTAAAGACATTGGCGCTGTAAAAAATATTAATTAACCATACATTGCCAACGCGCCAACAACATTGGGAACTAAGTTGTTATGTTCCTTGTGCCTGTAAAATTACTCAGGCTCGCTTATCCTTCAAAACAGAATCCAACAATATTAAGTATTGCTATTTGGCAGTAGAATATCCGATAAGTGGGTAATGTCTACCCAAACGGGCTTGCACCAAGCTCTACCAATAAGAAAATCTATTCCCTCAATCTTACAATCCAATGAGACAGCAATCCGATATGAGCAAGTAGTGCAGGCGCAAGAGCAGTGCGTTTACATGCTTTCTGAGGCATGTAAGCAAAGCCAACTTTTTTTTTTATTTTATTGTAGAGGGGGCAAACGAGCCGTAGGCTCACCTGATGGAAAGTGACTATCACCACCCATGGACATCTGTAACATCTGAGGACTTGCAGGTGCGTTGCCGGCCTTTAAAACCAACGGCCAACTTCCAGAATCAGGGCTACTAATATCCTGGGACATTATTCACACAAAGCCATCTGATCCCAAATTAAGCAGAGCTTGTATACTATGGAAACCAGACAACTGATATTCTTACATATACTACTTTTCTTTTGTAAATACATGCATATATAGATAATTATACCCAGACTCAGAACAAACAGACATGTTCATGCACACAAATGTCTGTCCTGGGTGGGAATCGAACCCACGACCTGCGGCGTGAAAGGCAAGTATCTTACCAACCACGCCAACAGGCTCGTCACTAATGAGGATTATTTGACAATAAAAAAAAAAAAATTTTTCTTTGTTGGTCCGCTCCGGGTTTGTACATAGGACTGCGAGTTGACCATCAAGACGAACTATAATTGAATTATGCACATTACTCAAAATAAAAGTCCGTTGGCCAAGTTTATATTGCTTCAGATGATGGTAACGAGATCTACTCAGACACAGATTGATGATTTGAAGGCGTGAATCATTAGTGAATGTCGTTAGATTGTTGCTCCTGCAAGTTTTGCTTGTATTTTTATTAAACATATTAGTTAATATATCTCGTAATGTCGAAGGTTAGCTTAAAATCATTTAACATTTAAAACACTTTAATTTTCCATAGCGACTATTATGTTTAATTGAAGTAAAGTGACACTGGCTTACCTTGAACCCAACTACAAATAGAGTTATGGTACAAAATTTATACATGAGTATTAAAAGGGCTGAGCCGTTTTCTGAAATTGTGTATTTTATCAATACAAAATATTATAAAGCTGAAATGATTCTTTGTTTGAAGACACAATAATCTTAGCACTTAATAACCTGATTCGAAAAATATTTTAGTGTTAGATAGCCCATTTACTGAGAAGGACTATATACTATTTAACATTATGTAATAGGCCACGACAGCAGAACGGTGACGTTTGACGTGGGCGAAACCGCGTGGAGCAGCTATTATTCTTTGCTAGTCCTTAGTAATATTATAAAAGCGAGAGTGAGTTTGTTTGTTTATTTGGTAGGGTTTTACCACTCAACTAACCTAACCTTACATCAAGTCCCTCTCACACGATATGAATACATTAAAAATTATGTCACCTTTTCCTTAGTATTTATTGTAAAAAGGGAAATTAAATACATATAATTCGATAGGTATTGTGCCATAGATTATATCAAACAGCAATACTCGGTATGAATCTGTTACGGTTTGAGGGATGACTCAGTGTAACTATAGGCACAAGGGACATAGCATCTTAGGTCCAAAGGCTGTTGGCGCATTGGTTATGTAAGCGATGGTTAGTATTACTTACAATGTCAATGTCTCCAAGTGGTTGTGACCACTTACTAAATGGTGGTATATAACTACTTAAAAAAATATAAATAAATAACTGGTTGAAATACATAAACAAAGCCAAGATGGCTCAGTGGTTAGAACGCGTGAATCTCAAACGATGATCGTGGGTTCAAACCCTGGTAAGCACCACTGAATTTCATTTGCTTAATTTGTGATTATAATTTATCTCGTGCTTAACGGTGAAGGAAAACATCGTGGGGAAACCTGCATGTGTCAAATTTCACTGAAATTCTGTCACACGTGTATTCCACTAATCCGAATAAGCTTCAAACCTTCTTCTCAAAAAGAGGAGAAGAGAGAGGCCTTAGCCCAGCAGTGGGACAGGCTGTTACTGTACTGTACTTGAACAAAAACAGATTAATATAGACTACATAACTATTATATTGAAATATTTTTTATGATATGTTACTAAAGACGAGCGATAAATAAAGACATAGTTTCCGTGGTTAGCAACTCATTAGCGATGTTAACGTCTAATGCTATAATGTTTATGTGGAGGAGATAATTCAACGAGTAGCTCGTTTACACCTCCACTTCCCTATTGTCAGTTGTTCATAACTTATATGACAGCAATCGAAATATATATAGATCAACCGACTGACAATTTTGTAGCCTAAACGAATAGTTGCGACGTGATTTTATTATCAAGTGATCGCCCAGTGGTCGAAATTCGACCATAATTTATTTAAATTTTAAGTTTGAATGTTATTAAGATCAAAATCTCTATAAAATCATAGACTCCGACTAGGCTTCTTTTTTTATAGAATAAATGGGCCACTTGATTGTAAGAAATGTTAACTTCGCTTACTTGCTTACTACGTTCGTGTACTTATTTGTTTTTGTTCATGTTCTTTTTTCAAAAATCCTCAAATCAAAGACCGCCGTCTAATATTTAGCAATTTTTTTAAATTGTATATGTAGGCGGACGAGCTTATAGACCACCTGATGGTAAGTGGTCACCAACGCCCATAGACATTGGCATTGTAAGAAATGTTAACCATTGCTTACATCGCCAATGCGCCACCAACCTTGGGAACTAAGATGTTATGACCCTTGTGCCTGTGATTACACTGGGTCACACAACCTTTAAACCAGAACACAACAATACAAAGTACTGCGGTAGAATATCTGATGAGTGGGTGGTACCTACCCAGACGTGCTTGCACAAAGCTCTGCCACCGAGAAAATTATGGAATTTATCTAAATAGAAGTTGTATGCAATAAAGCTTTTCCGTTCTATTCTTCATTTTAAACTGACAAGAAGAGCAGTATTAACAGAACTAATACCAGAGCATCACGGAGCCGTAGAAATACCGATCAACCAAAATTGATATCATTCGAATCTCTTTTAGAAGTCTACTTCGAAACAAGATCAAATGAAATGTACATAAGCGTCTTCGAGTTACATAAACAATAAGAACATGTACCTTCATATGTCCACAATCACGATTACATATTTCAAAAGATACTTGAGACTTGTTACTCGATATTAAGTGTCCCAATACGTTTCAAGGTTCTAACAAGTGTCAAAATTGATCGAATGACTTATATTGTTTTTATTTTTTTTTATTTATATCTAATGGCTTTACATGTAGCCAGTATCATAAGACTTTGGATTATATTAGTATAAACATAAAATATTGTACATATGGCCTTTTAATTTATTTATAGATATGTAAATTCACGATTTTTTTAAATTCGGTTGTGAATTTGGCTATAATTAATATCATAAATAATCATCTTGAATGTGAGTGTTGCACATTCGGACATATTTATACAAGATTGCGATAATTAAATTATGACACACGTATAATTATATATCTGGAAAGATTGGTATTAAAAAACAGTTATTTTAACAATAAAAACTCGCGCTTGTCTCTACTAATATAATTTGTCTGACTATTTATGTTTTATTCAAATATTTTCCTCACATAGTAAATAAAAGTCATACGTAACAAAACACTAAAATATGTATCCTGTTAAAAGTCATTAAAAAGGCTCTTCAAAAAAGTCTTTATATGTTGTTATAAATAGGTACATATCTCAATTTTTTTTTTGGTAAAACTAAATTATTGACGAATCATAAAACATCATACAAATATTGTGAGGATATTAATAGATATGTACATGGGAATATCATTCTAAGTCGTTATGTATATTATCTGTTGTTTAATTAGTGAATCTGTTTCGCCAATTACTGATCTATTATTATAGTATAGCAATTATTAATAAACTTTATAGCGGATAGTACAATGATGTCTCTTTCTTTCATCAATATTTTGACATTCGAGCGAAGAAGACCCAGCGTTCTAAACCTGTTCAACTTTTATATAACATTTATTAATATCTATATCAAAAGCATTTAACTAATTTAAGGAAAATATTTTAATATTACACAAAAGTATGCTTCGTGTCTGTATATAAGCATAGCTATTAGATGTCTGATAGCAATACTTTAATTTAATTAACCGTTTCCTTGTTTTAAAAAGTTTAGCTCGAGTTAATTGAATTATAAACATTAGACAAGAAAAATATGTACATATATATATGATAGTACACTGTCATATAGAATGCCAAAGCTGAGATGGCCCAGTGGTAAGCACGCGCAAATCTTAACCGATGATCGTGGGTTCAAACCCGGACAAGCACTACTGAATTTCATGTGCTTAATTTGTGTTTATAATTCATCTCGTGCTTGACGGTGAAGGAAAACATCGTGAGGAAACCTGCATGTGTCAAATTTTACTGAAATTCTGTCACATGTGTATTCCACCAACCCGCATTGGAGCGGCGTGGTGGAATAAGCTCCAAACCTTCTCCTTAAAAGGGGAGAAGAGGCTTTAGCCCAGCAGTGACACATTCTCAGGCTGTTATTGTACTGTACATATAGATTTTGTATACAAATATAAATATATCTTATATACTTGTATTTTTTTATGGATATGATGGGAGATATATTTATATGGGATAAACCTATTGCTTTTATCCCTAGTTTTCTTTTAACATGTTTGTCTATCTGTTGTATTTCTGGCATGTATAATAAAGTGGTCAATAATTAAAAAATAACATTTGCCATATTTGTCATATAAGATTAAGAATGATTCGGTTTTATTTTGTATTGATAAAACATAATTCAACGCGTCAAGTAAAATAAAGCGCGAAAGCTTGTCTATGACATAAGGTCAAGTTTGTTTATGAAAGTTTCTAGATATGAATGTAAATTACATTGGATCATCCTTGATATTTAGTTTTTATTTCTTTTTTCTCATGGGTGTGACTAGAATGTCTGACTTCATCAATCAGCATTTTTTTTAATTTACTCATGACATATTGGCAATGACGTTTTTTGGAATATTATAAAATTGTTGAAGTATTATCGAAGTTAATTTGAAGTATTTCAGTCTAATCACTTTTATTGGACTATATTCATAGCGTAAGGTCCTCCTCCAGACCGATTTCGGCCACGGCGGCCAATCTCAAGAGAGATTAGCCAACTGCACAGGAGATATTATAGTGCACAAGTGTGTGCGCAAACACAGGTGCACTCCCTTTTCCTTAGCTCTCATAATCCGATGGGACGGCAATCCGACACGACCGGAAAGAGTTCAGGCGCAGGACCAACGGCTTAACGTGCTTTCCGAGGCACGGGAGTGTACACACTTCCACCTTCCAGACTCCGGGCTGCTACTGAGAATTTTCTGACAGAAAAACCCAATAACTATTTATTAGCCCGACCTGGGAATTGAACCCAGGACCACCGGGTCTGCAGCCTAATATCTAGCCACTAGACCAACGAGGCAGGCAATTCATAGAGTATATAGGTACTTAACATAGTACATAATAAATTACTGGAATGTACTTGTCGCATTAAGTGCAACAAACGACCTTGTCGCTAAAACGATCACTTAGGCGGCTTTGGGCAGAGTAGCAACTATGTTTTTGGTAGGGCAATTAGTTGGTGGCTTTGTGCAAGCCCGTCTGGGTAAGTACCACCAACTCCGTTGTGTTTCAGTTTCAACAGGCAGAAGAGACAACATCTTCGTTCGCAAGGTTGGTGGCGTATTGGCTATGTTATCAATGGTTATTATTTCTTACATCGTCAATGTCTATGGGCGTCCGCCAACGTCGGCAGTTGGGCAAATGGGCCACCTGATGGTAATGAAGTGGAATGATTAACCATACCTTACTTAATTAATTTTATAAGTTACGATGCAACAGATCGCGATTACTAATCACAAATTCCATGTGTTTTAATTGTTTAATTAAACAATTTATTATCCGTAATTAATATTGCACTAACTTATATTATATTTATATATAGTTTATGTAATGATGTACATGTATTTAGTTTATTGTATATGTGTAGACACGTGTGTATGTATATAGTATATTAGTATTATGTATAGTAGTGAAATAGAACAATTTTTTCGCTAAAGTATTTGACCTGTACACCTCCACCGCTTTATTAAGCTCATGTCCTTGTCCGAAAGGTTGTCTGGAAGAAATCGCTCTCAAAGCGATAAGACCGCCTTTTGTGCTACCGGAATTTATTACTGTTTTTTTCATTAATGTATGTTTCTGTTACTGTGTGTACAATAAAGCATATAAATAAAAATAAAAAGTAAATAAATAAATGACTTACACTATTCCAATCGAAGAAGTAAAGTTCAAGATACCTTACATTTATATATTTCTTGTGATCTGCTAATAATAATAATAATATCCTCGGACATTATTCACACAAGGCCACCTGATCCCAAACTAAGCAGAGCTCGTACTATGGAAACCAAAACTGATATACTACATATAATACTTCTCTTTTGTAAATACCTACTTATATATATAATTACATCCAGGCTCGGGTCAAAGAGACATGTTCACACAAATGTCTAACCTGGATGGGAATCGAACTCACGACCTGCGGCGCGAAATACAAGTATCTTCCAACCACGCCAACCGGCTCGTCTGATCAGCTAATAAATAGTTAAATTTTGCACTAAAAACAATTCTTAATTGATATGTCTAGCCGGGTGAAACCGCGGGGAAAACGATAGTATAGTATAAAGGTTGCTATAAAATGCATGTATAGATATATCGATTTCAAGTATATAAAAGCTTTTCAGTTGGAGGATTTTTTTTTACGTAAGCTAGTCTGTTTATGGAAAAAGGTTTCAAAGCCTATACATAATATGATCTCGTAAGGACCAAGATCATTTTTTTTAGTAATAGATAAAGATGCATCTTTGTTTGTTACGCTTTCACGTCTTAACTACTCCACTGACCACCATGAAATTATACATACACGTTGTCAAGGGTATATAAAACCACAGAGTATCTAATCTAGTATAACTAGTAATTTATATTTTTGAAACGTCTCCTGTAAAAATAAAAAGTATCAAAAGCGCATGTTGATTTTGCAAATATAGGTGACACGCGTAGAAAAGTAAATTCGATTACATGTAATTAATTGATAATGATGCGGAAGAGTAATTAGAGTAAGCGTCAACGAACTAACGACTATATGAAACATGCACACAATTCGTAATATATTTTGAAATACGAATCAAGTTATCCAAATAATATCGATATATAGAGTCCATTCGAATGGAGGAAGAGTACGGATATATATATCTTTACTCGTTCATGGCATTTTGTATTTGCTCCTCTTATTGTTGGAATAGGCTATGGATGATAAGCTCGTAGTAGTTGCATTCAACTCTGTAAGCTATTTATACCACTTTAAATTTATTTTATTTTATAGAATATTTACGCCCATAGACATTGGCATTGTAAGAAATGTTAATCGTCTCTTACATCGTCAATGCGCCACCAACCTTGGGAACTAAGATGTTATATCCCTCGTGCCTGTAATTACGCTGGCTCACTCACCCTTAAAACTGGAACACAATAATACCAAGTACTACTGTTTTGCGGTAGAATATCATCTGATGAGTGGCACCTACCCAGACGCGTTTTATTTTTAATTTACATTTATTTAAAAAAAAAAAATTAAATTTAGTTATTTTATTTTTAATTTACTTTAGTTTGCCTTAAATATATACAAATAAAAATTATAAATAGCTTCTGTACAAATCGTGGAATGATGGCAGCATTTTACCTTTGAATCGCCATTCCGATTCTAAATAATACATACAAATAATTATTGTTAGTGAAATTAAAGACCCTAGTATGTGTAAATGCTTCGACACTAACAAATATTATATATAATTCGCTTTAAGTTATTTATTAAGAAACTATCTAGATTATTGATTATATAAGGATTAACATTAAGGACTTCTTTAAATATATATAGATACAAATTAAGGAACTATAGTACCAATGATCGCGTGTAATGGTGGCGAGAATGCTGGCAGCTTTTACCTGTTCCAATTCAAAATGAAATAAAAAGCTTATTTACATATTGCATTCAATATTGGGAGGTTTATTAAGTATTATAAATTTAACGATTGAAGAAATATTGAGAATGCACTAGAATAGAAATTTTATTCTTATTATTATATCACAATGTTGCGTAATATATTTAATAAGTATGTAATTTAAATATGATTTGTTACAAAGTTTTCATCTTATATCATGTTTTTCGACATTTATCTAAAATGTAAATCGTAACAAAAAGAAAAAATGAAATTGATTTTGTTACCAAAACACAATAAAATATTTTTTTAATGCTCGTGGTCGTAATTGGGGCCAGTATTATTAAGTGTATCGTTTTTTTTTAATCGTTGAAGTTTTCGATCCATTTTCCTAGTGTCTGTGCGAAAATCATTAAAAATAATATACATATATAAATCTCAGAGGAAAGACCAGAAGTTGGTTATATGTAAGTAATATTTATTAAATACATAATACAAGGAACCTTACTGTTTGAGTTAAAATAATTAGCTTTCGAAAAACTAAATAAGGAAGAAAATATTTAATAATCAAATAAAAAGTTATGACTATATAGAAATATATATAAATTTCATATAAAATTCAAAATTGTTTAAAATAAAAAAAAACCAATTGTGTTCCCGTAGGTTTACCATTTTAACTAACTAAGATTCAGATGTTCAAGATTGCTCCAGTTTAAACGCAACAAACAAAACCATCACATACAGACCAAGCGTTAAGCGTTCACCCTTCTTAGTGGGAGGGACAGTATAAAGCCTGGCGTCGACTTCGATCAGCACAGACAACCAGTCTTCGGCAATCGGCACGAAGACATCAACATGAAGTTCACGGTGAGTTTGTGAAGTGTTCAGTGATGTGTTCGAATAATTGGCGCGGTTTTTGTTTAGGAATTTGTGCTTTTGTTTGAAATTTTCGAATTTATACTTTTTAAAATAATTCAAATTAATTCGTTTTTAGAAGATCTTAAATCTATTTTTAGTATTTTATAAAATAATCAAGAAAAAAAGTTTATAATTTTAAAAACAATTAAAATCTTTTTTTTTAATTGGCAAACTAATGGTCTTTGCGTTACGCAACGCAGATCTCAATAATTATGCGGCTTTTATAATAATTAACGCTTAGCCAATTTTACTTTACTCCGCAATTTTCATTTCACTTTCTATCATGCATGGTAAATGATAACTGTGGTAAAGGCAAATTAAATGTTTGCCTTTATATTATTAGATCATAATGTTTGAAATTATTCGATGATAACGTATTTAAGTAGTTGGGGAACATAAATTTGAATATATATCTATAAAATTCAAATTTCACGATGAAGCTTATGTTTCAGCGTAAAATTAACGATTCACTGCTCGTCGTAATAAATAGTATATAATTATTAAACATTATGTATTAATTATTTCTGCACTTATGTAATAATATTGAAGAGTAAATTAAAATAATTAGGAAGGAAGTCCAATAACATAGATGTTGTTTTTAACGGTTTTTAAAATCCATATTTTTTTTCTTGGTAATTGATTATATGATATATGATGATTGTTGATCATTAGATTTATTAACAAAACACTGCGTTTTTTTGTTCTTTTTTAATTAGAAATGCAGTAAGAAGTAAATTATAAATCGGCAATCGAATAAAGATCAATGTTAATCATGTATTAGCGACAAATTATTACGTCTACTAGAGAGAGTTACATTGGAGAGTTTTTCCGTGTTTTACTTCCGAAATGTATAGAGATAAGGCTGCGTGTACATTGAATATAATGCGTAGAATTAATTACGTCTATATTTTTTATCTGCGTGTAAAATTTAACATTTTTGAAAATCAAAATGTTAAAATTGATATTACATTTTGGTTTTTTTTTTGAATAGATACTGAAATCACTCGTGTAAGCTAAGATTAAGTTTCCAGACTTGTAGGGATGTCTAGACATTGACAGCTTTTCTATCCAGTTTTTTTTTAATCCGGTTACACAAGGTCGTTGTCCGTAATGCCAATGTAACGTGCGATAGTATTGGTTAACTCGTTTAGTGATAGTATGTGATTTCTTAATGTTAATAAACTGTACTTTTATTTATACTTGAAATGTTCGAAACTTAAAATAAAAATATATTTCTGTCAATTATCAAATAAATTGATTAACTTTTGAATTGTAAGAGAAGTATATTTTTTATAATTCTTAAGTAAAATCTTCATCATTTCTTAATGAAATTTCTTTAAAAGCATTTTTACAGAGGTACTTCATACCATTTTATTAGTTATATTATTTACGTTGGTCTACTTTCATTAGAGTTTAGCTGCTCAGTTTCGCAATTCAACGACTGAATGTTAGATGTCCATATAAGATAGTAATTCATTTAACAATTAAATTAAGTCATTGTTTATTCTATATAATCTGGGGAAAGTCGTTGCATTTAAATAATAATAATCTATTTTAATGCAAATGATATTGGTACTTAAGAAAACAAAGCGATTTTCATATTATTTTTTACAACCTTTAACTAGCCGCTTAAATATTGAAAAGTGTATTATTTATAATATTTATAAAATAAATAGCGATTTTTGCTATTCTTCGTATTTAAATTAATATTTTATATCATAAAACAAAAATAGATGCTATAAAAATATAAAGTGAAAACACGCCCTTAGTATGTAGTAGTGTAGTGTGAAACGGCATTAACCTTATTGTTTTGCAGATCATGCGTGTGAAATAAAACAAATGAGATAAACTGTGGAAAGTAATTTCGTAATCGTAACGCGTGTGTTCACTTGAAAACAAATGTTAGATTTTGAATGATACTCACATTTGTATTACATACATATTATAGTGAACTTCGGTACAACTGAATAAATAAATCAAGAAAAAATCATATAACTAAAATTAATTGAATACCTATTAATAGTATTTGACATATATATTTTTAAAACAGACTATTAATAGTTGAAGCAATTCATCTTTACATTTAAAAGTAATAAAAGATGTTATTTTTTTTTATTTATTTAAAACAATCTTTGTGTTATTGTTATTAATTATTGAATTAATTTTATGTAATCAATACCATTAAAGTTATAATTATACTAAATCAATTTACCGTATTGGGTTAGAATGTTTAACATTTTTATTGATCTAACAAAGCGTGAAATTGCATATTTTTTGTTTATTTAATGGAAATGACTAATGTTCTTATTTTAAATCGCTTTGTTTTTTTATTATTTATATTTGACTTAGGTATTTCCCGATACTTACAAGAAAACAAGAAGTAAATAATACAAAATAATTAATATTTAGTAAATTAACGACTTTCTACCATATGAAAAATAATAAAATTTCATAAGACATATTATAATTAAAAAGTGCTAATTATAATTCGAATATATTTGATACAATAAAACGTTCACCGAGCTCGCATTCACCTCATATTTTGCAATACCATTAACAAATATGTAATGAATATATTGCGTAATCATACATAATGTATTAATGAACATTATTTACTTATTTCTGATTGTTTAATGTAAAAAGATATATTAAATATAAATTATAGTCATTTCAATTTAGTTTCTAATATTATTAAATTCGATTATAATAAAAGAGATATAAGTTAATAATAGATAAGTATCGGTTTCATGTTGCCGAGCAAGGAATTAAATTCTATAACAAAAATTGCTTCGTCATGAATGCTGTTTGGATAAGTTATTGCAAAAATAATCTCAAAGATGTTTTCGTCCGTAATTATTTCCACTCATTATTGGGTGCAAATGATATAAACCTGCCAAACAAGAATGTATATCTAAAAGTAATTGATTGATGTACCGATTTCCGCCAATGTGTGAACAGTGGATATAGATTTAGAGAAATCATTATCGTTTAAAGATTTATTCAATGTACGTTAAGCAGATTTGGACGTATTTGCAATTGTAATGGCTTTTAGAAAGTTTATATCCGTAGATAAACTAGACCGTTCGCTTTAAGGATTATTATTTACATTCGAAATCTTTTTTGTTTCAATTTTATTCTTTCAATATAATGTTATTGATTTGTTGTTCAACAGCTTATTATTAAGGATACCTTCAAGCTCTTAAGTAATACAAGCTTTTGTTCCACAGGTTGTGTTAATAGCCTCATTGGCCGTGGTGGCCTTTGCCAGCGAGGAGAAAGGCACACAGAAGGCTGCAGCCGAAGAGAAGAAACAAGATAAACGAGGAATTTACGACACCGGTTCCTACGGTGGTGGCTACGAATCAGGCGGTCACGGTTTCGGTGGCGGTGAAGGCGGTCACAGTTTTGGTGGTGACGGTGGTCACAGTTTTGGCGGAGACTTCGGTGGCCATCAGCTAAGCTTCGGTCAAGGTGGTCACGGAGGTCAGAGCTCTGGACAAAGCTATGAAAGCTTCGGTCAAGGTGGTCACGGAGGTCAGAGCTCTGGACAAAGCTATGAAAGCTACGGCAATGGTGGTCACGGAGGTCAGAGCTCTGGACAAAGCTATGAAAGCTACGGCAATGGTGGTTCCGAATTCGGAGGATACTCTGGCGATTCCTGGAAGCCCGTTTCTAACAATCATGGACATCACCACGTCAAAACCATCGAAGTGATCAAGAAAGTCCCCGTCCCATACACCGTTGAGAAGCACGTTCCCTACACTGTCGAGAAGAAAGTTCCCTATGAAGTGAAAGTGCCCTATCCCCAACCCTACACCGTTGAGAAGAAGGTCCCCGTCACTGTCAAGGAATACGTGAAATACCCAGTTCACGTCCCCGAACCCTACGTTGTAGAGAAGAAAGTGCCTTACGAAGTTAAGGTTCATGTCGACAAGCCTTACGAAGTTAAGGTCAAGGTGCCCACTCCTTACACTGTAGAAAAGAAAGTGCCTTATGAAGTCAAGGTCCCCGTACCTCAACCCTACACTGTTGAAAAGAAGGTGCCTTACCCAGTCAAATACGAAGTGAAAGTACCCCAGCCCTACGAAGTTGTCAAGAAGGTGCCCTATGAAGTCAAAGTACCAGTCGACAAGCCTTACAACGTATACGTACCCAAGCCCTACCCCGTGACAGTCGAGAAACCTTACCCAGTAACAGTACACAAGCCAGTACCTTATGAAGTCAAGGTCCCAGTCGACAGGCCCTACAAGGTCGAAGTTGAGAAACCTTACCCAGTCCCAGTGAAGGTGCCAATCCCCAAGCCTTATGACGTGTACAAAAAGATCCCTTACACCGTCGAGAAGAAGGTGCCTTATGAAGTTAAAGTACCCATTGACAAGCCTTACCCCGTCTACAAAGAAGTCCAAGTACCTTTAGTCAAAGAGGTCCCATACCCCGTAAAGGTTCACGTTCCCATTTACCTCAAGAAAGAGGAACAACAACACCATGGTTGGCACTAAATTACAAACCTAGCGTATAGGTTTCACATCAGTACCTTATAGGCTAAGTTCGAATTGTGATCATTTAGTATTCGTAGTGTTGTAACTATAAAATTTTAAATTGTACTGGCTTGGTAACACTGAGCTGGTAACGAGTTTGTTTGTGATGTGATTGAAATTGTTTTGCCTGCTATTTCCAAGTTTTCAAATTGCTGTCGCATAGCATTGCTATACAGTGCGCGATTCACTAACAATGTGTATACGATATCTAATGATACATCTGTTGTTACTTGTTTTTCTTTTCGTATATTATGCTTGTTTTATATATTTGTGAAAGATTGCCTTTTGCAAGAAACTTATGTTGAGGCTGATATAAATAAATGTGTTATAAATATATTTGATTATTTTCTTTATAAACATTAATATGCGTAGATAATTTTAATCTGCTCCGGTTTTATTTATGTAATTGTATCATAGGAGTACTTTCACAAAACATATCCCATTAGCGTAATCATATATATAATGACAGTGAACGAAATTTTAATGTAGGTCGTTTGAAAGTTCCACTCTCCATTTTATTTGCTCTGTAAGACTGGATGAATAAATCAAGCTCTTGTCGAGCTAATTTTGTACAAGAACCAAGACTTATGATCGCTTTAATTAAAGAAAAAAAAATAGATTTCAAGATGAATATTAGTTTTTTCGATGATTTTAGTTTGCGATGATTTTTAACTGACTTCAAAAACCGAGGAGGTTATATATATTTTCTATCAAAAAGTAATCGTGCTTACACAGATAATACATCTAAAGAATTTATATTAATATATAATATCAAGATTCAGGTCAAATAATAAAGATCTGGCATTAATCGTAAAAAGCGTAAAAATGTTTTATGATATTTTTAATACATTAATGATCGCCATCTTGATACTTAAACAATAGTGATCATTCAACAATCAACAATTAAATTGTTACTTCATCATAAAATAAGTTAATATATGAATATAATCATAGGATAAACTTATAAATGAGATTTTACATTAAAATAATAATTATGGAATTAAATTTTCATTTCAGTAACGTAACATATACATACCATGAGTGCGTACTTAGCGGTAGTAATCATTTTTTTATTATTTCAATATCCAATAAAATTACTTCTCGTTCTACTCATTGGTTATTATGAAGATTAACGAATGATCATACTTACATAACATGTGTCGCAATTGCGCCTTAAACCAATTGGTGCATCACGATCTGATATGAGGGAATGGGTTTCTGCGCTGATGGCTTCAAGCGTAATGTTTCTATTCAAGGTAACATTAAGTAACTTCGGATTAGCAATATATATCTATCATAAGCTTAGAAACAGTACATTTGTATGTCATTTTATCTCATTCTTATCAGAATTGTATAAACTTTTTTTTTTATAATCGTGAGTGTTTTTAATTTGTGTTGAACGAATAGTTTTTGTCGGTAACACGAATGCGAGTATATTGTGTTTCAGTCTAGAATGTATTTAAATTTAGACACGATAGTAATCGATACCTTTATAGTTTCAACACTGTTTCAGATGACTAATACTTACGACACATTTATTATGTAAACTATGTATCGGTAAAAGGAGCAAAGGATCTATTAAGCAAAGAAAAAGAATATTATTTATATAATGTATGTTTTACAAACATATGGCTTAAAGTAATATTTGAAATGATTATTTTAATGTAATTTTTTTTATTTTGTTTAATTAAGCGTACCCAACGCTTATATATTTAGAAGTACGACAATAGAAAACTATTTACTGTTGTGGCTCTGCATTGATGAGTATTAACCGTTAATATGAAATTGAAAAAGAAAAAAAAAACAACGGGTTGCACTCCGGGAGTGCCGGCAGGTGTGAAAACTTGAACATTAACGTTGTGCATTTTTGATATTTTGGAATGATTAGTAAAAAAATTTGCTTGAACTGCTTTAATTATTTGTATAAAAGTACTATTATTTATGTAATAAAATACAATATTCATTTATTGCGCTATCGTACACAAACATGAGAATTTATATTACATTAAAAATTTAACACTTCAAAATCCGTCTTACGAATTTTCAACCAGGGTCACGTGACCTGACGCGATTTTAACATTTTTTACCCATCACAAAAAAGTGCACAACGCCGCTAAAGAAGCTCTTACTTCAAAAATTTAACAAGTCAGAATCCGTTTTACGAATTTTCAATCAGGGTCACGTGACCTGACGCGAGTTTAACATTTTTTACCCATCATAAAAAGTGCACAACGCCGCTAAGAAGTTTTCACTTCAAATAACATTCATAAATAGAAATATACAAATGTTTTTGTTCCAAATTCAAATCCATGAGACTGCACTAGAAAAAACCATGTCGCAATATTGTCTCCAGTTTCCAGTTTCTTGTTATTACTGGCAATTTACAAAACAGCAATGTCTATGGACAATTATGATGTCAACTTTAGGAGTCATAGCTTGTAATGAATGTAAATATGTATTGCTGGAAAACTTTGTTTACATAATCTGCAAATGGATTACTCAATGTAATGTAATGTGCTTAACGATTTCATCACAAAGTTATGTAGGTTGGTACAGACAATGTTATACAGAATGACAACCAAAAGTTTTCAACTTGCAGACACTGATTGAGGAATTTGTAAAGCTGAACCACATAGCTCCCGGTCACCCTTATGGCGTCGGAGATCTTAAAATAGAAAAAGTAAAACCAAGGTGTGGCGTTAGCAGCTAGCAGTGAAAGCCTGCGAAAACATTTTTTTACTATCAGCTTGTAAACCCACTGCGCCGAACTCAAATACATCGATGAAGGTAAGCGCATAATTTGTTAAGTTTGATAAGACTTGTTACTTCTGCAACAAGTCTTATCAGCATTTAATGAATGAAAATGGACCGTAAAACTCATTCGGTTTGTGCATGGGGATTTGCATTCGACATATGCATGTTCCCACATGGTATTTTGAAATGAATTATAAATATAAATTAAGATCTTATAATCTTTGGTAAGGATCCACTTCGCCTCACTCGTGGTTCGGCAGGGTTCGCAGTGAAAGACAAGTATTTCCTAAAACAACTATGACCGGTAATTACTTGCGTAAGTTGGAAGGTGTCATCCCGGCAAGGTCGGCGGGATAGCTATACTCGTAGCGACGCGCTTTCGCGCGACTGCTTCTCACACAGATGGTCGCGCCACGTCGCTAGAGCCTTCCAGTGTTACTCGTCTCAAATGGTCATAAAAAGTTTAATTATTTGTTCACGCAACATTATTGATTTATTATACTATGCAAATGATAGACTTGTTTGCATATACTTTGAACATATATGTACATCGTTTAATCTTCAATGCAATTTGGCCTGATTTGATGTGAAGAAAAAATATACACATTCATAGAAAATATTTATCATGTTACATAAATTTACGACAACGGTTAAATGTCAAAAACGTTTAACCGTTATCGTCATTTTACGTTTCATTTGTAATTCCGTGAAATTATAATTAAAATGAATAATTAATTGTGTATTACTTATTTATATACATAATTTAAATATTTTTTAAATAAGCTTTCGATGTAAATAAATTACTTTATCGTTATTTACAAGTATGTATATCGATGAAAGTAATTAGTAAATTTAATTTATTACTTGTAAAAAGTGTTTTTAAAAAGTCTAATTACTTTAATTGCTTAAAATTTATTTTAATTAAAAATATTTAGGCGACTTGGCAGATAGTTATGTTGTGGTTTCGTTTATATGTTGACGTAATTCTATTTTTAAAATGGTATTGTACAAGTATGCATATTGCAAAAATAAATGTCAGACATGACAAGACCTTTTGAAGAAATATGCAAATGACTTGCATCTTGCTGTGCTTTCAAATTGCCACTAAAAATTACACATGAAGATTTAAAGTGCATTAAATTGTTGTAAAGCAAAAGCTTTTCGATACAAGGAAGAAATATTGAACCGAATTGAAGAGTTGTAAAATAATAATCAAACTTTATTCTAATAGAGAGTAGTTTACTTGGTGGTAGGGCTTTGTGCAGGCTTGTCTGGGTAGGTACCACCCACTCATCAGATATTCTACCACAAAACAGCAGTACTTGGTATTGTTGCGTTCCGGTTTCTTCAAGCCGTGAGTGAGCCATCGTAATTACAGGCACAATGGACATAACATCTTATATTCAAAGGGTGATGGCGCAACAAAAAAAAAAAAGAGATTGAACAAATAGGTATTCTTCGCTAGGTTATGAAATAATCTGTGTTAACAAGTAACAGCCCGGATCCCCTTTTTGTAAGTTATAAAAGCATTATGTACAGTATGTTTTTCCTGATGATTTTGTATAACATAATTATGTGTGTTGACTGCCTCGTTGGTCTAGTGGCTCGATATAAGGCCGCAGACGCGGTCCTGGGTTCAATTCACAGGTCGGGCCAATTAATAGTTATTGGATTTTTCTGTCAGAAAATTCTCAGTAGCAGCCCGGAGTCTGGAAGTTGGAAGTGTGTACACTCCCGTGACTCGGAAAGCACGTAATGCCGTTGGTCCTGCGTCTGAACTCTTTCCGGTCGTGTCAGATTGCCGTCCCATCGGATTTTGAGAGCTAGGAAAGAGAGAGTGCACGTGTGTTTGCGCACACACTTGTGCACTATAATATCTCCTGCGCAGTTTTCTAATCTCTCATGAGATTGGCCGCCGTGGCTGAAATCGGTCTGGAGGACTATTACTATTATTATTATTATGTGTGTGGTTGTTTGTTTGTTTGGTTGTGTGGAGGGTGTTGGCTAATGCATATTGTGCTTCGGATTTTTATTTAGATATAGAAGTTCATGGTTACCAGAGACGATTCTAAATACTCAAGGTCAGGAAGTACAAACTTACCTAAGCAGAACAACCACCAACATCAGCAGTTCAACTAAGATTTCATAATGATATTTTTATGTACAGTGATTATAAAGACATAACCCACATCATTAATGAGGCCTTCTCAGTTGGTCGATCAGAGCCCTATTGAAAAGACTTTGATATTCATCACCAAAACATGAATGTGGAACCTAAGCTTAATCTAGACTTAATTTATAAATAACTGAACTTCGTACGTCACACCGATATAGAGCCGTCGCTAAGGCTGTGGTTAAAGATAATTTTACGCTACGACCCTTATGAGCGGAGAAGAAAATGCAACTGGGGTTACAACGACGTCCATATTTTAACCAAAATCTATTTATTTATTCGTCTATATATTTGATATTTACTTATTTGCTTTTGTTTTATCTTTTTACTTAACTAAATTAGGTTAAGGTTAAATAATGTAAATCCATAAATTTTAAATTTTCGAAATAATTGTACACAAATTCTATAAACGCTCATTTTGTAAAATATATAAATTAATATTTCTCATTTGCATAGAACTCATGACTGATCATAAATGGAAATATAAATAATATAATTTGTTTCTAATATAATAATATATTGTGTTTTTTTTATGGCATAGGAAGGCCGACGATCATATGGGCCACCTGATGGTAAGTGGTCACCAACGCCCAGAGACATTGGCATTGTAAGAGGTGTTAAACATCGCTTACATCGCCAATGCGCCACTAACCTTGGAAACTAAGATGTTATGTCCCTTGTGCCTGTAATTACACTGGCTCACTCACCCTTCAAATCGGAACACAACAATACCAAGTACTGCTGTTTTGCGGTAGAATATCTGATGAGTTGGTGGTACCTACCCCTGACGAGCTTGCACAAAGCTCTACCACCAATTATATTATGTATTAGTGATATAATACATTATGTTATTTGCTTATAATATATTATAAGCAGCATCTTATGAAACTTATCTTTGCATATTTAAAGATGAAGTTATTTGAAGTCATATTGCAAATAAGTTGCCCCGCGTTTCAATTATGTTTTCTGATTTGCGTAATTAAAATTCCATCAACTATGTACTAAACATGTAATGTAACTTTGGTTTTATTGAATTTTCGCAAATATAATAAAAGTAAATAAAATACAAAACAATAATTCTACTAATATTAAAAAAATTGTTTATTTTTTATTTGTGCAAAAATGTCTTGACGGATTTTGATGTTATTCGCAAGAGAGAGTGAGAGCCTATGGCTTTGCAACCCAAAGGCTAACAAACACTCGCCACTAACACGCGAGCGAAGCCGTTAGTGGAAGATAATTTTAAATATTTGTATCAATAATATATTATGATATATATTTATGTAGGTCATAATTCTGTACATAGTTATGTAGTCACATTGGCCTATATAAAATCGTTGGCTTCTGTGAAGTCAAGGTAGTGATTAATATAAGCGGTATATTACCACATGATCTAAAATAAACTGTTGTGATGCAATTGTTTCAGAACTAGTTTCATTTCGTTAATTTCCATTAAATTGAACACAGCACTTAATTATAATTATTGTATTTTGTAATTGATAAAATAACGAACCGTACAGTTAATGTGTAAGTAAAGTGTAAGTTTAATTGTATTGTTGAATGTAACTTTCGTTATAAAGTTACAGTTACGTAAATTATGATAATTTTAATACCCAAATAAAGGATGGCATCCACATTGAGCTGTTATAAATGAAAAAAAAAACGATTATTCAATACAAAATATATATTTAATTATAAGATGAATCGCAATGAGGCGGACCATGTTGATGCATTAATTAAACAGTTAAAAAAAAAAGTTAAGTCATAGAAGTTTTCAAAGCAAACCAGTATATATGTATATTATGTTAAAGACCTTTGATCTTAAACGTTTAATCGTTGTCAGATGTAATTATAAAATTAATTGAGAAAGAATTAGTTATTATCATATAATATGTAATGAATAGAATATTATATTATTTATCATAATATTAATCTATGATGCAAGTATTTTGTAAGATTATAAATGTTAATAGTAGGAAGTATGCGGCTAGTCAAAGCTAAAGCAACGTCAAGCGATGATTGAATATACAATACCCATGCACTACACGATATTTATGTCTTTTAAAAAATACTCTTTAAATATGTGTATTGGTTTCGACTAGAAGCCTGGATCACACTTTTGTTAGTCATGCCGGAATTTCACATTGAAAATATATATATATATATATATATATATATATATATATATATATGGGATTTTTACCGGAAATTCCATAAAATTGAATTTATAATACGTATTATACATAAGGTATAAATCAAGATGGCCTAGTGCTTAGAACACATGAGTCCTAACGATGATTGCGGGTTCAAAAACTCATCTAGATCTCATGCTTAGGAAAACATCGAGGGGAAACCCGAATGTTTTAGAATGAACAGCGTGCTGGAATAATCTGTAAATCTTCTTCTCACAATAGGATGAGACCTATCAAAAAGTTAGACATTTTGAAGTTATCACTTTACAAATTTTATTAATAAAAAGTATGATCGAGTATTATAAAAGAAAATTAATATTAAAGCGCTGGCTGCAGTGCGTATTACACATAATATTCTATTTTGATCTTGATATTTACGCTATAATCAATTACGGTTGAAACTTGATGGTAGACCTTTGTGCAAGTTGCCCGTTAGTCTCGGTAACACCCGCTCATCATATATTTTATCGCCAAGCAGCAAAACTTGTGTTCCGGTTTAAAGGGTATCTGAGTCAGAGTAATTGCTGGCAAAAGGGACATAACACCTTGGTTTCCAAGGTTGGTGGTGCATTGGTGATGTAAAAGATGGTTACTATTTTTGACAGAGCCAATGTCTATGAGCGGGAGTTATTATATACAAGGATTACTAATCAGGTCAATTTGTTAGTTCGCCATCCTATATAAAAACAAAAATATAAATAAAAAGTATTGTAATACAGTGAATGGCGTCTATTGGTCACTTCCACGTGTTACGCGATCATTGTGCAACGGACTACACGCACGCTGAACTATCGCTATGCATGAATATTAACAATAAAGATTTCTTAAAACGAATAAAAGTACACAGCGTAGACATGTTAATTCGCGCTGAGATAGAACTAGTTACACGCCTTGACATTGTTTCTTCTATGTACGTTATTACGTTTTGTTTTAAAAAGTACGTTTATTATGAATATACCTAATGAGTAAAGGTTTTTACTAGTGTTATAATAGGAATATAATTATATAAATTCGTATAAAAACAGGAGGGCATTAAATGGAAAAACATTTCGACTACAAGGTGAAGGAGAAGATTTGAAGATGGTTCTTGGTGGAATGATAGTTGCGGGATGATAGGTTTCGGCACAACATGATAAGATCAGGTAACATAAGAGAAACAGAGAAAACATTTGGTGAAGCTCAGTAATAGAACGAGTAAATTCAGTCTACGAGATAAAAACAATTTTATAAATTAATTTATATTAAAGTACAAATACAAATTACAATATAGGTATATACGTCTCATAATGACGCCCTTCTCACCAATTGCGGCCATTCGCAACGGATAACAACTAAATAACATAATCGTCAAATTATTATGATTTGGTGGATTATGGATGAAGGCGATATTATAGTGCGCAAATACAGCGCTAAGAATAGCGAGTGCAACTGTATAGATATATAGATATATAGAATATATAGATATATTAGAAAATACTCTCATAATATCAATAATACGCACATTATAATAGATTATATATTACAAATAAACTATATTTTGTAGATATTATTAAGTGATATTCTATTAAAACTTTTACCCTGTATTTATTAAATTGCTTGTTCTGGCTGAGTATCAACCGTACAACCAAAGCTACAGAATATAGAAAGCTGATTTTGGAACATACTAGAAGGTTTATTTTATAATGCTTGGATCCGCAAAGAAAGGTTGTTTGATGTGGAGGGGTAACTTTGGATGGATTTTACCCCCACGAATTCGGGACAGGCATCTTTGTACCACGTTAGCTCTTTCGATACTTACACTTTTGAAGAGTGTAAAATTATGTTTGTCTTATTTAAAATATAATTCCAAACTTAAATCGAATATTAGCAAAGAATAATTGAAGTAATGGGAATATTTTTTACTTATAATTCTTAATAAACACAATTTTAATTGGATCAGATATTAAGATGAATCGTGTCTGATAAGAAAACTTAGCGTTGTTAAGATGTTATCTGTTACTAACGATTCAATAGAATTACCTTGTTTATAGTCGTATTTCGCCGGTGGTAGGCTAACTTTACTTACTCAATTACTCTTTTACTCAATTTACTCAACGTTACTCAATTACGAGATATTTACCGGCAAGCACCCTTACTTTGTGTAGTTGTTTTTTTTTTAATAGTCTTTAGGCTTACACTTGACAACAATCATATCTGGCTTGTATTATTGTATTCTATAAGGTCCTCCAGACCAATTTCGGCCACGGCGGCCAATCTCAAGAGAGATTAGCCAACTGCGCAGGAGATATTATAGTGCACAAGTGTGTGCGCAAACACAGGTGCACTCTCTTTTCCTTAGATCTCATAGTCCATGGGACGGCAATCCGACACGACCGGAAAGAGTTCAGGCCCAGGACCAACGGCTTAACGTGCTTTCCGAGGCACGGGAGTGTACACACTTCCAATTTCCCGACTCCGGGCTGCTGCTGAGAATTTTCTGACAAAAAAAAACCCAATAACTATTTATTGGTCCGACCTGGGAATTGAACCACCGGGTCTGCGGCCTTTTATCTAACCACTAGACCAACGAGGCAGTCATTGTATTCTACGATGGAACAAGCTTACTTAGACGATACTTAGTCAATCTTATCTTAAAGATACCCCGATTGAAATGCTCAGGAAACAGAGACCCCAGAAGGAATTTCCAGTAACGAGAAAGCAAAACGCTTTGCGCCAATGGTCAACGTGTAATCAATTTTCTTGATGGTAGAATTTAGTTCACGACCGTCTTGGTGGCCACAAAAAACAAGGAATTTAGGATCTCACGGCTCTTAGTTGTCTCATGGTAATAATAGTGTAACTATTGCTCACACTACAATAATAATCCGTAGGAGATCGACGGGTTGTGTTTTAGTCTAAATCGTTTATGTATTTGTAGCACAATACAGGTAGCGATATTCTTCGATTGAAAGTATTGGTAACAAATGAGTCATACTTTAGCTTTGCTAATATGTACTAAGTAAGCTAAGAAAATCCTATATTTTAATAGATTCTGGTTTGTTTGAATTAAACATTTGTTATCTTCGGCATCACTTTAGTTATTATTTTAGAAAGTATATTTTAGATTATCATTATGATATAATATTCTTAAGTATAGCTATTGAATGGAATTACGTATATTATTGTTACTTTTAGTATTTAGTGTTTATTTATTCAACATACTATATATTACTTGTCACCAAGTTATAGTCTATACTGATAGAGACCTTACACGTAGCCTTCCGGCGGAGTGACATGTTGACATGAAGAATCTTATCAAGTATATGATGAGAACATAGACAATTTAATACTTTTTCATATTACTAACATTACGGTAAATGATTTTTGAAATAAATGATACGAAATTGCTTTTATTTATATACATATATGTAGTTGGTACAACCGTTGAGTTAAACGTAATTAACTTAAAAATTAATATCTGATTTTCTTCCCAATCATAGCTTTATCGATTATATCGATATAGCGATTATCGATGACGTAACAAAATTCCCTAGGATTTCATTTAATAATCATACATGTCTTTATTTTTTTATAATATTTCAACTAATTAATACATTAAAAAGATTAACAACATTTTCTAGTTCAATATAATATCGAACAAAAATTTAATCTTCGTGTATCGAACATAAATTTAAAGTCACCGTTTTTATCTTTCATATTAATCGGAGAGATTAAAGTTGGGGTGGTTAAGGGTGAATGTGTTTAAGGGCGGAAATTCGTTTATAGATATAAAATCCTCTTTATTGCATCCAATATTTCTATTTATACAAGATGTTACACCTGTCTTTAACAAATAAATTGATTGTCGTTTCGTTTCATTTTATTACACGTTAAACAAACGATTACTATTAATTGGTATATTTTTTATAAATAATCCTACTTTGTTCCGCGGCTTTGTTTGAGATAATTATGCGATAAAATGTTTTTATAAATAACCCGTCTTTTAATAAGACCCGATTTGATGATTCAAAATTTGTGGACTTTCAAAAATTGTAGATAATTGTTATAATTTAGGTATACATAAATACTAAAACATCGGTCAACACCCAAGATATTAAGGCATTATATCTTGGGTGTAATATTTGATTATTAACAATTAATAATTTAATAGTTAATTCTTGATAATAAATAATTATTTAAAAATTAAATACCAATTATTCTTATTATTCATATGTCAGTACCAGGACTATTCTATTTGAACTTAATTTATATGTCATTCGTGGAAAGCTTATCTGCGCTGACACTTTAAATTTTATAAGGGTTAAATGTCTAAGCAAATTTTTATTATAATACAAAATGTCTATAGTTTACCGCCAGTAAACACATACTGGGAGTTTATGTCATTTTTTTTAACGGTAGAAATATTTTATATTTGGAACGCGAACGTGGCTTAGGGCTTTGTCAGTATAAAATAATACAAATACATTTCTTATTATCTTTATTAAAAAAATATATTATTAAAGAAAATAGAACGGCGAACAACATGTGAATTAAATTGATTAATTCTTTTAACTTTTTAAATTATTTTACAACTTTTAGCATGATATAGCAATGGACTATTGTTATACAGCTCACATGTACTGTATACTCTGCGTAATTCAGTATGTAATATAAACCTTAACAAATTAAAACATATTTACTAGGACCGCGTGACTTGAAGTGGTTTGGGCTGATGATAGCCAGCACCTGTATTTGTTCAGTAGATTCTATGAATAATTAGAAATGTCAAATATATATTTAAAAAATATATTCAAATATAATAATATTCATCTTATTTTGATATTTGTATGAATGTTATAGCATAAAAATAATTATACCGGTACCATCAATGAATATTTATATGAAAGTATGTTATCAATAAAATCAATGATACAATTGATGATGATGATATATACTTGATGTAGTTAAAGACATACTCCGGCTTACTTAAAAACATATAAACACAATGCACAAACAATAATATTTCGGGTGCCGCTTCTATTAAAACAAAACTCTATACAAAACATTGACCACATTCTTCCGTTTTGAATGCATTAGACAGAAATGTACCGAGATACCATCGCCAGTAAACGTTCACCCAATTCACTATTACGTCAGCGTCCTGTTTATACCTACGGATATATATTCACTACCGTTTTGCCTGCAGTTTCACCCCGTAGTTGCCGTTCCCATCGGAATACTCAATTAATTACTCGCTGATAATGTGGCTTTCCATTGGTGGTGAGAATTTTCAAAATCGGTTTAATGGTTTAGACGTGAAAGCGTCACAAACAGACAAACCAACAAATTCACATTCGCATTTATAATATTGGTTAGGATTAACAAATGCACATTTATATGTAGTATTAAAAAAATCTACTAATTGACGCTGTAAGAAATACTAACGATTCCTTACATCGTCAATGCGTCACCAGCTTTGAGAAGTAAAATGTTATGGCCCTTGTGCCTGTAGTTAGACCTGAACAAAAGAATACTAAGTATTGCTGTTTCGCGGTAGAATATCTGATGTGGTGGTACCTACCTAGACAGACTTGCACAAAGTCTTACCACCAAAAGCCACGTATATATTATATTACGTACGTATACTTATTACATTATATACCGGTATATCGTTGTAAGGAAAACATATCAGCTGTAACATAATTTTGTATTTATTTCATCCCAGCTACAAAATTATAGTCTTACTAATGATATCTACTACTGCCAATATATTGTTAAGCAAATAGATATATAGATAGTAGTCGTATCGTTGGCTATAAACGGGATTTTTAACAACTACATTATGCACGTAGTTTATATAATTTTCATTCCCTTACAAAATACCATTAAATTCAATAAAGATATAAGTTCTTAATAGTTCCTCATTAAATTCATATCATTTTATAAAAGTAGGTATTAAGTCATTTTAAAGTATGGATAGTATCTATTTATTTTCAGAATAAAGATTAATTCCAGTATATTTTTATCGGAGGCGTAAAGTTTTGATATTTAAGTTTTTTATAATATTACAGGAGAACTGATGACCTGAAGAAGCTGGTGAAACCGTAAGCTCTAATGGACCTTGGGAGAAGATTTGCCCAGCAGTGGATAATAATAGGCTAACAATGATAAATAATAATATTTGACTTAAGATAAAACAATATAGGCAATAATAATTGCAAGGCTATTGCTATTGAAATGAATAAGGCGTTTCAAAAGTATTTTATTAAAATTAAATTATTGCTTGATTTTGTGAGGAGGTCTCTCTCTCATTTACTACAGTTATTAAAAAATGTTACTTTTTTAAAACGACTATTTTTAATAGAGTACAAGTAGTAAAAATAAAATAAATAAAATTTGTTCTTGACGTTTTTTGTTACAAATCCATGGGAAACAAAATAAGTCCAGGTGGACAGGTGTTTTTCAGAATATAAATGTTTTGATTTTAAAGATTTGTAAATTGAATACCAAAAAAAGGTCCTTGAAGGTATCAACCCTTTCTCTTTTACGCATCAACGAGTTTATTATTCATTGATAAAATCAGTATTCAACACTTATCAAATCACGGAATGTTGAGCTTCTGTGGTCTTGAAACTTTAAATTTCCGATATTTTTTGAGTTAATGGTATTATTTGGCTTAAAAAATGTCCTTTATCATCCATACATCAATTGTATAAATAATAATATCAGTTTTTCTCTGGACGTGGAAAACGAATATCTGTTCATTAACTGGTAAGGCTACAGAATTCTCAGATTGGTCGGTGACACATTTGCTGGCAAATGCAGGGCTTTAATGTCCCGCAAGGTTTGGCAAAGTTTTCATTCACTGGCAAGTACGAAATTAATTTCACACATAAGTTTAGCTCAGAATGGTACTTACCCGGATTCATATCCACACCCGCATCTTTGGTTAAGAAATCAAATTGATGAATCGAATTTAAAATGATTTTTAATATTTGCACTTAATAGAGATGAGTATTCTTATAAGTGATTCCCAATTCTAGAGGTTTTCATGTACGGCAAAGGCAGTGCCCGACCCGAAATCCCACGACTCAGATTTATATAAAACTTATTTATTTAATATTATCATTATCAACTGTTACAGTACCTCTAGTAATTAAATACTTTATTTTTTATAGTAAACAAATAGATAATAAAGTATTAAGTTATGCTAAATATATAAAAAAGTTAATATTTATTATACTGATAATATTCGTCAATTTATTACGAAATAAACAAAATCAAAATAAATTGTCTGTCTCATTCGTCTAGTGCATAGCTTATAAGGTTCTTGGTTCCATATCCGAGAGTCTCATAAATTCTAATCTTCCTTTGGTCCGCTTTCCCGTCGGTGACGGAATAGTGTTGAGTATCCGGTGAGAACGGCCGCTTTCTGCGTGTTGGCTGCGAGCAAAGTGCTACTGAATTGCAGTCACCTCAGATTTACTGACTAACTAGGATGAAAACTATTTGTAAATATAACGATAGGTATACCTTTAATATAATATATACGAAATGTCAGGAAACTCATAAGCCAGGAATAAATTCTGTTTTTAATCCATCTAAACTTTCCTCTCGTTATACAGAATGACGATTCACTAAAAACATCTTTTAGAATTTCCAAGGCTTATAATAATAATTATTAAATGTTTATTATAGAATATGACTGCAAAATATAGAGAATATAAATTTTTATCTTATTTATTTAATAATCAAAACTTAATTTACAACTCTTTCCTTTTTAATGTTATTAAACCAGATTCTGATTTCAAAGTTAAGTCGATTCTTTTCGTGTCGTTTTTTTAAAGAAAAAATTGCGATTCTTTGTCGTTCTTATCAGGACAAACTTCTTATATTTCCGTTTTTTGTTAAATGGCTTGTAAATCTTACTTAATAAACTATACGTCGGCGTCCTTTCATTTAATTTGTTGACGTCCCAAAGATAAGCTTTGGCGACATTTTTTTAACAAAACTGTTAAAAGGATGCGGTCATTCGGACAATTTCGTTTATGATAACTTTTTTTGTATGTATATTTTACCTTTTACTTTATGGCACAAAAAAGTTGAATCTGTGCTGTTGCTATTGTTTTAAGTAAGGCGATTTAGTTGTGGCCGATCTGATATTGATATTGCTTAAAATAAAATAATTATAATATGGTTATTTTAAATAACATAAAAACAAATATAGTTGACGTAAGAAAACAAAAATGTATTTCTCTAAAGAGATTTCTTCCTAAATAAATAAATTTAACTAAATGGTTCTTGGCACAAAAATATATTTTAGAACGAAAAAATATATTATTTTACAAAAAATAATCGGTAGTCCAGTTCTGCGATATAATCAGAATAACAAAGATGTGACGACTTTTTAATATCTGCGTACACGGGTCCCGCTGTTAGGGTCGCTTTTATGTCATTTTTATGGACGGTAACGAATTTTTACGGAAATATAGTTCGTATTACTTTCGAATAAGGGTTAATAAATCTTGTAAGATCTAGCGTTTTTATGTTATATTGTAGGTCGCACACCATCCTGCTGTTTTGATCTCATGATTCGATTTTTCGCGAAGAATTAAGTTGGAAGGAATCGACTTGGGGGTTCTTAAGTAATGTTTTTAGTGTTGAGTCTCTGAGGGTGGGCGACCAGATCGACTGGTCAAGTTATTACGATTCCTTTTTATTAAATCACTTAAAGTACCAATTTAAAATAAATAGGACATTATGTATTTTTTTAATTAAAAATTATTACTTATTCATTTATTGGAGTTTATTACTACAAAAAAAAAAAACTTTCATTCTACTGGGACTATAGCAAATCCATATTACATGGCGAGTAACTGTTTGTATGAAATAAACGTATAAATGCTTTAAAGTCAATTAAATATTAGGTAACTACGTATTGAATTTTTAAAGCAGTAAACGATAACAAATTGAGAAATATAAACATATTACGCCGTCTTGGATTATTCTTTGCCGCTAGTTGAAATCTTTAATAGTTTAGTTAAATAATTAATAGTTTTAATATAAAATTACATTTAACCACTTTTAAAAAAAGGCAGGTCCAATGTTTTATTTGTATGGTTTTATTGGTTTTTTTTACACTGATTTTGATCATTATTTCACTAGTGTAATTGTACTTACAGAAAACTCGTACGATATAAATCATAGAGGTACCAATGTTATGTACATAAAAGTACAACCTATGAATGTCCTATTGCAGGGCCTTTTGAGAAGATAGTTTCGAGTTTATTTCAAACGCTATTTCAGTGCGAGGTACATATACCGAATACTTTTATGAAAAAGTAATTATGTATTTGAATTTGGAAGACAGTTCATTAAAAAAAAAGTCATTGTTATATTATAGCATTATTTTGACCTACTGAAAACCGCTCATTATGACCTTAATGACAAGGGTCCTTCGACGTTAGTGTTTTAATTGTCTTACAAAGATGTATGTTTTTTGTGTGCTTCCCAGCATGGGGCGCTACCGCTGTCTACGATGATACCACCGGCATCCTGACAATTTAGTTTAACGCTATTTTTCTGCTTAATTTATTGCCGTCACGAGATATTTACCATTTTTCGAAGTTCATTGTCTTACCTCAGTTTAATAGTTTATTTTTTGTAACATGTATCTCGCTTATGTTTTGTTTTTTTAATTAATTGTTTTACCGTAGCTTAGTAATAACATTTGTTGCTTGAATAAATCTTGCATTTATGTTTTTAATGTTAATTATTTAAAACATAAAATATTCTATTATTAATATTATAATTTTGTGAATACTATTAAGTACTTATTACATTACATACCGGTAGTAGCTTCACATTATCCAAGAATCCAAAGTAGGAAAATCCAAGGTGTATGAATGAAACTATTTTGAATAAAATTGCCGTAAATTGAAGCAAGTCAGCCTTGTTTTTATTTTAAAAAAACCGCATAATTATCTATTGTAATCTTTCTTAAAGCCATTTTTTTTTAATTTGATTGTTGCATTATATTGTAGTACTAGTGTCTGCCCGTAGTTTCGCCTGGGTAGTAAAGGAGCTGGTGTTAGGAATAAAAAGTAGTCTAAGTCCTTCCGGAAGTCAAGGTTGTTTCATACCGAATTTCATCAAAATCTGTTCAGTGGTTTAGCTGTAAAAGCAAAACAGACAGACATTCGCAATTATAATATTAGTATAGATATTGTAATAACACAAGTTTAAATATTTATATTACATTTTTAAAATTATTATTTTGAAATGTGAATTAACTTTAACAATGATATTTAACTACAACTATTTCTCACTTTTTGTATGTACTTAGTTTATTATAAACTGTTAAACTTAAATAATATAAATCCAAAATTGGCTTAAATTTAGTTTTGTTTATAAATGATTTTTTTTATTTATTAAGACGCTGCGGATATTTGTTACAAATATAAAATTGCAAATAAAATATTCAAAGTACATTGGTTTTGTATATAAATCGGTGTGAACGACATCTAGTAACGACTACTGCTGTTGGTTTCGAGTGCATATGTCACCCTCCTCCATAAAATATTCGAGCGTGTTTACAAGATACTTTTGTAATCAAATATAAATATTCTGACCATTATCCTACAACACGCTAGTGTTGAGTGGATATGCGAATTAATATATGAAATATAGCTTCATCACAATCGGATGAGTTATTCAGGAACACGTAAACATACAAACATTCATTTTTGTTTATTTATTAACATTAATTATATTCGATAAAGATATTCGAGCTCAACTGATCGAATCATTTGTTGTGATTCAGTATGTTTTGGTAGATATTTCATATCATTATGATGTTATTATATTAAATCAATAAATATCTTGGTTTGGTTAGGTTTTAGATTGTTTCATTGGTCTAGTGGCTAACCTATCATAGATCACGAAGTTCTGGGTTCAAATCTGAAAAAGGTCGCGCTCGCGGTCCAAGGTGTATGTATCTTGGTAAGTTGCTCTGGCTGAGCCGATAAATGTAATTTTTTATGGTTTTTATATCATTTATTTACTAAATAAGATATGGAATGCTGCGCTTGATCTCTTGCCGACCATGTAAGATTGTCGTCCCATGTGAGTTTCGTTGAAAACTGGCCGACATCAGCTATGAGAATATTATCATATTTTATTAGCTAAGAAGTTGAATGGGGCCATTTGCAATTTATTCAGGCCGAAGATAGCTAGCTTTATTCATTTAAACTGGATTTTAATGTTGTCAAATGATACAAATTTAATTTGATCGACTAAGGCGTTAACCTGGACATAAACAAATAAACGAAACCGATATTGTTTTACTCTTTATAATATTCGTAAGGATTACAAGTTGTTATGTTTAATATATATATTTTTTTATTTCTGTATATATATATATATATATATATATTTAACCGATTCGATGTATTCGTAACAAGCACGTCCATAAGTTTACAATTTTACTTCACGCGACCCCACGCTGTTCTGGCAATGCGAGTGCATTGTGTACCGCGGTGTTGTGATCGTCCCAATTATGTGATAATTTATGTGTGACAACTCCTTTCAACGCACTTACATTGCACACTTGTTCCAACCAAATATATTGATCCCGGTTTCATTAAGTGATTACAATTACGTTCTTATTATTAGTAGTTTGTCGTGCTTTATATTATTTTATTTTTATTCGTACAAATTATGCAAAGGTAGGTAGACATAATGCCAAAAGGCATTTTCTTTCAGCATGTTTAACAGATAATACAAAGTAAAATAAAATAAAATCTTATAAATATACATTTGTTTTTTTTATTTTATTAATTAATTTTTATTAGATATTGTTTTAATACATGTTAATTATATTATATAATAAAATTTATATTACGTTTATGTGTGTAAATAATTTGAAGGGCTTCATGTATTTTTGCTTAGCCTAAATGTTGAACGGCGTTAGGCATTAAAGTCCTCTTTGCGTACCAAATAGTCCAAATACATTATTTTCTTTAAAATAAATTACAGTCGAACTGTTTTATGGTGTATAATTCTTGATAATTTGAAACAAATGACAGCTGAGCAGGCTATGAAATATAAACACTTTTAATTCCTTATTATTTTCATATTCATAAATTAATAAGTTACTTATATTTCTTATAAAATACAAGTTTGATTTTATATGGTACGAGCATAAAATATTTATTATGAATGACTTGAATGTCATGTCTTTGTTAGCGGGGGTTCATTTTATCGTGGTCATGTTCAAATTGGCCACAGATGTGGTGACAGGTCAGGCTGTTGTCATTGTTGTTAAATGACTTTATGAGCTTCACAAATGTGCGTATAATGGAGTGTTTGCTTTGCTATGTGGTCTAAACTATTATCTAACAAACTGTTTCGCTCGTTGATTCCTCAATGATACAGATGTCAATATGGCACTATGAAGACTTTTATTTATTTATGGTAAAGTATTTTAAGGGAAAGCTTTTTTTTCTGTTTGTTGAAATGGATTATTAAATAGTTATGTTTTTCGACAAATAACAGTGGAAAACCGTTTGATTTATGAATGACATACTTCTCAATATTCTAATTTACTAAACTATAGTAGGTACATACTTATAATAATGCTAGTATATAATTTTAGGAGAGGCTTACTCCATCCCATACAAGTATATATAATTAACAGTAGTCTGTTAATGTTACACTGCCAAGTAAAGGCCTATTCTCATCTTGAGTATAAGGTTTGGAGCTTATCCCACCACGCTACTCCAATGTATAAGGTAATAGTTTGGTGCATAAGCATGCGCCATAATTTCAATCAACACATGCAAGTATTCACGCTTTCCTACACCGCCGAGCACGAAGTCAGCACTCAATGATGCTTTCTCAAGTTCTAACCGAACCAAGAATCTTTGGATAATATTCTTGTGTTCCAACTGGTCTACCTTATGCTATTAATAACAAACATGCGACAACATTTTGAAGTATATAAACGAATACCGAATTCTAATCATGTATTATCAAGCGGGTGCGGGTTGCGGGTGGTAGCAACAAGAAATGCAGATGTCCGTTAATTACAAAAAAAGATAACCTATTAAAATCCTTTAAAACCACACACGCGTCCACATAACTGTTTTATGATAACAAATTAAAGATTGTAACCCTTATCTCATTCAATTATGAGCATCGCATATCTAAATCTTCCACTTAACAACCCTTGATTGACAAGCTCTTAGAAAAAATTCAACCCGGGGGTTGAAAGCCACGCGACCAAATTAACTTTATGTAATCCCAATCAATGATAGTTGTTATCTAAGGGTGCATACGGTGACGTTTTTATGGCGGTAAGGCTGTGTTCAGACTGAAGCTTAAATAGGAAGAAGATTTTAATTATTATTTACAATTAACTTAATACGAGATTATAAATAAATGGAGAATATTTTGTTATCTGTGAACACATCACTTATTGGTATGCACAATATTTAATATTTTAACGAATATAGTTATTGATTTAAGTAAAATCGTCAAATTATATAACCCTACGTAAAATAATTAGAAAATACAATTTTTTTTTATATATTTAACATCTATGTTTTTTTATAAATATCGGATTACATCAACACTATAACATTACCGGTTTTCAATAATATTATTGTAATATAACATTATGAATAAAATAACTCATAGTTAGCATTGAATAATAAAATAGCCAAGACGATCTTTACTAAAAAGATTTTCATGTTAAAATTGTCCGTTTAAATTTATTAAATATGTAATAATGACTTTTCTAGTTTGTTAATTGACGTTTTTAATTGTTTGATATAATTACATTAATCTATTAAATTATTAAATGATGACAATTTATAAATAATAAAAATATTTATCATGATGTTTACTCATATTCAACAATGCAATTACTCGTATAATGTTGAAATAGCACGACACCCTAGTCTCACCCTAATATTCAGCAGACCGGTATCCCATTGGCACGTTTGTCCCACGGGTGGTCTGGAGACGCACCCCTGACACCGCGTGACAGGTTGATAGGGTCATTGGTTTAGCTTTATTTCGTTAACAGCTTCGTAATTATTTATCATTCAAGTACGAGTTTATTTTACATGATTTGAAAATACTTATAGTACTTTTTTCATAAGTAATTTGAATATTAAAAAAGTAGTTCAAACTTTTTGTTATGTAAATATATGTATAACTATTTGTTAAACCTATTTTGGCACATTTAAAAATGATTAAATCTATAAAATAAAAAATTGACTGCGGTGCTTGAGCTTATTTCCTAGCAAACCTTATATTATAGTAATGTTACAAGTGCAAGATACATTAAATGCATATAAAATGAAATAAAATAAATTATTATAATATTCTAAATTTAAAAATATATATTAAAACACAGCTTAAAAAACAAAAATGTATTTCAAACTGATATTATTGATAATGTAACTACAAATAAAAAAGTTATAAAAACTGACAAAAATAATTCTAATTAATAATAACTTTGGTAATTTTTTAATTTCAGAAATACGTTTATTTTTAATTGCCGTTATTATTTAATATAATTGACACAAACACGTTTAATTGAGACTTGAGAGGTAATAATTACTTTTTACCTGATACAATGTATTTGTAAAAACTCGTCCAAATGATATTATAAAGCTTATTGTATGTAATGAACGAAATTTTTATAAACGACGTTAATATTCATGGAGCTCGCCGTCTCAAAAGCAACAATTATACTTTACTATCGTTGTGCCCGCGGTTTCACCTCCGTAGTTCCCGTTCCCGTGGGGAACACGGGGCATACCGGGACATAATGTAGCCTATGTTATTCGCTGATAATGTAGCTAGCTGTCCCATTGGTAAAAATAATAAATAAAATATTATTCGCTTTAATGGTTTAGGCGTGAAAGCGTAACAAGCAAACAAACCAACTTTCACTTTTATAACATTAGTAAGGATTATAGTCAAGTAAGCACATGTATTCCAATAATACAAGTTACGACATCATAATATCTTTTTTTTATATGTGATGCCAAATGTTAATTTGTCCGACCATTTACATTACTAGCCAAATAACGGTAGATAAATATCTACTGACTGTGTATATATATCAGTGGTGATACATATACATATGTGCCTCATGGTAAATGGTTAAACGTTATCGAAGGCTGTTAATCTCAAACAGATAGACCAGTATCTATTTTATATATGGATGCAAGTGAACACCGTTGTCAATAGACATTTGCAACAAAAAAGATGATGATGACCTCGCAAGAACTTGTCGATATGACCTTTGAAAACCCCCACAGCACCCTATTAAGTGCTCAACTTCAAATACAGTCGGAAGATCTTTCCATCACTTCTCCTGCCTTCTGGAGATTCTGAATGTATGCTTATACTTCGTTCTAGTAATGAACTTCTTAGAGGACCAGGAAGTAGTGCCAAATCCTCTTTTAAGATGTAGGTCCTTGCTAGCAAGTGTCGCAGTTCAGGAATACTCTCTCTAAGACTCCCTAAGACTGCAAAGGAGAAGTATTAAAAAAAAAAAAACGATTACTAATGAAATAATCAAATTATAAGATTATAATCGTATTCCTTATAATATATAATTATTACAATAATTATTACATATAAAAAGATTATCTTAAAAAATATATAATCAGTACTGCTAACAAATCGTGAAACTATTGAATACCAATTTTGCTTAATTTCTTTAGTCTTAATAATTTGTAATTTTTGTATTCTTCTTGGCATTGTTAACATATATATATTTATGCAACAGCTTGCATTAGTCACCAGCCTGTATCCCAATCACATCGGAGCCTGCTTAACCATAAAAAAATGTAATTTCTAAGTACCAGAGTTACTCGTATACAACTCAAAATTTCCCTCACGGGCGTCTTTGCCTCAATAAGGAGCAATTGACTTCGTAATAAAATTAACTAATGGCCTGTCATTACGCAGCCGCCTGTGCACTTTGATATAAAAAGTTGCCGCTCTACACATAAGCAACTAAAATTTGCATAGATTTTTGGCTAAATCTTAACAACGTAAATGAGCCTTATACACAATGATATGTTATTTTAAAGGTGGTTAAGATTTTATAACACACCCAAAATTAAATCGTTTTCCGATTTAATAGTCTTTTTGATTTTAGAATGAATAAATTAAAATAAATAAATTGGAAAAGATTTGAATAAGGTCTTATATTGAACTAATATTTTATAACAGATAAAATAAGTTTTTATTGAGAAACTATATTTATAGTAAATTAATAAAATGTGTAGTAGTATTTTCTATTTAAATAAATGCTAAAAACAATAAAAATAAATGATATAGTATAAGTTAGAATGTTTCCGTTTATATATCACAGATGATTTCTAAAAATCGATTATATTCTAGTCTTTTTACAATAAGATATGAAAAATACAAAGTATACATAAGCAAATAAATAATAAAACACCCTGTAGTTCAACCACCAAAATATGAGTAGTAAATCAATCGAAAGCAGCATCTCCTTAGGATGTCCTGTAATCAGACGGGTGCAGGCCGCGGCAAATTAAAGAGCACTGAGTGCCGCGAGCCTTTAATATAAAGTGTAATTGAAACCGATGCGACATTGTCGGGGATTACGCCTGTCAATGTGCAGCGATGACAACATTAATAAGGATTAAGAAAATATATTAACATTAAAAATAAACATCATTTAAATACATAATTTACATTTTCAATACTTACTACTTAATGAATTTGAGGTCTATATAAAAGTACAGTATAATTATATTATATGTTTATAAATATCATATGTATCAAATATGTTTTTTTTTATAGAATATCATATATCATATGGGCTACCTGATAGTATGTGGTCACCAACGCCCTTAAACATTGGCAGTGTAAGAAATGTTAACCATCGCTTACATCGCCAATGCGCCACCAACCTTGGGAACTAAGATGTTATGTCCCTAGTGATTGTAATTACATTGGCTCACTCACCCTTTAAACCGAAACACAATAGTATCAATTACTGCTGTTTTGCGGTAGAATATCTGATGAGTGAGTGGTACCTACCCAGACGAGTTTGCACAAAGCTCTACCACCGATTAAAATGTACGCCAACCACTCTCTATTCTTATCATGTACTTGGCTAGGAAATACTAACTCTGGGTTCCTACTGAGAATCAACCGAGAAACTTTTATTAATCGGACAGTTTATAAGGTAGCCGTTAAACCAACAATACAGTTAAAAATGTATTCGCCTGCGACTTGAATCAAGTGTTGGTTGTTAGGTGGGTGTTAGATTTATAAAAAATACCCTATATGACATAGGGCTCTTGGGCCTGGGCATACTTGGGCTCCATACTAAATTTTATAAAAATCAATTGGTTAGTCAGTGTTTTAGCCGTGAAACCATAACAGATAGAAAAAATAAGTTACTTTCGCATTTATAATATTAGTAAAAATAAATAATAGTAAGGACTACATTTGGTGTTTGGTTAATTTCCCTCCACCAAACTGTTAGTTGAGGTGTCAAGGTATTGGCAGATACTCGTATCACAATAAAGGTCTCTAAGGAAGTTTTTCTATCCACCGGTAGCTCTATTCTATTGTGCCAGAAACCGCACGGCTTATATATAAATGAAAATTAAAAATATTGATGGCCTTACGGGCTTCTTGGTACAATGCACATTACAAATTGGTAACTTAATATTTAATTGTTTTTTAAAATTAAAAATAATCTTACACATTATGATATATTACACATTATTATATATTTTATAAAACATTCCTGTTATTTTATTACTTTTTTTAAAATCGTGGATATAATTATGTTTGGCGACTTTGTCTACAAACATTGGAATTGAGGCCACTTTAGACTATTCGGGTACAGTTTTGGAGTTTTTATTTCTGTTACAATGAATGTAAATATTTTCTTAAATATTATCAGAAATTTAAAAGTTTTATCGTAAAGAATACGTATATTTATTAGTTTTTCCATATTACTTTTTTTTTTTTTTTTTATAGTTCCCGGGAGGGCAAATGACTCTACTCCACCTGATGGTAAGTGATAGTAAAGTCCAAACGCGACGACGGCTAGTGCAGTCAGGAAGAATGACTTGCACTAGCCGCCCCCGCCTTGCCGGCCCGCATACTTGCGAATAGTAGGTGAAAATTTGTATAGCAAGCATTTATGATTACAACAGGCATTGAATTTATAGAAACAAAATTAAAATTACAATCAATATTTTCTACATTCATGATTGAAACTGTAACTGTTATTATATTTTACATTTGTAGGAACCACATAATTATATTCCTGTGTGTGTGCATGAGAGAAATAATTATAGTGACATATGTAAGTACATATGTAAGTGGTTCCTAAGCATTGAAAAGTTTGTGCCATTGCGGATTATTTAAAGAGTAACTTTGTTATTTATGTTTTAAATATTCAACAAATACTAATAAATAGAAAAGAGAAACACTTACATTTTGTATGAATATTTTATAGCTAAAGTTTGTTGTCGCTTTATGAAAAGTATTTGGTGCACTCGAGCAATAAGAATTGTAGTACCAGGTCAGCGAATCTATCGATATTCGTAATTTAATTATGTCCGTTTGTTATGCTTACAGATAGTGGAATAGTCTATGAGAATTGGACCTCTATACAATAATTATTATAATACCAAATTACATGTATCAAAACATTAGTATTGCACTCTCGTACTTTAAATAGCGTAGCATTTTAGAATCTTTTTTTTTTTATATTACTCCGGAAGACAAATGCCTCTACTCCATCCTCCTCGTCCTCGTCATCCTGATCGTAAATGGTAGTAGAGTCCAGACGCGACGATAGTTGCCAACGCGCTCGTTCACGCTTCGTTTGAAGGAACCTCATAAGAGGAGGGGAACACGTGTGTTGGTAAAGAATTCTATTTTCTAGAGGTCCGACAATAGTTGCCAAATTTCTTCGTGCGCGATGGAATTGATGTCATCGTTAGGCGGTGATATCGAGAGCCAGCACGCGTAGACTTGTGAAGGAAAGGGGAAGCAGGAATAAGGAAGGATAATTCCTTATTAATGATAGTTGTAGTCATATTAAAGTTTTAATAAGTAATCGTTAAGAACTATATTTGCAGTGGTAAAAAAACGATTTAAGTTTAATGTTACTTTATAATTACAGAACCAAAAAAATATATTATTTAATGAAATCGTTACATCGTACAGAGTTAATTTAACAACAATTATTTCCTAACAAAAACACGGACAAAATGTCAAATTCAATATAAAACAATGTAGCAGAGGCAATCATCGTCTTCACAAAAATTCAGAGGTATTTATCTATCTCACAAACAAGTCATGTACCAATTTTTTTTAACGAGCAATTAGTCTTCGATATTTTGAAATCTTGCAATGAGATGTCAATTTCTCGAGAATCGCGGTGGCGCGGCGCCGCCGGCGGTCGGTGGCGATACGCGGAACTAATTCATAATGAATCCTTGATTGGCAGAACAGGACAATTGTTAAAAACGTTGTTAGCACTCATCTTGAGGACGTCCCTGCGACGAAGGCAAAGGCAACGTATTTTTGAAAAAAAAAAAACTGTTGACACTAATTTGGTGTGGGTGGGTAAACTTACTGTCAAATATGGTAAGTGGGTGTGGCGAGTATGTACTATCTCAGTTCTTGTATACTCTGCGTTTAATTGTTGTAAATACTTCTTATTTATTGTTCTTAGAACTTGGTCTGAATTTAAAGTAATCTCACCAAAGTAATCGATGAGTTGCAGTGATTTATCATTTTCGATATCAACTAAGTTATTAAATTTATTACCTTATTATTGTTGTAATGACCTCTAATAGGAACACTTTAATCATGTTACTCGGTACCGCTGAACATATCTTAGGTGTAATATAAAACCGCTTGAATCCGAACACCAATCAAAATCGACTTCAATACGAAAGGTTTTTACTCAAAGCCTGAGATGAGACTTCATACATTTTTCATGCGCCCGATGCGAGCAGACTACTCTAACCAACTTTACGTAACAAATCGTCCACGTAATAATAAACTTTCTTTCTATAGAGGAAAGGAAGTACGGGACGTACGGTTAAATAAGTTTGTCTGTTTGATCGCAATTAAAGCGCAGAAACGCACGTCATTAGCGCACACGGCAATATTCCACGCTGTTTCTTGTCGATAAACCGGTGGCTACATTTAGCTGCATTCGTTGATACATAAAAGTTAAATTGGACGCAAACGATTTTGATCCTTAACATTAGGAGAGACGGGCCTCTATCCTATGATACCATTAAAATATAATGAGACCTTTATTGGAACGATGAACATGGAAGTCATTTTCATCGAGATACCGTAACCGATGCCATTGTAATATGATCTGCTGATTGGTATTTTGATGAGATCCTAGCAATTTTATTATTGCTTCATATTTGGAAAGTTGTTTATTAAATTGATAAGTGAATGAGATAAAATCGTTCGGATCGATGGTCTCACATTAGTCGTTGAAAGCTTTATGATGGTAAAAACTAGGAAGTTTCAAACAGAACATGAGTTTAGATCGAAGATTGTGTTAATGATTGTTTTTATATTGCTAATGATACTTTCATAGAGTTGACTTTTTAAATTCTGACATGAGAGCAGATAGATGGGAATCGCAATAAGCAAAACCTTGAAGTGCTACATTGATACTGTTTGTAGTGAATTCTTTAGTTAGATCAATACTGTAGTAAGTTTTATACCATAATTTGTAAGTAATATTTGTAATGATAAATATATGGAGACAGATGAGGTGAACCACCTAGTTACATAATTAACTTTGTTCTTCTTGTCATAGTTTGAAGATATAAGGTAAGCCTCACGCTTGATTGCACATTGATAGTGCAATCAAGCATGAGGCTTTAGCGTGATACGTATTATGTTTTAGTACCCTCAATTTTACAATCTTTTTTACACTTCATATCCTGAAGTATGTCGTAACTGACTGCAACTTTTTGAGTCGGTGTGCTAGAATTACTGATGAATAATTACTAGAATGCAGAAAGCTGAGAGATCAACTCACCTTGGGCACCGCTGATGATGATGCACTAATGAATTGAATAGTTTTGCAATATTTCGCAATAATTTAGAATTATAATAATTGATGGTTGACATGAATCAAACATTTAATTACTGAAATACCGGCCAGGTTGAAATAAATAAAAAGTAATAAATAGTTATCAAGATTCATCATCGAGCAGCATCCTCATTGATATGATAGCATGTTTTTACGCTTGGTTACGGCTGCGTGCCATATTTAATATTATTAAGGAGACTGGAAATTTAAAATTGTAATGCATTACAAGAATGCGCGACAATCTATGATCGACGATAACTTCTCGCCGGGAGAACAATAGGCGGCTTCAGTGCGCTTTTTCTAGAATGAACAATAAATGAATACGTATGTATATCCTCGCCGCTCCATCATATCTCGATATGTATGAGCGATGCGTAAGACGTTAAAAAATTCGCTGCAATCCACCGTACGTTTTTATGTCTTCTTCTCGTCTCGCATTTTTCGGACAAAACTGATTGTTTACCGGAAAAAATTACGCCTGTTAGCCGAAACGGTGAGTATAAATAAAAGATGTGGCGATCGGAGAATTTTGATTCGGTTGTTTTTGTTATCGGAATACCGAGTGCGGCGAAACGACAAAAAGTCGAACGATGTACGATTGAGAAAGGAACGTGGTGTCAAGAGTGGCTCGGAGATTTATGAGGGCCGCTTTACACTTCAAGATTTACGATTTCTAGAATACCTAGTATATGTAGAACAAAGCAACCAGTCGAAGCAACCAGTGTGTCTACATCAATAAATATTTTTTCAACTATTAATCCTATAATAATCCTAGAATATGATACATTAATGTTTTTATTTTCAATTCCAATTCCAAATGTACATGTTTTGTGTCCCACAATATTATGTAAAAGTGTGATTATTTTTTTATTAAAGTTGATAATCAAGATTATGATATGTTCCGATTACATTGAATTTCAAGGGGATATGCCTAAACTGTGGGTCAACAGTAAACGTGAAGTTTTTAAAAAAAGTTAAAAAAATAAAATAAAATTATAATAGTTGGTACAAATAAAAGTATCATATATTATTATCATAACAATATATTTATTTTGTAAGGCTAGCACATTATATAGTTAAAATATGTGTTAATGCAATTTAAATTATTAATTAGGTTTTTTAAGTAAAAGTTTTTACTGTATGAACACATTATATGTCATATAATAATTTTCAAAAATAGCTTAAAATATTTATTTAAATGTCGTGTAATGTAAAAAAGCCTCCATCGATTGTTTCAGTTGTGAAATTTAAAGTGTTTTAATAAGCGATAAATTTATTTATGCTGAACTCTTTATTTGGGATAATTAATAGACTATAAGGAAATGCCGAAATAGGTAAAAATATCTTTAATGTGTGAAAGTGGTGATTCTTGAGACGTGATAAGAATATCTCACGTAATTGTGAATTTCGATTAAAGTATTATGTTTAACATTTTATGAATATAATAATAATAGTCATCCAGACCGATTTCGGTCACGGCGGGCAATCTCGAGAGATATTTGCCAACTGCGCAGGAGATAGTGCGCAAGCAAGCACACGTGCACTCTCTATTCCCTAAATTTCATAACCCGACGGGACGGCAATCCGACACGACCGGAAAGAGTTCAGGCACAGGACCAATGGCTTTACGTGCTTTCCAAGGCACGGGATTGTATACACTTCCAACTTCCAGACTCCAGGCTGCTATTGAGAATTTTCGACAGGAAAACATAATATTTTGTTGGCCCGACCTGGGATTTGAACCCAGGACCACCGGATCTGCGGCCTTACATGTAGCCACTAGACCAACGAGGCAGTCAAAATAATATAATTAAAAAAAATCAAGATCACGTGCAGAAGATGATGCGAAAATCTAACCATTGAGCGGACAGGTGAGAACTTACCCCAAATAATATAAAAAAATTGATTTGGGTGTAAATAATTACCGTTCGGATTTCCGGACAATCCCCGGGGAGAATGAACACAGAATCTTGACACGCATTAGAGCAAACTGCGTTGCGTGATTGCGACCAGTCGTTTTCACACATGCTGCCTAAGCGTCTGATGTTAGTGATGAGAGAAAAGCGGATGTCAATTGGATTGGAAGAACATTTGACAAATCGAATTAAAGATTTTCCAATCAATCAAAGGTCACAAGAATATTTATATAATTATTAAAATATTTTAATTTTTCAGTCATTATATGTATTATTTTATTTTTGGATGTCCTATTATCGTTATTTCACAGAGATTTGTAAAACAGAAAGATATGTCACATTTATAAAATTATGGATCGTAATCTGTTATTGTTTTTGATCGATGTTTTATTTAAAGGTTTTTTAGATGTCGTGGTTACTAAATTTGAATTTTTTAAAGTTCAATTTTATGTACAGTTCAAGTTTATGTACTGTACCGTAAAAATTGTGCATTGTAAGTTTTTCTTAATTCAAGAAGAAGTTTCTGTCACGGCAGAAGAGTGGAAGATATCTACGGGTTTATTTTAATTCTGATCTTTAAACTATAATATATCTATAAAATATGAATAAGAAAATATCTATCTATATGATTTATATATCTATTATATCCGCGTCCGCTTGATCATTAGCAGCGGTCTAAATATTTCTGCCCAATTTAGGAGAGAGCAAGTTTTCAATTCTTGGTATTGAGTTGTATTGTTTTGTTATTTCTTAATTGTTGTCGTTCGAAACGAATTCAATGTCTAGTATCAATAGTAACAGTTCCAACTATACAGGTTTTATGTCAATATTTAGTTAATGTCGTATCATTGCACATTCCGTGACACATAGATGAACACAGCATACATGATAAATGATAAACAAAATGGGACATACAGCTTGAAATGAAATAGGGTAAATAAATGAATATTATTACATTACATAACAGTAATTATTTATTCTTCAAATTAATTCGGCTGATAAAATTAGGACCACTGTCTAAATATGTTGATATTATATTTTTTATTACGAATATAATCAGACATCGATTAATTTGAAGATTGATATACTAAGTTTGGTCACATAGCGCGAAGGCAACCCGACAGCCTGGACAAGTTGATGGTGCTTGGCAAAGTGGAGGGGAAACGACCACGTGGCCGCCTGCCAACACGGTGGTCGGACCAAGCTACCAACCTCACAGGTCTCCAAGTGACCACTGCCCTGAGAAAAGCTAAGGACAGGACGGACTGGAGAAAATTCATTAAGAATGTGACCCAGACCCTGGAACAGAGTGGACACGACCTTCAGCAATGAAGTAAACGACCGAGAAGAAGATACTAAGTTTAACTACTATTTTTCATCAATATAATTATTATATATTTAATTAAATATATACATTGAGCCGAGATGGTTAGAACACCTAAATCTTAATCAACGATTGCTGATCACACCAAGACAAGCATAATTGTGTTTTCATGTGCTTAATTTGTGTTTATTAACCTCGTGCTCGACGTTGAAGGGAACATTGTGAGGAAACCTACATTTGTATCCGCCAACAAGCATTGAAGCAGCGTGGTGGAATGAGCTCCAAACCTTCTCCACAGAAAAATAGGAGGCCGTAGCCCAGAAGTGACATATGTACAGACACGTTTTACGAAATATAATAAAAATGAAATTATTTTAATATTTTAGTTAAAGAATGAACGCATGAAATTTATTAAAACGAAGTTAATACGCAAACCTCTCAGTCTCAACGGCGCAGACAGTTTGCATGATTGTAATGCACGCACTACTCGAGGCTACTTTACGCAAATTACTACGGGCTACCGGCATACCAGAATTTAATTGATCTTATGAATACGTTAATATACGTTCTGGTAATTTTCAATTTTAAGGCTTCGTTCGCAGAAATGTCATTATTTTAGTTGTTTTACCATTTACTTACTCGCCTTCGTTTAAAATTGCAATGTTATTGATTTTAATTTGATAATTGTTGCCAATTAGTTTAAAATATTTTATATTTCTTGTTGTGTCACCGCGCTGTCATTCATGTGTTTCACATAGTAAGAGGTTATCCTTACTGTGCCATGGCGACGCGAACCATTGAATATTTATTGAAAATTATTAAGTTTCTTGAGCTTTTTTTTAAATAACTACTCATCTCGTAATACACACACCAATATAACGTATTTATACTATTTGCTTCAAAGTATTGTTGTAGTAATACTTTGAAGCAGGTCTGTTTGTAATCGAGTGTAAAATGTGTTTTGCTTATTTCGTTTAGGTTGAGTTTGTATTTGTATAGGTTTTTTAATTTTTTTAGACTTCTGGTTTCATTTCATTCATTCTGGTGACACAAGACCTGGTGCTTACTTACGGTTTTAAATGAGTTATCATTGAATCATTGATTTTAAATTAAATGAATCTGAAAAAAGGAAAGTAAAAATTACCTTATTGCTTAAGTGTCTGTTTAGTAAAAGCACCTTGCACGATCTCATTTATTCATTCACTCTTTTTTTATTCTGTGGTGAACAGATATAATCAGTTAAACCAGCTAGCCATTATCTCATATGGTTTTATAAGCAATTGCTTCTAATTTGAAATTCAAATTAGTTTCAAAACAAACAACATTTACATGGCGGTGATGCCCATTAACTTGCCTCGCTTTTTCATAACTTTGATGTTACATTGTATTTACAATAAAGATTAATCAATTAATAATTTTGAAATTTATATATATCATACAATGTATATAATATTCCATAGTCGAGCTAAGGCCTCTTCTCCTTTTGTGAAGGTCCACCAGGCTGTGCCAATATTGTTGAATTTCTGAATAAGCAAATTAAAACATTTATTGCCTCTGTTTATAAAACAATTGGATTTAAAGTAATTAACAATATCATTATAACGAAATTAATGTAGCGTTCATTTACATATCGTGATAATTTGTTTACCTTTTTGTATATCAATTTTTAATATACTAACTCAGATCTCATTAACACCTATATATTCCTTTTTATATATTTCGAAGCCAAGATGGCCCAGTGGCTAGAACGCTTGTATCTTAACGGATGATCGTGGGTTCAAACCCGGACAGGCACCACTGAATTTACTTAACGTGCTTAATTTGCGCTTATAATTCATCTCGTGCTTGACGGTGAAGGAATACATCGTGAGGAAACCTGCATGTGTCAAATTTCACTCAAATTCTGCCACATGTGTGCTCCACCAACCCGCATTGGAGGAGCGTGGTGGAATAAGATCCAAACCTTCTCCTCAAAAAAGGAGAAGAGGCCTTAGCTCAGCACTGGGACATTCACAGATGTTACTTTACTTTTTTTTATAATGTTCTATTTTGTTCTGCAATAAAAATATATATTGTTTTTAAAAGCATTCTGATTTTGGCATGTGGTGCATTTTTTTAAAGTTTTTAATAAGTAGAGTATCGACTGAAAAATTGTTAATCAAAAGTTAAGTGGTCACCACTCACCATCATAATCTTTTTCGCTGTAAGTAATATAACCCATTCCTTACATCGCCAATGCGATGCAAATTGTATTCTTGATTCATTCATTATACATATTAATTATGCGGCGATTATGAGTCCTATTTATTGATTCATTACTATTTCGAAGGATGATTTACTCTCTCTTTCATTCTATTTTTAAATTGTTAATCTGTATTTTTTTTTAAATTAAATTTAAAAGTAATTACCTTAAGGAGTATGATTATTTGAATCCTATTGTTTATAAGGAACGCGATTGACTACATCCCCGTTGTAATTTAATTAATCAATGTTTTCATACCGTATAATGCGTGGAGTTATTTCGAATGAATTCGCTCCCAGAATTTCGCAAGAACCGGTCGCTCCGCGCTTCTTGTTTAGAGCTGTGGAGTGAATATTTTTGTTAATTTTATGTGATCGAGACATATTGTCAACGATTTATGTGACCATTTCGTACACTTGATAAATATTTTCAACGTATAAAGTTGAGGCGGTCCATGTATCTTATCTCTGAATTTACTATAAACGTTTTACAACTTTAGTTTGTTCTATAAGTACTTATTTCTTTGTATTCTGTTTCTGTCCTAATAAGTAATATGAGTCAAAAGCTTTTTTTTTGTAATTTCTGTGATTATTTTGACTATCCTGTAATAAAAAAAACAACGGTTTGCACTCCGGGAGAGCCGGCAGAAGTGAAAACTTGAATATTAACGTTGTGCATTTTTGATATTTTGGAATTATCAGTATAAAAGAAAAGAAAAAAGTTTTCACTTCAAAAATTTAAGTAAAAAATAAACAATGTGTCATTTTTTATATATACCTACAAGTTAGTATTAACAATAAGTACTTTTATCTCATTATAGTGAATTTGTGTGTTTTGGAACGAAGTTCTCTATGGGGCGTTGCGTTGCGTTACCCTAGCCGGCAAAAAACGTCCGTAACGTTAAAAAAATGCGTAAGATTTTTATGTATAGTCTATGTATGATGGCTATACAGTGTCTAATGTATAGTCTACGGGATGACTGTTATTTAATATATTTAAAGCTATAGTTATTATTATTCATGTAAATAGCTGTTTCTTTGTATATTATTATTATTATATTTTTTTTTTTTATAAATCATTGTAATCAGAATAAAGGTGTTAAGATAATTTTGTAAAGTAGTTTTTTGATTTATATCGATAAAAAAAATCATAATAAAAATGTATACCCGAATAATTATTTTCTTTATACCTCGAATAGAACTTGAAATTAATATTTTTATAATAAGGAACTTCGTTCCTATCTGGTGACCCACGACACCACACGGTTTTTTTTACTAATGTAATTTGTCAAGAATATTTAAGTATTCATAAGTGTGTCTAGCTGCAATTCGTCTACTCGATGAAATTATGTCACCTGATTATAAGTGTAAATGCGAGTATTAATCTTGCAATATTGTAAACTGATGATTCATTCCTTTATACCTCTCAATTAAACATTTTAGATAACCTAATAGGTATATTAGTCAATATGTAAAAAAGAGTAACATTTGTTTCCCTCCGGAACTTTATATTATGAAATTTATATTAGGAACCAGTAGATTTACTTTTTAAAATTCGGAGAATGACTGATTCAAAAGTAATTGTAGGATTCTGTTTGACGGTAGTAGTAGGTAGTAGTAGTCAACTCGACTGTATCACTGTAACTGAATGTAATATAAGCCACGTTCACGTCAACGCGCCCAACTATGGAATCTAATTAACTATTGGTCTTGAGATTCGAAGCCATTTTGTCATTCCAAAATGTAAAGTGAAAGAGAACATATCGCTATCGTTCGGCTTTGAAGTTACCGACTCGTAGCAGATCCGACGCACCGCTACGGTCTACCTATGGTGCATCGGTGCGGGCTGATCGCCGTCTGTCCAAAATATTTAATTTAATAAGCCACCTTTACATTTTATATCCCAAGAAATACATTTGGGACAAACACGCACGTTTAACGCTGTCCTTTTAACTTACTTTTTCTTGGTGGTTGCGCTTTGTGCCAGCTCCTCTGGGTAGTTACCACCAACTCGTCAGATAATCTACCGCAAAACAGGAGTACTTAGTATTTTTGTGTTTCGGTTTGAAGGGTGAATGAGCCCGTGTAACAGATACGTGGGATATAACATCTTACTTCTCAAAATTGGTGGCGATGTAAGGGATGATATAATATTTCTTACAATGCCAATGATTATAGGCTGTGGTGACACTTACCATCAAGTGGCACGTTTGCCCGTTCACGATCTATAAAAAATAATACAATTTATAAAACAAGTATTCAAAATAACTTCCGTACGGTCACATAATCGCATTAGTGTTGTCAAAGTCCCCCATATCAAGGGCTAAGTGTTGTCAGTCAAGTACATCACGCCCTTTAGCGGCACGCGTGTGAACTGTCAAGGATTAGCCGCTTGACAGACTTCGTACAAAATAGCAACACACGCATTTTACGTGATAGCTGATATTTGACCCCAGCTCAGTGAGGACGTAAGATTTATTTTCCTTCTGGTAAAACTAATTTATGGATAATTATATAAGAACAGTACAACGCTTGCATATTATGGATTTTTTTAATGAAGAGAATAAGTGGGATCTGGTTGACTTTTCAATGTCTATACATATACTGAAACCGTACAAATAGTGTGTACATTAGATAAATTTGTCAAAAAGGTGTGGACGAAAAAAAAGGGTAATAGAATACGAGAATGCATTGTTTAAATTATATATATAATATTGTGTGAATATTCGGAGGCTTAGGTAAATCTCACAGGATTAACTAATTAAATGACTGCATTCATCATAATTTTTGTATATTTGAATTTTTTTTTATAGGTAGGCGACGAGCATATGAGCCACCTGATGGTAAGTGGTTACCAACGCCCATAGACAATGGCATTGGTTAACCATCGCTTACATCGCCGTTGCGCCACCAATCTTGGGAACTAAGATGCTATGTCCCTTGAGCCTGTAATTACACTGGCTCACTCACCTTTCAAATCGGAACACAACAATACAAAGTACTGTTGTTTTGCGGTAGAATATCTGATGAGGGGCTGGTACCTTTCCAGACGAGCTTGCACAAAGTTCTACCAACGAATAAAATGAATGAAGTGAATCGTAAATGAAATTTTAATAGTCTATTTGAAATATATATTTAAATTATTAAAGTGGCTGGTACCACGCAGATAGCCATATTAACTAAAACACTTATTTAGAAATCACAGACAGACACTTCAATTTTATTAATTCGTACAGATGTATAGATAACACTCAAATTAACAAAACATGTAAGTACACGTAATTTAGGCAAATAAAAAAGTATGTATGTACGAATGCATCAAGTTGCATAAGGTGCATAAACGGTCTTATCAGTACAGCAGCGATCTCTACGAAGCAACTTTGGGCTGATGTCTAATTATAAAATATATGGGGAGGGGTACGACAAATTAAGTACATACATAAATGTATAATTGAATACAAATTTAAAAAGGCATACACATGGCATACATATCTATAAATTAATATGAGAAAACTTTGTACCCCTTTTTAAGCACATTGCGTGCATGGATGGTTTTGAGATTTGGTATGGTTTTAGTATAAATGGAGAAGTACAGATAACTCAAATGTATGTATATGTTATAAATACGTTATATTAAATAAAATAAGACATTTATAGTTTACGTTCATGCTACCGTGTCAAATACAATGTCTATGGTTCGTTGTCAAACGTTTTTTGAGATTACGTTGAGTTTACTTTTTTTATTGCTCTACCGATTAGGTTTCGCCAAAAACTTATGCATAGAAGAAATAATTGCAAATATCTCATTTTTATTGGAAATTCATAACGGTCGAAAATTTCGAGCACCTCCGGGACTTCTATTGTATGTATATAAGAAAAGACAAGGAGTTCAATAACTTTTTCTTCTCTGTTCGTCAATAGAATTTCTTGTTATTTTTTATATGTAACTGGCTGACGAGATAGCATACTAGTTTATTTATGCTTTCCTTAGATTTTCAATAATGGTTATGATGGAATTTCGACCACTAATAGCGATCATTAATATATGTATATAATCATACGCTAATACTGTATAAATTATAGAAATGTCCGGCATATGACAAGTTTACAACCATTCATTCATTTATGATTGATCGAGCTTTTCATAGAACATTGCCATCGAGAAAATGTTGTTGTTGCAATGGTCAGGTGGTCTTTTAAAGGTGTAGATCGTGAGGACCCCACCGGACTCGTTTTTTCTGATAAAAAATCTTAGATGGCAATATGAAACCTATGGTGGTTTTCTAAGCTGGGTGGTTTTCTAAGCTGCACTAAGTGAAAACTCAGTAGTGCTTACTGAGTTTTCATTTAGGTACTTAGTGCGTAGTGGTGGCGGAAACCATCGTAGCCGGGAAACCTGGATGTGTTTAATAAAATTATGTGACATCTGTTTCCATAATATCGCATTAGAGCAGTGTGGTGGAATAAGCTCCAAGACCTTCGCCTCAAGACGAGACGAGGCTCTTTTGCAAAGTTGGGACGTTAAGCACCATCAGCAAACCGGACTTAGTTGGCTTTGAGGCTATGTAATATCCTCTTGCCACGGATATCAGATAATATGAATTCTTCTAATGAAATGATATTTATATGACAGGAAATAACCATTTAGTTGTTGCGACGTATTTTATAAACAAACATATTGGCTTAAAACATATAAACTGTCGCGTATTTCATATAAGTGGGATAATAAAAATAATTTATAATATTCCATGGCACTAAATATTTCAAAACTAATTTGAAACAAATTAGTGGCTACCATAAGCTGCTTTTTATTAGGTGTCCCTTGCACTTATCCAAACATGCAGCGTTGCTTATCATTTAAAACGTGAATTTATGTTAATTGATGCTCTTCACCTTTCCGATTTTAACTTAATGAGCATAATCGATTGAGAATTAACGCGCCTTCTAAATCGTCAGTGTCGCCATCTGTACCATAGTAATTTGTATGGAATTATAGTTGTTTTGTCAACGCGTGCGTAGGGCAGGTGGTTCCGGAATAGCGACTATGATGTAACAAGCAAAAAGCGATGCGTTCGTTACGATTTATTATAATACATTGCTCGCTTTGTACCTTTTATTGATTTGAGTTAACGCTTTTATATTAGACAGCGAGCAATGGATATAAATATACAAATGCTGATGTTTTGTATGTAGAGTTAACGTATTTTAGTGGTGATGGTCACCAGTTAGGGCTTTTCTTATGAATATTCAAGATACTTGAGACATAAATTTCTAATGAATTTATTTGTAGTGTCAGCATATATTTAATCAATTTGGATGCTTGCTCAGAAATTATAGAATTAAAGGTCTAATTTAAATATGTATACTTGAATATTTTGAAAGTAAACATTGCATTGCTTTATAGTTATTGGCCATTAATATAGCAGCAATTATAAAATACTGTCTTTCAGCAATCATGGTAATCCGCTGCTGGAGTTTAATAAGATCTTCAGAAGAGGAGAGGAAGTGGAACATTTATGTTTGTTGTTTATTAACTAATAACAAAAATATAATGGATCTGTGAGATGAGTTATCTTTTAATACATAAAGTGCGAAGGAATACTTTTAATTACATAATAATAGATAACGTCTCAACAATGACAATCGAGTCTATCAAATTTCTTTTTGTTATCAATTATAATCTAATTTATATACTTACATTTATTTTTGTAAAGTTAAGCGTGACTTTAAAAATAGTTGCTATATTAAAAATATATATTAACTAAACTAATGTATTTCCCATCCCTAGCGCACCCAGCGTCGCGTGCGCATCGCAGCCGAGGGTCTTTTGAACTGATTTCGATAATATTACGTAATGTAACTTAGTGTTTAGCCTCCAGGCTATATTTACAAAGATAATACACTATATTTATTAAAAACGACTTTAATAGAATAATAAGAAGATTTCTTTTAGTTTAGTTTAGTTTGAAATATTCGTGTGAGCTGTTCGTGGTAGGTTTCTTGTCGTTTTTGTTTGATTTGCAATAAATATAAGTTTGTCAAATGCCATCTCATATTTTTAACTTTACTCCTCATTATTTTTAGTAGAGAAGGAAAGTTTTCTGCGAAAGAAAGTAGATTAAGAAGTTTTATTTTTATTTTCTATTTAAAAAAAATTGTTAGTCATATTTAATTAAAGGAGCTTATTGAAGCCGTGATAGCGCAGTGGTTAGAATATTTGAATCTTAACCGATGAATGTGAGTTCAAACTTGAGCCCCTCATCATCGATGATGATTGATCATTGAATTTTCATGTGTTTAAATTTTGTTTATAATTAATCTCGTACTCGTCATAGGAGGAAAGCATCGTGAGTAAGCCTGTAAATGTCGGATGAAAATCTGCCACATGTGCATTCCAACCAACCCGCAATAGAGCAGTGTGATGGAAACCAAGAAACATGTAATTGACAAAATAATGATGTAGCGCAAAAACCATACGGGTGATATTGACACCTTTCCAATATTTTTTAAATATATATTTTAATTTTTTTGTTACGTTTCTTAAAGTTAGCTAAGGCGATGCGTCACCCGCATACATCAAGATAATGTGTCGCGTGTATGCAAATTGGCCGTATTAGGCCGTTCTTACTTTCGCGTTGTCTATATTCTTGTTAAATATTCTAAGCTTGCACCTGGTACGCGGACAGACAGCTGACCCAATCTTATTTTACGATGATAACGTTTATTAAGTAATCGTAAAAATTTAGTGACTTTCTGAGATTATTTTATAAACGGAGACATACTCATCAACACGCTCATTAACGACTTCATTATTCAATTGTTATATGTTCGAAGATTACAGTTTTTAGTTTATTATCTACCTAACTAATATTAGCATTATGATATGTTAAAGGTATATTGTAATTATTAAAATTTCGTCTGATACATACATATATTCACGGAATTTTCAGGCTGGTAACCAGTATGTTACTCAGGTTGTGTGATGAGTGAAGATGGCGGGCTCAAATCCAAGTAATCATCACTGTTTTCTTACGTCGTATTACGTTACGTTAATTTACATGTGTAAGTCATATCTTGCTCGATAACGAAAACATGTTGAAGAAACCTGTATGTGATGGATATAATTCTGCGAAATGTTCTTATTATGGTGGAAGAACTTCTAAATAGGAGACGAAGCCTAGAATTCGAACATTTATGGTGTTACTAAAAATGTCAATAGTCGATTGAAACTCACATGGCTTCGTTTGATCGAACAATTTTATCGATAAAATTATTGAGTAAATAAAAATAATATAAACTGAGTAAATATGTGATCTGAAAACGAGGAGTTGATAGTAGACAAATCTATGAACACTATTTTTATTATCTTTGTTTACCTACAATTCTCAAAGTATCAATTAACGCAGTACAACAAACAGATAAAATCATAGCCTGGCAGGTTCAGATTTAGCCCCCACCATTAAAACAGAAAAAAGGGGACAATATAATGAACTATCATGTTTTGTAAGAAAAAAATGTAAATCCCCTAATTTGGAATCATCAAAACGAAAGCACAAAATTGTTCAAATCTCAATCACGTACTCACACTTCCTTTGAAAGGCCATCAAATTATTGAATGTAATATGTACTTAATTTGGTCGGTAGTCATTCGACAAATTTAATTATCTTTTTCGGCAAATCATGAAATACTTAATAATTGCTGTTATACAATTCTTACTTTTTTTGGGTCGTATACGACCTTTTTTAATGCGGGAAGTCAGACAAGGAGGCAAAATGACCATGTTAAAATGGTAACCTTTACGACGCATAATAAAAATAAATGTTGACTAAAATGACGGATTTTCAATAGCGACCGATCTAAACGACTATAACCATCTACGTCAGGGTAAATCGGCTTCGGGAATCGCAAATCCGACACGACTAGAGAAATCAGGCGCAGAAGCTTGATTTTAAACTCACGAAAACGAAAACTAGATTGTAAAAAGTGTAACCTTTCCGTTAACATTGTTGATATACAGCCAATACACTGCAAATTGTGATCACGTGCCACTTAAACAAATTGTTTTTTAGCGGTTGTATAAAATGCTATTAAAATTAAAAATATTACAATCAGTCAGTATCAGTAACAGCCTGTGAATGTCCCACTGCTGAGCTAAGGCCTCTTCTCCTCTTTTGAGGAGATGGTTTTGGAGATTATTCCACCACGCCGCTCCAATGCGTGTAGGTGGAATACACGTGACAGAATTTCAGAGAAATTTGATACATGCAGGTTTCCTCAAGATGTTTTCCTTAACCGTCAAGCACGAGATGAATTATATTCCCAAATTAAGCACATGAAATTCAATGGTGCTTACTCGGGTTTAAACTCACGATCATCAGTTAAGATTCACGCGTTCTTATCACTGGGCCATCTCGGCTTTTTCTATTTCTAAAGGGACGTGAATATGTAGTAATTTCCAATATGCATACAAAACAATATAATTTCTGTCACATTAGAAATATTTTCTATCGTTACATTAATTTATGCTATAAGATCTTCTGAATCTGCAATACGTGGCCGTGATTATGTATACTTGTGAAGTATAAAAAACTTATATTTATAGAGATATCGTTTGAAACATTTGATGCCTGTAATTACACTGGCTCTCTCACCAAGTCTTAAACATATTCGAATATAAAATTTCTCGACCTCAAGTGTAAACACATACAGTCAATATGCCAGACGGTAAAATTGTCTCTCGTAATAAACACACAAGTATACGAAGCTCAAATGACATGGCACGCGTCAAAAAGCAGGTGTAAACAACATAGAATTTTTAAAACGAACAGATTTTATATAAACATAAAGTGAATATCCCATAATTAAATTCCCGAACAATTACCTGACGTTATTAATCGACAAACATCGGTTGTCTTTGCGTCGTAATAAATTCTGCCACTAATTTTACGTCGCCCAATTTTATAATTTGACGTAATATGGTCTCGTAAATTGTTATCGTTTGGAAGGCTTTGAAGGCATAGCATGGAACTACTCTGAAAAATACTCATATATATATTAGGTTCCTACGTTACATTATTTATTTTCTTTGATATTGTAAACATTTCTTATGTAAGTGACTGTTTTGTCTTTTTCTGGAATAAATGTCTATAAACCTTACTTACTAAAGCAATTTTAAATTTAAATAATGGTTTTGGAAAGTTTCTAAAAATGTGCTCAAATTTAATCTCTATTATTTTCGCTTGAATATTCATTGTGTATAATATAGATTGAGAAAACAAAATAAATTATTTCTATAATTATTTCAACGCATTTTTATTAAGTCCGAAAGATTAACAATATATTTTGTAAAAAGATTTTACAATTTTCATCTACATCCTATATCTTAAGATGATAGGTTATCATGGTGTGTTCGACTATTGGCTCTAAATTTTATTACAAAGAAGAACTAGTGAATTTATTTGGCTATATCAATTATAAATTCATTGAAACTTTTCAGTAGCTAAATGTTTTCGACTATAAGATAATGTCATGTGTACAATCTATGGAGCATACAATATACGTACATATGTACGAATATAACATATTGGTAATGATTAATGATCAATGTTTGTTTGCTCTAATGTGTAGTCTTCGAAAATGACTTACATAAATGTAATACATTAAATTCTATCTTTGGTTAAAAAATGAATAAACTGGCAGCCATTAAGTATGCCGACAGCAGACTAAAACCTACTCCCTTATTCAGATGAACCCAAGTTGTACCTGCTTTTATTTCAACCCACATCGGTAATACACTCCAATGTCTGCGGCAATTTTACTATTGGTTAATAATAATTTAAATTATTAACCAATAGTGTTACATGATTTGTGTTAATTTGTATATTCGTTTACTAATTTTAACCTGCGTAATACCTTTTGTGATTTATATAACGTATCGATTTCATAGTCATATCACCTGCAATGTCACAGAAACCTATGACCTCTTGACAACAATAATTAATTAACTTTCTACTAAAATATTGACATCATTTTTTTTTGATGACTTATTTAGCAACTCACACCAGGCTACTTTCTAATGATTGCATATTTTATTTCGCTATTATTTTTTATTATATATTTTAGCCAATAACAGCCAAGGTGCAAATGTTTACATAAATAATGTAAATGTTTATAATAATATTTGTGGATTTCGTCTTAACGTCAAACGACTAAGTTATGAACATTTTGATGCAATTATTTGTAAGGCGATAAAATAACATCGTGTAAAACCATTTGCAATGTTATTTACGCTGTCATTCTTATTAAGCATTGTTTACGGTTCATGTAGTAAAAAATGTATCTTATGGTATGTCCTATTTTGCTAACGTGACCGGCGCGTGGCTGGAGCGCGAACCTCGCTCAAGCAAAACGCGTTGTGCATCGCACTCCCGTAGGCGCTTATTGATGACCTAGTACACTTTACGACGTTTGTACTTTTTGAAATAAGATTTTATATTTTCAAGACATTTATAACTTAATTAACACGCTGATAAGTACTCGCCTGGAAGTAATATTTCTGATTAAAAATAAATACAATTTTGTTGTATAAAAATCCCACGGTAACCAATGGAATGGTGATAAATGAAACTAACACACTAGTATATTAATTATCTCAGTAAATATAATATAGTTTTTTGTTAAATACATATCAGGTTTAATATTAATATAACGACCAACGGCTTTAAGTGCTTTCTGAGGCACGGGAATGTACACACTTCCAACTTCTAGACACCGGGCTGCTATTGAGAATTTTCGACAGAATCTCAATAACATTTTATTGGCCCGACCTGGGATTTGAACCCAGCACCACCGGGTCTGCGGACTTACAAGTAGCCACTAGACCAACAAGCCAGTCAAATGTATGTAATATATATCTATGTTCTAGGTATGTATGTGCTAGGTTACGTATGTATGTGTTTAAACATTATCTATATATATACTAATATATAAAGCTGAAGAGTTTGTTTGTTTGATCCGGCTAATCTCAGGAACCACTAATTCGAATTTAAAAATTATTTTTGTGTTGGATAGTCCTTTTATCGAGGCTCTAGGCTTATTTTTATTTATTATATTTTTATTAATCATACGCGGGTGAAACCCCGTCCCACAGCTAGTAGAGGATAAAAAAGCGCGAGGCATTATTCATTGATTTTCATGCAGGATTTTTAAATTTTATTGCAAATAATTAACATATGTATGTTAATTAGTGAAAAAGAGCAACTACAATTTCTTGTCTGTTCGTGGAAGAATCCACATTCCGAAACAGTGGTATCTTCACTGGTAACAAACTTGTAAAATATCGACTAAAAAGTGTAAGAGCCTACATGAATAAAAGTATCCTTTAATATTATCAACAACAAGTTTTTTGTTATAGATTTTTAAAATAGTAATTTTTTGTAAGAATATTTTTCTCGCTATAGGTCAATGTTTTTTAAATTTCAAGTCAATAAATTCATTATTTAATTTTCATGCGACGTAAGAAATTATTTATTAATTAAATTAAAAACAAATCAACACATACTAAACAATCACAATTAACTCTTGAAAATTAGTACATTTTAATTAAGCCCGCACGTACCAACTCGCAGTATTATTTTCCCAGTATTTCCTGTACAATTACAAATTGCCGTGTTCATGTGTGCAATTAAAAGGCGTACTGATTTAGATTTAAAAAAAAGTAATTGTTCTTCACCGGCCGCCAATAAAATAGAGATTTGAAACGCGCACTTATGAGCGCGCTTCGGTATAAAGGATTGTGTACACTATAACAATGTTAACTTTTTTTTTTCTTGGACCAAGGACTTCATTTATAAGGAAAATTCTTAGACTTATTACACGTGAACAGAAATACTTCATTTGAAACGTTGAATATTATTCAATTTTATATATAATTTTTATTTTATACATAATATAAGAAATTTATATAATTATATATGTATTTATCGTTTCTTGAATATACTAACAGAACTATTATATAATGATAATAAGACCCTATACGTTTTACATTATAATATATCAAATCAGTAAAAAGTAGTAAATTGTCTATGGTCTTTGATTAGTGATTGTAATATTTAACAGTATGGTAGAACTCTTTATATGAGTAGGGTCTGGGCCTGATACCTGATAATTAATACATATTGAATTGAAAAATAAATAATAAAAATACTTATAATGATAATAATACAATAATAGTCAATACTGGCAAGTGTGTAAGATACGTTGACGCATCCGAATTGCGAACATTTTCCTAAGACAGGTGACTATTACTGACATACAACAGACATGGTCTTTGTTATGGTTTTGATCTGTCACATCATAATCATCCTCTATTACAGTTAATCTTCCCTCTAAATATATTTTCTTAGATTTTTTTTATATTCGCTTACGATTCTTAAATAATTGACAGTGTTGGCTGGCTTGCAGCAATAGTGTTTATATTGAATTTAGTTAAAAATTAAATATTTTTTCTTCATTCTTTAAACATGGGTTATAATAATAACTAATGCTTATAAATTATATTGCCTCAGAAGTCAGTAGTTTGCCGCGTATTGACGTCGAAAAATTTCGTCGTTTGGTACTGCCGTTTTCCGCTAACAAAAGTTCTGCCAAAATAATCTATAACAGTATTATACTAAACGAGTATATCAGAGGAAGTCTGAAAGTAGCATCAATAGACGAAAAGGTGAAGTGTAATAGATTAGCGTAGTATAGGCATGTGATGAGGAGGGATGAAAAGCATATTACTAGGAGGGCGATGAATGTAGATGGAAATAGGGGACGAGGTCAGAAAGTGTGGATAGATTGCGTAAGAAAGGATATGTGTATGAAAGGGATAACTAATGAGATGACGAGTGACAGAAAGATGTGGAAGGAAAAGAACTGTTGTGCCGACCCCACGTAGTGGGATAAGGTCAGCAAGAAGAAGAAGAGTTACTCTCTCTGTTACGTTTTCACGACTAAACCATTGAATCGAATAATATGACATTTCTTATTGATTAAGCTGATTAAAATAGGACATAGGATACATTTTTATACCTTAAAGACTACCCTATTTCGTTTAGTACCAATACATTTTCGCCTAGAGGATCGGAATTGCGATTCAACGGGGAAATGTTGCTAGTATTCTTGCCACCATTCCACTCGGTCACGATTTGTATTCATAATTTATTTTTTATATTTATTATATTAGGACGGGCAAACAGGCCTCCTGTTGTTAAAAGACAATATATCATGTGACAATGTCAGTTACGTTATCACAAATAATATTAAGCGTTTTAATTTCACCTGTACAATAATATGAGATTAACTGCCGCACCTACATTGTAAATGTTATTCGTGACGGGTAATATCATATAGACAATAAATACAACAGACATAAAACATTTACATAAGTTTATTATATGTAATAAGACCTTTTTTAAAATAAAGATTAAAAAAATATGTTTATATCATATAAATCGTTATCATATACAAATAATAATAATAGGCAATTAACGCAATGGCATATTTAATTTTACCTGGTTGTAGAGCTTTGTGCAAGCTCGTCTGGGTACCACCCACCCGTCAGATATTCAACCGCAAAACAGCAGTACTTGTGTTATGAAAATTTTCATGATGATCGTTTGAGTAGTTATTATGTGAAAGCGTAAAAAACAACTTCACTTTCGCATTTAATAGTTAGAATTTTAATAACATGTTTAGGTAAAAATGTATAGGAACGAGTAGCTTGTTATAAAGGGACGTTTTTATCTTGTATATATAAAAAGACTTGTCCTGACTGACTCATCAACACAGAGCCTAAACCACTGGGGTTAGAGACTTGAAATTTTGACAGTTGTTGCATTTTATAATGAAAACGCGTACTAAGAAAGGATTTTTGGAAATTCCACCCCTAAAGGGTTTAAACAAGAGATGAACCGTTATATCGAAATCCGTCATTTTCAAAGTTAGAAGCTTGATATTTCATACACAAGTTTCTGGTTAAAAATAAATAAGTATACAAATCAGAGTTCTTCATTTTTGATGCATGAAATTTTATATACAAGCTTTTGGTTAGAAATAAATAAATATGTAATTCAAGATTTTTAAAATTTACCCTCCAAGAGGGTGAAATAAGGGTTGAAAGTTTGCATGGCGACTCCGTCATTTTTGAAGTAAGAAGCATGAAATTTTATATACTAGCCCCTAGTCAGAAATAGATAAATACGTATTCCAGAGTTTTTTTAAATCTACCCCCCAAGAGGGTGAAATAGGGGTTGAAAGTTTGTATCGCGGGTCCGTCATTTTTGATGTAAGAAGCATGAAATTTTATATACAAGCCTCTGGTTAGAAATGAATAAATACGTATTTCAGGGTTTTGGAAAATTTCAACGCTTCGGAGCAAAAATAAATGCATACTTATTTTGGCATTTTTGAAAATTCAATCCCAAAGTGGAGAAATGGGTTAGACACATCAGTTATGTCAGAGGCAATGCCGCGGGGGAACCGATAGTATAATATAGGTGTACGAGCGGATGGGCCACGTGATGGTAAGTGGTCATCATAGTGGCTTGCACAAAGCCTTACTATGGAGGAAAAAGGTTTTCATAAAAATAAATAAATATTTTTCCAATCAATATACCTGTTTAGAGAATAACTGTACATACATTAAAGAGGTAAAATAGATTAAATACACATTTAGAACATTAATTATACACACACATACACATTTATTACATATATTATACACGCAAACACACATACACGAGCCTGCGCAAATAAAGAATTTATAACATTATTATTTTTATAAATTTTATTACTTTTTTTGAAAAACGAAATCCACAAGCGATTCGTCTCAGAAAACAAAATAACTGTCCGTATTGAAGTTACGTGTAATTTATAATCAATTAGAAGCACCGGCATCGAAAGGTGTCCCCTTAATGTACTTTTTTACAACTGAGCCACGGGGCAAAAAATGTGTCTAGGATACAGAAAAAAAATGTCGAATGACAAATGGATGAACTACTTAAGCGTAAATATGGTGGTTGTTTGTAAAGATTAATGATCATTTTCATCATAATTATTCATTAATTCATATAAAATATGTTCCGTATTATATTAATCATGTTTTAGATTGCGTCTATGACCTATTCAATATCAATAAGACCAGTAGAGCAAAGCTGACGAGCACAGATAAGTGCTCGTCCTATTATTTATTTATTTGCTAAACATAATTTTATATGCTTTTTTAAAAAAAATATTGTGAATAACATCTATTTTTTTCTTGCATTTTTATTTTCTTCATCATTAGAAGATACTATTAGAGGGTCAGCTATGTACGTACTACTTATTAAAATAAAATAAATACAAAGATTAGGTTACTAATTTAAAAACTAAAACTAACGATATCTAAAAATGTTGTTTATTAAAAAAATACTTTAATGCCTTCTTTATTACTGGACGAAGGTCTTGTCTCCTACATTCTATTTTACTCTCCAATAGAAGTAAAAAGTAAAGTAGCTACCTTCTAACCTTTTACTCAAAAAGGGCGACGAGATGGCCCAATGGTTGGAACGCGTGAATCTTAACTGATGATTGTTGGTTCAAGCCTGGGTAAACACAACTCAATTTTCATGTGGGTAATTTGTTTTAGTAATTAATCTCGTGCTCGGCGTTGTAGTAAAACATAGTCAAAAAATCTGCATGTGTCTAATTTCTCTGACATTCTGCCACTGACATGTGGCACCAACCCGCATTGGAACGTTGGAATAAGCACCAAGCCTTATTTCAAATGGAGAAGAGTCGTTAGCCCAGCAGTGGGACATTAACAGTCTGCTACTACTTACTACTCTACTCCTGTTAAATATACATAGATAGTCTGTAACTCATATGACTGACTATTTCGCTCGTCACATCGATTTCCTGGCGATCACTTCCTTAGCTACCAACCATCAAATTAATTAAATACTATAATAAATTCATTTAATAAATACATAGCCTACAATATTATTATTATTATTATTATTATTATTTGTAGCTTACAAGCTGAAAATCATTACATTATCAAAAAATATATCGTTTTTAATAATAATGTACTCTATATTAAATAAATTAAAAGAAAATACAATCCACTGAGAAATAAAAACGTTTAATAATATCTTTGACCTAATACAATTTATAATAGACTCAATAATAATAACTCAATAATGAAAAGAATCCGGCCAATTAAGAACTTTTTTCATTGAGCAGATATAAATAAAAAGCTAATGGATGCGAATTGAACAGCCACGAGTTATCTATTTGTACACGCCCACCTAAAAGCGCCGCTTGCTGAAATATACCCGTCCCTTTCACACCTATCTCCGGCATATTTATATTCAGATAGGCATTTGAAAGACAATAACTATATTAAAATGTCTCAAGAAATATTCCTTACATGTAACATTAATTTGTTTTAATTACCCAAATGATTTTATAGAGACATTATATTAGCATCCGCGTTAAATAACCTTTAAATATTTTTTTGTGTTCACAATTCAATTAAAAATGTAATATATTTATAGCGTTTGTAATTAAAAGTTTGCGTATATATTTTTTATACACTTTGGTACATATATGGCTACAGTATTGCCTATAATATTATATAACCTGTTCAATGTCGCCTATCTCAATAATGTTGTGTTATTGTACAGGTGAAAAACACATTTGAAATATAAAAATGTTAAACATTATCTGTCGTATTAGCTGCCATCTTTAAAAGTTATTGCGACACGAAGACGTTTTAAAACAATAACTCATTTGGAGTAATTTCTTGGACGTTAATTTTGACATGAGGCCTGGCAAAAGAAAGTTGTTAAAAAATTGCTATATTTTTGTTATTTCCTTATGTAATTGCTACTTGCGTCGAGACGGAAGGCAGATGCGTGTGACTTTTTTCAAATTTCACGTGTACAAATATTGCGACCACGAAACGTATTGCCGACATAAAAATATATTTCTATTATAATGATATTATTAATAAACTGTAGAATCGAAGAGTAGTGTTTAAGTTAATATAAGATAGCCTACCGTGATTTGTTTAATTCGGTGATAATCAATCTGTTTTCAATAAAGCACGGGAAAATCATTTTCTCATCACAAAGCAATACAAATTTCGTTCTGAAATTGATAATTTTTTTATTAAATCTGATTCAATAATAATCAAATATGTTCGATATTTAAATAGTTAAATTAGTATAATTAATAGATATATTATTTGAACTATATAATTAAGTATTACTAAAAATTACAATTCGTAGAATTTCAAGTCTAGGTCTAGTATTTTTTTCACTTCATTATGGCTTCTGGCACTGCCGATTCTGCCAACCATAATTATTAACTAACTATTCATTTGCTCACTTTATTTTAATATCAAAAATTGTATTGATATTTAACAAGAGCACTTTTTTTCTATTCGATATAATTTAAGTAAGTAATAGACTTTAAACTGACTCGTTTATACCAATCGAATTATGTAAATAAGTTTCATGTCTATCTACTATATTGGTGGTAGTGATGTAGTGACTGTTTTATAAAGAGCTATAAAACGCAATATTACAACTCGTTGATTTTTTTAATATTATGTCTAATCGTCACATTTTCGGTAGATATCGATTTTACAGTTAATTATGATTTATTAAATAAAAATTTAAAAATATTTTATATTTATTAATTTAAATTAATACACACAGAACAATTACTTATGTAATAGTTATTTTCACTTACTCTTAATATAAATCTTCAAAACAAAAATTTTATATTGTTAACGAAACTTCACCAAGTCCACAGCTTACCGAGTCTTGCGTCCCTCCCAGCAATTCCCCCATAATTCGAGGGTGCCCGCTCGGGTGCGAACGCTGATTGTTGACTAGATAGCACGCGCTTGACATTTTATAGCGGACCAACGGGCAGATCAGTTTTGACAATTCCTTTTATTTATTTTTTATTGGTCAACGACTTGACGAACGATTAGTGAGATTAGTGATAAATTCAGTTACACTATGATTTATTAGTCTACACTTAATAACACAAGACACATACGGTAGACATGAGATGTTTGTCCGTTATTATACAAAAAATATTTGATGGAATTTAATAGCGAGTTATTTGGAGATTGGTAGCTATGTGGGTTAAATATGGAATATTTACTATGACTTAATGATAAATAATAATTACTGTTTCGATATTAATATTACTTTATCTATCTTTGCAATGAAATTCTACTCATATAAACATACCCATAGGTATTTTTATACAATACACAAATTAAAAGGAAATGTGTATTTTCCTACAGTAGAGCTTAAATTAAAAGCTCTGTTAGAGTTTTGCTCGTGATTCAACGGATATCTTAATTAGAACAGAACTATCAAACTAACGTAACAGCGTAGTAAACAGCCATTTAGTATGGTTTTGTTTCGGCTTAAATTCGGTTCGGGTGAATGAGATAGTGTAACCACAGGCACAAGGGATATTGCATCTTAGTGTCCAAGGCTGGTGCCACCTTTTGCGGCACTTTATGAAAAGAAAAAACAATCGATTAATAAAAAAAATAAATTACGTTTTCATTCGTTAGATTCGCATTTTCGTATAAATCCTTGGTTGTGTTGCTTCTCTCATTATTGTCACCACTTCATGATGTACATAATACATGTATAAGGAAAATATCTCCTTAGATTTTTTTTATGTAATAAGGGGCAAACAGGTACAAGGCTCAATTGATGGAGAGTGACTTCTACCGCCCATATATATTAGCAGCATCTTGGGCTTGCAGATGCGTTGCGGGCCTTTAAGGAATTATTTGGTTCTTTTTTAGGTTAATGTAATATTTCGTTTTTCCTAAGTCGTATTGTTTCGGAAAATCCGACAGCGAAAGCTATTTCCACAGTTCTTAGATCCTATTCTTCGCAGTGCAAATATGGTATACCTAGAGTGCGACTTGAGAACCAGTCACCATCGGGTAATCCTTTTGCCCCTCGGTCTTCCTGTTGTTGATTATTATATCATAGCGTTATCTGACATCGCACGAAGAAATTTCAAGTTTACGCAGTTATTTTAATTACTTTGCTGACCTTACTGTTAAATAACAGTTTCAAGTAGAGCGACTTAAATAGATGATGTATAGAGCGAAATGATGACGATATTTAGACTGATTTGCTGCAAACTTTCAAAGACGACTCAACTGCGCAGAAGATTAATTGTGCTGAAGTATATGGGCAAGCATAGATTTACCCTCTTATCCATTTTTTATCCTCTATAATAATATTAGTATGACAACTTCATCTTGATTCGAAATTCGAAATTATGTGTGTTATTTAAATTAGTATCGTTTTTTTCGAGGAAGGTTGCTGGCTACATTGAAGTTTTCAAAATAAAAAAAAATATTGTATCGTTAGTTAAAATATAATATATAATATAAGGTGTCCCAAAATTAACGCAAGATTAGAATTTGCCGCCATTTTTACAGTTAATTGTTGGCAGTCCTGAAAATAGAATAATTTGAAAGCTGAGAGCTTAGGTTTAGTAAAAATGGAGCTTTATACGCACTGCTTCGATATTGAACGGCATGATCCAGTCTCCCTGAATTTTTCAATCATTCAAGGTTAAAACATTATTTTGACAATATTTTGCATTAAATTTTCGAACTGTAGCCGCCAAACTTTAATTTAAAAATATTGTTCAATAATGAAAACACGTCGTTGTATCGTATAAATTACACTAAAAATTAAGTAAGAAGTTACATTATTGGTATAATTTAGATACCTGTTGATGTTGATCGTTCTGTTGTGGGTACACATTATCTTTCTAAACTTTGACGAAGTGAAGCCTCGGGAACAATTCTATTAAAAATTGTCACTTTATCGCAATCGAATCGAAATGTAATCGTTGACGTTTAACCGTCATATTATTCTACTAACACAACGATCCATGTGCGGTTCGGTCGATCAAAATGGAACGTATACCTAAATTAGTGGAATTTACTTCCAACTACGATTCCTTTAAGGTTTGTTTTTGAGAGGAATTGAATCGAAAATGTTTCTTAACCCTTTAGTTAAAATTAGGAGAATTGATAATTTATTAATATTAATAGAATCAACGTATCAAATCTTAACCGTTACAAATTAGTAGAATTAGTCTCCTGATTATTTTTACCTCTAGATATACAGTAAATAAAATTTGTTTTAAATGCGATGCGGTCCGAAAATACGTATAAAATGAATTAGGTACCCACTGAAAAGTATTAATAATAAAATATTTCAAACATCAGTTAATTAGTGCGTGATAACTTAGTACGTCATAGAGAAAATAGGCATATATACCGAGAAATAGGTGCGTAATGTCTATTGTTTAAAGACCATGACTGTCACGTCAAAAGCCATAGAGCCAAGTTAAAAGCGGAAGCGAGTAAAACGTCCTAGTTAAGATACTAGATATGATCACGCGTTTCAGGGTCGCTCAAAACAAGAACCCTCTACCTCTGATTATAATGTCTGTATATTTTTTATCTTAATATCTAAATGGTATAAATTTCTACGTATATCTTTGCTACTGCAGAAGTTTTTTCTGCTGCTTCGTTGGTCTAGTGGCTAACTTTAAGGGCACAGATCCCGAAGCCCTCAATCATCAAACCCTAGGTGTGGCTGTTAAAAGGTTTTATTTTATTTTATTTATTCTTTATTCCACACACGACGAAAACATAATAAATACAAAGAACAAGTTTTACATAATATAGTATGCAAAGGCGGCCTTATCACTTACAGTGATCTCTTCCAGGCAACCTCTATAGTAAAAAGGTTTTTGGATATTGGTAGTATTTACACGCTTGTGTCTTGAAATCGCATAAAATTCTTTGGTCCTGCGCAAGAACTGTTCTATATACAAAAATATCATCTTAGATGATATAGCTACCTCACTAGTTACACATATGATAGCGAAGGAAATAGTTAACATAACTTTCAGTGACAATATTTTTAGTTACTACCTACTTCCAGGTAACTCATTTCTCTTATTCGAGTCTCGTTCTTATTTTAAATTAAACATAAATAATAAATTAAATTTAAATAATTACATTAAAACCTTAAATAAATACAAATAAAAATTAAAAATATTTACTATACAAATCGTGACCGCGTGGAATGGTGGCAAGAATGCTAGCAGCATTTCCCCTTTGAATCGCAATTCCGATTCTCTGGGCGAAAAATGAACCAGCCCTCCTGTCACCAGTAGAGGCAATAAGACGGGGTGTAATATTTTGGATAAAATATAAAAATATAAAAACATACGTCTAAAAGAACATGTGTCAAACTCAATTATATTAGATATAGTACAAAAAGAAACGACGTTTTTTGTTTAAAAATTATGAAAGGAACTATGTCTGTTTGTTACATTGTCGTTAAAACTATTTTGTCGACTAAGCTTTACCTTAAATATTGGGTAGATGAGTACTTATTTTATCATAATTTTAATTCCATGTAAACAAAGCTGAGTATAGGCATCAAAATTTTATAGTAGCTTTTTTTATTGTATAGGTAGGTGGACGAGCATATGGGCCACCTGATGTTATGTGATTACCAACGACCATAGACAATGGAATTGTAAGAAATGTTAACCATCGCGTACATCGTCAATGCTCTACCAACCTTGGGAACTAGGATATTATGTCCCTTGTGCCTGTAATTACAAGGACAAGGGACATAACATCTTTGTTCCCAAGGTTGGCGGCGCATTGGCGATGTAAGCGATGGTTACCATCTCTTACAATGCCAATGTCTATGGGCGTGGGTGACCACTTACAGTGACCATCAGGTGGCCCATATGCTCGTCCGCTTACATATGCTATAAAAAAAAATATATGGCGATGAATGGAATGGTTAATATTTCCTAAATGGCCAATGTCTATCGACTACAATAAAATTAGACTATATTCAGTAAAAGAAAGTTAAACAAAAGTAATTTCGCTCGTAACTCGCACCGTTTTAGTAGGTAAGTACTACTTATAGTCACGTAGTCTCCCATGACGCGACCCACACTTCGTTACACCTATTACGATTTTATATAGGAACTTTTTATTATTTTCAACAACTAGTTTTTTTAAGTGGATTTTTTTTTTAATATTAACGCTATTTAAAAAATATTTTATGGTATAAATACAAAATTAAACAATTATAGCCAAAGATTAAAATAACTAAGTGTTGTTGTTTGGTACACCTTTTCCTTTTTTAAAGACAATATCTTATCATAAATCTTTTCTATCTTTTTATCAATGTAAAGTTTTAGAAATTAATAAAATATATATTTTTTTAACGTACCTAATATGCTTAGCTAATATGAACACTATTATAATTATAAAAAGAGTCATCTTTCACCCACTCTACTACGATATTCGGATAAAAATGATAAAAATAAATTGGTAAGTACTTTTAACAATCTGTTATTCGGTAAATCATGGTTAGTATATTAATATTATATTTATGTTATATAAATGTCACCAGAATATCTTTTTATTAAACATTTTTTTCAATAAATTTATCTAATAATGAATACGTTGACAATTATTTTTAAATATTTATTTGAATATTCAAATGTTCTTAAGCCTTGAGACTTCATATTTATTCGTACACACCGAAAACCTACTAAATCCTCAAAGAACATAATAGCACCCTTCTAATAGAAACCGTTTATATCTACTCATACCTACTGGTATTAAATTTTACAAACGTTTATCTTCCCGCCCAGATGTGCCGAAAACCAAACTCGTAATACTTCGTGATTGCTCCTTATTGCAACGTTATAAAGTACATTATTAGATAGCACAGCTGAACAACAAATTTATAAATGACAACCAGATAAGCTTGGCCTTTGATTTGTCTCCAAAATACCCCGCGCGGGTCTAATATTTTGTAACACAATAGAGGAGGTAGAGATCAAGTGAAGCGGTTAAGCTAGTAGGTACGGTAAGTGTGAAGAAGCTAAGAGGTGTATCGGTCCCCTCCGTTCCGTGCTATAGTAGGCGGGGCTCCGGACACGCTCCACACCGTTACAAGTGATCCACGCACCGTCACGAGCTTACGTGCCGGGCACTGGACGCCCCGATTCGAATTCTAATTTCAAATTTTTATTTTAAATGTGCCAGTGTTTTATCCTTGTATTGTGATAGACGTGCTAAGAGGTTCTATTGATTTTGTTTTTTTATATTCGGACTTTATTTTGAGTTTTGGTTTTTGGACAATTTATTTTTTATTTGTCATTTGTTTTGATGATGTAAAGACTCTTCGTTATACAGCTGTATAACGACACCAGAAATATTTGGCGACATCTTTAGAAGGTAAGTCCAATTAATGTAGATTTAATTTAACAGAATTAGAAATGTATTTAAAATTTTAAAACTCTGTGTTGATTTTTAATATTTATCTTAAATATAACAATATTCTATGAATTTAATTAACAGATTTTTATATAAGATGTTATGATAAAGCTTCAATGTTTGTTCTGATAAGAAATAACATAGAGTTAATATTGTTCCACGTTCAAGAAAAGACATCAACGAGAGTTTTGTTGAGAACGCGCTCGTAGTTTTAAAGTCTATCTTATGAAAAGTCTTTATACATAAAATACATCAATTACTGCTTACACATTATAAATATGAAAAATAGTTCATTCAACATTTTTCTCATCAAATACTAATCAGCTATCATTTTTGACTTAATATGATTAAAACAAAAAACTTGTCCTTATTAACGTTTAACGTCCATAAATAATGCTGTTAATACATAATGTTTTGTTTTCAACTTAATTATCGAAAGAATAATTGAATATGTATCATATTTATACATTTTTTTTAAAACATAAAATACGAAGACCTTTTTTATAAAATGAATTGCAGTTGGTTGTCATTTAGGTATCGAATATTATACGTAGTGTGTTCTTAATTATTTTATGAAGGCTTTTGTAGGTTTTATAAAATATAGAACGCGGAAGCTTGGTAGCAATGCTTTAAGTTAGATTCATTATAGACCATTATCAATGATACTAGTCTTACATAATTAATTCATTAATTCAACATCATAATCTAGAAATATATATTAAAAAACAAAACAAAATAATCCTTATAGTGTGTTAGTTAAAGAATTAAGAAAAAGAAAAATAAGAGAAGAAAAAAGAAAGAGAAATAATAAGAAATACAGAAATAAAAAATATAGAAAATATATTTTACAGATGGCCTTTGGATAGGAAATTATATGACTAATAAGTTTAAGAGGCTAGATCAAGTGTACGTTATTTATATTAAACGATGACATATTTCATTCGGAGATATTAAAATAATCCGCGAGATTGTATAATTATAGTATTTAGAAAATGAATAACGACTTGTCTATTCCTTATTAAAGTTTTATATGTTATAATCCTATAAAAGATTAACACATTCTATTTTTTTATTTTATAAACATATATTAAATTATGCTTATTATGTATATATATATTACGTTATTAACAATTATAATTACACTAATAAAAGTATGTTTTAAATAAATATAACCCTGCCTTACCTCGTTAAAAGATTTTAACGATCTATATTAATTGATAAGAATAATTATAATAATTTTCCTATTTATTCTTTAATTATTCCTATTTCGAATGTATGTGTATCAGTGAACAGATACCATTAATTTATTAAAAAATTCACATAGTAATGCGTAATTTTATCCTAGAATAGTCCCGCCCCGGTTTCGCCCGAGTGGCTTCTTATATTGACGTCATCACGTAAGTTTTTTTGAAATAAACGTATATTTAAATAATATTGTATTATAGTGTTATTGTGACTCATAATCCTAACTAATATTATAAATATGAAGGAGAGTTTCTTTGTTTGTTCACGCCTAAGCCACTAAATCGATTTTAATAATTTTTTCACCAATGGAAAGCTACGTTATCAGCGAGCAACATAGATTCCCCTTTTTGTATAGCATAGGTAGGCGGACGAGCATATGGGCCACCTGATGGTAAGTGGACACCAATGCCCATAGACATTGGCATTGTAAGAAATGATAACCATAGCTTACATCGCGAATATGCCACAAACCTTGGGAACTAAGATGTTATATCCCTTGTGCCTGTAATTACACTGGCTCACTCATCCTTCAAACCGGAACACAACAATACCAAGTACTGCTGTTTTGCGGTAGAATAGCTGATTAGTGAGTGGTACCTACCCAGACGAGCTTGCACAAAGCTCTACCACCACATTTCGTTTCTGTACTCACACGGAAACGAGAGCTATGCGGGTGAAACCGGGGTCAAAACGCTAGTATTGTATAAAGACTATAAGTTAAAGATAAACTTGATAATAACAATTTTCTGCAAAGTCAGTAGAAAAAGGTGATCTAAAGCGGATGCGTTAACAGGAAAGCCCCTCAATTTTAATTTTTGTTTGACTATATTAACAAATTGTTATTTTATTTGATATCAGAGTTATCGAACTTAAAAATAAATAACAGACAGAATAACAGACCAGTGGTGTAATTTTGTTTTAGATTATTAATTCCATAATAAAACATTACGTCAATTTTTACTTTCCCAATTAAGAAAGAAAAAAAATGATTGACTAATGAACGCAGTTTATGTAGATCATAAAAATTTATCGAGCTAGTATTTGTTAATTTCCATGCAGGATATATAAATTTATTTGTATGTAATCGCTTATGTCATTATGTTTCTGATGTATTGCAGCTTATTGTCAGTTATCCTTAGTAGAAACTACATTCCTAACGGGCACAAGTTTAACATTCTATACAATCCCGTAAAATAAACATACAAAAGTGCGTGTAAGAGCCAATTTGTATAAAACATATTGTGTGCTTGATTTTCGATGTGATTATTATTTATTTTTAATAACTCTCGTTGGTCTAGTGGCTAGAAGTCTGGAAGTGGGAAGTGTGTATACTCCCGTGCCTCGGAAAGCACGTAAATTTGTTGGTCCTGCTCCTGAACTCTTACCGGTCGTGTCGGATTGCCGTCCGATCGAATCATGAGAGTGAGGAATAGAGAGAGGTCTGTATTAGCGCACACACTGCACTAAATTATATCTTGCGCAGTTGGCTAATCTCTCTTGAGGTTTGCCGCTGTGGTCCTAATAACTCAGGAGGATATCATTTGTAATAAATAATTTCTTTGATGGAAGCGTCATATGACAATACAAAATTTTTAATTAAGTTAGATATATTATCGGGAACTCTTCAAAAGCTTACAATACAACAGAAATGCATTAATGAAACACATAACACCAAATATGTCACATAAACATTACCAAATATGTCACGTTTTTCAAACATATTGAACAAAATAATGTCTTAGTTACATTCCTTATTTTAATAATGCGTCGGAATGAAACGGTCTGCTTTATACGAATATTACTATTCATTCAAATATATTCTAAAACTAATTATACAGACATGCATTGAATGTTTTTGTTATATATAAATAATAGGTACCTTCATTACAAGAATTTCATAGAATGCAATAATTGCATCTTCAAATTCTTTATGACCGTAATGAAATGTTTTGAAAATATTACTTTTTTTCACATTTATAGCAGATATATCATTATATTGAGTCATTTTATATGACGACATAATTAGTACTTGACTAGCTAATATTATAGCCGTGACGTCACACAATTGAAATAAAAACTTGATTCGATTTATAAAATTACTATAGGATATACAATCGCTTGATACTTTTATCATAATATATTCTAATTTAACGATAGAAGGAATAGAGTTATTTTTATGGCATAGGAAGGCGGACGAGAATATGGGCCACCTGATGGTAAGTGATCACCAACGCCCATAGACTCACATCGCCAATACGCCAACAACCTTTGGAACTGAGATGTTATGTCCCTTGTGCCTGTAATTACACTGGCTCGCTCACCCTTCAAAGCGAAACACAACAATAGCAAGTATTGCTGTTTTGCGGTAGAATATCTGATGAGTGGGTGGTACCTACCCAGACGAGCTTGCACAGTCCTACCACCAAGTAAAACAAACCTTAGATAAACATATTCTATATCATGTACTACAAACAGTTCTTTTTAAATATTATACATGACATCATTCCATCTAACCACTTGTCACCTTTAATCTCATTTCCGAAGTTCCAATACCGTCTTCAACGCCATTTTGTTAATGAAAACCATAGATTATGAAAAATTAACTTACTACGTCAATTCGATATCAAAGTTATTTAATTTCGCCCCGCGATTGAAATAGTCTATTGATAGCTGGGTAGATATAGTGTAGCCCACTCATATTATTCGTTCACATGTAATATAATTGATACATTTCTTTACAGAAATTGTAATTAAAGTTTTATATTATTAAGCATTTACTATTTAGAATAATTTTACAAGTCTATCATCTCTATTAAAAATGATTAAATATTAAATAATATAATCGGAAAACGAAGTCCACCGGGAAGAGCCGGCAATAAACTGAACATTTAAAGTAGTTTACACAAATTACAGTGGGTAGTATCAACATTAATTCTTCTTATAAAAAACTGTTTTCTATCTATTAGTTATTATAAACAATTAATTTTATATATCCTGCATAAAACTAAACGTATACTATCTCTACGCTTTTTATCATCTACTTAGTAATTTTTATAAAAAAAAATATAAAATTATTCTTCAAATCCAAGACAGCCGTGAAATTGTATGATTGTGATTAAAAAGTTAATTTAATAAAAACCATACTATTGAGAGCAGCTTAAAACAAAGCAAATTAATGTAAAAGCGCTAATTAAAAATTATTATCATAACACCATGTAATTGTTCTAATTGTTTAACAAATTCAAGCAACGTGTGTAGCGCTATGACCTGCTGTGTTACAGCATTTCTAATAAAAAGTTAAAAATAAAAGGATAACTTAAATGAAAATGAAGTTTATTTCATGAGTATAAGGTTCGTTTTCAAATGAAACTATACATATGATCTGGTTTTCGAAAATCGTGCTATATCACAAGCGTTTAACAAACCTAGAGTTATTTGGCGTAAACTGCGTTTAATTTTTACCACGCAATGTGTAAGTTTTGTAATTATATATAATTAAACTGACTAATGACGCATTTTTAAATAATTGCATCAATATTTCAAATGCTATGTATTAATATAGAAGTGTAGTAACTTGTTAAGGCAATGACAGTTTAATCTCAAGTACGAATTTCAGTGTCATTATCTGTAGCGTTTGTAAATGAAACGTTACTGACGTTTCACGTCTGTCACTTGCATGAGGTTTTTTAAAATGGTTTTATGATTTTTTTAATTAGCTAATAGCTGGAAATGACTGTCAAAAAAAAAATATTTCAAGAACGCGATTATGAGAATTGATGTGAATGTTAATTATATGTTTATTTGTACACGTATCAAGTAGGAAGTAGGTAAGAGATTATTAGAATTGAGTATATATGAAAATTCTCAGCTTATAACCATATATTTTTTCTCTTTCTGTTATTATTATTATTACGATGTTTTTATTAATTTCTTCTTCAAAACGTTCTTGTTCGGTACCCATATAGTATACTTTAAGTAAAAGAGTTATCCGTTTCACAAATACTAATTAGTAACGACGAATTAGTCAGTAATACAAATATATTTTATTTGAAAATCGAATTGATCAATATTACTAATATTTCCGCAAATAAGACCGACGGCTTCATCCGAGCCATAGAATTGATAGAGCTCAAAGACAATATATCAGATATCAACTAAGACCTAAGTCAATATAAGAAAAAAAATAAGCAAATTGAAACAATAGCCATTATTGATCTTTGCTATCGTCATCACGGACGCGCAGTAATTTATCTCATAATTGAATTTGTATTTTTATTGAAACATCCAATTTCCGATTGATTAACTATTACATGTTTAACATAAGATAAGTTCACATTTACTATAAACAGTAAACATTACTACATTATTCATTGCACATTTGTTAATTTTTTTATTGCAAGTTATTAGTTATGATCATAAATCTGATTAACTGTCAAAGACACTAATTTTTCATCCATGTGATGTGAGTTGATATGAATAAATGGATCGGTAAAATTTATAAAATGAGCTATCATAAATTAGAAAAATATTTATTATTTTTGTCATACGTATCAGAAATAAAACAGTCAGAAAATAACATCTTAAACAAACGTATTATTAACTATGCAGTAAAGAGTTTTTCCAGCACAGCCATGATATAAAAAACCCACAATGTATAAGAGTGTACACAGCGCAATCACACACTTCGTTGTTTTTCTTGTAAATATATAAAAATAGTTATTGTCCACGGCTTCGCCCGCGTGTCAACAGAGACCCTTAACAATTTGTATACAAAACTTAATAAGTATTGATTGAGTAGTTAAGACGTGAAAGTGTACCAAATATACTCATTTTTATAATACTTGGAAGGATTCTAAGTATACTTTACAAAAATACAAGTTCAACTTAAGTTATAGACCATCTAACTTCTCACGAACCCACAAACGTTTTCGTGTTATTGGTATATAAATTGTACGAGGGTTAAAATTTAAATCGCGTATAATATTGCATGCCTAGTCCACCGTGTCACTTTTAGGGCTAAAATTATTTGTTTGATTTATTTATATATTTTTTATAACTCGCGACGGCATTGCGGTTTCTAAGGCACGAATATATTAATTTATGAAACGCTGAATTTCGATAAGAATGAAAGTAAAGTTTATATTTAATTTAATGTCTTTGTTTAAAATGGTAATTTTATAGTATAAAATACATATCTAAATATATATAACAAAAAGAATTAATGAACAGCAGTCTGGCGTTGTAGAATAAACTTTTTACATTAAAAATCCAATGTCTAAATGTTTTAAAATATAAATAATTGCAAAGGTTCTTCTAAAAGAGAAACCAATTTTTTTATTTCATGCAGAGGGCACGTTTTCGATTATGACAAAAAAAAAACAACGGGCTGCACTCTGGGAGTGCACATAAATGATAGTATAATTTATGTGATAAAATATAATATTCCTTTATTGCGCTATCGTACACAATCATGACAATTTTAATTACATTAAAAATTTAACACTTTAAAATCCGTCTTACGAATTTTCAATCAGGGTCACGTGACCTGACGCGAGTTTAACATTTTTTACCCATCACAAAATGTGCATAACGCCGCTAAAGAAGTTTTTACTACAAAAATTTAACACGTCAGAATCCGTCTTACGAACTTTCAATCAGGGTCACGTGACCTGACGCGAGTTTAACATTTTTTACCCATCATAGAAAAGTGCACAACGCCGCTAAAGAAGTTTTCACTTCAAAAATATAGTAAGAAACGATCAAAAATATGTACCAGTTAATCCCTAAAATACAGAACAAAAGTGCTTTATTTTATATGTTCAAAATATTTTTTGGTCACTATTAAACATAAATAGGCTAATTAAGCGCTTGAATTATCAAATATTGCTTGATTTACATTTTAAAATCATAAATTAATTAATTTTATTCTTCTGTTGTGACAGCGAACGGTAGCTATTTCATTCATTACTGAGATCAAATGATTGGAATTCCTTAACAGAGAATTATCGAGTATGATACTATCGATTTTACTTTGATATATCATTCGATTAATTTTTGATTATCGATTAATTTCAAAAGCTTATTGAAATAATGTTCAAATGAAAATATTCTTTATATTGTAGTTTTAGAGATTAAAATGCTATGATAGTATTTTATTTGGAATGTACGTCGTGGAATATAGTTTCATAATTGTTCGTGCTAGAATATAACGCGTCAATCGATTTTGCAACTGTTCAAATAAGGCATGGTTTTTATAATTTATTACCTGTTACTTTATGAAAATTATATATTATATCAAGTGCAAAAAAGTTATCATATTCGTTTTTTTTTCATATTTTTCGGCTTTCGGTTACGTTGCCTGTTTTTGTTCAAGTAAAATAAAAATAATAATGATAAAAATTGGCAATAGTTAAGTTAAGAGCAATAAAAACTCATTTAAAAAAATTAAATACTGTCGTATTATTTTATACTAGTTTACGCCCGCGACTTTCCCCGCATGTTGGGCGTTGGGCAGATACCGGATATGGAAAAGTAGCTTATGTCCTTTCTTAGAGTGCAAGTTTGCCACGATAGCGTAACAGACAGACAGAGGCACTTTCGTATTTATTTTTATTTAAAAATGCCTGAAGTCATTCTCTGCCAAATTTTATGCTAAACAGAAATCCTTGAAGGCGGTAATTAGTAAGTTGTATCATAATATCGTATACAATAAAGCCTTTATTTGTCAAAATAAGTAATATTTGGAGATTCGAATTAACGTGCAAAAAATTAAAAGCCCCGTTTTACTGCCTCGACTGATAAAAATAGGTAGTCGGGTTAATTTGTCACCTAGGAGAGCGGACTCGGCATTGCGAAATGTGTCTAGATTTAGTATTCTTAATAAGTCTCCACTTATTCATAATTTTCAAAGTTATTATTTTTCTATGTCGATATTTAATTAAGTATTTTTATTATTTGTAAATTCAATTTTTTTATTTTACAAGGAACAATTATAAATAACTCTAACATATTTATTAATATATTCTAGAACTAAAATAAAAACAAACTACACATTACAACTTTATAGAAAAAACATGCCGTTTAAAAGATTTAAGAGATCTCTATGTTATTTTTATTAAGTGTAATCGTCAATCGTATGTTTTTATATTCGGCATCATATAGGTCAGTTTAATATAGGAGTTCAAACTCCATTAATATCACTCAGTGGTAGAGCTTTGTGCAAGCTCGTCTGGGTAGGTACAACCCACTCATCAGATATTCTACCGCAAAACAACAGTACTTTGTATTGTTGTATTCCGGTTTGAAGGGTAAGTGAGCCAGTGTAATTACAGGCACAAGGGACATCACATTTTAGTTCCCAAGGAATACAATAAAAAAAAAATATAACTAAGATATTCTTATTAAAAACTATTGTTAAATGATGATGATATCCTCCATGAGATTAGCCAACGCAGAATATTATATGCGCACACACTTGTGTATTACACAAGTGTGTGCGCAAACACAGGTTCGTGAACCCACTTCCATCTTTTCAGACTCCGGGGTATTAATTTTTCGATGGAAAAACCCAATACCTTTTAATAGCCTGACCAGACATTCTAACTCAGGACCTCGGGATCTGCTGCGTTATATCTATAGATTCACGAAATTACTCAAAAGCCTTCTATATCACAGGACCAAATCCACCTGTCACATGACCATTATCCGGTTGCTACATTCAAGAAACGATTTAAATATTGTGACACCTAACGGGTAACAATATAAAATATTTAATTATTCATAAGATATTTTGAATTATGCACCATTTATGTGTAAATGTGGAACATCAATTAATTATTCATATAAAATAACAAAAAATTTTTTTTTTGATTGAAACTATGAAGATTTATTTGATTAATGAATCATTTAAACTAATTCAATTTCTATATGTAACACGTTACCCAATAGATTCGATAAAGTTTTGAAATATCAAAGCCATTTGTATAAGATTTTTATTTTACGTTTTATAAATTTATTTCATTTTCATATTTATAGTTTTAATTAGGTGTAAGTTTACCTGTTAAGAAGTATATTTAAAAAAGAACAATTGTTTTTATCATTATTTCCTATTACGGTTGGGTTTATACACAATAAATAAAATTATTGCTAACGTTTAAAATTAATCTTTAAAACGGTCACTTTAATTCTTTAACTCTTGTTTTGTTTGATTATAATTTGCAAGATGAATTTAAACCACTTATTTTTATCAACGGACTTTTATCTTACTGTAATTTTAGAAGTGGGTTCCGTTACGTCTATGCATTTGTATAGATGACTTGATTCCACTCCTAGGATTGGCTCCAGGTAAAGGACAGTTCAACAGTATAGACACAAAATTTGGTTTGTAAAAAGTTTTTTCTTAATTTTGTTTACTACTTATTTTTAAAGATCTATTATTTAATTTTACCTATTAGTATGTATGAGTAAAACCTTACAATGGATTTAAGCTAATTCCAATAGACAAACCCAAGTCAATAATAATGTAACATTTTACAATTACTTTGTGTCGGTGTCTATATAAATTAGTAGGAAGTAACTTTTATTTCTTTTTGTACAAAAATCGTATAAAAACTTTTTTTTTTATTATGGACTTATTTTTAGTCATCTCGTAGTTAAGGCTTAAAAGCGGCAAAATACAATTATCTTTTAATATATATTTATCAAAGGTATTCTCCTAGTTCAGAAGTCAGTTTTGTAAGTTTTGTGTTATTCCTAAAATCTATGGTATATGTAAAAATGTTATAACTGTGTTTTTTATAAGAGGCAATAAAGATTTTTATTATTTTTTTAATTATTATAGTTAATAGTTTTTATAACGTAGTCGAATAAATTAGGTAATTTAACACATCTTTAACACCGCATAATGCTATCCAACGGAAATTTGCTAAGGTGGTAATGAGACGTGTAATCAATTCAGGGGTGTTAAACTCCGAACATATCGCGTGTCCTCGGTTAACAACTCTATAATGAGATGTTGATGAGCCGTTTCATTTTACACTCAATTTTCGCACCTTCCACCATCCCTGTAATTCGCTGTAATTAGCTTCCAATGTGGTTACAATGAACGCACGAATTGAAAACGTCTTCTCTTTCACTCTTATATGGAAATGCATTGGTATGAATGGAGTGGTTTTTCGGAAAATGTTACGTTTAATTTTACTGACAAAATTTGCGGATAGTTTCGGCAGTTTCAAGCGATATTAGAACCTAAGTCAAGGGAATAAAGTCATGGATGATTTTAACGAAGGCATAAAAATAGAAATTGCTTAGAGGCATTTTTGTAGCATCGTATGTCAATGAAGCTCCAGTTAATTTGACTAAATGAGAAACTGAAGAGGTGCTAAATACAGGTACTTAAGGGTCTCTGACTGGTAGATTGCAGAAAGAAAAAATATTCGTAATAAGCGATGACACGCGCGTTGTGCAACTGCTGGGGTATTTTCCACGAAAGCTTCGTAAATCAGTAGCTATGGCCATTAAATACTAACCATTTTGTATAATGAGGATACTTTGTAGAAGTAATAAGGTATAAATAGATCAATTTGTAAACGCACGTTTCATTATAAAAGAATGTTTTAGCTTAAGTCTATTTAATAGCTACACTTGACAGATGTCTAATTTTGCACTATGGTCTTAAGTGCTAAGTGCACGTTGGTATGTGAGAATTTAGTTACTTATCTAAGTAAAAATAATGTACTATAGAAAAATGCTTTGAAGTAAAAAAAATGTTAATGGTTCAATAGAATATAACCCTATTAATAACTTTATCATTGAAACTAAAACAACTACCAAAACTACAAGAATTTTAAGAATAGACATACATTACCATATTTATATGCAATAATAAAATTATTACGCAGAATGCTATAGCGCAAAAAAATATTTAAATACGTATATTGCTACAATTTAATTAATAAAATTATAATTCTTAAGAAATAATATATTTCCAGAAAATACGAACATTTACGTACAAAAAAATCATAATAGCAAATAATAATTGCTTATTATGACAAGCCTAAATATCCCACATCAGATAACTTCTTTAATGTTTAAGTCCTCAATAAAAAAAAATACTTGATCATCCCAATAAGTTTAACATTAAGGAAATTACAGCAACCGGCACACGCCATGTGATAAAGCGCCGATATATCATCACAGAGGACGACGAAAATTAAAATGGCGGCCGCTAAATAACGTCTTCATACGAAATATTGTTATTCGATCGTACATCATTACCCTGTCTTGGTACCGATCCTAATTATTTCAACAAGACTTGCGAGGCAACTAATTTGTGTTAAAATTGCGACGCGTACGGTAATATCCGAGCGGAGAATTTTGATGAGCGTGATCAAATTAATGGACTTCAATACGTCATTTAGTATTTTTTTTTCTATTATGTAATACTTAGCTATATATAATTATCGCAATAGTATATTTTTTATAATTTACATAATCTTTAAGCTTTTTATTGTCATGATTTTATAACAGCTATGAAGATAAACAGAAAAATGTTTCCGGTTACCATTACTTATTTCAAGATGAACTGATGATTAAAGCTTCGCATATCATTTTTATGATCTATAAATAGTATAAAAAAAAGTTGCCACTTAACATTTGCTTTTATTAAAGATGTTTTATAATTTGTATTTAAAATCCAAAACACATTTACTAACTTCTTATGTTTATTTTTATTAATTCTTAATAATCTGAAAAACGTGTAATAAAATAATATTATTGTATTAAAATAATATGAATGTCTCTGTCTGTATCTCCGCTTACTTCTTCTAAACCATGCAACGGATCTTGATACAGTTTTCACTATCGCAAAGGGCGATAAACGCGAAAGGTTTGTGTATATAATTTCTATAGATTTTGATTAAAATGGCCGAATGATTTTGTCCATTTCTCTAGTATTAGTATTTTTTCGCTAGTTTTATTGTCTTCATTGACTTAGTAGTATATAATATTATTTATATTTAAGTTTTATTTCAGATATACATTAATATATCAATTAAATTTTTGATTAATATTAAATTAATAAACAAATAATAATGTATCGCTCATATATAAAACTTGAAACTTACATAAACATGACTGTTTAACCTAAAGTATGCTTCGCTATAAATGTAATTTTTGTGGGAATATATAAAAATTGTTGAACGAATAAAACATGATATCAACGTATTTCATGCAACACGAAAATGCAAATGTTACGTTATGCTATTTTTTGTTTCAAAGCAAATAATGAGTTTGTTTTGCGGGAATTTGAACTATGCAGTTAATTAGGCTATGCTTAACCCTTGACTTTGTATCGAGTCGAGTCGAGTTGACTCAAAGCAAATTCATTTAAGGTGATATTTTGAAAGATCCACGTAACATATTGTTGCTTTCAATTAAATACGCGTTTGTTGTTGATTGTTTGAAAGTATTGTTAAGTGCGTCAATAAATTTATTCAACGTAAGCTGCTTTTTAATTACAATGTAGTATATTATACTTCTAAGAAGTAGTATATTATACAGCTTCGGCTATTACACATAGAACCGAATCAGTATGATGTTACCATATACAAAAGCCAAAAAACCATGTCAAATGTCAGTGTTATGTTTCGGTTCGATTCCGATAATGTGACAATTATGTTTATGTATATTGTAATTTTAATTTAGTTTTTTTTTTCAGTTAGGTATCGTCCTAAAACATGTGTCCTAATTTATTAATGTAGATATATATCTTTCCTTTTGGTTATGAATTTACTTGTCAGTTTGTTATATATGAAATTAACAATGCTCAATAGTTCAGTATGTTTTTTTTATTGTATTGGTAGATGTACGAGCATATGGGCCACCTGGTAGTAAGTGGTCACCAACGCCCATAGACAATGGCATTGTAAGAAATTTTAAGCATCGCTTACATTGCCAATGTGCCACCAACCTTGGGAACTATGATGTATCTTGTGCTTGTAATTACACTGGCTCACACACCCTTCAAACCGGAACACAACATTACCAAGTACTGCTATTTTGCGGTAGAATATCTGATAGAAGTAGTCTGGGTAGAAGTACCTACGCAGACGAGCTTGCAAAAAGCTCTACCACCGAGTAAAGTATTCTCATTCAACATATATATGTTGTATATACTAATTTTATATATGCGTAATTAGTTCTGTCTGTCTGTTACGCTGTTACGGCTAATCAGCGAACCGATTTTAATAAAATTTGGTATGAAGCAAGCTTCAACATCAAGTAAGGACATAGGGCAAAAAAGGCGGATGAAGTTTCGGGCGAATACAAGTTTGTTATATCTGCCACACTAACATCGCTTCGCTTGGAGCCTAAACCTTTCAAAACGGAATTCAAATAAGGTAAACCTATTTCGCTGAACGATTATCTGTTAACCGAGAACATTATCTACACGGCTGGCACCGTGTAGGCCGGGATTGAGAATATTATTTAGTTAAAATGAGATAAGTCGAACCGTTAGCTCTAACTTAGTATTTGAACTTCTTAATAACACCAAATCTAAATATATTTATCACTATTATAATAAATAGTTTCATAAAAAAATGATATATTAAAAAAAAACAATACACGTAAAATAAAACTTTTTTGAGTCAAAAACGTTATGTATTACCGTTGCTCTAAAATTCAATCTTTTAATACAACCTTCATTGCAACTATAAATAATCCGAATTATTACAACAAAAAAATATATTTAACATTTGAGTATGAAATTTATCATAACAATATACCGTAAAATTACAAACAATATGAAGTACAATTAATTTTGAACATAAATAATACCAAAAGTCAGAACATGACACATGTGTTTGTGTTCAAGAGATTAATGTGTACGGTGTGAATGTGTTTAGGTTATATTTTCGCAAGTAGTGATTATGAAATCAACACCCGGTCACATAAATAATGAATAATTTTATAGCAAGCCAGCAGAACTTATTTTATCCCATTGGCCGGCGAGGTGGTCTTTCTGTGTGGCGATGCAAATGCGAGGTGTCGCAGTCTTTATCTCAGACATGCGAGGCCGCTGGTCACACCGGTGTATAATTCGAATAAATGCGGTGTTCGGTACAGTCTTAGTACAGTGTAATGACATGCTATTAAGTAATCACTTTGTCTAATTAAATTTTTTAATAGATTAGATATCATTATAGTTAATTATTACTTGTTTTTAGACTGTTTCCTATAATTTGCGTAAAATATAGATTCTTGAAATTTTTAGATAGTGATCTTTCTACTTATAACGTCAAGTCAATATTGTTAGTTTCACTATCCCTAAGGAGGGCTTCGAAGCCACGAGTGGAGTAAAATTATGCTGAGAAAACAAGAAACTCAGATACATTTTATACTAATTTCGGTAAATATTTAATTAAAGAGATCTCTGATGACATAAGTAATATTCGATGTACGAATTATGCAATCGAATTCGATCATGATCTTATTAAGATCAAAAATGTATTTATACATTTTTAGTAATTGTTAAGCTACGGTGTAATAGTGACTCCCATTATACCTCCCCGTTCGCAACTGAAGTTAAATGAAGATATATTCCACCGTTAATGTGTTTAAATGGCGTTTCTGTTATGGAACCTGTTATCATTTACCTGATATTAATTAAAGGCTTTAAATAATAAAAAATAAACTATAAAGACTATCTCTTATAGCTACAGTATATAGTTTGTAAAAAAAAACAATATTATGTAAATAAAATAGATTAATTTGTGTGATTAAATTTTTATCTGTTCTGATAATCTTCTAGAAATTGCTAATGTAATAATTATTCAATTTTTTTTTGTGCAGACATAATGTATTTTTTTGAAGTTTTGACGTTTACAATTTTTTTTTGATTTCATCATTAACTTTATCTGTTTAGTTACAGTAAGATATATAGCAAACGCCTAACACCTTATATTTATGTTAAATGGCGAACACAATTCAATAAAAAATGAAAAAAAAAGAATTAAAAGCTCTTTTGAATCATAATTATACAAGTTTGTATAATATGAAATGTAGATTCTACGTAGAACCGGCAATTTTATTGTTTATTAACAGCAATATGATATATGGTAGCACGGTCGTATACACAGGTCTTGCAACTGAGTTCAATTTCATAGGTGAGAGATGAGGTGCAAGTGTGTAACAACTGCTAATTCGCAATACCATCCGCTGTACGTACTACGTCGCTGCTATCGAAGCTGATGTTTTTCTCTCCCAAGTATTGTGTTATTTAATCATTGTTATATCGTTTTGTTGAGTTTTGCGGATTTTTTGTTATTTTTGTTTTGTTATTTAACTGTTTTGTTTGGATTTGAAAAAATGTTCGGGATAATTATTACGCGAATTGTCATGCCTCTGGCGGCCGTAAATTGAACTTAACAGCATCAGTAGGTCAACGTACTCCATTCTGAAGTTGCAAGACCTGTGTATACGACCGTGATATGGTAGATACTATGACAGCTTAAATGGATTTTTTTTTTTATTTCAATAAAAAATCTACAAAATTTAAGATTAGAATTCAGTTGAATTTGTTAATGTTTCTATTTAAATTGTAAAATTCGTCGTCTGTGTAAAATATAATAATCCAGACTGAACGAGGTATTAATAAAAACGTTCTTCCATTTTGTTCTAATAAACACTTCATCATGTTATTTTTATTCACTAACCCCGATTTAACTATAATAAAGATCCATTCCTAAAAAAAATGGGCGTATCATTATAAAGATCCATAGCTCCGCCTACACAACAAACATTTACAATGATAACTTTGGATTTTAAGATAAAACGAATATATTTCAACAATTTTAAAACTTTATGCAAATTTATTCATTAATAAAACGTCTAAGCTCTAACAAAGCGAATTGACATAATTATGATATTTATAATGATGTGTCAGAAGAGTAAAACAACTTTGTAAGGTTATAAATTTTGAATCATTCGTTCGTTCGAATTCGTTCCGTATATCTGTTAAAACGATTTCGAATACAATTTGCAGCGCAAATTACTAAAATTAAAACTCAAACGTATTAAAAGGCGTCTAGTATAAAATTCAGCAGAAAATAAAGTCACCCACACAATCTCGATAAGGGCGGACGCACACCGCGCGAACAGACAAGTAGTTTAATTGAGAGTTGTCGCTGGGGGGTCCTGAGGTGTTGCTTTATGCTAATCAATTCAGTAGTTTGTTTTTTACCCGCTATCGCCACTGGAATCGGGCCCTTACTTTTTATTTGGGTTCCGCACTAAACGATTGGAATATTTGTCGTCTTGGATTTTTCGTTTGGACGACATTTTTTGTCGGTTAATTACATTAGACGTCTTTGTCTTGACTTTCTGATTTTTGGTTCGGTTTTTTTAAGTGATATCGGGATTAAATTACTTCTTAATAGATAAAGAGTATATACATGTTTATGTCTTCTCCTCAAAAAGAGGCGAAGAGGCCTTAGCCCAGCAGTGGGACATTCACAGGCTGTTACTGTTACTATTACTAATATTAAAAATGTGTCTGTTCCTATGGTTCATTGATTTAACGATCGTCATGGGATCACATAAAATTTGAGAGTCAAATATGTATCAGTTTACTACATAATCAAAACATAATAGTAACTGACACAAATTCCATGCAACACAAACCACACAAAACAACTAGATCTTAATTCTTAATTTCGTTTGAAATTCAATTTCCATTCAAATTTTAATTTATTTATGCTGTATGTAAATTTTCTAAAGAAGGTAAAATAACTTTGAGATCAGACACAATCCTAAAATTTATCCAAATTAAAAATAACGCTGATAAATTCAATTCAATTCAATTCTTAAGCTGAGATTAAAAAGAAAAAGTTTTTTTAACATCATTCGCTAACCCGTTACATCCTAGGAAACTAAAAAAATGTGACAATTTCCATAATGCTTTTAATCGATTCAATATACTGAACCTCTATATTGCAAAATAAATACTTCTAAATTTATTTTTTAACGGAGCGTATAATTTAGCCCTGTCGTCGTCGAGTTAAGATATCTTAATGTGTTCTCCGTAAATTTATTTTGACCGTCCTTTATATATTTTTATTTACATAAAAAGATTATTTCTTGAAACATTTATGAAATATTGACATATAAGGATTTACCTTATATTAAATATTCCCAACTTCATTAATACAAATGCAATATGTTTTATTAAATTATAATTATGCAATATTAATATGCAATTATTTTGCATATTATTCGAATAAGGGTTGACAACAAAGGTAACTTGTTACTTGTGTGTGTGTGTGTGTGTGTGTGTGTGTGTGTGTGTGTGTGTGTGTGTGTACTGTGTATGTATTGTGTGTGTGTGTGTTACTCAAGACTGAGGACTTAATTTAACTGTTCTTTTGTGGGGATTAGGCATATACTTTAGCTGGTATAAACTCAAATCTTTAAATAACTGATATTCTAAATATTTAAAGAATTAATAGTTTTAAAAGCGAGCGATTAAAGTTTAATGCTTAGATGTTAAATAAAGGATTTTTATTTGATTTGATTTATATATTAATTTCCTTATCATTTTCTCTTTGAAGGAAATTAAAAGCATTAGTTACAAAGCTTACATTCAGGAAAATTTTAGAAGTAAGTTTTTTTAAATATAAGTATGAGCGGAAACTAAACAGCTTCCGCTCGCGGCTTCACTCGTATATAAAGAGGGAGGGGGCGCTTTCTGTACCATTACAACATGTATGTAAAATTTGATGATGATCAATTGAATCGTTAAAACGTAAAGTCGTAACAAACCGACTCACTTACCGCGATCATCATCATCCGATGATTACACATGGACAACATGTTCTATCATTTAAATTTTAATATTTTTATAGTCATAAAATGTGCGAAAATTAATCCTTATTATTACTTATATACTTAAACAAACAATTATGCTATTGCGTGCTGTATTGTAGTTCTTATTAAATCAATTTGTTAACTTAATTTGACGAGCCGGTTGGCGTGGTCCGTAGATACTTGCCTTTCGCGCCGCATGTCGTGGGTTCGATTCCCACCCAGGACAGACATTTGTGTGCATGAACATGTCTGTTTGTACTGAGTCTGGGTGTTATTATCTATATAAGTATGTATTTACAAAAGAAAAGTAGTATATCAGTTGTTTGATTTCCATAGCTCTGCTTAGTTTGGGATCAGATGGCCGTGTGTGATTAATATCCCAGGATATTATTATTATTATTAATGATATGAATCTTTTGTTTTGGAATAACATAAGCATACGTATCTAGGTATAGTTCTTGACTGCTTCGTAGGCTTGATAATAACGTTGCAGATTCCGAGGTCCTGGGTTCTTGGATCAATATATAATATCAGTAAGCAGTGTACACCGTTCATCTGAAAGCAATTAAAGCCTTTGATCCTGCACTTAATCTCTCTTTGTTGTGTTTGACGGAATAAAGACTGCAGCTGTGTTTGCAGACACACTTGTTCACTATAACTCCTGCGTTGTTGCTTATTCTCCTTTAAGAATGTTCACCGAACCGGTAGACGAAATCGGTCAGTCCAATTAATCATCATTAAAATTTAACTTTTGTAGATATTAAGTAATGAATATATATATATATATCTTAGCCATATCAAAACTCGGTATTCAAGATAACGCGACAAGGTGACTTTATTTTATACTGTTGAAAGGTTTTCTCGATGGTAGAGCTTTGTATCTCGGTGGTAGAGCCACTCATTAGATGTTCTACCGCAAAATAGCAGTACTATGTATTGTTGTGTTCCGGGTTAAAGGGTGAGTGGGCCAGTATAATTACAGGCTCAAGAGACATGACATCTTAGTTCCCAAGGTTGGTGGCGCATTGGCGATGTAAGCGATGGTTAACATTTCTTACAATGCCATTGTCTATGGGCGTTGGTAACCACTTACCATCAGGTGGCCCAAAGGCTCGCCCGCCAACCTATAAAATAAAAAAGGTGGGATATTGATAAGAAATATTTTCGCTACATTTAACTCTGACAAATAAGAAAGGTAATATTATATGACGCTCAATAATTAATATACTAAATGAAATATATCACTATTTAGATTAAACCCATTTTGTACACGTAATATTTTTTGAACTAATTAATAGAATTCTGACTCCAGTAGTGCGTTTCTGTAATAACCCACTTGATATACTATTTAGACGTGTATTTTTGAAATGATATAGTTATTATGGTTAATGTCGTATATCACTTTCTGTCAATTTATGAACGTTTTCTGCGGTGAGTTTCGAGTTTGTTCTTATCGAAGTTTTCAACTGATATGACACTTTCATAATTGAAGACATAAATAAGTTGAAGTTATCGTGAAACAAAAAGATGATATTATGTAATTCGCATTTTTATGTTTTTGAATCGAATATTTATTGCTGTACATAGGCCAATTCATCCATTATGTATAAATATAGCTTTAAAACGTTAGAGCTGAAGGCACCATAATGTGTATAACGACTTAAAATATTCATTGATGTAACAAATTCAACCTTATAGCTTTAATTATTATAGCCAAAGTCGCATATCATATTCTGACGTTTCACGATCGTGGTCCAAGTAAGTCCATACAGAATAGCTCTCCTGAACTCTATCTATAGTGGAAATGTGTCATGTGTCTTACGTCCATATCGAGCGTAGTGATTTTATTAGGGTTAAGCCACTCACTTCACTACTATGTCAAGGTTAGCCTAGTACTAATTGGATGACACGTATATCACTGTCACACGACTGTCGGTATGTCTGATTGATAACTGATAACAGAACATTGAATAACGTTATTAACGTCATTAGTATTGAAGCGATTCATAATTAAAAATTACATGTCATGTTTTCATTGTAAATATATTTTTTATGAACTTTTGAAAATAGAACATCTGTTAAAGATAATAAATACTCGTTTTATATCGTCTTAATTTTATTAGGAAAAATATTTTTGTTATGTGTATGCGTATAAATTATTATATTAGTATTTATTATATGTATTTTGAAATAACGGAATATTAAAAAAAAATTAAACTTAACTTATAAATCCAAATTGCGATAGGATCATGATATCCTGCCCGATTTCGGCCACGGCGGCCAACTTCAAGTGACATTAGCTAACAGCACGGGACATATTATATTGCACAAGTGTGTGCGCAAACACAGATACACTCTCTATTCCCTAATTCTCATAATCGGATGGGACGGCAATTCGGCTGACACACGTTAGATGCAAGACGGTTTTAAGTGCTTTCCGAGGCACGGGAGTGTACACACTTCCAACTTCCACACTCCGGACAGCTACTGCTACTTTTTACTAACCCAACCAATTATATATATTAAATCTTGCGTTTAGTAATCGAGATCTATCTCTATTGACTAATAGAGATGCTTCTCAATATATTCGACTAAAAATATCGATAGTCAATATCGATTAACTCATATACACGGTAGGAATTATGAGTTTTTCCTCGCATAAAAGTGGCGTGTTCACGGAGCACGATTGTAATATGCCGTTTTGTCGTCTAATATTATGTTAATAGGCACAGTAATAATTTTGATACGCTCGCCCTAACACCGAATCGGTCATGGACACGGGCTTTTATAGAGTAATTTTATGAGTATATATACAATATTTTGTTATTCTATTCTAGATTATATTCATTTAAAAATAACTAATTATTATAAAAAAAAACTAAGCACGTCCACCAACAACTCAATAAGATCACAGTAAATAAAAATATAAGTATATAAACGACATTATTTAAAAAATATTAAAATGATTTACTTAATGCCTAAGCGTCAAGAATTAACAAAAATATTGTGACATATTGGCTATTTCTAAAAAAAAAATTAAGTAGTTATATATCGATATCGGCAATTAATTAGTCTAGAACAACACTAGATCATCTTGATATGCAAAACGAAGCGTTGTTTATCTGATCGGTAACGAGTAAGTGCGGTCACACTTGGCGTTTGGTGACGAATTATTATTTTCCACTCCCCTTGTACTTTTTTTTTATTTTATTCCATTTTTGAATATTTGAATAAATAATAACAACAATGATTAACAAGGTAAAAATAAATTAGAGCCCAAGCAGTTCAAAACACGTGAAAAAAGTACAACGTGTTTGCGTCATTAACTTTTCGCTCAAACTTTTTTGTATAAAAACATTGGAGTGAAATTCGACCATTCATTTTTTAGTATCATTCGCCTAAAGCTTTTACTGTGCAAGTCAGTCTTGGTAGGTACCACCCACATATACTACTGCTAAACAGCAATATTTGGTATTTTTATGTTCCGTTATGAAAAGTGAGTGAAACGGTATAACTTAAGGTGTAGCATTGACGATTGTAAGGGATAGTGAATATTTCTTTCTAGCACCAATCTCTATGGGCAATGGTGACCACTTACCATCAGGCTACCGCATTTCGTGTCTGCTTTTTAAAATAAAAAATAAAAAAAAGCTTAAAATATATTTTAATTTAACTTACAAATGAAAATAATTTAACTTACAACATATCATGATAAGCATATAGCTAAATAATAAACAGTAATATAGTAAATAAATAAATAATAAGATATATTTTATGCAAACGGTATGTCTTATAATATCTTACTATTTAATTTAAAAAAGAATTCACAATTGCATATATCGACATCTCACTCGTCCGCACTATTTCGATGTACTTAATGCTTAAAAAGTGATATTCGCGTGTAACACAATTTTTTATTCATAATTTTTTGATTTTCACGGTGATCGGCCGCGTTGATACCATTGATTTTTCGCTACGGGCACGCACTGGCTCACTTAATTCCTGATTTAGTACCGCATCATATTTTGATAAGTATTTTTAATTTGAATAAATTATGTTTTAAGCGTGCTATCGGTGCGTAATGGCCGGTTTAATCATAACCGTGGTGGCTTTATGCTAGAATGTCACAGTTGAATTTTAGGCTGTATTGTGCACGAACTTTCGTGGCGATTACGAAAAAAAAAAACGATAAAGATGTCACGTGTTTTCATATTTCGGCGCCGCGCCGATCGCTTTCCGAGATTGCCTTTTTTACGAGTCGAAAATCTTTTATTGTTTGTTTTATATTTTATTTTTTTTCGGCCCTTTTTAAACTGTGCTACTGGTTTTAAAATGCCGGTTTATTTATAATATTGCGTTCGTGCTAAATTTATTGTGTTTCGTTTTAAAGTTAAACCGCCTTCGTGATTAGATAAAATTCTGTTTTTTTTAAATATTTATGTTTATTTGCAACAAAATTTCTATTTTCGTTCTGTACTCAAACAAGATTTTTATACTTGTAACACCTTCTATTTCATGCTTGAAATATGAAACTTTGTCACGAGAGATTTAATAAAATTAGGGGCACATTAATATAGCGCATTATTTATTAGATACAACAAATCTTAGCTTGGCATAGTTAGGTTGATAAAATAAAAACTTATAATAATATTTAAGCAGGTATATTTAATCCATATAATATTTTCAAGACATTACAACTCTACCACATTACAATAACTTATTTAAAATAAATCGAAATTTAAATAATATATTTTCTTGTTTCAGATTCGCGCCGCAAAATGCCGCATACAGGTAACCGAAATCAGGAATTCGTAAAACAATCATCAATCCACATCCACCCACGCATCGGCGAACCTTAAAGCGAAATCCTAAAAACCTTTACGAGAGCTCAGATCTTAATTAACTCGAACGACAACATTAAGAAACCGAAGCTTAAGCATTTTACAAGATTTTACCTCACGCATTGAAATCATAAGCGTTTCAAAGAACTCTTATCGGTCGAGACCATTACGAGTAATTAAGAGAATCGAGTCGAATCTCGTATCGAGATTATATCGGATCGGTATCGGCCCACCCGGGCAATGCGGGGTTTCTAATTCATTATACATGCTTTAAGTTACATTAGTGCTTCGAGGTGACTATCCACGTTACTTCCTCGTGCTTTAGTGTTCATTATTCTCTGATAAAGATAATGTTCCTTCATTTGTTTGTTTTATTATCAGGGTTTTGTTCTATGGAAATAATTGTTACGTATTTCTTTGTTTTTTTTTTAATATTACATGATTTACCATTGATATGGATAAAAGTATTTTGATAATAAAAAAAATCAACCAAGAATAGTAAAATAATAAAAGGATATAAACACACGAACAATTCCGCTATGGAGATATGATAGTTTACAAAAAAAATATTTATAAATCTTTTCTTTCATTTACGTAGTTTTGAGAGATATAATTTATTATTCAATATTTACCTTGTTTCAACAATTTTGATGTCATTCTAAAATCTAAATTAATTAAACAGATATTCTCAATCTTAAACTAGCAAATTTTCTTGTAAACATTTGACAAGTAAATTTAGCTGGTAGGTGTTCTTGCAGGTCCGTCTAGGTAGGTACCATCCACTGATAATGTATTCTATCGCTAAGCAACATTACTTAGTACTATTTTGTTCCAGTTTGAAGGGTGAGTGACCCAATGCAATTAGAAGCACAAGGGCCATAACTTCTTAGTTCCCTAGTTTCGGGACACATTAACGATATATTTACTCGGTGGTAGAGCTTAGTGCAAGCTCGTCTGGGCAGGTACCACCCACTCATTAGATATTCTACCGCAAAACAGCAGTACTTTGTATTGTTGTGTTCCGGTTTGAAGAGTGAGTGAGCCAATGTAATTACAGTAACAAGGGACATAATATAGTTCCCAAGGTTGGTGGCGCATTGGCGATGTAAGCGATGGTTAACATTTCTTATAATGCCAATGTCTAAGGGCGTTGGTGACCACTTATTATCAGGTAGGCCATAGGCTAATCCGCCTACCTATACAATAAAAAAAAATTTAAAGAATGAATGAATTAATATTTCTTACAGCACCAATGTCTGTGGGCAGTGGTCACTTACCATCGGTTTGCCCATTTGCTAGTATCCTACCATTTTTATATAAAAAAATGAAATATAATACCTGTCAAGAATTAGAATGTGAACATATTTTTTCATTGAAGAAATAATGTTTTTTTCTAATCAAGTTAGACGTTGATCGTTGATACTATTATGAATCAAGTTTTTTATAATAAACACGAATTAAAATCGCACCAATTGTCTATGGTCAATGAATATTTAAAGGCATTTCTCGTTCTAAACTGGTAGTCACAAAAATTTAATTATGTGTAATAAAATTTAAAATTTATCGAACTCACATTTGATTCGTTTAAATTATACCAAAGCGTTAAAATTATCGTTGATTTCATTATGAATAGAATATTCTTATGAGATCACACACGAAGCTTCCGACTAAGCGAAATAACTATTATTATTTCATTTCTTACTTTGCTATCAGCTGTATTAGGAAAATATATATGGAAAAAGTATTTTTCCTGAGTTCTATTTGTTGAATAAGTATGCAATGGTACTATTTTACAAATATACGAAAAAAAAATTACATTAACCGATATATAAAAAAAAACAAGAATAACGCGAAAATACTAGCGAAAATACTAGCGGCCAGCGAGCGACGTAGAGCGACGTGACGTCACGCGTCGGATCGTCGGTAGATCGGTCGATACAGAAAAGAATTTAATTGAACTCGTAACTTTAAAAAGTCGTAAAAAATTCATTTTTGCTTTTTTGAGATCATAAAAAGAATAAGCTTATCTTCCTAATTGTTCTAAATTCAAATTAAGAGAAAAAATATTAAATTATTTTGTACATTTCTTCCAATTTTCCCAACAATAAATTTATGAATTTTATCACATGTTCATTGTGATCTCAGGCGAATTACGACCATGAGCGTTAAAGATAACTTTGACATGAACGCACTAAATTGCCGTGAAATGTTTTTCGCTTGTCAGTTATATGACCAAGATATTTTGACTTGAATATATACCAATTTATATAAAGAACGAATAACATACGTCATAATGATAAGTCGAATGAAATAAACAAATATTTAAACATTTAAAAAAAAATGTTTATACCTCTTGTTAATGGCACGGTATACTGCTTACGGAATTTATGTCAGATTATATCATCGTCAAAATTATTAAACTACAGTGGCATGTGGCACATACGACACTAGTGACTGTGCGTAGATGCGGACAGACAAAATGACATAGGTATATGTCTATATTCACCGCATGACACCTTGTTACTATTAAGATTGAAGAGAGAAATCTACTACGGATATTTTTTTAAATTATTATATAGTCCGTTTTTTTTGTGTTCCTTCAATTTACTTTTAATTATTTTTAATCTGTATTAAAGACAATAATTTCAGTATTCAAGACTTTTTTTTTATATTACCCGGTAGAGCAAATTACTCTACTCCATATGATGGTAAGTGGTAGTAGAGTCCAAATGCGACGACGGCTAGTACAGTCGGGAAGAATGATCTGCACTCGCCCGCAAGATCGTTTGAAGTTAATTATATATAATAATTAAAATTTAGATCTTTGGATTTAAATTGAAGCTTAGAGTGTAAATGAAAAAACAAACTCTGTACACGATGAACATTCTTGTATGAGTTATATGACCTTATAAAATAATATAATGTAACAAAAACTATCATTAAAACAAATATGTAATGATAACATCGCACATGAATTTTAAATGTTGTATTAAAATTTTAATATATTTATCGTTGTATTCTATCAAAGTTTTACCATATGTGACGAGATTTTTAGATAATTAATTATTTATTTACATCCTCAAACACTCCTAAGCCTAAGGAATCACGTATCGAACAATGTGATCTTGTACGTACGGCCTGTCGCCCTCGACGCGTCTCCGTTGCTTCACGCCAAATTACATAGACGGACGTCACTCGTTCGATTTGTATAGACACGATTATTATTATTTTTATTAAGTCTTTATAGCACACAATTTACAAACATTATATAAAATAACAGGTAATACATAAAGTATGCAAAGGCCTTATCACTTACAGTGATCTCTTTCAGCAAGCAATATAAAATAAAATTGTGTGGTTCTCGAACCTCAATTCGAACGCATCGCATTTTATAGCATGTCGTAGGCACAGTATGAACATTATTTCGTTATATGACGTGACCTTGAGCCACTGCCATTTCACTCTATTGTAAGCCGCGTAAAAGAACTTTGTAGCAAAAAGATATATTTTTTAAACAGGAACAACACACAAACATGACACGATTTTAAAACTATTTTACAACTATTCGGTATAAAAGTAAAATAATTGTATTTGTGAAATGATTTGACAAATAGAACTGCTGGGTAGCTATGCGTAATTAGTCTGTACTACAAATGCTTACTATAAATGAAGTGTGAACAAAACGGTTTTATTTCCTTTCACACAGTATGTCTAAAACGACATAAGGATGTTTTTTTTTTCATAAATATATACTACGGACTCGATTATGACGTAGACTACTTTTTTCTGATAAAATTCACAGGAGCGAATCCGCGAAAAAATACTACTTACACTTCACTTTTAAATTTTGTAATTTGAATATATATATTTATTTATTGTCTTTAAGGATAACAGTTCAATTAGTTCAGTTCACGATATTGTATTACTCTAAATAACGATTTTTTAAAACATTATAGTTAAACACTTATTATTGTTAAGAAAGCTTTCAAATATTAAATTAAGTTTATTTAAAATAATATATCATGGATACTATTACTGTACAAATATATTGTCTATGGATATATTACATCTAAAACACAATTGTCATATAACATGTACTGTCATATCCACACTAATCCAACGTAAGCCTCCAAATAGCGCGGTTAAAATCAAATGAGGCTGGCATCAGATCGAATTTTCTAGTTCGGTGTTTACAACTGTATTACAATTTTATATCGTAAGCTTTTATATTTTATTGTTAATTAATTGAAATGGAAAAAACCGATATTTTGTGCGGTCGTAAGTCAGATTAGGCAATGGCGCGAAATGATTGAATTAGATCAATAATATCCTTGATAATTATAGTGAATAATTATATAGTTAGTTATGGGGGATAACAAAAATTGAGAAAATATTTTTTAGAAAAATCTATGTTCTTTCTTAAGAGATCTTAATAACTCGTAATGTTACGATTGATTTAAATTTTATATAGGGTTTTCCATTAAGGGCGCTTGATCGTGCAGAACTTCCATCGTAGCGTGTGCTGTGTGGCACGTAGCGCCGTCCTGTTGAAACCACATGTTGTCCAGATCCATATTCTCGATTTCAGGCCAAAAGAAGTTGGTTATCATCGACCGGTATCGCTCACCATTGACGGTGACGGCCACACCATTATCGTTTTCGAAAAAATACGGACCAATCACGCCTCCGGCCCAAAATCCGCACCAAACAGTCACTTTCTGCGGGTGCATTGCCACTTGGTGAACCTCGTGTGGATTGGTCTCGTCCCAAATACGGCAATTTTGCTTGTTGACATAGCCATTCATCCAAAAATGCGCCTCGTCGCTGAAGATGATTTTTTTGCCAAAATCGGCGTCAACTTCCAACTGCTCTAATGCCCAGTCAGCGAACACACGGAGCTGTCTATGGTCATTAACCTTGAGCTCTTGGGTCAGCTGGATCTTGTACGGGTGCAGGCTCAAGTCACAACGCAAAATTCGCCAAGTTGTCGTCTGCGAAAGGCCGAGTTCCTGTGCGCGACGCGGAATTGACTGCCGCGGGTTTTCGAGGACACTGTCGCGCACAGCGGCGATATTCTCGGCAGATCTCGCGTTACGTTGACGCACGGGATCCGGCTGATTGTTAACTGACCCGGTTGACTCGAATTTGTCCACCAATCGACGGATAGTCGACTCGGCAGGACGATCATCGCGACCGTAAAACGGGCGAAGTGCGCGGAACGTTGCTCGAACTGAAGACCCATTTTCATAAAACAATTTTATGATTTGCACGTGCTGCTCGACACTGTAACCTGCCATGGTGATTTGGGAGGACGGAATGAATATAACACACTGCATTTGACAGCTATCACTCAAACAACATGGCCGCAATCAGCTGTCAAAGTTCAAGCGTCCCTATTGGAAAACCCTATAGTTAAAAAATATAACAGAATTTAAAAATCGAACGAGTTTTTTTAAAATATTTTCGTTTCTGGATGACGCATGATTGAGCGCTAAAAATATTGTAAAACTTTTGCCCTTTCACATTTAAGATTGTATCATGATTGTGTAACGTGAACTTTATATTCGATTTTTAAACGTAACCATTTGATATGTTGCTTATTTTACTTATTTTGGAAAATAGTGAATACGGCAGTTGTCATGTTGTTGAAACATGTACGGCTGTTGCTTTATACGTCGCGTTCCCTCCGCTTAGTCAAGCAGATGTGTTCGATCACTTATAAGGCAAAGGTTAAATACATTACCGAAAACGATAATTAAAAAAAAAACACATAGCAAGAATTATTAGTTATCTTAACACTACCTGTAACAGCACAAAAAACACAAAAATATTCTTGTTTTAATTACTTAATTAAGTTATACAAAATGTTTAATGTTACATATTTGTTTGTTTCAATAAAAAAAATTATTAAGATGTACTTCAAAACTATTTTGAAAGCTTATATTACTTGTAAGGGTATTGAAGTACTAACTTACACGCTTTATTGAGCATACCGCGAGGCTGTTAGCTGGTAACATTGTAACAGACCGCATGTATTACATTGCTAGGCACAATGTGATTCTTATTTACAAAATAAATACATAAAAATCTGCGGTTTTGAAAACGATATTCGGTTAAGAATTACGTGTTTTATCTATTAAGCTATACACCTAACAAAGACAGACAACAGAGGTCACTCTGTATATATATTAAAATAAATTTGTTAGGTCAATTGCAAGGCAATAGTTTTTATGATTATTTATTTAACAAATACACCAATGGTTCTGAGAGAAGAATGGTCAACTGTGCAGAACATATAACGCACAAATATAGTTGCAACGGATTAACGAGGTTTCTGAGGCACGAGAGTTTAAATAAAAACTGCTAACTTCCAAACTAAAACCCTCTCAGATTAAGTTGTCCGAAAGATTGTACAATAAAACACATTTTTCTTTTTTTAGCTTTATTTTTCTATCTGTATTTAGTGGTGTAAAATAATATACAATATATATATAAATTATAAGCTTACTCAACAACAAGGTTATTAATATATTTCACTTTGAAATTTTATTAAATATTTCTAGATATTTCAAAAAAGTTAATTACTCATCACGCAAATTAATCTCTTAATTAGCTGTTTATAGAAAACTACAGCTGGAGTTTGTTAACATATGCAAATATTAGCGGCACATTGTTAGAGTAAGAAATAGTAATTTTTTTCTTACTGTGGCAATGTCTATAGTTAATATCTTATGACGTATAAAAAAATATATATTGTTTTTGGATAAATAAGTCGCTAGAATTTTAACCTTACTAATCAATACGGCATCTGTTGCACAGTGGCCGCTGATATTATCTATAAATCTTATCTTTATCTCCCATATAAATATCTGTTAGATGAAGCGTCATGTCATCCACTTTCGACTTTCTCTAAACCATAAATATGATTATTAGTCGAGTTATCTGCTTTGACTAATTTAAGTTTGTTGGTATAATCGATAATGTATCGATTTACATAGTTTATTGATGAATTATCATTCTGTTTTTCCGCTTTAAAAATCACAGATTTAAGTGTGGAAATCATAATTATAGATCAGGTAATTAAGAAGATTAATTAATTAGATATTTCCATTTTAAAATAAATTATAATTAAATATTATTAGAAATAAATATCCTACAACACTCATAGTTATATCTCATATTGTAAATTAAATATAAAAAATAATAAAGAATATAGCTCTCAAAATGTAAGCGAAAGAAATTTAATTTTAGCAAATTTTATTCGGGATATTATGTTAGTTAAATATAAACGGCTAACTTTAAAACATTACTTAGTGACTGAATAGTTAAACACTGATTCATCTCTTTCTGTCATTATTGATTTGACAATCGAAAGAAAAAGACACAACATTGTTTACCAAATCCGCTAAACAACTTTTATAAGGTCGAAAAACCCTTTTAAAAATCATTTGATTTAGCGGTCAAATTATAGCAAATTACAATATTTAGTATCCTAGATTAAATTAATCAATCATAGGTCATTAACGCGTAAGGTTCAAATTTCAAAGGATAGATTGAGTGGAACTATTTTGAAACCAGGTATAAGATTCGACCCACACATACTAAATAGTGAAGTTAAAAAACGAAGTGAACAGAACAGTAAATTTATTTTTTCCAAGTCAAGACATAATAAAGTCTACTTCTTGACTGGTGTCATGTATTTACACCACATTTTTTCTATCTTGAGACTCTGTGGTGTCAGTTGATTCTTTGGTAACTCATGAGGTTCATACACCCTTGTCGCTTTTGGCTTACTGAACTTCAAATCTTCGTAGTCTACTCCGTGTCTTATCCAAGTGGTTATGTAACCTGACCCTGTGACAAAAATGTTGCCTGTTTTAAAAATTGCTAAGGCCAAATTGTTATACTCTAAAATAAATGTAACTTGTAACATTACTCAATTTTGAAGCTTTTGGTACAATTTCTTAATATAGACGAAAAATGTATCTATAATCTCCTTTCATTTACTAGAATTTTGTTTTTCTTTTTTATTGCGTTCTGTTGACAACTAACTAATACAGAGACTAACCAACAGCGTAACAGTTCTAAGTATAAAATTGTCTGTCTAAATAGAAGTGGAATTGGAAGACTAGCCAATTGCCCAGGGAATATTTAGGGTTCACTGTCATAGTCCACTAAGATCCGATACAACAAAGCCAAGAGAGAGACCTACCGACGAGTGTAACGTGCTCTCGAGGAATGGAAATGTAAATTTTGCACAATAAAGGTGTTAATATATAAGTATATACATTGATTTGTCAATGTGTGCAGTACCTATTATATTATACGTAGAGCCGTAGTAGAGAACTGTCAAACTTACGATTATAGTTCTCAATAATATCGGGTCTCAACGTTCCCACTGTATAGAACTTTAATTTATCCACGGCAGCTTTGTATTCTTCGCAGCGACATCTATCCATGAATAAAATAATATGCCCATGAATAAAAATAAATATAAACTTATAACAATAATATCAAAATATTAATATTGACAGAAAACGTCGTATTAACAAATGAAAATATGTCGTGCGTAAAATATTAGTAATCTATGAACGTTCACAATAAAAGTATATCTAAGGAGTTTAGTTTGTGTACTTCATCAATTAAATAAAAACTTATTTCAATTTATCAAAAAAAAAAAAAACTCTTTCTTCGTCTTTGCGTTCTTTGTAGTATGTATGTAGGTAACATTTACATTTAAATACATAAAAAATGTAACAAAATTCTTAAGTTGTTTCATAAAACTACAGTTATGTTGCTTTTTTATGACATTCATTAAAATTGCATACTTGACATTGGTAGAATATTTTAAGCAATCCAAAATTTATTATACATAAAATGAAGAATTAGCGTACCAGCAATGTAGTATTTATTTTCAGTAGCTTAATGTAAGTAATATCTCCAGTAATTTATCCTACGAATATAATGTCAGTAAAGACATTTTTGTTTCTATAAATTAAAAGTTTAAAAATGATTAATTATTTAATTTAAGTTTGTAATTTGTATCAATTATACAACAGGATTTTTACCACAGATAAATTAAACTTTGTAATAAAAGTTGAAATGTTACAAGCAGACAAAAAATACTTTACGTCAACTTGACGTTTCGAATACAAATAGGGATATTACGATTAACAGATGATATAGTTATATGAAAACTTTTTCTCGTCACATGTAAGTAGTTACGGCATCCACAATCGCAATATTAGCATTTTTACTTCATTTATTGTGCATTTTAATAAAGTTTAGAGCAATTTTTAACTATTAATTGGCAACATTTATTATTCTTATTTCTTTTACTAGCATTCGTCGCATGGTCTTTTTTTCTATAAACGTATAGTAAATCTTCTTTATTTCCTTCTAGATACACAATCTTCCGCAAAGACATACATGTATGTATATCCGATGCGTTTTATTTTTCTTTAGGCTTCTATCGATCTGTTATTATACTCCAAATGTTCTGGTACTTAACCTTAGAATGGTCCATATAGAGACGATCTCGTCATTGATTAACTGACTGAACAACTACAAAACAGCCCAGGAATATAGAAGAATAATCAATAAAAAAATATTTAAAAAAAAATCCAACAATCAAACTACCACACTACACCGATGGGGAGTTAGAACAAAGACACGTCCGTGTCTTTGTTCTAACTCTGTGGAGACTTAAGAAAAAAATAAAAAATACTAGAAATTTACTGTAATTAAAATATATTAATTGAAGATTTGGTCATATTATTTTCACTATTTATATATCGGCTATATATCTCAGCTCTTATATTCTTAACTAGTATTTAATATCAAATAACGACAATAATATTATATCCCCAACCCCCAAATGTTATCAACCCCCAAAACAAAGTTACAAATATAATAATTCTACGTCCCTTGCATATTACTCTACTATTTCCATAAAATCTTAGAATTTTACAATCAATAAATTACTAATTCACGGTATTTGCATATGTACTACTTAATATTAATAATTAATTAAATGTATTAATTTATACAAAAATCGTTCTAAAGCTTCACGCCGTGCGTGATATAACACGAATGCAGATCATAAATAAATTTATCGCTAAACTTGAATGACGACGCGATAACATGTTAATAATATCGTCTACATGTTTCATTTTACAAATTAAATTATCTATTACCATAATTATGTTAGAAGATAACTCTTTCATCGAAAACTATCATATCTTCTATAAACATAAGCGAAATACCACATCACGACATCTCCTAAATTATGGGCCCAAATCACTTGAGATAAGTCAGTTACTCCTTCCCCAACGTAGACGCTCATGTATATCCTATCCAAAATACTTTTTTTTTCTTATCTATTCATATGCAAGCAGGGCAATTAGGTAGTTAACTAATAACTATAATAAATAAAAATAATCTCTTTGAGCGAAGATGCTTCATATTATTTTGGTCATTTACTAAAACATATGAATCTTAATCTGGACAAGGACCTCTCAGTTGTCATGTGATCTATTAGTAATATGACGAAGCCTCGAATATCGGATAAAATCGGTAGGAGAAGTGAGTCTTTACTTTTTTAATTTTTATGTTTGGTACAAGTTAAAGACAAAGAACCAAAAATATTTGTCTATCTATTGTACACGAAACTACTGAATGTATTTTAAAGAAAATATAATAATATTGCAGATGTTATCCTACATTAAGAAATAATAAATAGATATATATAATATTACCTCAGAAAACAAAAGAGAACAGTCAAAATACTTTATTTGAATAAATTTCAGCCACATATTATTAATATTATTAATAAAATTATAAACCGTGTCGAATATAAAAATCACTGTAAGAATAAAAATATGTATTACCTATTATTCTATTGGATTATATGATTGCTAAATTGACCTTAAATTCAAGGAATCCAAAAAATCATCGCTCCCGTTCCCTAACACCGTTGTAATTGACGGAGCTATAAAATTAGTCACAAGTTGTAAAGATCGCAATAACTTGCGCGATATACGAGCGATATTCTTTCGCAAAAAATCGTTTAAATAACCTTTTACGATGCGATTGTAAAACTGGGAGCATATTAGCGTTGATCGGACGCGCGCAATACACTTCTTTAAGAACCTTTCCTTGAAAGGTATATCGTAAACTTGTAATATATATTCAGTACACATAGTTCTTATGACAATAAACAAAGAGATTATAATGCTATAAATATTTAAGGCTAGATTAAAACAACATTGTCAGGAATCGCTCCTCAAAGGGGTAAGATTTTGTTTTGAAATATAGTTCGCATTGTTATTAATGATGATTACGAAAATGGCTGATAAAATATTCGTTAGCTTTTATTAAGGTAATAATAATTAATATGTATTCTAGAAGCCAAATCATCTTTTCGTTTTTTTTAAATATGTATCGGAAGTCAGACATTTGTTTTTTATTTGTTAAAAACTTATCCCATACAAAATGTATGCCGTATGTATAGTATTATTACAAAAAAACTTAAGTATCAACCACACCTGTGAATGTTTCAACTCAATCAGATGAATGATGAATGAAAACATTATTGTTAGGGTCTCAAGACGTCTCGTGTCTTGAACTCCTGGGATTTATTTCAGATTTAATAGTTTTGTGTCTATCATAATACATTACATTCTTGTCAAAATCCTTTCATTATTCACTTATTTTTCCCGGGAGATCTCAGGACGTTGACTCTAGGACTCTAGAACCAAAATAATACGAACAAAAATGATAGTTTGTGCAAAATATACCAGTTCTTTTGATAAATATAAGAGTATAATTAACGAATTCAAGTGTTTCAAAACAAATCGAATACGTAGTAATTGGACTTTCTTAATTCCTCTTTTACAACTACCGTGACTCCATACTACTCGGGCGAAAATAAACTTTATTGTGTTAAGTTTTAAGTATACATCACCATGACAAATTACATCAGTTCAGTAAGAGGAATCGTAATGCGAGAAAAGCAATTTGCAACCGTTCGAATCGCGGTGGTTTTGAATGACAATACCCGTGAAATGGTGTGGCGGGTGTGTTAAAAGAAATAGCAATAAATACAAATCGTTGCGAACAAATTACAACTCTAATTTTATCGTATTAAGATCATAAATCGCTCGGCTCGCGTGTTTTATTACTTTACAATGGACAGTAACGGTAGCCGTTAAGTTCGGAAAGGATTTAATCCTAGAATTTAAGTTGTATAGAAAATCGACGCGCTGTAAAGACTGATTAATCATTAAATTGTTAATAGAAGTTATTTAATGATCCACCGTAATGTTACGTCAAATTATACTTATTATTTTTTTATTCTGTGACAGTAAATATTTTTATTAATAAACATGAAGTAGAAAAAAATTATAAATTAGAAAAATTTAAACATTATATATTAAACACGACACTGGTTTGTTGAATTCGTATAGTTAATGTTGATTTTAATAAGGTTTAATCTTTACTTAGACTTAATTTACCAGGACTTATTAGTCCAGGAATTTTAGCACCAAAAATGCGTTGCGAATGTCTAAAAATCTTGGACTATATTTTATAAGCAAAAAATGCATAACGTTTACCAAACTATGAGATTTTAATGATACCGCTAGGAAGCGGTCGTTTACGATGGTGGTAGAACTCAAACCCAGGTTGGGTATTATTGGTACCGCTCACTCGCACGGATTGAAATGAGTTACAGCAATTTCTAAAACATATTATGTATTTAGTTAATATCAATGGAGTAGTCCATACCATACAATTAAATACCTAATACATAATTTTGGTCTTTAGCTCCTATATTATCTTTGTTCATAATCATAGATCTTGTAACATTTTTCAAAACAAACATAACATAGCCAACATTCAAAATTTAATAGGCTTACTTTTTTAAATTATATTGACAAAAACATCACTATCATAATTTAACATAAAATCAAATTTAAAAATCGAATACACCAAAATAACAATATTTTTATAATGGCTATCACAAAGTTCATATAATCGTTGTTCAGGTAGGAACGTATAGACGTTTGCATTTGGCAATCAAATAAATATTAGTCCAAACGAGACAGGTGTACCGCAAAATAACTCAATGAGACCTTTGTTTCCAATTGACAGATAAATAACCTCTTGCTAATGAACGTAAATTATGATTGTGGGTTTTTTATTACTTTTAGTTTACATTTGTAAATTTTTTTTTCGTCTATTCGTCATTGAAATACATTTCGTAATAGCTTTTGACAAAAGTTTTACGCATTCCAATTTTGAATTGAAGAATTTTTATATATATATTCAGATTTCAATGTTGCATTGATTTAGATATCGTCGAAAAGATAGATTTGGTATTTTGTGTATGTTGTTATTTAGTTCATAATTATTGTGTACGCCGTAATAATATAGAGAGATCAACATCAATTGATAAATGAACCTAAAGAAGTTTAACTTTCCACTGTTTACATAATTTACAATTTATTTGAGATCAAATCAGATCACTTTAGAATAATCATTTCCACACTAAACCCAGTACGAGTAGTAATCTAGACAGCGATTCAGGAATGTGGCAGATTCAGTCAACGCCATCTATCGCTATCGAGCAGTAATATACGCCATTAGATCTTATTTCAAGCAATTTTGAATCGTCATTTTATATTTTAATTTTAATATTTAAAGCTACCATTGGTTCGGAATGTGGATTCAATCGCGAAAAACCGCCAACAAACTTAGTAAATACTGAATTGATAATCAATAATGTATATGTAATGATCATTATAATATACAATTTTAATCATCATATTAAAAACATAATTTGCTTAAAAAAGTTAACATTACATCTTTTTATTTTGTTTTTGTTTTTTAATTCCTAGATAATAAAAAGGATTTTTTATTTTTATAATAATATAATGTCTGTATATCGTAAAGCCTCAAAATAAAAAAAGTAAATGATACAACTTATATAATAAACTTATTTCTCATTTTTTGTCATTTGCTAGTAACATCAAACGATGGCTTCGCGACTTCCTATGAATAAAACGAATTGTATTTAAATTTGAAATAAATATAATTCAAAAGATAAACACAAATTAGATAACACAACAATTAGACAAATTTGATAATAATCGTTTCTTGCAGCGCAATTACAAAGATTCTGAAATCGTTAAGTTTTTATAAAGAGTGACATCTTATTCGTTTATTCATAAGATGTGTCTCCTTTCCAGGCCAGGCAGGCGTGAACCAGCTGGGAGGCGTGTTTGTAAACGGCCGGCCCCTTCCCGATGTGGTCCGCAAGAGGATCGTCGAGCTCGCCATATTGGGAGTACGGCCATGTGACATCAGTAGACAGCTACTCGTGTCACACGGCTGCGTATCGAAGATTCTGACAAGATTCTACGAGACTGGCTCGATTCGACCTGGATCCATCGGCGGAAGCAAGACTAAGGTCAGTTGAGGCTTTTTCTTAGTCAATATGTAGTTTGTTTTTTTTTGTCATTACTTATCTCTTATATCTCGCAGATTTAAAAAAAAAATCTTATCCATGCGACGAAAAAGATACATTGGAATAGATTGCAAATAAAAAAAGCTGGTTTTATACTCACTACGTATAGTTAGTAGTAATATATATAAAAATCAACATACCTATAATGAAACAATGACAGCACAATTTTCACAATTTAAATCTACTATTTAAGTAGGCTACAAATCACAAATTCGAGTTCTACATCGTACAATTTATATGTAATATAAAATTTATATCGGTAGAAAAAATGAATTTAAGTATTCACACAAATTTAAGAAGATTAAAAACATGGATGAAAATAAAATAAACATTGCAACCGTGGGGATCGTTTGGAGCGGCGAATCGGGTCACGGCGGCAATCAGGTGCAATTATAAACTATAAAATGACCTGCCTTTCGGCTTCTTATGGTGGCCTTTCGACACGCCCGACGAACATCTGAACGTGAGAAGGTTCCGTATTAATTATCGTCATATCCATAAGTGTTTCGACGTGACGCGAAGTGATTCGTAGTTGAAAATTGATAGATTATCTCAGTTAAATATTATTTTCGAATCTAAATATGAATTAAATTGTAGTTAATACTGTTATTCTGGTAATTAAGTTCGATTTTCAAACATTTTATAATAATCGGAAAAGTATGAATCATTTTTATTTTAGTTTATTATATGTAAAATGTATTTTAGCAATTGAATGTATGATGAACGTCACCCATAAAATCAGCGTTCAGACTGTTTTTATTCACTCGTTTCGCCATCAAAGTATCCCAAAACCGAGTGTGTGTAAAAATCGCTCACAATCCAATGATCGTATTCATCGACCTCACTAAATTCGGTACGCCAATAAAATCTCCATTTTAGTTGTATCACAAACGAACGCCGACGTCAGAAATTGATTACAACAAAATACTTTGAATCACCGAATACTTTTATTGATGCTGTTATGGGAATGCTTAATTGACTACTAATCAACTATATATTGCATGGATCGAATGATTTCTGAACTCGACAACACAAAACTGAATTCATATTGAACTCTACATATAAGGTTAATTGCTGAATGTCCGTTCGAAAATTTCTTAAATAAAAATGTTATGCTTATAGCGATATATTATCTATAGCGATTCCTTTGCCAATTTAATTTAAAAAAATAACAATCGGTCACATTTTGGACTCGATTGCTAATATATATTATATAATACACCTAAAGTCTCATTTTAATTGATTAGCAAAATGTCCGCCCACATTACAAAACTATGTATAAATATAGTAGTAATTTATTGTGGCTTTTTATTCCATTTCAAGCACTAAGGAGTATTTATTAATCTACATTAAAAAAAAAGAAAATATGTTTCAACGCTTAAATTTAATTAATAGTCATACTTTTACCATTTTAGGACTTTTTAATACTTCAGTATATTATAGTTTATAATTGTATTTATTTTAAGCATTGAAATAATTTATTTAATTATACACAAATAAATATTGGAAAAGGTCATCATAATATACTTATAATTATTTAATTGATATCATCAACCTTCCGCTTAATACCTAAGATTGCGAATGAAGGCACCTTGAATTAGGAACAGAGATTGAAACATTTTTATAATCTTTTTATTAATAATTAATTTATCTGACAATAAAGCGCAAAGGTGCCGATTGAGTCATGAAAACTAGTACATTTAATGTAAATCAAATCAAGCGTTTATATCCTCTACTGTCTCGCTGCTCAGTGTAGTTAGCTGTTAAAGTAACAACCTGTGAATGTCCCACTGCTGGGCTAAGGCCTCTTCTCCTCTTTTGAGAAAAAGGTTTTGGAGCTTATTCCACCACGCTGCTCCAATGCGGATTGGTGGAATACACATGTGACAGAATTTCAGTGAAATTTGACACATGCAGGTTTCCTCACGATGTTTTCCTTCACCGTCAAGCACGAGATGACTTATAATCACAAATTAAGCACATGAAATTCAGTGGTGCTTGCCCGGGTTTGACTCACGATCATCGGTTATGATTCACGCGTTCTTACCACTGGGCCATCTCGGCTTAGTTAGCTGGTAAGGCTGCCTAATCCGAGGTTCTAAATTCAAAATCCGGTCGGGCTAGTAGAGTTATTACGTTTTTCTGACAAGAAATTCTCAATAACTACCCGGAGCTTAGGTAAATGTTGCCAGTGCTTATTTATAGCTGCCAAGGAAAGCACGTAATAATAAGTAGCATTTAAACTCTCTCCTTTTTATAATTCAATAAAAACACTCTGGACAGATTTACGCAAATCGTTCCGTTTTCTGAGATATATATATATATATAAAATTAATTATGTTTTTTTAATTAAGTTACCATGAAAAGTTGCACAATATGATTTATTGCTTAACAAGTTAACTATCGCCTTGCTAAAACGTACCAATTATCCGGTAGAAATAATATAACGCGTTTTAACTAACCCGACCGCGACGAATCCACACTGTGGGAAAACACGCTGTTGCTTATATTGTAACAAATATTTACCGTTATAAACATGTGTTACGAATAGCGAAAATCACATGAAAATTTACAGAATACATTCGTTTATCCCATTAAAATAACACACGCTAATTTAGTTTTAATTGCTTTTAGTAAACGTTCGATAACCGTATGAATTTATTTTTAAAAATAACCGCCTACGCCTTATATCTGAAGCCGTAACGATTAGAGCGATATGACACGCTTTTTCTTTAATAATCTGTGGTGATTACAGAAGCGTTTATACTCTATATCGGTCGAGCTTCCATTTGTTATAATTCATAATTGTACTCGGCAATCAATCGATTTCATCTCCGTAATAGACTCACGAAGCATTTATCTCACGAGCATTTAATTTTTCAACTTCTATTTTATGATGTTTCTGCTTTTTTTGTTTTGATTTTTGATGCTTTGATGTGTTCGGAAGAATTTATATACTGTAGTATAACAGTATACATTACTTCGTAATTTTATTAGAATTAAAATGCTCATACTATAAATCTATGTGTTGTATTCTTAAAGGAAGAAGACTATATTTCTTTTCAATTGAAATTAAACTAATTGTACCTTTATTATTTCAATTATTTCCCGGAATTTCTTCAGTGATGGTTGTAATTGTTTTTTACTGTTAAAAGTAGGATATTTACTTCGCTTTTAAAGATAATTACATATATTTTAATACAACATACACTTATACTTTTCCTCGCGTAAATGCTTGTTTCTTTGCATAATGTCGTACTTAATTGACACCAACACGCGACAAGTTACGTTTGTAATGGTGACGGATTTCGATTAGTCGTGAAATTAATTATGTAATGTAACTATTTGATATTAAAAAAATATTATGATACCTACTCTTAAAGCTCCGTATTTTGTGATTTATGAATAAATATTTCGAAGGCTTCCATTATTCAAAATAATTTGAAGTTAATAATTCTATATTGCTATATTCGCATTGTAATTATCCCATAACTGGACAAAGGTTCTAATCTCCTTTTGCAAAGGAGAATATTTAGTAAGCAGCTTCAATACGGTTATATATTCAAAGTTTTCCTTCATCGCTTTAATTCTGAATGAGTTGTTATTATAACCTCAAATTACGCACGTAAAAAAAGAGTGGTGCGTGCCGGATTTTTATCAGTGACCATCAGTTAAATCCACGCGTTCTGTCCACTGATCCATATTGATATTTCAAGCGAAACATCTAATTATAAAAATCCAGCTACCTAAGAAATTCTTTAAGTTAAAATAACATAAAACCTAAACGGTAGGATTTGTATATTGCGCATAGGTGCTACATTTTGCGCATTCGGATCTTGTAATCCAAGTTTTACGATGACGAGTTATGGTCTTTATGATCGATGACCACCATTTATGGTCAAATGACCGTAATTAGAGCCGGCACCGCTTTATGGTCATGAGGGCGGTTCGCTATTGACCACTTTCACACTGAATTTGTGTGCTCATCGAATGGCCCTTTATAAATTCGCTGTTTATTTCTTTAAGTTAATATTGAAAAGAGTTTTTATATTTAAAAATAAATATTAATTATATTCAACAATTATAGACTATATTATAATATATACGCATATACAACATCTGCTGAGTTTTATTTGTACATATAGTTATGTTTAAATATATCAAATAAGACCCATTTCTTTGTATGTCCGTTATATAAATTTTATTTGTAATTGAAATGGAAAAAATAACCACAGAGTTTCTTGCCGGTTCTTCTGGGTAGAATCTGAATTTAAAATTGGTGGTAGGCTTATATTAATATTTATTTTACATAATCCTGTAAAATGACTATTCAAAAGTTGTTATAAAAGCCTACTTGAATAAATTATATTTTGTTTTTATATTTTATGTGATTCACATCTTTGTACACTTGTTGACGATTTAGTATGACTATTTTTGTCATAGTACTATTAAATGCACGATAGGCAGTGCCAGATTAAGGAAGCGCGGGGCCCGTAACAAATTCTTTCGAAGGGCCCTTGATCTGATCTGATGTAAGGAAATCTCTCTTAAATTAATAAAATATATTTTTTTATTCATAAGTGCCCCCGCGGGGTCGGGGGCCCCCTTTTGCGCAGGGCCCGTAGCAATTGCTACTCTTGCTACGTGGTTAATTCGGTACTGACGATATGTGCCACGCGAATTGTCTTGATAACTACTTACTAAAAAAGTGCAAAGCATGCCAGGCATTAAATAGTTATGAATAAAATCTATAATAATAAATCAGAGACGTCTTTTTGTAACGCTTAGAAGACGCAGCGCGTTTTGGAGAATGTCTTAATAAATAATATTATTAAATAAATAGCTGTGCTTCACAGTTCCAGCCGGTTTCAATTTAGCCTATTGACGTAGAAAGTATGAATTTCATAAATTAGATTGAATAATAAATTAATTTAAGTACTAAAATGTCGTTTACGTCTAGCGTTGCGATCGGGTTGTATAGTTTCATAACAATTTTTGATATTAAACACATTAACAACCCTACCGAGAGTATGTATATTTATGTATGTGTGCGTGTCAATGTGTTACTAAGCAACAATGAAAAACATTTATTTTCAAACACATTGTATTCAATTTTATGATTAAGCACGTGAAACAACACATAAATATTGGTAATAGGAAAATTATTTCCTTTACAGCGTAGCGTTATGACCAATTAGTACGTTGGCAAGTACTCGCGAAATTCATTCACCATGACATTTTGTAAGGTTAGAATTTTATGTTTAATGTTACGATAAATAACATTTATACTCTATTTTTATTTAAATTGTAATAATACTTATTTTTTATTATATTTTAATATCAATTCATTTAATGATTGAGAGTGGAATTCATTTCATCAAAAGTTGACTTTGCGTGGCATATATTTTTTTCTCTTTCGATGATGTCATTGGTCATTGCATGTTGTTCCATAAAAAAAAAGAAAAAAAGTAAGACAACTTATTTTTCTTATCGGAATTTCACTTTTAATTCTCTTTACGAAAAGTTCAAGTAATTTCAGATTCGAAAAAAAAAAACTTAAAGCATGTTTCTCAGAGAGAACCAATATAAATGCAGTAGCGATAATAATATATCGTCTCATATTCCTCCCTTCAACACTTAGCACAAAATTATAAGCACAAATTAAGTATATAAAAAAAGTTTTCTATTCACCGAAAAATCTTGACTCCTGTGAGGTTGAAGGGAGAATTTAATTTATATTTTTGATTTAAAAAAATAAACGTATAAATAAATATGTAATTAGCAAGATTAATAATAAATAATTCACATTTCATTCACCGAACTAACCGTTCAAACAAATTTAACCCTGCCCTACCAATTAAATACTAATTCACCCTTATTTCCGGGCGGACATTATCTAAATAACATATTAATACATCGCAGCGGGGTTAAGTTTTAACATGTTAAGAATCATTATATCTTTATTTCATCGTCCCGTTCATTTGTTTTGTTACAGTTTTGAAATAAATGAAAAATAATAATATATTACTCATGCGATGTGATCTTATAGTTACCAGCACATATATATTATGTTTCTTTACATAATGATAATTGTATGAAAGTATTAATAGAAAAAAATCGCTAGACTGATAGTTTTGTCGATATTATTTGAGTTAATATAATTATAAAAAATACATTAAACTTTTAAATAAAGAATTTTTTGATTGACAAATGAGTGAAAACTGAAAGATATATTTCCGTTTGTTTATTTTAAGATAAAAGTTTTTCCCACATAAAAATGGGAACAGTTAGCAAGAAAATTATCTCGATTTATTTATTATTTGTAATTTTTAACAAAATATACATTTTCTTCAATTAATTTTTTTTAAATCTTTTATCCAAATAAAATTGTTTCAAGCTTCATAATTAATCAGAGAAAGTCGAAAGAATAGTGTGCGGATGAAAATCGTATAGCATGCTGTAACATGTGATGCGAAAAATATCTTATATTAAGCCTTACTTGTATATTGCATAGTTATACATTAAATACTAACATAAATTACATTTTAATATGTTTTTCTCAATAAAAAACTTAATTCCCCACGTGTGGTGATTGTTAAAACAAACAAAATATTTTCTTATCAAATACCTACCTAAATGTGTATGTACAACTGTACGTATTTATGTATGTATATATAATTGTATATTTGTAATAAACAATCGAATGGGAAGTTTGAAAAAGTTTTTATATTTTCAGTACACTACCATAAATTCCCTTATCTCTCGAATTAAACCTAATAACTACACAGATACATAATTAAAACCAATAATAATTTGACGTAATTAAATCGAATGTGCCACAAGCATTATCCGTTGAATATTTAATCGACAATTAATCCAACCAACTCAATTACAACAATACAAAACTGTCCTCGATGAAAAATAGTTCGATGCACATGAATTTAAAAAATATCGTATATTATTGAAAACTTCGATAAGAATCGACACAATGACATGCCAAAGTGACATTAACAGTAATGTCAAACATAACAACGTGAATATGAGGCGGCAAAACACGTTAGACATATTTAATTGTGCAAGCAACACCGGGGTACGCGCTTGTTTATTTTATTGCGAGTAATACCCATGACTCCTCGATCCTTATTTTCTATTTTACAACGATAAATAATTACTCATTGCCAGGAAGATAACATTTATAAATAAAAAATACCGTATTCAAGTAGGTCTTAATTTTTTTTTTACAAAACGTTCATTATGTCACTTGAAGATTAAGATTTAGTTTTTTACGTATTATTTAAAAAAAAAAATTGTCATATATAAATGATTAGTTTTTAATCTTCATAGTATTATCTATGTTTCAATAAATTATTTGAAACATTTTTAGAACTTGGTAACAAAAGACACAAACAAACAAGAAACAAATCTCACATTTTTATTTAAATTTCCTCATTACGGTAATCTGGATCAAAGAGTAAATTTTAAAGTATAGATTGCATATGTCAGAGCAGATCATACGTGAAAAATCAATTGTTTTCATCAGGAAAAGCTTGATGTTATAGTCTAGCCACGAAATTTTTGTCATGGCCAAACTCCAAACTCCGAACTGGGATTAAGAATTACTTGACGGAAAAACCTAATCATTTCTTACTATTCTAATCCGGAGTTTGAACTTTGAACCAGCCAGACTAACCAGGCTATTATTTTATCAAACGAGTGTACGATAATTGAAATAAACATAAATTAAACACGATCGTCATAAACAATCGTTTTAAAACATATTACACGAACAAGTCATGCGTATCAAATCATAAAATATATTGTAATAACACTTTAATGTAATTCCGATTATTTTAATTTCATACCTTTATAAATATAATAGAAACAATGTACATACATTGCCTCAATCACATTTCAAATTATTATCATATTAATACAATACAATGACATTAATAATATAATATATGCTGACCGAATGATTCGAATAAAACTTGGTACATCACAATATCTATCTATTTTTCAGTTTTTTTTTTTTTTTTTTTTTTATTGCATAGGAAGGTGGACGAGCATATAGGCCACCTGATGGTAAGTGGTCACCAACGCCCATAGACATTAGCATTGTAAGCCATTGCTTACATCGCCAATGCGCCACCAACCTTGGGAACTAAGATGTTATGTCCCTTGTGCCTGTAATTACAATAGGTTAGGTTAGGTTAGGTATTAGTATTAAGGAGTACATTTTTCGTAACTTTTTCGTGAAATTGTTATCATTAAATTCCGAAAAAAATACCTTAAACTTATCTCACCGTCTTCTACGTTTTTGTTCATATAAAAAATTTTCTATCTCTCTGTTTGTTTGTCTATCCAAATATTTTTTATCGTTTTTCCCTCTTTTCACCCCCCATTCTTCGTTTGTCGCTGTCGACTTGTTCGGCGGTCTTGTGGGGCCTTCTGCCCTGCATTTTTCGACGCATCAACCTCCCGGATCGGCTTTTCCGTTCCGGAGATATCCACATAAAACCTCAATTTATTTCCTTTGTTTTAATTATATAATACGTAATAACATTTTGAAAAATTATTCTTGTAATTCTTGCTGTAAAATTCTGAAAAAAATAACCTAGCCTTATCTCACCGTTTCCTACATTTTTGTTTATATACACTTTTTGTCTATCTCGTAATTTTGTCCGTCCGTCCTATCATCTTTTAAGTTTTTCCGCTTTTTCACCCCCTATTTCTCATCTTTCGTCTTCGGCTTGTTCGACTGTCCTGTGGGGCCTTCTGCCCTGCATTTTTCGACGCCTTAATCTCCCGGATCGGCTTAACCGTTCCGGAGATATTTACAAAAAACGGAAAAAAATAGCCCGCCCAACCCGCCTTTTATGTATATATAGAGTCTAGGGGAAGAATTTTTCCTCAAAAAATTTTTATTTACTTAACAGATAGCCCCGGCTCTGAGGATCAGAAATGATGCCTTAGAGCCACCCTACGACCAGTACTCCTAGAGGAAAGCCGACTAAAGCTAACCGTATGTTCACGGATACGGAGATGGAGACGGCGTCGGACGCTTCTGTGAAGCTCGTGCTCACAGACTCCGACGACAGCGACTGCAATACGACGGCGAGACCCACTGCCGACCGCCGCGGCAAAAAAATGACTAGCGGGCTCGCCAAAGCGAAGGCCCAGCTAAGAGCAAAAGAAGAAGAAGAAAGGGAGGTCGCCTTTGAGAAGGCGCTCCGCAGCAGGGCCTTCAGGAAGGTGCCTGCTGAGGCGGCCCCCGAGGTGCAGACCGCCTCGACGAATGTCGGATCTGATGACCCAGCCAGCATGGGCCCGGAAGAGCTGCGCGCGATGGCTGACCGCAGCATAGCCACCGTGCTCGAAGTGGCTACGAAGTCCTCCAACCTGAAGGGAGGCTTCATAAAAAAGCTGAAGGAGTCAGCGGCCTCCCTTCGGAGCATCGTCGAGGTGCTGACGTCTCGGCCGGAGGCCGAGGAGACGCGCCGGCTCCGCGCTGACAACGCCCGTCTGCGGAAGGAGGCAGACGGGCTGAAGGAGGAAGTCAAGGCCCACCGCCGTGAGTTCGCGGAGCGAACCACGGTGGCGGCGGCAAACGAGGCGTCGTCGGCTAGCGCGGCGGTAGAGTCACGGGCCCTGGAGGGGCTCCAGGCCTCCCTCGAAACGGCGGTCGCGATGTTCAACACGCGACTGTCGAACATCGAGGGGCGCCTTCCGCCTGCAAGGGAACACCGGCCGTCTCCTGTGAAGGTGGGTGAAGGACGCGAGGTGGTGCAGCGAAACGCACCGCCCCCGCAAACGCAAGCCGCGCCCGCACCCAAGCGGGCGAAAGTAAAGGCGGCAGTGCCTGCTCCGGCCGCCGGCTCGTCGAGCGTCGTCGCGCCGTCGCCCGGGACTGATGAGACACCACCAGCCCAGGAGCCGACATGGTCGACCGTGGTGCGGAGGGGAAGAAAGAAGAAGGCCTCCCCCGCGGCCGCCGCTGCACCGGCTCCGGCGAAGCCAAAGCCCCAACAAGCGACCAAGTCCAAGATGGCCGCCCCCCGCTCGGCAGCAGTGATAATATCGCTGCAGCCGGAGGCGGAAGGTAAGGGCGTGACGTACGCCCAGGTCTTGGAGCGGGCGGAGCAAGGTGTGAAGCTCCAAGACCTGGGAATTAGTGGCGGCCTGAAGGTCCGCCGCTCGGCTACCGGGGCCAGGGTCCTCGAGCTGCCGCGGGCCCACAAGGACCAGGCGGCGAAACTGGCCGACAAGCTGCGCACTGTCCTCGACGGGGTCGCCAATGTCGCGCAGCCGGTCAGCAAGGCGGACCTTAGGGTGACGGGGCTCGACGATTCCGTCACCCCGGAGAGGCTGGTCGCAGCGGTCGCGCGCGAGGGTGCCTGCTCCCCTGAGGCGGTCAGATGCGGAGCGGTGCAGCGCGGGCCGGGCTCTATGGGCATGGCCCGCGTCACGTGTCCCCTCGCGGCGGCCAAGAAGCTGGCCAATGCCGGCCGCCTTCTCGTCGGGTGGAGTGCGGCCAAGGTCGTGCTGCAGGAGCGGCGCCCCATGCGCTGCTTCAGGTGCATGGGCCTCGGCCACACGAGGGTGCTCTGCCCGTCGGAGAAGGAGCGGGGCAGCCTCTGCTACCGATGCGGCTCTGACGATCACAAATCGTCGAGCTGCACGGGCAAGCTGCGCTGCGCGGTCTGCGCAGAGGCCGGCAAGCCCTCTGGGCATATGATGGGGGCGCGGGATTGCCACCCCCCCACCACGAAGGGAAAAGTGGTCCTCGGCACCCGGACCACTCCCGCAATGGAAGGAGGAAGCCGCCAGGCAGCTGAGGAAGCTAATACAAAATCCAAATGAGCACGTCAAGTATTAGCTTCCTACAGACGAATCTAAACCACTCCGCCGGAGCGCAGGACCTACTGCTGCAGTCCATGGCGGAGTGGCAGATAGACCTGGCGGTGGCCTGCGAGCCCTACTTCGTCCCTCCCCTAGCTCATTGGGTGGGGGATGTGGACGGAACGGTGGCGGTCCTCTCGAGGAGCGGAACGGGCCCCCCCCTCTCTCTCATCGAGAGGGGCTCGGGCTACGTTGTGGCGGGGTGGGGGGAGTACGCGGTCGTCGGAACGTACTTCTCCCCCAACCGCAGCCTCGCTGAGTTCGAGACGTATCTCGGCTCGGTCAGAGCTGCGGTGGCCAGGCAGTCGCCGAAACCTACCTTGGTTCTCGGCGACTTAAACGCGAAGTCGCGTGCCTGGGGCAACCCCGCTACGAATCCGCGAGGGAGGGCCGTCCAAGTCTGGGCGCTACTCTCCAGCCTGTCCCTACTTAATAAGGGGCAGGTTCACACCTGCGTGCGCCACAACGGGGGGTCCGTGGTGGACGTTTCGTTCGCCACCCCGGTGGTAGCACGTAGAGTGTCGAACTGGAGAGTAGAGGAAGAGGTGGAGACTCTGTCGGATCACCGCTATATCCGATTCGAGATCTCCACCTCTCGCAGGCCGGCGGAACCCCAGAGGGTGCCGACCACGCTGCCGAGGTGGTCTCTTGGCCAGTTAGACCGCGAACTGGTCAAGGAGGCTGCTATCGTGCAGCGGTGGGGTTCCGCGGGACGGGAAGAGGAGGGCGCCAGCGTCGAGGAGCTGGCGGGCCGCATGCGCAGCGCCCTCAAAGAGGTCTGCGATGCGGCCATGCCGAGGACCCGGCGCAGAGTTCCGCGCCGACAAGTCTACTGGTGGTCGCCCGAAATAGCCGAACTTCGGGCGACGTGCAGTCGGGCGCGGAGGGCCTACGTCCGCTGTCGCAGGCGCAACGGCCTCGACGCGGACCTGGAGGGGCAGCTCTTGGCCGCTTACCGCCAGCTGAAAAAAGATCTGCAGCTGGCGATAAGTCGGGCCAAGGAGAAGGCGAGGGAGGAGTTGCTGGCGGGCCTCAATCGAGACCCATGGGGGCGGCCGTATCGAGGTGTGCGTGGAAAGTTCCGCACCCAAGCCGCCCCCGTGACGGAAACGCTGCCGCCGGAGCTCCTCCTGCGCCTGGTGGGGGAACTGTTTCCCCACCCAGGCGAGTTTGTCCCTCCGCCTATGGCCCCCCGCTCCGTGATAGAGGACGCAGTGGCTCCACCACTGATCACGGAGCGGGAAATGGAGATGGCCCTCGGTCGCCTGAGGGCCAAAAAGACGGCGCCGGGTCCGGACGGTGTTCCAGGGCGTGTTCTGTGCGACGCCCTGGAATACCTAGGTGCAAGGCTTCGGGGGCTGTTCGACGAATGTCTGAACAGTGGGCAGTTTCCGAAGCCTTGGAAACAAGGCAAGTTGGTGCTGTTGCCGAAGGAGGGTCGACCACCCGGTTCCTCCTCGGCGTACAGGCCGATCGTGCTGCTGAACGAGACGGGTAAGTTGTTTGAGAAGATTCTCGCAGACCGTCTCGTTCAGCACCTCGACGAGGTCGGTCCGGGTCTTTCAGAGGCTCAGTTCGGGTTCAGGGCGGGTCGTTCGACGGTCGACGCCCTGAGCGCCCTGAAGACTCGGACCACGGAAGCGGTGGCCCAGGGGCGAGTGGTCCTGGCGGTTTCGCTGGATGTGGCGAACGCCTTCAACAGTCTCCCATTCGAGACGATCAGGGAGGCACTCCGATACCATGGGGTGCCGACCTATCTGAGGAGACTGTTGGAGGCGTACCTCCGGGACCGAGAGGTCGTCTGGGCGGGGGGCGACGGCAGGTTGGTCCGGCGTCGGGTTGGCTGCGGCGTTCCACAGGGGTCGGTTCTCGGCCCAATTCTGTGGAACGTCGGCTTCGACTGGCTCCTGAGAGCCCCCGTCCTTCCCGGTATGGGGGTGTTGTGCTATGCGGACGACACCCTCATCACCGCGACGGGGCGGGACTTTCGGGAGGCGGCCCGCCTGGCCGAGGTCGGAACGACCCTGACCGTGGACCGGATGGAGATGCTGGGCCTGAGGGTCTCCATATCCAAAACGGAGGCCCTCCTCTTCCACGGTCCGCGGAGGGGCCCCCCACGAGGGGCGAGTATCACCGTCCACGGGACGGTGATCGAGGTGCGGGCCCAGATGAAGTATCTGGGCCTGATCCTGGACGGGCGTTGGAGCTTCGGGCAGCATTTCGTGCAGCTCGGCCCGAAGCTCGTCAATGCCGCCGCCGCCTTAGGCCGCCTCCTACCCAACGTGGGAGGACCGGGATCGCTATGCCGGCGCCTCTATGCCGGCGTAGTGAGGTCGATGGCACTGTACGGTGCCCCGATTTGGGTGGACGCACTCACCGCTTCCAACCGGGCCCTTCTGCGAAAACCGCAGAGGGTCATAGCGGTGAGGGCGATAAGGGGTTATCGTACGGTGTCGTGGACAGCGGCGACCCTCCTCGCGGGCGACCCGCCCTGGGAGCTCCAGGCGGAAGTGCTCGCGGAGGTGTACCGCTTCCGGGCCGAGGCGAGGGAACGCGGCGACCGTCCAGGGTCGGCGGAAGTCGGGCGGATCAGGGCTCTAGCCCAGCAAGCCCTGATCGCCCGATGGGAGGAGGACCTCGGGTCCCCCACGGCGGGCCTGGCGACAGTGGAGGCGGTACGTCCCCACTTGAGTCGCTGGGTCCGAAGGAAACGAGGCACGCTCTCGTTCAGGCTGACGCAGGTGCTTACCGGACACGGATGCTTCGGTAAGTACCTGCACGAGATAGCGCGGCGGGAGGTGTCACCCTCCTGCCACGAGTGTGGTGCGCCATTCGACACGGCGCATCACACCCTGACGGAGTGTGCCGCGTGGGGGCCCCAGAGGCATTCCCTGGCGGCGGTTGTTGGCGGAGACCTCTCCTTGCCGAGCATCATCAACGCGATGCTCGGAAGCGAGAGGTGCTGGTCAGAGATGGTCTCCTTCTGCGAAAGTGTGATGTCGCAGAAGGAGGCCGCGGAGCGGGAGCGGGAGGAAGATGCCGCTGCGGACCCGCTCCGCCGCAGAAGACTGGGGAGAAGAAAGCGGCGCTTCGCGCACCTTCTCCCCCCGCCACAATAGGCGCCGCCGGGACTAGGGGGGTTCCCAGTACCCTGGGATTCCTCCCTAGTGAATGGAGGCCCGCATAGGCGGGCCGGCCGTCGGAGCGTCACGGTAGCATGCGCAAGCGATCCCGTGGCGCTCCCGTTAAGACGGGAAGGGTACCGCTGGGTTTTTAGTGGGTATTCCGATGACCGGGGCACACTCGGTGCCTTGGACATACGGCGAGTCCCACATACCCCCCCCACTGTTCCCGTGGGGGGAAACGCGTCAGGCGTTTTCCCAGCGTAAAAAAAAAAAAAAAAAAAAAAAAAGGTATTAGTATTAACATAAAATAAATATGTACTTGAAACATTATACCTACCTATCGGTTTCGTACTTTTTTAAAACTAAATCCCCGTGTTCACTTGTTGGTAGTGTTCCTTACTCCTCATCATCATCTTATACCTTCATTGGCGGTAGAATAAATTAGGAGAAGAGAGTGTCAACCCATTGGACAAATCCACAAATTCCTAACACCAACTATATTTCCAACAATATAACCCCTTGCTACCTACACTGTATTCTTTAAATTTAATTATTTTCTTCTATATAATCTATGTAATGTATGTGTGTAGCAAAATAAATGGTTTAAATGGTTTTAAAAAAAAATTATATTCTCAGATAAAAGCGCATCACGCTAGGATCCGTACGAACGAAAATACTTTTTGTTTACGGCTTTTATATCAATAATATTATATGATTATCGTGACAAACATATGAATCGATATATGTAAATATATATAATATGTATGTGAACATTTTATGGTATTTTTATTTATTTACTCATTAGGTACACTTATAATATACCTGTATCACATTTGCAATCAATACAATTTTTGTACACTGACTTATATGCAAATCAATAACAAGTGCACACAACATTCTCACATAGCGTCTTGTAAACTTGCATTATTATCAATATAAATCTCTCTAACGAATCTATTAAGTTCTAGCCTAATAAATATACCAATAGGAAAACATAACACTTAAAATAAATTAGAAAGGAGACTGAATCTAAAACTATTTTTTATCTGTAAATTACAGAACAGTCTTATTGGATCTGCATTTTTGACCCCTTCACAGTCTCGCAAAACTAGTTAACCTTTTAACTAAATATAAGCCATGTGTCACCATACTACACAACAATTGGCAGCCCACCAACAAACAATTCTGTAACAAAAAAAAATATATATCTTATAATAATAAGAAATAAATCAGAATATTAACACCTAAGAGTTCAAGAAAATAAAAACTATACAAAGGTAAAAAAAAACAAAAGATTTGAAAATGAAGAATAATGTTCTTCATTTATTTTATTTATTAAAAAAAAAAACTTAAAATTAAAAAGAATGTGACGTTCCGAATTCGAATAATTAGGTATATTCTGAACACAATCGGAACATCGAGGTAATTTGTAACAGCGATGGCCATCGAGTCGGGTCATGGGAGCGGTGAGCACCTGTCAACTGTCACCGCTGCTATCTGTTAATGCCTTAATAACCACGTAGGGTTGTGAAAAAAAGTATATATCTCAAGGCGATTGTTGTGATCGTGATAGATAAACAGTGTTTCATCAATTTACATTCTTGGAGATTTTTTTATGATAATAATATTAATTTTACACAAAATTAGGTATTTGATTGAAATTTAACTTAAAAACGACGTTCAATAATAAAGATAGAAAGTTATTTATTGCGAACGTCATGTTGTGTACTCATAGGACAAATGACGCAGTGTGTACTAGCCGTTAGTATTCCCGTAACTTAAGTCGGATTTGCACCGATAATATACGCTTTATGGTCGGCTCACGTGGATTATATTGTCAATATTATTACTCGCCTCTTAATACCGTAAAGCTGCTTCATAAAACATATTGGAAATTATATGCGATATGTCGCGTTTATTTCGCATTCGGTATTGCCGCTATTGAACGCTATCTATACAGTATCCAAACGAGTGGTATTTACAAGAATATTCCTTTAATCCTAGAATTGGTTATGCATTATTTGACTCGCCTAAGATAAATTGGCAAAAAAAAGTAAAAATTTGATTTGGTTTACTCACACCATGAAGTTTTCATTTCACATCCATAGATATAAAATTAATATACATTTTATTTAGTTTTTTAGAACTGCTACATCGAATGCAATAAGAACTTTTTAAAATATTAACTTATTGCTCTTCGAATGAAAGGAATTCATGAAGTCGATTTCATTCGATTTTCTCAAGTTGTGTAAGGCGTTATCCTTCTAAAGAAAGGCAATAAAATAGAGGCAACTTGATTTCATTTGTTAAATCATTTTATTTTATTAAGTACTAGCTGTGCACGCGGTTTCACCCGCGTATAATTAATAAAAATATAATGAATAAAATCAGCCTAGAACCTGCCTCGATAAAAGGACAATACAACACAAAAATAATTTTTAAATTCGAACCAGTAGTTCCTGAGATTAGCCGGATCAAACAAACAAAATCTTTAGCTTTATATATTAGTATAGATATAAAAACTAAGCCGTTGAATTGAACCAAAGAAACTTCTTCTTGAAAAAAAAACTTTCATCTTTAAAAGTTTAAATTTCAGCAAATATATATATTTTTAATTGATCTATTTTGTTTATTTTTTACTTTATAAGATAAGATCATTATACAAATCATCTTCCACGCGTTAGTACAAACAACAATTGTAGTAAGTTCATTCGGCATTATGAAGATAAATATTACGATATTTTAGGTTGGATTATTAAAAAAACTGTTGCACCTGACTCGCCTCAAATACATATTTTAAATCAAATATTCCATATTCTACTTCAGAAAAACTTCTAACCAGTTTCGAAACGCCGCGCCGTTCCGTTTGTGAGCTAAGAAATGGTCACTTCAGTATTTATATTTATTGTATTCGCGACATCTCACTCGCGTACGACAAAACCATATTTTAACATACATTAATACGTAGTTAAGGATTATCATAAAATTCTGACTAAACATGAATACTAGATAACATATAACGATATTTATAAACAGTTACAAATGTGATTTAATTATTTATTCGGTAATAAAATATATATAGGTATAAATATTTTGTTTTTAAATAATCATTTTCATCATTAAACTTCAGGAAGCATATTAATTTGTACTTTCGTTTGTATTTATGTCTTTTGACTTGTTTGTATTTATCTTTTGACTTGTTTATTTAACGATTAATCTTTAACGTGTTAATAACGGCAGAGGTGCCTATCCGGCATAGACCCTTCTCACACAAAGGTACCTAATCCTCTGTAGCCTAGTGGCGTTCTTAATCTAACATTGATATTAAGATTTATATTAATTTTAAGTGTACAATCAATATGGTCCAATACATTTTTAAAAATGTACGTTCTATATATTGTTATGTATGTATATATAAATATATTGTTATTCGGAAAATCGGCAAGAAACATAATATTTAATATTGTCACCAATGTATACTTTAATATATTTTATTTCTCAATTTCGTGACAGCCGATTACATTTATTTATTACATAAACGACGGTTCAACAAAATCTCTTAAGACAAAAAAAATCAAGAGTCGTACGGTAAGTGTGCATCGCTTCTTTGATTTTCGTTGATTATTTAAAATTTAAAGTATACCTGGGAACGAACCTAATAAATTATTTTTTTTAAACTTAAGTTGCATAGACAACTTTTGCTGATCAGTCAGATAATACATATAATACAGGATAATACCAGATAATACAGGATATAGCTAAAACTAAGCCACCGTCTTTTTTTAATTTGGTATTGTTGTTGTTTTCATAGTAGTTACGTATTAAATAATAACAGATAAAACAAATGGCTTAATTGTCTTAACCTCATAAAAACTTTTTAATGTAAGCATCGGCCTTCGAATTGCATTCATAACGTAACCTTTCCAATCGCGGAAATCACGAACTTATCATGTCGCTAGCCGTTTTTTATTACAAAAAGCTACATAGACAAGCACCTGGAGTACATTAAGCCAATAACGGGGAAACATCTTCCTACCTCGAATTAATATCGAATCAATCCGTCATTAAAGCAACGGGTCTCACGCCCCGGCAAATTATCTTTCACCCCATCAGGAAGGTGGAAAGTCTAATAGAAATCGGTAATAAGAAACGCTAATCGTGCACGCGCTTGACAGTTATCAGCGCCATTTTGTTGCGTAGCGGATTGTGCGCGGACTAGTGAGGTGGTACACGGGTATAGATAAAATGTTTTTTATTAACTTAACTTCTTTCCATAAAATAGACATTGATCCTAAATTTACTGAAATTAGTCTTTTTTTTAACTATGAGCGTCAGTAATCTAATGTACATCATAACAAAAATCGATATAAATATAATTCATTTGAAAGTCAATCAATTCAAATGTACATCTAATATTTACGATGTAACTAATTAAACAAATATTTTAAGCAATTAGTAATTATACAATTTCTCAAAATCAGATTGTTTCAAATGGTTGGAAAATATTAATAATAATGAACTAAAATATAAGTTTAAACTATTATTATTTAAATAACTTATATTTAAATAACAAGTTAACTATTATCGTACTAATTCACCAATAGAAACTGTCCACTAGCGAAGTTAAATGCGCAAGCCTATCGCGCAAAAACCGATATTGGATGTGTCAAGTGATGATTGATGCGCGTGCGCAAAAAGCATCGCGTCCAACGGAACGGCCGTCACGCGCGGAATCGCTCCCTGTGCGCACGTTTCATCATCTCAGCTTTGTTTACCGTAATATTACGATATTTTCTAACTTATAACGAATAGTTTTACGATATATTTAAATGGAAGTATAAACAAAGAATAAAAAAAACTTGTAAGATAATAATTTGAAAACAACACTAGCCTGCAGCTGCGTAGAAGTGTGCTACACGTATACAAATGTTTAAATTATTATGCTGAGTTATTTAAAATAAAATAATTTTACTACTGCTTACAGTTAACATGAAAAATATGTATAGTAAATATTGCTTCGTTTTTTTTTTAAATTCAAAAATAGCATATTTCAATCGAAAGTATTATGTTTTATTTTCAACTAATACAAGTAAGCTTTTTAATAAAATAGAGCTAATATCTGTCCACCTGTACCTCGATGTTGAGCGTTGGACGAGAAGTCAGCAATGTCGGACTAAGCTTACCATTGACCATTTAACATTTTTTAGAACATACAAGTAGACCTACAATCCTCCATGTGCTATTAAAAATAATGTATTTTAAATTTGGACCATTTCTTTATCTTTCTGTTTTTTTTTTTACAGCGAGGAAAAAAGTTTTGATTAAAAACAAACGTTTGTGGTCAGTCCTCTTGAATCAACGGTCCAGTTGATTGCATTGCCATAACTACGCCATTAAAATGGCTGTGATTGTTTTTAAATTTAAAACACAATTTTATTCGTATTTATCATGTAACTTTACAAATTTTCATAACATTAATATTAAACATACATACATTATAATCTAGAATAATCCATCAAATTTGTCGATAAGCTAAATGAAAACAACGAATTTATAAATAATAATTTGACAATCGAAGGAAACCCCAAAAACATCATAGATTAAACGAGATAGTAGACAGTAGTTAATTTGAATCTGATCGATACCACTTCACAGCCGACTAATGAGCAAAGCCAGCGGGCTAAACAAGTCATTACTAATGCCACCTGTTATTTCGCACGGACTTTCATTTCCCTATATTGCTATGTGAAGTGTCGTAGATATATCGTAATGAATTCCTACACTAATAAAGTTTGGTTATTACGTTGCTTTGTCAGTTATATTATGTATATAAAGAATAATTGGTAGATGTGGTGGCGATTATAAATAATTCGTTTAAATTGATGGCAGAGTTAATTTTAGTCTTTGCTCAGAATATGTATTTTCTTTATTTAAATCAAGAAATTTCAAATAAAGATCTAAAATATCATTTCGTTATATCTTTTCTACATATTTACTTCTTTTAATAATTTTTGGGGTGAATTATATTGTAAGTATTTATACTAAACATTTTTAGAATATCACTAACCGCAGAAGGCCACAAAATATTTTGACAGCAACACTTCTGAACGCTTCCCTATAATTACAGTGTAACCTGTGAAACGCGCCCTTTCTAAACGCGTAAAAAACATAGCCGCTTTCAATAGTATCGATTGTGGATCTAATGGCGTAATAACTAGTTTCCCGCCAAAATTAACGCCTTGTGATCACGGTAGGTTCTTTAACACACTCCAATCCGAAAGCTACTATTTACACATTAATTTTGACAGGGCGCTTAAAAGTATTATAATTATTTAAAGCGTGCGTGAGGAAGTGAGATTTTGAAAATTATTAAACTTATAATGGATTTCTGAACATATGGCTAACATTTTTTTTATTTAGAAAAAGTAGCAGCTGAGTTGCGCTTTCTTTAATTAATTTAAAACACAATTACAATTTGAAATAATATTTATATAATACTTTTTAAAGTACGATTACCTATATAAAATGTACCATAAAAATAAATACGTGGCGCATTTTAGTCATTACGTTCTCGTTGCATTGAAATCTTAATTTCATTTCGACATTAAAAACAAATTACTTTTTATGTCAAGTAAATAAGACGTTTCTCGACAAACAGATGAATGGATTTACGTCATTATTTTATAGTCATTAAATAAAACATACCTACTTCTTATATCCGCCATGTGCATGTGTTAATTGTGATTTTACGATTGGACAAGTATTTGCAATACTTAAAATTACATAGCCGTGAAAAATTGAAATGCTGATTAATTATAGTTTATTGCTTCTTACTGATAATTCAGTTTGATTAATTATAATATTGTCCTTAACGGACTATTTTTATACGGCTTAAGTCCTAAAAATATTACTTAAAATAAATATTTATGAGCTATTCATTATTCACTTGGTGGTAGAGCTTTGTGCAAGCTCGTCTGGGTAGGTACCACCCACTCATCAGATATTCTACCGCAATACAAGCGTACTTGTTATTGTTGTGTTCCGGTTTGAAGGGCGAGTGAGCCAGTGTAATTACAGACAAATAAAATCTTAGTTCCCAAGGTTGGTGGCGCATTGGCGATGTAAGCGATGGTTAACATTTCTTACACTGCCAATGTCTAAGGGCGTTGGTGACCACTTACAATCAGGTGGCAAAATATGCTCATCCGCCTATCCTATAAAAAAATATTAAAATAAAAACGTATTTATGTGCTTCTCATGCTAACAAATTCGTTCTATCGTATAGGACTACTGTACTATAGCCTAATAGCCTTATTTGTTGAAAATAAAATATCTTCAGGAAGTAGAAAAATATAACTATCCCTTTTTTCTGTCTTTATTATTGTTAGAAGAATCCTGAATTAAAATATATCTATCTCTTTCCAGCAAGTAGCGACACCAACAGTTGTTAAGAAAATTCTTCGCCTCAAACAAGAGAATCCAGGGATGTTTGCTTGGGAGATCCGCGAGAGACTTCTCAGTGCGAGAGTGTGCGAACCGCACTCGATCCCTTCTGTTTCGTCTGTGAACAGGATCTTGAGGAACAGTGGACTGGCGTGGACCGAAGACGAGGCACGAGGTGGACATGGTAAGTTAAAAATAATTCAACTAAATATAAGTACATATATTATTATTTAATTTATTTTGTTTCTCGACTAGTCAAACCGTGGTTTACCCAAAGCGAGTATTGTTCGAAAAAAATAAGTCTACAATCAAAAACGATTCTGAAAAGTTGTTGCAAGGGTCTGCATCATACAACAAACCGTATATTTTAAATTAAAAAGGAAAGAGATCGATATCGTACGAAATGAAATTAGGTAGTCTTTATTAAAAGTAATTTCAATGATAATTTTTTTTTATTAAAATAGTAATTTCGTTCTGTTACATTACATTAACTTAAATTAAATTATGCGTATGTTTAGATATTATTTAATAATATTTATTCTAATTTGGTCAAACTAAATTCTATATCAAATCACTTCGGCTATAAAAGTAAATTTATAATCAAAATAAAAAATCGATCCTATAATCTATGACAAATGAATCGAAGAAAAATAGCCTTTATGACATTTAATTTATGCATTATAATTATATGCATAATGTATTAACTAATAACAAACATTAAAACAGTCATTGCACCAGCCAGGTGCTTCGAGATAAAATTAAAAAAAAAAACGATCAGTTCAAAAACACGGTCCTATGCATGATAATGAATTAGACGACATAAGGCGTTGCATTAATACTTTTTACTTATAACTAAAAAAAAAATGAAAGATGTCAATTAAACTAAGCTTATAATTATTAATTTGTGTGCTGTCGAATTACAATTTTTTAATTTTTATTGCCCTAAAACATGTTTTCTAATGTAAAGAAAAAAATTACCACTTGTTTTAAAATAAATTAGTTTATAAGTAATTATGTCTACATAGCCAATTATGATTTTATTGATAAGTGTAAAAGGTATTACAGGTATAAGCAAGGTGATAGGTAATACTTATTTTTAAAATATGAAAAAAAAAACTATTCTTCAACAAAATGTCTGCAATACATAGAAACAAAGTTTGGAGCACGGTCGTATATAGTCGTGGAGCAATTTCAGTGGAGAAATAGTTGCGAGTGTGTTACAACTTCTATTTCGCATTTTCGCCCGCTGTACGTCGCTGCTATCGCCTATCGAAATAATTTTACTTTAGCGCACAATAAAACAACTCGTGTTGTGCTTATTATATATGTATATTTTATCTAATGTGCTCATTATATAATAAACACGTGTTTGAATACAACATTTCAAATAATATTTTAAATTACAGTGTTCTTGAGTGAAAGGCAGAAGAAAAAAAAAATATGGTCAACCGTATTACTGTTCGCTGGAAAAGTGTGTAAAGCGAGGGCATCGGCCACATAAACTTAAATCGTGATATAATTTTGGACAGATAGTATAATTTTTCCTTCCATGTACAATAATTTTTTGAGTATCAGTATCCAACACGAGCCTATCGTCATGCCTCTGGCCATTATGTCAACGTACCCCCACTACTGAAGTTGCAAGACCTGTGTATACGACCGTGGTTTGGAGCATAAGAAGATACTTATATCAAACAATCCTACTCCTCCATTATTCAAAGTTACAACTTATCATAGAATATAATAAATTGTTATTTTTAAACAGATGTGTTTAAGTGTAGTTAAATAAAAAAAGCGTCTACATAATTCAGTATAAGATATATAATACAGCATTGCGTACTCGTTTACCATTTTCCAGTAAACAGCATAAACTGATTACAATCCCTGATATTCCTAACATCGGCATCGGTCTAAAATATATAAAAACTCAAATGATGTAGACTCCTTATCAATTTTTCGTTTAAACGAAAGGACATTTCCTTTGAAGTTAATCACTCTTTCTTTCCTTTAAGATAACGTAGACTGTTTAATAACATGGTTCAATCAAATAGGTACTCTACGCTAATTTTATCCGACGCAGAACTCGTTACGGAAATATATTCCATTTCTGCTGCCAAAAATATAACAATAGTTCATAAATATGTGTGTATCTAAAATCTATTGCAATAAGATTTGTTTTCATATTTTTGAATACTTTGGATGCTTAGAAACCACTGGCGCTTTGTTGTTACGATTTAAATGACGGTTTGAACGAACTTACATATTTGACAATATTCGCGCTCCGATATATTTGGAAAAAAGGGATGGTTTAAATAATTTGACGACTTTGGTTGTATGAACATTAAAAAAAAACAAAGTTATTTTATTTTATTTATTAAGCAAAATTTGTTTACTTTAAACAACTTTGTTTCTGCTTGTAAACGAAAATCCCACATTTTATTTCAATTAAATTAAATCATATCATATAATACATTATTTAGCAAATTTTAGTTAACTTTCCACTTTAAAAATATCAACATTTTGAGATTTTTTAATGAAAATAAAATTCTTTGCTTTGTTATAAGTGAAACAAACAACCACGTAATATTTTGTTACTTGTATATAATTTTTCACGATGACCCAAGGTTTATATTACCACATTCGTTACGAAACTTTAAAAATATTATTTAACGATCGAGTTAAATGTTAATTTGTAATAAGTCAACTAAGTACTTACGGATCAATTAAAAACTTTTCAATACGTAATATTTATTCACAGAACAAAACACTTGCGAACATAATTAAAATGCCTATTTAATAGTTATTTAAATGCTTCGATTATATCAGATTGTAAAACGATAAATATATTCATTAACTAAATTAAATCTTGATTTATTTTATAGATAAGTTTGTTATATTTAAAAAATTAACCGCTAAAACAATGAAAACAGCTGTTTTATTACAGACGCGCGGGTAATACGTCTGTAATTCTTCCTTTATTATATTTTAGGGTTATTTAAATAACTAGGCTACACTTTTTCTGTCAACGTCTTTCAACCGTTTTTTCCTTTTTATTTTTTTTTGATTAAAGAATATCCACTGCACCTTAAGAAAGAAAAACGACAAAATAATGTTAATAATGATACGATTAATTAAACTTTACAATAGTAAAGATTATATTACAAGAAAAAATAAATAAATTACACAAAATAAATTTAAAATATGGCATTACAAATGCTACGTAAGATGATCTTACGACAATTTCGCACAAACCCCTCCATAAATAAATTTGAATCCCTCCTTTTTTTACAACAATTAACATTTGATGGTAATCTTAACACCTTAGGTGGACTAAATAACAATTGTTTTATTACATAATTCGGAAGTTGATATCAATCGCAGCGGTAAAATATAGTTAAATGTAGGAAATGGGTTAGATAGCTAGATAGTGTTGTAGATACTCAAAATAAAATTAAAAGAATTATGTCTAATTATAGAGACATTTTTTACGAAAATTCCACTTTTTTTTTATATTTCGACTTTACATACCTACTTACGGGCAAGTCTCGCACGTTCATAGTTTTTAAATGAGATGGTCCAGTGATAACCGAACCTCAAATGGAGAGGAGGCCTTAGCTCAGCAGTGAGACAATTATAGACTGTATTTATGTTTTTTTATCGTTTCTTTGACATATTATATTATATGATAAAACAAATGAAAAATCGAAACGTGTCAATTTAGAAAAAAAAAACATTAAAATAAATTGGGACAAAAAAATTATGCAACAAAGTTCTACCGGCCGGCATTTAGGTACAAATTTTCTAAAAAACGAAAACATCAAGAAACAAATCAAGAATTGGTGGAAAAAAATTAAATATTAATTAATTAAAAATATTAACATACCTAAATTATTGAACGCTATTTCTTTATTTTAAATTGTTATTAATTATCTATTTCTTTACAGAACCATTTCCGCCGCCCGAGTTACCACCCAACATGGTCGATTACATGACAATGAAGACATCGCTACCCACACCAATACCGCAACAAACACCATATTTCGCTCACACATCTGTCAGATTACCACAACCTTCAGAGCCACACGCATACGATCGAAGGCTCGCCACATCGTGGCTCCTAGCAAACCAAGTTCAAGCCCAAGGACTCCTTAAACCTTATCCAATTTCGCCGTGGCAAAGAGTCATGATGCCTTATCCGGATTCGAAGAATTTTTCCCCCTATGCATTAAACCTGCATAGCGACCTCCTGAATAGAATAAACCCTGAAGAAGTTAAATCAGAAAGTTCTGAACACATATCCGTAGAAGCGAGCGATGACAGCACAGACAGGCCGGATACAGACGAGCAAGAAGTAAAAAGGCCGAGTGAAAAAGAGAAGAAAAAGAATCCCTATTCAATAGAAGAATTACTGAAGAAGCCCGACAAAATGGTCAATTCACCCCCCGTGGTATTTCAGAACTATCTTCGTCAACCTAGTGGCAGTATGGTTGAATACAGTCAAGAAAAAAATTCAAGTGATAGGAGCTCCCCCGCCAGTTACTGTTCAGTTCAAAGCGGCGTTTCGAACGATTGTTTCGCTGATTCTGCCAGTTCAGAAATTAAAGCGGGAAATTAAAACTATAAAAGTCTAGTCAAAATTTTATTATAAAAAAAAACAACTCCGTATTATTTATTAAGTGGAAAATAAAGCTATTAAACATTTGTTGTTTTATTGTTGAGTAAGTGTCGCCATATTTGATGATATTGGAATATTGTAACAACCAGAAGTTAAAATATTTCAAGTAATTTATTTTTTAAATAGTGATAATTTCTTTAGAATAAATTAATTAGATGTATAAAAACCATGTAAATCGTATTGTCGTAATAAATTAAAATTATAATTAGTTAAATGTATGTATTTATTTATTTCATGTATGTAAAAATAGTTTTGTCCTTATACATTTAAATCATTGCCTTTCAAAATAAAGCCAAGAAAAAATATTTTCTTGATATTTACGCAACAGAGAATTAAAATTGTAAATATTATATAGAATAAAATTATAATAAGAAGGTTATTCCTACAGATGGACTAAGACCCTTTCCATATACCTACAGCTATAATGGTAGTCCAACCAATAAAAGACAAAAAAGTTTTTTTACTTTAAGTTATTATAATTTTATATTTTAAAAAATATAATTTAGTAAATACGTAATGTGATTCTGTGATATTGTACATTATTAGTAACTTATAAATAACACCGGCAAAAAATTAGAAAATAATTGATGCCCTATGCAAAAATATTTAAAACTATAAGAAAAAATAAGAATAAATTATTAAGCTTATGTTATTGTATAAATATATATGTACTAAATATAACAGTTAAGATTCGTAGGTAAATAAGGTCTATAAGTTGGTATTATTCAATTGTTTACATAAAAAAATTATCTTGTTTGAAAACAGTCTAGGTGTGTATCAAAATTATATTAATGAATAGAATTTTCAACACTAATTAAATGTATGTAATTTAGTACAATATATATAATAAAAAAAATAATTAGAAATTAAAACGCCATATAATATAGATATGCACAAAATAAATAGTTGTTTATTTGAAAGGCACAATAAACCAAATATACCTAATCTAAGTTATTTTCTTAAACCTCATTTAAAAAAAAAAAAAATATTTTTATAAAATCTAAAAAAATATTTCACAACGTGCCGATAATATTACTATTCGTTTCATACAATGCACAATAAAGGGCTAAATTAAAAACTAAGTAGTTCATGTAATTACACTTTCGGTTCTTATCTGCGTTATTTCAAGAAACGTATGCAAATATGTCAGTAATATGTGCATTATGGAAATGTATGAGAAAAGTCAGTAATTTAATGCAAAAGCTAATTCGCGTCATTATGACATGGTACTAATGAAAGCTAATAATACATTTGACTATTAATTTCAACACTTGAAACTACTTATGTTTTTGTAAAGATTAGTAAAGAATGGACGGTCAAATAAATGTGAATAGTTATGATATTATGAAAATAAGCTAGTTATTTTTTTATGAACTTACGTTATTTACACGTATCCATAAAAAGTTTATGTTATGTTTATATATTTGACGTGGCAAATGGCAAAAACAACCAAAAACTACCTAAGTAGTCACTGCAACATTGTACAATATTGATCAAAACATAATGCCAATATGCAATAGTCATAAATTAGCTGCAATACTAGCCGAAAAGACTGTTGTTTTTTTTTTTATTGGAAGTATCAGATAGGCTTGACTTGGAATTCGACCAAATCTCAATATTTTATAACATAGATACAAGAATTATTTTTAAAATATAAATATAAAATATATTTTCAAATATGCTAATTACTTTTAACGTAACCAAAGAACCGGCAAAAAACACAGTACGCTTTTTTATACATATTTAGAAATATGAATCTTTCTATTAAACAATCAAGGGACAACATTAAGTAGTGAGATATATATACTATAAACGTGTATATGTCATTTCCATTAGTCAGGATGTAACAAGTTTCGAATTAGGCTATATTCCATATCACAGCCCTCAGCGTACAACCCATTTAGGAGTAGCGTAATGAGATATGATCCAAGACAAGCCTTTTTATTTACCTTTGGTCAGCATAAAAAAGATAAATAAACAAACTTGTATCACATACGTCATAATAAAAATACGCGTACAAAATAGATTATCCGTGTTTAATTAATACAATACAGGTAAATAATAAAATTAGATAACTAGATTTTTTTATTTCCACTAAAGTATTGAAATCCAATTTTAAGCAAAACTATAATTTTTCTTTTTTGGCTACGCGGTCGGTTATGAAATCTATTAAAAATATGGATGGGTTAAACAATGATTCCTACCTAATAACCTCGGCTGTTATTTGAATAAAAAAATTATAAGCTACACAATTTGTTAAGGTTTTGGCTGTGACATACCAAAGCAAACACGGTCGTATACACAGGTCTTGCAACTTCAGTATGGGGTACGTTGACACTAACATAATGACGCTGTTAAGTTCAAATTACGGCCGCCAGAGACATGACAATTCGCGTAATAATTATCCCGAACACTTTTTCAAATCCAAACTAAACAGTTAAATAACAAAAAATCCGCAAAACTCAACAAAACGATATAACAATGATTAAATAACACAATACTTGGGAGAGAAAAACATCAGCTTCGATAGCAGCGACGTAGTACGTACAGCGGATGGTATTGCGAATTAGCAGTTGTAACGCAATCGCACCTATCTCTCACCACTGTAATTTGACTCGGTTGCAAGACCTGTGTATACGACCGTGAAAGCAAGTCAAGTTGACAGTGACATTATTGATAACCTGTGAACACTATCACTTTACAAGTGTTATTGTCAAATGAATGTCATAATTCTATAGAAAATTGTAAATATTGCATATTTTGCACTATAATTATTCAATTTAATTGAATTTTAAATAATAATAATCCGATAAAAAGAAATTGTATAATTCATTTATTAATATAAAAGATCTGCGCGATGGATACTGATAATTTAACAAAACAGGTTAGTTAAAGTGTTTTCAAATCTATATACATATCATTCATGTGTAAAAGTACTTTTGCATCGTGATTTTAAACAACTAATAAGTGGGCTTCAGTTAACTTTTATTATAATTTATAGATAGAAGAAATAGAAGCACTGAGTTCAATTTACGGTGAAGATTGGATTATAGAGAGTGAAGCCAGTAGATCGTATAATATTAAAGTAAGAGATAATAACAATGAAGTAATCCTGTATGTCACCTTGAATGAAGGATATCCTAGTAAAAATCCACCAAAGTATGAACTCTCAGCTCCCTGGATGGACAGAAAGGCAAAGGAAAATCTTCATTATTGCTTAGATGAAATTTATTTGTAAGTATTGAAAAAGTATTGTATTTTAAAAGATGGCTGTATGCAAGTACAAAAACTCAGGCATTTTGTTATCCACCTCTTTGTCAGTTATTATAGAAATATGAATAAAATTAATTTATTAGTTGCGTAATTTAATCAGTAACAATAAACACAGCTAGTAAGTGTCTTGTCTTATCGAACCAGTCGCAGCTTTACTTATAAAAGCTTACTTTTACACCTGCTCCTTCACATACAATAATTTTTTAATTATTAATTTGTTATTTTGTTTGATTCCTTGAGCATGCTGAGGTTTGACAACAGATTGAGCATACAATGTCTTAAGTAAATCGATTGTAAATTTGAATTTATTTGTAAATGTATTATGATTTATCTTTGGTAGTAAGGTAGTAAATTAAAGAAATATATACTTGTTAGGTACCTTATGCCCCTCTCTGTACTCCTGATACTGTGTCTGGAAAATTTCATATAAATTGGTTGAATAATTAAGATATGAAAGTGTAACAAACTCACTTTCTCATTTATAATAATAATAGCGATTATTGCGATTAAAAGTCAATTTTTTTTTGTATAGGTAGGCGGACGAGCATTTGGTCCACCTGATGGTAAGTGGTCACCAACACCCATAGACATTGGCATTGTAAGAGATGTTAACCATCGCTTACATCGTCAATGCGCCACTGACTTTGGGAACTAAGATGTTATATCCCTTGTGCCTGTAATTACACTAACTCACTTACCCTTCAAGCCGGAACACAACAATACCAAGAATTGCTGTTTTGCAGTAGAATATCTGATGAGTGGGTGGTACCTACCCAGACGAGCTTGCACAAAGCTCTACCACCCATTTCTTCATGAATTTAAATAAATATAATATGTAATATAGTTGCTTGGTTAAATTTCAGAGAGAATTTAGGTGAAACAGTTATATTTCAATGGGTTGAAAAAATAAGGGAAGTTTTACAAACAATAAAACCTATAGAACCAAAGAAACATGAGAAAAACTGTATAGAAAAAACATTAGATTTTACACAGGTGTGTATTATTCAACCTTTCAGGCGTTGAATACAAATTACGAATTCAGTTTTGAGATTTGGGCCTAGAAATACATAAAAGTTAAATAAAGTAGATAAATTTCGAGATGTATCACATTTTATTTTATTTATTTACTTGTTATCAACAGTTTAACAGAAATGGTTGTAGTTATTACTTAGTATTAAAGTAAGGTAAGTAGTTTTATTTATTTAATGCGAGAAAATCATAATATGAATGTGTTACATGTGTGTGTGATTCTGTGAGTGTGTGTATATATAATAACTCCCTATTTATAAACATGGTATAGCGATGTTTTAGCTACAATCATTTGTCATCTATTGTCAAGTAATGATGACAGAAAGAGACTGACTGCGTGCAATTCACATACTGCACAATATTAAAAAGGTTTGACAAGCCGGTTGGTGTAATTGGTAGATATGTGACTTTATCGTGCCTTTCGCGCCGCAGGTCGTGGGTTCGATTCCCACCCAGGACAGACATTTTTGTGGATGAACATGTCTGTTTGTCCTGAGTCTGGGTGTAATTATCTATATAAGTATGTATTTACAAAAGAAAAGTAGTATATGTAGTATATCAGTTGTCTGGTTTCCATAGTACAAGCTCTGCTTAGTTCGGGATCAGATAGCTGTGTGTGAATAATGTCCCAGGATAATATAACAAAAACTAAAAAGATTAACAACATTTCCAGATTTCAGTCTTAGCTAAGCAATGTTCTTCTATGTAATTGATATAATCTATGATAAAATGGTCTCTCAAAATAAATACCATTGTGATCATCTTTAGACTCTAATAAAATATTTATAAGCTTTCTAGATAATACTAGTAATATCATCACTTTTAAATAATACCCTAATTACGATTTCTTATTCATTGTTACAGCTAGAAATCAACTGCCCTGATATCACACACGGAGAGGTGATCATTGATAGGAAGAGTTCATTCCAAGGTCACGCGGCTGAAGTTCGTAGTGCAGAAGATGTAAGGTGTGTAAATGTATCTTAGACGAGTTTGCAAAACTAACCACCCTAAACGTTGGTGGAGTCTAGTGGCTAGCTTATAATGGTTTATATCCTTGCTGTCGGATTGCGCACCTGTGTTTGCGCACACACTTGGGCACTATAATATCTCCTGCGCAGTTGGTTAGTCTCTCTTGAGATTGGCCGCCGTGGCCGAAATCGGTCTGGGGAGGACATTATTATTATACCCAGCCGAGTTGAGTCCAAGCCATTTCCCAAAAATTTATGAACATGTGTTTGGGCACATACTTTATTACCAAGACCATAGTAAAAAGGAAGTCATCATATAATGTCATAATAGCAAAAACAACACAAAAAACAGGCATTGCTACAATATTCTTTAAAAAAAAATTGAAATGTGTGCTGGGACACATAGCAGAAGTGAAACTTCAACGGACAAGACAGACCGCCTCTCACCACGCGATATATGGTCTACCCCCTCCACACGGCCGTAACGCTTTTTCATGTTAGAAAGATCCTAATACTCTCCCCCCCCCGTGTCTATATAGAAGTTTCACTTCAAAAAGAGAAATCAACTTTTCTTGATACTAGTATTCCATTCCTTTATTTAGCTATTAGGGGTCTCTGAAAGCTCTTCTGGGTAGGTACCACTCATTGTTTACTGACTGGTTTGAAGGGTTATGAGCCGGAGTTATTACATAAGCAAGATATATCAGTATTTTTGTTCCTATGGTCAATGTGTTGGTTGACTCAGCTCAATTCAACAGCAATTTGATTTACAAATAAACATAATTGTGATAATATTGTTTTTATTTTCAGTGCGGTGTTAGCAAAACTCAAACAGAATAAAAAAATATTAAATGCAACACACAACATGTATGCATACAGGATAGAAAAAAAAACGGACAAAGGAACAACAATGTTGCAAGACTGCGATGACGATGGAGAGGCTCATGCCGGTGGCCGGATGCTACATTTATTACAGATATTGGACCAGAAGAACACATTAGTGGTTGTATCTAGATGGTATGTTTGTTCCTACGAATATTTTTCCCCTTTTTTTTCATCATATTGAAAATAACAGCAGCTTAAGATAGCACAACAACTGCTTTTGGGGGCACTTGACCAGATGAGTCATTATAATGCCCAATAATATTATCTCAACTAATAATATAAATGCGAATGTGAGTTTGTTAGTTACGCTTTCACGACTAAACCACTAAACCAATTAAAAAAAATCTTTCACCAATGGAAAGCTATTATCAGCGAGTAACATAGGCTACATTTTGTCCCAGTATTCCCACGGGAACGGGAACTACGCAGGTGAAACCGCAGGCAAAACGCTATTAATATAATATGTGATATAACAGTTCAAAATTGGTATTTTCAAGTATTGACCATAGTTGTAAATTCTATACATGGATAAATTCTATGCTTGCCCAGTTGTTATAACTATTATATTATGTATACAAGCTGTTTTATTAAGAATAGGACATACAACTGCAACAAACCAGTAATTTATACCATCTCTTATATTTTAGGTACGGTGGTATACAATTAGGTCCAGATAGATTCCGTCACATCAACAACGCGACTCGGCAAGTCATTCAACAAGCTGGACTATTGAAGAAATGACGGACGTAGTGCACAGATTTTAGCCTATAAGATACAGGGAACAGATAATAAAAATCACATTATGTAAAAAAAACATGATCTAGAAATTCTCCCAAAATTCTGCTGTTTGTATAACAATGTAATATACATTGTCGGTTTTACAAATAATAATAATTATATATAAAAATGTTATGACTGCCGGAGAATAATTTCCTTATTCTTACATTGAGACTTCACTGAATATTTATAACTAACAATAGTTGTTAATGAAGTACTTCAATACCTTTGTAATTCAAATGTAAAATATTTTGTAATATGTAAATAAATTGTTTTAAAAAAAATAGTCTGGTAAATAGTAAAAAATATATTATACTTTAAAAATCTAGCAGTCATGATCTATTCTAGGGTTAATGCTATGATTTTCTATTTCTTGAGTTATTATCTGTTGTTTTTACTGTTATGCACTTCTTGTCCATAAACCTTAGAAGATCCTGTAACAAAAACATTTATCTAAATTAACTCTGTTACACTACACAAGTTTATAAAAAGAAGCATTATTTTTTGGTAAAAAAACAGTACAGTACAGTAACAGCCTGTGAATGTCCCACTGCTGGGCTAAGGCCTCTTCTCTTTTGAGGAGAAGGTTTGGGGCGTATTCCACCACGCTGCTCCAATGCGGGTTGGTGGAATACACATGAGACAGAATTTCAGTGAAATTTGACACATGCAGTTTTCCTCACGATATTTTCCTTCACTGTCAAGCACGAGATGAATTATAAACAAATTAAGCACATGAAATTCAGTGGTGCTTGCCCGGTTTTCAACCCACGGTTAACATTCACGCGTTCTTATCATAGGGCTATCTGAGCTTAAAAAAAAATTATTAATTGATTTATTGAAAATAATATTTACCTTAGGATTGTAATTATATCCGTCAGCAACGAGATTTTTATGTATTACATCGATGTTAATTGGTTCATATCGCAGTATCGCTTCCCTCAATAGCTGACGACATGACACGTAATTGTGAAAAGCAATATGTAATGGAACTTTACAAGAAAGGACCTGAAAAAAAAAAACCATAATTATAATTGCTAGGCGGTGGACAAAAAATTGTGTCGAAGTGTGTTGAGCTTCATGTGCTACGCGTTGGAGTAGTATTGTAGTAATATGGTTTTTTATGATTTGCTATAATGCAGCAATTTGAATTCCTATTCAATTTCAAACTATTCTTATTGATGTTCAATATATTAAATCCCGCTTATCAGGACCCCGAGCGTCCCTACATGGGTGAAAGCAGATGAACTCGAATGGAATTCGAAAATAACTTATAATAGAATTAGAATCTAATTTAAATTTAGTAAATTTTTCAATTATGTTCCGTTAACCGTACCTTAATGAAGATCAACCTTATTTTTTAACACACATGTGAAAATTTTCGAATATAAACTGCTAGTACCTATAAATTGTTTATTTTGGTAAGATACCTTTGCCTTCTCCCTCTTTTGGAACACCCACTCATCTGGGACACATTTAATTTCTCTTATATCGGGAGTTTCTTTTGTCATCGCATACAATGTATTTTCTTTATGAACTTCCTCAAAACTGGTAGAAAGTTGTTTTCTTGGTGACTTCTTAGACTTTTCTGGTGATTTATATTGTTTAGTTCCAATATCGTATTTTCTTCTCTTTGATGGTGATGAGCACTCTTCTACTTCACACGATTCAACTACTGGATGGGTTTGATTGTATAGATGTTTTAAAAGTTGTATAGCTGAAAATAAAACGTAATTTTAATTAAACATTTGAAGAAAAGTATAACGATTTACATTAAATATTGACATTGAAGGACAAACATACAAAGAACTTATTTTACTTAGTCAAGAAACTGTCGAGGGCGTACTTAGAATGACTCTGGGTGTGTTCATAGCAATCTGATAAATGGTGTAGAAATGCACTTTTATTTATCAAGATTTTAGCTTTAGCCTCAAGTGTTCCTTAAGTGTTTACCAAGTTACCCGTGTGCTGTGTATTGCTTAAAAGTAATGAAAATAAGAAAGATAGGTCAAGAGTCTTACCTCTTTTTCTTTTAAATGGTTTAAGTCCGTACTTTTCTAATTCCCTATTTCTTTCAGGCGATGACATTGATTCGTAATCCAACATGGGAGTTACGTCATTTGTCTTTATTATGAATTCACTGTTTCTGGGAGTTTGTTGAACTTCTTTTATTAAACATTCATTTATCACAGGTGTACATGTCTGTGAGACAAAACTGTTTGATTTTACTTGTTTAGGTGTACAAACCGTTACTTTATCAACATTAATAGACGGTAAATCACTCTCACTATGAGATCTATTTAAATTTGTTCCAGAATTATTACTCTTATTAATGGATTGTATTTTAAAATCAGAAACATTATCCATTATTGAGAGTCCACCAATATCAAAATTATGTCTTGACTGTTGTAAGGAGTAGTTAAATTCTTTGTCCGATATTTCGAAACCATCTGATGTCTTACCAGGATCTGATTCTGAGATCTGATCTTCATTGTTTGAGTTATCAGCTGTGTTATTTGAAGTTTGTGAGACATATTTACTTCCTGTACTAATAACATCATCAAACATTTCATCATAATCTATTGATATATCATCTTTTTTACCGAGGCTGTTTGGATCATATGTTTTTGGATGATACTGACTTGCAACTTCATTGGATGAATCTGATTTTTGAGTTAAATCAATGTTATCAATTTCATCTTCAACACATATATCTTCAAAAACTTTATCAGTATTGTTTATTATGTTTTTATGACTATAACTTGTTGAGGCATTGTGATCGAGGTGCTGAGAATAAGATTGGCTTTTATCATGAATGCATTTATCGGACGGAGTATTTTCTATGGGTATTTTCTCTTGAGTTTCATCTTTTGATAAACTGTTTTCATCATAATAATCGTATATGTAAGAATTATTATGCACATAATCATTATAACTATAGTTAGCATTGTTATCGTTGCTGCAGGATTCATTTTTTTCTTGAGATTTGTTACATTCATTATGTATAGTTTCAGAATCACTTTGTAAAAGTAATATTTCTTCATTTACCACAGGACTTATGTTGGATTCAATATCATCAACAATCAGAACACTGTCGTCTATCGAAATTTCCTTTTTCATATTACCTGTCTTTGCTACTAGTTCATTATCGAAATTTAAAGGCTGAGTTAAATCTATTTCTTCATATGTTTTACAATTATCATTTTCTTTATTTGGAAACAGCTCACCATAAAGTTCAGAGAATAATTGATTATCTTTTTTATATTCAAAACCCTCAAATACACTTCGATTTTTAATACTATTTTTTGACTTCATACCCACTTTCAATCTATTAAGGTCATCTTTATTTACTGGATCTTCTTGAATTGTTACAGCAATGCTACAAAATGGTTTTGAAATTAATTCAGCATCATCAATAATATCAATTGTTCCGCCTAAAGAACTAGCCTTCTTTGTACCTACATTTTGTGACAGTTGTAAATCATGATCAGAATGAATGGATTGAGTTAAGTCAATTTCTAAATCATTAGGTTCAGCTGAATTATTCTCACAGTTGGAAAAATTGTATTCATTTTCAGTAAAACTATTTGTTAAACTGCAATTTGTGGCATTTTCAACATTAATCTTTTGGATTGAATTATTTTTTATCTCATAAGATTCAATACTATCAACTTTTGATGTAACTTGTGAGCTCAATTTATCTTTGTTTGTTACTAGATTTGGAATTACTTCAAAACATTCATGAGTAACAATGGTACTATCTAAAGAATCATCCTTTTTGCCAAGAACTTTTATTGACAAACGCTCATCATCAGAATTTGATTGAGTTAAATCCATTACTAAATGATCTTCAAATTTTTTAGCCTCTTTTACTTTAATTACATTGCTAAAGCTCTGAGTCAGATCAATACTTTCTATAGGATATTGTTTATCATTAGGTACACATTCAGTAATTTCCATTAAATCATTTGATTTTCTTTTAGTTTCATTTATTTCTCTCAGTGAATATTTATATATACTACCACTTTCTGGAATATGGTTAACACATTCCGTTAAATCCATAAAATCTATAGTATCAATTTTCTTTACACTTTGTTGTAATACTTGAATCGGTTTTATGTCATTATCTGTTACAAGAGATATTTCATCATCAAATATATCTGGTGATACACATCTAACTTGTGCGACCGATATAACCTCATTAACATTAGGATCTGAACTATTAATTTTCTTAAAAATATCTTCACTATTTGCACTTTTCAGGTCGTCTAAGTCATTATTTGTGTGTTTCTCTATATAGTCAACTTTATCTGAACTCATGTCATCATTTGTGTCCATGTCGCAACAATTGTTTGTGAAATATTTGCTTTTAATAATATCTTGGGCTGCTTGTACTGACCCACTCAAAATGCAATCCAAATCATCTTGTGTACATTCAATATTCTCGAAATTAAAACTACTTACTTCTCTTTTAGGGCTTACAGGTCTGCCCGGTATTTCTGACCAATCTCTTAGCATATGAGATTTACGTAAAGGCTTTTCGAACAACTCCTTAACATAAAATACATCATTATTTCTCAGAAACTCGTAACATATATTACTAGCTTTATGAAAGATTTCTCGATTATAATTACTATTGGATGCAATCTCTTTTAAAGGAGATCTATATATATTTGTGGCTAGAACTTCAGCATATCTGTCAGAAATATTTTGCTTCTTCTCTTCATCTGATACAAGTAGCAGTTTATAATGTTTTTTAGATTTCTTATTTTTCCTTGAGTCTTTATGTATTTTTGTATTTGGTATTTTAAAACCATATTCTTGTAATGTAGTTCTTATCTTTGCTGTTTTTCCTAGAAGGGTTAAAGGTTTTGATTCTTGTGAAACACTATCTGCTTTTAGTTCTGTTTTCTGTAGCGATTTGGATAACGCTATAGCTAACTGCAATTGTTCGGAATCAACATCAATGCCACTCTTCTTACAAACTTGATCAAAGTTTTTCGAATATGAAATTAAATCACTGTCTTTATTTTTTACCACTGACCTAATATCTCTCTGACCTTTTACTTTCTTAAATTTTTTCTTTTGTTTACTTAATTTAGTTTTCTGTATATTCTTAGGTCCAGTGTTACATTTTTTTTTCTCCTGAAAGTCGGATAAACTATTGTCCATCACAGTTTCTTTTGAAAAATATTCACTTACAACTGTGCATGACGAAAGGCATTCACTGGCAATTAAAAAACAAATTTTAGTAACTAAATAATTTATTTACACAGTATTTTATAAATTCTTACTAACGCACCTACTATTATTGTCTATATTCATATTATTTGTTAGGCACATCGATTCTAGCTTCTTCGTCTAACAATTTTCTAATAGTGTCTCCAGACCTATTAGGTAATCCCGTCGCGATTAATAGCTTTCTTTCTACTTCTTCTATTGGATCAGAATAAAAACGATCAAGGGCTTTTCTTAATTTGCTTGTAGCACTAGAATATCTGAAACAGTAGCGATTTTTTACATTTTATCCTAACCTAACTTTTGTGGTTGTAAACAAATAGTTCATTACAGTGTCTCGTTAAGTTCCAATGGGAAACTTACTGATAGAATGCACCACACACAAGTCCAAAACTTAACACACACGCACTAAGTATATTTACGGCTTTAGCAGCCGGAGTTCCAGACAATTTTCTAGGTTTCCATTTCGACGAATCGATCCCAATCGCCATTTTTCCAGTTGAAAATTGAAAACTACTGTCAACTGTCAAGCGTCAATGTCATCATAGTGATAGTAAATCAGAGATGAGAAATACCTGCGTGAATCTTAAAATTAGATTTCTTGTATATCACAAAATAATTAGAAATCCAATAAAAAACAATTAATTTAGGGTAGATACAGCTAGCAAGTAACAGCATTTCTTTAGGTAAGTTAACTATATAAAAAAATCGAGTTAATTTAGAATTCTTTTAATTTTATAGCTTAAAATATCTACACCACTTTTGTACCACTACATTTTTGACTGTATTTATATAGGTAAACATAATAAAGTTATAGTGATATCAACGTAAAACTTGGTTGACACTTGACTTGATTTTACTTGACTTTGGCAGTTGACACACGTACTTTACTATCGTAAATCAGAAATGTAAACAACGTATTAATAAGAATAAAATATTCAATATGTCTCTATTGCAAAAATTATCTTACAAAGAATATAAATACGCTTCTACATTTAGTATAGAAAAATGTGAAATTATAGCAAAATTAGCTGACCTGAAGTGAGAACACCAGTAATAATAAATTTAAAAAAAAATACTTTTTATTAAAGATACTATTTTATTCTGTTCTGCTTTTTGTAAATGCATGAATTAATAATATATAAAATTGCATATTTTTTTCAGAATATCATTCAATGATAGTAAAAAGCCAGGTGAATTATTAATTAAATATCTTGATCGCTGTGGATGCTCATTACAACAATATAAATGTCTGGTCAACTCTGCCCTTAATACAAAAACAATAATAACATATTACCATCCACATTCAAAAGTAGCCATACTCATAGCAAATGAAAAGTATGAACATTTGTCTAAATTAGCTACACCATCAATAGATTGTGATTCACTAGCATGTAACCTAAGAAATCTTGGTTTCATTACAATTACAGTGAAAAACACAAAAATTAGCAATTTAAAGGTTATTTTATCTAACATAATTATAACAATACCCGAAGACTCTTACTGTAAGTCAAAAATAATAATTAGTAAAAATTTAAATTTATGCAATATTTGGCATTTTTATATAATCATTTAAATTTTATAAAAACTGTAATAGAAATTATTGAACGAAGTATAAAAAAAATATTTGAGGATTATAATGTTTTAAATCAAGAATATCATAAATTTTTTTCAGGCTTAATTTTTTATGCAGGCCATGGCTGTGAATTATGCAACACAAAATGTATTCTTGGTATAGACTGTCCCACAGAAAATATAAAATTCGGTCACTGTATTACTGAAAATTGGCTGTTAAGAGAGGTGGCAAAATGTAAACCGGAGACATGTATTCTTATTATGGATATGTGTAGGATTAATTTAGATAGGTAATTAATTAATTATATAATGCAAGTTGAACAGAAGGTTCAGAGTTCACATGGTGCTCCATGCTGAAATCTGTACATTTTATAGTCATTGGGGATTTTGATTGTGTGATTGGATTGTGGTCACAAGCAAAATTTATCATTGTATTCATGCATCATAATATGCTTTATGATAAGTGATGTGATCTGTGAAAAAGATGGTCAAAACCAATTACACTACTACTTAATATCATACTTAAATATAGTTCTCTTTTTACTTTTGTATGACCTCTATCACATAAATGAGTAGATTCATGTGTTTGTTAGAAAACTATGTGTTTGTTAATTAATCCACACAACCATCAAATTTAATTTTTCAGGAATACAAATTCCAATATTTACTCATCAATGTCTGATTTAGAAGATTATACCATACACAATAATCTTTTTATCAGTTACTCTACACAGTCCTCCGAGGCTGCGTATGAGGTTCTTCAAATTGAATGTACGACTACAATTGACAATAATGTTACATACGAATTAAAGACTGGTGACACAGAGAAAATTGTTCCTGGTGCAAGCCAATATGTAAATGCTTTGTGTACAAGATTGGTTGAAAATTTTGATATAAGTACATTATTGGATAAAGTTCATGGAGGTAAGCAGTTATTTATAACAAACCAAATATTAAATTTGTCACAATAATAATCACTATGTTATTAGTCCTATACATGTATTTAAAGATATTGTAGTATATTATGAACTTATTTTATAGAATATAAAAATGCTTTTTATTTATATAGATGTTGAGAACTCGATAAAAAAACAGAGACCTATCAAAGTTCAATGTGGAGTAAATAAGAGGTCATTATATGATCCTGTCAAAGGTAAGTAGACATAGAACATAGTATTCATCATAAAAAAAAAGTATTCAAGAAATAATACAATGTTTGTAAACACTTTAATCATTGCCTTGAATAGTTTGTATCTGTAAATTGTATCTATACCTTGATAGAGACTCCCACTATGAGTACTGTCTAAAATTTTATAACTGAATGTATAATTATGAATATTATTTTAGGTGATACTAAAGAACTCCTAACGAGGTTAAGAGATATTTTACAAAGCTATAAAGAAAACTGTTCGGTATTTTGAACTGTAATGGTATTTCAAGAGAAATGATAAGTCAATGAAACAGATGGTGCTGAAAATGTGATAAAATGAAAACATATTTATAAATCAATAACAAGAACTTTTTTTTATTTTATTTTAAGCATTTCTCCTATATTCTAAAAAAATATGTATATATATAATAATAATATATAACATTTAATTTTTCTTTAATGTGTGCGGTTGGAAGTGATTTACAATATTGACCCACCAGCTGTCTTCAACACCTTTGGTGAATTCCCTTATAAATCTGTAGTTGAGAATAAATATTTTGTCTTGGTACTCAGGTTGTACTCTAAAAAAAAAAGTCATTAATTAATCATAGAATTTATAAATCAATAAACTTCACAAAAAGAATGTGTTTCAAGATAAATTTTCATTGATTCAAAACATATATTATTCTCCAGTGATTATAAGAGTTGGGTATTTTATGATATAATGGTACCCCACTGCTGTTATAAAATGTTACAAAAAAAATATCAAACATATTTTGTTACTAATAAAAGTGAACATCATCAATGTTTTTATGTTGTTACATTGTTTATTAAACAAATTACCTGCCTCAGAAAGTACATGCAACTGATATTTATGAAATATGTATTATACTACATTAACAAAATTAAGTTTTTTATAAATCTTAACAAAATAAATTATGTTAATAAATGTTATTCTGTTAGCTTGTTAATGTTCAATAATATTGAACATTTTACAACAGCAGCACTATAAGAATAGAAAATACAGATCAAATTATATTTGCAAAGAGTGCATAGACATGAAACATACCCTAATGAGATTGGCGGCAAATCCCCAGTTTCTTGCATTTGTTTCATACCTTTCAGAACATGATAACACATTGTGATTTCAACCCAACGTTTCTCAGAATCATCAAACATTACTCCTACCTGGAAAGGTATCATTTAAATCTAAATTTTTATATATAAGAAATTTATATGAGCAAGATTTTGAATATAATATATGAATAAGTTATGACTGACAAAAATAATTATAAGTTAATAAAAAAAATGTGTTTGTAAAACAAAATTAAAAGTATAAATATGTGTTTGTTATTAATTTTAAAAATATTTTTATTCAAACAACAAAATGCAAACAATTATATCAAATAGTTTATTATTCAAATATTATTTGACCTGATAAGGGAAAGCATAGAAAATATCTTCCTTATTAATAGCTAGCATCTGTCTTTGAGTTACAGACAGTTTAGAAACAGCCTCTTTTAAAGTAACAATTGCATCTTTCTCGACTAGTCCTTCAAGTTCTTTAAAATTACTTGATTGTAGATTTTCTGAAACAACCTAAGAAAACGATTTATTAAAAAAATGCAGTCAAACTTAACTACTGAGTATAGAGTATAAATATAAGTGATGTTTGTTTTTCATGGATTTTGTAAATAACATCATTGAAAACGAAATATTGTTTTATATGTAGAAATAATACAGACCTCTACAGCATGCTTGGAAGCTTCAATAAAATCAGTTAAGTTGAATTCTGATTCAAAATACGGTCTGATTATAAAAGTTGCATACATCCAATTCTTTATGAATTTTAAAAACGAAGGCCATACTACTGGAGGGAAATCCATTAATTGTGGCAACCTTCTCGCTTCAGCGCGGTCTTCGCAATAATTTCGATATTGAATAATTGGACATGTCGTAGCTACAGGAACTTGTAAATATTTATACGAAATTCTATCATATAACCTAAATGACCGACTAGTCAATACTGTCCTAATAGCTAAATTCATTTTCAGCTATATAAATGAAAGCAATTTAAAAAGGGAAATTAATACAGTTAATCATGTAATTCACTGTAAATAAATTATCCACATTCCACAACAACTTTCGCTTCTTACTTTATTTTTTTAATAATGTCAGTTGTAACTTGTAATGTAACTGTCAGTTCACAGTGTTGATATTTGATAGTGTTGATTAGCGTTGTGAAATCTTTGATTGGTAGTTGAATATGTAAGCAATTACTTTCTTGCTATTATAGAATATATTACATTGACTATTATTTTTAGTCGTGAAAAGTTTAGAATATTTTTATGGCACTTGTAATCAATAATTCACTGAATCTCAAGACAATAATAAATACAGTACAATGTATTTTACAAAAATATAATCCAGATTTTGTTTTTATTGTGAAAATGTAAACTTAAATATCGTATAAAATTTTTGTTTTGTTGATTTCTATGACTTTCTCAATATTGTTCAATTATATTAATTTTAGATATTGTAAATTAATAGGAATTTTATAAAATAAAAGATGATGTTTACCAAACTCTTATTATAATTATCAGTGCACTCATTACAAATAAATTTATAAAATCATTTTTGCGTAATAAGTGGTAACTTTAATTTGATTTTTAGCAAACTCCAAATGTCATTGTCAAAGTGTCAAATTGCTACAAGTTTCATCTAAGTTGTTGAAATAATAAGTTTAAATTTGGCGAAAACTATAGGGTCATGACAATAAGTACATCATTTTACTAGCTCAGCACAAAATATTTTATCGCAGCCATGGATGACCAAGCTTGTCCACGTTGTAAAACCACTAAATACAGAAATCCATCTCTGAAATTGATGGTAAACGTTTGTGGCCATGCTTTATGCGAAAGTTGTGTTGATTTATTGTTTTTAAAAGGTAATTTATAATTTAGATATATAAAAATATAATTCAAGTGTATTCTATTGTATTTTATGTTTGTTACAAGTCAACTAACATATTCTTTATTTTTATATCAAGGTTCCGGCTCTTGTCCTGAATGTAATGTCCCTTTACGCCGAAGTAACTTTCGTGTGCAATTATTCGAAGATTCTATGGTAGAAAAAGAAATCGATATAAGAAAGCGAGTTTTAAAAGATTTTAATAAGAAAGAGGAAGATTTTGCTACATTGAGAGAGTATAATGATTATTTAGAAGAGATCGAAACTATAATATTTAACTTAGCTAATAACATAGATGTTGTAGGCACAAACAAAAGAATAGAACAGTATAAAAAAGATAATAAAGAAATAATTATGAAAAATAAAGCCAAAATAGGTAAGTACAAAGCATAATACAAATAAAATGGTTCACACACATTCATTGTATTAAATAATGTGCATAAATATTCAGGTGTAACATGTGTTAACTAAGCTATATGAGCTTGATTGATGACTTGATTATATTATGGAAGTTAAATTGAGACTGAATATTATTTGATTTATACTGCAGGTAGAGAAGAGTTAGAATTAGAAGAAATATTGGAAATAGAGAAACAAATGGAGGAACTCCGTAGAGCGGAAATAGTTAAAATGGAAGAAGAAGCAAAAAAACAAAAGATAAGAGAGAAGGAGGCCTTGATTGATGAGTTAATGTTTGCTGATGGTGATGCAAAGGAAATATTAAATACATTTGCTCAAACTGTTGCTAATAAGCAGGATGAAGCTGTACCGGTTCTGCCTAAAGTATGTAAAAATATTAATTTTTACAATATTAAAAAAATATATAATTTTGTACAAATTTTCTATTCTATTTCTATTATCTATTCAAATTAATTTATACAGTTATAGTTTAATTAATCTTTTAGAATGATTGGGACTAAATTACACATATTTTTATAATTAAACGAAGCCCCCGTGCCGTGTCTATCTATCTGTGAATGAGATAAAATCAAAAACTACAGTTTCATATGATTTTTACCAACTCTGTCCATATCATCCTCATTCATGACGAAGGTTTACACATATCATTCGATAGGGTTTGTGTAAATTAGTTGAAATATTATGATGATTTTTGAAAAACTCAGAAAAGAATCATGGATTCTGGCATGTGCCATGTAAATCAATAGTGATGTGTATTATAATGTAAATGTTTTATGTAGACTCTACAAGTGCAAGCCAATATGTGTAGCTAGTAAATTCTTTTTTAATTTTGAAAAATGATTATATTATTTAATTAATGAAAACCACTTAAAGAGTCAATCACAAAAACTTTTCAGGTGACACAGTTCTCATCAGGGGTAAAGTTCACAAGGGGCTCAGGCCAGCAGCCACTACCACTCATCGAAGAAGGACCATTGTATAAATATGAAGCCCCAGCCGAACCGGATAGAGTTGGACCCGACCCACCATCTGTTCAGGAAATTGTCAAGAATGGGTATCTGCGTCATGTTAGGTGAGTTTTTATTTTGTTAAGTTCATACTTATCTCATCTCATTATGAGATAATTTCTCAACATAGTTATTAAAAAAAATAATTATAAATCCTTAAAGTATCATTTAAATTCAATTTTTTTAGTTGGGAACTTGTATTATCACCAACATTCAATTGCCCTTATACTATGTGGAAAGCATTTGGCAAATTTATGCCTAAGACATATCTTCTTTGGTAATGGTTTTGCTTGTGGGTTAATTCCCTACCTACTAATGAACTACCCTGCTAGTTGATAACTTAATACAATAATATGCAAACATATAATAGTTGAGATTTACTTATTATTATATAATTTGCTTATTATACTCTGTTAAAACAATATAGCATAAATTTACTTAATATCTAAAAAAATCAATAAAACACGCAATAACATGCTCTTTTTATTTATATGAAAACTCTTTTTTATAGGGCAGAGACAGAAACTGAGAAGGCGGGTGGATACTCCTCAACATTACCGTGTCTACGAGCCTTGCAAGATGCACTCTCAGGCCTATATCACGCTAGCTGACATACCAAACAAGTTGTTGATACCATTGTACTTGAATAGCTCTACATTAAAAGCGATCTATTAATCTGAGCTCTAAGCCTATTTGCATTATTTTAATGAGAAAATGGCCTGAATTGTTCGGTATTATTAAAATATAGTACAGGAGCTTAAGGAAGAGGTAATCATATTATTGTCACATTAATTTTTTGATCACTATTAATTTGTTAATATGTAATGATAGTATTAATAGTAGAAAAATAATGCCAATTAATAAGACTGATAGGACATTTTCTTTAAAAACATTTGCAATAGAAATCATCTGATCTTATAAACAGTGTGTCGCTTTTCTTGTAGTGTGAGCGTATTATATAAATGTAATGTGTATATGTGAAATGTAAATATGTATGTTTATATATATAAAAATGTTAAACTAAATTCAGGGTAGTAATAACAAAGTTCAAAACGTACGTTTTTTTTTCCGTTATTGTTTATGGTAGAAAAATATCTATTGCTCTATGGCTCTATGGTCTCGTCCAAATGTTATAAACAAAACCTGAAGATTCTAATTCTGCCACTTAAACAATTCTGTTACTTTTTTATTAATTGTATTTTTTAACTTAAAAATGATTTGTTAAAAAGTTTTTAATAATATAATTTGTTTTTTTTTATGTTATAAAATTAATGATTTTTTTTCTACAGCAATTACATATACCTCGCAAAAAATACTTTTCTGCCCAAATCTACTCTACATATGTTTTTCGTATCTGGTTTTTTTAAAGTTAAGGCATTGTTATGATTGTGAGTAATGATTGTTATTTTGTGTATAAAAAGAAAATATGAAATATATTGTTTTATTTCATAAATTAATGTTTTTAATTTACGATAGTCTATTATAAATTACCCATAAAGTATTTGTTACATACATTTACTCAGTACACACAATACAGTAACAGCCTGTGAATATCCCACTGCTAGACTAAGGCCATCTCTCCTTTTTTGAGAAGAAGGGTCGGTGCTTATTTTACTTTGCTGCTCTAATGTGGGTTAGTGGAATACACAAGTGGGCGAATTTTAGGGAAATTAGACACATGCACGTTTCCTCACGATGTTTTCCTTCACCAATCACAAGAAGAAGGGCAAAATGTGTAGCCTAATTTAATGACACCTGATTTTATATTTTTTAGCATGACGCACAGAGCTATCATGATACTAAACAGATAATTAATCATACGACAAATGTAAAACTAAATAATTTATTATCTACATACATATATTTATATTAATATTTTACAAATCATTTTTAAATACAACTTTTCCTAATTTGCCATTGGGTACATCGATGGAGGACAATGCTTCAGTGACTATTCCGGTTGCAACGGTCACGTTGTTCTCTCGTATTGTGAACGGCTGACCTTCAGTCATGACCATGCCTTCGAGAAGGGTGAGATACACCTCGCCGTGATCACCTGGCATCATCATTTCCATGGTAGGTTCTGCAAAATGAATTTGGAATACATTTCTATCATATAATATCCGTGCTGATGTGCACTGAGTCTGCGCAGAGTAGACGTCTTCGAATGCTGAGACATTTTCAGTCTAACTTATTTTTATTATATATTTTTATGTTTCAGTAAGCATTATTTTAATTGAAAAAATAAATATATAATAAAGCTTCTCCTCAAAAAAAGAAAAAGACGCCTTAGCCCAGCTGTGGGAGATTCAGAGGCTGATTATAATGCCTTCAGTTAGAGTTAAATGTATAAAATAATTACCTAAATCGATCCTGCAAGCAATATTCCAAGTACCGCTGAACATTTGCTGGGAATACTTCGAAAATATCGGTTTCTTTCTGCCGCCTTCGCTTCTCGACAAAAAGTAAATCTTCGCCTTGTAGTGGTTGCTTAGTTTTATGCTTTTCGCGGCGCAGAGCAGCATACCCGTTTCAACTGAACGTATTTTCATACCACGGAGTAAAACTCCGACATTATCACCCGCCAAAGCCTATATAGTCGATAGTTAAACATAAAAATTTGGACTAATATGTAAAAAAATCGGAACGTTCTGTAGATCTATGGGTCTGTAAAAATCCCATTACTAAGTAATGATCTCCCCTTTGGCTTTACGTGCTTTCCGAGGCACAGGAGTGTACATAAACATCCTTCGGGTTGCTACTGAGAATATTCGACAGAAAATCCAATAAATTTTAATCTGCCTAATTTGCTTGCACCCACGACTACTACACACTAGACTAACGAGGCATTCACTAACATGTACTCAAAATATTCATACAGTTATAACAAAAAGTGATGTCAGACGTACGAAGTTCTTGGTATACATATTAGTATTTATTGTCACGTGCCAAGTACCAAGAGTACTCGGTCCTTGTATGCAAAAATACCAAGATAAGCGATTAACCGTCAATATAATATAATCCGATTAAAAAATACTTCGATATGAATAATTCCGACACCGTTTATATGATAGTGTTGGCAGCGGCGCGGTTTGCCACGGGAGCAGGGTTCAAATATAATAAAGAGCAATATTTTTAGAAAAAAAAAAGGTCAACCGTTAACTGAAAAGTGGTATTATTTTATAGCATAATATATTTGTGTAGCCAGCTCAGTGCAAGGATTTCTGGGTGGCCATCTAACATCCTTGCAGTAGAATCAAATTCTATTTGACATACGGTAAAATGACCATTCAAATATGCTGGTAAAAAAGCAAAGTTGAATAACGTATTTATTATCTATATTGCGAGTTTTACTTTGAAAACTAAAACAAACAGAATAGTATTAAGGCAGTCTTACCTCAAGAACGCTCGATCTAAAAATCTGAATATCAGACAATGTAGTTTTTATATTAAACCCAAAGCCCATTAACTCAGCTTCGTCGTTTTTCTTCATAATACCGCGTTTAATAGTACCGACCACTACAGTACCTCTACCGGGTACTGTGAATGCATTGTCTATGGGCATTAAAAATGGCGACTCGAGGTCCCTTATTATTGGCGGCACGTAATTGTCGATGGTATCTAGAAGTTGCCTTATCGAGGGTGCACCTGTGAAATGTTAATTTGATTTCATTTAATGTTTAATGTAACAACGTGAAAATATCTCACAGCTGGACAAAACCCATTTTAGTTAAGGAGAAGAAAATTTGGAGTTTCACCATATCACTTTGGAATCATTTTAATGTTTGTACATATATGTGAATTTTAAATGACAAAATACATATTATAAATTTTTCAAATTATAAAATATTATTAAATAATATATTCATTCAAATTTACAGACCCCACCAAACATAAATATACGTAATACTTTCTACAACAAAATGTAATGTGCATGAATAGCGAGACATAATCTTTTAATTTTCCATACAAGAGGAGCAAGATATCAAGCAAAGCAAATAAAAATTAAAAAATACAATAATCAAACTTTCTATCATGTGTCATAAAAATAAATTTTTTCATACCATATTTCAAGATCAGAATACTGACCTATATCTGATTCATCTTCATTCAAAGCTTTTAAAGCAGATCCAAAAATCAAAGGCACTGTACTTCCATTGTAGCCGAAGTCTGATAACATTTCTCGCATTTCAATTTCCACCAGTTCGATAATCTGAAAAATGGAATACAAATTCTTATTTATATAATAATAAACCACACTTGGTGCACATTTGGTTTCTTACTATATTTTCAAACTCACAATTTTGATACTGGTAACATTGAAAGTCTGTCTGATATGAGATTTTATTTTAATGACTTTTTGTTTTAGTAACAGCCTGTGAATGTCCCACTGCTGGGCTAAGGCCTCTTCTCCTCTTTTTGCGGAGAAGGTTTGGAGCTTATTCCAACACGCTGCTCCAATGTAGGTGGAATACACTAGTGACAGAATTTCAGTGAAATTTGACACATGCAGGTTTGCTCACGATGTTTTCCTTCACCGTCAAGCATGACATGAATTTATAATCACAATTTAAGGACATGAAATTCATGGTGCTCTCCCAGGCGTGAACCCACGATCATCGGTTAAGATTCACTCGTTCTTACCACTGGGCCATCCCTGCTTTCTTTTTTGTTTTATTAAAAAGATATTTCAGAATGGCAACTCACATCTGCTTCAACTAAGTCCACTTTATTTATATACACTATTATATACTTTATTCCAACTTGTTTAGCTAGTAGTAAATGTTCTCTTGTTTGAGGCATGGGTCCATCGTTAGCGGCTACTACCAATATTGCAGCATCCATCTGAGAAGCACCAGAGATCATGTTGCGGATGTAATCAGCATGCCCCGGACAATCGGTGTGAGCGTAATGTCTGTTTTTTGTGCTATAACCGACATGAGCTGCATTTATCGTAATACCTGGAAAAAAAATAATAAATAGTGTAATGACAAATTTAGACCAATTTGAATGATATATAAAAATGCTATTTAGAAAAAGTAGTGTTGTACTTATTTTTAAGAAAGTTGACTATCATTAAATTTTTGAATTATTTAGTGTTTATATTATAGTGTATGTAAAATATTAACTATTTGATAAGATATTGAATGAGTATTTACTTGCTTTCAGACCCTTAAGATGAACACTAAACTTAAATAAATATATTAGTAGGTAAGTAGTATTTATCTTTTTTTATATAAATAAATAAATAAATAATATTATAGTAAGGATATTTCAATGTGCCTGTGAATACAAGTACTTCTTATGCATGCTAAGATCATAAACGAAATAAGCTTACCCCTAGCCTTTTCTTCCGGCGCCTTATCAATTTCGTCGTAAGAAACATATTTTGAAGTACCATCTTTGGACAACACTTTTGTGATAGCAGCTGTTAGTGTAGTTTTTCCGTGATCTACATGACCTATCGTACCTATATTACAGTGTTTCTTTTCTAATGTTTTAGGTTTTTGCTTGGTGGAATAATTACGGATATCAATAAAAGCACTGGCGAATTTGTAATTAGTTAAGGATCTAGGTGTGAATGAAGTGTTATGTGGAATATTACGAATTATACAACGAATAATAAGTCCTCCAGTCATATTTTGTTTTTAATTTGGATTATATCATAGCTTTTTGAGGTTATATTTATAATTTACTTGAATATGACTTTTGACATTATTATTTTTCATTGTGTGTTTGTCGGCTGTCGAATGTCGCAGAGACAAATGACAATGACAGCACACTAAGCATAAATTTTATAGATATTACTAGCTGTGCCACGCGGCTTCACCCGCGTATTATTAATAAAGATATAATAAATTATTTTACACACACATATGACAACTGGTAAAGAAATACGTAATCAACGATTTGAAATTAATTTTCATAAGATACCGTATGGTTTACCGATCTTATATATGGCCTAACATTTGCGAAATCACATGTTCTTTGTGAGTACCAATGACCATCAAGATTGGTCAAGCTGTTCTTGAGTTATAAGAAGACATCCAGACAGACAGACAGACAAAAATGAAAAATAGTATAATGTGAATTACTGCATCATAAAACGATTATTTATCACAAAATTAACTGAAAAAAGAAAATGTACAGACTGAACCAATAGGTTTATATAGTAGTATAGATTTAATTCGTGCGAAATAATCTAAGGCATATAAAATAAATAGTTTCTTCGATTACATTGATTCAATACACTTCGGCGTATAGTCGGATAATTATTGTTCAAAACTTCTTTGCTAACATTAAGAACTGTCATTATAGATTTACTTTAACAAGTTTATCTCTTCTGATAGCGTGTGTATTGTGATGCGTGCGTCAGAATGACTGCACAAAAATGACGGCTCAGCTTTAAAATACTACCAGTATTTAGTACCTATTTAGTACCTTTGTTTAAATATTTAGTACTCCGTATCCGTCGACTCCGTATTATGAAATTATTTTTACACTATCATTTAATACCTATTTGGTACCTAAACATTTATTTTTATTAGATCACTAATTCAAAAAATGAAGATTATATTAGCGAAATCAAAAAATATAAAGGTGCGTACAGACTGGTGAAACGTAACATGAAATGTATCATTCTGCCTTTCATTGCATGGTTAGTTACCAAATTTATACTAAATAATTGTGTAAAAACAATTGCACAAAACGGAGCTTTTTTGTGGATATTATAAATGGGTCAGTCAGTTTGACCGGCAGAATAACTTGAAGATGACCGGCCATTTTAATTATTTTTTTTGTTAATGATTTAGGTGCTACGTATTTAAACAAAGGTACTAAATACTGGTAGTATTTTTAAGCTGATCCGTCATTTTGCGTATTCATTCTGATGGACGCGATTGCAATTGGTTTAGTTGCTTTGCAGTGCAAATTGGTTTTATCTTTAATGAAATCTTAATAAGTTTTGTTAGTGTATCTGTGGTTTGTAACATTTCTACACAACGCAGCCCAATCCCATTATCCCACTAATATTATAAAGGTTTATAACTTTATGAGGATTGATAGATGGATCTTTGTTACTCTTTTACGCACAAAGACATAGATAGCTTATATTCTGACTTATCACATAAGATCTGCACCTTACATGCGGGCGTAGCCGCTGCAGAAACTATTTAATAAAATAAAACTAAAAATGTTAACAATATTTACTTTTATTTAAATATTTACTGTATTTCAAACTGAGGTCTGTCATGAGTCTTCATTTCATTTTTAATAAAAAATAAATTGATGAAAGTGCGGTCGCATCAAGAATGCGTTCTTGACGTCTATCAATTGTATCTATTTGGCCACTTAAATATAATATTTCTACTAAAACAAACAGCTGAAATAACATTGTAACACTATTTCGTCACTTCAATGTTATCTCGGATTTCTCTGGAACGCATTCTCACAGTGGCCAAACATTGAGGCAGCTTTCAGTTCATGAGTTATGAAAAACTCAAAATTTTCAACGCTATATTATACCCGTAGACAGAAACTAAGTTAAGTAGTTAAATTTCTCTGTCTACGATTATGCCAAACACGGTCGGTATAAACAGGTCTTGCAACTTCAATATGGGGTACGTTGACATAATGAGGCTGTTCAGCTCAATTTACTGCCGCCAGCGGCCAGAGGCATGACGATAGGTTCGTGCTGGATACAGATACTCAAAAAATTATTGTACATGGAAGATAAAATTATACTATTTGTCCAAAATTATATCACGTTTGACGTTTATGTGGCCGATGCCCGCGCTTTACACACTTTGCCAGCGAAGGGTAATACGGTTGTCCATTTTTTTTTCTTCTGCCTTTCACTCAATAACACTGTAATTCAAAATATTGTTTTCAAAATGTTGTATTCAAACACGTGTTTATTATATAATGAGCACATTCGATGTCATATACATATATAATAAGCACAACACGAGTTGTTTTATTGTGCGCTAAAGTAAAATTATTTCGATAGGCGATAGCAGCGACGTACAGCGGACGAAAATGCGAAATAGAAGTTGTAACACACTCGCACCTATCTCTTACCACTGAAATTGGACTCGGTTGCAAGACCTGTGTATACGATCGTGATGCCAATTAATAACGTTGTCACTTGCCAATCGAAAATCCACGGTCGTATACACAGGTCTTGCAACTGAGTCCAATTTCAGAGGTGAGAGATAGGTGCGAGTGTGTTACAACTGCTAATTCGCAATACAATCCGCTTTACGTACTACGTCGCTGCTATTGAAGCTGATATTTTTCTCTCTCAAGTATTGTGTTATTTAATCATTGCTTTATCGTTTTGTTGAGTTTTGCGGACTTTTTGTTATTTTTGTTTTGTTATTTAACAGTTACGCGAATTGTCATACCTCTGGCGGCCGTAAATTAAACTTAACAGCGTCATTATGTCAACGTACCCCATATTGAAGTTGCAAGACCTGTGTATACGACCGTGCGAAAAACATTATTTGACGTTGACAGTAAAATTTGGATTTTTATAAATTCACTTAACGTCATTGAATTCATTTGACGTAAATTCGAAATTAGAATAACAAAACTTGTATTCAAATAAGCCTGGATTATTACAATGTTGCTAGCTATATTTTACATAAAAAAGAGATGTTTTTATATTTGTAAATATGATTTAACATTAAATCACGTACAGCGTATTTCGATACAAATCTTAAAAAGATGTACAACTGTACATACGTCCTTCTTGAAGTATAAAAATCTTACTTTTTCTATAGATACGAAAATAAGCTGTATGATTTAATTAGTTGTTAACATACCATACAAACAATATTAATTCTAAACTAGCGTTGATTTTTTTTATTTAAATATTAAAAAAAGCTTTGAAATATCGTCTTACTTGACAATACTTGGCTGCTACTGATATGACAGCTATTACTAAAGGAACCCCGTTTTATAATCATGTTGTAAATTATTTGCCAGGCTTTAATACGTACATTCTGTAATACGATATCAAGAATGTTCGGCATTTTAATTTGCCGAATACCAGAGGCTCATCGGCCTCTTGATATATAAGACTGTTTGCCCTCCATATACAATAATAATTATATCATCATGCTATGTATGTTAATTGTTGAATTATTTAATTTTTTGTGTAAATTGATTGGATCAAAATGATAATATTATAACATTTTCAAAATTGTATCATATTTAAATATGTATATATGCGAACATTGTATTAAATTTAAAAAAAGGGCTGTCGGGGGACCCCCGTCAGGAACGAGGTTCTTTGAGATATTGTTTCGACTGAAAAGGTTTTTTAAAATGTAAATTTTGATTGAAGATTTTAATTTGACGGGGGTACCTCGACCGCACTTTTTTTTATAATGTCAAACAATATGTACCTTTTTTAAATTTATTTTCTAGTATTCTGCAAATAAAAAATACAATTATATAATTAATTTTGTTAAGTCAATAAAATACGACGCGGGAATTACTATGAAAAACACTGATAGGCCTTCACTATACACAGAATGACAATTGACATAAAGAAACGATTTTATATTTGAAATAATATAATTTATTATAAGTCTGTAATATGTCGAAAAACTATGTAGGTATATTAATCGTTGGCTGATGTCCATTTATTATTTAAAGAATTTTTAATTATTTTTCTTGCAAGCCTTGAATATTACAAATTTCGTTTCATGTTTTATAACTCTAAATCTATTTACTCATTTCTTATTTTATATTATTACATTTCTTACTTTGTTTCAATTACAACTTATTAAATTTCTAACAAAATCTACATCTATGCTGCTAGTCCTTATATAAATTTTCCAATCATATTTTTGAATATTAGCATATATCAAATTGTTGGCGTTTGCATATAATTTCAGGCAAGAGTATAGTATCGTTCATAATTGTTTAGGCACAAGTGATAACAAAAAACAGAAGTATAATAGGTAGGTATATTTTCTATAATTTTATTAAGAGGCAACACTCGTCAAGGAATGTCAATTAGAAATTTCATAACAAGTTTCTTTTTACACTTTAAAAGCATACGAAATATCAATATTAAATAATACTCACTTATTCTTATTTTTATATGAATTAAATCATCAAATATGCAATATTTTTATATTAGGAATATTATTTGTCACATATTTTGTATGAAAATTGTTATAACCAATCATGTTAATTACATTTATTAACGTATTGTTTTCGTGTATGTATTCGTTTGTATTTATAAATTTAGTATTGACATAATTATAATTAGTCATTATAAATGTCTTTCTGTTTATAACTGTCTTTTGCCCTTGTAATGGAATCACTTAACACTTCACTTGAATATGTTTTGAATTGAACAGCACTTTTTTAACTGTTTATTAAACTTCACAATGTATAAATCCGAATTTCATTGTTTCAAAACTCTGTAATGTAATGTAAATTCGACATTCGATTTCCAGATGAAATGCCTGACGGTACGGAGGTCCATGTTGGGGTCCAGTACCTGAATTATAAAAACATTAAGATTGTAAGTGTACAAAGCAATATCAACCTTGAAACAATCAGTATAGAACTTGAATTTTAAAATAATGTATGTAAAAAATATTTATATTAAAACTTTGTAGAAGTGACACATATTAGGCCAATTGTCATTTCATAGCTTTCACATTAAACATTATAGTGTGGCAGATAACATATACAGTGTAAAGTCATTATAACGAAACTCAAGGGACCGACCATTTTTTATCATTATAAAGAGTTACCTTTGTATGGAGTGACTTTATCAATGTGTGGGTTTTAAGGTAAACCAACCAAAGTCGTTTATCGTTCTAAAGAATAACATTATAAAGAGTTTACACTGTATGTATATTGGTACACTTTTTTTCATATAACTCTGTGTAGTATAATATTCTGTACTTATGCGTAAATATACTCATTTATTTTTAATTAAAAGAAAATACTTCTCTATCATATTATGTGTATGAGTTGAGAGAATATACAGAATGTGTTCTGTGTGTTATATTTATTATAAATATTTATATACACATATGGTAGGGTTGCCTGAAGGAAAATTATATCATGTGTATTATTTGAGCAAAATATATAAGGATCACATTTGTACTATTTTATTTTTATACCATTGACTCAAGCTAGCGAAGAAAGTATAATCTAGTATTGAATTGTAAAACAACTCATCTTTGATTTATACAACACGATACTTTGTACCAACTATTTCTGAATGTGTATTTCTTTTATTAAAAACTGTACAACTATAAATTAAATTTAATAATAAAAAGTATAATAATTGTATCATAATATTATTTCTTTTAATACCAGACTGACAATAGTTTCTGTATCAGTCAAGTATTTTGTATTACTCTAAAAATATAATCGTTATTTCTGAAGTATCATTTAGTATTTAATGATAACGTAGAATTTTAAAGATCCTTAAGATTAAACAGCATTATCTATGTTCATTATATAAATAAATCTTATAAATTTATACCTTAAAAATTATCTGTCCAACTTAAATATTATGATTAATGTTTATTAATACAGAAGAAAATGATTCATTATTTTTAAAAATTAAATATATATTATCTGACGAATGTGCAGTGTAATTTTTTACTTTTATTAGTAAACCAAAATCTAATCACTTCTACAAATAGAAAATCACAAATCCATATAAAGGAACATGTAAGAAATATAATCTAAATTATTATTATACTTGATTTGATCAACATTTGAATCCGTCTCAACATTAACAACAACAAAAAGTTCTAATCGTACCTGATCACAGCACAACAATTCAACCCTCTCTTCTGGAGAGTCATTGGTGCTGTCTTCGCTGCTCTTACCAGCACTTGCTCCGTTGACATCTCCACCACCTACTATTTTCTCAACGACATGTTCCGCTACCTTTCGGCACTGTATGAAGTCGTTTGCTACGAGGCGATCCTGATTAGCATGAATAAATTGGTTAATACAATTTAATAAATCACAAATCTATACTAATATAAATAAATCTAAATGTCTGTTTTTTGTTTGAAGGCACTAATCTATGGAACTGCAGTCAGTTCATTCTTGAGAATGGTCACAGGATAATTTAATATCAGGCTATGACCCAAACTTTCTACCTAAATGGAGGTTTGGTCTTGTCCCAACTATTAAAGGTAGTCAGCTGTTAACTGATATATATTTACAAAAATATATAATATATAACGTTATATAGGTGATAAGACTAACTGCTATCTTTTTAATGAAAAATATTTAGTTTAGAAAAATGGTTAGATTTAATAAGTGAAATATTAATTTAGTTTTTTAATTTAATAAATATAAATTAACTAGAAGAAATAACAATTAGATTCACCTTTTTCTGTCTGTCCTGTTTGCTCTGACAAGTGGAGTGTGGCAGTAAGTAGAATGGCAGTTTATTCAATTTAGGGGCTGCCATTTCTATTGCGACATCAACCACCCATGACGGTACCGTCTCAAGAAGTAAATTTCCTTCCGTCTCCCCTCCCGCATCACCTACCTGGAAAATGTATTTAATATAAAATATTTCAAAACATATTATATATAACATTCATTTTTGATCGAATGATGCTGTTATAGTATGTTTGTATTGTACTTAGCTAAATAAATTATCTATACTAATATATAAAGCTGAAGAGTTTGTTTGTTTGATCCGGCCAATCTCAGGAACTACTGGTTTGAATTTAAAAAAGATTTTTGTGTTGTACAGTCCTTTTATCGAGGAAGGTTCTAGGCTGATTTTTATTCATTATATTTTTATTAATTATACGCGTGTGAAACCGACGGACACAGCTAGTTTATAATACAATTGTTCAACATATTTTAAAATTTCTACAGTATATCATGCAGAAAATTTGTGCCCTGTTATTGAATATAATAATAAATATAAACATAATTATTATATTTTTTATAAACAAAATACACATGTAGTATTCAAATGATATTTTAATAGTTTTTTTGGCAGGAAAATAAGCTTGTATGTTATTTAGATATTCTTTCTATCTAATGAAGTTTTTTAAAAACAATTAAATACAATAAAAATGAATAGGAATATGTCAGTGAGATAAGTCTGTGATAAATTCAATATGAATTTCTATTCATGTTAAATCATTTGACACATACCTGTAGCCTATAAAGAGTTCTGCCACCCACTTCACTAAATATAAGAGGTGTGTGTAGGGGAACACTGAAGAAATTATTTCCTATCACCTTCTGACCGGCTTCGTTAACCCTGTTCGGATGATTCCAGTGTTCCAACAACGCTTGTAACAACAATGCCCCAAAATTAACCTTTTGATCATTTTCCGTTGTCAAACCAGCTTCTTTAGCACTTACCCAAGCACTAAAACAGTCTGTCTCGTCTTGACCTAAATGTATCGTCAACATTCCTGTTTTTAAATCGACATTAAACCAGTTTGGTACATACACCATTTTAAAATGTTTTTTCAGTTCCTCCTCATAATCAATTTCACCTAAATCTTCAACTTTACTCGCTTTTAAAACGTCATATAAGACAACATGGTTTGTTGTATCTTTTGTTAATATGTGGCGTTTGTCATTCAGTACTGTGTAATGTTTAATGGCCTTTCCACCAGCTATATTATGTAGAGGTTGCGTTTGATAAACATTGTTTGTGTTGTAATTATTTTGGTTGTACATATCTGAGTTTAATGAATTAAGTGGTGGCAACTTCCAACACCGAATATCAGAATCAGACGTAGCTACCCATACACCAGATTGATCGGCAGTGAAACATAATTTAAGAATAGGTGCAGTCTCTTCACATACAATCATAAAAGTGTCTGGATTCCTTAACTCTGTTATAATGACTAGACGGTCTCTTCCTCCTGAAATAATATGGGTGAAATTTTCAGTGGCTAAAAGTGCCCATACTGCTTCGGAATGTACACGTATTGTTGACACACATCTCTGCTGTGATAACAACCACAGCTTTATAGTGCCATCAGAACTCCCAGACACACATTGAGAGCCATCTCTACTAACAACTAATGCTTTTACATTGTCCGAATGGCCTTTTAATTTCATAAGACGAGAACAATTTCTAGGGTCCCAAACTCGCAAGACTTTTTCTGTTGAACCACTAACCAGAATAGTGCCTGGGGGGTTCATGGCCAGACTATATATTGATTCTTTGTTACCGACCAAACTGGAAGTCGTTACGGTGTTGTTACTAGCAGTTAGAGCAGTCAAGGTATTAACATCCCATAGGAAAATCGCGCGGTCTAAACCGGCACTAGCTACTTGTTCCTTGTCTTTAGCATAAGCCAATGTTCGCACGTAGTCTTTATGAGTACGTAATGTCGACATGCAGAAGCCTTTAGGTGCATTCCACACTTTCACAGTTGTGTCGGACGATGCACTTATAAGGTTTTTTCCGCCGCAACATAAAACAATATCGTTCACCCAATCTGTGTGATGTTCCATGCTTTGGATGTACCTGTCCTGTGTACCACCACCAGTGTGCCAAACTCGTATAATCCCATCTCTGCCGGCTGAATACAATCTGCCCTGTATTGGATCCAATTGTAATGAACTAACGCCATTTTTATGTCTCCTCTCCTCCTCGTCTCTAATAACAAATGATACTTGGGTCTTTTTACGCATGTTCGTGCCCATTTTCCGACATTTTAAATTGATAATTGAATTATATTTAAAGAATTTTAATGTAAAAAAGGTAATTGAGGCTAGTTGTTTCTCATTTGACGTAAGAGATTTGACGTTTGTGGTTTAACTTTTTTTAGATTGTTGTTATGATTTGAGATTCGTTTTATTTAGACTTATTAAAAAAATATACAATTCAAAAAATAAATACAAAATAATTTAATATTGAATAAAGGATTTAAAAATCTAGATACTACATTACCTGTTTGAAGAAACTATGATCTTAAGTAACATAACATAACATCTTACTTCCCCAGGTTGGTGGCGCATTGGCGATGTTGTTTTTTTAGGGAAATGTACAATGCTTTGTATTTCGTAGTATACTAGTATCGTATTGCCACTATACTACGCGAAAAAACCTTAATTTTATGTTCAGCTCGACCTACTTGTATTATATTATGGTGTTTGTTTCCCAAAAATGAAAAAAATATAATAATTTATGTATGTACGGCAACACCAACGACAAGGTAGGCGGGGATTCCCAAGGTGATGCTTTACTAACTACTATTCCACTCCAGCCGTCTTAATAACGAAATCATGTTGATAGCAATATAAAGGCAGAAAAAAAAGGTCAACCGTATTGACCTTCATATGGTGGAAATGTGTAAAATCTGGCGCGACACTCACCGAAACGTCAAACATGGTATCATTTTGGACAAATAGCATAATTTTATTGTCCATGTACAATATTTTTTGTATCTGTATCCAACCCTGAATGCCACTGTCTATGGGCGTTAGTGGCCACTTACCATCAGGTTCAGGTGGCCCATATGCTCGTCCGCCTACCTATACTATAAAAAAACGAAAAGTTATGGTGATATTCGAGATGAAAGAACCACTTACCATACATGCACATGAGATTTGTCGATCCAGTCTAAGCAACACGAAATTTAACATTGAGAATTCCACAAGAAAATGTTATTTAGATAATTTCTATTCATCGTATTCTTAACCTTTTATGAGTTAAGCAGTCACAGGCTTTGTTCGTTTATAAAATGGTAGCGCTTTACCCACGGCTTCACTCGCTTCATCATTCAGAATAGCTAAATACCAATTTTCATAGCTATTTTTCTTCAAACTTTTATCCCCTTTATGCCAATAGCAGGTAGCTTCCCTAGTACTATACTATTGTGTAAAAAGGCCCGTACCCGTATGCAAATTTACATGACAGCATTACCTCAAGACAGCATTTGTATAAAAAATGTCATAACAACTCCTAATCACGGTGGCAAGTGACAACGTTATTAATTGGCATCACGGTCGTATACACAGGTCTTGCAACCGAGTCCAATTTCAGTGGTGAGAGATAGGTGCGAGTGTGTAACAACTTCTATTTCGCATTTTCGCCCGCTGTACGTCGCTGCTATCGCTTATCGAAATAATTTTACTTTAGCGCACAATAAAACAATTCGTGTTGTGCTTATTATATATGTATATTACATCTAATGTGCTCATTATATAATAAACACATGTTTGAATACAACACTTGGAAAACAATATTTTGAATTACAGTGCTATTGAGTGAAAGGCAGAAGAAGAAAAAATATGGTCAACCATATTACCCTTCGCTGGAAAAGTGTGTAAAGCGAGGGCATCGGCCACATAAACGTCAAACGTGATATAATTTTGGACAAATAGTATAATTTTATCTTCCATGTACAATAATTTTTTGAGTATCTGTATCCAACACGAACCTATCGTCATGCCTCTGGCCGCTGGCGGCCGTAAATTGAACTAAACAGCGTCATTTATTCGGCGTACAACCCCTACTGTTGTTGCAAGACCTGTGTATACGACCATGCTCCTAACGCTCTACCATGCCGAATTTAGTCGATTGTCAAAGGTCGATGTGCAATATTTATTGACGGGTACTTTACTGCCCTCCTAATTGAAACAACCGTAACTTTACAGAATATGATTTCGAGATAATGGCGCGTAAAGTTTTTTACCGAAAATATGGTGTCAGTACTATAGTTTAAGATTTTTTTAAATTATTTTATTGGATAGTAACGACCCTCCTCTTTAAAATAGTACTAATTTTAATAAGATATAATCATTTATTTATTTTTTAAATGACAAATAATCTTGTATTTAATTTTATAATGCCTATAAAGCCTAAGCATGAGTGCCGTATGTAACGGGGTTCCGGTTCTTATATCTAGGAACTGCTGTTACGGTGTTTAACAAATAAAATTTTCTAAATATTTACTAGCCATATAAGCGATAACTACAATATTACTAATTACAAATCAATAGAAGAAAAACAGATTGAAGTGTAAATAATAAAACTTTAACAAGTTGTCTTTATAAGTATTTATTACAAAACATAAATTTTTACTTCTTAAGTAATTAACTAGTGGAAGGCACTTTCGAAATCACATTTTCGTTAATAATTACGAAATTTAGCCATTTAGGCTCTCAAACTTAATTACACAATAAAATATATTAACTAAAACAGACTTATTCTTTAAAAAACTAAACATGCAAATAAGTACACATTTAACTAACAGAATTGCACTTTCAAAATCATTTTGATAAAACAAATTCAGTCATTATTGATTTGCTTATCATCTTTGTAATAAAATATTAAACCTCAGTCTTTAAAACTTAAGAGCTATTGAAAATAAAAAGTATAAAAAAATAAAATAAACAGGAAATTTCGTTTAACAAATCATCGTGAAAAGTAGACTAAGAGATCGGTATATCGAACCAAAACCCTCTCCTGTTATCAGGCATAAGTGGAACTAATTTAGCAATTATTTCTTGTTTTCTCTTTGTAGTTATACCTCTTGGTATTTAATGGATAATTTATGGAAACAAATGTGTTTTTAAAATTTTATTTTCAAGTAAATCCAAATATTCAAATTTAAGACTGTGATTAGTTTTATATTGTAGCATAAAATATATATCTCCGTTCCACTTTCACTGCCATAATATCTCTTAAATAAGGTCTTTGTTCATTCTGCCGGAGTCTGTGTTGGGACGAGTGATCACGAAAATTATAAAAATCTGATAAGGCCATTACCTTTTTTTTGAATTGGCCATTTGAACGCAACTTGCAGTCTTGAAAATCGTAAACTTTAGATTTAGCTTTCATAGAGTTATCAGCGGAATACAATCTTACGGTGTTTATGTTTGGTACACATTTTTAACGAATGATCAAACTCATTCAAACATTTTAAGCATAACAACCGTAGGCGAACTTACGGTATTTAAGTTTAGCAACATACATAAAAATAATCAATTACGGCGCTTATAATAAACATTATCTTGGTTTATGTAAATTTTATCAAAAACATCATAAAGAAGAGATTGTAGATCTCATCACGCTGATTCTGAATCAAGTATTAACTCATTTTTCATAAAAATCGTAGTTACGGTCGTCTCATTAGGAGGGCAGTATACCTACTTATGTATACATATATATTTTTCATTCGAGAAGTAAATTCAAACATTGTTTTTTTATTTAAAAAAAGACAATAGATAAATTTACTTCACGTAGGCAGAGATATTTATTTTTCATTATGTTACGTCGCCGTCTATGTTATTATTAGAAATCACTATACAAAAATATTATACTTTTATATAAAAAGAAAAAATATTTCTTTTACACTAAGTCTTGTTTACAGATAATGTAAGCCAAATTGATTGAAAAGTTATCGTCAAAATGTGAAATCATGTGATAGTAATTGTTTTCGTAAAATCGAATTGTCAATATTATATTTTAATATAGGCGTTGACTGCCTCAGTCTAGCTTTAAGGCCGTTTATACCGAGGTCCTAGGGAGAACCTAGGTCGGGTCGATATATATTAATAATCCTAGTGAATCAGTTAAAGTAATTGAATGCTACCAAATAATATATTTATGTTCGCAGCTAAATGTTATTGCTAATTGGTATTGTTGTAGCCAAAACTAAACTTTTTTGACATTTTCTTCCGTAACTCAAGCTGGAGGAAGCCCAGTACGTGACCCATGTCTATATCTTAAGAGGTCGACTTCCTATATCTCCTCTATCTTATTTTTAAGAGCCCAGATGGCCCAGTGCTTACAACACGTGAATCTTAACGGGTTATTGCGGATTTAGTCACGGGTGATTACTGAATTTTCATGTGCTTAATTTGCGTTTGTATTCAATCTCGCGCTTGGCGGCTAAGGCTTATTAATCAATTCCTTTAGCTTTAAAAGGCGGACTTAATGCCTGAAGGCATTCTATATCATTTAATCTTTACCAATAAACCTTTAATCAGAAATACATCAAGACTGTAATAAAATTTATAAAATAATTTTCAAGGTGTTTGTGCGACAATAATTTAGTTTATAATAAAGTGTAATTTAAAAATAGGACTGTTTTTTTTTTGTTTTTCTTTTGTGCAAAGAGGTTAGAGTTGTAGAACGAAATATAAATCCGTAAAGTTTGTAACGTGTCCACGCGTCCCCAGATGGAGATAAGGACGAAAACTATCGAACAATGACGCAACTTCTCTAACAGTAGAGGTTATGGGATGTCGGATGTCAGGTTGGACAAGTTTTATCGAATATCTTGTAGATAAATTAACTTAAAAAAATTGGTTGGCTGTAAAGTCAGTTTACGGACGACGTTATCAGGTCAAAAAACATAAGCATGATTAGGTCTTAAAAGAAAGAATTCGAATGGTTTTCACGATCACTACAACAGCATAACAAATAAAGATTTTATGAACCTTCATAGCAAACCGCGAAATTATGAAAAATCCACTCAGCTTTATTTTTCATATATAATACTAACATTTACCCGCGTCTTTGTGTACATGGATTTTCCATAATTCTTTTTTTTATACAGGTAGACAGGCAGTAAAACTAAATAATTAAGATACAGATTTTTAACACACAAAACAAGCATTTTTTTCAATATATTTATTAGACCTTTGTCTCGCTGTTATGTATTTACTTATAGTCTATTTCAAACACAAGAGGAATAAAGCCAACTACTTTGACTGATGTCAAGGTGCCTGTTGACTTGGCGCGATATTATTGGTATTGAATAAGCTATGATATTCCCTTAGGATTCGCGAGAAAATGGCGTTTTTAATGTCCGCGAAGTTGTTATCGGAACTTTGAAAGTTAATTAAAGTGGTTATAACTAGTTAAGTGGAATAGTTTTGTATTATAAATAAAGATAAATTAATCAAAAACTGTTTGTGGTGCATAATATACCAGAACTATTAGCAAATTGTATGGAATATGTAAATCTAAGGTGTAATCTTTATTCCATTTTCTATTGGAATAGTGTATTTGAGAAAATGTATTATGTTTTACGGCATTCTACTTTGAGATAATGCTATAGATATTGAAGCTGTTTTTAGTTTTAAAAAAGACCTGTCCGATCTATTTATAATTTTGTAGCCGTGGACTCACTTCGGGATGTTTTTAATAAAGTAAGTAATACTTACAGTTACATCACAATATGTTTACAAAAATATTATGAATGTTCATAATAACATACATTTAGATCATTTGAAAAAATCAGTGACAATCATTATACAAACTCAGTTGATCAAGGATATTTGTCACATATTCCACAGGAGTGTAGCCAGTTAGTAATTTTATACTCGTACATTACCTACTGGTTTCCGCCGACGTCTTCGCTCACGTTAGGTGAGCGAAGACCTTGGCATGGATGGCAGATGTTAGGTATCCTACGTCCTTTTCTCTACTCCTGATAACGTGTAGGTAACATTTTATGATTATAGGTTACGTTATTATTATTTGCAATATTAGTAAAAATACTTAGTAATTAATTATCACTTAATCAATAATTATTTTAAAGTTTTTACTTAAAATGCAATGCCGTCCATTTTTGTTATTGGTTGTTTAACAGTTTTTGTCTCTGTAATTACACTTATTTATAACACTGAACATTTTACAAGTAATCTCCTTAAGTACTGTTCAGTTGTTTTGATTGTCGAACTCGATCAACTGCCAAAACTTATTACTTTAACCAATAATCAAAAGTTATTTTATATATCTTGTCCATATTATAAAAGTAAAATCGCGTATGTGAAATTTTGATAAGACTGAATTACAGATAATATATTTATATTTAAAAAATCTGAACTATATTACTTGATAGACTATTAACGTTCGCTATATTCAAGAAACGATTCCTTTTGTTTACGACCAGTATAATTGTCTACGGCATTGTGTAAAAGTATATCCTATAAAAACGTATCGTAAGGTTCACGTACGTCAAGACGCACGTATTTATGCGAGGAACAACTTTAACGGTTCACTCGTAATTTAAAAACGATCGTTTACTGATGTATAATAACGATTCGTTAAAGATGCTTCACATAAGTAATAAGTAAAGTAACAGCGGGTTTACGCCCCGTTGCTGGGCTTGAGAGGAAGATTTGCAGCTTACATATTACGCTACTAAAAGCAGATAGATTTTCATCCACCACATACAGGTTTCCTCACGAATTATTCCTACACCGAGCACGAGATGAATTATAAACACAAATTAAGATCATTAGATTGAGTGATGGCTCAATGGTTAATAAACTTTGTATAATCAACGCACTGTCAAAAAAATACAAACTTACATTTATTAATTATTAAATTTTGATAATAAAAGTTGATGATTACAATCTAAGATTTTCGAATTTTATCAGTTGATAAACCACTAAATAACCAAAATATTTAGAGGCATAAATGTATATGTCATACACTGTGCTTATTCTGTTTATTATATGTTTTGACCTTCTCGTTTGTCAGGTTAGTATATATATAAAGTTTCAGATCCTGAGGTTCTGAATTTAAACCACTGTACCATTGCCTTCCTCGCCACCAACGTCATTAGTATCCAAGCATTGCATTGCAGCAATAAAAACAAAGAGCTACTGCAGATCTGATTTAGCTGGAATTGTTTGGAAGAAAGGATTTAAAGTACTCTTTTTTACTGTTTAAGTTAAGAATTTTAGCAAACTTGCAACAGGTCTAAGTAACGAGTTTAGTCGGATACGATTCAATTAATTGTAATTTATTGTAATTGCTTCGTATATTTCTAGTGTGTTAGTGGACTCTTGGTAAATATATTTTATTTTTCTTTCAGTCTCTTCTCAAGTAGTGGTGTTTTTACGTTTAACCTTAAATGTAAATAATTTGTAGAGTTTTTTTAAATTATAACCAACTGTGGACTTCAGACGTCGAAAACACAAGTCATAGTTAGTCATGGGTTATGACACTTTGAGAGCAACAATATTGTGAGCATGTCATGAGTCATAACATTGGAATAAGTCATTTTGACCATAAAAAATTCTCTTATTTATATAATTTTTTGAATTAATATACTTATATAAAAAAAAATCTTTAATAAATGTCTGAATTGTTCTCTAAATCTATATACCATAGTTCTACAAACAAAAAACGTGTCAATGACGTGTCATCGACACGTTTAGTTCCTATTAGATAAGCATGGTGAAATAAACTGAATATTTTTTTCTCTAGGAGACGGTCAGCAATTGGTCAAATCTATTATATTGAAAGTATATTAAATATTTTGAGGAAAAGTTTAATTCTATTCCTGATTATTTATATTTGGAAGGATTTTGCAGTATTCAGGAATTTTACGATATTTTTTTGAATTTTTCGAATGTTCTTTATTATCTGATACATGTATATACTCGTACCAAATTAATTTACATAGAGTTGGTAGGCAACAAAAGTTTCACGAACATTAAAGTTGGTCCCAGTGGATGAGAACTTATCACAATACGCAAAAGCAGAGAGCAACTGCTACTAATTTAATAACCAACAAAGTTTGTTATCTGGTTCTTATTCCAAGCTCTTTTCCGAAGACCATTTTGCGTGTTATTCTTATTAAGCTAGTTGGTAGCTAGTTTTATATTATTTTAGTGTTTATGGATTTCCCCAATTAGCGACCAATCGATTCCGTCATTTTCTTCTGATAGCAATGAATGTTTTTTGTTTGTAAATATAATATGCTTCTTAAAGTGATCGTTTTCAAGATAAGGGGTATCCATAAGAATCAGATTAATATAAATATGCCTATGTTTGACAAGCCGGTTGGCGTGGTTGGTAAGATTGCTTTCGCGCCTCAGGTCGTGGGTTCTATTCCCACCCAGGACATTTGTAAATTTGTTGTGTGTAATTATCTATATAAATAAGTAGTATGAATTTACAAAAGTACTGTAGTATATGTAAGTATATCAGTTGTCTGGTTTCCATAGTACGAGCTCTGCTTAGTTTGGGATCAGATAGCCTTGTGTGAATAATGTCCCAGGATATTATTATTATATATATTTATATATGACTTGCTGGCCTAGTGTCTAGAAATAAGGCTACAGACCTGGAGGTTCTGTGTTCAAGATCGGGCCAATAAAAAGTTATTGAGTTTTTCTGTCGAAAATTCTCATAAGGTATCCCGGAGTCTGGAAGTTGGACAAACTTCCAATATTCCCGTGCCTCGGAAAGCACGTAAAGCCGTTAGTCCTGCGCCTGAACTCTTTCCGGCCGTATGGTATTGCCGTCCCATCGGATTATGAGAGTGAAGGGATAGAGAGTGCACCTGTGTTTGTGCACTATAATATGTCCTGCGCAGTTGGCTAATCTCTCTTGGCCGCCGTGGCTGAAATCGGTCTGGATCACATCATTGTATACATATAAAGATTCAATAATTAATATAAATATGGATTTTAACCTCTTTTGGTAATATCTTATTTTTAAATCATCTTATGCTGTGCATTGTTGAAAGATATTGAGACGTAAGTAATGGATTTCTTGATTCTGTAATTATTATGTACCAAATAATTCCAGTAGTTTTAAGAATTCCATTTACAAAACATTTGGCTTAATTATAAAATATAGTTAATACGAAAAAAATTATAACTATTCTCGTATTTTTTACAACTGTAAAATGTAATGAATTGATGATTTCGTAATTTTTTTATTAAAACCACGATAAAATAATAAAAATCGAAAATTGAATCGTGCTATTGTAAAGCTGGTGAATGAAGCAGGTGGGTACAATCGTTAAGTCCAGATGCGATTTGAAATTGGAGTATGATTACAAACGATTTCACAGTTGCGAGTAATGTATGAAAATTTCAGTTCGTTTTAGTTTACCCTAAAAATACTTCCCAAAATTTCGTCCTCATAAATCACACTATGGTGTAATTATAAGTGTCTTTTTTCTCTCAAAATAAGCTGGTTAACAACTCGGATTTTATTATCAAAATTAGAATAAGTTATAGTTTTTATGCATTTGGTATTTTTATTTCTCAAAATCAACGGTGTTTATTACCGACTATGGATTTTATTTTAACAATTTGAATGAGTAGATCGAATTCGAAGTAATAGGTTTCGAAATAGACCCCATGTTTTGAAATCAAGTTCGTTTTTACGTGTAGTTCTGGATTTATTTATCCACGCACACTTATTGTCTATTGTCTATACATTTTTTAATTATAAATTTAGCTCTATGACATTAAAAACATAGCAGAATTCTACGAGTCCACAATTCTTAAACGATGGGCCTATTATGACTATAAATAAAGTAAATTCTGGTATTATTTTGTTTTCTCCGAGGATCTTCTCTTGTTACAGTATAATCTTAATTAGACCATTACAGTAAGGCCGCCCTCATTATAAGACTCTGTTAAGCGATTAACGAATTTGTCTAATGGGGCCATCGTTTTGAGTATAATAAAGACAATCAAGAATATTATATAAAGTTCATTAAAAAAATCTAAAAATAAATTAGAGATAAAGAGAAAATATTTAATATAGGAACAGCCTGGTGGAATAATCTCCTAACCTTCTCCTCAAACGCAGAGGAGCAGTGGAATGTTACTTCACTTTTGATTTGACCAACCTTGACTATGGAACTATACACACACACACACACACACACACACCCTACAAATCGGAACCGGGTCACATACACAGACAGGCTGGTGCAAAGCCGTTACATCAATTAATATAGTTGTAGTATTTAATATATTTTAAATTATTCAGTATGTAGTTTTATGCATTTAAATTCTAAGAAAAAAAGGAAATTGGCAAATACTATTAAGAAAACAATATAAACCGAAGTCAACGGATGCACATGTCGTTGGCGGTCATTTATATTTTTTCAAAAAAACCATCATATTATCATAATGATAGTCCTTTGTTTGTATGAGAAATTCTTATCAGTTTACACCACTGTATTTAGCTCAGTAGTCCGTAGTACTAATAAACATGTTTCTAGTATTATTTCACTAGATGGCGCTATGCGCTCACTCTGGTGAAATTACGAAATGTTATCTCTCAATAATAATTATAATTAATTAATCGAAATAATTATATGAGAAGCTGTAATTCATACCAATTCAATTTAATATAGAAGCTTACTAACCTACAGATTGTCTGCAATTAATCATTATTAAGAGAACAGTAAGACTATTTCTTAATAAAAAACGAAAATCAACACAGAACAAAAGTGAAATATCTAAAAGGTATGCTGGCACATTAACTATAATAATTATCGCAACTGAAGTCGGTTTTTAACATTTCACGATTCGTATCTTATACTTCGTATCTCATACGAAGTGATTTCTTAAAGAATAGTTCTGTAGACTATCCCATGACGTCACATGTGCTTGTGTATGTTCATAGTTATTGTATGTTCATTATATTAATAATGTTTATCAAAATAGAAATGTAACTGGATTGTATGTTGAAATATAATTTAGTTTAATTAAATCATTTCTAAAATGTAAATAATGAATGGCTTAAAAATGTTATAATAGAGTTTGTATGATTTTACAAGATTAATAACTTAAAAAATAATAAGTATGATTTACTTATTGCTAAGCTTATTTCGTATTCTGAAAGTTTTATATAGTTTTGTATTTATCAATGTATAATATAATCTAACATATAAGCTTTGTCATCATCAAATGACAGTGATATATTTCTGATAACGTATACTAATAGCAAAATAGCTTTGGGAAGAATCATTTAATGCATAAATTGAGTTTACATTTGTTAACTTAAATCTCATTTAAAAAAAATTACATTACTCTACTTACGGTGAAGATATTCCCACAACGGAGAATTTTTGTATAACTTTTATGTTAATAAGATAGCATTAAATTCCCACGGTTGTATTAAAAGAAATTTAATACTGCAGATAGTCTGCGAAACATACCTCAGGATAGCTTCCAAGTAGCGCCGTCAGAGGGCGACACAGCGGTCCTACGCACAGTCGTAGCCCCTCTACGGACGTAGAACCACGTTGTTGTCGCTACGAAAATTACGCGGACTTCTTCGATGCGAAATAATTTCGAATGTAGGACGGTGAAGTGAAAAAGTGCTCCTTAAAAAAAAAGAGTGTTTTTTACATTTTATTTTAAACGAAGTTTTCTTTATAAGAAAACTTTGGAGTGAGTTTTTGTAAGTGAAGAAAAGTTGTGTCTATAAGAGTGGTTCGTGCGCTGAGTGTGAATTGAAGTAAGTAAAATTAATTTGGTAGAATAAAAAAGCGATTTTAACATAGGATTTGATTTATTAGTCACACTTTATAAATACTTTTTATTAAATAGATTTCGATTGTTAACATAATCTCTTAAAACTTATATTTATGAATAAGCTTAAGAAATAGAGTTCAGAAGTTATCTTATCTTAAATTTTCTAGAATATTTTTCATTATTTATAATAAATTATTGATATTAATGTAATATTTATTAAGGAAAATATTTACGATCATTATCTTAATATTAAAGTTAAATATAGATAATTTTATTTTAATATAAAATATATACTATAAAGTACTGTTATAAAATATGTATTGATATAAAATATGTTAACATTATATATTAGGTCCTTACATATGAAAATAGCGTTTTATCGTACTGACCACTTTGATCTGAAATATCTCCTCTTTGGTTAAGAATTCCAAATTCAAATTTATAAATTCATTTAGCTGGTACATTTGAGTTTTGAAAACAGCCATTCATTTGTTTTTTCCTCATTATTTTTTTCTTTGGCGTCGCTTATTATCGCACAATGGAAAACATGAAATATCGGTATATTTACGAGTACGAGTTCTACCGTGGCACCAGTGCTGCAGAAACAGCTCGAAGGATTAATGATGTGTACGGCACTGGTATTGCAAAAGAAAGCACGGTACGTTTTTGGCTTCAATGTTTTCGTTCTGGAAATTTCGACCTTCAGAACGAACCCCGTGGACGGCCGGAGACCAAAGTGGAAAATGAAGAATTAAAGGCTATTGCAAAGCATTTCAGAGATAGCTTCGGGGTAAGTGATAAAACTGTATTAATCCACTTGAAGCAAATCGGGAAAGTAAAAAACCTTGAACGATGGGTACGGTGATGGGATGAGTGAATCGAACTTGCAAACACGCGTCGATTGCTGTGTTACTTTGCTCAACCGACACAATAATGAAAGGATTTTAAATCGAATCATTACTTGTGATGAAAAGTGGGTACTGTACGATAGTCGGAAGCGCTCGTCGCAATGGCTGAACCCAGGAGACCCAGCCTGCCCTAACGAAAATTGACTCAGAAAAAATTACTTGTGAGTGTTTGGTGGACTAGCGCCGGTGTTGTTCACTACAGCTTTCTAAAATCTGGCCAAACGATTACGGCAGATATCTATTGTCAGCAACTGCAAACCATGAAGGAAGAACTAGCTGCTAAACAACCGAGATTGGTCAATCGCTCTAGGCCACTGCTGCTTCACGACAACGCAAGACCACACACTGCACAACAAACAACCACTAAGTTTGATGAGCTATGTCTGCGACATCCACCGTACTCCCCGGACCTTGCTCCAACAGATTACCATTTTTTCCGGAATTTGGACAACTTCTTACAAGGAAAAAAATTCAACTCCGATGCGGCAGTCCAAACCGCCTTCAAAGAGTTTATTGATTCTCGCCCCCATGGTTTTTGTAGTAAAGGGATCAATGAACTACCTATGAGATGGCAAAAGTGCATAGATAACAACGGTATGCAAGCAAGTGCAAAGTATGCACTTTGATTAATTAAATATATTTTACAAAAAAAAAAAAAATTTTATATTCCTACAAAACGCCAATTTTATATGTAAGGACCTAATAATTATGTAAACCTCGTTCAGGATTATATAAAATTATACAATCAGTAGATTTTTTCATGTTAATTTCAATCGTAAAAATGAAATATAAAAATCACTTATAAAAACAATGCTAATTTCCATGAAAATAATATTACTGAAAAAAAAATAATAAAAAAATTAAATTGTTGAGCTAAATTTATATTTTAGCTTTTACGTTAAATATCGCGTGTCGTCTCTTAGAATATTTAGTAACCTTATTTACACTCAATTTGGTATAACAGAACGTGGGCTTAAATCGAAATTTCTTTCATACTTTGTGACAAGGAACATACTAATTATTAAGATAGTAAAATTTTATGACTAGAAAGATATATATTTTTACCATACAGGTCTAGTAATATATGTATATATTTAAATTTATTTGCAAGAAATCCTTTAAACAACACACACAGAGAAATAAATAAATAATCTATCAATAAAAATATATCTAAATTGATATTGAAATTCATTTGTCGTTAACGGTACTTAAATTACACATGAATATTGTTTAATTAGTTGAACAATTGACTGGACTGCCTCGTTTCTCTAGTGGGTACGACTAAACTAACGCTAAATAGCGTTTACAAATTATGATATAAATATTTATTAGTAGCTTTTATCATCTTACCTTACCTTACCTTACACATATGTGCAGCAGTAGTCAGTTTTCTCGTTTAGAGAATAATGATGATAATTATTAATATAACTTTAACTTAAATAATATAAAATAGATATTTTTTTTTAATCAAAATACATTTATAATTTATTAGTATTAGTTCTGAATATTTGTATGGGTGTGTGAGTGAGTTGCAACATAACGGGTCTGTAGCAGTCACTGCGAGTGGTTTTTATTGTCACGGAGCTTTTCGTTTAAATCAAACAGGTATAAGTAATGTTCCACAAAGGAAGTTTTTCTTTGTTTTGCGAACAAACAAAAAGAGCGAAAGAGACAACTAGTGCAAATGTACTCTTTTAAGTAATTTTAAAAAAGGAGAATGTTTTTACTGTTTGTTTATCGATTACTCGAAAACGGTTAAATCGATTAGGATAATTCGACTTTTTTTGTTCTTTCTTCTATTGACAGTCCTCAGGTTGTTTAATATATATTTTTCGAATAACCGAAATCACTTGGGTTACCCAATATATATATGGAATATATGGAAAAATAATAAATATGAAATACTGTGCTTACCATGTATCGGGAAAAATATGGCGTCTTGAACAAGGATCATGTTTTGTATTTAAATCAGATTCAGTCGTTTCTTAGTAATTGTATAACAGTGAAAATAACAATTTAGTGCCTTTTAAGTCATTTGTTCATTTCCTGATAACGTTAGGCTATAATGTTTGACACATAGTATAAACTCTTATAAAAATTCTAACATGAGCCCTAATGTGGCTCGCTAGACCAAATTTGGTTTTAAAAACCCATCGGTGTGTTACAGTGCAGTTGGCCTAGAAAGTTATATGTACATATGTAGGATGGCTTAGGTCTCTCTTTTCTTAACTGGCGCTTTTCGTCTAGTGCCTGAAGGCGGTTTTTCCTCAAACGTCTTGATCTTCATGTAGATGGTAGAGCGTCAAGATGAGATTTGAGAAGCAAGCAACGGACTGTGTCTATGTAATTTAATTTATACACTTTAAAATTTGGACTAATACTTTCAGATGTTACACGAAACCGTTTCGAAAAACGCGAAAGGAAAAAACACGTGAGGCTAAGATAGCTTGTTCGATAAATGATGTTTGCTTAAAATATACACATCGTGTTGATTATACATATCTATATACTTAAATGTGTGTCAATATCTTTAGTTATTATGAGAGGTTCAATAAGATGTGAGGAGAGGTACACAATCATTATGATAATTTCATTCACTTAGTTCTAAATAAGAAATTACAATGACATTTAATATTGTCACAACTACAAGTATAACAACTATTTAAGACTCTTCTAAGCCTAAACAAAGAATGTATTAAATGATAAAAAACTAAACATCAAACATTACATTTCAACATAATAAATAATATTATACGTATTTAATATAAATGTAAAGAAATTTGAAATTATAAAATACAAAACATTACCTAGTGCGGAATTTTAAATTAATGCATAATTATAATATGATAACACAATGAAATACTTTCTTCTTCAAATACACTAAGGATAATGGTAGAATTATAGTGAAAGAGTAGAATTTTTACATTATACGAAATTATCTAGATTTTCTCCGCTACATTTAAGTGTAATTCGTCGTATTCAATTTATCACATCGTCAAATAATCTTACAATTTTCAAGAAATCTTACAGAAATTCGGTTCCTTCAATTTACCTCAAAATAAATTCACTCAAATAAAATTTATTAAATCTTTTATTCGATTCGATCATAATATTTTTCAACGTTTGTATTCTGTCAAATTATCTGTAATTTAAGTGTATTAAATTTCCTATGTGTCCGTGAATTCATTTCGAAATTCAATTGCGATCGCAGCTGTGTGTGTTATTATGTATGAAATCACTTCATATCTAACTCGTGAGATATTAGATAAGACACGATGATACGTTAATCGTGATCAAAATAACTTGGTGGTAGAGTTTTGTGCAAGCTCGTCTGGGTAGGTACCACCTACTCATCACATATTCTACCGCAAAACAACAGTACTTGGTATTGTTGTGTTCCGGTTAGAGTGAGCCAGTGTAATTACAGGCACAAGGGACATAACATCTTAGTTCCCAAGGTTGGTGGTGCATTGGCGATGTAAACGATGGTTAACATCTCTTACAATGCCAATGTATATGGACCGGAGCCGGTTGGCGTGGTTGGTCGTGGGTTAGATTTCCACCGAGGACAGACACATCTGTGCACGAACATGTCCGCTTGTCCTGAGTCGGAGTGTAATTATCTATATAAGTATGTGTTTACAAAAGAAAAGTAGTATATGTAGTACATCAGTTCTCTGGCTCCAGCACCTCAGCTTAGCTTGGGATCAGATGGATTTGTGTGAATAATGTCCCAGAATATTATTATTATAAATTGATTGTAAGTGCAAACTACGACCGATTATTGTTCCTGCCTAAAAAAAATCTTAATTTATAGAGGTTGCCTGGAAGAGATCACTGTAATTGATAAGGCCTTTGCATACGTTATGTACTGCCTGTTGTTTTGTATAATGCTTGTTAATTGTATACAATAAAGACTTAAAAAATAAAACATTTACATAATACACATATGATATATCACAAAACTTTAAATTAAGTCACTTATCCAACTTAGTACTATTGACGAGATTAGCGAACTTTTATCTTTTATCGTCAGTGTATCGTCTCCATTCTTAAGTAGCACTCGATTTTCATTGATTCGTAAAAGGTATATGAAGAATTGGATCAACTGACGTCAAGTGAATTATTGGCAATAAGTTATTACATATCTGGAAGAAGGCGTTATGATATGGTAGATTACTTAGGAATTTAAACAAATTAACAATTTTTGGTTTTCTTTTTTATTGAAGTAGATGAATATCATGTTCCCAAAAAATATATGCGTTGACAGCTTGGCCCCATTTCATATCAGGGAAATACGTTAAGAGCCGAAGCCGTAGAAAGATGTTGAATTGACCGAACAGAGTACATATTCCTTAATTCCAAATGATATCTTTGGACCATTTACAGTTGAAATGCTTGGACTTGAAGCTAGAGAAAATACATTGTTGGAACATAGCGGTATAACACCCCGCTTTATTTCTTCTACTAGTGACAGGAGGACTAGTTCGGAGGATTTTTCGTTCAGATAACCAGAATTGTGACATCGAAAAAATGCTGCCAATATTTTTGTCACCAAATCACGTGATCCAAATTTGTGCAATATTGATTTTAAATTTACAATTCTATTTTGGACTATAATAAAAATTATCATGTAATCAAATGAATATAATTTCATTAATCACTCTGATAATAATTGTGTTATCTACAAAACTCCCAAGTGATACGGAACTAACATTAGTAGCTAATACCGTCAGTTTGCAACTCTTGTCTCTTACTAATTTTCCCGATAAGAGCTGTAAGTTCCACTATATATGAAAATGAGTTCACAATATAGCCGTGTTATGCAACGCTATTACATTATAACTTGCTTTATTAAAAAATGTTTGTCTTCGTGTGGCTTCATAATATTTTTGTTACACACAAAATTATTATTGAAGCTGTTTATTGAAGGAAATATCTGGAAAAAATATACAAACAGTTTCAATATGTATTATGTACCTTTGCTATTAATTGTTAAACCCTTTGAACGTTAAGTACTCAATCAATACTAGACATTATTAATATTTTCATGTTAAAAATTATTATTATTAAACTTGTAGTGGCATGCGCTGATTTAATACATATCAAAAATTTTAAAATTCAATATCATATTAAATTTTTTATATTAATTTATTTTCCAAACTTAAAAGGCGATGTATTATAAAATATCTAATAATAACTCTAGTCCTCCGGCCCGACTTCGGCCACGGCGGCCAATCTCAAGAGAGTTTAGCTAACTACGCAGGACATATTATAGTACACAAGTGTGTGCGCAATCACAGGTGCAACTCAACTCATATAACCCGATGGGACGGCAATCCGACACGACCGGAAAGAGTTCAGGCGCAGGACCAACGGCTTTACGTGCTTTCCGAGTCACGGGAGTGTACACATTTCTTGTGTGGATAATGTACCAGGATATTATATTTCAATCGGAGACAAACTCTACATTTACGAATAACATCGAATCGATTTTATTCATAAACGAACGAAAACTTTAAATTGGGACAAGAAACGTTCAACCTCCCGTTACGTTGATAACAATGGCATCGGTTGATCAATGATAACGGTGATGCCACAAGAAACTTCCAGCTCCGAACTTGTGTCAAGTAAAATATCCAATCTTAAAAGTTGTAAAAAGACGATGCCCTTTATTCTTTAAGTTACTTAGGCTTAAAATAATTACTAACTAACGTTCATTACGTTCCCGGGTTTTATATTTAAGGTTGTAAAAGTAAAGATAAAATGTGGATTACTTACAGCGATAAAACACGAAAGGTTCTCAATTTTATCGCTTGATTAATGCAATTGAATAATTTATATGTTTGATGTGCCATATTTTATAAAATCATTAATATTTTATTTTTCTCTTTGATCAAGTAAGGTATTGTTAATTACTTTAAGCTTTAAATAGCTAATCTTTACAAGTATATAGCTATAAATTGCTATCCTTTACTCAATATATTCAAATAACCCATGAAGGATAATGAGTTCCAGTCACGTCATAAAATAAAAGTAAATCTAAAATTTTTAGTTAATCACTTATGATGTTATGACTTGGTACAAAAGCTTACTTGTTTGTAATCCATGTATCAACTTGTGTTTAAATATATAATGGCCGTGGCGAGGGATTGGGCTTAAGCCCTGGGTCAGGCCAAAGGAATCTCAAAAAATTCTCAGTAGCAGCACAGCTGCCTTGTACCTTGAGCATGTAATGCTGCTCATGCGCGTCATTTCTCTTAGGTTTATTAGGTTTACTCGGTGGTAGAGCTTTGTGCAAGCTCGTCTGGGTAGGTACCACCCACTCATCAGATATTCTACCGCAAAACAGCAGTACTTGGTATTGTCGTGTTCCGGTTTGAAGGGTGAGTGAGCCAGTGTAATTACAGGCACAAGGGACATAACATTTTAGTTCCCAAGGTTGGTGGCGCATTGGCGATGTAAGTGATGGTTAACATTTCTTACAATGCCATTGTCTATGGGCGTTGGTAACCACTTACCATCAGGTGGCCCATATGATCGTCCGCCAACCAATACAATAAAAAAAAAAGTCCTTTGATAATGCCGTCCCATCAGATTATGAGAGTGAGAAAATAGAGATATATACATATATTCTGAAGGTTGCGTTTAGCCAGATTACGATTAAGATTCAATGAATTGAGTTAGAAGTTTTCAATATAATAAATATACTTGTTCCCAATCAATTCTCAAGACTTGCGGAACTAGTACTACTTTATGAACTCGCTTCGTATCTCACTTGTGAAATGGTATCAAGTGACTTACATTGTTACGCAATTTTGATGCATGTATCTTTTAACTATCATGATTATTAAAGTCAAATTCGCGTAACACGATACACGATATTTCACGATAAATTTCTGCGGTGAGATTCAAAATTGTTCTTGAATGTCAAAATATGTTGAAACCCGTTTTATAATCTATATGAGAACTAAAACTTTATTACATTTCTTCACTGTACTTATCAAGTGCGACAATGAATGGGAACTTCAAAGACAAAACGTTAAAACTTTTGTCATTTTTCTAAAACCATTTTGTTTTCGGGTAATCGGATTTGTAGAATACTTGAAACAGTTTTGCGGGTATAATTTCTTTAGCTAAACTATAAACACAAACGCGCACATTTTATGTATTTTTTTTTCTTAAACTAAGATATTTAGCGATTTTCTAAAGTTATAATTTTTTGAGTGTAAACCAGATTCGAAGATATTTATTTTATGAATACAGTAGCAGCCTGTGAATATCCCACTGCTGGCCCTAAGGCCTCTTTTCTTCTTTTTGAGGAAAAGGTTTTGGAGCTTATTCTACCACGCTGCTCCAATGCGGGTTGGTGGACTAAACATGTGACAGAATTTCAGTAAAATTTTGACACATGCAGGTTTCCTCACGATGTTTTCCTTCACCGTCGAGCACGAGATGAATTATAAATCACAAATTAAGCACATGAATTTCAGTGGCGCTTGCCCGGGCTTGAACTCACGATCATCGTTTAAGATTCTCGCGTTCTTGCCACTGGGCGATCTCGGCTTTTTATTAATAATAAATATAAATGAAGAGGAATAAAATTTATACTATATTTAGCTAGTATATGCCTTAGCTGGATGAGAAAAAAGAATCTGGTACAATGAAAATGCAAATAACGACCACACGCTGTGATGTTATTAATAACATATTCATTTCAATTAAGACTTTAGCAAGCAATCAAATATTAATTTCCAATACAATAGTCTCATAGTAATTAATTAAAATTAATATATGTATATGAAAATTACAATTGCAAGTCTGCGGTACCGTCAATTAGTTGTTCTACAGTCTGACGAGAGTATAATTACAAATACTAAGAAAATTACATCTTATGTCGCATGCTTATCTGTATCGACGACTACCCGTATCGACTTCACAAGAGTTAAATAAGCATTTTGTACTTACGCATCGTACAATACGTGCCGCGTATTTTTTCACTCGTTTATTTAAATATCTCTTATATGATATAAGAGATACATGAATACATTTTGTAAAGAAATAAATTGGTATTCCAATGATAATAAGGATGTCCTTCTGACCGATTTCGGTCACGGCGGCCAATCTCAAGAGAAATATTATAGTTCTCAAGTGTGTGCAAAGACTCCCTACATCCTCACTTTTAAAATCTGATGGAATGGCAATCCGACACGACCGAAAAAATGGCTTTACGTGCTTTCTGAAGCATGGAAGTGAACTCACTTTCAACTTCCGGACTCCAGTGCTACTGAAATGAAAAACCCAATAACTTTTTATTGACTCGACCTAAGATTTGGACCCTCGGGGTCTGTGGCCTTATATCTAGCCACTTGATCAATGAGATAGTCAATTCCAATACCAATACCATATCTTGATCAATTTTTGAATGTTGATCTTAGATTTTGTATCTGGTAATAAATCACATAATAACAGCATTATATATAATTTAATGATAATATAAACCAAAGCCACGGATAACATGTCTGTACAAGAAAAAAGAGATACATCTATAAATATTCATGTAAGATAATTTAATAATGATTCCTACTCAAAGTTTTAGAAATATTGATACAAAGTTTTCTACATCAGTTTTTGCACAAGAGCCACTGTTCAAGTTTTAACTTAAAGTCATCTATATACTCCGGAACTTAAAGTTACTCCTCACTATTTGCTAATTCAAATAGTTTGGAAATTTATATTAATTATTAAAATATCAAATCATATTTATTTTTATGATATCATTTAAATATTGTTTATCTAAATGCAAATAATGAATATTTATTTATTTGTGAAAGTAATTCATTAAAATTAAAGTAATGTAGTGCCTTAACGTCTTACGCGAAGAGGATCACCTTTCCTCTTTAGAAATAGATTTGAATTTATTGCACCACTCGGATCCACTGCGGGAACTTTGCAAAATACAAAATCTTAATAGAAAATAAAAAAAGTGATTGTTTATGACGTAATTGTTGTAATTTATAGTAGAAACTATAATATAATAAAAACTCCTTAATATGATCTCGAAATTTAAATGATCTACCAGACTGAATTATGTTTTAGCATTACAGTAACAGCCTGTAAAGTTTGTAACTTATTCCACCACGCTGCTCTAATGCAGGTCGGTGCAATACAAACGTGACAGAATTTCAGTGGAATTTATCACATGCAGGTTTCCTCACGATGTTTTCCTTCTCATTTAAGCACGAGATGAATTATATTATCATATAATTAGGTATCTGATTAGGGATCGTATAATCCTCTCATACTTGTTGAGTTAATTATTTCGATTTTTTATAATATAATACGAGATATGTCAAAAATCTTATTTCTTTCAAGAACAACAGTTGAATGAATTGTAAGGAGTTGACTACAAGTCCGACTTGAATTAAGTCCAGCTGTGTTTAATGATCAATAATTATAAAAATAAGATTGATGATATTCTTACACAGTAATAAATAAGATCGCTGCGTTAGTCTAGTGGCAAATTTATAAGGCTCCAGACTCCAGATCACACAATAATGCAAATGTTTAATATTTAACAACAGAAGTCTTGTATAATGTAAAGTCAGGACAGTAGTACCTTTAATTTAATGCTACATTATCCCCAAGCTTGACTTCACTCAAAGTTTCACTAATGATGGCGTGCTGACAAGGCGTTCCAACCTATATTCTTTGAAGATGTGATTTGGCCCTTAAAGCAAGATAAGCCTGAACCAATAATATTCCAATAGGGACTTTTAAAAATCTTTATGTCAAATCTGTAACATTATTATTTGTGAATGTTTATGGAAAAATGAATAAAAGAAAAAAATTAAATATTCAAAACGTGTTATTAAAAAAAAATCAATATTTAATTTCATTAAATAATAAGACATGAATATATGTGATAATAAGACATGAATTTATATGATGACAGTAATAATTAAGAAAGAATAAATTATTTCACATAAAATATTTCGATAGTTTCCACTAATTAGTGTTCATGACGAACTATCACGAACAAGATGTACATAATACAATTACTATGTAATCCAAAAAAACAAACGGTTAAATCGCAACTGTCTCTGAGATTAACAAAGGCATTTTCCTGGTAACGTGGCTTAGAGATTCGACGTAAGATAAAAACTTTGCTGTGAACCGCAAGAAAACTCCAAGATTAGATTTCGTTGAAACTCCGATTCAGAAAGAGGTTACTTATTGAGATTGACAAAAACAAATTTCTCAACAAATAGTCAAAATAATATTCTAATATATTGCATATGTTTCCTTAATAAATTAATTATTTTAGCAATTGTTTCCAAATTTCTTTTTCGAATAGATATTTATTTAATATGTTCACCCAGTTAATACCCATAATGTTTCATATTATGACGTTATTCTGAATTGATTCGTTATAAATGAAAGATGTTCGTTTTAAAGAGTTGACTTAGTATTTCATATAAAATTAACTGCGTAAAAAGACGATTCAAAAATGTTTATAAGAGCTTACTTGAATAAAAAATATTTGATTTTAAATGGTTAGGAAAGAGTCTATTGAAATGGTTTATAATGGTCTCATTATTATAAGGTCAACATCTATATTTCTGGAATGAAAAAACGGTAGAGAAATGTATTTTTGATAGAACGGCTTACAATGCTTTGTTAGTGACAATAACATAATTACATCTAAAATATCAGCATTTAAGTAGATACTTGCTCCATTGTACGGAGCGATAACTAAATCTTCTAACTAAAAAAAATCGATCACTTGTTTGGCGATTTGGCTAGTATTGTAGCAAAGACTATTCTCCCGACATTACAAAATATTTTTATTTTCCACTCCATCTAAGCGTTAAGCTTGTGGGACTGTTTATGACAAGGACCCAAGAGGTTACGGCTGAACCTGTTACTCTCACATCGTTAGATCCGTACGCCATTAAACAACACGACAATAACATCCATATTGAAGCTTAAAATTAACTCCTCCACTTGTTTTGAGAAATATGATTATTCTTTATTGGCTGCAAATTATTTTGCATATTTAGTGACACCATTAAACAATGTGATTAGTAATTTTTTTGGCAATATTTTTAATTAATAATTTATTAATATTGACAAATCTTCACCAAGCATTAGAATTAAGAAAACATAGATTTATTGTTCACATGTACAGAACTCCAAATATCACATTAAGATTTCTATTTATTTATTAGTTTAACATTTTCTATAAGCATTCGTTGGATCCATGCAATATTACACTAGTAATGGTTGGTACACGAGTCCCCTTTCCCACACTCCCTAAGTCTCCAGGGAGCAGTACAGAGTGACGTGTCAATAATAATCGATCAGTAAGTCTACCCTAATAGCTGCATTAAACGTCCAAAGCGACGTTTAGTTGCGAAAGTGTTTTAAGTGAATATAATCTCGATGGAATGTTCAATATAAATCCTTTGTAGTATAATGTTATATAAATTACACTCTGGAGGAATTATATCCTTTTAAAATTGATGCTTGATTTTTATTGTAATTTATGTAATAATAATAATGTCCTCCAGACCGATCTCGGACACGGCGGCCAATCTCAATAGAGATTAGCCAACTGCGCAGGAGATATTATAGTGCACAAGTGTGTGCGCAGACACAGGTACACTCTCTCTTCCCTAGCTCTCATTATCCGATGAGACGGCAATCCAACACGACCGGAAAGAGTTCAGGCGCAGGACCAACGGCTTTACGTGCTTTCCGAGGCACGGGACGTGTATACACTTCCAACTTCCAGACTCCGGGCTGATACTGATAATTAGAAGATAGAGAGAATTAGAAGAAACCCAATAACTATATATTGGCCCAACCTGGGAATTGAACCCAGGACCACCGCGTCTGCGACCTTATATCAAGCCAGTATCAATTTTGTACAGTTGTGAAGTGTGCTTGCGCGTTTTTTTATATTATATCATCTCCGTAAAATATCTATTTAAAAAAAAAGAGAAATGTTTTTACGCATAATATTATGTCATTGTCTTTTTACTGATAAAGTTAGCTCCGTATTCTTAACTGAGAAAACTTTACATATCTAATAATAAAAACCATTTATATTAATTGTACATTCAAAAAAATCATATAAATATTTATGTTATCACATACAAAAAATCAATACATACTTTATTAAATTACAATTAGCAAATATAAATGCTATCTATTTTGTAAGTGTCTAGTAAAATTAAATTTTAAAATTTTAATACTGTCTTAGTGAGTAGACAAATGCGAGGGGTCTATTTTTTTGTTAGAAGATTTAGTTATCGCTTCGTATCCACTTAAATGCTGATATTTTAGATGTAATTACATTACTGTCACTAACAAAGCATTGTAAGACATACAATAAAAGATACAACTCTCTTTCTTTTTTTTATCCCAGAAACGTAGGTTTATAGCTTATAATAATGACATCATTATAAATAGACTCTTTCGGGCTCTGCAATAGTAAAATATGCTGATTAATATTTAAAAAAAAAACGTCAGTGTCATTATCCTCGGCTACTTATTTAATTACCTTCGTTGACTTTCATTTCATTATTCATAACCTCCAATTAATGTAATGAGTATTTTTTAATATTTGGATGAAATAAATCTTTTTAATAATGACATTATTAATAATGATCGGTGTGGTCGGTAATTAATACAAATGACGTATAACACTTTCACACAAGAATGTATATGGTATATAGATAATAAGAGTTGAGACTTTGTGTCATTAAATACAATTTTGTATTATATGATCGTAGATGTTATAAGTCGCATAGAATGGATGTGTTCACAGCAGTTAGTATGCTTCCTTAGCTCACGCTCGCCCTCTTATCGGGTTCTCTCTATTTTCGATTCGTTTATAATAAAGACGGTGTCAGCCAAAGTTAGGTGAGGCAAATCTATTTAAATTAAAACGATTACTTTTCCTTACCCTTGACTGGTATCGTCTACTAGCAATAAATTTTTCTATTGTCCTTAATTTTATGTTCTTCAATGCAATAAGAAATATTATCCTGAGGTGTACATGCAGGTATATATTTTTTAAATTATAAAATATAAGTACTTTAGATGATTGATTATGAGTGTCTTAGATAATGTATTTAAAAGGGCGAGCCGACATGGCCCGGTGCCTAAAACACTTTAATCTTTAACCGAAAATTTTATCACGATATTTACTTTTACGAGCACGAGAAAATTCAATATAAGCAAGAATTAAGCACACATAATTTCAAAGGTCTGTGTTTGAACCCACAATCTTCATTTGAGATTCACGTGATTTAACCACTAGGATATTTCGGCCAAATTATAAGTTCCAATTTAATTCCTACTCAGTTATATTTGCAATTTATCGGATGGATAACAGTTGAATATATCATATAATGTAAGATATAATCAAATTTACCTAGTACTAGCGTTTATAATGGAGACTGTTCGAAATTAGTGTATAATTAAAGTGAAATCAACGCAAGCTAGCAATAAATTCGACTTGCGGTTCCTGTGGTGTAGTGCAGGCGATTAACGTTCCAGCCTATATTTTGTATAACATGCCATTGTTATTAGAGTTTGATTCAAACTTTGCTATAAAATTAACACGTACTATATATATGACTATCATCTCAAAATCAAAATAATTTATTCAACATTGAAGTATAATATTTACTTATTGACAGTCAAACTAAAAACTGCCACCGGTTCGGAAAATAAACACCCAGCCCTGAGAAGAACCGGCGAAAGAAACTCAGCGGGTGTTTTTTCATCCTGTTTCGTTTACAAAGTGTAAAAAAAGGAAATAGCCAAGCGGCGATTGTTTCATTCCCAAGGTGTGATATCTATCTATATATATATATTCTATATATTTAATATATAAAGCTGAAGAGTTTGTTTGTTTGATCCGGTTAATCTCAGGAACTACTGGTTCGAATTGAAAAATTATTTTTGTGTTGGATAGTCCTTTTATCGAGGAAGGCTCTAGGTTTATTTTTATTTATTACATTTTTATTAATTATACGCAGGTGAAACCCTGAGGCATAGCCAGTCATCCATAAATTCATAATTGTGTATTAATCTGATCAATAATATGAAACATTTAGTAAATTAGTTCTCCGTTCAATATGCAAATTAGTATTCCTTGAGACGGCTTGGAACTTATTCACGGTTTGGTGAATACATAAACGCCAGATTTTCATCCATCAAATGTAGGTTTCCTAACGATGTTTTCCTTTACCGTGTACATTAGGAATTATAAGCACATTAAAATTCAGTCATGCTCGTCCTGATTTGAACTAATGTTTGATTCTTGTTCTAAACACACAACATCTTCTCTACGTACTATTTGTTTACACTTCTAGAATAATCAATAAACCATCCAACAGCGCATACTGATACAGTACAATTACCCAATATACTGATTTAGATAAATTTAAAAAAAAGGAATACACGAACTGAAATCGTTGTCATCATAAGTTGTTATGATACCTGTTTTTTTTTTTATAGAATAGGTCGGCGGACTAGCATATGGGCCACCTGATGGTAAGTGGTCACCAACGCCCATAGACATTGGCATTATAAGAAATGTTAACCATCGCTTACATCGCCAATGCGCCACCAACGTTGGGAACTAAGATGTTAAGTCCCTTGTGCCTGTAATTACACTGACTCACTCACCCTTCAAACCGGAACACAGCAATACCAAGTACTGCTGTTTTGCGGTAGAATATCTGATTGGTTCGTTGGTTTGATATTTTTATATAAATGCCACATGATTATTATAAAAGCCGTTGTCCATGACATAATAGTTACATGACATAATAGCTACATTATAAAAGCCGGGGAATTTTGTTGATCGTCTTAAAATCTAATTCAATATTGTTTTGACAATGTAACTATTCAACACTTGAGTCACTATTAATTCGAAATTGGGCTTATGGATTACTTTATTATACTTAAAATTGTAAGATATCAAATAATGGCCACTACAAAAAAAGCCACCAACGAAAACCCGCGAGATCGAAACGGTATTGCTACTATTAATAAAATTAATTAAAACTCATATATCATTCAATAAATGTATGCAGTGAAATTACAATTAACGTGAAATTGATCCGTGAAATTATATTAAATAATGATGATTTTAAGAACGTGCTATTTGAATTTAAAATGCTACAACAGAAATAATAATATTATGAATTTTATAATCATCCTGTATCGTGAATACAACAAAGATACTAGTTAAGGTGTTTACTTTCTTAGATAAAACCAGATGTAATTCTATTAATAGAAGTTAAGTAACCTTTGTTTAAAATTCATAGCTAGACTTCTATGTAATTTGCTCCTAATTTCTAGTCTTTATATTCTCGTTAGGTGAAATAAAATTCACCGCGGGTTAATTAAGAGCTCAAAACAGGAAAGCGAATTTTACAAAGACAAAGTTCTTTAAAATATACTCCGCTGGCATCTCGCCACGTGAAAATATACTTTGTCACAATTAAAATAAGCCCTATATTAACTTTCTAACGAATTGGACTTAATGCAATTTTATATTTTAGTTAATTTATCGCAGAAGTTGCATAGCGCACGATCTCCCAACTCCTAGTTTTTTTTACTTAGTCTTTTGAAAAAGTTTTTTTTTAATTTATTTTGTCTATGGTATTGTTGGTGATTTATTTTATAACGATGTCCTGCATCGCATCATTTATATCTTCCAATGGAAGGAATGCAATCTAACTATTCCCGTAAGCCTATCTTGATTTAGGGGGATAATAGATTGACACAGAGAGATTGTCTTCTGATCACAATGCTTTGTGGCGAACCAGGTACACATTGGATTAGAACAATATCTATTTCGACTAGAACTATAAAAGCAGGTTAAATACACATGATACACATTGATTGTAGACAAATCTCTCTTACTTTATAAACAATGCTTGATAATCTATAAATTGAATATAATATTACTTTCAACTGTGGTGATATTTTTAGTATTTCATTCTAGTAAGTCTTACAAGCATTTTAAAATCGTTATTTTGAAAGTTGATTACAGGTTTTATCAGTTCCGAATATTTATTTTATTTTGAAGAATATTTAAAATTTCATAGTACAGCTTTATGAATTTAAATAACAATTTTGTCACATTTTTTTTGCGCGATGTCCAATTAATTGCAGTGTGTATGCCATGTTCTCTGGTGAAATCATTTTTAGAACTAACGCACTCAACTACTGCTCAAAGCACAATTAATTTATATTAAATAATGTATACTATCATTGATATTAATTAGTACGTATTATATTATATTAGTAAAGTTTTGCAAGAAACATTGAACTTTTGTTTTCTATGCCGTTGATGTTGAGAATTTCCGCTATTTTAAATAATTTCTATTTTGAATATATTATTGGCTGTCAGGAAATAGCATTAATTCAAATTTCGCATAATTTATTTTTCGTAGTCGAATGAATTTAGAAAGTCGCTTGAATTCTGATTGCGTGTATGTTGGATGTGGAGGTGGCTTAATGAATCCTTGGACATCCCCAGGATCCCTTGTGAACCTTTTAATATAAAGTAATATTATCATGAAAATTAACATATAATTTTAAGCTTTTGATGATTTTTGTGTGATTAGAATAAACTCAGAAATTATACTTATAAATAGCAATTTTTATTTTTTTATCATCCAATAAATATTTTAAGCACTAATGGTTGGGGAAGTAAGAAGAAAAAGTCAGGATATTTGTTTGTCTGCAGGACGAATCCTCATTTCTCCTCGTGTTGTTATCAAGACGTTGTCAGTTCTTCTAAATCTTCTATTAACTTAACTTAAATAATAAGGCTAGTAATTGTAACTCATACAATGTGGCGGCAGGGTGCAAGTGTAAGAACACCTAAAAAAACAGCAGTACTCTCACCGTCTCTCGGGGGGCGTCACGGGATCGCTTGCGCATGCTACCGTGACCCCCGAAATATAGGTTGAACTGCCACGACTCATATTACGATTTTAATGCAGTTACGGTATTTTTTGTAAGACCAAAATAATTATATTATTCACAAAAGATATTTTAACACAGCAGTTTAAATTACAATTGGTTTGTACAAATTTATTATAATTTTAATCAAGTGGGCGTAGTACTGTACTCCTCGCTAGGTTATAGAATAATCTATATTAAGGAGTAGCTGTCCCATTCCCTTTTTTGAGTGTTTCTAAACCATTATGTACAACATGTAAAGACGTTATATAGTATTAAAAAAATTATACAATACTAGTTTCCATAGTTAATATATATTTTCAAGTGTATGTGTGTGTGGATATATATATATATATATATACATATATATATCCGCACACACGAACACACATATATATATATATATATATATATATATATACATTATATATTACTGATCATATTGTAAAGAGATGGACCTAGGTGGTGAAAAAATATTTTACTAACAGTGGTACGTGCTCGTGGAACTACACAGACCTTGTTCTTTCGACGTTTATTAATTTTTTTATAGGGGGTTTGGCGATGCTGTAATAGAATCGTCTGATGAAAATGATCGTCACTTTCGACTTTGTTACCATAATAATTGATGTATTTCACGCATAGTTGAGTTCTTGATATATATATTCATTAATTATACTGTGACCACGTTTGTTGATATATTTACTCGTAATCGATGAAACAAATAGCTTCCAATATGTACATACATGCGTATAGTTGATTTCAGAGAGAAGATCTTCACCATTATTTCTTATAGTTCCCCCAACAATATTAATTGCTCATTATAAGAACAAAGTGCTTTTCATTATCGTTAATTAAAGATAAGCATTGTAAGCCGAAATAATATTCATATATAAATATTTTCTTGTCTTAAATTTAAAATTGTGTGAAGTCGTCTTTATAAATAACTTTCAATGAATGATAAAATTTAGATAACACTTGGCTTTTGGCTTATATATTCATCAGTCGAAAAGAAAGGGAAAGAACATCGTAAGGAAACCAGTATAAAAAAAGCGTCCCATGTTAGCATCCATCAACAATCTTGAGGAAAGAACCTCAAACAGAAATACGTATATATGTACAGTACGGTCTTGTTCATCATAGTTTTTTATAAAAAATATATCCAACAAAAATTAAAATACTGGCAACTTTTTTCCATCAGTTGATGCCAATAAAAAAGTAAGCGTGAAAAAGTGAATGCTAGATGGAGCCGTCGACGAGACTGCTAATCGAATCAATCGAGAATACCAAATTATCGAGCAGACTTGGATACTCTTCACTTACTAAACTCAATTCAATGTACTCTATGCAGCCAGGCTTTCGGATTTAGTGCACTCGAAACAATCGAAAAATTCTCGATTCGATGTAAAACTCGGTTGCAGATTGCGAACAAAAGAGTCTTGTTCGATTTCTGTGATATATCTTTTTTAAATTTCGAAGTGTTTTTACGACTTTTAAAAATTTAAATTGCCTCAAATAATTAGAACTTACAAGAGAGTTTATAGATTATAAATTTTTCTTGATATCTGTCTTCGTATCGTTAATAGTATAAATATGATATTAACACGGACATTAATTGCTATGGTAACCATTTTAGTTGTAAAAATATCTTATAATTCATTTTCAGAAAAGATAATACTTACTACTCTGTATACAACTAAACATTTCTCGTTATAAACAAATTATAGTATAATAATATGTTCAAAAATATATTTCTATCGATAGATATATACAACTCTAAAATAAATAAAAAATGTTATTGTACTGGCAATTTAAATTTATTTTATGAACTTAGTATTACGATAATAGTAGAATCAGGGCATCCAGTTAAGTAAACGACCCGAGATTAGTAACGCACGGCCAGCTACAAAATGGCTGTCTGTTAATATGGCTAATCTGGCTTCTGTCTTTTGTTTACTGTATTAAATGACACGAGTTTATTTAATACGGAAAACAAGAGGCTAAAGTCAGAAAGGCCCAAAGTCTGTAAGTGTAAGTACCACACATTCATCAAATATTCCACTTTCAAACAGCAATACTTTGTACTGCTATATTCGAATTTAAAAGATGATTGAACTAATTTAATTCCAGGCTCAAGGATCTTAGTACTATTTATCATGGCGTGTGTAAGGAATAGTTGTAACGGCTACTTAAAGGCTGGCAACACACTAAGGTTTCCGGTGTTGCAGGTGTCCATAGGCGGTGGTAGTCACATTCCATCAGATGAGACGACCGCTCGTTTGCCGCCCTCTTACTTAAAAAAACTCATTTGTAATTTTATATTTAATAATTCATAATTGTTTATTAGAGATAATTTGAAGAAATTTATTTTCAGTGATTTTCATATAGTGTATGTCTTTAGGCGACGGCGTGACCGACGTGACCGCTCATTTTTTTTGCCTCGGATGCGTTATTTCAACACGCTCCCGCAGCTTCTCCGATCCGTGCCGAGGACGGCCATCGCAGTGGTTGTAGTGGGTAAGAATCCCACATAACCCGGTTCTCCCTAACCGAGCTGGATACCGTTCTGAAGGTTTCCACTGCGTGAAAAAAAGTAGTGGGGACGACAAAAGCTCAAGGGGTGAGGATCGAACCTTCGACTTATACATTGCTAAGCAGCCCGTAAACTATTGTGCTATTGCCGCTTTTATAGACCCATTTACCTGTTGCGTTCCAATTTAAAATAATATAAAAGCCAACGACATAGCAGCTCTCGACAATTCTTGCCCGTGTGAAATCTAAGATATTAACTACGTTCCTCAATCTCCATACATCATACATGTCACGTGATCAATCAGTGCAACGTTTCACGTTAACGCAAGTATTGTAATTATTTCTATGCATGTGTAAAAACCGATCGTCAATATTATTTCATATTAGATTAGAGAAATATAGATTAAATAATAGATTAGTACAAAAAAAACGTAGTTAAATCATACTTTTTAAATTGGTGTTGCAAATAACCTACCAGATACTTATATAATGTACCTATGTTATCAAACACGAAAATACACTACACATATATTGATGTGTGTCATAAACACAACGTTAAACCTTATAAAGCATTGTCGCTCGTTACCGTACATACATAGAAACATAACACGAAATTAAGCTGTCTTTACAAGACGCTGTTAGCCCAAAGTCACACAGCATACACAAACATAAACAAGCACACATATACATATCACTATATCACCAATGGTTGGTTTTCAAATTACTGGTGGTCAAATTACTTGTGTCCAATTAGAAACTTAGTCATGCGCTGCCGAAGGCTGACTATGTTGTTTCCTTGACCTGTATATGCTCTGGCTCACTTGCCCTCCAATCTTACTTAACGATGAATCTCATCTCTCATTCATTCGTGACCACGACTCTCATGACTGTCCTATTATATCGTAATCTTAAAGTACATTAATAAACAATATCTAATAATGTTTACTTTATATAATATAATGACCAATTGACTGACATCAACATTCAGCCCAAACTAATGGAGCCTAAACTACTACGGCCTTATTTATAAACGTTGCTTAGTTACTGTTTAGCTAAACACTGATTTGTCTCCTTCTGTCATTATTGATTTGACATACGAAAGAAGAAGACAAAATATTGTTTAACTAATCACCAGTTAAATAAAGTTTATGAATAAGGCGGCTAATGTTTAAGCCCTATAGTTATAAAGGGGATTAAAGTATGTATGAAAATCCTTCATTTGAGGAAGGAAATTTATATAGCAGTTGTGAATTATATCGTTATATTTCAGCCAGTTTAGACATAAACTTAATAAATTATACATTAAAACATTCCTTATGAATCACTCTGTCCATTGATGAAAACTGTATGAAAATACGTTAGTTCTGGAGCGTATTGCGTTCAGACATACAGACGCGGGGGACAGACTTTGTGTTATAGTATGTATTAATGTATTATGTTTCAATTTATTTTACTCCATATTTATGTATTGGTTATCTTTAACTATAAATCCTTTCCATAACCATCAATTTAAATATTTCATATCTGCTGGTTGTCCCTTGAGTGCCAATTTTCTATAATAAAATCAAGAAAAACAAGCCATGTTATCTATATTGATATATATAGCCATACCATCTATTACACCGATACTAAGAGTGTGAAGTTGATATTTAAAATCATGATATTTTATCTTGTCCTTCTGAAGTTTTCTCCAACGTAAAAACAAGTATTATTATTATGGTATAGGCTTAAGATATGACACCCCGTCTTATTGCCCCCACTGTTAGGTCTAGTTCGTGTTTGCAGGCAGATAATCAGAATTGCAATTCAGCTGGGAAATATTTCTAGTATTCTTGCCATCGTATCACGTAGTCAGGCTTTGTTCAGAAGCCATTTTAAATTCTGATCTGACATGTTCATGATGTCCATAATTTCAGTAAAAATATTAAGTGTTCGTGCTTGTTACGTGCCTCGTTCTCAAAGATGTTTCGAAGCAATTTTTTTTTTTTTTATTGAATGTGTGTTAGGAAACAACATGATGATATTAATATATAATGTATAAAAGTACCAACAAAAGTAATATAGAGATTATATAATACATATCACACATAAAAAAAAAGTAAAGGCTGAATTCTGTAACTCCTTCTTTTTAAAGTTGGCTTAAAATATGATTCAATACGAACGCACACATATGCACAGGGATTTTGGCATTATTCACCATTTCAATAAATGTCAAAGAGTGAAGCCTTAAAAAAACAAAATATACTTCGTACAACCACTTTTGTATCATTTTCTCTTTATCTATCTTTTTTATTACATAAGATTCAATTTAAATTTAAAGTTATCCTAGCGATAATGTAAATACTAACGAGAAGAACCAGTTAATATCTGAGCAGTTATTTTTGCCAATTGAAATGAAAAGGTGATTAAATACGATTGAATTATTAATTCAGGATGAAAATCAACGTACGCTAACTCCACGCTATTTTAATCATTTACAAATAAGCAAAGACAAAACAGACAAAGTGAAAAAATGTTCCGATACAAAAATACGTCCAATATAATCGCTTGTTTAATTTTAAGGCTAAATATTGTGCTTGGTGAATTTTTAAAGCGTTTAGTGCCTGCGTTTTATGTCTGATGGAAGCTTATTGTAAGGCCTTGATCCTATAAATTTAATAAACTAGCGTTTCTGTAAACTTTAGTCAATTTGATATTTGTATCATTACTTTTACAACGAAATAATTGTTATATAGCATGTTTTTTGCCCTAGGTTTTTGACCTAGATGTAGTCTATGCCACGTTGCACTGCGGGATGGTAGATACAAATGTAGATTTTCATTCGACACGTGTAGGTTTCCTCTCGATGTTTTCCATCTCGTGCTCAGAACAGAATTATAAGCATCTATTATGCATGAAGATTTAGTTGCGCTTGCCCGCGGCTGAACTAGCAATTTTCTGTTAAGGTTCTCGTGTTGAAAAATCTCTACATAAAATTACAAAAATAATAAGAAAAAAAATTACATCATGCAAACGCACCCTTATCAGTTACAGTCTTGTTATCTCTTACTAATTAGATATAAAAAAAATTAAACGCCTTTTAAAAATCCACAAAGTACTTTGTGTTATATACTAACGGCCTTATTCATAAACGTTGCTTAGTTACTGTTTAGTTAAACACTGATTTGTCTCTTTCTGTCATTATTGATTTGACATACGAAAGAAGAAGACAAAATATTGTTTAACTAATCACCAGTTAAATGAAGTTTATGAATAAGGCGGTAAGTTTTTTTGTACAGAAAAAGCGGGTATGGCGGCTGATTATGTCTATAAATTTTCTTGACTCTGCAATTACCCTGGTTTGCTAATCTTATATATCGTGAATCCGTAGTAGAATAACATTGAGATCTATAATGTCCTTAAAGTTCCCAATGCTGGGCTTGTTCATCACGCTTATCACTATTGATTAGTGGTATATATTTTTTCACTGAGCATCTCATTTTAAAAACAAAATTGAACACAGAGAAAAGCTCAGTGGTCGTTAAAAATACCTACACGTGTTTTCCGTTGGATCGTTGTCTATATAATATATAGACGAAGTTAATACTTTTGATGTGGGATATTGATACAGTTGAGCTTTTCCTAGTACAATAAGGGATCAACTTATACGTCCAGTATGTATGACATATTTTGACTTAACTGCTCGTGGCTACATCGCTCGTTAGACGATAATATCGTCTTCAATTTTAAAAGGTCATATTATATGTCGTTCATGTATTTATAAAGATATCTTGAACAGATAAAGTACATTTTACGAGATGATATTGACTCGGTGGGTGATCATGTCTCCTAGATAAATATATTCGTCATAAAAAACTAATGAAATCATATTTTCTAATAAATTACGTTTTGTTTTATGTTAATTCAATCTTCAACATTCAGAATGAATCATTTAAATTATTCACTTAGTATGAAGACGGCTGTGGTAACAAGTGTGTTTGACATAATTCATTTTAACTGAAACAAATTAATTGCTGGGATTTATTACAATGTTTGGGTTATGAGAGGATATTGATACGTTTTTGTAGAATACGACATTATTTATATTTACAGTAATTTTATTTCATATTCTCACATAACACTATAAAAAAAATAAAGCAATATGTGTATTACTTACATAGCGTTCTTTTTTAAATTTATGATTTTTTGTGAATATCGCCAGACAACATTAGTTACAGATTGCGGTGACCACTGGATTATACTCGTAGCGTAATCCTTAATTAGCAATACTGGTCAACCGTTTGATTTTATGTCGTGTCTGATGAGCAATTTAGTTAATTTTCATCTATGAGTTTTAAAAGTTTCGGATATGATCTTTAAATATTACACGTAATACAACAGCAATAATATTATTAATCGTATAATCTTTTCTTATTATAAGCCAGAAGAGCGTATTCGTTTATCGTTTTTAAAAACTCACATGCGAGCGAAACCGCGGATACTAGTCATTAATAATTTGGAATGCTTTATTCCAATGTGAGTGAGTGAGCTAGTACAATAACTGGCGGAGTATCGACAGCCTAGACAGTGATTAGAATCGAGATGATTCAGTGGTTAGAAGACGTGAATCGTAACTGAAGTTTGCGATATTAAACGCGAACTAGTATCATTGGTTCTAGTGTGTGCTATGTGTATTTGTATAATATATGTTTAAGATTAATTACGTGTTAAGTGGTAAAGGAAAAAATGGATATCTGGAATGGATGTGTTGGTTGAAATTCTATCACATGTGTATCCATCAACCAACTTACAATGTTTAAGGCTCCATCTTGCCAATTGCCAATAAAAGAGGCCTTTGTCCAGCTGTGAGACATTTGCAGGCTGTAACGGACAGTAACAGTGTGATCATTAGGTGGCTCATTTATTCTAGTTTTCTATCATAATGAAAGAAGTTCATTTCATAATATTCAAAGAATATACGAGTATGTTGCTTGCATATGAAAGTTTGCTGTCACTAGCTTTCAGTCTTGTTATTGATGTTCGGTTCTGTTCCACTTACGTAACTCGAGAGTGACAATTACGATGGTCGGGTGGTTCCACATTGTTTAGTTAGCTGTTATTAAAATAAAAGAGCTCCTACATGTGATATAAGTCAATATCGTAACAGATTCTGCGAGCTTGTGTTTTGTTATTGTTTATATAATTTAATTCCTTAAGATTTTTTTTATCATAGGTATCTAAGAAATTGCATTACATAAACATTTTACATCTTACATCACTGATGCGCCACCACCCTTGGGAACTAAGATAACTAGTGCCTGTAGTCATATTATCTCATTCATTCTTCCAAATGGAACATAACTATACTGAGTATGGTTTGGCGTCAGAATATGTGATAAATCCCTCACTCTTCCAGGCTCTCGAAATCTGCAGCATTATAAACTAGATACTAAATCAGTAAGATAGCTGAACATATATTAAACGAACAAAAAACTTAAGTGATCTGCGAGCTGAAATATTCAGAGAGGATGAACGATTGACTGGACGAACAGTTGGTTGTGACTCAGCCGAGCGAAAATGACGCAATGAGATGGATTGCTCAATTGGCCAACACGGCCGATGTTTGGAAGCACAAAGGGAAAATTGTGGGGCAATGATAGCCAACATTTTCTCCAATATTGCAATATAAATAAAATTGTTATATAAATTGATGTAAATGATTAAAAGAAATATTATCGTGTGATTTCTGTAAATAATTGCCAATTATTGTGTTTGTGTTTTCATAAAAAGTTTCGAGGTTATTTGGAAATTGTTGGCAGATAACTTGGTACCTAGTATTTTTTATTGAGAACTGAAGGTAATTGGAATAATAATTAGTATAACTAGAGTATTAACTCTCATTACTGAGACAAGCTAATACCTGTAATTTGAAATATAATAATTAAGGTTTTCGGGCATAATAGAACACACCCTAAGATGTTAAGCTGTGACGTAAAAGTCTTCTAAGGACTTTGATACGGGACGGTTCCATATACATTGTTTGAATAAAGTATTTTTCTATATAAAATGTATTTACATTAGAGCCTTAAATAAATACAAATAGAAATTAAAAATAGTTACTATAGAAATCGTGACCGCATGAAATGGTGGCAAGAATGCTAGCAGCATGTCCCCTTTGAATCGCAATTCCAATTCTCTGGGCGAAAAAAGAACCAGCTCTCCTGTCACCAGTAGAGGCAATAAGACGGGGTGTAATATTTTTAATGAAAGTTTTGGCACTATTACTCCAAGGTCCAAGCGCTTCAACTGCAGACGGAACAAAATATAATTTGGAATAAGAAACGATTATTATTTGTAACGTTTGTTCGCTTCAGCTGTAAGGCTCAATCTAAACTATATATAAATACATTTTATTTAGTTATTTCTATTGGTAATTTATATTAATCGAGAACAAAGTAATTGAACTGACATTGATTTAATACTATCATATTATACGCGTTTAAGCTTGTTTACATAATACGTCATAGACAAGACATCATATACCTGGGCCTGTCAGCGCCAAATCGAATGTCAATTGCTATCTATACTCCACAAGTAACACTTAATTCAGGGCAATTTGTTTCTTGTGTATAGTGATATAAGAGCGACATGTTGTTAACAAGTAACGAAACATTATGTCGTCCTAATCTTAATTAAATCTATTCAGGCCTATACGAGGCCCGTTTTGGTCGTGGTTACCACAAATTGGGCGCTTTGTGAATGGGCCTTTATTTGCGAACTAACATTTGCGTGGGGCGAAGGATCAAATGTTACTTGATCTCTAATACGAGGTTTAACAGTACAAATCAGAGATCACAATTTTTGGACTTAGTTTGACTTAAGATGAGAAATTTAAATTTCTTGATTTCAAGACAATTTTATGTTATTTTTTTTTTCTAAAGAAAAACAAATTTCGTTTTAATTTATTTTCTTTTGTGCAACTTTTCTTTTCTACCTTAATGCATTCTATTTTATATATCACTATCAGATGCTACCATTGAAACACAACGACTGTATTCCTATAGAAATACGGACTATTTTAGTTTAGAATTTTAGAAAAATATCAGAAAATAATGATGTGTATGAATAAAAGTAATACTTGGTGTGTATTCGAATACTTGGCTTTAAAAAAACTATGTAAACTTCAGCTTAATGAGTTTCGTATTCATTAGTTCTGGTTTATGAAATGAAACATAATAATTGCGGCCACCGCCATAAATATTAAAGACAACTTAAAAAAAAATGGATTACACGGATGCTTGGAAGATTTGAAAGATATTGATGGATATTGAAATAATTTTTACTTAAATAATACAAATAAATAAATATGTAGTGAAATAAATAAAAACAGAGAGTTTGGTACTAAAAAAAATATATATTTTTCTTATTATTATAATAATATAATATCATCATCAAGGTCATTATTTACACAAGGATATCTGATCTCAAACTAAGCGGAGCTTGTACTATGGAAACCAGACAACTGATATACTACATATACTACTTTTCTTTTGTAAATACATACTTATATAGATAATTACGCCCAGACTTAGTACAAACAGACATGTTCATGCACACAAATGTCTGTCCTGGGTGGGAATCGAACCCACGACCTGCGGTGCGAAAGGCAGGTATCTGCCAACCACGCCAACCAGCTCGTCGATATTAATTTAATATACAGCAACGAAGTATAAAGCGCTACGCATATAAGAGGGTCGCGACCGACGGCGAGATGACGTCATAAGAAAGCGCCATGCCTGTTCACGGTTTTACGGTTAATTGATGTTTCACAAAAAAAAAAACTCGAAAGATAATAAAAAGTAAATTAAGAATATGAAGGTAAATTTCCCACTTCTCATGGTGGTATGCTTTGTGCTAGCCTGTGCGGTAGGACTCCTCTTATCAGATATTCTACCGCCAAACAGCAATATTCAGTATTGTTGTGGTCCGGTTTGAAGGGCGAGTAAGCCAATGTAACTACAGGTTGGTGGAGCATTGGCGATGTAAGGGATGATTGATATTTATTACATCGCCAATGTCTACGGGCATTGGTAACCACTTACCATCAGGCGGCCCATTTGACAATCCGTCTACCTACTTCATAAAAAAAAGTAATCCGAAGCCTTCGAGCCTTTTTATTAGGCTTCTCCTGTAGAATTCCAGCAGACGTGCAAGCGTCCTCACAATTTGGATCATAACAATCAATAATGCGTCTAACTCATGTTTAAAGTGCTGTCAAAACGGACTTAATCGTAATGTGGAGGCGAGTCGAATCGAAGCAGACAATCGTGTATGTCGATATCGAGTAGTTCAACCTACATACATGGTAGTTTGAATTAATATATAGATATATTGGTTGCGTAATAGTACTCTATACTCATCTGTCCTTACTGTATTTTTATTATTTGATATTTTGCTATTTCATTTTAATGTAAAGCTCAAGTCGAATCGCTACTTAGTTATTTATAGTCATTTCTATGTATTTATTTTGTGTTTAAAATTCATGTCGTATTCGGCGGAGAATGAGATGAATAAGAGATGAGATGAAAATTTGCGACATGTGTATCTGTAAGAATAAACTCAAAACCTTCTCATTGAAATGAGAGGAAGCCTTAGACCAGCTGGCTCTTACTTTAGTTTTTACATTTGCTGTTAATAGGGTAACTTTTTATAATATTTTACTTCTAATCCGTATTTGAAGAATGATCTTTATCTATTGATTTCACATTAATTGCCATATTTAGCAGTTTATTAATCAATTATTAATGTGAAATGTTCTGCAAAACCAATTACGTCATATAAAGTCTAACCTGCTTAAAGAGGTTTATATTTCTGATAAAAAAGAGAGAGAGATATATTGTTTATATTTTTTGCATTCAATTAATAGTAAGATTATTTTATGATTTATCCTTGTCATATTAGTTCGATTCCGAAAAATAATACGTCCGTGAAACAGGCAGGCAACCTGTCGTAACACAGATTACAGGCAATATACATACATTTTATACCGGTTAAAACGTGTTGATTAAATTCCAATACACAATAAAAAGGCAATTTTTTTGCCATTTTATTGAGATCCCTTTTTCATGAAATGGCACATTTTAATGGGTACAAGGAAAATAATTTTTTCTCCCCTACCAATTACCGCGGATTCGGGAACAAGGTGAATTAGGGGTTACGGTACGGTAAAATTGCATTTTTATTTTTTATACTTACAAGCTGGAGTATGGCTTTTCTTTCTTCAGTTCTCTTGTTAAATGCCAGTGTACAGTCCCCGTGAGTCGTATCATGATGTTTAAAGCTAAATATTCTTAAAATATGATAGTTATGTTTATCTTTGCCAGCCGTGTTTGTTTAGCTTTTTTCATATAGGTCGGGTATTTAAGAAGTTATTGAGTTTTTCTGTTCAGAAATTGTAGCAGCCCGGAGTCATAAAAACTGGCAGTTTACAGTCCCGTGCCTTGGAGAGCACATAAAGTCTTTGGCCCTCCGCCTGAATTCTTTCCGGTCGTGTCGGATTTTTAATTTTATTTATTATTATAAAATCAGACAACCAGTAGTCCATTATATGTTAGTAGGAATGATAAAATTAAATTAAATTTGTTAGTAACTTACTCTAAAATTTTACATATTAATATTCTATAACTAAGAGCGATTTAGTCCTCTGGGGAAGTTTTCCCATCAAAGGACTATTCGCCTTACCAGCTATCATGCGCAGAATGCTGTTGGTGCTGCCACGGACTCTGGAAAGGAGAGAGGCGGTTTTCTTTCGCCAGACAGCATCAAAGCCATCTGTACGTGCTTTAGCAAACATATTGGAGGCACTACAGAATCATGGCTGCCGCAACAACACCCTGAACGCATTATTGCCGGATTTGCCGTTATATATATATAGTTTATTTTTTATATCTATCTGTTTCTATTTATAAATAGTTTCTATTATTATTTTTTGTTAGTGATTTTATAACTAATACTAGCTGTGCCCCGCGGATTCACCCGCGGCTTATAATTAATAAAAATATAATAAATTATTTTATTACTATAATAACACACACACACACACATACGCACGCACACACACACATATATGGCTATTGGAAAAGAAATACGTAATTAACGATTTGAAATTAATTTTCATAAGATACTACGGTATCTTATGAAAATTTATAAGATACCGTAATACGTATAACGTATAAGATCTTATATATAGCCTATCATTTGCGCCATCACATGTTCTTTGTGTGTACCAATTTTCATCGAGATTGGTCAAGCCGTTCTTGAGTTATAAGAAGACATACAGACAGACAGACAGACAGACAAAAATAAAAAAAATAGTATAATGTGAATCACTGGATCATAAAACGATAATTTATCACAAAATTAGGTGAAAAAAAAATGTACAGACAGAGCCACTAGATTTATTAGTAGTATAGATTATAAATGCTTTCAGACCTACACCACTAAACCGATTTTAAAAATACTTTCACTAATGGAAAGCTACATTACCAGCGAGTAACATAGGATACATTTTGTCACCGTATTTTGGGCAAAACGCTAGTTTATAATAAAAACTGGTACAGAGTTATCTAAAATTATTCAATGGCAACTACAACTTGCTGGAAATAAATTAGTCTAAGTACTTAATTACAATTTAGTTAAAAAATGCCAATAGTTGTTAATATCCGAAAACTTAACAAAGTTTATAATAGTTAACTTAAGTATAAAAGTATGTACGGAAATTTTAATATCTTAATACAATAAATGTATATAAAATATTTAATTCTACAAAGCCCTTTGAAAATTTAATTATTCGTTTTATTAAAGTAGCTCTTTTCAGATCTCAAAACAATATGATATAACAAAGACTTAATCAGATCATGTTAATGATTTCTTTATTACAAAAGAATGTTTATCTCCGCTCCGAGCTTCAAAAATAAGTATTTTATACATTATATATAAGAGGATTGTAAAAGGAGTGGAATAATTGTTTTTTTTTTTTATTCAAATAGATGGAGTTGTAGAACTATTTTTGTATTTTGTTTTCTAGAATATTAAATGTGAATCAACCAATATTTATTTTTTTCAGCTACTTGCTTTCATAACTCATAATAATATATTTTGACGGGTCTGCTTTGATATTTTAAAAAAGTCGTATCTAAGAATATACCTTACGTCGTAACTCATAATGACGTATGACATCTAGAAAGGTCGTAACTCTTGTTACCATTTATATTGCACTAGCAGTGCTCCGCGGCTTCACCCGCCTATAATTAATAAAAATATAATAATTTTTTTTATTTCAATTAGACACACGCGCACACACACACACACATACACAGCACACACACACACACATATGGCTACTGCTAATCATCAACAGCCAATCGTAGTCCACTGCTGAACATAGGCCTCTCCCAAAGTGCGCCAAAGCTCCCGGTCCTCCGCCTTCCGCATCCAGTCGGTGCCCGCCACCTTCATACGGTCATCGGTCCACCTGGCTGGAGGGCGCCCTACGCTGCGTTTACCGATTCGCGGTCTCCACTCTAGGACTCGTTTGCTCCAACGGCCATCGGTCCTACGACATACGTGACCAGCCCACTGCCACTTCAGCCTGCTAATTTTGCAAGCTATGTCGGTGACTCCGGTTCTTTTCCGGATAATCTCATTTCTGATCTTATCCTTCAAAGATACTCCGAGCATAGCTCGCTCCATAGCACGCTGAGTGACTTTGAATTTGTGGACTAGTCCCGCAGTTAGTGTCCACGTTTCGGCACCGTATGTCATGGCAGGTAAGACGCATTGGTTGAAGACTTTCGTCTTCAAACATTGCGGTATAAACGACGTGAGGACTTGACGAAGGTTGCCAAATGCTGCCCATCCCAAGCTAATTCTTCGATCGGCTTCCTTCTCGAAGTTGTTCCTACCGACTTGTATGACCTGTCCTAGGTAGGTATATTTACTAACAACTTCGAGAGGTTTCCTTCGACGTATATTGGTCTCGGCACGACATGCCTATTGAACATGACCTTGGTCTTGTCCAAGTTCATACCGAGACCGACACGCCGGGAAGAATCGCTTAGGCTACGCAGCATTTCGGTGAGTTGTTCCAGCGACTCTGCTATGATGACGATATCATCGGCAAATCGAAGGTGTGAGATGTACTCGCCGTTTACATTGACTCCATATCCAGTCCAATCCAGCGTCTTGAAGACGTCTTCCAACGCGTTGGTGAACAGTTTCGGGGATATTACATCCCCCTGTCTCACCCCTCTGCGCAGTTGGATCGCCTTCGTCTTACAGCCTTGGATGTGGACAGTCATTGTAGCGGCGTTGTACAGACATCTCAGTACCTCGATATATCTCCAATCGATATGACATATCTGCAATGAGTCGAGCACAGCCTAGGTTTCGATGGAGTCAAAGGCTTTCTCGTAATCCACGAAAGCCATACACAGCGGCTGATTGTACTCTTTGGTCTTCTGCACAATCTGCCGAACAGTATGGATGTGGTCTACGGTGCTGTAGCCTGATCGAAAGCCGGCTTGCTCTGGGGGCTGGAACTCGTCAAGTCGTCTGGCGAGACGGTTCGTGACGACTCTTGAGAACAGCTTATACACGTGACTCAGGAGGGAGATTGGTCTGTAATTTTTCAAGAGGGTTTTATCACCTTTCTTGAAAAACAGTACCACCTCACTCCCGCTCCACGTTTCCGGGGTCTTGCCATGTTGGATGACGGAATTAAAGAGGCTTGCTAGCTCTTTCAGGACCGGAGTCCCGCCTGCCTTAAGCAACTCTGTTGTGATTCCGTCATCTCCCGGAGCTTTGTTGTTTTTAAGCTGTTGTAGAGCTGCCCTAATCTCGTCTTGGTCAACGACCGGGAGTTCCTCGGAGTAATGGCGCGTAAGAGGGGCGCGCTGGTCATCAACACTGATTCCCACAGGTTTATCCGATCTTGAAGAGAACAGCTGCCCATAAAACCTCTCTACTTCTCCGACGATCTCAGGCCTTGAGGTAACGACCCTACCATTTTCAGTTTTAAGTTTTGTCAGACGCGGCCTCCCAAACTTGCGAGCGAACACTTTCGATCCCCGATTTTGCTCAATCGCAGCCGTGATGGCACGGGTATTGGAGCATCGGAGATCGCGTCGCGTCAGCGTTTTTATTGTTCGGTTTAAGGCCTTATCTGACAAAAACGATGGTAGTTCTCGTCGTTTCCTCATGAGCTCGAGTGTCTCAGCAGAGAGTTTTGGTGCACTGTCTCTTTTCTGTGGCGGAAAACACATGCGGGATGTGTTTTGCAGTATTTTGACCAGCGTATCGGTTTTCTCATCAATATTGCTTACGGTTTCCAACGCGGTGAATTGATTTTGAAGCTCCATTTGGAACTTTTCGGAGCCTTGAGCAGCTTGGAGCATGGTAGGTCGGAGAGTAGACCTCATCAGTCTCGATCTTTCGGCTTTGAAGTCGATATCTAGAGTGCCTCGAACCAAGCGGTGATCACTACCGGTATTAAACCTGTTGATCACTGAGACATCTCTAAATATGTGCCTTTTATTCGAAGTGATAAAGTCTATCTCGTTCCTTGTCACGTTATCGGGGCTTCGCCAGGTCCACCTCCTCTGGGGCTTCTTTTCAAAGAAAGAATTTATCAAAAAGAGCCCCTGCGCTTCGAGAACGTTTACCAGCATTTGCCCCCTGTGATTTCTGCAGCCCAAGCCGTAAGGTCCGACTTTCGATTCACCGCTATCTTGTACTCCCACTTTAGCATTAAAGTCTCCCATAACAACATTGTAGTGGGCCTTCGAGGTGTTGTTAAGGGCCTTTGCGATGTCCTCGTACATCGTTTCTACCACATCATCAGAGTATGCCGAAGTTGGCGCATATACCTGTACGACCTTCAGGGAGTACCTGTCGGAAAGTTTTAGGACAAGGTACGCTACCCGGTTCGACACACTACTGATTTCTACAATGCTGCTAATGAGATCCTTTTTGACTAGAAAACCGACACCACCCTGGGAGAGTTTATCACCTTCGCGGAAGTAGAGTAAGTTACCGGACTCTAGAGTTATCGTGTCCTCCCCCTGTCTTCGGACTTCAGATAACCCCAGTATGTGCCAGTTTATATGACTTAACTCTACTTCTAATTCGGCGAGGTGATGGTCCAGCCTTATCGAGCGTCCATTATACGTTGCCATGTGTAGTCGTCTATGGTAGCCTGCCATGAACCGGTGATTCTTCGCACCCCCTGCCCTGCTGATACCGCGACCGCTACCTTGGTCGGGCCTAGCGGGCTTGCTGGTAACTAGGGACCTTTTTTTTAGCGCACCTACCATTTGGGAGGGTTTGCCCATACTCGCCGCGCTGGGCAGGCGTGTTGGCGAGCGCAGTAGGGCGGTAGTTGTTTACGGGGGAGACGCTGCTGCCCATCCCCCCTTTTCCTAGCCCCTTAGTCGCCTCTTACGACACCCACGGGGAAGAGATGGGGGAGTGCTATTCTAAGCCCGGCACTCCACAGGCTACTGCTAAAGAAAAACGTAATTAACGATTTGAAGTTAATTTTCATAAGATACCGTTGGGCTTACCGATGTCGTCGGAGCGTCACGGTAGCATGCGTAAGCGATCCCGTGGCGCTCCCGTTAAGACGGGAAGGGTACCGCTGGGTTTTTAGTGGGTATTCCGATGACCGGGGCACACTCGGTGCCCTGGACATATGGCGAGCCCCACATACCCCCCCACTGTTCCCCTGGGGGGAAACGCGTAACGCGTAACGCGTTTTCCCAGCGTAAAAAAAGGGCTTACCGATCTTATATATGGCCTATCATTTGCGCCATCACATGTTCTTTGTGTGTACCAATTTTCATCAAGATTGGTCAAGCCGTTCTTGAGTTATAAGAAGACAGACAGAAAGATTATTTATCACAAAATTAGGTGAAAAAAAAAGTACAGACAGAACCAATAGATTTATATAGTAGTATAGATTACGTTACTGTTTTTTTTTGCTTGTATCTGGAAGATTTATAATACTTGACATAGAATGTAGTTATTATTATGGACTTGAAGTAATTCTGATTTGATGAAGTTGATATGTATGCAATATAAGTAAATATAAATTAATTAAGAAATTAATTCTTTAGGTAATAGATGAGAATCAAGTTCGCTAGTAAAGGTTCTAGAATATTGAAAATAAAGGGGCGAGACGCTTGTCTTCAACCAAAAGAAACGATAGCGGTGGACCTAAATGATTTGTTTTGACTTAAAGTTTAAAAGTATGGACTTTTTTTTATTGTATGTTGTTTTTATGATTTTTGTTTTTTTCACGTATTGAGACAAGGCCAATATAAGTTTCCTTATGTACGATAAGATGCTATTTATGAGTAATTGCCTATGAAATGTATGTTCACAATACAAGCACATAAATGTATGTATGTTTTTGTCGGTGAATTAAAGTTAAAATATAGAAAGTTTGTTAACTAAACGTACCAGAAGTTTAGATTTGTAAATTAAATTATATTAAATAAAATCCTGTAAATGTTGATGCAGGTTGGTGTACACACTTTAACGGTAAATTTTCATCCGATTTTTTTTTCTCATGATATTTTCCTACGACGTCGAACATGTTTTTATTGTTCTAACAATTGGCCACTTCAACTGTTATTATTCAAAATTATTATAAAGTATTAAAGAAACGACACTTTTCTTATGAATACTGGTTCATACTAATAATAAATGTGAAGCGTTTGTAATAAAATTGAACCAAGCAAAAAAATATCTCCAATATGTAGTTATCATTTTAATCTCATAAAATTGAATTTCAAAAGTAATTTTAAAAAGGAGTTTATGAGTGTATTAAAATATAATATTAGGTCCTTACATATGAAATTAGCGTTTTTTCGTACTGACCATTTTGATCTGAAATATCTCCTCTTTGGTTAAGAATTCCAAATTCAAATTTATAAATTCATTTATCTGGTACATTTGAGTTTTGAAAACAGTCATTCCTTTGTTTTTTCCTCATCTTCGCTTATTACCGCTCAATGGAAAACATGAAATATCGGTATATTTACGAGTACGAGTTCTACCGTGGCACCAGTGCTGCAGAAACAGCTCGAAGGATTAATGATGTGTACGGCGCTGGTGTCGCAAAAGAAAGCACGGTACGTTTTTGGTTTCAACGTTTTCGTTCTGGAAATTTCGACCTTCAGAACCAACCCCGTGGACGACCGGAGACCAAAGTGGATGAACAATTAAAGGCTATTGTGGAAGCGGATCCATCACAAAGCACTTCAGAGATAGCTGCAGGCTTCGGGGTAAGTGATAAAACTGTATTAATCCACTTGAAGCATATCGGGAAAGTAAAAAAACTTGAACGATGGGTACTTCATGAATTGAGTGAATCGAACTTGCAAACACACGTCGACTACTGTGTTACTTTGCTGTGTTAACCGGCACAATAATGAAGGGATTTTAAATCGAATCATTACTTGTGATGAAAAGTGGATACTGTACGATAATCGGAACCCTGGAGACCCAGCCAAATCCTGCCCTAAACGAAAATTGACTCAGAAAAAGTTACTTGTGAGTGTTTGGTGGACTAGCGTCGGTGTCGTTCACTACAGCTTTCTAAAATCTGGCCAAACGATTACGGCAGATATCTATTGTCAGCAGCTGCAAACCATGAAGGAAGAACTAGCTGCTAAACAACCAATCGCTCTAGGCCACTGCTGATTCACGACAACGCAACACCACACACTGCACAACCAACAACCACTAAGTTAGATGAGCTACAATTGGAATGTCTGCGACATCCACCGTACTCCCCGGACTGATTACCATTTTTTCCAGACAACTTCTTACAAGGAAAAAAATTCAGCTCCGATTCAGTCCAAACCGCCTTCAAAGAGCTTATTGATTCTCGCCCCCATGGTTTTTTTAGTAAAGGGATCAATGAAATACCTATGAGATGGCAAAAGTGCATAGATAACAACTGTGCATACTTTGATTAATTAAATAAATTTTACAAAAAAAAAAGGACTTTATATTCCTCCCGTACAAAAGGCCAATTTCATGTGTAAGGACCTAATATTATGGCGAGCTTTATAAATTCACATTTTTCATTGGTCGTATAAAATATATTTTGTAATTTATTTTAAGACTAGCTGTTGCCCGCGGCTTCGCTCGCTCGTGGTCTATATCTATACTAATATTATAAATAAGTAAAATTAGATTTTTTGTATGTTTGTTTGTAGTAAATAAACTAAAAACGTGCTGTACTGTTTTTAAAAACCTTTTTTACCTACAGATAGCTACGTTATTAGCGAGTAATTAGCAGCCGGTCCCGACTTCATACGGGTAAAATAAGGATTTTATCTCGTACATTTTTTAATCAATAAGATATAAACATTTACCAATCAATTCATTCGCCCATCTAGTCTAGTGTATGTGTGTTCAGTATAGGGCATATAATAATCCTACTTCCTACTTATATAATAAACGTGAAAGTTTGTACGGATGTATGGACGTTTGTTTCTCTTTCACGCAAAAACTACTGAATGGATTTTAATGAAACAATACAATAATATAAGCTTAGGGACTACCAATTATTATACATATGCCATATTGTACATATGGCAATAATGGAATATGTTTTCTTTATCCAAACATCACTAACATAGTGAAGTTTGTATATTTCTCCCTAAGAGATATTGATATTAGATATTGTGTATTTTGAATTTCATTATTTGGACCCAACTCCTCCAAACAAAAATAAAAGTTTCTAAAAACTTTGAAATTCATGTTTATTAATTCAATCAAAAAACAAAAATAGTATATTTCTGTTTTTTTAAATTTTTATACTAATGCTTTTGCCCCGTTTCTCCCGTTTAAATTTTTAAAAACGGCGAAATACGTATACATAGCTTTAATACTAAATATCATTCTTCTTACACCAAAAGTGACAGAATCTCCATACAAACTTTCAACCCTTTTTTACCCTCTTAGATTTAGATTTTCAAAAACGCTGAAATGCATTTTTATTTATTTTTAAGCTAGTTCATTAAATTTCATGCTTCTAACTTTAAAAATGACGGGTTTCTAAACAATCGTTCATTCATAAACTCATTTGTTTGCGTTATCATTGAGTGTAAACCTACAACTGACACAAATAAAGTGTCGTTTGGTATAAATTGCGAATGGAGAACATTCAAATTACGTCATTACGGTATACGACACTAATTAATTAAAGCAAGCTGGGAAAGCTTCATAATACCGTTTTTCTGTAAACTATTATCCGATACGATACTTGTTTTAAAATATTATCCCTGCTTAAATAAATGCATATCAATTGTTATGGTCGATTAAATGGTATATACGTTGACGTGTCGTAGTGCCATCTATTGACGAGTTACAACAAACTTGGTTGTAAGTTTTTTGAAACAATTGACATTTTTGCCAACTTTCTATTGACTATCGGTTAAATTGAGTCGAAGATTATCAATCTCATCTATTCTTAATTTGAAAGTGAATCTGTCTGTCTGTCATTGAAATTTGGTATGAAGCAAGCTGGAACCCCAAGGAAAGTCATAGGTTACTTTTTAAGCTCAACACTTAGCCCCCTAACACTTAGGCGAAGCCGCGGTTGAAAACTATTTTTGATATATAAGAGTTACCACAGAATATTTTTAAAGATTGGTTTTTGCCCCTGTATTGTCATTACTATGTTATTTAAATATTTAAAACGAATTCGATACCATTACAGACATATCAGCAGAAAATACGGTAATATAATACAATATATTAAAGATTAAAAAAAAAAACGAGAAATGCTAAAAAAAGTTTTTATATAAAAAGAAATAGAGTACTAATAAATTGCCGTCTCGTTTCGTAATCCGACTTTATCTTTGTCAATAAAGCCGACGGGCCGTCTGTTTACATTGTTTTCGTTATCACTTTGAAAAGATATAGATTTTCATCTATTTATGAATCGAATGTAGTTTTTATTATTATTGCTATCAGTATCTTGGTGAGTATACTCTCTGCCTCGACAGTCTGCGCTAAGTGGTCACCAGGGGGTACCGCTTAGAGGTTTAAACAAGGAACACATCGCTTGCATAATTTCATGGATGTAAACTTACACTCCGATCCCAAAAGCTTACGGTACCTATTAAATATATTTCATAATAATGATTCCGTGTAGTTTATACGTTTTATATTTATCTATCAAAACAAAAAAATATACAATAATGAGGTATTAATTTACAAGCCCTTTTACTAGTGTGAAACTACAAACGTGTATTTACTTACGAGAGGAATCGGCGGGATTCTGGGTAGATACTCTCTTCACCAATTACACTTAAAAACGACGTAAGTACACTTTCAATATAATCAAATTACTATATATCCTTTTTTATCTCACGTTTCCGTGTCGCTTGTTCATACTACCGTGACGCCCCAACATACCGTATGTGTCGAACGAACATTCCTATATGTAATTTATCCACATCCATATTTGGAACAACATTTATATCAATATGTTTTAATAATCTTAAAATTATGACCTTACTCAAGTAACCCTACTTACCCCTACCATACATATAAGCCTTTTAATTATCTTTTTGTAAACGTTTACCTGATTTATTTTTGTAATTTTGTAAATGTTATATAAAAAATAACAAAAGTAATAATTTATTCATTAAGAAAGTAATTGCCTTACTAAAGTAATTTTTCATATAATAAGTAATATTTGTTTCGTAATCACTAAATACGCACTACATTTTCATTATTCTATTGGAAACAGCTGTCACCGCAGCTGTCAACTTGTCTACTCGAATATTGCTCTCGCAAATGTTATTTCTTACGGCTATTTAAGTTAATCAAATAATAAACTATTGCAAGCTGTTTCAACTAGAATTACTAAGTGACCGATATTTTGACCAATTCCGTAGTGAACTGGGATATCTTTGAATTTTGATTGTAAAACACTAAGTTCAATAGTTTTTAATTGATATGTATTTTTACATTTGCTAATTTGGTTTTACAGCTTTTGGGGTTTGACAGTGACGTCGTCACAAATATAAAAGACAGATGTCTGTTAAGTTAAAATAATTATATTTAAATAAGTATGTATAGCGCTTTACAAATAAGAAAGAAATGTCATTTTTATATTACAAAAAATCTAAATGATATTTCCATAATATTTTTTTTTTATATCGGGTCTAAAAATATAGTTTCAGAAAAGTTTATCTTGTTAAAATGGCACTCTATTTCTTGAATATCATAAACATTATTAAGGGTGAGTGCACATTGGGATATAAAGTTGCGAATATTTTTACATTGATTTGATAAGATAACCAAATTGAATTGTTATGATTTGAATTTATTTCTTGTAAATAATGTTAGCAATGCCCAAAGGAATTACTAATATTCTTATTTACTTCTCCAATTAACCGTACAGTTTGTGTTTGACGACACATTTGTCTTAGACATTACACGAGCGTGGAGTAATGGATTAAGTTCCGAATCATTCCACTTATATACTTACTAGTTAGAACCGGATTTTCTTTTAACGGAAGAACGTTTTGGCAATCGTATTTGTTAAAAGCTTTTAACTTACACTTATTTGTGTGTGTAGGTCAAATTGTGTAAATTTTTGAACTAGTTCCACCCAAAAATTTGATACGCTATTTTGGACACACTTTTGGTGCTGCTGAAAACTTGTTCTGTTTGTTAGGGAAGAAGACTGCGAATACTTGGTGGTAGAGCTTTGTGCAAGCTCGTCTGGGTAGGTACCACCCACTCATCAGATATTCTACTGCAAAACAGCAGTACTTTGTATCGTTGTGATAATTACAGGCCAGTGTAATTACAGGCACAAGGGACGTAACATCTTAGTTCCCAAAGTTGGTGGCGCATTGACGATGTAAGCGATGGTTAACATCTCTTACAATGCCAATGTCTATGGGCGTTGGTGACCATTTACCATCAGGTGGCCCATATGATCGTCCGCCTACACATGCTATAAATAATAATAATAATAATAATTAAATTTTTTTAAATTAATAATTCACCAATTAATTATGGCAATGTCTACATTAGGCTGAATGTTGATCTTACAATGAAATTACCATTTGTTTTGTCTTGACGCTAATGAAGACACATAATAAATTTTACGATGTGAACGACTCTTTGAGATCAATTTATCCTTTTCGAGTTTTTCTTATTAAATATTTCGTTCAGCTATTTTTTGTCTTTAGTGTTCGTCAATTCGTAGTGGTCTTGGGACGATGTTTGGTTGTTGATAAAAAATATTTATTAAGAAAACAATCTATGTTGTTCGCCTGCGGCTAAATGTAAGACAGGATTTGTTTTTTAATATTGATTAATTATTAATATATTTATTTAAGCTTTTTTTATTATATGAGCGACAGACCCAATTATTGGTGCCTTAAGGTTTTGTATTTCAAATACATTTTTCATCAACAAACGAAAAGTATCTTCTAAATTATTGTGCTCGTCAGATGTTTTTATTTAATAATAAATATATTTGGAATAATTTTGTTAACAAATATAATTTGAAATAAGATTGAATCGTGGTATCTATTTATTTATACAAATAATTTATAGATTAAAATTCGAACTTTATAATATTTAATTTCTAATTTTCATATATTAATCATGACGGCCTTATTTTTATAAAGGGTAAATAGCGAGTGATTAGCTATACAATGCCGTGTCTTCTTCTCTCGGATATCAAGTCAATAATGACAGAAAGAGAGGTCAGTGTTTAATTAATAGCTGCTTAGCAATGTTTACAAGTATCTAAGGCCGTAAGTTTTCACATATTTAACTCATTTGTCACTATGTTAATTAGAAAAACTAAAAAATAAATTAAGTATTATAATGTAATAATAATAATTAGCTTTTTAATAGTAATAATGATTATATATTAATTAATAATAATTTGTAGGTGACAAATTAAATTAGCACCCATTATATATATTATATACGCAAAGTGGCTGGCAGCGGGTGGATTTTGAGAGCTGAAGATCGAGCTCAGTGGCGTGCCATTGGAGAGGCCTATGTCCAACAGTGGACGACGAAAGGCTGATGATGATGATGATGATGAAATTAAATTATAGATATTGTATTCAACTAAAGATTAGTTAAATACAATATTCCTTTGAATTATTTTCTATTTATTGAATTATTTTCGAATGCGAAATATGTAAAATTATATTCATATAAATGAATATAATTTTTTTTTTTTCTTATAAATTAATATCATTTTTTTATTAAATTTTATTTACAGTAACAAATTACAAATCGTATTTAGTTGAAAGTTTTTTTTTCTTTTACAAATAGAATATATTATATAACAACCCTTTTTTATTGTGTTTTCTAAAACGACTTAATTATATTGTACGGAAATATTTTTCGATTTATTTTTACGCTTTCGTTCTCGAACGAGTAAATATTTTTTTACTGGAGTGTTACGAATGATCCTAGGAAAAGCCCATTGACTCTGAAAGCTACTATAATACCAAAAGGTTAGATCTATGTAAGTAGAAGTAAGTGTAAGTAGAGTATGTTTATAGAATTAGGTTAAATTTCACAATATTTCGTTTTATTAATTTGGAATAATTATCTACCACCAAACTTCCGTAATTTGTATTTCTGTGTTACAATTCAAATGGTACGTGAGCCAGTGTAACTAAATGCAAAAATAAAATCTAGATTCCATAATCGATGCATTGGTGTAACATTTTTTCAGTGTCAATCTACAGGCAACTGATGAAGTAGTTAGCCTTTATGACATAAATCAGAAACAATTTAATTGATAGTAACAATTTAGAGTAAACAGATTTTAGTTACATAACACACAAACGAATGAACATAGGTCTGGACAAGTGACTTCTAACTGTCAGTGTTTTACGTAAGCCTTTTAATAATTTCCTTTCTGTTCCAACTACAGTTATACTAGGATTAGAAAACAATGCGGGTCAGAGACGAGCCTATGCTGTGAGTCGCCACTCAAGCCTCGAGGCTTCAACAATTTAAAGCCCCTCTTGTTTGAAGCTATTGTCTGATAAACTGCCGGAACAACGGGCGTAGCTCTATCAGTTTTAACATTAATACCGAACGTAATATAACTGTATAGTGTAATATGTAATATTCTTACATTTTTTTAAATCTTGTTTATTTATATATATTTAGACAATGATGTGTGATTTAAATAAGCGGAAATAGCACACTGGTTCAAGTGGTTTCAAACTCAGGCAAACATGTGTTCGGTAAGATTGTTTTGGTAAATTTAACACATTTCTGTCCACTAAACCGCACTGACCGCTGCTTAAAGAGAAGATAGACGAGGACTTAGTTCAGCAGGGGCATATTTACAGTTGCTTTACTTATCTCAAGGCATTGTCAATTTTCATGTGTGTCGATAATATTAACACATATCCCATTAACCCTTATCATAATGAGAATCGGTGTCCTTCAACGTACAAGTTACTGTTATAATGATAACAGTAAATAATTAAACAAAAAAAACAGTGTTATTAATAAACTAAAAAAATATTATATTCTTTGTTTGACATTCAATTTTTTTTTGGGTTTATAATGTATAAATATTAAATAATCTTAACAATAAATGGTAGCGATACTAACTAATATTTGTGTAGTAAAATTTTGTACGGGCTTAAGCCGCGAACACACGACTTATTTTTGGAGGATCAATTGTTCATTCGAAAATTCGTTGAACGGCCTGAACAGAATTTCAGTTGAATTGAAACAACGACCACTACGAATTCTGAGCCTCAGCTTTCCTAATTAAAAAACATTATTTAAATATAGAATTACAAGAATTTCGTATAATATCTAAAGCAAAAAGGAATTATCGAAAAAGCCGTATTTGGTACCCTCAAGGGCTTATCCGGTTCCATCTAGTATAAACCGGCTGTGAATTTTTGTTCTTTTTATATGCTGACCAACATGTAAAATGGTTTACTCGCTATGGCTTTAGTAATTGTTTTTAGATTGAATTTACTTTAAGTTGTATTTAAAAATAAATAAATTAAAGTGTGTTAAAATTTCCATTTAAATAATAACATAAAAATTAAAATGTCTAAAATAATTGAATTGACGATCACTAATTAGGTCTTTATTATGCGTATCAACGAATGGAATTAGTTTTGAGCCGATGTCATAAATATTCCTCAAGATATTTAATGAAACGAACGAAACATATATGCACTTATATATATGTATGTTCATTTACTCGTACACGAGCGCGCTGTCTCTTTCTCTCTCTTACACACGCGCACACATATACACACGTATCCGTACAAAGTGTTTTCAAGATATTTATAAAAATTATGTATCTGATACCATTTAATATAATAACTTTAGTTAACATGACCTCATTACCGTATTAGTTGTGATATATTAGAACCGTGTCAAGTTATCTTAATACAAGTGAACGAACACCGAAGCTTGTTGCCAGTAACTGTTGCTAAGAAGCCCTTCTATTAGTATAAAGCGTTGTACTGTAAAGTTATTCAATTATTATGAAAGATAATCGTACCCGAGCGCTATGTTCACATTCTTACGTAAGGATGACGTCGTTATCGTGGACTAGATTTGTATTATCCAGCCATGAGATCTAAGATGTTGTCTCTTGTGTCAGTGCACTCACTCCTCAAAATAGAACATTGCAATAAAAAATAATTGATATACGGCGGTAAAGATTATTGATAGTCTATTGTACAGACGAGCCTTTAGTCAAAATCACTCAAAGTAATTACCGAAGTGATATGATATCAGACATTTGAAATAACACGTCATTTAAAAAAATAAACAAATCGTAAATGATTCCATTTAGGTTCATTTATTGACATAAAGATTGACATTATTGACATAAAGATTGACATGTGTATATAACTCCTGATTCTGCCATTACCAATCTTTCGATCTACCTATCTCCAGGGGTGAAATTCCTTATAGGTCAAGTAGCCCTGAACCTAGGTTGGCCAAACTTGGTGACATATTCTTTTGTTGTCACGAAATATTTAAATCCACACACGTTATCGTTTAAGAACGTACGTTAGAACTAGTACGTTCGTTTAGAAACGTACGTTAAAACGTACTATAAATACCCGTATGGTGATTTCAAAGTATTAAAAAGGTGTAGGTTGGTTTTTTTAAGTTTATATCTTAGGTAGGCGGGCGAGCATATGGGCCACCTGATGGTAAGTGGTCACCAACGCCCATAGACATTGGCATTGTAAGAGATGTTAACTATCGCTTACATCGCCAATGCGCCACCAACCTTGGAAACTGAGATGTTATGTTCCTTGTGCCTGAAATTACACTGGGTCACTTTCCCTTCAAGCCTGAACACAACAATACCAAGTACTGCTGTTTTGCGGTAGAGTATCTTATGAGTTGGTAGTATCTACCCAGACGTGCTAATCAGGTGGGCGGCAATCATCCATAGACTTAGGATAGGCAGTATCAAATCCCCCCCCGCCCATCCCATCCGTCTGGGACATCTTATTTCAATAACAAGTAGACTGAATCAATTTCTTGTCGTTGTATAGTCGAGTTCTCGATTCTCATTCGATCTAGTTCTCGTACTTTTAGTAAGTTTATACTCGTACATAATATGGTATAAAATAATTGGTTTCGAAACTAAAGTTTAAGATCATCCAATTATGTCAACATAGTCGGAGTGAAAATTGTTGATCTTGTTATGTGGCGAACGTTGGTCGTTGGCTAATCTGTTACATTTCAACTTTGTTGGAAATTGTGTATATCAAAGACCAACAGAAAAATATAAAAAGGAGGATATATTTTCTCATTATATTAGTTTTATTATTCATTTCATTGTACTTCCATTGTATAATTTGTGGTTTCATTTGATTACTTTTGTGTGTGTGTTTTAAGAAAAATATTATTGTAGGAGATAAAACAGCACACTTACTTTCATTCGGACGTTACCACTACCGAGAAAATTTGGGAGAAATCAAGGCACTCGTAGTACCCATAAGATACGAGTATGTATCAACGGATAAATATTTTTAAAATTAAAACAAACAATCGATAAAAAAAAAATTATCGCTTTTATTAGCATGATCCGATCATTTATTTACTTCTGAAATGCTTTTTTTATTTATTTCTAAATATTTTTTTTATTGGTAACACTAAAACTCTTAAAAAACAGAAAAAAATGTTCTGTACTTTTTGTCTTTGCCCATTTATACGTAGATGTTGTTCAAAGTATAAAACTTTTCTAGTAATTTGGTCTTCCAGACCAGTAGATATACTTATTAAGTTCGAAACTTGAATATTCTGTTAATAACCTTAAAGTTAAGAGCAGGTATTTAATTAAAAACTTGCAAGGAAATCTTAAGAGGCTCGCTACCAATATTTTTATCGTGAATGTAAGTTAATTATGCGTCGCTATTCGGATAGGGTACCGTACATAAATATTATTTTCACCTTCGCATGTTCATTATCGTGTAAAAACCAATGTGTTAAATAAAAATAATCTAAAATAGTATTGGTTACTGCAAAAAGTGTTATTAAATGAATTTTATCTTATGACGTAACAATTTTGATAAAATTTAGTCGAAAATTTAAAAATTGTTTTATTATATATTTTATAGCCATTTGTCTCGACACTTTGTGTCAATAGAAATTAAATATATACTTTTTAATTTAATTTTTGGTGGTATGGCTTTGTGCAAGGCACCACCCACTCATTAAGTATTCTACTGCCAAACCGTACTACTAAGTAATGTTATGTTCTAGTTTAAAGGTTGAGTGGGCCAGTGTAAAAGATAGAAGGGACATAATGTCTTATTTCACAATATTGGTGGCGCAGTGTCAGTGAACGGTTGATATCGCTTACCACCTGATGGCCCATCCATTTACTTATTTTATATAATAAATAATAAATAAATTTTGTTTCAGTATAAAGCTTATAATATTACGGAATCCCATGTGCTCGCTAAATTCGTACTTAACTTTACTTCTGTTTACAAATTAAGTAAGGCTCGGGAATTAAGTAAGAACTCTCAAAGTTAATTAATTTAAGGGTCTTCTTTTAATAAGTTACGGAGGTATGGTAAACCGAAATCTCGTTTGTGTGTGAGATATACAGTATATTCTATGAAGATTATATACATAGCCCTTCATAAGACGTGCTAATAGGCTTAATGTATATTTGTCGAAATTATTGACATTTTGTAATCCCTACTGTTTACGCCGAACTAATATCAGGGGATCAAACGGTAAATGAAACCAAGAAAGAGCTTTTCATTATTTACATTATTCACACTATAATTTATTTTGTTTAATCGTTTCAACAAAATCATTTTCACATTATATGTATTGATTAGCGAATCTAGACAGCGCGATTCAGGAAACTGATTTTATTACCGCCATCTATCGCTACAAATACACATGCCATTTGCACATACTTATATTATAAATGTGATTGTGAGTTTCTTGATTTGTTACGCTTTCGGGCCTTAGCTATTCAACCGATTATTACGAAGTTATTAATATATATGTCATGGGTACAGAAACCGAGATAGTGAACCTGGAACTTTCCTTCTCAAACTTCTAATTCTATTCTTATTAAGTTGAGATAAGCCGAGATGGTCCAGTGGTAAGAACGCGTGAATCTTAACCGATGATCGTGAGTTCAAATCCGGGCAAGCACCACTGAATGTCATGTGCTTAATTTGTGATTATAATTCATCTCATGCTTGACGGTGAAGTAAAACATCGTGAGTAAACCTGCATGTGTCAAATTTCACTGAAATTCTGTCCTATGTGTATTCCACCAACCCGCATTGGAGCAGCGTGGTGGAATAAGCTCCAAAAACTTTCTCCTCAAAAAGAGGAGAAGAGGCCTTAGCCCAGCAGTGGGACATTCACAGGCTGTTACTGAATAAGTTAAGATGATTCTCTTACAGAAGAGGATCATCATCAGAAGATCACGTTATTCTCTTTATAGAAGGCATTGCGCACTAGTGGTATATTTATAAAATAAATAATAATGTCTGTGTATTTTAAAATCATTTATCTGATTGTACAATGTTTCTTACATTGTTCTTTGATCTTCGTCTGAGAATGTGATTGATCTACAAAAAACAATATTTTTTCTTTGTATGATTATCCTTCAACATCCTTCTGTGTAGTCCATTATTCTGTCCGTGAGTAGCCGAAGAAATTTGGCAACTCTTTTCCTTGTCACACCTCTATAAAATGGAAATACTTACCAGCACACATGCTCCCCTCCTCTTATGACCTGGGTTTCTTCAAACGAGGCGTGTAGATGCATCTTGCGGGCCGGCAAGGCGGGGGCGGCTAGTGCAGATCATTCTTCCCGACTGTACCAGCCGTCGTCGCGTTTGGACTTTACTATCAGGTGGAGTAGAGTCATTTGCCCTCTCGGATTATATTAAAAAAGCCAGCACGGGTAGCTTGTACTACATAATTTGTCACTTGAATGAATTTTTGACATTATATATCGATCCTATATTATTCTTTGACTGACTACGGCTTTTATATTAAAGGTTAATATTTTAATAAATTATGTTCGCGTCTTGTTATTTCTTTTTAATTTCATTGAGTTCTTAATCCAAAGCCTCTTTTATAGGTCATTTTAAAGCACTCGGTAAATAAATTTTCTACAGCTCGTTATCGCGAAATTTTCTTATATCACCTTTAACTTTCAAACTTTTGAATCGACCTTAGCTTTAATTTTTCATACCGCCTTTTACGGGCTTAACGTTTTTTATGGTTATTTAAGAAGTTGATATCTAGAAAGATATTCGAGATGGCATTAATGAATATAAATAAGGTGACTTTTTTAACTTATAGCCAGCCAGTGTACACATAGTTGCACTATTTGGTGGCGCCTGATAATTAACTTGGTGGTAGGGCTTTGTGCAAGCACACCTAGGTATGTACCACCCACATTATTACGTATTAGTAGTACGCGTGAGTGATACCAAACTAGAATACATTTCTGAAAAATGATGACTTTGATTTCGGTCATCAATTACTCAGTTTATATATATTTCGAGATTACATTTTTTTATATATAGTTTTATATACATGTTCGTATTGTTCGTGTATTAATTATTATTGAATTGAATAATACTAGTGTAGACAGTAAAGTTCTTTTAATATGACTTCTATCAATGACCCAAATGCAAATCAATTACACTGAATAGGTTATCTTTTGGTGTTCTATTTAGACTACGTTTGTCCCGTCCATTAGATTTTATGTCGATCCGACTGTTCGAGTAATGGAAACTACGAGATTATACATGTTCACTATTATAGTAATTAGTAGTCCAAATGGGTTCATTCGTATTATCAATTTTACACAACAGAATCTATTTGGTGATACTGACTAACATGCTTTAATGGATTTCATTCCACTACGCAGTTTCAATACTAGTTAAGGAATCATGTGTGTCGGAATATGATTCAACACATGCAAATAAACACGACATGAATAAATTATAAACATAAATTGCAAAGCACGTGAAATCTCATGTGCTTCTTTTCATACAGAATTTAGCAAATATGAACTGTATCAATCTTAACATATTATTTTTTAATTATAATTATAGAGAAATACATTTTTTTTTATTTTTTGATTTAGACGTAGTCGTTACATGAAGAACCGTGTTTTTTTTTTTTTTTTATATTTCCCGGGAGGGCAAATGACTCTACTCCACCTGATGGTAAGTGATAGTAAAGTCCAAACGCGACGACGGCTAGTGCAGTCAGGAAGAATGACTTGCACTAGCCGCCCCCGCCTTGCCGGCCCGCAAGATGCCTCTTCACGCCTCGTTTGAAGGAACCCGGGTCATAAGAGGAGGGGAACACGTGTGCTGGTAGCGAATTCCATGTTTTAGAGGTGCGACAAAGAAAAGAGTTGCCAAATTTCTTCGTGCGCGATGGAATTGATGTCACAGTTAGTCGGTGACATCGAGAGCCAGCACGCGTAGATTTGTGAAGGAAAGAGGAAGCAGGAATGAGGGTGAATAGCTCCTCTGAGCAGTCGCCGTGATACAGCCGATAGAAAGCGCTCAGTGCCGCTATCTCTCGACGCAAATGTAAAGGCTCGAGGATGTTGGTGACCTTTACGTCGCCAATAATGCGAACCGCACGTCGCTGCAACCGATCCAAGGCCTCCAGTAAGTACTTAGCGGAGCCATCCCAAAGGTGCGAGCAATATTCGACGCAAGACCGCACCTGTGTTTTATACAACAGGAGCAGTTGTTGTGGCGTGAAAAAACGCCGCACCTTGTTCAGGACTCCGAGTTTTCGTGAGGCTGTTTTTATAACAGCCTCGATGTGATCCTTTGGATTGAGGTCGCACCGAACGTCAATTCCCAGTATGGCGACTTTGCCTTGTATCTCCAGCGTAGTGCCACAGAGGGAAGGAGGAGGGGAAAATGGTGACTTTTTCGCTGTGAGAGCGCATACCTGTGTTTTCTTGGCGTTGAACTCAACAAGATTATCAGAGCCCCATTTGGCAATGAGTCCTAACGTCCTATCGAGTTCAACAACAAGATCCCTCCGTCTCTCCCCAGTTTCCGCCCGCCCAGCTCCTGCGCGTCCGTGGTATCCCCCGTGCACTGTACTATCATCTGCATAGCAATGTATGTTCCCGAGAGAGAGCATATCATTGATATGCAGAAGAAAGAGTGTGGGGGATAGCACAGACCCCTGGGGGACCCCAGCATTCACTACATGAAATTGTGAAGCGCAGCCATCAACTAAAACGCGAAGGCTACGCTTGTGTAGGAAGCTGGCAATCCAGGTGCAGAGCTGAGCTGGCAGACCGTATGCCGGCAGCTTGGAGAGAAGACTTCTGTGCCAGACCTTGTCAAAAGCCTTGGAGATATCGAGGCTGACAGCCAACGATTCCCCACGCTTGTCGATAGCTTCACCCCAGAGGTGTGTTACGTACGCTAGAAGATCACCTGTGGACCGTTTCGGTCGAAACCCGTATTGACGATCATTAATCAGACAGTGATCTTCTAGGTAATGGATCAGTTGGTTATTTAGAATCCGTTCCATCACCTTACAAAGTACTGAAGTGATAGCTATTGGCCGATAATTAGCCGGGTCTGACCGATCCCCTTTTTTGGGAACCGCTTGCACATTAGCCTCTCTACAGGAATCCGGCACACGTCCTGTATAGAGAGACAGCTGGAACAGGCGCGTCAACACAGAAGACAGCTCCGCTGCACACTTCTTCGGCACTATGGCTGGTATTCCATCGGGACCACTAGCTTTCCGTACATCGAGTGATTGCAGCTCTGCACGCACATCGCGCTGCCTGATTTTGATGTCAGGCATCGTGTGGCCACATGAAGGTATTGAAGGTGGCTGTGCACTGCAATCATCGATCACAGAGTTGTCCGCAAAGAGTTTTGCCAGAAGATCGGCTTTCTCTTGCGGACTGTGAGCTAGCGATCCGTCCGGATTCCTGAGCGGTGGCAGCGAAGGTTGGCAGAAATTGTTTTGCACAGACTTGGTCAGACGCCAGAAGCTACGAGAGCCCTTAGGATGCGAAACAAGGTCGTGACCAACCTGTACAATGCGCTGTGCATCCGCTCTCGTGTATGCCTTCCTACAGGACTTGGAGCTTTTGTTGTAGGTTGCTTTCAGTGAGTCAATGTTAGATGCCCCACTAACGCAGCCATTGATCCATGCGCGATATGCCGCCTGCTTAGATGACATGATGATGTGATCCCGTTTATAGGAATAAGTTAAAGTCCTCATAGCATAACGGCATATCTGTCGTTATTAAGCAATGTTATAAGTTCGAAATTCAAAAAATGTATTCGGGCCGACTTTATATAACCTTACATATTAAAGAGTACATATTCATCCTTCCAAAAATACAGTAATATTTTTTTTTTAGTGTATTATTTGTTACTTTTGACGTCAGTTCAATATTAAAAAAAAAAAACGATTATCACAAAGTAAAGGCTACTAAGGAAGATAGTGGATATAGTATTATTAGTAATACACTAAAAGGGTCATTGAAAAAATATCCTTCCTTAACTTTAGTACAATTTTGTAAATGAAAGGGACAAAGGAATCGATTGACACAACTGTGGACTTAACGGTTATTGTAAGGTTTATAGTTATGACCTTTATGCCTGTATTACATTTGTTGGACTAGTCGTTAGCTTATAAGACTGCAAATCACGAGGTCCTGGTTTCAAACTCCGGGTCGGATCAAAACTTATTGAGGTCAAGAAATATTCTTTGCACTTTGACACTTTGTGCACTTTGTGCCTAGGAGAGCACGTGCTATTAACATTTAGTCCTGCGCCTGATCCTTCTCCTGTCGTGTCGACTTGTCGTCATATCCGATTATAGAAATGAGTGTGTCGGTACACACTATATACTGGTGGTAGAGCTTTGTGCAAGCTTATCTGGGTAGGTGCCACCCGCTCATCAGATATTCTAGCCCAAAACAGCAGTACTTGTTATTGTTGTGTTCCGGGTTGAAGAAGTGGGTCAGTGTAATTACAGGCACAAGGAACATAATATCTTAGTTCTCAAGGTTGGTGATGCATTGGCGATGTAAGTGATGGTAAACATTTCGTACAATACCGATGTCTATGGGCGTAGGTGACCACTTAATATCAGGTGGTCCATATGCCCGTCCGCCTACCTATTCAATAAATAAATATCGTTTTATTCTCTGTCGAGAATGGTCGCCGTGCCCAAAATGTGTTAAGACATAATCACACTCGTTCACTAAGAACTTATTTTAAAATGAAGTGATAAGTGAATAATACGGACCTAGCTTAGATAGCCCAAGCTTTGTTCTAAATCATTTGTAAAACAACCAACGTTTTCAGGATTTAAGTCATATAAAATGACCTACTTTGTAGTTCAAACACAATCAACGCAAGCCGTAAGGTTTGCCTGATTGACACGAATCTAACTGAATTTGACCGATTCGTGTTTCAGTTTTCGGACAAGGAGTGGTTTATAAGCATAACTTTTTATGGTGGAAATTGAAATATTGGCTTTAATTTTATTACAAAGTCTTACCTCATAGTGGGAACTGTCACGAACTATTATTACTATATTTCCTTGATGAGTTCCGTATGTTTACATCTTATAACAATGAAACGTGGAGGATATTTCACTATTATAGTTTAAAGGCTGAATTAGTAACCTGGAGTTTTGAAAATGGCAGTGCTTATAATTTTGGTCTTGGAAGCAACGCAAAGTTTGTCCTGCGCCTGAATTCTTTAAGAGAATCAAAATGCACACACATATTAGCACATAATCTTGTGCACTATAATATGCATAATTGACTAGTGCAGTGCTAATTATTTATTTATTTGTATTTAATGGAAACAAACAGTACATAATAAATTTTATAAATATCAAATATTGACAAATTATTACCATAATAATTTCCAATGATTAATGACTAACACATAACAACTATTAAATAACGGACTAAATGCGATTCCTGTGGCACCCCGGACGGCACAAGAATAAAAGATGAGCAGAAGCCTTTAATTGTAACTGCTTGGCTTCTATTAGACAAATAGGATTCAATCCTCCAACAGGAGGTCACGAAGTACACCGATGTATCTTAATTTTTCTAGAAGAATGAAATGTGAAATGTTATCAAATGCTTTAGAAAAAATAGTGTACACGGCGTCCACCAGGTAACCATCATCCATCGCGTTCGTGATAAAGTTAGTAAATTCACACAAATTATTGATATTCTGTAAATTACACTTCATTACTCACCCGTAAAATATTTACCACCTTATGGTGATATACTTTTGATGCGTGTGTTCTTGAAATGTTATAATAACTTTGTATAGCAAATCACATCATTCCATGACCGAGTTCTGTGAGTTTCAAGTTAGTTCGTACAGAGTAGCTTAGATTTGAATAGGACTTAATTATGTAGAATCATCTGGAGAGTCATAGCTCATTTTGGTAAACAGAAGTTTCTTATCAGGATATTATTATTAGTCTTTTTTAGATCTTTTTATAAATTATAGCTTTCTAATATTCATATAATTTTGAATAGGTAAGGTATTAGTAGGCTGGTATTCTTATATTCTGCCAATAGTATTTTAATATTTTGACGTAACTCAATTTGTAAATGACAAAAATATCTATCTTTTCTTCTTACATAAAATAAGTTAAAGCTTATTACCGTGAAGCCGACTCCGACATGATTATTTTTCAATACTAACGATCTCTTATAACTTACATTAATTCTATCTGTTTCCACATTTTTAAACCAATTTAAAACATAAATTCGTAATTTTGGTTGTCTATATAAATTCGAAAAGCCTTTTTGTGTGTATATAATATGTATATACAAATTTTATTTATTAGAGACAGCAAAGCTAAGTCGGATTTCCTAATCGACCTACTTTGAAGTTTTACCGCACTCAGTGCACCGTCTGACTAGAGCAAGAATGTAACTAAGTTAAGCTGACTCAGGTTCAAACTTGGAGTTGATTTCTACTATTCGAACGTGTCCCTATTGAAATGTAACATTATATAATGTAGAGCATATATCTATACCATATATATATATATATATATATATATGGTATAGATATATTTAACTATTATTTATCACTAGGGTAGCACTCAAGTGGCAATAATATTCGTCGTCTCTATTCTATGTTTAAGTAAATAAAGTGTATTTTTATCTGTTAGTCAAGTCTGAACGCTAGTTAATAAATAAAAAGAAGATAGTAAATTTTTTTTTCGGAATATACAAATATTATTCAAATATAATATACAGGATTATTTGTAAAGTCAGCAACCTCGCAGGACAAGATAGCAACAACTTTTGTTCTACGAGTTCGGCCATAACTCATACATGAAAAATATAATGATTTTACAAGTTTTTGTTGTACTGTCGTGACATTTGAAGGTCTATGTTTCTTTCATAAACGAAAGGACAACGCGACGCTCGCGCGCGCTTAATCTTTGCGATGCGCGTAGACTTATAAACGTTCAAGCGGGAAATTAAATTAATACTTATTTTTGTATGAAAATAAAATTTAACAAATTATCAAAAGTCGTAGAACAAAAGTTGTTGCTTATAGTGTTAGCTATCTAGTCCTGCGAGGTTGCTCGTATACTTTACAAATAATCCTGTATAAGCTAACATAAATATTAAGATCAGGTTTTATTTACTCTTTTTAGCGAGACAGGGAAGGTCACCTGTCTCGTTTATCATTAATACGTGTATCTTGTATAAGGTCAAGTCATATTACATATATTATTTTGACTATATGTGAAAACAAAATGTTTTTTTTGTATACATTTTGATGTTATTGTTGAATATTACCAAATATATCAAGTTTCTTGGTTTTTATACTTTACTAGAAAGATAGAGGCGTAGTGTATTAGTTAAATAAATATATATTTTTATTTAATAGTAAATGAGATTGTTAGATTCCCCAAATTATGTAGAATTTATAAAACGTGGTTCTTGGACACGTAACGTTTTTAATAATATAAAGTATTTAAAAAAAAAAAATGCTGTCATGAAACATTTGCAATGTTTGATGGTTATAAAAGAATTTTTAATTAAAGAAAACTAATAATTAAATATGGAGTAAAATAGTTTTAATTATTTTTTTCTTATTATTATGATAATACTCCATATACAAACCCTTATATTGTAATATAACTATAGCAAAAGGATTTACGCGGCACACGTTAGTAAAGTTCCGAGTCGACATGTTTTTCCGACATCTTCAACATTTACCATCATATTTTAGGCAATTTTCACAAAACCTTAATAAATTACACATCTAAACCTTTCTCACGAATCACTCCATCTATTGGTGAAAACTGTATTGAAATCCGTTTGTTAGTTTTTGAGTTTATCGCGTACAGACGTCTGTCTGTCTGTATACCGAGAGACTTTTTTTTATAACATGTTAAAACGGAGTATGAAATATACGCGCTATATACACACAAGGGAGTAGATAGCGACAGCGAAGAGGGGGTACGACGGTATAAAAAAACGTCATTTACAGTCACGGTTTATCAGTCGGTTTTATACTTTAACCTATGATAGCGTTTAGCATTTACATTATAAACAGTTGTTTCTGGCCTAAGTATTATCAACGGATTAAGTATGACCATGGAAGTGTTATCTAGCATCCGTATCATTTCAATTAATACGCCCATTAAACATTAGTTGTTCAGACTTAATACTATACTAAGTAACAAATATCTAGCCTGCACGACTTAGAAATGTGATATATTTATTCAGCGCCATTTATCGATTGTAACATACGTAATTAAAAATAACTTCATGCAAGAAAGTTTGGGTAAGCACACCCACTATTAACATATTGTAATAATAATATAACAATATCCTGGGTCATTATTCACACACGGCCATCTCATCCCAAACTAAGCAGAGCTTGTACTATGGAAACCAGACAACTGATATACTCCATATACTAGTTTTCTTTTGTAAATACATACTTATATAGATAATTACACCCAGATTCAGGACAAACATACATGTTCATACACACAAATATCTGTCCTGGGTAGGAATCGAACCCACGACCTGCGGCGCGAAAGGCAGGTATCTACCAACCACGCCAACCGGCTCGTCAATATTATCGCACCAAACAGCAATACTTAGTATAAGTTGTATTCCAGGTTGTCGCTTCCAGGGTGTAACTTCATGGTCTTCAGGCACAAGGGATGTAACATCTTAGCTCCCAAGGTTGTCGCGCATTGGCAATGTAAGGATATTTTATAGACATTAACCATAATGTTTATATGAGCGATGGTGACCACTTACCAGCAGTTGTATATGCCCGTCCACCTGCATATATTATAAAAAAAATACAGCTTTAGACAAGTTGGCTAGTTGTTACTGAATAGAACGAATTTTCCATCATATCAAATATGTAAAAAAAAGCACATTAAAGAATCCATAAATCTATTTAACCTAGACTAATAGAAGTTCCTCAAAGCCAAATAAAATCTGAAGGCGATATCGGTTCACTTGAATAGTGAATAGGAGGGACTGAAAAGGGATGAATAAAGGATCGAGGCTTCAATGCATTTCATTGTAATGTCGATTTTAAATCGTTCCTTTCATTTCTAATCCTGTATTCTATTTCTATCGTTTAGAAAACGGCTGCTGTTAATAATGATGATGATGATGATAATGACTCGATGTTTAATCAGAAATACACAAATCTATAAGTTCAAACTTTTTTATCAAATTCTCGCAACATAAATGTGTTTTTGATTGCGTTAGATATAACTCCTATTAAAACTTTCCTTCCTTTTTGGACTAATAACTAAATAAGCCGATCTTTTTTGCTTTAATGATAAAATTTTGATGATGAATTTTCACTGTTTATCGATTTCAAATAATAATGTTCTCTTTTTTAAATATATGTAAATATATTGAGGACTCCTGACCATATTCGGACACGGCGGCAAGTCTCAATAGAGATTAGCTAACTATACAGGACATATTATAGTGCACTAGTGTGTGCGCAAACACAGGTGAACTCTCTATTCCTTCACTCTCATAATCCGATGTTACGGCAATCCGACACGACCGGAAAGAGTGCAGGTGCAGGACCAATGGCTTTACTTGCTTTTAGAGGCACGGGAACGTACACACTTCCAACTTTTAGAGTCCGAGCTGATACTGAGAATCTTACATACATATACACGTGCATATCAATGGGGAGTCGATGGATCCAGCTGAGTTTACTGTATTTCTTAGCCTTACTGTTGATGCCATGTTGCAGTGGGCCCCCCATATTGGCCGCGGATGCGTATATCAACACGATCCCGCAGCCTCTCCGATCCGTGCCGAGGATGGCCATCGCAGTGGTTTTATTGGGTAAGAATCCCACGTAACCCGGTCCCACCCCCCAACGGAGACGGGTACCTTACAGAAAGCTTCCACTGCGTAAAAAAAAAGGCCCCCCATATTAACGGATTGGCGAGTAGACTATGCTCAGCGGCTTTTGCGGTTAAGAAAATAAGATATTTCACCGATGTTGATACGGCCCGCCTTGTATATTTTAGTTATTTTCACACTTGACTATGACTTTGACTTTCAATAAGAAAGTGTAATACTTCAATATTGAATAAAGTATTTTGAATTTGAATTTGAATTTGACAGAAAAAACTCAATAACTTCTTATTGGCCCGACTTGGGATTTGAACCTAGGATCTGCGGCCTTCTCTCTAGCCACTAGACCAATGAGACAGTCATAATAATGTCTGGAGGATATAAATATATTATTATCATATAAGGTATTTCATATAAAATTGCCGAAACAAAAACACATTTTGTAAAATCGATGGCTTCTTATTCCAGGAGTAGGTTCAAACAAATGTAGTTGCATTACTTAACAAATCCAATATTAATTTTATAATCATCAATATCTGAGTACGATATATCTAAAATGTATTTTTCACTGTCAGAGCTACACTTGAATAATGAGATGTCACGAGATTTGATAAACTAGAAACGTTTGAAAGTGTTTGAATCAAAAGATATCAAGAGGAAATGAGTTTTGACTCAAGGGATATAAAAGGTCGTTTAAATCTTCTTTACAATATTTCTTTAAAGGCAAAGAAAGACATACACACAACTATAATTGTTTCGATGGCAGTGACTTGCAGTTTATAAGGAAATACAGAAGCAAAAAGGCGATGTAAAAATTATGTGAACAAATATGTATTTCGTTATTATTGGTTACCCAAATTCATCACTGTTGTTTAAATAACAGCGTTCTAAAAAGATTATAAGAGCGAAAGCCACAACAAGTGGTATAAGGAATTACATAATAAAAAGAGCAATACGTGGCATCGTGATTGAAGTGATTTCTGTAGCTGAGAAGAGAAAATTTCAACAATAAAGTAATGGTTCTATATCAAAATAGTCAATCCTTGAATGTTTGGCAAATTGTTCATACTAATATTTATAGCTTATGTTCATTCGTTAGCAGTCATATAAAAATGCAATCAAGTTAAAAATGGGTCCAGTTAATTATGCTTGGTGTCTAATGTGTAAAACCATTACAAGAGCTATCGAGGTTATTTATATTCGCATTGTTTTAATTTACGGTATATTTCAGCGAAAATGAAAACTAAAAGATGAAATGTGCTAAACAGTCGTGTTCGAGAAAAGCTCATGAGAGTTAACTGGTTTGGTAGAAAATTAGGCGTGTGCTGTGATTTACATTCTTTTTTTTAATTATTCTAATTGTAGGTTAAAATATTCCGCATCTAAAACACTACGTATGTTTCGTGGTGGTTTTGTACTAACAAACATATAAGTTACTAGCTGTGCCCCATGGCTTCACCCGCGTATAATTAATTATAATATAATAAATTATTTTATTACTATAATAACACACACGCGCATACTCACACACATCCACACACAAAAAAAGTTGAATCTTTTTTTTAAATTTTATTGTATAGCTTGACGGACGAGCATATGGGCCACCTGATGGTAAGTAGTCACCAACGCCCATAGATTTCGGATAAAAATACAAAACGAAATGAATCAATGTCAGACCAAATATTGTCAGAGTACTTCACAACGGCAGCTCACTGATTCCTAGAAACTACATTGAAAGAAATTTTAACCATCGCTTACATCGCCAATGCGCCATCAACCTTGGGAATTAAGATGTTATGTCCCTGGTGTCTGTAATTACACTGGCTCACTCACCCTTCAAACCGGAACACAACAATACAAAGTACTGCTGTTTTGCGGTAGAATATCTGATGAGTTGCATCTACCCAGACGAGCTTGCACAAAGCCCTACCACCGAGGAAATCTGTGCTAATAATAATAAGTATAGATTTAAAAACAGTTTTTGAATTTGTCATCTACGAGTATATAACTATAATGTATCCACAGTTTAGTTATCCTTAACTATGTGTTAAAATGATTAATATCGTGATTTATAATAAATGAAAAAATGATAATAGCCTCGACCAGCAGATCTAGACTAGGATATCAAAATTTGTTTTACTATTAAAAGTGTTATTTTTAAAGCGATAGAAATAGCAGTCTAGGAATCAGTGAGCTGCCGTTGTGAAGTACTCTGACAATATTTGGTCTGACATTGATTAATTTCGTTTTGTATTTTTATCCGAAGCTACTAAAGCCTGCTCTGGATTTGGATGTTTGTTTATTGATGTGTGTTCCGCTGCTGAACAAATTCGTCTTGAACGATTCGATTTGTAATTTCATTAAAATGTATCGACTTCAAATATTTATAATTTGTTTCTATATTTTTTAGGTTTTATGTTTGTCAGTCATTATTATTTGTTTTTATTTATGGATGCTGTACGTGTGCTATTAGGTAAATTGTTATTTGAAGTGCATACAAATGATATCAGTAAAATAATCAAGTATATTTTAATATAAAGATTAATTGACGAACAGTCGTGTATATATTACGATAATTTTATTACAGAAAGTTTTATATTTAGTCAGTTTCAATAAATCATGCCCTGACCGATTTCCGATACGACCGGAATGACTTCAGGCAGCATCAACGGTTTTTCTTGCTTTCCGATGCACGGGAGTATAAACACTAACTCTCAGATGCCGGTAATTTTTCGTAAAAACCCAATGTCGTTTTTTTGCTTGATCTGGGATTTAAGCCAACTATATACTAAACCAACGAGGCAGCCTATTTCGATCGATTCAATTACAATTTTCGAATGCGCTATCAACAGCCTTGAATCTGTATATTGTCGGTATAATACAAACACATTGTGTTGTGCAGTTAACCAATATGAGCGTAGGTAAATTGATACAAGACAAGCACTAATACAAACTACATTTTACAACAACCAACACAGTTCGAGCCAAATATGTAGATACAAGGCGAGCGCTACAGCCATGCTGGCCAAACTTCAGCAAATGTGAGCATAGCCACAGTTATACAAGCAACTTTGAAAAGAAACACTGTTTCGAAGTGTAAAAATCGTAACCAGCAATTAGTGACAAGATACACATACCTATCGGCATTTATGTTGGTACGCGCCTACACTAACCTAGGCCAGCGACGATGAGAAATTGCTAGGCAATAAAAGACAATCGGACTGCTTGTACGTTGGAAGTCGCCACTCGCTGAGCTCCAATCAACATCCCAATTTTATATTAGAAGTGGTACACACTCACTGCACTGCAATGTTCAGTTTTATCTTTATAAGTGTGCGCAATGCAATATACGTTTTGACGTATTTATTGACGTAATGCTCATTTATGAGTTGCACTACACGCAAATGCTCTTAGTGTTAATCCTCTATAAGACGAATCGAGAGTTTTGGTTTACCTATCTATACATGGTATCTATATACATGATCTTGTTTATGATTGCTATTTATAGAAACATAAATTGCGTAAGGTTTGAAAATAGATTAGATTATAATAATAATAATGTCCTCCAGACCGATATCGGCCATGGTGGCCAATCTTAAGAAAGATTATCCAACTACGCTTGTTTTAGGCACTGTAATTTGTTTTTTCGTAAATTAATATCCATTTTTAACGTAGTGACTAAAGAAAATTGTGTTAAGCGCATCCAAAAGAGCAAGTAAGCGGTTCAAGCGTATAGAAGGAAACCGACCTTAATAGCAAAAGCATTGCTGAGGTGAATTGGCGTCTGGCATGAGGTCAACCGTAAAAGTCTACCAAATTCTTTCCTTGCAGTTTAAGCGCTGCGCCGATCGCAAATAAATGGGTCAAGGGCGACGGAAATGCATTAAGCGATATAAAATGAAGGTATTTTTAAAAGTATTAGTAATTTATATTTTTAAACAAATATAAAAATATTTTTTTACACACAACTTTCAAATAGCTTGTATCATCATTTTTCAATTAACGTAATGTTATGATTTTTGCCAATCTCAACTTCAAAATAATTATAAACCTGTAAATATCCTACTGCTGAGCAATCAGCTGCTTTGGAATTAAAACTGATCGCTCAGTGCTTGCGTTCCACTGAGCAATGTTAACTCGAGAGACAGTGTCTTGATATAAACTTATTTTTTAAGTGAAATATCTAATAGCGCGCATTGACCATGACGCCAAACGAAACGACGGTTTCTCACGCCATGCGCCATACCTCTTTCCTACGCTCTCTACTTATATGTGCGTGGCGCGTATACTATATTTGTTGCTATATATTTTTATGATAATAAGAATAATATATATAAATATATTTTATAAACGAAACTTTTTTATTTATTGTTTTTTTTTTAATTATATATTTTTCGGCATAAGTAAAAGCCATAAGTTTTAAAAAGTATGTTCTCTAGTTTCTTAAGATGACTGATTGTATCGATTTACTCGGTGGTAGAGCTTTGTGCAATCTCGTCTGGTTAGGTACCACCCACTCATCAGATATTATTCTACCGCAAAACAGCAGTACTTGTTATTGCTGTGTTCCGGTTTGAAGGGTGAGTGAGTCAGTGTGTTAGAACTTTAGTGGGTTCTAATGGAAGTTAAAATCAAACGATTTAACCTCGGAGTAAAAGTATATTATTCACTTTTGATACAGAGACACAGCGTTCGTTCGATAGTAAAAAGTTATATAAAAACAAAAATATTTATGTAGGTAGGTAAAAAATTAAAAGTAATGTAAAATGAATTAGTGTATGCGGAATTGCTATATTTATTTAGTAGGCGCTTCCTGAAGCCGTAACATCTTCCCCGCCCTTGAAAGGTTGCCTTTCAAGCCTTTATCGTCCACAGTTGGTAGCGGGCAGAGTCGCACTAGCGGCCGCCTTACGCAACCGGTTGTAGTAGAGATGTCCGCGACTCGGGAGATACCATCTGGTCCAGGAAATAATCGAAGAACTCGTCCAAGGCGCCAAGATAGTGGTGGCGTGTTGTCCTCTTGTAACAGAACAAGGTCGTTCACATTTAATTTAGACATATTAGTTTTCCATTTAACACGCTGTTGCAATTCGCCCAAATATTCTTTTTGCCATCTTTGCCAAAAGTGCTTGCGTATAAGTTCAAGACGTGCATATCTGCTTAATTGGGTTTCGTTAACATTCGCTAAAATTGATTCAGATACTGGTATTGCACGTAGTGGTCTTCCAATAAGGAAGTGCCCTGGAGTGAGCGGAAGGTAGTCATGAGGAGATGAGGATAAGGGGCAAAGAGGACGACTATTAAGGACGGCTTCAATTTGCGCAAAGAGAGTAGATATCTCTTCAAACGTTAGATACGAGTTTCCCATAACGCGCCTAATATGATGTTTTGTCGATTTTACTCCAGCCTCCCAAATGCCGCCAAAATGAGGAGCATACGATGGCGAAAAATTAAACTTTATACCCTCCTGAGCCGCATAATCAGATATAGGTTCAGCAATATATTTTAAAAATGAACCGATTTCTTTAGCCGCAGCTACGAAATTACGGCCATTGTCGCAAAAAATTTCGATGGGCTTACCACGACGCGCAACAAATCTTCGAAGTGTCATAATAAAGGCATCCTTTGACAAATCGCTAACGGCTTCTAGATGTATACACTTGTAACGTAGACAAACAAAGAGACATAAATAACATTTTATTGTCTTAGCACCTCGTCCCTTGCGATGTAAAATTAGGAAATGTCCCGCAAAATCTATGCCAACGGAGAGGAAAGGGAAATCAGCTGTAACTCTTTGTAATGGCAAATCACCCATTTTTGGATACAAAGTTTTACCCTGAATTCGTCTACATCGAACACAGTTGTAGACTGTGCGTCGTGCTAGACGCCTTCCATTTAAAGGCCATATTCGTTCTCTCACAATTGACACTAAAAGCTGAGGACCTGCAATCAACCAACCTAACAAGGAGTTTCTTAGAATAGGTAAATTCGGACCTAATACCCTTTGATCGCATTTTAATAGATTCCAAAATATATCTGCACCAACTAAAAAGTCAACTGGTCCAGGCATATAAAAAGATGGATCGGCTAACTTTAAATCTTTAGGCAATTTGAAAATATTTTTATCAATAAGAGTGTTAGGTAGTTCTCCTGTCAATTCAGCAAGTACAAAACAAGAAAAAGTTGTACAAAATGAAGTATTCAAAGATTTAATTGTCACTACACAGCTTTCGGCTATATTACTCGCTATATTATTGCCAATACCCCTGACTTTAATGTCAATAGGATTAGAAGAGAGAGATAAGCGTTTTTTTAATGACTCACTAATAAAAGACGATTGACTACCTGAGTCTAATAATGCTCTAACACGTTCTGCCTTGCCCGTGTACGGATTGCAAACTTCTATTAAGGCTGTTGATAAAAGAACATTATTACTCTGCTTACTAAAATTAACAGATGAATTCGTCTGGTCCTCTGAAGTAGGTTTATGAAGCATGGTATTATGCTTACCCTTGCACTTACGGCAGGGTCCCATTCGACATTCAGCAGTAGGATGACCTTGGCGCAAACAATTAGCACAGAGTTTATACTTTGCCACATCAGCAAACCTTTCTTGTTCACTTTTAGATTTAAAAATATCACAATCGTAAATTTTATGGTTTTGATTACAAATAATACATAAAAATGCATTTTGTTTATTTTGATTAATGTGTGTAAATATTTTTTTAGTTTGTACAATAGGTTTTTGTAATTTATTGTTATTTGAAGTAATGCTATTTTGATTTTTATTTTGATTATTAATTCTATTTCTATTTACTGACTCAAGAACATCAGCACGATTATTTAAAAATTTATAAAATTGATCTAACTTCGGTACGTCATTAATGGTATTACTAAGCTCCTCCCATTTTAGTAGGGTAGTGTTGTCTAGTTTAGAAGACAACATGAATATGATAATCATATCCCAATGCTCTGTAGGCAGCCCCAGGGTTGACAGAGCTCGAATATTCTCAGTGACGTGATCAACTAAGTATCTCAATGATTTTTCCGATTCCCGTGTTATATTTTGTACGTTAAATAAAGAATTTAAATGATGGTGGATAAGTAGTCTTTTGTTGTCATAACGCTCCAAGAGTAAACTCCAAGCGTTATTATAATTCGCCGCTGACAATTCGAGATTTGAAATAATTCGCGCCGCGTCACCCTCTAAGTATGAAATCAAATAATGAAATTTATTAATTATCGGGACGCGGTCATTATTATGTATTAAAGTCAAATAGGTATCGCGAAACTCCAACCAACGAAAGTAGGCACCAGAAAATTTTTGAATTTGAATTTTAGGTAGTTTAACATTTAAATCTTGATCGAGACTACATTGGCTTTCTTGTACAAATGATTCACGCTTTAAGTCGTCTTTGTTATTAAATTTATTTAACAAAGTTTTAGCAGTTGCAATCGTCAAAATAATATCCTGCTCAATGTTGTCTCTTTCATCGATTTCTGAGTATAAATTTTCAGAATTAAGAACCTCAATCTGATTCTGCAGCTCATCAAACTTTGTTGACAATCCCTCAAATTTATTACATTTCAAAGTTAATTCAGCAATTTCAAGATTTGATAATTCAGTGAAAGTAGTAATTTTTTCCAAATAATTTTTAAATTTAGTTATTTGACCTTTAATAGAACTGCGTCTTGTAAACAAATCCTGTAAAGTTTTAGTATTCGATAATGCCATGATTATATTTTAAACTTCTATACTAATTTATAATATAATATAAAAAAAAAATATGCTTTTGTATGTATGTATATATTGTAAGTAACTGTATTTAATTAAATAGGTAGAACACAGTACATAAAACAACTATTAAAAGGAATCGTCAACAAAATTAAGATTAAAAATAAAAATATTAAATCTTATCTTAATCTCCTCGAGTGACGACACTTGGGTCAGCTGGCCCTAAGCCGCTTTGCAGCGCTGGCACACGATGAATCAGCGCTTCAAACCGCTACGTAGCTCGCGCAACGCGACGGCTAACGGCCGCGATCTGGAATGTTCGGCAAACACAATGAAAAAAAAAAATGCAATTGTAAAATGAATTAAATTTTAATCTTTTATGTTTTTACTTATTTTTAGGTATATAATGTAATTTTCAAAAATTGTTAATTATTTTGTGGATACTATTTTATTAAAAAATATTTCCTTTAACTTATTACGAAAACTATATTTTTAATAAACTAATCACTTATATTGTTAATCTAATTGTATTAAAATTAAATGTAGTTTGAGATATAACTTCTTTACGCAAATGAAACACAGAGAATACGGAGAAAATAGGAAGTAGGTATGATGGACTTTAGTGAAAAATATTTGGAAATAATTAGGCTAAGGAATAACCAGGGCACTTATCTTTAATTCCTCGTTCTTGGAACCAGGATGCGTTGCTTTGGATGCTACGCTGGCCGTGAATGATAGTGGACCCCGTTTAACCATTGACCTTAAGCTTGCTGTGCTCCAAAATTATTGTTTTTTTATGATCTCGTCGTTTCGAATGTCACTGCAGCGTTTTCTTTTAGATTGGCCTTCACAATCCAAGTTCCGAAACACGCGGTGTATGAAGAAGATGATTTTTTGGACTTTACTATAATATACTATTTTTGATAGTGTCCTGTCACGGTCGCCAATGTTAGAACTTTAGTGGGTTCTAATGGAAGTTAAAATCAAACGATTTAACCTCGGAGTAAAAGTATATTATTCACTTTTGATACAGAGACACAGCGTTCGTTCGATAGTAAAAAGTTATATAAAAACAAAAATATTTATGTAGGTAGGTAAAAAATTAAAAGTAATGTAAAATGAATTAGTGTATGCGGAATTGCTATATTTATTTAGTAGGCGCTTCCTGAAGCCGTAACACAGTGTAATAACAGGCACAAGGGACATAACATTTTAATTCCCAAGGTTGGTGGCGCATTGCCGATATAAGCGATGGTTAACATTTCTTACAGAATCTTAATCGCATAAAAATCTACTTTTCAGATGATTTTTATGCGATCATGAGGAAAAGATCTGCATCTTTGGTACGTAGAATCAGAGACAGTCCCAATACTATCCTAATGATTTTTGCGAATGATGTAAACGGTTATATGATGAGGCGGATGATCCAGAAGTCTTTGTAATACTCTGGTTTATGTGCCTCATACATGATCAATTGTATTTAATTTCTTATCTCAAATTTGTATTATTAGTTTTTTTTTTTTTAATTCTTATATATTTTATTAATTATTTTTGTGATTGTGATTCTTATTTTAATACTAATTATTAATGTATATTATGTAATATATTAATGTGTGATTTGAATGTATTGAATGGGCCTCGATGCCTGAAAAATAAAGATATTATTATTATTACACTGCCAATGTGTAAGGGCGTTGGTGACCACTTACCATCAGGAGCGCTATACGCTCGTCTACCTACCCTATAAAAAAATTCTTTACCGAAGTAACCTATGAGTACTTTCGGGCCAGACTCCATTAAACCTCTCGAGCTCAGTTCGAGTACACATTTAAAGTCGAAAGTATTTTATCTTGATTTATTTCGCAAGTGTGAGAGCCGTAAACGCTGATGTGACATACAGATAGCGTGAGCCGTTTTATAGTACCCGTTCCCTCTGAGTAGAGATCTTTGTTTTGATTTTGGGTTATGGAAACATATGTGATTAAAGCTCCAAACGAATTCGGTAGACGATTAAGGGTTTCTGCAAAGATAATAATAAGAAAATACATATTTAGTTAATGCAAGTTGGCAAAATAGTTCCATTTTATTTTATTTTATTTTCTTGATATAATTAATATTGCTTTGATTTAATATATTTTTTAACTCTTTCTTTAGTCATGATTTCGGTTTTCAATTCAAATAAAGAGGGATTTTAACCAAAAATGGAAATACGAATACCTTAAAATTAAAGTTGAAAAACATTTTAAAAGGCAGAAACTAAATTTCCACATTGCTTAATCATTGGATTATTTATTTTTATTGTTTTAGTTTAGAATTTTTTAATTTTTTTTTCGATTCTATCGACTATTCGTTATCGATATCTTCGATAAATTTAAACCATGAGCTTGAAAACTTCCTATAACTTAAGATAGAATACCTTTTCCTGTCACCGTAAATGATCACGTTTTGCCGATGACATGTATTGTAAGACCACGCCATATCATTGCAAATATCATGAACTTTAAGTGAAAAGTCAACTGTCTATTTAATGTTCTATCGGCTGAAGTTATATAACAGTCGCTCCGTGACGTCATTATACGTTGACTTGTCGTTGTAACGTGACACTGCGGATTGCGTCCTATTTTTCTTTCCAATGTCGCCGATTCATTACTCAAGTGTTATATCGGTTGACAGTTGCAAATATGTTTTCTTCGAAATAGCTTGATTGTGTCTATTTCATGACGCAAAAGAAATCGCGCGATGAGGGCCTGCGTAATAAAGTATCGTATCGCGTCGTTGAATGCGTAATGTCGAAGGGGCGAACTCGTTTTTATATCAATTTTGTTATTGCCGGTACACTCGTAGAATAATTAATTAAATTTTCCTTGTCCTTGAAAGTTTGTTCTACTTTATTTCGTTATATTTTACGCTGAATTAATATTGTGTGTGTGTGTGTATATATATATGATGAGAATATAATATTAAAACTATATACATAAATTTCTTTCCTTTTCACATATCATCTTACCTCTCAAATAATTAACAATAAATAAATGTCATCATATTATATTAGAGTCAAGACCTAGCGTTTAATAAATGTGGTGTAAAAATACATTTAAAGACACATCTATCTTTCTTTAAGATCTATGTCTTATATGTAACCATGGAATAATAGACGTGATGATTATGGATCACCGATGAGTCGAGATCACGAATTTGATCACGAACTATAGTGGTAGTAGTAGCTAGTATCCTATCAGGGACTATCAGACTGTGCAGAAGATTATAGCACTCGAGTGTCTGTACAAATATACACTCTCTATTGCCTCACTCTTAAAATCCGACGGGATATCAATCAGACATGACTGAAGATAGTTCAAGGAGAACAACGGCTTTCCTGCTTTCGTAAGCTCAAAGGTAAACAATAACATCTGGATACTACAGAGAATTTTTAGCCATCCCTTTTCTGAATTTAGAAACTTGGCATCAGCACCTTTATGATTGAGCCATAAGCCTAACGAGACAGACAGATCGATACAGATGTATGAATATGGCTATAGTATATACAGTGGAATTCCTTTATAAAATTTTGAAATCCCCAAAACTGATATAGTACATAGTGTTGTCATAAAATAACGATATATTTATACAAATGTAGATAAATTACTTGGCAAAAGAAATTGGGATACATATAATGCTGTTACTGCTTGCCAGAAAGTTAATTAAAGATACAAAGATATATTAAAATGAAAACATAGGGATTTAGTTAATTTCGTAATCGAAAAACATAAATTACAATAATTTAGACAAAATATTTAGTAATTTATGAAATATTCGATAAATAATATGAACTGCGATGAATGCGAACACGTGAATCTTAACCGAAGATTGGTCACGCCCGGGCACACACCACTGATTTATTTATTTATGTTAGTGCTTAATTTGTTTTTATAAAAAATCATCTCGTGCTCGACGGTGATTGAAAACGTCCTAAGGAAACTGTGTGTGTCAGATGAAATCCTTCTACATAATTATGTTGCATTGGAGCCGCGTGAGTAACCTCTAAAGCCTCAGCTCATCACTGGGACATATATTGATTAATACTTATTTATTTATATATGTATAATGGCATGTGTTTCTACTTTGGAACGATAGATGGCGGTAATAAAATCTGTCATTTTCCTGAATTGCGCTGTCTAGATTCATTAATCAATACATATGATTTGAAAGTGATTTTATTAAAATGATCAGACACAATAAATTATAGTGTGACTAGTGGAAAGTTCTTCCATGGTTTCATTTACCGTTTGATCCCCCGACATTAGTTCAGTTGAAAATTTATATGATTTGGTGTTCTATTTTTGTAAAGACCAATTCGCGATTTTTATAAAGTCAGTTTCACATTATGTATATGACTATATGTAAACTCAAAAGTCTTACGGCGCCCGAGTTCTATAATATTTATTTGACCTCCAAAGCGATGTAATCAATGTTTTCTTTACATCAAACCCTATTAAAATGATAAAATACTCTGCGTTTCAAATTAAGAGTTTAGAATTTAAAACAAAAAATAAATGAATTAATTCCTAATCGGATGATATTTTATTTCAGGACATTTAAAATCTATCTCGATACCTGACTAGACAATTTTCTGTAATGTAAGTAAATAGTATGAGTATACATAAGTGGCACCTCATCCGGTATACATTTAGACTATTGACGTAACCAGCATGAATTTAATGTAACTAACTAATGTTAATGCGAAATTATTAACAACTCCACGTTTAATACACGTACACAGATAACTATACATTCCTTATTCATTTATTAATAAATAAATGTATTTTCAGGTACTGGTCAGCAAATTACATTAAGTTTTTCCTTAATTTCAAGGTAAGTCTTTAAAATATTTATAAATTTAGCAATACATTTTTTTATAAATTTAGCATAGTTAGTCGTACGCTTGCCAATGTGCCACCAACCTTGGGAACTAAGATGTTGTGTCCCTTGTGCCTGTAATTACACTGGCTCACTCACCCTTCAAACCGGAACACAACAGTACCAAGTAATGCTGTTTTGCGGTAGAATATCGGGTGAGTGGGTGGGACCTACCCAGACGAGCTGAAAAAATTGCGGTCGGTGGGGACCTCCGTCAAGAACGAATCTCTATGCGATATTTTTTCGACTAAAACCGTGTTTTAAAATATAGATTTGAATTGATATATGTATATTATATATTACTGTATTTTTGTCACACCAAAAAGCGCCTCCTTTATATTGACCTCCCAACGCATTGCATTTTGTAGTATTTGGTAGGCACAGTATGAACGCTATTTCATTATATGACGTGACCTTGGGCCACTGCCATATCACTCTACTGTAAGACACGTAAAAGAACTTCGTTTCAAAAATATTGATTTCGAGTCAATTACGATAGCATAATTAGTGCAAACAACAAATATTAGTGAAACTTGAAAACATAACTGCTTGAAACTCCTGTAATTTAAAATGGCAAAGTAATTATTATGAAGTACAAAACTTTAAAAATTATTTATAATGGGCTCTACATGCATATATGCATGTAGTCGTAGAGCCCATTTTTTACTCAACAGGAGAAAATAACCAAATACTTATAATATGACTGCGTGATACACTTGTGTATGCATTTCCATATTTCGAACTTATTGATCGTACTCTTTTTTTTTAGAAAGGTATTATTGATAATACTAGAGGTTCTGTTCTGCTATCAAATAAAAAAAAAGAAAATCGGTTGACGAATAAATGGGAAAAAGTTACTGAAGTTTTTTGTTTGCCTATATATAGATTAATACCAGTAGATTCGATAGCTACGATACCTTACAACTGTTATTATACGAGATTAAATTAAAGAGTAGATCGGATCGGATAGTACATTCTCTGACTGCCTCGTTGGTCTAGTGGCTAGATATTAGGCTGCAGACCCGGTGATCCTGGGTTCAATTCCCAGGTCGGGCCAATACATAGTTATTGGGTTTTTCTGTCAGAAAATTCTCAGTAGCAGCCCGGAGTCTGGAAGGTGGAAGTGTGTACACTCCCGTGCCTCGAAAAGCACGTTAAGCCGTTGGTCCTGCGCCTGAACTCTTTCCGGTCGTGTCGGATTGCCGTCCCATCGGATTATGAGAGCTAAGGAAAAGAGAGTGCACCTGTGTTTGCGCACACACTTGTGCACTATAATATCTCCTGCGCAGTTGGCTAATCTCTCTTGAGATTGGCCGCCGTGGCCGATCTGGAGGAGCTTACATTCTCCGTAAGCCCGGTAAGCAACTCAGTAACTCTTTCTTACTAAAATACATATATTAAATGTTAAGAAGAATATAATGTTAAAAGAGCAAAATGATACTAATAAAAATAAAAATAAAATGATTAGAGACTAACTTCACCAGCGTTTTGGGGGCTTTGCAAGTATTAGGTATAAAAATGTAGCTTATGTCCTTCCTCGATGTTCTAGCTTACTTCATCAGGTTTAGACGGTAAAAGCGTAACAGGCCGACAGAGTTACTTTTTTATTTTATTTTTATTTTTATTGTATAGGTAGGCGGACGAGCATATGGGCCACCTGATGGTAAGTGGTCACCAACGCCCATAGACAATGGCATTGAAAGAAATGTTAACCATCCCAAACCTTGGGAAATAAGAAGTTATGTCCCTTGTGCCTGTAATTACACCGGCTCACTCACCCTTCACAACACAACAATAGCAAGTACTGCTGTTTTGTGGTAGAATATCTGGCGAGTGGGTGGTACCTACCCAGACAAGCTTGCACAAAGATCTACCACCAAATAAGTTACTATTGCATTTATAATATTTGTATATATTACTCGTTGATTAACATTTACTTTTTAAGCAAATATTCTATTTTAAAGAAAGGGATACTATATTTAATGCAGATTTTATCTTCATTCCTTTATTTTGCCTGATATTGTTTGTTAAACATTTTGTGTACGTGAAAGGGAAGCAAATATAAAAGCGAATCTTAAGACAGGTTTTAAGATAATGAGTACCCCAATTTTAGTAAAATTACAACGTATTTTTCGATAAAAGCAAGAAACTGCATTTATACAGTATTTATAAGAATAGAGGGTTAATTAAAATAGAGTGTTAAATTAAATTTATGCCTTAGGCTACATAGATTATTTACTTTTTTCTCGGAGCGTATATTTTTAGGAAGACTTCGTGAATCTTTTCAGTTGTTAAAATAATTAAATACTGTTATTTTGTATTCAGTATGGATGTCGGTGAGTAATGTTTTTTGTTGTATAATTATTGATTGGCTTTCTATCTGCTTCACTGATTTGGTGGCTAGATTAGAAGGCTGTGGGTCCTGAGGTTTAAATTTAAACTAGAACTACCAACAATTTTTATTGGTCTTGCGTCTGATCTTTCCCAGGCCTGGAGAAAAAAGTAAGTGCACCCGTGTTCGCTCTTGTATTTATAATATTTCTTATAAAGTTAACTATTCCTAAGATAAGCAGCTGTATTAAAAAAAAAAAAATAGGTAGGCGGACAAGCATATGTGGCCCATATGCTCTAATAATAAGTGGTCACCAACGCTTATAGACATTGGCATTGAAGGCGATGCCAACCATCGCTTACATCGCCAATGCGCCACCAACCTTGGGAACTAAGATGTTATGTCCCTTGTGCCTATAATTGCACTGGCTCACTCACCCTTTAAACCGGAACACAACAATATCTAGTATTTCTATTTTGCGGTAGAATATCTGTTGAGTGGGTGGTACCTACCCAGACGAGTTTGCACAAAACTCTACCACCAAGTATTGTCAGGAGAACTTAAAGAGTCGAAGTGTATTCAAACGATGAACCACCATCAACATTTTATATATATAGATAAGGTTCTTCTTAATCTACAACGTTTTTACGATATTACGCCTTCTATTCTTTTTTTTCTCGCCTTAAAAATTTATATTTTACTGAATATGTATGGCGAAAGTATTTCGATTTGATATTTTGAATTATATCTGACGTCCTCGTTTTTCCGAGGATAAGCGGTTTGTAAGATATGACTAGACATAGGCGACGTGCGTCTTGACACATTTTCCTCTCATGAATACATGTTGTTTATATTCGAATAATGATATTATGTATCTGTGTTTACGTGGACTTTTTATATATCCAGTTTTTCGATTAAATCTTAATAATGGGATTAAAATAATTCATCTTAAGCTCAAAGTACTAGATTCTAATAGCCATATTGTTAAATATCAAGCCAAAAAGTAATAAATTAAATTATAATAACACGTGAAGGAAATCAAACGTATTTTCTTAACTTAGCAAACATTACAAATATATTTTTTTAAATTAATTTCAACCTTAAAATAAGAAAATGAGCATTAATATATTTGTATGTTTTTGTAATCAAAATTCGATTTAACTTTTGATGATTTAGGAACATCTTTAATTTTGTCATAATATTCACTAACATTCTTGTGTCTACTAATGGTTTCTTAAAAATGAAATAGAAGTTGTTTTCGTTTCGCTGTCTTCGTCGTCTTTCGTTTCCTCTTATTATACTTTCACGAGTATAAGGTTTTAATATGAGCCGTCTCGTAACATCGTAAAGCTTGTCATTACTTTGTTAAGACAAAGATTTATACATCTGTCTAAAGAACATACATCAACCTAGAAATTACATTAGAATTCTTTGAAATTCACAAACGGGTGGTGGTTTGAGGTTATTTTTTTATTTAAAATAGGAACGCAAAAAATCATATTTTTAACTTCAAAATTCCTCGTAAGGGAAATTCAAATGAAGACTTTTCTAAAATTAACATTTTTCCAAAAATATACTTGCAATCCACGTTGAACTTTGAGGTCTTTTTGATATTATGATTGAGTTTTGTTTAGTATTAACTATATTAAACAAAACTCTATCAAAATATCAAATATTAGCCCATATAAAAGAATGGGTGAAAATGAGATACAGATAGAAAGTCGAGATGATAGATTAATAGTAGAAATCAGATGAGATCAATTGTTTGTTGGAGATCGTATACATAAAAATAATAAAAAATAACCATTCTAAATTCCAGTGAGAATACAAGAGGAGATAAAATGTCACCTTGTGGGACGCCAGTCGATCGATCAAGTCGCTTAGAAAGAGATTGATCCTATCTTGCCGGTTACTATCGGCCTTGAATGTGAAGAGATTTCAAAGCAATTTATAAAGACGTCAGATGGTCAAGTATGAAAAATGCTAAGCACACAGGAATCAAGATGGCGATCTTTCTATTCTCAGAGCCGTAATTGTACTATAACCAGATCCGAAGGCAGAAACGTTTTACTAAGTAATACAATTTATTGAGAATATAAAATGAATATTATTTTTAAAAACGTATTTTCAGTTTAGTTTGTAAATACATGCAGGTAAGTTATTCAAATAACATACATCATCATCATCATCAGCCACTGCTGAACATAGGCCTCTCCCAAGCTGCGCCAAAGCTCCGGGTCCTCCGTCTTCCGCATCCAGTCGGTACCCGCCACCTTCATAAGGTCATCGCTCCACCTGGCTAATTAACATACGCTAAATGTAAATATTATTAAAAAAAATGTTTGTTGCACAAATAGTCTTCTAAGGATGTAGTTCTGCAATCAATTAGTCAGATAGGGCGTACCTCTTTTGAAAGAGAAATTACATAAACTTTATGGATTCAATATCAAAAGTCGTAAGTATCAAAAGTGCAGTTTTCATTTAAAATGTCAGAAGTTTAAGCAGCTATTTTGGCATTGTGCTTGTAACTTAAGTTTGAAGAACACATAAGCCGTAGATTAATAACAAATGCTAACATGGTAATAGTGGTGCTTAGCTGTTTTCACCATCATAATGCACCTGTGACGAGCAGGTTTATATTTCCCAATTAATTTCCGACTAAGTAGACGACGTGATTTCGACGCATCCGCTCTATGGTGATGAGAACCGTAGTCATCTCGATATATGCCAAGTATTTGTCCATAAATGACTGCTGTCCGTTGTGTTGCATTCCGGTAACATAACATCTTGGTATCCATGGTTGGCGGTCTATGGGCGGTAGTGACCGCTTAACATCATCTATAATATTAATAAAAATATTTGATTATTTAATAATAATAATGTACCTTGTTACACTTTCTATTCAAGCGCCCTGTATTACGGCATTCAATTATCGTATTAACTAGAAAACAAAGTTATCAGCAACTTTCGAAAAGTGGGGTGGAGTTTCATTATATACAGCCATCCAACCATACCGATGAAACTAGTATTCGCTTGAAAAAAAAAAACGAATTGAAATCGGTTCAAATAAACAGACATAAGGTCAAACTTGAAACTTCCCTTTGTTGTTGTTTGTTGTTTTTCGATGTTGGAGCTAAAAAATAACCAATACTATCCTATTTGTATTCTAAGCCGGTTTTGTTTGTTTTATTACGACTGTTATCATTACGACTTTTATCCACTAATTTAGAGCTACCTAAAAATTATTGGTGACGATGCTTCATCTATTTCTTTATAAAAAGTTAAAAAAACACAACATGTCCCGCTGCTGGAGTCTTTGAAGATATGGTTTGAAGCTTCTTTATTGGAATACGTATAAGTATAAACGAAGTGACGTTGCTCGTTAAATGAAAATCAAATTAGTAGGCGGGCTAGAATATGACCGACCTGGTAAGTGGGAACTACCGCCTACGACATAGACGTTGAAATATTACTCATCACTTATCAGTACGAAAAAGAAAGATAGTATGTGTCAGTGATGCGTTATACGCAGATCAACCAATGAACTTTTGGCAAAGACTTTGTAATCAAAACAAAGACACAGAAGGTAGAAATATTTTACGTGGTAGGTCCTATGCTTTTTTATGTACAAACTAGCTGTGCCCGCGGTTTCACTCGCGTATAATTAATAAAAATCAGCCTAGAACCTTCCTCGATAAAAGGACTATACAACACACAAATATTTTTTAAATTCGAACCAGTAGTTCCTGAGATTAGTCGGATCAAACGAACAAACTCGTCAGTTTTATATATTAGTGTAGATGTAATATCTACTTTATTTCAGAAATAGGTAGATGGTCATTTTATTATTACACAACTATCTAATACGATTTAACTTTCTATATAATTATATTTATTATAACAGTTTTTATTACGTCGATACAGTGCGTAAATGAGCGATTAGTGAAGGAATAGTGCGATTTTTTTAGTATTTCCAATAATTGATTGTTTTGTTTGTCAAATATATATACGTAGTTATCACATAAGATATATAAAATGCAAGGTATTCAACTATTAAAAAATGGCGTGAATGTCAAGCTATTTAGACAATGCAATGCGTAAACATGTGAGCTTACGTACCGATCTCACGCACGCATTAACGCACAACAATTACAATAACAAATCTTACGTTGACGTCATCTTTCTCGGTGGTAGAGCTTTGTGCAAGCTCATCTGGGTAGGTACCACCCACTGATCAGATATTCTACGCAAAACAGCAGTACTTTGTATTGTTGTGTTCCGGTTTGAAGGGTGAGTGAGCCAGTGTAATTACAGGCACAAGGGACATAACATCTTAGTTCCCAAGGTTGGTGGCGCATTGGCATTTGTAACATTTTTTACAATGCCATTGTTTATGGGCGTTGGTGACCACTTACCATCAGGTGGCCCATATGCTCGTCCGCCTGTCTATACAAAACAATCGGACGCTTGATCTGTCTATTAGCCCATACCGTATGCCGAGCGCTAAGATCGCACATAAATAAATATTATGTTTTTTTAATGATGTTATGTATATTTGTCATATAACGATAGAAAAAAGGCAATCGAACATGGGAGAAGATATTATATAGAAAAATTAAACATGATAACAATAAATAAATGAAAATTGTGAACATTTTTTATTTATTTGAGCGTCATAATTGCTAAAATTTCTGTATTCACACGAGTGTATTTTTTTTATGAGATCTTCCTTGACGCTTTGCCATGAGCGACTCATTGCAAAACAATAAAAACGTCCCTATTAGGACGTTTATGTGTCTGCAAATTGCGTTACATATCAACATATCATAATATAAAGTGCTATTCTGTAAGGATAAACGTGAGACATACCGCAGAAATTGGTCGTGAAATGTCAGAAAGTGATATTTTGTTTGTTTGTTTGTTACGGTTTAACACAAAAATTATTAGACCGATTTACAAAAAACAAATCTCCATTGGAAAGCTACATCTTTACTGTTTTACTTTTAAAAAGTCCGCGGTGGTATATGCCTAACTATATATTATAGTTAAGCCACAATAAAAGTTTTTGTTTAAATGATTAAGTTCGAATACGGGTGGAATCGAATAGTGGTGATATTAATATCATGATATTAATTATTTTCCATTTAAATGGTTTGATAATTAAGGTTGATTATGTACATGTAAATTTCACTTTAAATTATGTGGATCGGGCTTTTTTTTTAGAAGTTATGACGGGTATAAAATTTATCTATAAAGAAAATTGACACGGTTTTAACAAACGGCAACTGTTCCGCGTTTAGTCTATTAACAAATGCTAATTTACGTATTTACGTTAAATAATAGTATTAAATTTTCGCGGACGAAGTTGCGGGCGGAGTGCTAGTAATTATATAATTGTAAGCATTTCGCGGGTGAGTAATGAAGTGAGTTCATACGGAATAGAAATGCTGCTTCTTTTTATTTTTGTCTCTTTCCTGAAACGTGAGAACCGTACTCTTAGTGATACGCTATTTTGATACGTGTAGCCTTTAAATATAATAGTTATTATCGACTATATTGCTTACCGCTTTCTGACATTATTTTGTAAATGGCGTCTGCGGTGTTTCGTGTTTAGTATATGACTACTTACATTTCTAGAATTATTTTAAATTCTGTTTCTCTTTGTTCCTACCATTGGAATATATTACAATTAATTCGGATTTGATCTTACTAAATTATTTAATTTCGATTAAATCGTAACAACATTAGATATAAAATAAAACAAATGAAAGACAGACAAACGAATGTAAATATTCAAGCACGTTCCACTCAAGCACATAACACTAGGGCAGTATTTCTTTCTTCTTTAGACTCATACGTGTAATGTAATGTGAGAACAAATATCGCATTCCCTGTGAAATATTTATGTTGGATAATCCAGATTCAGTGTTTCGTACAATTGAAGTCATTTGATATTATTGTATTCCAGACAAATAAGGATTGGATTTTATAATACTTTGTTAAGACGTAGAATAAATTTTATCTGTATTTGAATACACGGTACAGTCAGCCAAATTATTTACTCGTAGTCATTTCTTTTTTTTATAGCATAGGTAGGCCGGCGAGCATATGGGCCACCTGATGGTAAGTGGTCACCAGCGCCCATAGACATTTCGCACATCGGCAACGAGAGTGTCACAACTCAAAAAACGTAGTTTTTGGGAAATCAAGATTTTCTTTTTTTTAGAACTTATAATTCCATTAAAAAATTTCTGAGAGAGCATATCGGAGAACTTAAGATATATTTAAGAAGAATATTTAATGCTCTATTATATTTTCATGGAAATTAAAATCTAAAGATATTTTTTCAATTTTATATTAATTTTTTACTTTTAAATTCCTCTAATGTTTCACTTTTGTCGACAAAATTGTGAAATATTTCATGAAATGAAACACTTTTATTAGTTAATAACATTTATTGTTTTTTTTAAATTAATCAGGTAATACTGAATATCTTTGTAGGTTTCGTTGTACTTAGTTACTATTAGTTACATTAGAAACGAAAAGGTATCAAAACTTTTCATATAAAAACAAAATAGCACATTTTCAGACTATAGGTAATCTTTCCACACGAAAACTATTATGAAAATTATTAGAAAATAGTTTACACATACAAAATAAAATTGTATGGTATAATTTGTGTGAACTCAAACTATCCTAGAAGTCAAAAAATAAACAAAATAGCTCTATAACTATCTATACCTATAACATTCTCAATAGAGTAAATAGTAAAGTATTAGAAAAAAACACCTTTGAAAAAAAATCAAACCTTTATGAAAACCAAAATTGAAATCACTAATTAAATTATTTCTATAAAAATAAAATAGCTACTCCCTTATAATTAACAGGAACATAGAATCTAACATTGAGGAATGTTAGATTCTATAAGCCAATCTTTAAATAAATTAATTGTTATTGAGAGATCAGTTTCCAGTAACTATCAAAGTTGTTTTCACTTTGACTTTCATTTTTTATTTTCGGTGCACTTTAATGTGCATTTTTTTACATGGAGGCAACATTGACTTTGCACGTATTATTGGTTTTCTTTCCTTAGTTCTTGAAATATAAGCCTCACCTTAATTCCTAGCCTTTTTAGTTTTATTACTCAACCACGCTTCTATTCGACATAAACTTTTTCTATTTTTTTTGCTGCATTTGTTTCGTTATTAATTAAACTGATGATTGAACTGGATGGATTAGACTGCTGATTGGTTTCTGGTTCCCTTTCGTCTTGAAGAGAAACTGCGATCGGCGCGGAGTTTGAACGCGAAGTACTGCAACTCGAACCAGAAGATAAATTAGAGCTTGAGGACGAATTGGAGCTAGAAGAAGAAGAAGAAGTTGTGTTAGATTTTGAATTAGATTAGAATTAGGAATATTGTTTTCAGAATTTTAATTAAGTGAAACCATATCGTAATTTAAATCGGGATTATTTTGATCCACTTCCTGCTGCAGTATATTTCTAGATTCAGAAGGTAAGTTACCAGTTATTTCTCTATATTGACTATTACACAAAAATCTTCTTCCAAGCATACCACGACTAATAATCGGGATCTTTGTTGTAGCTTCCATTGGCAAGGTGGCTGAAATTAAAACATGCAAGTATTAGTTTCATTAGAATTCTTAATAGTTTTACATAATCATAATAAAAATTACAAAAGTAAAATAAAGAATTTATACTTACACACACCATCCTGATTAATTGAATATTCATCTCGGGTACTGTCGGTATTTGAAAAAAAAAAATACTGTCACTTACCATTGTCAATATTAGAAAGTGTGTTGGTATTGTTGATGTTTCCTTTAGAAGTTTCAGATTTATCCAAGCCAATGCCATCGCGTAATACTAAATCAATCATGAAATCCGCTCTTCTTGAATTCCGCTTCATTTTGTCTTAATAAAGTAAAAAATAAGTATAGTTGTAACAGTTGTAATGCGTCCCAAGATTAATTATAAACATTATTTTAAAGCAGAATGAGTGACATAATATTAAATAGTACCCAATTAAATACTTGTGTTATTCGGTAGTACAGTTATATCACATTTTATAACACTTCTACTCATATAATAGCTCGGTATCAACCAACACTAAAGCAAGAACAATGTCATTTCACATGATGTGACTAAATTTTTGCCGAAATCAAAGCAAATATATGAAAATTACTTACCGTAATAGGGTCGTTAAACAGGTTATGACAGTACTACACTCACTACATGCACATCCCTTCTGTATCAACTGTGATGTGACACTGTTTACGCTACAAAGGGGTCAAAAGTGGCTCGGTGAAAAAGGGTATTAAATGCCATCTCTCGGCGAGGAATCGCACTATAATTATGAGTTTTTTTTGGCAGATAAAGTTTGTGATTGTCTTTCTTATGGCATACTTATCTCAATTTCGTATTGACTCTCTTCTTGCTGATGTGCGGTTTGCATTGTAAGAGATGTTAACCATCGCTTATATCGCCAATGCGCGACCAACCTTGGGAATTAAGATGTTATGTCCCTTGTGTCTGTAATTACACTGGCTCACTCACCCTTCAAACCGGAACACAACAATACCAAGTACTGTTGTTTTGCGGTAGAATATCTGGGTACCGACCCAGACGTGCTTGCACAAAGTTCTACCACCAAGTTAACCATACCATGTATGTTTGACATTAGAAGGTAATTTTACGAGTTAATTTTTGTTTCGCATCGTTAATAAAAAAAAAAAATAATAATAAATGATACTGATATACATATATCTTTGTATCCAACATTTAATACTTAGTTATTTTAAAATACTATTAATTTCTTTTTATTAATAAATATTAAGCCTATCGTATTCTTGTTTGTAATTTTTTCTATTGACAGACGTAGATAAACATACGACATCCACAAGACAATATATGATTATATACATACAAAAAATATTTTTTGTTTCGGTGATGGTAAATATTAATTACTTAATTATACGTCCCGGGAGGGCAAATGACTCTACTCCACCTGATGGTAAGTGGTAGTAGAGTCTAAACGCGACGACGGCTAGTACAATCGGGAAGAATGATCTGCACTAGCCGCCACCGCCATCCTGCCCGCAAGATGCCTCTTCACGCCTCGTTAATTTAAAACTGCATTAAAATTTTTAGCATTAAAATACAAATGAATTCTTAAATATAGTTCATTTCCAAAATATGTGACAATTTGATACGTAACAAAACATATAAACTGCCCGTATCGCATGCCCCAATTCGATTGACACCGCTCAAAGCTATAATTCCTGTCCATTAGAGCCGGTACCATAACGAAAAATACACCCTATATTTATTTAAACGTTGAAATCATAAACCGTACAAAGAAGTTCAACTTTTAAACCAGACCGCTGTTAAACATAGCGAGTAAGAATGATGGACTATTAAGTTATCATGATTTGGTACATAAATTTTCGACTGCGCCAAAGCCGGTTCGAATTTACAATATTCATGCGAATTTTGGCGTGATTCCAGAAGATATTTTACGGTTCAACATTGCTTTTTGTCGAACCCTGGTTCACGGCGAATATATGAGCTACTAATAATTAGATAGCGTGTAGTTGTACACGATGGATACAACGGATGGATAGTTGGATGCGATATAAAAGGCTTTTTTTAAATACTTGTTTCAACCCGTAGCTTTGCATAATATCCTTTCTAATATTATAAAAGTGAAAATGAGTTTGTTTATTTGTTTGTTTGTTATGTTTCTATGTCATAACTACTCAATCGATCATCATGAGATTTGCGAACACATTGTAAGGGGGTGCAAAAAAAGACGTAGGGTAACTAACGCCTGTTCCCCTCGCGCTCAGGCGAAGTCGCGGACTGAAAGTATTTATATGGAAATAAAAAGTAAATTTATAATGTTTTCTACGGGTAATAGTTTTCTATAATAAATAAATATGGGTTTAAATTAGTATGTAGTATTAACTAAAGGGGATTGACCTTCTAACAATAGACTTTCTGTGATGCTCATCTCAAATATATTTTGTTATCATAAAATGAGGCTCTGTATATTTACATTATCACAAAACATCCAGTGCCCCGCACTAGGCAAGCCTGTCTTGCGGTCACCAAAGCTTGCAGTTTCACACGTTTAAACAGTAGCTCGGACGTAACACACAATCCCCACGATGAATTGAATAATAATATTTTTTTATACAAAATGCGGTAATATATTTCGAGCTTGATTTCCAAATATAATATTACCAAAGAAGTTATCTAATAAGCGCAAGCGTTTCATTGATAGCGTACAAGCCATTGCCTTTCTATCGTCCAATAAGAGACGAAATAGTTTATATACATTTTTCGTAAGTCACGAAAACTTTGACAAATAAGAGTCTTCGTTGAACTTTGTTGGACATTATCATGTCTGACGTTAGAGTCAGAATATTGTCCAGTTGACGCGACATATTACCGCAAACAGTGGCATGTTTTATAGTACGATTCTGGTTATTTTTTCATTCTTTTTTTAATTTATAATAGGTAATGCATAATAGTAGTACTCTGTGTTAACCTGTGACAAGTTTGTTCAGCAAAAGGTCTCGTCTTGCAATGACTTATTAGGCGACAGAGGTTGCATCACGATTAGTGTGTATCAATTATGAAAATAAATCGTTAAAAAATATATGAAAGAGTTATTGCAAAAAAAAATTAACGGTTTTTGGGGTTGTATCAATTAATATATTGGTGACGAAAAAAGAGAGTACTCTGCTTATTTATTTCTATTACTATTGAAAGAACTAGATCTTTACTCAGAAATAAAACGAGATTTCGACGAAATGAAAGTATTCTTTAAAATCATAAAACCTTTATATTATATTTTAGCGCGCAATTGACAGATTAAAAAATGTAGAATATTGTTGTTTAATATGAAAAATGATAGATACTCTTCAGCAATATTTAATAATAATACGTATTACGTTTAATATTATATATTACAATCTTACTGACTCTTCTACTTTAAATTGATTTCAATTTTTTTTAAATAAATGATATATTAAAAATACTATTTTTAATTTTTTGCGATTGCTATTACTGAAATAAAAAGGTTTTAATGAAACTCAAATTTACAAAAATATAAAAATATCTTATAATTCAATGAAATATTTAATAAACTATACATTCATTAAATTTACAAACTACTGAGAGAAAGCAAAATGAGAGCTATGTCCGTGGCTATGTAGTGTAGGTGTCAAAGTTCAACAAACTTTTGAGCCAGATATTATTATCCTACGTGACATTCCTAAATAACCTGAATCCAGCTACTAAAAGCTTCTAAGCAAAGGAGAAATTAATTAAATATATTATATCTGTCTAACTATGTTTTCTAAAACATAAGAATATGTTTACAAATTTATATCACTTTAGTTATATGATTTATCATATATTGACTGGGTATTAATCAACTAAAAGAGAGGATATTCTCAAATTAGATAAAAAACGTTTTATATCTATTGATATATATTTGATTTTTCTGACAGATTATAAAGTGTACATGGATAAGCCTGGCTAGTTAGAAAAACATTTATTTACTGCGTTCTAAATATAAAATAATGTTATTCAAATCAAAAGACGATAATGCTCGCGAAAGTTCGTAATATGAATATTATTTTAGACAGAATGACAAATGAACTTTAGCGCAATGAAAAATATTAACCATACCCTCCAATATGCCATTAACCTTAGACGCTCAGTTGCTATGTCCCTTGTGCCTTTAATTCCACTAGCTCATTCATTCTTCAAACCAAAACACGATAATATTTAATATTGCTGTTTGGCCGTAGAATATATGATGAGTACTTGCCCATAATAAGGGACTGCACAAACCCTATCAAGTATTAAATCCAATTTGTTTGCTTATTATAATACGTTATAAAAAAACCTTCATATTTTAAAACATAAGAACGTTTTAAAATTAAGTATTGGCCAATATTGAATTTTGTAATTAATTTCGTGGAAATGGTTGTAATCAGCTCGATATTCCTCGAAGCACTATAATTATGAATATAACACGAACTTACCTTAACCTGGTTCGTTTTAATTATACAATTTTTTTCTGAGGATATGTCTGCATTAATTAAACGACTTTATAAAGCCGAGTCATCATATGCGTGTTTCAATTTATGTCAAAATCTAAATATACTTTATTTAAGTAGGTTAGCAAGCGCTTATGAATCGGCAATTAGGAAGGTTAATTTCAATAAAAAGCTACCACCGTTTTATCATGTAGATTTAATTGAATAGAATCGGTAAGGAACTTCGTTGTTCTTTTTTCAACAATTGAAATATATACATGATATAATATTAATACATAGTATATATTTATATTTATGTATTTGTGAAAAGCAACGAACACTACTCTTTTGTTATTTGTGTAGTTCTGTAAATATATTAAGCTTTATTTTTTTTAACATAAATTATAAGTTTATTTTTTGATAAGTATTGTGTTTTTCCCGTAATTTAATTCCGCAAATTATATGCCTATATCCTTTTCCAGTGACCGGGCTACGTCCAATTGTAATATCGTCAAATAAGTGGCTTAGTGGTTTAGTTATGACGAGGTAATAAGCATATAGACTTGCGCATTTATATTAATAATCTTATGTTTAGATGATATATAATAAATTTAAAGATAATTATGTACTTAATTTATTATTAGAAAAACACTAGACTGAATAACTTTAGTGTTGATACAAATCAGTGCCTGAAAAGAAAGTAAAACCGTTGGATTTGCAGCTATTTTTTCTCCGGTAATTGTTCAATACCAAATAGTAGGCGTGCCCTACTATTTTTTATTTAATTATCGCTCACCTGATGGAAAGTGCTTATGCTGGCCATGGATTTTGGTAATATTGAGCACTTCAATTTTCACAGGTGCGTTGCCTTTAAGAATTAATAGGCTCATTTTTTTAAGGTTTTGAAGTCTTATCGGTTCGAAAATCCACCGGCGACAGTTGCTTCCACAGAGTGCGTACAGGCAGAAAGTACCCTAAAATTAAGATGTTGTGGACACATAGACAACAATGTGCTGTTAATGGATTTACACATGCATAGATAACATATATCTACGTAGCCTGCTGTAGATTTTTAAGAATATTTTTATAGTTGGGATTCAAACCCGTTCATTTCAGTAAAAACATCTTGTTCAATTGCATATGCGTTTACGTCGGTAGAAATAAAGTTAAACTCCAAATGAATGACAAAATAAAATTACAAATTTTCGCAAAAAAATATTTTACAAGAAAGTCTGAAATATTTCTCCAAAAGCTGAGAAGATAACCCGCTTAAGATACGTAACTTTCAGAGCATCCTATCTCAAACATAATTTTGTCTCCATATCTTATTACATCCTATTCCGCTTAGCTAGCCGGCTAAATGCAGCTAGCCTAATTTACTTTAGCCAACCGAATTAATTAGGCGAAGCTGGCTATTACTCTGGTTTATCCATCTAATAGTTGTCTAGCTTGATGAGTTTTATGCAGCTCGCTTGTTTAGGAAAATTCTATTGTTTCCTAAATTATTTTTGGCGATAATCTTTCACGTACATACACATCGCTATTTTTAATATTATGAGACTGGGATTTTCGTAGATACCAGCAGGTTATAGCATCTCGAACTAATCAGTATTTATTCTACGTACTAAAGTACAAGACTAAGGGAACATGAAGCATATTCATCAATCGAGTTTTAAGCCCCAATCACCCGTATTGGTATTTCGTACTTCGGTACATGTGTAGTAACTAGTTGGAGCAGCATCGTGGAATGAGGCTTCACTTCGAGAGAAGAAGTGGTCTGTCTAGCAGTGGGATAAATAATCCGTTTTACTGAACTACGTTTTAAACTGATTCCAAATAAATTGGATAAGGGCAAGCGCATAATAATGACTTTTTATATAATAATTTAGCTATTTTTTATATAAAAAAGAACACTATTATGATATTAGGTCCTTACATATAAAATTAGCGTTTTGTCGTATTGACCACTTTGATCTGAAATATCTCCTCTTTGGTTAAGAATTCCAAATTCAAATTTATAAATTCATTTAGCTGGTACATTTGAGTTTAGAAAACAGTCATTCATTTGTTTTTTCCTCATTATTTTTTTCTTTGGCGTCGCTTATTACCGCACAATGGAAAACATGAAATATCGGTATATTTACGAGTACGAGTTCTACCGTGGCACCAGTGCTGCAGAAACAGCTCGAAGGATTAATGATGTGTACGGCACTGGTGTCGCAATAGAAAGCACGGTACGTTTTTGGCTTCAACGTTTACGTTCTGGAAATTTCGACCTTCAGAACCAACCCCGTGGACGGCCGGAGACCAAAGTGGAAAATGAAGAATTAAACGCTCTTATGGAAGCGGATCCATCACAAAGCACTTCAGAGATAGCTGCAGGCTTCGGGGTAAGTGATAAAATTGTATTAATGCACTTGAAGCAAATCGGGAAAGTAAAAAAACTTGAACGATGGGTACCTCATGAATTGAGTGAATCGAACTTACAAACACGCGTCGACTGCTGTGTTACTTTGCTCAACCGACACAATAATAAAGAGATTTTAAATCGAATCATTACTTGCGATAAAAAGTGGATACTGTACGATAATCGGAAGCGCTCGTCGCAATGGCTGAACCCTGGAGACCCAGCCAAATCCGAACGAAAATTGACTCAGAAAAAGTGTGTGAGTGTTTGGTGGACTAGCACCGGTGTCGTTCACTCCAGCTTTCTAAAATCTGGCCAAACGATTACGGCAGATATTATCAGCAACTGCAAACCATGAAGGAAGAACTAGCTGCTAAGCAACCGAGATTGGTTAATCGCTCTAGGCCACTGCTCCTTCACGACAACGCAAGACCACGCGCAAGATTTTTAGTAAAGGGATCAATGAACTACCTATGAGATGGCAAAAGTGCATAGATAACAATGGTGAATACTTTGATTAATTAAATATATATAACAAAAAAAAATTAACTTTATATTCCTCCCGTACCAAACGCTAATTTCATATGTAAGGACCTAATATACAATGAAAGTGATATCTTTGCTCATATTAAGTTCTGTATCGTTTTATTGATATACAAACATATTATGTTGATGTTTTTAGTAATTATTGTTGAGAATAATTATTGGTAGGCTTTTGTAGGTGGCGGTGTGAATAGAATACCTGAATCTTAACAGAAATTAGGAGCTTACACCCTGATAAGAACCACTGAATTATGCTATGCTCAATTTTATATGTGGAGCTGTGGTTATAATTTATATCGTGCTTGGGCGATGAAGGAAAACGTCACATGTGTCGATCCATATTAGAACAGTTTAGTAGAATTAGCTTCTAAGCTTCTTCTCAAACGGAGAGAAGACCACCAGCAATTGCTTTTCTTTTTAGTATGCTAATAAAGATTTTGAATAGATTTATATTCACTAGACTTTTATATTATACAGTTATAAAAAATATTTTCGCGTGTGATATTTTAATGTACACGTAAATGGCGTTATATTTGACGTCAAATACGATTAAGCGAAACCAAATTATTACAATGTTAATTAACAATGTTACTTTTGTTGCCATATTTATTTCATATTCATGATAACGTGACTTCGTTATTTTGTTTTGGGAACGGCAAAAGCTTCTATGAAATTTTAGGTGTTTAATTAACTCGTTTGGTTGGTCAGATTTATTACTTAATTTAAATATGTAATATATCGTATTTCTTTATGAAATAGAAATGTCAATAAACTTAATACTAGGTTGACTAATTTGCATATTTTTATCAGTCAATTTAAATAGTTCATAGTAGCCACTGAACGGAAGAGAATGTATTATTATCATTCACCTGTGTTCGATTTCATTCAATTTCAGTCGAGATTTCTCGATAGAATCCACATTCCGAACCGTCGGGTAGCTTCCTTTGTAAAATTCTTGTAAATTAACTATTTAAAATGTATATTTTGATTTTATATATAAAATAACTATTAGACAAGATATAAGTCAAAATATATAGAGACTTTTACATGAATTTGAGAAGTTATAATTTGTGTTCCTAATAGCGAAGAGATACTTGCGGATTTTTTTTTCAAAAATAGGGGATAAATAATTGAAAAATTTAGTATTTATAATTTTATATACGTAATGAAAATCTTTGTTCTTTTCTAATATAAACCAATCTTTTGTAAGCCAGTATTATTACTGTTAAAATTAACATCATTTGCTGTGTAATTAAAATTACTATTTAAAGTTTTTTGTAATGTATGCGGTGTAGAAGATGATATACATCATTTACTAGTTGAATGTGCTCGAAATGCTGACAGGAGATAGGAGTTGACGAGTCGTATTAGTATTAATTTAAAGGATGTGGGAATCTTTCAAAGCGCACTGTCTGTACCAAACTCAGATATAGCCAAAATGCTTTACCAGTTTAAGTTAAAATAAGTAAATAATGTTGATAATATTATAGTTAGTGGTGAATATTTACTATGGGAATGATGGAACTGACATTTAGATTCAGCGCTAAAAAGTCCCTAAACAAAATCAGAAAAAAAAGAAGTTTTTTGTAGATAGTTATGCGCTCCTCTACTAGGGACGACAGAAAAAATAAAAGAATATATAAAAATGTGAGAATGATTTCTTCTATTTGATTGTGGGAATGGAATGGCAACGGTAGACTTCACATAATTCGTCGACCATACATAATATACACAAATTAGGCCAGGGAAACTTAAACTTGAAATAATCATAATATTTTAAACACAGCTTATGTAGTAGTAAAAGTGTATGAAATAGCATTTTTTTTAAATTGCCCAAAATTCTCTCAGATGGCTTATTTCTGCCTTCGAAATTCAAAATAAAAAAGGAAATTAAAAAAGTAAGTTACTAATCTTCCTCGTTAGCAAGTAAACAGACCGGAAGGTACTTACAAAATTATACAAAACTTACCTACGTAAAAATTTCCATTAAATTATTTCAAGGGTATAACAGCGTATCGTGCGTAATTATTTCAACGTTTAGCCATTTATTATGAATAATCCACCCTTTAAACTTTCCACAGAGTGCGAGCGTAATTAAACGCAGATAAAGCCAGAGCCTACGATTAAATTAATAACAACATTTTATTTGTGCCTTTTCTCGTATCTGAAACATTATTAAAGCTAAAAGCAGAGGTCGTTGTCCATTTGAAATTAATAATAATTTATTTAGTAAGAATTCCGAACGTAAATCATTTTTTCAATTCGATTACCAAATATCAGTCTGTCATAGTTTAAAAATATTCTTAAATAAGTAATTTATATATGTTATTAATTTTGAGTTATCCCAAGTAAAGTTATAAAAATAAAAGCTCGCATGAAAGTGAATTTGCAGTTACTAATTTTGTTAAGTTATAAAATGTGTTTAACATTGAACTTTTTATTATATTAAACGTGAAACGCGAATATTATTAACTCAGTAAATATCAAAGAATAAACGTATAGAAACATCATTTTCGATATTGCTAGCTTAAAATATTTACAAAAAGAAATGCACGAACGGGGTGAATATTTGCCCAACAAACTGCACTTCCACTAAAAAATGCCATAAGAATAGGATGGGATAACTCTCGTCTCATGCTCGCTTCACCCAGTTATAATTAAAGGCCGATGGATTGAAAATTCCACTTTTTCTCGGAGCGGTATTTCGATAGCTATTTTCATACAATTCTACTGTTTAAAAATTGGATTAAATGGATTGACTATACCAGTGTGCATGTCTGTGTGTGACTACTGATGTTTTGTCTATTTTGACCGGACTTTTAAATTTTGTTATTTCATACATTTTTTTAGGATTTAGCTATGAGTTCATTTAAATTAAGTCGAGATGATGTGGTTAGTTAAATACGAATCCCAATATCAAACTCGAGCAATCGCCACTGTTTTTTTACGCTTAATTTGTGTTTATATATCATCTTCTATCCGAATTGGAGATGGATGGTGGAGTATGTAAAGGGTGGTGGTATGTTTTAAATTTCTTCTCAAAGATAGGCAATAGTAAACTACGTAAAAATCTAGTCTCCCTTGAGAATAGTCACAGTTATCGAAAGCAATCAAAAGAACATTATTATTAGGGGAATGGGAATTAATTTGAAACATTTAACAGCTTAATAAAATTTAATCAACTTTTAATAAGGCACAATTATCACATAACAAAGTTAATGCTATGTTCATGTTCGTAAAACACGCCATCGGTTTGAAGCGTAATTTATGTTAATATAAATGTCTTAATTAATTTGTTTAATAAAGTTTATTTATTGAAAATGGACATAATTATATATACTAGATTCATTTAAACTGTAGCAAGGTGTTAAAATGTATATTAATGATGTATTTATTAAGCGATTATTAATATAATTAAAATAAATTTCAACTTCATTTAATTACATATTCTGACTCGCTTTTGAATCGTCATTCAAATAGTATATTTAAATAATTTAACTAAAAACCATTGGCCTCCTAAGTGGATTTAACCGAGAAGAATAAAAAAAAGTTTCTGTTATACAATAAAACTTATAGCAGTAAAGACATGTAAAGCCCCCCTTCCTACTGGGTTAAGGCCTAGTCTCCTCTTGAGGATTAAAGCCTATTGCTGCTCCGAAGTGGATATGTGGAACGAAAGTATAACAATTTCATCTGATTCATGCATTTCAATGTTGTAAATACTAATAATGACGGCTTCATAAATTCCGAGATATTTTATCTCAGAAAATAGACATAAAATGATACCTTCATAAAGAGAGATTTCATGACTTGCAATAATCCTCTATGGCTTAATTCTAGTAGCCAGGGTATTTATCGACCTTTTAGGGATTATTATTAAGTAACTTAGCTATTTAATGAGAATTAAATGGCTGTTTTAAGGTTTACGTCACGATACTAAAGAAACTAGTACATCGTTTAAGTGATATAGACACTTGTTTGTTTGTATGTTAAAACTTCCATTTTCTAATGTTTATAAATTGGATTAATAACAGTTTGTTCTTTTAGCTTTATGTTATATTATATGTCATAAGTTCTTTAGTGGTAATTAGTTACATTCGCATAGAAAATTCCATTCTAAAAAGAATAAAAATTGTGCGGTCGGGGGAACCATGACAGAAACGAAGTTCATTGCGATATTTTTTTTTTTTTTTATCTTTTTAATCTAGGGCTTGGCTGTTATCACACCTGATGGAAAGTACAGTACAGGAAAGTATGGATGATACAGCCTAAGGTGGAGTGCGCTTGCCTAGAAGGTGCCTATTCACTCTAGACTTGAAGGTACCTATATTGTAGGCGGTGGAGAAAACGGAGGTTGGAAGGGTATTCCAGATCTTAGCGGTGCGTATCAGAAACGAGGAAGAAAATCGTTTCGGACGTGTTTTAATTACGTCAACTACGGACGGGTGTAGATCTTTTCGATGTCTCGCAGTTCTGTGGTAAAAAGGTGAAGGGGGAACCAAATTAAACAATTCCTGAGCACACTCTCCCAAACATATCCTGTAGAATACCGACAGACAGGCAACCTTACGACGGTGTTCCAAGCTCTGGAGTTTTTTATTGGCCAGTGTCTGGTATTTTTCGACTTCGATATTTTTTCGACTCAAAACGTGTTTTAAAGTGTAGATTTTATTTCATTATATTACTGTATTTTTGTCGAATCAAAAAGCGCGTCAACCTCCTTTATGCCTCTCTCTAATTAAAGATTAAGAAACGATAAGAATCCCCCAATTAAACAAAGTTTATGATGGGAATTGTGATAAAAGCCCAAGGTTCAAACCTAGGACTTGCGTTGCTATTGGTTCTTATATGATTTTACCTTTATATATATTTTTTTGTATTTTTAGGAACGTTAAAAGAGTATTTTAAATAAAATTAATTCTTTTGATTTAGTTTGTTATATTTAAGTATTTAACTTAATTAATAATAAAATAATAGGCGCTATACAGTTCACGCTCGATCGTTTGGCGTGCGTGATTTCGGCATAGGTCCTCCCTCCAGAAGCGCTCGCGTAGTACTGAATCCGAACGCCCCACAGTATGAACGCTATTTCGTTTCCGACGTAATCTTGGGTCACTGCCATTTCACTCAACTGTAAGCCACGAAAAAGAACTTTGTTCCAAAAATGGTTGAAATTTTTTTGCACCAAGAATAATTATAAATATTGTGAGATCAAATTTGGGTAACCACCAGTATTGTTGATGTAATAGCCAGCTGGACTGGTAAATGGGCCACATAATGGTAATGCACCACCTTGTATATACTTTGGCACTGCAAGAAATATTAACAATACCTTACATCGTCATTGCACTATCGATGTTGGGATCTTCACTTAAAACTGAAACACAACATTACTAAAGAGTGATATTTAGTGCTAGAATAATCCCTGACGGACTTGTACAAAGCCCTCCCACTATATATTGTTCTTTAACGACGATGAAATAGACTGGTGAAATTGGTAACGTACTAAATAAAATATTATATAATTCATATTGTTTGTTACATTTACAGGCTCCTTCTTCATTTACTTTCTACTCTACCCTTCAAACAAATACACCATGATAAGGTACTGAGTTATGATCGCGGTAATATTAGAAATTTATCATTAGATGTCAGACAGTTCAGAAACATCTTATGTCATTGGATAAAAGTACTTAAATAAGACCTTTTAAAGCTAAACTTTCGATAATAATTTATTAGACTAAAGTAATTATGTTATTTTGTAGAATATATTTACGTAAGCACTTTCAAATGATTTAGGCGTGACTCTAATAATATACCATTTATTGATTATAATATACCATTTGGTGATAAAAAGCGTGGAACAAGTATTTCGTGATTTTAAGGCAGGATATATATATTTTATTTAATTAGGGGGAAATAGGCAGATTGGCAAATGGTCCACCTGATGGTATGTAAATACCACTCCTAATAGACATTGGCACTGCAAAAAATGCGGTCAATGCGCCACCAGCCAACCACACAACAATACCAAGTATTTAATTTAGCGGTATAATATGTGATGAGTGCCCAGACACATGTAAGGTAGGTCACATTGCCCTAAACCCTACCGATACTCTGCGTTTTATAAACGCCGGATATACTGTAAACGCCGATTAATAAAACTTAATTTGATGTAAGTGACTCGCACAACGGATTCATTCATTAATGTAGGATAATATATAATGTATGAAAATTTCTTTTGTTGAAAATTTAATACTTCTAGTCTTAGTAGACTTGGCTCGGCGATAATACGGTGAACATCATAGATTAGCCATATGTTAGTACATGTTATATTTAGTCAATATAAGGTAGAATATTACTTTGTACGGTGCACATACGAAGTATATTTATACTTTTAAATAATGATACATTGAAAAATGTTTATTCTATCAGTATTAAGTCAAGCTGTAGTTACATTTAATATTGCTATAGCTCGACAAGATAATATATATATTCAAGACTACCCAAACAAAAAAAAATAAAACAATTGTACGTAAGTTTTTTTTATTTATTAAACTTTTACTTAAAAATAATATTATGATATTTATTTTGATAATTGTTACTTAATACGATATTATAAATAAAATTAACACATTTTTTTTCTTTTTTTATAAAAATAAACTGCACATTGTTTTACGAGTGACAGATATATTTTATCGAAGAATTTTCTGTAGATGGTTTGAAGAAACATAGTTTTTTTTTATATGTTTTAGTTTTGGTACCGTTTGCTTAGCGTTCGGACCGTTAATAATCTCCCCGAATACGTTAACAATATAATCAAAATAGTATAAATACTAACTTTGTAGTATTTGTTTAAATTGAAGAAAACTAACTTTAATTACATCTTTATAATTTTTGTATAATTATAATAAAATAACTTAAAATAATGTAAGGTTAAATATTACATTGTAAAATATAGGAAACTAATTGAAACATTATATTTAAAAGCATACTTTTTTAATTAACAAACGAAAAGTATCGTGAAATATGAGAGTGTAGCCGACTTTTAGACAAGAGTGATCTCTGTTAACATTGACATATACGTTTTGTAATTTTGATTTTAATTTGCTACTTTGAATACAATATCACAAAACGCCTATCACATTAACAACATCCTTTCTAAAACCTGTTGTTAGAATTAATATAAGTAATGGAATTAATAAATTGAATACATAAACTCTGCAAAGCTTTTTTTTCATAATGCCTTACGTTGTAATAGATAAGGGTTGTTATTCTCTAAATTAATGCGTAAGCAATATATTATATCGATTTTGATTTTGTAAGTAACAAATTATGTACTGATAATAATATAAATAAATGAATAGCAGCCAGTTTCTGAAGTGATGACCGAAGTAAGATTTACTAATCTAACTAAATACTTTACGCTCATTGGTTGTTTGTTACGTCATAAGCTGTGGTCGACCAATGACAATGCGGATTAAACTTAAATAAGTTTATTTACGTAAGTTTCACGCTTAATGCAGGTGAAACCGCGTGGACCGGCTAGTTTTATTATAACCTCCTACATTTAAACGTTAATCAAGTATTCATATACTAGATCACGATAAAGCTTTAAAGACCATCTCACACCTAATTTCCGACGATATTACATCAACATTTCATCTGATAGGTTAATGGAACATGGTTGTAAAGTCTGCAGCATGTGTGACGTAATCAATTTTGATGGATGGGTCAATTTGGCGCGGAATTTATCTTAAATTAATGTTACGTAGACGAAGTCTTGAGTTAAAAATTAAGTTTTGATAAGTTTTAAATAACGTTATTCATACAAATGCTTTAGATAGATATATGAAAATACATAATGTTGTTAAATTATAGATTGTCAAAATAAATTAATAATAATAAGTTATTTTTTATAATCTTTTATTTATATAATTGTAATTGTAATTCTTTTTTAATCATTTTTAATATCACTATCATGTTACCAATTTCATTAAATCTTTTGCTGCGATATATTCATTGTTGTATTACAGTTATAGTAAATCTTCTAAACTACGATACTTTACTATATATGTTGACAGCAGATATAATAATAATATAATTAAAATTTGTAGTGTAAAAAACACAAAAAATAAACCAAGAAAAATGCAAAATTCAAAAGACTTTGGAGATAAAATTACAAATAAAAAAAATACAATTGGGAACGTGGGAAACAGAAATTCGACGTAGAGCATACATTAAAATTGCACAGTTTCACAAGTTAGAGCGTCGAGCGCGCACATTACAGGCCTGATACTTCAAACACACATATGTCTGGTACACATATTGATGTAATCATCCTGGCAATATCGAACGAAATGACCTGAGACTGTGTCGTAGTTAGTGAAATGTCAAATATTTCGATGTAAGATTTGGAAAACGATAAAGCTTTCTACGTTACCTTTTATGTTACGTTGCTAAAAATCAAAGGTACTAAATCATTCGTGTGTTATCTTTGTCTATTGGAATGCAATACTGTAGTCGAATAAAATTTTTTTAATTTTTTTTTTCATATCTTATATAAAGAGTGTTCGTTATTCAGCTATTCCAGACCAGTAGTTGACCTTTTTATTATGCCTGGAATGGTGCAGGGGACTAACGATAGAAGTCCATGAAACTTGTTGATAGTACTATGGAAATCTATACTGAATATACTTTTGCAATGTAATAAAATATAAAGCTAATATTTAATTATGTTGATCGATTTTAGTTAACATGTTTTTATCCTTTTGTCTCAATAATAACAATGAATAAAATTACGAGTCATACAGCCACGTTTAGACGCCGGCATCACGCTACGTTAACTTGCTATGTGTGCAAGCGCTCTTATTTAAAACAGTGAATAACTCAAAACAATATATGTATTGTGTTAACCTTACAATGTAGTCGTACACGATATAAGTCAAGGCCCTTTGGTTTCAGTTGGATTATCTGTGTGAAAATGATAATACAAAGGCAATAGCTTTTTTAAACTAAGAACATCAAGCTTCACATATTATTCGCTTAATTTACTTGCGTTTTTTTTCTGTCTGTACTTAAAGTACTATAACAATTTTACACATATTTTCTATTTAATTTAATACCAGCTTAGAAATGTTACATTTTGTACCGTCAACAAAATAAAATTTATTATTATATAATTTTTCTCGAGATAAATGATGTACAAGATTTTCTTCGAAACGCGAGTCCAATCTAATAATAGTTTTAGAAAACTCTTCGTATTGCCTTTGCTGTTTTCACAATGGCACGGGTCGACAATTTTAGTTCCGTATCAAAGAACAACAATACAAAGTCTTAGAGCATTAATCTTCAATAGGAAGAAGACTTATCCGATCGTTTATTTGATTTTATTTAATTATCTTGGGTCTAATTTTCAGAGTACAGTAATGTCGTTTTTGAACTATTACTCATATTTTTCTTTAATATATTTTCCTATTCAACTAAGTGTTACTAATGTTTAAATATATTATGTTAAAGAAATTAAAATCGATAAAAATTGGATATTACAAAATCAACGTCAAAAATCTACCAAAAATTAATTAATTAGGTTTGATGGAAAATGGTAATAAACGCCTTAGACCTAAGAAGAACCGGTGATAATAATGACACGAAGAATTTTATAATATTTATATATATTATATATACATAGCTCTTTCAGCATTTTCGCATTTTCTAAGCTCTTTATTATATATATATATATATATATATATATATATAATAAAGAGCTTAGAAAATAAGCTTTCGCTCTTTTTATGCAGGATAAATAATATTTAAGTTATTATGTTTAATTTCGTTAAGTAGAAAGAGTAGAAAAGTAAGAATTATATAACGTAATTGCAATAAAAGATTAACTTCTGAGTTTCTTTCTTCTCATAGGTTCTACGTTCGGAACTCGTGGTAAGCTTAATTTTATTATAAGTGTAATTTAAGGTTGAACATAAATATATGAATGTGTTTTAGCTGTCTACTTGAATAAAGAATATTTTTATTTTATAAAACTTGTTATATGAGTACAACAACAGGAATCAGGATAGATTTAACGATATGTAGATGTGATATCATTTATAAACAGTACGTGAACTATTGCGGCAATGAGGCATAACAATTATTGTTATTATAACTACATTAAATAGGCATATTGTAAATTCGCACTGTGCTGTTTGTTAACAGTATAATTCAAATTATTCAGAAGTTAAATTCCAAAGTTGTAGGCAAATTTAACATCCCACTTGACGCTTATAGAAACATTTTTACATACATTTTATAGGGATTCTTTATTGAATAATGGTAAAGTAAATATGTAATTGCTGTAAGTGACTGTATTGGCTGTAAATGTTTCACTGTAGGGCAATGACCTTATCTCCCCTTAACAAGTTTGGAGTTTATATCACGTCGCTGTTTCAAATCAATGTTTATCCATATAGTGCGGAATTTCATGTTACAAAAGCATTCCTTCATGAATTATAACTACAAATAATCACATGAAAATTCAATGGTGCTTTCTATATTCTATTTAATCTTCCAACTTCCAAATGTTCTATTTTGGATCTGCTATTCATTGGAACGGATGATGTCATTGGGATAAAAAAATTGTGATGGTCACGGGACGCCGGTAGTCACGCCCGGTAGGTGTGAATCGTCAAAACTTATGGTTATTGAAATATTTTATAATAAAATAAAATCTATTGCTAAAATATATAACAGGGTAATGTATAGTAAAGGCGTCATGCACACACACGAGAAAAGAGAGCGGTGTCTGAGAATGCAAATAATTGCACAAGAGAGCGTCGTGCCGTTTGCCGTCACGGCACGAGTAGGGTTTACCCCCCGAGCCTTCGAACTACTGAATATAAGTTAATAATACTTATTCAGGTAGTTATTATACTAATTAACACTTTGTTTGGAACGATTTAAAATGAACGAAACGAACAGATGCTAGAAGACGAGTATCGATTTGCAAATAATTTCGGTGCTTGGCGATGGACAGACTGAAGCCATTCGCTATGTGTCAGATGATTAGAATTGAGCTGTCTAACAGAACGTGGGGTTGATCATTTGCGGTCAAGTTCATTAGCCTGCCTAGGAACTGTATCACGTTACACGCTCACGATAAATCCAGGATGGATCATCTGATCATTGTTTAAAATGTGAAGTTATGATACTTACTCGTAAGTAGTTAGAATTGGAAGAAATTTTCGGATTTAAAATATTTTTTGTCACTCTCGATAACATACCTTACGGTCGGTTTCTTATATAGTAAGTAATAGCATGTAAATTACCCATTGCTGACAAAATACTCCTCTTGTCTTTTAGAGCAAGGCTTATTTTATGTTCCATAGTTACTACCCGCCAAGTTTTGCAATGGCTTGTTAAAGTTTGTATACTATTGTCCACTGTGAATTTCGCTAAAAATTTCCGTGCTCAAATGTGCATAATTTTATTGAGATAGCTTCCGCAAAAAGCAGTCGAAAAATTTTAGTTTTAGTTCAAATAACAAAAATTTTTAAATCCAATCCAACTTTGACTATTCTATATTTAATTATCAACTTTTAGGCAATAAGTCGATAATTATAATAAAGAATAGGAAAACGGATAAACCTCAAACGATTACGCTTCGATTCGATTACACCCGGATCACAGACTTAAAAAAAAGAAAATTTAAATTTACATAATAATGCAGATTAAATTTCAGGAATAAATCGTTATCGTTATATATTAGTAGACTTGGTCCCTTGATTAGGGTATATATTTAAAATTAATAATCCTGTTTTTAATGTGTTTTTGGTATTAGGTTAAGGTGTAAACATAATATTGATAATAAAATTGTAATTAAGTGTTAATTTATATAAATAAGAGACGAGATGAGTTAAATAGATAGAAAAATGTTATGGTAACGTCTGCAAAACCTTTCCAAAACAAGAGGAAGTCATTGACCAGCAGTGAGCCGTTTATAGGCCGTTATTTTAATTTGTTGGTATTGCCCTTGATTTTCTATGGGGTTTTAATAAACTAAAAGCGTTGTAAAAGGGTTTTAATAAAGTAAAAATGTTATTACTTATTGTAGAATAATTTGTAAAATTATTAAATAAAAAATGTAGTGGCTTAGATGTTAATTTTTTGAAAGATCATGGTTACTAAACAAGGAATCTGAAACGAAAAAACAATCGACAAGTATAAGTTAGTTAGTTACATAATATTCCTAGTCAATTGTTAATAAGTCAATATTTAATAATTGAACTATAATATAATATACAGATATATAATTACTGCTTTATACAATAGAAGAAGCCGATGACGTCATTACCAAATAGATTAAGTTGCAATTGTATCGATTTCCACGTGATTGGAGTTCAGAATAAGAGTTTGCCGAGGAGTAAATAACACTTTGAAATGGAATAGAATCCATTCAACTTCAATAACGTGCAGAGCATACAATTGTTAAGTATTTACGACTGTTACTAGTTTCTAAAGATACTTGATGGAAAACGTTTTGATAAAGTTGGGTATCGCTTTAAATTACTTCCCTTTTAGTGCCGGTGACAATGATACCTCAGCATAGTAAATGTCGTAATTAGTTCAAAAGTATCTAACGGACTTTGAACTAGCTATATATATTTATCTCTTTCTCTCCGCTTACATTTTAACAAATGTAACGTTTGCTCTGAAAGGGATGAAATTATAAATAATCAAAAAATGATCTAATTTAAATATAGAATAAATAAACCCACAATACCTATTCAACTTTTAGGTCATCTATGAATAAAATCGAATAATATTTGGTACCTATGTATACTAGTTTGTATTGTTACCAGAAATAAACACGTGTGCAAAATTTCAGCGACGCCGATTGGTTGAATGGTCCGAGTTTTAAATTCCACACATACTAACAGTTGAAGCTAAATAAATAAAAGTAAAAAAGGTAAGCTATGAGCGTTTTTAGAACTAGAATTGCAATCTTTTACCAGTTAACTATTTATATTTAGAATTTTAAATTGAAAGTAGCGTTAAAAGAAATGAAAAAGATTATTTTTTTTAAGCCTTTTATTCACGTAAAAAAGTATAAATAAATAATATTATAAAAACGAAAGATTGTTTGTTTGTTCGTTGCGCTCGTCCTAACTATAACTTCATCATGAAATATTGTGTACACGTTTAGAAGTATAGAAACGGACATACGGCACCTATCACGTCCCATCCCTCAAACGCGAGCGAAGTCGCCGGCGAAAACGATTTAATCATATTCTAAATGTTGCCAGTTCAACTAAGTTTAGTACCAATAACCAATATGGACTATAACATTAAGATCTGCACAAAGGTTCTTGGCCTTCAGACGGTAACACATAGCGACGGTAACTTGGCGATAAAATTGATGATAGAGTAAAGTCACCTTATGTTGAGTCTGATATAAAGTATTAAATAAAAAGTAAATAATGCTACATATATTTAACAGCCGGAATCTTTGAATAGTTTTAAGTATCTGTTAATGGTACATTTCTAATTAACGTACAAATACGTAAGTATGAAATAAAACAGCAATAGCATGTCGTTTTTAAATACTTGTAAATATAATACTACTATTTGTGTACATATGTGTGTAGTTATTTGTATTGTTATTATTGTATTGTTATTATTGTATTGTTATTATTGTATTGTTATTATTGTATTGTTATTGTAGTGTTATTGAGTAATAACAATTTGTTTCTTACTTTGACCGCTTTTACTCGTTCTTTTATCAAAGTTTGTCTGTATTCGTTACGACCACCTTTGTATACCATTTCATTTTTTATACATTTTTTTTACTCTGATGTGTTCTGTTCTCTACACGATTTGCAAAAAGTATTTATATATAACGTAACAGCCTGTTTTTCCACCACTCTGTTTCAATGCGAGTTGTTAGAATACACAACTGGCAGGATTTCAGTGAAATGAGACACATGCAGGTTTCCTCACAATGTTTTCCTTCACCGATGAGTAAGCACGAGATGAATAATAAACACAAATTAAGCAAATGAAAATTCAGGGGTACTTGCCCGGGCTTGAACCCACAATCATCGGTTGGTAAAATCAGTTTCAGAAGTATTTATTGGTTTTCGGTTAAAAATGTGTTTTCTTTAAATAAAAGCAGTCGTTTACAATTGACGATAAACTCAAACTCTCTTCTACACCAGGCGTCGTAAATTCGATTCTCGTGACAAATATTTGTACTGGCGACACAGCGGTGGTTTGAATTTTATTTTTATCTTGTTGTGTCGTATGTGTGACTTCGTATTTGCGGATATTTGATATGAAGATAGTATTTTTTTACTATCTCTAGATAACTACTTTATACAAGTATATATGTTTAATTATTATTCATCTCGATTAATAGATTTATTAAAACTCGTATACTTTACAAGATGAATTAAGATTTGTTGATTTAATGTAGATTATGTAAGCATATAAAAAAATATAATTTTATCAACTGTTTGCAATTAAATCACAATAAACATCGCCGTGAGTTCTAATAATTGAATGCGGTCTTGGCTTTAAGGTAGTGGAGTTCGATTTTCAAACATATTTATCTTAAAAGAATTCCCTACCACGTGTGCAATATAATTTTTTATTAAAAATAGTTTCATTTACTATATGTATAAACACAAATAGGAAATAAACGTAAATTCATTATAAAAAGTACTTTTGTTATGATCCTTTTTTATATTAAACATTTTTTTTTAAAATTATTTTACTGATGTAGATTCCTGAATTAAATATTTAACCTTAAACATCGGGGCTGTTTAAATACATAGTTGACTATTTAATTAAGAGCAGTTAGCCTTATAATTCAATCTTGTTTTGGTACAGGAATGCCACTATACCGTAATATCATCGGTCGTAAACGCGGTACGTGTTCAAATACACGAATGAGAAAATATGAAATTAGTTTGTATTTCGAAAAATAACCAAAACTTTGTTGTTGACAAATAATACAATTTTACTTAGCAACATTGTATTGTTTGTAGTTTTATTTAGAATGAATGTTTAATTGAATATTTTGAAAGAATGAATACATTAATATTTAAAATCAACTTATTCTTTATTTAAGTTGACTCATAAGGGCTCTTATGACAAACTACCACCGGCATGGGATGTAGATTCTACCGAGAAGAACCTGCAAGAAACTCAGTAGTTACTCTTTTTTTACTCTTTTAATTACAGAGTCAATTAAATACAATTAACTCGCACAACCACTTTCTCTCAAGCTTTCGCCGGCGACTTTTCCGAACCGTTATGACATAGGAACCTTCCAGATAAGAGCGTACTCTTTCCTTCAGGCCCGGGTCTCCTGCAAGCCCTCAGATGTTGTAGGTGTCCATGGGCGGTGGTTGTCACTTTCCATCAGGTGAGCCTCATGATCGTTTGCACGCTTTCCATAGAAAAAAGTATGCATATCCTGCTCGGAAATCAACAAATACTAACTCCACGATTTTTTATCATTTGTGTAATTTTTTGTTGAGTAATGTACCTTATTTTTGAAATGTTTTTTTGTATAAATTATTAATAGGCAAAGTTAAAATTAACTGTGGAATCTTATTGTAGAAACGAATGCCGTATGCCGAATTATTTACTTTGTTAAGTCGACGCAAGTATTTATCTGGCGCAAGGTTCACCTTGCAGGTTCATATGGGAAGACTGTTTGAAACGATAGTCCTTTTTTTTAGTTAAATTAATAGTCATTAACATTGAGTCATTATTCATTATAATTTTTATTAAAAGCCGTTGGTAGTCCTGCGGTTGAACTCTTTCTGTTGTCGTGTCAGATTGCCGTCCTATCGGATTATGAAAGTGAGGCAATAGAGAGTGTACCTGTGTTTGGTGGCACACACTTGTGCACTGTAATATGTTCTGCGCAGTTGGCTAATCTGTCTTGAGTTAGGCAGCCGCGGCCAAATCGGTCATCATCATTATCATAATTATTTTGTAATATTTAATTTAAAAAAATCAAAAACATTTCATAAATAAAGTATGTAGTTACAATATAGTGCTTAAAAAAATCAAGCAATTAATATTTTAATTTAAAATGTCAATTTTTATTTTTCCTTATTTTATTTGACAACGTTTGTCTAACTAATGGTTCTGTAATACGTTAAAGAAAATATTAACAATTGAATGAAGATTTTTCTTTGTCGAGTTCCCTAGGTATTGATTTTGTATTCTTAGAAATGTTTGAACGTGTAATGTAGGTACATACTTATACATACTTAAATTTGTTCGTAAATGTTACTTTCGTCTTGTGTTTCTTGAGAAATAATGACCTTAAAACCAATGATGTAACCGTATGATAACCAGGGGACAATTCTACTATGAGATCGTCACTTTATCGCAATCGAATCGAAACGTAATCGTTGCCCTTTCAACGTTTTTCTATTCTACTAATACAAACAGTCCAGTTGCGGTTTGGTCAAAGTTGGATTGGAATAGAATCAGGGCCGTATCGTATCCGATATAAATCAGTGTGAATCGGCTTCCGGTTAGGATTAACTTGTTTATTTTTTTGAGGTATTGAATCGAGAACGTGTCGTGACCGTTATAAATAAGTAAAATTGCCTCGAGTTCGTTGTAGTTGTTTGCAGATTTGTCGAGGCGAACAAGCTGATGGGTACATTGTGGTAAGTGATCACCACCGCCTATAAACATTGGCGCCGTAAGAAATATCAACGCTTACATCTCCAATGCGCCAACATCTTTGGAACTAAGATTTTAGGCCCTTTGTGCCTGTAATTACACTGGCTCAATCTTCCTTCAATGCGGAACACAAAAATACTAACTATTACTATTTGGTGATAGAAACTGTGATGAGTAAAACATTTTTTATCGTTCAATTCAATAATAATAATTGATAAAACATGTTACCGTTTATTCGTTCCCTCAATTTTCTCCTACAGTTCACGCCCGACCGTTATCTTATTATCTTCATATGGCTAAAAAATGTAGGTGCCTACATAAATATTTACCGAACGCCTGCCATTAAGTTCGGCTCTATCTATAACTTAATATCAAAGGATATATGTACTAAATCCTTTGTAAATATTGTACATAGATTTATGTATGTGTGAATACAGTGATGCCCAATAAAGCAGGAACGTGCTTTTATATAATGGGTTTGTCGGAAAATATTTTAACATCATCAACGTTATGGCGAGATATAATTTGGTAGCGCTATGGCGATACAATGCAAGTTTGTTGGCAGTGTTTAGTTATCATATTATGAATCAACGAATTTACATTATTTATAATAGTGAGCCGAGATGGCTTAGATGTTCGAACATGTGAATCTTAGCAGAAGATTATGAGCTTAAGCCCAGGCACCACAAAATTCCATATGCAAAATGTATGTTTATAATTCATCTCGTGCTCGGGGCTGAAGGAAAACATCGAGATGAAACATACATGTATTGGATGAAAATTTGCCAACCTTCACTGAAGTAGTGTGATGGAATAAGTTGCAAGCCTTTTCCGCAAAAGGAGACGAGACCGAAGCCCAGAAGCGGGATAGGCTTGTAACTTCTTAATTACATTGAAATTAACAATTGCTTGTTAAATGTCATGAAGTATATAAGCATATGCATAGCATATAAATAACATGGGAATGTACTTATAGTATATGGTACTGTACCGGGAATACGGTTTACTCATCTATTGATTTTCTCTGTATTTGATTTTTTTTGGATAAGCTGAAAGAAAACTCTTCAGTCAGTAAACTTCACTCTTCAGTAATAGTAAGAAGTGAAAATTATATTTTATACTCTGCTTACTTTCAACGGATTTCTATCGTTTTAATTAATATCAGGTCTGTTATGAGCGAACTAAAATAAACGAAGAATAATTCCTTAACAACGGACGTTCGTATAATAAACAAATCTCTCGCTTAAAAGTTCTCGTTTAAATATCTGTAGGCACTTAGGGGGAGAGATTCGTATGCCGTAACAACAAACGGCATAACATATCATAACATAACATCAACATCATAAATTATCTATAGGCATAAAAAAGTAATAAAAGATATGGGACCTCTTTTATTACTTCTAAGAATCTTACAACAAGTATAACAGTTTTATATTTATACAAGCAAACCCATGTCTTGTGTATATACCAATTGTCATGGCGTCCAGGGGACAATTCTACTAACAATTTATCATTTTATCGCAATCGAATCGAAGCGGGATTGTTGTTGCCTATCCGTTTTCCTATTCTTTAATTTAATATTACATCAGTTCGGTTCCGATCAGAACAAATATAGATTAGTCAAAGTTAGATCGGATTGAATCGGGAACGTATCGGTACCGTTATAGGTTAGTAGAATTCGGCCCCATATCGTTCATATAAAAGTCGGGGTGGTGCAGTGAGATACAACAAAAGTGAAAGGCTAAAAACCTCCCCTAAAAATGATTATCTGTTTAAAAAACAATATAAACCTCTAATAAAATTTGAGCCTATAAAAAATTTCGTCTTATTTTTCATCCTCAAGGGTATTTTTCTTCAAATTTAAATGGAATCAAACAAGAAATATACCCAAAATAAATACAATTTCATTCTAAGACCAGGATTGGTTTCAGATAAATGAACTTCTAAACGATCAACAGCATAGAAAACATTTTTTTTATATAAAAGCTTGTTTTAAAGTTTTGTTTATAAGAATAAATTACGTTAGTTTGCTTATTCTTTCATTGTTATTTTTTCATTCCGCCTGGGCATGCAAGATGCAAATTTTCTCATCTTCCTTAAATTGTGATTCTTGTAATGTAAATTTCTGAGATTGACTACACTGTAAAGTTTGAGACGGTTACTTGTTACGCTGAGATAAAACCATTTAATATCTGCAAGTACTGTTCTGAATTAAAATATAACTTATAATTTTACTTAAGTTGCTCGGTGTGTCGAGATAACTTAAAATATAGGACGCTTATCAAAAGTAAAAAACAGCTCTGAATAAATTACAATACTATTAAATACATAGATTGAATTAGTCTTGATATACTACTTGTGAAGAAAAACATTGTAAATGCTGATCAATATAATATAAATACATACATATATACACAAATATTAAACTATGCGTGCAGCATTTGTCTACGATGATAGTATTTGTCTACGAGACGAATAATTCCCTAGTTAGTTAGCCGAGCAAATGGGCCACTTATTGGTTAGTGGTCACTAACGCCTATAGACATTGGCATTGTAAGAAATGTTAACCATCGCTTACATCTGGCGATGTGGTAGCTACCCTGGGAACTAAGATAGTATGTTCCTTGTGCCTGTAATTACACTGGCTCAATCACCCTTCAAACCGGAACACAATAATACCAAGCACTGCTGTTTTGCGGTAGAATATCCGATGAATGAAAATTGAAAAGCATCCCTAAAAAAACCGTTTTTTAGTTTTAAAGTCACGTGTACTTGATCGTAAAAAAATCATAGAAACGACTTTAAGATAAATAAATAAATATCGATTACTAACAATAAGGATTCGTTAAATGTAAGAACATGGTATATGTACGAAATTCAAGACATCTGTATCCAGCACTTCACACTGAAGCAGTGTACTGGATTACGCAAATCCTTTTTAACAAAATATGAAACCATTTTCCAGCTATGGAACTTTAAGATCAGGCTTATAGTTTGTAGCTTAAGCTATCTTGCATTCATTTATTTACAATTAAAATAGTTGAGATAAACCAGTGTCCTAAAATTCTAACTACATTTTATACAAAAACTCTTTCACACAGACGCTTTTAGTTGAACTAAACATTCGCGATTCAGAAAAATGTGGTTTGTTGGAAATTTTGAAACAAAAAATTATTTCAATTTTACAAACCACCCTCATAATAATTCTGATAAAACCTGCTCGTTTTTCAAATCAAAAGTTAAACTCTCAAGCCATTAAGGGACCTATTAATTTCTTGATAAAATTACGATATTTCCTTACCTTTTACTTCTCTTGTTACGTTTTTAACTTAAACATATAAAAATAAACGTAAAATAACGGCTTAAGATTTATTTGATCATCGACATCAGAATCGTTCGGTTGTCTTTATCTGATTTATTTGGGATTGCCGAAGTGCGTTTTTAGAACCGCTTGTAATAAGATTTGGCGGATTTTTACGGCCCTGATAACACTAACCTTACTTAGGAATGCTTTTACTGATGGATTGGTGTCCGATATCTGGTTGAAGTGCTTAAACTGCCGATATGAATATAAGTACCATTCTAAATAATATATACAATTTAAGATAGGATTCTTCTTTTTAACAATAACACGTTTTGATTTGAACGATTTTTTTATAGAATAGGTAGGCAGACGAGCAAAAAGGCCAGCTGATGGTAAGTGGTCACCAATGCCCATAGACATTGGCATTGTAAGAAATGTTAACCATCGCGTACATCGCCAATGCGCCACCAACCTTGGAAGCTAAGATGTTAGATATAACTACAGACACAAGAAAGTAAAAGTGCACGAATTTAAAAAAAAACTACATTGTTTGATTATTAATGAAACCCTATTAAAACTGTTAATTAAAAATAAAAGCTTTTACTGTTAAAAATTTACTGTAGAAATATAAAAGGTGGATAAATCTTCATAGACCATATACACCATAATATATTTTATTGTGTTGAACACATACCGTTGGTGCAAAAAGACTGACTGGTTAAATATGACCAAGGGTTCTGACATTATTGGGAGTAACGGGATTATTAAAAATTACTTAAGTCACTGAGCTATTTTCACGTACTAGTAATTTAAAATTTCCAGTGGTTAAAATCTGTATATTTTTGGTTAACTTTTAAGTCAAAATATTTACTTCAGTTAGCTAATGCTTAATAGATTGCTATTAATGTGACAAATAATTTGAAATAACCGAGTATTAGATGCATGAAATTATACTTGAATATCATCTGCATAAAGGTAAAATAGAAATGTGATGATTAAATATAGAATTAATCAATAAAAGAGGTCACCAAAAGGTCTCTATTTAATACAGGTATCGGTAAAACCGTCCGTATAAAATAAAAATAAACACCGAGGGTTCCGTATAAATTTGTAGGTACATATTATAAACACTTCTTCGTAAGACTCTCATTTATAAATTTATACAGAATTTATAAAGAGTCGGAAATTATTTGGTACTTATAAAAAAATATACTTATAAAATAGGGAAATGTTTTTAAGCTTGTGCCAACGAAGCCTTTCTTACGATACCCACGGTTGACTCAATTCAAAATTTGGACTGCCGTTCCTTGCAAGTCCCTGTTTTTTATGATTTAATTACAAATGTATAGTTTTCAGATTTGTCCTTATATTTGTAGTACAAGACGGTATTACTTGCCAAATTTCATGTTCTAGGTCAACGGAAAATACCATATACATTTTGATTACCTTGAGTGTCGAAATATACGTTTTTTGCGGCATAAACGGCCATATCTTTTTTTTACATTAACTTAGAAGTTTAATTTTTTCACAGCTTTAAGAGACCGTAGACTTGAGTATATCGTTTTAATTTCAACTCGATACGCCACGCGTTCCCGAGATAAAGGGTCTTAACAGACAGACAGACGGACGGACGGACGGACAAGAAAGTGATCCTATAAGGGTTCCGTTGTTTCCTTTTAAGGTACGGAACCCTAAAAATCATGAATCACGATTGTAAAACAAAAATAAGTAATGTATTTTTTAATTTAGTTGCTTAAAATACATAGAATATAGGAAGTATAAAGTTCACTTGAAATAAGAACAAAGTGGAATTCTGGAACTCATCCTACCAACATGAATGCTGAGAAAGTTTATAATTGATTGTAAAAATATTCTAAGCTGAAGTTTGAGGTGAGAACTCGAATAGAGTTGAAATTTAAATTAGAGATAATTTTTACACTTCTGAAACTATCTTTGTTTCATTTAAGAATAAAGAAAAAAGAAATCGAATCCTGAATATTATACGTAAATTCAACTTAATTTCTCTGTTCAACGAAAAGTTCTCATGCTCGGAAGTGAATGGAAACAATGTGAGGAAACCTGCATAATCTGTCAGATGAAAATCTTCTAAACGCCTCGTGAAATAAGGCCCAAACGGTCCCCAAAAGGAAAGGACGCCTTAACTAAACAGCAGAACAGGCCGTTTCTCAGTTACGTATTTTCCAAATTTTCTAAATTTGTGGTATTATGACAGTTCTACTTGGTGCTTAAATGGGTAGTATAGGGTACGTGGTTTTCATTACGTACTTAATTATCCTCAGTAGGGTGCTGTCAAGGAAAACTTTGAGATCGTTATACTACAGTATTATTCAAAACAGACAAGTTTTGGAAGATTGTTAATTTGAAACATTTCGTGGAATCCTCAACAAATGAGGATCCGAGGGACGAGTTATTGCGGTCATTATTTACTCCACAACTTAATATATTTTTTAGAAAGTTATTTTTATTTAGATTTTTACAAAAAATTACTCAAATTATTAAGAATAATTAGTTATAAGTCAAGCCTTAGAAGTTATGTCTGGTTTAGTATATATATATGTTACAGTTGTATTTGTAATAAAGATTTTAGTTGGTTTCGTATATGAATACTAGATGACAAGTACTTTTATTGCCTATTATTTTATAATACAAATTTTATATTTATCCTATTTTCATTTTTGTTTTATGTCAATTAATTCCTTAGTTGTGTATAATATATGAAATAACTTTTAACAATCTTCTTGTTTATAGAATATTTATATGTCCTAGTGAATTTAAACATATAATTAGTGATAGACATTAGGAAAAAAAAATTGTGCGGTCTGGGGACCGTCAGGAACGAAGTTCTGTGAGATATTTTTTCGACTCTGTATTTTTTGTCACACCAAAAAGGAATACAACCTTCTAAATTCGACCGCATTTTTTAGCATTACGTAGGCACACTATGAACGCTATTTCGTTATATGACGTGACCTTGGGCCACTGCCATTTCACTCTACTGTAAGCCGCGTAAAAGAACTTCGTTCCAATAACTAAGAAAACATGTTGATAAATGTTTTTACTTTTAAGACAGAAGTATATTAAAGTTACTAGAACTTGAGATGTGGCCAAAGGAACTCGGCGTTTTTAGTATAGTCAAATTTGATTAAATTAGCATCTGTAGTATTGTTTACGGGTTTTACTTAAAATTTATGTTTCCATAAGCATTTAAATGTATTAGTATCTAATGATATTTTGTTTTTTTTTACTATATAATATAATAAAAGTAACGCACTAATTCGTAGAGCTACACTGTTCACATGTTTACTCGGTGGTACAGCTTTGTGCAAGCTCGTCTGGGTAGGTACCACCCACACATCAGATATTCTACCGCAAAACAGCAGTACTTAGTATTGTTGTGTTGCGGTTTGAAGTGTGGGTGAGCCAGTGCAATTACAGACACAAGAGATATAACATCTTAGTTCCCAAGTTTGGTGGCGCATTGGCGATATTTTTTTTTGTAAAGAAATGTACAATGTCACTGTCTATAAGCGTTAGTGACCACTTACCATCAGGTGGCCCATATGTTGGTCCGCCTATCTATACTATAAAAAAAAATGCACAAAATAATTACGTTACCGCGGAATCCACTCTAATTTTTTTATAACGAATGAAACAATTACGATGAATGTAATTTACATGACGTATATAAAATACAAAATAGTAGATTAAATAGAATGACGTGTAATACTGAGTATTCATATGCTAAGTTTCTGTTTATAATTCATCTCGTTTCTAACGGTAAAGTAAAACATCATACGGAAACCTGCAAACATCGCAGACAATTTCAACACCTGTTTGTCTGAAGTGGATCGTTGTAGTGGATTAAATTTTGAATTCCTTTTAACCCTAGAAAGATAACCATATTTGCTATATATTAAAGATAAACCCATACGTCGTTTCGTCGTAAATATTTGGATGCGCATATGCTGGAATTTGCATATCATATTATGTTTGTGAATGTGTTTGTTAGCTTTAATATATGCAATTTATTTAATGATGACTATAATCTTAAGCATGATTGAGTCTCTCCGTTAGTCTTATTATTTATGAAATAAACTTTTACAAAATGTGTTCCTTAAATAATATATTTATTTATTAATTTAAGTCTTAACGGCATTAGTTTATCGGTTATTTACTATTGGATTGGAAATTTAAAAGATAAATAATAAAAATACGAACTAATGCGTGTGTATGTACATATAAATTTTTGTATCCGAGTGTACATTAAATTGGGTTTAGTAGTAAGGTCGGTGTTGTCATTCGTTCACCTGTGTGTGTCACCTGTGTGTGTGTTTGTTAAGTTATATAAAAATACTTTAAAAATAGATTTTATTTTAAACATAGAATGATATTTCCCGTGTCACTATATTAAAAAAGTACTCTCTTGACAACTCAATATGTGTTATCCTGTTTCGTAGAGAACATAATGGAGATTAAATAAAAATCAAATCTCTTGAAAATATAGATTTACTGATATTGTGAGGTGCGTGTAACGCTCTTAATGTGTGATGCAAAGTGAATAATTGGCAATAATATTCTTCTAATAGTTGTGATGAGTATAAGCGCCTGGTGAAAACGAAATGCACAATGTCTAGCGCCGTCACCAGCAGCCAAAACCTTGTAGGCGCGAACACTAACTAATATAAAATATGTGAATGTGAGTTTGTTCGTGACGCTTTCACGCCTAACTAATTTCAAAAATTCTTACACCAATGGAAAGCTACATTATCAGCGAGTATCATAGGCTACGTTTTGTCTCCGTATTCCCACAGGAACGGGAGCTACGCGGGTGAAACCGCGTGCAAAACGCTATATATCTATCATACATTTTCGAGTTAATAAGTGTAGAACGAAACAACTGTCAGAGCAACATGTGACAAACTCAATTTGTGTTGTAATTACAAAGCTGTATTTACGGAGCGGCCAAAAATAATTAACTTGTGATGCGTAAGTAATTAATAATATTAACTCGTTGGAACAACAAACTGTTGAAAATTATGTCGTTTTTTTTTTTAATTTTAAATTAGTTGCGAAACGTTTCCATTAATTAATTTTCCAATTAAAATTATACATGAAAATATGAGAAAATAATGTTGGTGAAATACATATGTGGTTTTACGTTATAAAAATAATGTATAGAATTCGTAATATTATGGGTAAAGGCTGTTTTCTATAAAATCGTAAGATTTTATTTTTCTCATCTAAAAGCGTTCTTTTCTTTCACTTTCTGAGGTTGTCTAGTAAAGAATACATTTAGCAGTAAGTAAAATTTTTAGATAATATGAATAATAATTAAATACTGTATGTGGATATTGTTAGGTTAATTTATTAATTGTTATCCAATAAGGTACAAATATCAATATCAAACGACGGTTGACTTTTTAATATTTATTTTATTAATTGTAGAATATGTATATATATTTGAATAATAAGTTTCATGAATATTTATTAGGTAATTGGAATTGTTCAATAATTCAATAATAACGGTTTGTAAAGTTACTAAAGAGTTTTTATTATCATAAGAGGTACCATTCTGTTTTCAAAATGAATTCATGAAATGACGTTAAGACAAAAATGTAGCGAATTGTAAAATAGACGCGAATAGAGATGTAAATTGTGATACATGATGATTGAAATAAATGCTAGAAAATGGAATAAGAGTTGTTTTTCTTCAACAACTGAACGTATCCAACAATATATTATATATCACAATTCTATTCTATGTATATAGAAGAACTGATACGTTAAAAATATAATTATAAAAAAATATGAAGTGTATATTATGTTATTGTACATAATGCAAATTTGTTGAGCCGAGATAGTGAATAGAACACGTGTATTATAACTAAATACTCGGGCAAGCACGACTGAATTTCTTTTTTGTTGTATAGGTATGCAGACGAGCGTATGGGCCACTTGATGGTAAGTGGTCACCAATGCCCATAGACAATGGCATTGTAAGAAATGTTAATCATTGACTTGGTGGTAGAGCTTTGTGCAAGTTCGTCTGGGTAGGTACTACCCACTCATCAGATATTCTACCGCAAAACAGCAGTACTTTGTATTGTTGTGTTCCGGTTTGAAGGGTGAGTGAGCCAGTGTAGTTACAGGCACAAGGGACATAACATCTTAGTTCCCCAGGTTGGTAGCGCATTGGTGATTTAAGCGATGGTTAACATTTCTTACAGTGCCAATGTCTATGGGCGTTGGTGACCACTTACCATCAGGTGGCCCATATGCTCGTCCGCCTATCTATACAATTATAAAAAAAAAATCGACAATGCGCCACCAACCTTGGGAACTAAGATGTTATGCCCCTTGTGATTGTTATTACACTGAGTCATTTGAGTCATTTGAGTCAGATGCGTTCAAAGTTACCATTCCAGAATAAATTTCAAGGAAAAGCTCGTAGCCTCCAGTGAGTAGTCCTCCAGAGCAGCAATGGGATATGGCTAACGCAACAGCTTCTAACAACTTAACAGTTTGTGAAAGAATTCAACAATTACTTAATCTGTGGTTTATTTCATCAAATAAAAACCGTCTAGACTATTCTACGATTGAAATTAGCGCAGAAGTGAGATGAGAGGGATGAAACTTAAAATAAAAACACACATTTAACACAGCAATGCGCACAGATAAAGAAGCAATGACGCTGAAGGTAATGGATGAATGCCAGACAGTCATTTCTAACCTAGACAATAATAAGATTCAAATGAGTTTTTACTATTGCTGGTTTAAATATAATGTCAAAATTAAGATGGAACATTGTTTATTTTTTTCTGTTGTCTTATATCTTATTCTTAAGTATCAAAGTTAAATATTATTATGCATCTTTGAATATTGTATGTTCCGTTTAATTTGTTTCGTCCATATATCTGGCATCATTATTTTGTTATACTGCTTTGAAAATAAATTTAAAATAAGTTTGTCTATATTATATTTTAGATCTATACAAAGTAAATATGTATATAATGTATAGACCGGGAGATACTGACACAAATTTTCCGGTCATTTGTACCAGTATGGCGACTCTACATGGGTTTAATTACGTAATGACGAAAAGGAAAATGATGGTCATAGCGTTGGTACCGGCGGCCCGATCGCGTAGGCGTTAATCGAACGTGTCGGATAAATTGCGGAAGTCGAACGATTTGTTCCACAAAAATTCTTGTATTTTCCGATAGTCGATAGAAAATTAACTAGGCGGTAGCGTAATGCCATACTTCTCCGATGTGACTTACAGCCCGCTATACCCTCATTTTCCTTTTCGTTATCACGTAATTAAACCCCTGTACAGTACAAAAAGCAAAATTTTTGTTTTACATTTTAGTTATGAAAATAATAAGCTATATAAATAAACGGGGATTAAGCAGGACGAAATCGTAACGAATCAAACAAGACAACGAGCTCTCAACAGTACACTATGCTTTAATTGCTATAGACTCTAGTGTCCTCGAGAGTGTCATCGGGGACGACAAGAGTACTGAAACTCAGTTGAAAGAAGGAATGTTCAGTTGATGGCTTTAAATTATAAATGACGTGTATCCTTAGGGTGAACGAAGAAGGAAGGAGCAACTTTCGAATAGCCAACAAGCGCTATTTGATTTAAAAATATTTTGAAGATATTTTTTTTATAGAATTGAATTTAAAAATCTATTGATGAATTATTATTTCATATCATCATCACGAGACATATTTGAGCATTAATTAATGCTTTTATTAATTCAAGTTGTTTCAGATAATGCCTTTAACTCGCACTTAAATAATTCATTACGTTGTATATTTTAAATAAATTTACAATTGTATTGTAACTATCGTAAATACTAAACTAATACAATAAAATAAAATTTTAATTTATTTAAAATTACTTGTGTTATTTCTATTCAAATTATTCCGACGAACTTTAATTAAGAGAGAAATTGACTTCTATGAAGCCTTCTGAATTCTCTCATTGTAAAGTTCGAATTTTAAGCTTAGCATATTATTATGACTTGTATTTTATATTACAATTTTCTGTTGTAGTGCAGCAGTTTAGTTTAGTTTTATCGATGAATATATATTGTGTATATTATTTTATATTTATATCTAAGCAACGCGGTTTCCTAAATGTTTTTTTTTTTAATTATGTTCTGCTTCGATTTTGCTCTGTAGATGATTTTTTTTCTTATAAATATTTAATAAAAAAAGCTTAAATTATTTATATTGCAAAAAATATGTTTTCAAGCTAAGATAACATATAACTTTTCTTTGTCAGAATATTCCCGTCAAGAATGAAATATGCAATAACATATTAAATATGCAAATCAAAATTAGTATATATTTATACGCTAATCATATACATAATTGTTGTTTGAATTATACGAGATGGCCCAGTTGTAAGAACGCGTGAATCTTAACCGATGATCGTGGGTTCAAGCCCGGGCAAGCACCACTGAATTTCATGTGCTTAATTTGTGATTATAATTCATCTCGTACTTGACGGTGAAGGAAAACATTGTGAGGAAACCTGCATGTGCTGTATTCCACTAACCCCAATCTGAGCATTCATAGAATAGGTAGACAGACAGGCAGATGGTCCACCTGATGGTAGGCGATCACCACCGTTCATATAGGATGGCATTGTGCCACCAACCTTGGGAGTTAAGATGTTATGTCCCTTGTGTCTGTGGTTATACTGGCTCACTCAACCTTCAAACAAAAACACAACAATACTAAGTACTACTGTTTTGCGGTAGAATATTTGAAAAGTGCGTGGTACCTACTAAGAAAAACTTGCACGAAGCCACACACATGCATAGCTTTATCTACAGGTGTTGAAATTACTTTTGACATCTTACGTAGACAAACTTATGTTAACATTTTGATACAGGTCTATCTCCAAGTCAGACTGTAGTTTTCAAACGATATATATTTGACTAAGGATGTTTGATTGATTATTTTTCCTGTCAGAAGTGACGTAGGATTGTTACGTGTTTCCATTAAGGGTCATGGATAAAACTCCGTGTAAACTTTGGAAATCGGGCAAAATGTAACTTTTGTACGTATCCCACGGGAAACCCTTTCTTTTGGAAGCAAAAAACTCTAAAAGCTAATCAAGAATATAAGAAACTTCGCTCCCGTGTATGTTACAAAAATGTTAAAGCAAAATGATCGGTTGAGTAGTTAAGACGTGAGAGCGTAACAATCAAAATAAACTCATTTTCGGATTTATAATATTATTTATAATCATGCTTATTTTCTTGGTTTACTGAATTGGCGATCTGTTTGGCATTTATGTGCTTTACTCAGTCATCAGCTCTTAACACATTTCAGACTGTAAATATGACATCATGTATCATTAGATACAATCACTTTTTAATTATTTAACATCTGTGTGATATGTTAAATAAATTCGATTTTGAATCTGTACAATTGAGGTTATTCAGAGATTTGTGTCTCATGGTGCAATCTTAACTATGGTGAAAGCGGAAATTCTTAATAGACATTGTAGACGACATGTTTGTATGAAAATACATTATATATTCCTTTACTATTACAGTCTTCATCAAGTAATCAAGTAAGAAATCAGGCTTTGTATCAAAGGCATGTTGAAGCACGTGAGTCTAAGACTGCTAAGACTGTCAGCTTCTCAATAGTTACTGAGGATACCTTAACGGAGAAATGTTACCCCTGCTCAGGCTACGAACACCCCAGGATCTGTTTGAGGTCCCGACTACCAGTTCGCTTTATAAATATGTGTTCGATAGCGCATTTGTTGAGAAATATAAGACTATATAATATCACGCCTCAAAGGGGCAAATGCTTAACGCGGGTAAATCCGCGCGCTGTAGCCAGTATTACGTACATACGTCCAATTGTGTTTGGAAAATGGTGTTTTGGAAAAATGGTCTATTAATATCAATTACACACGATATATCGCTACAGAAAAAACACATACTTAAATATATTTAAAAGCAATTAATATCGATGGCAAACAGGATTTTAATAAATGGACAGCATCCCACTGGAACAGATAGGCTATCAATAAACTCAATTCATTTCGGCCTTCAACGCTTCGGTTGGTACTAAATTAACAACTGCGCCCTTTAAAAAAAGCTGAAATATGTGGGTTCAATAAAACCAGTGTTCTTTATTATGAAATGATTGGTTTTGTACGAATTCATCGCCATTTTCATTTATCGTTTAAATATTTATACGTTTTCGTCTCTATTTCGTGTTGCATTTTATTGCAAAACTTAAATGTTTTTTGCGTAAAATTCATATAAGCTATTTTAAAAATTATCGATAGTGCGTTACAGCCTGTGAATGTCCCACTGCTGGGCTAAAGCCTCTTCTACTCCTTTTGAGAAGGCTTGGAACCTATTCCACGCTGCTCCAATGCGGGTTGGTGGAATACACATGTGACAGAATTTCAGTGAAAATTGACACGTGCAGGTTTCCTCACGTTTTCCTTCACCGTCAAGCACGAGATAATTTATAATCACAAATTAAGCATATGAAATTCGGTGATGCTTGCCCGGGTTTGAACCCACGATCATCGGTTAAGAATTGAGTATCGTAAGTCGATGTTTAACATTTCACGAGTGAGATGTGAAGTGGATTCTTACAGAATAGCACCGCTGTTATAATTTTAATATTCACATATTGTCTATATTGATGGTTTTTAAGATAATGTTGTGTTAGCAAGAAATATTAATATATATTTGGTGTTTTATGTGCTATTATATACTAGAGAAGCAGTTGTTGCATTGTAACCATAATTCGTTGCTAATTAATGATTCTTCATATAAGCTATACCCATGCCAAATCTCACAACCCTTCACGCACGTAATGTGCTTATAAAGGGGTTCAAAATTTTCTCTTCACGTAATATATATATACTTATGACACAGTTATATTAGTATAACTGTATTTATAATTAAAGGTATTTCTTCTTGCTGTATAATTATTTTTTTTGTATTTTGTGTTTCAGTCGGTCTTCAAGGGGTAATCGGATACTATTTTGACTAGTAAAGAAATCAATTATGTCATGTAATAAGAGATACATGTTTATTTTTATTAAACATGAAAGACGAGATTTATATTATATTGCGTTGATATATTTTACAAATGTGTTCGTAAAAATGGTAAACAATCGACTCTCCTACTTTCTCAATCCACGACCAGTAAAAGTTAGGCTTTGGATGGCTTACGCGGTTTCCGAAACACGGGACTGAACATTGCCAATTTTTAAGCTGCGAGTTGCTATTGGAAATTTTTGGACAAAAATCCAATAACTTTGTTTTTTTTTTTTTAATGAATATATGCGATGCCCGCTTTAATGAAATTACTAGTAGATATTCCTATCTGCCCTTACAATTGAGCGTAAAGCTTGTGTTAGAAGTGTTCACATGCAGTTAATATATTTGAGCCAATTAATGTATATGTAATAACAAAAATTATATTAAACATCTATATAAATATAATAAGTGTCTAAATAATACGTATAAGCTTAAGTAATGACTGCGGAAGAAAAATGAATTTATATATAAAAATGGGCTATATGGAATCCTTAACCATTTACATATTTTGTCTTTAACAGTAATTTGTCTGTAAAATGGTTGTACTGGGCCCACTGTGCGCCAACTTAACTGGACCCCTGCCAAGTATGAAAGAGCGTAAAGTTGAGGTGCCAACTGCCAAGCCATTTATCAGCTATACATAAAATTTGTGGGTAGCTCAATGTATCATACATTTAAAAATTGTTTGCGATTTTGTTCGTTTTATGATATATGTTAGGAAGAATACGAAATGTAAACACGTATTGTAAAATGGCAAGATAAGATATAAGAATAAAAAAAATCAAGAACTAGGTGCTAACTGAAATATATATGTAGGTAGGTTTGTAACGGTGTGTGTAGCGTACCGTCATACAACATTAATTTGCTTTGTTGGATTCCAGATTAAAAGGTAAGCCTGAGAAATATAGGCACAAGGGACATTTAAGAACATAACATTTTTTTTATAGTATAGGTAGGCGGACGAGTATATTGGCCACCTGATGGTAAGTGGTCACCAACATTGGTATTGTAAGAAATGTTAACTATCGCTTACATCGCCAATGCGCCACCAACCTTGGAAACTAAGATGTTATGTCCCTTTTGCGGTACCCAGACGAGCTTACACAAAGCTCTACCACCAGTAATCTTAGTTTTTAGTCTATACATCACCAATACGCTTCCTAATAAGCAATGGAATGATTAATATTTTTTACACTGCTAATATCTAAAGCGGTGATGATCGCTAACCATGTTATGACGGGCGTCATGCTATCCCATATTAAATAGTAAAAATGAGATTATTTGTTAAACACATTTCTGAACATAACTGAACATGGCTATTTCACACGGAGATGAAAAAGGGATATATTTTTAATCACAAACCAAACGAGTGAAACGAATTCCATGCGACCGAAACCGTGCAAAATCATCCATTAAATATAACCAAAAAAACAACGAACTCACCTCGAATACTGTAGACTGCAAGTAGTGCATAAAATTGTGAAAAATTTGAATGTCCATTAACGAATCCGCTGAAAGCTTACATTTATTCACTGAAAACTCTTCGTCATCTATAATCAAGTGAATTCTACTTCAATTGATTGTAGATAATTAAGAGATTTCAGCTAAATGGTAATGAACTTTCAGTAAATGCTCCACAGTGGAATCTGTTCTATTTTGTTTCTGACTCTGATAATGGACTGGCTTGCGTAATCTTATCCAGGCCAGCTTAGAAATCAAGAATCTCGCGAAGTCTAAAAGTATTTCTTCATAAATCCAAAGAAGGCATTAATATAAAACAACATAGGACCAGAAGATATAGATTAATAGCCCACAAAATGTTACAAGAATAGAGTTGAATTAACATATTTGTCATTAATCCTTAAATTTTGTCTTTGATGTTTTAGTGCACCGACTTACTCATAAAACATATTCTTTCATAGCTGATACGAATAGAAAGCCGTGGACCCTGCGCCTGATCTTTGTCCAGTTAAAATTAAAAAGTTAAGTGTCCAGTCAAGTTAAAATAATTGCGCAGTCGGTATCAGTTAGGAGAACTTTTCAAAGAGGACGACGTGTATTTAAGGATTTGAGCGACAACGAATAGTAATTTTATACCTGATGTTATACAAATTATATGTATCTCAAAGGAATATTACTTACTTTTCGATAGCAAAATATTTTGTACGGCTGCTCCATAACTGTTTTTATCTAAGTTATACATAAATAAGACAATAAGAGTTTTGTTGAAATATTATTTTCTTTTATAATAATTTGGTAATAGTCACGGCATTTTAAGGTCGCACGAAGTTCCTTACATGTAACCCAAGGTCTTTTGACCTTCTCAAGGCCAATAATTATACTTCAAAACCACATATTATATAGGAGCTTTTATCGCTAAAGCGGTAGCTAACAAGATGTAGAATAATCAAAATATCGATTAAGCCCACCATAATACTGTATTAAAACCAACAAAACAATAGATATTGTTCGAGTTTTTGTTATAAAGAACGTGTATCTTAGTCAGTCATATGCAAAGTATTCTGCTGAAGTCACGTATTTTCTAGAAGACGCCAAGTAAAATGATCGTGATGTTACTACAAATGATGTAAGCAGATATAGAATATATTATCGAGAAAAATAGACTTTAAATATGAATATAGCATATAAATGATTATTGTAATATGTAAGAAATATATACTTTTACTTATAACTACGTGCAGTCTCCGAGTTTTATACCATTTATGAAAAAAATATAATTTAATGTTAAATAATTAAATAGTACAGAAAATTATCTTCGAAAGTAGAAAGTATTGTGATTCATGCGGAGTTATTTATTTATTTACCCAACCTGCATTGGAGCAGCGTGGTGGAATGAGCTCGAAACCTTCTCCTTAATCTGAAAAAAAGAAGAAGAGGCCTTAGCCCAGCAGTGTGACATTCACAGGCTGTTTCTGACTGACTGACTTATTTATTTACGTTGAAGCAAATAAGCTTATGCATAAAAATATGTAATCAGCTATAGTAAAAAAGAGGTAAATTTTGTGTTTTTTTCGGTATCAGATCATAGCTACTCGATTCGAGTGATACAAAATTTTTGGTCTAGTGGCTTGTTTATATGCCTTTAGATCCCGAGTTCCTAGTAGATAACTAGTTGGGGCCACTAAAAAGTAGTTAGATGCGCTTTTTTTTTCTAAAAAATCTTAGTAGGATCCTGTAGTGTCAAATAAAATTCTGCTACAAACCTGCAGTGCAACGTCGTGATGGAATTCGCTCAAAACTATCTCTTTATAAGCAAATTTACCATCTCTGGAACGTCCACAGGCTGTTACTTGTGTTACTGTTGTTTTACGTTTTTGAGTGTGCGTTGAAATTGGTAAAAAATAAGAAGCCGAAGAAAAGACAAAATTAATCTTATATATCTATAAATCGTTTTCAAATTTATCTTATAACATGTTCGCCTGACATTTCGACTCTCGAACAAAGAAGTTTTTGCATTAAGTTATTTCAACTCCAAGACTCATTTTCTTTAAGAAAACTTTATGTTATGAAATTGATGAATTATCCATGTATATAATGTGTTAGTGTATTTGTACTTTAGATGAAAAGTAAAAACTTTTGATTAATAGTATGAACTGCTTGAATTGTCCACGGTCTACATATGAGTCCATTCTATACTGATTATTCGTCACGTCTTAATCTCGTATGTACATATAATACCAGTTGACTGCATAAGGCGGTTTCTCAATATAGTTCAATTGGGTGACATCTGACACGCCCAGAGAGATATCACGCGCAGTACTAGCGCAACACTAACAGCGTCACGTGATTTCCACGTCACGGAAATGAAACACTTCCTAACTTCGGTCTGCTACTGAGTATTTCTTGATACACAACCTGAATCTAAGACCCTGTAATCTACAAGCATGTAAAAAGCTACCTTAACAACAAGGCAAGTTCATATAAATGACGCGACCGATATCAATGTGTTGAAAAATACAGTTAATAAAATACATTTGGAATCAGGCTAATCATATGCAAAATGGAACCTATTTGAACATCTCGAAATTTATTGAAAGCTTAAATTCTACCGGCCATAAGGTTTCTGAGAATCGACTGCACAAAGAATAGCGGCTTCCGAACATAATTTTTAGAAACTCGCAAAGTTTAAAACGAGTTCGCTCTCAGAACACAAGTTATTTTTTGGTAAATTTCAACTTTAAGGCTATATTGTACTGCAACATTAATTTTGTATTTTAATTTATATTGAAGATTGAATATTCTGAAATTAGAGCTGAGATGGTCCAGTGGATCAAACTAAATCGAAGGTCGCAGGTTTTTTAAGTGCTAAATTTGATGAAGAAAAACGCTTAAATATATCAGAATGTGTTGAATGAAATTTCGCCACATGTGTATTCATCAACCTTCGCCTTTAGAAAATGTGACGAATCTGTAGCTGGGCAAAGAGAAAACTTTAATTGATTCTTACAACACTTACGGATGAGATTGTTTTTCTCTTTTCTACTTTACTGGGAAATACATGGCGCGTTAAGTTTGGTGGATCGTACTTATTTGAGACAATCAAGATCCAGAATTAGGATTTTGGAGTTGGATAAGGATCGGGTAAGCGCTTAGAGACTTAAAAGATGCAATTTCTTTTTTTTTTCTTTTTTTTTTCACCTTATCTCCACTGGTGGACGAAAGCCTCCCCCAAAGAACGCCAACCATCCCGATCTTGGGCAGCCTGCAATACCCCCCTATGAGCGACAACAAAAGATATAATATGTGAATACAATTTCACTTACACTATCCTTACCAAAATTGTCAAAATAAATAGCCAGAAATATAATCCTTCAAACTACGCCGCTACCGTAAACTACGGGTATATGATGTTTGTACCTAGGGCAATTTATCTTGTTGTTATACTGGTTCACTTACCATTCAACAATTATTATTAAAGTATAAATTTTGATTAACATGAAAGTATAATGCGCAAACGTGATTTTTTAAATATTTACCGCTATAGAGGCTCGTTTGTTTGAGAATCTGAGTGAAGCTCGTAGCATATGGACGTAATTGCGCCATACTTCAGCATGATGAAGTGTTCATTATAGTTCGGTGTGGAAGATATCGTTTCAAATTAACTTTTGAAATGGTTTAATTTTGAATCGTGGTTTCATTATATATTCTTCCTGGAAGGCGTTTTATACATATTACTTAACTGACGGTGGCTGTTTTCTTGCGATTGTTATTGTTGACTTTGGCGTCAATGTATGGATGTGGCTTGATGTATCTTGATGATGACTGCGTGAATTTGTATGTTAATAGTTATCAAAATTGGTGTATGATGATGATCAACTATTAAAAAAAAATCAAAACATACATATATCTACGATACGATATCATATCAACATTAAAATTTTATTTGTATTTTCTTAAATAAATTTTATTATATTCTATTTATAGTCTTTTATTAACATGTATAATAAAATCATTGTTTATAACCTAATACAATAAAAGGAAGAACTCAAGGCATATAAATACAATTTCGGTAATGAATTTACGTGATATTATTGGCCAAGATTTTGGATAATATTTGGTACTAGCTGTGCCCGCGGTTTCATCCGCGTATAATTAATAAAAATATAATAAGTAAAAATCAGCCTAGAACCTTCCTTGATAAAAGGACTATACAACACAAAAATATTTTTTAAACTCGAACCAGTAGTTCTGAGATTAGCTGGATCAAACAAACAAACTCTTCAGCTTTCTATATTAGTATAGATTATAATATATAAGTATAGATTATAAATTCGTAAAGAAATGGCGTTTTAAAAATACGGAAAAGTTGTTATCAAAAGTTTGGCAGTGAAATAAATGTGGGTGTAAGTTAACTGACCTGCCCGTGTAGACTACTTTTGTTTTAGTAGTGTAATTTTTTTTTGTAAATTGATTTGTAATTTTAGTAGACTAAACTTTCTTTAAATATACTTACTAATAACTTACATTTATTAAATGAACCATCGATAACGAGAAATATTATAATGATGTAAAACGAAACACATATTATATTAAGGCCTTACGTTGAATGTTTAAAAGAAAATGTATACGTTTTTAGTTATTCTCGTATAATTTCAATTTCTTTTTATTTGTTATTCTTCGAATCCCAATTTATTTAATATAACATAAAAATATCTTTCTTTATTTACATTGTACGTGGAAACCTTACGAATACTTTGAATATAGATGTAACTAATTAGAACATTTATGAGGCCAGCTATTTCTGGCAAGTTAAAACATGCTATTACTCCCTTATAATTTCGTAGTCTGAATTTTATTATTATGTTTTTATTCCATATAGATAGGCAGACTGGCTAATTGACAACCTAATGGTAAGTGGATATACTGGAAGAAATATTGACCATTAATTACATCGCTAATGCGGCACCAAACTTGTGTGTGTCCCTTGTGTTTATAGTTCCCAGGCCTATGGCATGTACCTTTTGAACCAGAACACAACATTACTTTTTTGTACGGTAGAATGAATGTAAGATGAGTGATACCTACCTAAGTACTTGTACAAAGGTCTACTAACAAGTAAAATTCATGGAAAAAATAAAGTAATAACCTCACTCAGGAACTCACTATTTGTACAAATAAATTTATCTGTAATTATTTGTATTAATAGTGAGTTCATACACATGACATACAATTATTGATGGTTTTAAAATGGCCTCCTCCCCCACCCCCTTGTCTTGATAGTTCTTACGTAAGATCACAAATATACGCAAAGCCTACTGCTCGTTTGCAGGAGAGAAGAAAAAAGTTTTGGGAATATGGTAGAAATGTCTACGAGAAAAACGACACTCGTAACAGGAAAACCAACCAAGCGTATGGTCTTTTTTCCATTAGATTCTTACGTAATAAATATTAAACAAGGGGGAGGGGTCGGCCTAATCTTATTTTTTCTTATTTAGGAGGGGGAGGGGGTCAAAAACTAGTAAAAATCGTCTTACGTAATAAATGAATGGCCCCATATATTATTTTTTACTATTAATTTATTCTACAAGAAGAATCATGTCTATAGAAATTATTTTATACATATTTATTAAATTAATTAAAAGACGAGTCTTATAATTCTTTTTCTATATCTATTTTTAGACATAGCTTTCATGGTGCGCTGAAACCTTCTTTATCAACACAAATCTTTACAAATACTGTGGGTTCCAACCTAATGAGATTCATTTGCTTAATTATGCTATTCGGTGGTGGAGGTAAATATCGTGAGGTAATTTGCATGAAATTCTGCCACCAAATCGCATTAGAACAGCCTTAGTCCAGCTGTGGTACTCTTCCAGGCTCTTATTTTACTTGACTGTATGATCGCTTCTACTATTTTTTTTATTGAATAGGTAGGCGGACGAGCTTATGGGCCACCTGATGGTGTGGTCAACAACACCATCGCTTAAAACGTCCAACCAACCTTGGGAGCTAAGATGTTATGTTCCTTGTGCTTGTAATTACACTGGGTCACACGCCCTTCAAATCGGAACACAACAATAACAAGTACTGCTGTTTTGCGGTAGAATAACTGATGAGTTGGTGGTACCTAGTCAGACGAGACTGTAGTATTATGATGTATAAAATTATTTTGCTTAATAACATAAGAAATTGTTTGTATGTGGAGGCTAAAATTAACTTGAAAATAATTAATATTGATAATCTAAATATTTTCAAAACAGTATATAAATATCTCTGACAAAAGATCTTTATCTTAAATTAATTGGAAATGATTTTCAATAAAAAATGTTATTGAAATCACAATTGGTAATAAATGTAAATTCTTCACATTTTTAGGGTTCCGGGTTATGAGGTATCATAAGGAAAAAACGAACTTATAGGATTACTTTGTTGTCCGTTCGTCCGTCCGTCTGTCCGTCTGTCTGTCTGTCTGTTAAGACTCTTTATCTCGGGAACGCGTGTAGGTATCGAGTTGAAATTCAAACGATATAGTCAGGTCTAGTCTCATGAAGCTGTGACAAAATCAAACTTCTAAGTTATCGTAAAAAAAAGACGTGGCCGTTTATGCCGCAAAAAACGTATATGTCGACACTCAAGGGAATCAAAATTTATAGGGTATTTCCCGTTGACCTAGAACTATGAAATTTCTCACTCTCTCACTTAAAATCGGCCTAAACGCGGTAGCCCTACTACTGCGTTTCGTTTGATATGTTAGAATCCCGGACGCCCAATGGCCCCCCCCCCCCCAACAAAATGAGTGCTCAGAATTTAAGAAAATTACCCCAGGAGGGTACCATCTGCGATCGCGGTGGATATTCATGCTCAGGACACCACCTGAGCATGAATCGGTCGGGCACCACGGTCGGGGCAAACGGAGCAGGCATCTTAAGGCAACCCCTTCTGTAACATAAGGGGACTGAATTCCAACTTAAACGCCGTCCACTTCCATCTTGGGACGGCGAATTCGGCCTTGCTCTTTCTAACCGAGACACAGATATCATCTCCGGCGGACACGTCATTCCTCTCCTACTCAGGGTACAGGTTGTACCCCGAGTAGGAGAGGCACATTCCTTTATACCACGCGCTGGGGTGTGTGCTTACGTCAGGGAGGATATCTGCTCTCGTCGCCTCGCCTATTTTGAAGGGAGGGACCTATCCAATCTCTGACTGCGCGTAGACTGCGATGATCATCCGCGAATCTATGCGTGCCTATATAGGTCCCATAGCGGTAATGCCGAAACTGAATGGCTCGTTGACCACATCCAACGGGCTACAGATTCTGTGCTGCAGCAGATCCCATCCGCAGAGATCGTGATTCTTGGCGATTTCAACGCCCACCACGCCGAATGGCTTAGTTCACATACCACCGATCATACGGGGAGATCTGTGGTCGATTTTGCCTTGGCATATGATCTGACACAACTGGTTACCTCGCCAACGCGAATCCCAGATGTGGGGGATCATACACCTTCCCTGCTAGACCCTCTGCTGACCTCTCATCCGGACGGGTACGATGTTTCCGACCTCCTCTTGGCTCGTCGGACCACTGTCTTTTCCGGAGTAAAGTGCCGATTACACGCACCTCACGGCCTTGGTTCGTGGGATGTCGCCGTGTATGGCACTACAGGTTAGTAGACTGAGATGGGATGCGGTCCTTTTTGCATTCAACCCATGGGGGCGGATTTGTTTCTCGCCGGATGATCCGGATATCGTTGCTAACTCGGTCGTTGATGTGGTGTTTAAGGGTATGGCACTCTTCATTCCGTACTCTGCAATTTATACCCATCGGAGGCAGATCCCGGCCCTGGTGTGGTCGCTTCTGCAAAACGGCGTCACGCCGAAAGGTAGAATGTTATCAAGACTGGGCTTCAGCGTCAGCATCTCGTGATGTAAATACTAGCGCACTTAAGAAGGAATACAACTCTGCCTCCAGGTTTTTCAAAAGCGTTATTGCCCAGGCGCAATCACACACAGGAGCACATTGGCAGGATTGGCGGGAGATTGGTGTGTCTTCCTTCGGGAACACGCGCATTTTGGTCTATCGCTAGGCTGTCTTAGGGAATTTCTGTCAGTCCTCCCACTCATCTTTGCACAGGAGCGATGACTCGTTGGATTTGCGTAGAGATGTTGGGTCACTCTGCATCATCTATCGTATATATCACGGGAAGTGTTCTGAGGAGTTGTTTGGTTTAGTCCCGGACGCTGAATTTCACCATCGGACATCGCGCCAGAACGCAAAATTCCATCCTCACCACCTCGATGTCTGGAAATCCACAACAGAGCGATTTTTAAGGCATTTCCTGCCTCGCACAACCACTCTGTGGAACCAGCTTTGGCCGGCGACTTTTCCGAACCGATACGACAAAAAAGCCTTCTTGATGAGAACGTACTCTTTCCTCAAAGGCCGGCAACGCACCTGCAAGTCCCCAGATGTTGCAGATGTCCATGGGCGGTGGTAGTCACTTACCATCAGGTGAGCCTGCGGAATGTTTGCCCGATATTACATAAAAAAAATAATTGGTGTATGTAGTAACTAACAGTTTACACTATTATGCATACCTGCTTATTTAATTTAAATTTTGTAACTAAACATAACCCTAAATGTGTACCTACAAATTTCTATGGAACCCTGGGTGGGCGAGTCCGACTCGCACTTGTCCGGTTTTTATTATATATAAATACGCTTTTTAAAAAATCATCAAAACACACATTTCAATATAATATGTTATATTATATTGAAATTGAAAAACAAACTAAAATATTCAGGCAAAAAAAAAACAAATTAATTTTGCACGTACATTCAAAACAGATAATTGACTAATAAATTTTTGAATGTAAATACTATTTGGTGAAAAATGTTTTTTTAAATTGGCTACCCGTTTCGATTTTGTACTTCAAATAATAAAATCTTTAGATTTTACTAAGGCAAATAGTAATCAGCATCGAATTAAAATGTCTTACTGTGTGACTTATATATTTTTTTTGTTTATTTTATTTTTTCAATTCAGCAACTCAAAATTTTCATGCGTTTAACTTGTGTTTATATTTCATCTCCATATTGGGAATAAACTCCAAAAGAGCTAGTCTCAAACAAGCAAGTTAATATTTACATACTGTTAAACGAGGCTTCCTTTTGCTTAGCAGTGTAATATTTTTACGACAAAGTAACAGAAATTTTTATGAATGTCTTCATAAATATATTCATTACATTAGTCACAGTTAGAATTCGTAATTCATTAATCATAAGCTTCAATAAAAACCCTTAAAATAGTAACCGATTTCGGAAAACTAATCAAAGGATAATATATTATTCTCGACGACAGTACTAGGGTACTTGGGATTTCTCAAACATATTAGCTTTGTTCGTCGGACGACAGCCGGTTTTACTTTGATCCACCGACGTGATAATCTCCGTAATTCCAACCTTTGTGACATTATTATAAATGAATATAACATGTCAATATCTGAAACATTGGAATCTGTGAGTAACTGAGAGCGTTTGATCGCGTTGTATAATGTAGATTTCAGGATAAGATTGATAAAAGATTATTTACACGTATCGTGTAAAATGTAAAGAGCCTATTTTATCCAAATACTATTTAAATAAAAAATATTTGAAGCTTTGTTAGTTGGTTAGTATTACAGTATCAGGTATCACAGTGATTTAAAAAATCTACGAGCAGCATGCGAAGTAATATCTCATTAAAAGTCATCTTTCGCTCGAAAGGGTGATGCCTTATTAAAGTTTCTAATAAATAAAATAACAAGACCCAGTGGACGTAATTACATTGCCTTTAGAATTTATTTATAAAGTTTTTTAAGGAACAGAAGTAAATAGTTTCATCCATACACTTAGCGTAATTTGTGTGAAATGACTAGAAAGTGAGTTTTATCTGGACTATTTAATGTTACATTTTCGAAAGTGTTTTTCCCGACTCGAGCTAAGTAAAAATAATGTTCATCTGTTTCTTGTAGCTCCGAAGCTTCTTATTTTATTTTGATTTTGATAAATGAGATGTCGTTTTTTGTTCTGCCATAGGAAAATGTATATGGATATTATAATATCCGTATAATACAAAAAAGCATTAAAATTATTAGAGGAGCTGAGGAAAAAATTGCCAAGCTACCCTAACGAACCGTTACACACTAATGATCTACAATTCTACACTAATGATCCGTTTTTGAACAATATGAACTTTTTCGTTGGTGTCCGATTTTATTTTATATTGAATTCTGATTATAATACACAAATCAGTTAAAATCATCAGAGGAGTCGACGAATACTTTGCCAAGCTACACTAATGAACCATACAAAAACTTTTATTTGAAATTTGTTATTTTTAATATTTCGAAATATTAAAATTACATATAAAATACGTATAAAAATGAAATTAATAATAATAATGTTTATTAATAATAATAATATTTAATATTGTAAGTTAATTAATATTTAAGTTTTTTTTTGGTTTATTTAGTGAAAGTTCAACTGTACATTATCTTATTTTAGTTTGTCTAGAGGTATATATTAAATTTTGTTGTATGTTTGTTAGTTTAAGCAACACCCAAACAAGCTAACAAGGCTTATGGGTGCCAAAAGTAAAAATAAACATTAATATTTCATTGTTAATAAATTCTCACTCGGTGGTAGAGCTTTGTGCAAGCTCGTCTGGGTAGGTACCACCCACTCATCAGATATTCTACCGCAAAACAGCAGTACTTTGTATTGTTGTGTTCCGGTTTGAAAGGTGAGTAAGCCAGTAATTACAGGCACACAACATCCTAGTTCCCAAGGTTGGTGGCGCATTGGCGATGTATGGTATGGTTAACATTTCTTACAATGCCATTGTTTATGGGCGTTGGTGACCACTTACCATCAGGTGGCTCATATGCTCGTCCACATACCTATAAAATAATAAAAAAAATAAAAAGAAATAAAAATATATATTTCCTTAGTTTAAGGGACTGTTTATTGTTGCTAGGTGTAATAAATAATCACTTCCATTGAAACTCATCTAACAATTTATTAATTAAAGTTACTTATCGTCTTGTATCGTCGAATCCAGGACCGACTATATATTTTAATAAAGAAGCCAGAAGTAGAATTAATATAAGGTAGTAAAATTTTGTATAGTATTCACGAATTCTTTTATAATTTGAAATGTTAAATTTTGTAGTAAGCCTTTTATAAATTAATTTTGATAATTGGAAATCAGGATTTTATTAGTTATAAATATAATTATTAATGACATACTATATTTATAAATTGTTGACAATTTTTTTTATCTCAAATAAACATCCACGAACACGAAGGATGGATAAAGGGCATACGCTGGTGTTGGATAAGGTAATATTTTTAAAAAAAAAATTATGCTCATTTTACTATTTATTAATTTGGACAAATGAAAAAACCAATAAAAACCACACACACACACACACATAAAAAAAACAAAAGAGGAAAGTGTTAGTAAAAACGTAAAGAAAATATATATAATTTAAGTATTTGTTATAAATATAACGTTTAGGTGTTACCTGATTACAGTTAATCAGTAATCACATACATATGTTACATTAATTAACATGATTTCACGTCTTAATTGTATCAATACTGTTAGTTAAAATACGATCCAAAAATTATTGTAATAACATAAAATTATATTCATGTTATTTTAGAAAGCCGAGATGGCCCAGTGGTAAGAACGCGTGAATCTTAACCGATGATCACTGAATTTCATGTGCTTAATTTGTGAATATAATAATTCCTTGACTGTGAAGGAAAACATCGTGAGGAAACCTGCACGTGTCAAATTTCATTGAAATTCTGTCACATGTGTCACCAACCCGCATTGGAGAAGCGTGGTGGAATAATCTCCAAAATTTCTCCTCAAAAAAGGGGATATGAGGTCTTAGCCCAGGAGTGGGCCATTCACAGGCTGTTACTAATAATAATAACTAAAAAAAATATATGTTATTTTATTAGTATTTGTATTGTTTTTACAATACCTACGGTTACATTAACAAAATATCGTAATACATAAACATATCATGTGAAAAAATATGAAGACACTTTTGAAACTTCTGTTTTTTTAACACATATGTTAAACTCATACGTATGTTATTTTCGAATGAATTTCAGAAAATCATGACTAACGTAGTCGCGTGCGGAATGTAGTTTAATATTTAAAACTACCGTGTCATACTTCCGAGCGAGCGAGCCAATTTGTTCACAGTTTGTTCCGAGCTACATACGTAATTAGCTTTTGTATCCAATTACACTAATTTGAAAAGCGGCTTTAACCAAATTGACCATGATTAGTAAGAACGTTAAATGAAATAAGTTCAAAACAATTGATTTATTCACATAATAGATGGCTCGTTAATTACAACACTTGTTAGGTCGTATTGTTATGAGCTTCGTTGGTTTAGCTTACTTATAAGGCCACCGAACCCAAGATCCTGATATAAAATCCCGATAAGGCAAATCAAAAATTAAGTGGACATTTCGTTGAGAAATTCTTCGGAAGTGAAAATACACGTAATGCCGTTGTTGATCAACATGAACTTTTTCGTTGGTGTCCGATTTTATTTTTTATTGAATCCTGAGAGGGTGAGCATTTCTGTTTGCTCATACATTTGTGTACTAAATATAATGTCTTTAAGTGAATGTCGTGGCCGAAATCAGTCAAGACGACTTCTTCAGGTTTAGATGAGATTATGGATTTGGTTTCTGCTTGCATGTTGGTAGACGTATAATTTATTGCGATAAGTTGTCTGGGCTGTGTCTTTTTCATTCGAATATCAAATCAATTATCCTCATTAAATCGAAAAGAGAAAAAATAGTAAATGAAATGTTACAGTAATATACATATTAATTGATATTTACTGACATTTATTAATATCCTTCAAGGTATTACTTTTTTTATATTTCCCGGGAAGGTAAATGACTACTCAACCTGATGGTAAGTGGTAGTAGAGTCCAAACGCGACGACGGTGTAGTCGGGAAGAATGATCTGCACTAGCCATCCCCGCCTTGTCTCTTCACGCCTCGTTTGAAGGAAGAAGTACATTATGATATAGAGTAAAAAGTATATGAATACTGTAAGTTAGCTGTATATATCTTAAGCCGAGTAAAAGCATTTTATTCCATTAGCTGCTCTGATTGGAAACACATGTACCACAATTGCATTTAACTCATGTAGGTTATCTTATAATGTTTATCTTCACGAGTTTAATTAATAGTAATAGTCCTCCAGACCGGTTTCGGCCACGGCGGCCAATTTCAAGAGAGATTAGCCAACTGTGCAGGACATATTATATTGCACAAGTGTGTGCGCAAACACAGGTGCACTCTCTATTCCCTTGCTCTCATAACCCGATGGGACGGCAATCCGACACGACCGGAAAGAGTTCAGGCGCAGGACCAAGGGCTTTACGTGGTTTCCGAGGCACGGGAGTGTACACACTTCCAACTTCCAGACTCCATGTAGCCAAAAGACCAACGAGTTTAATTATTATTAGCACAGATTATGTGTATGAGAACATTGTGGTGCTTTACTCTCATCAAACAATCTAATTTTCTATAGCAATAAATAAATATTTCCTTTTTTTTTATCGCAGCTATGAGCAGATACTAATTTATAATCAAACAGAATATTACGAGCATAATATTGTAGCCGAATAATTTGCCCACTTCACTCATAATCACGTTGCGTGTGTAATTAATGTAGTTTGATTTTACAGGCTAGTACGTTTAGAAATATTAACCGTGACTCATAATAAATTATTGTTACAGTTGTTATTTATGTTAATATAACTTTAGTTCTTTGTAAACTAATTTATATTTGCGAACAAACTTTTTGAGGATAAAGTTCCGAAAAGCCTCTACCGCTTTTGTCCTTGAAATTTCGTATGCATATGCATTTTGACTCGCTGATCACGAATATCATAGTTAAAATTGGCGCAAATTTTATTTTCAGGGTCAAAAGTCGAAAAAATTTGCCAAAAAACTGATATTTAAGAGGTTTTTCTATGTTATCCCAATAAATATTGGCGAGACAAAATACATAAGTATACGAAATTTCAAGGAAAAAAACGGTATGGGCTTTTCGGAACTACACCCTTTTTATCTCCAATATTTTTTCTGTTATATTTTTTTCTTAATGTGTCTAATGATGAAACCAAAGGTCAATAAAAAAAAAAAAATTTTTTGTAATACATTTTAATTTTAACTTTCAAAAAACATGTTGACTCGATATTTAGTGAATGTTGTGTACACTTGTAATCGATATACATGTTTTATTCTTTGGATACTGTGTAATAATATACAATTATATTAAATAATACTTTTAATATATGTATTGTTAGTGTGCTTATATAACCGCAAAAACCGCTGATCTTAGTCTATTCGTTAAAGACTCAACTGGATACATTGATAGAAATATGATTAAATTATTCAATTTATATGGATAATTATTTTAGCCATTAAATTTAACTAAATATATACAGGGTTATTTGTAACGACTCAGCAACCTCGCAGGACTAGATAACTAACATCGTAAGCCAACAACTTTTGTTCCACGACTTTTGATAATTTGTTAGATTTTATTTTCATACAAAAATAAGTATTAATTTAATTTCCCGCTTGAGCGTTTATAAATCTACGCGCATCGCAAAGATCGACGCGTCGAGTCGTCCTTTCGTTTATGAAAGAAACATAGACCTTCAAATGTCACGACAGTATAACAAAAACTTGTAAAATCATTTTTTTTTTCATGTATTATTGAGTTATGCCCGAACATGTAGAACAAAAGTTGTTGCTTATAGTGTTAGCTATCTAGTCCTGCGAGGTTGCTGATACTTTACAAATAACTCTGTATATACAAAACAATGATGAGTTAAAGTGCGTAAAATAAAAGTTTATTGTGTGAGCAGATCAAATCGAACCGACAGTTTTTTTTATGATGAATAAAACAAAAACTCATTAATATGTATTTATAATAATATGGTTCACTCATACATTCATTCATATATTCGACCTGTAAACAGCAATATAAGCAATACTGTTTTGTTCTGGTTTAAAGGGTAAGTGAACCAATGGCACTACATGCACAAACGGACACAACATCTTAGATCTCAAGGTTGACGAACCATTAGCGATCGTTGTGTAATTTCTGTTTTTTTAAATTGTTAGTAGGCGAACGGGCATGTGAGCTACCTAATGTAAAGTAGTCACTACCGCCCATATATATTGGCGATGTAATAAATATGAGTATTAACCATTCTTTACATCACCTTTTAAACCGGAACGCAACAATACTAAGCATTGCTGTTTAGTAGTAGAATAACTGATGTGACCTGGGCGACCTACCCAGGCGGTCTTACATAAAACCCTACCACCAAATGATATATGATAAAAATCAATGAAACTATAAACTGAAATTCTATGTACAATTTTTATTTATTACCGAATAAATTCTCGTATAAAATATTTGAGGGATAACGTGCTTATAATTTAAAATGTCACCAAATGTTATTTACGACAGAATCTCATGGAAAATGCATTATCGGTTCTGTATAGAGGAAGTGATAAAGTAAATTCATATTACATTATTCTCTTTTAAAATGGCGACATGGTTTGAAGTCACCCGTTTAAACGTCATACTTTATTTTTCTATTATAAGCATGTTTTAGTGATGAATTAGAGAAATTATATTTGTTATTGTTGTATGCTTTATAAACTAAATTTTTTTATTGCTTCTCAAAGCAAGACTCAACTGATTAATTTCATTTATCATTAAAGTGCAGGCCCGTATGAGTTATCAAAGCCTGATCCTGGGCGGAAGATGGAGCTTCGGGCAGCATTTTGTCCAATTTTCCCGAAGCTCATTAACGACGCTCCTTTAGAAAGAGATAAGAGAGAAAAGTTAACATGTGTAAATGTCAAGCATATTTTGCTTTTTAACAGGCTTAAAAAGGAGGAGATTTTTTGTATATATTTTTTTTTATGTGATGTGATTGTACTTATGTATCTGTATGTGATTTTGATCCTTATTTCTGCGTTGTGTTCAGTATAGCTCCGAGGTATTTCGATATCAATTTAATTGGTATTGGACATTGTTAATATTTTATTTGAAGCGTACATTCAGGCATATTTTTGAATACAGTTAGTATATTTTTTCAGAAAAAAAAATCGGTATCTGCATTGAATTTTTTATCTTTCTTTTTTACCTGTTATAATAATTTAAATAAAGAACATCCACGATATTGACAAATTGAAACGAATAATTCCGTGAAATTTGTTATTCTGAAATGGTTTTGAAATAAATACGTCAGTGTAACATATTTATTAACCTTAATATAATTAGTTCATGCAATTTCGACAAAATATAAATGCAAATGATGACGATGAAACGGTATCAACTAATGTTTTATGAATAAAACTCTCTTCAAAATATTCATGAAATGATTTACATAGTAACGTATGGCGAGAAATTTGTTTATAACGTTTTTATTATAGGATAGGCGGACGAGCATAAGGCCTGATGGTAAGTGTGACCACTTACCATCAGGCCCTTAGACATTGGAAGTGTAAGAAACTTATATTGATATTATGTCCCTTGTGCCTGTAATTACTGGTACACTCACCCTTCAAACCGGAACACAACAATACCAAGTGCCTACCCAGACGAGCTTACACAGAGCTCTACCACCAATATAAATGTTTATCATGTTTCTTTATAAAATTTAGCGCATAATACGTAACACAATATTTAGAGATAAAATTTAGAGGTTAGTTCACTATGATGATCCACTACGACTAGTGGATATAATACTATGTACGTCACAGAATCACATTCGATGCCTGAAGGTTTTCACGAGATAAGTTAACATTGGAATTCGAAATGAATTGTAAACATAAATTTAAAAAAAACGTGTGCGTCTCGGTACGCTCGACAGAAGTGATAATATTTATTATTTTTTATAATATATTAAATATAATTTAAATTAGTACTTGAGAGTTGCTAAATTATTATAAGTACTATTGTACACGCTAGATGGCGTTAGGTTCGTAACTCTCAGGTAAAGCAATCTGCGTCGGTAATAGTGACACCGTTACGTTACGTTACGAAGTGGTTTACCCTACCATAAGAAGTTATCACTTCAAAAGTTAAAAAAGCAACAGGCTGTTAATGTCCCACTGTTGGGCTATTTACACTCAGTTCACAAAGCACGAGAAAATGAAATGCTTGTCTTTTAACCTTACAATATGCGATTATGTTTCATAGAAAATTATTAATTTATTTTCTGCATTTAAAATCCATCGAAGCAAGTGAGTTGTTTAACATTATGATCCGATTACACCATAAGAATTTTTATAATATTGTTGCATTTATATAAACAAAATAATAATTTAATCACTTTTTACACGTAACAATAAGGTCCTCCAGACCGATTTCGGCCACGGCGGCCAATCTCAAGAGAGATTAGCCAACTGCGCAGGACATATTATAGTGCACAAGTGTGTGCGCAAACACAGGTGCACTCTCTTTTCCTTAGCTCTCAGAATCCGATGGGACGGCAATCCGACACGACCGGAAAGAGTTCAGGCGCAGGACCAACGGCTTAACGTGCTTTCAGAGGCACGGGAGTGTACACACTTCCAACTTCCAGACTCCGGGCTGCTACTGAGAATTTTCTGACAGAAAACCCCAATAACTATTTATTGGCCCGACCTGGGAATTGAACCCAGGACCACCGGGTCTGCGGCCTTATATCTAGCCAATAGACAAACGAGGCAGTCACGTAACAATAAGGAGTGGTCGAAACGCAGATATTTAAAACAAATTCATAAAACAATTAGTATCTCGTCAGGCGAATTCTCTTCTCGTACAAACTGACAAACTAACAAAACTTTCTTCTTTATAATGTTAGTATAATAATTTAAGTCCCTGCATTAATTATAATAATTTGAAACGACCAAATTCAACTCAAGCTATGTTTCGTTTGCGTCCACATTTAGCATGAATATTGAACAACTGTAGACAATTTACTATAGATGCTTGAATTTTAATGTATCTTTCTTAATGACGGTAGTTAAATAATGTAATAGATATTTGTAAGAAATCCTCATATGGAAACTTTCACACGAATAAACAATTCTTTTCTGCAAATTGATTTTAATTTTATAGGTCCGATTATTAAATATTAACAACTTATTTCGCCAATGCGTCACCATTCTTGGGAACGAAGATGTTATGTCTCGTGTGCCTGTAGTTACACTGGCTCACTCACCCTGCAAACCAGAATGCAACAATACTAAGCATTGGTATTTAGCTGTAAGTATCTACACAGACAGGCTTCCGCAAAGCCCAAAATTTTTAAGGTTGGTTGAAAAAAATGCTTTTACAATTAAGTATTTTGTATAATTAATTATGTTTTCGTCCTCTGTAATAAAGTATTTGATAAATAATTTATTATTTATTAAATACTCATATTATAAAGCAATTTAAATCAAAATAATCTGAATTTGTCGACGAATGCTTTCGTATGTAACATAAGACCATTCTGTTACAAGCTCAGATTATCTCATTGTAATAGTACACGATCTGTTATTGCAATAGGACATTTCCAACTTCAACATTCTGAACAGTGATGGAAATGCTTACTTGAACTGAGATGAATAATATGAACTGTGAAGCTCACAAATGAAGACGTAGTTTAATTTGTTATAATATATCGCAACGAAGTATAATATTATATCATACGCACTAAGCACCCACTAGGGAGTAGAGAGAGGTGGCGTTACCTACCGTCATTAGTTATCTGCTCATCTCACCTAATTACCTCAAGTAATTTAGTAAGCCACTGTCAATTGAAAATATAAAGTTATCAAAGCGAGAGTGTTAACTCGTACATAATTAATTATGTCTATTAATAACACACAAATAAAAAGTTCGTTTAGTTCTCTAATCAATACATTTTTTTTTTGTTAAAACCAGGGCTCAGAGTGTTTTTAATGTCTAAGTAGACATGAACAATAAGAACCTAAATATTCAAATTGTGAAAATCTTACTATAATATACCTACGTCTTCTGCATATGCTGTGTCGTCCCATATAAGAAAGACTATATAAGTTACATATTTTTTATTTTTACAAACTAATGTAACAGCCTGTGAATGTCCCACTGCTGGGCTAACGCCTTCTCTCCTTTTTTGAGGAGAAGGTTTCGAGCTTATTCCACCACGTTGCTCCAATGCGGGTTGGTGGAATACACATGTGGTAGAATTTCAGTGAAATAAGACACATGCAGGTTTCCTGACGATGTTCTCCTTCACCGCCAGGAGATGAATTACAAACACACATTAAGCCCATGAAATTCAGTGGTGCTTGCCCGGGTTTGAACCCACGATCATCGATTAAGATCTAGTTCTAGCCACTTCAATTTAATTACAAATGAATATAAAATCATCGATCCAAAAGTATGTGGCTCATTATTCATTACCTTTGCTACTTGCAGTAAGGAATTAATATATTACGGCCTTATTTATAAACGTTGCTTAGTTACTGTTTAGCTAAACACTGATTTGTCTCTTTCTGTCATTATTGATTTGACATACGAAAGAAGAAGACAAAATATTGTTTAACTAATCACCAGTTAAATAAAGTTTATGAATAAGGCAGTTAGAAGTTATAAATAAGTAAATCTAATGGATGTATTTCTTAGTTTCCTGTACTTCTCATGTGAGGTTGAATGTGAAACGTGATTTATTTACACAAAATAATAAAATATACAAGAAAATAGGTTTCCGGATAATTGATATATATTTTTCAAAAGATTAATTGCGAGGACAAATACAGCCCGACTATATATTATTGAGATAGAATTCGTATACAATATCATTATATTAGTAGCTGGCAGTTTCGTCCGCTTTATATTTATACCGTTGAAGTGAAAAGCGTTGTTTTTGTAATAAATAAAATCTTCCATGATGATTCGGTCTAGCCAATTAGCTTCCTAGTTATGCATGGTCTTATAACCTTTCTTGACAAACATGCTTTCTAACGCAAATATATTTTTTTAAATTGTTCTTGTAGATCGTTTTTTTTTTTTTTTTTATTATATAGGTAAGCGGACGAGTATCATATGACTTTTGTTTTGTCCCTATTCCAAATTTCATCCAAATCTGATAGTAGTTTTTGCGTGAAAGAGTGACAAAGATCCATACAACCTCACAAGCTTCTTGTTCCGGTTTGAAGAGTGGGCGAGCCCGTGTCATTACATGTATAAGGGACACAACATCTTAGTTCCCAAGGTTGGTGACGCATTGGCGATGTAAGCGATGGTTAACATTTCTTACAATGCCAATGTCTATGGGCGTTGGTGACCACTTACCATCAGGTGGCCCATATGCTCGATCGCCTATCAATAAAATAAAAAAAAGAATATGTTTATGTATGTATATTAGTAAAATTAGTTTGAATGTATAGGGTTTTCCAATAGGGACGCTTGAACTTTGACAGCTGATTGCGGCCATGTTGTTTGAGTGACAGCTGTCAAATGCAGTGTGTTATATTCATTCCGTCCTCCCAAACCACCATGGCAGGTTACAGTGTCGAGCAGCACGTGCAAATCATAAAATTGTTTTATGAAAATGGGTCTTCAGTTCGAGCAACGTTCCGCGCACTTCGCCCGTTTTACGGTCGCGATGATCGTCCTGCCGAGTCGACTATCCGTCGATTGGTGGACAAATTCGAGTCAACCGGGTCAGTTAACAATCAGCCGGTTCCCGTGCGTCAACGTAACTCGAGATCTGCCGAGAATATCGCCGCTGTGCGCGACAGTGTCCTCGAAAACCCGCGGCAGTCAATTCCGCGTCGCGCACAGGAACTCGGCCTTTCGCAGACGACAACTTGGCGAATTTTGCTTTGTGACTTGAGCCTGCACCCGTACAAGATCCAGCTGACCCAAGAGCTCAAGGTTAATGACCATAGACAGCGCCGTGTGTTCGCTGACTGGGCATTAGAGCAGTTGGAAGTTGACGCCGATTTTGGCAAAAAAATCATCTTCAGCGACGAGGCGCATTTTTGGATGAATGGCTATGTCAACAAGCAAAATTGCCGTATTTGGGACGAGACCAATCCACACGAGGTTCACCAAGTGGCAATGCACCCGCAGAAAGTGACTGTTTGGTGCGGATTTTGGGCCGGAGGCGTGATTGGTCCGTATTTTTTCGAAAACGATAATGGTGTGGCCGTCACCGTCAATGGTGAGCGATACCGGTCGATGATAACCAACTTCTTTTGGCCTGAAATCGAGAATATGGATCTGGACAACATGTGGTTTCAACAGGACGGCGCTACGTTCCACACAGCACACGCTACGATGGAAGTTCTGCACGAGCAATTTCTGGACATGGTCCTCTCGCGCGGAGGCGACGTGAACTGGCCACCGAGATCGTGCGATTTGACCCCGCTGGACTTTTTCTTGTGGGGTTTTCTTAAGTCGCAGGTCTATGCCAACAAGCCGCAAACCACCGATGCCCTCAAAGTCAACATACGCCACGCCATCGATCAAATACAGCCCGATTTGTGCGCCAGAGTCATCGAAAATTGGACCTTTCGTGTGCGCGCCACCAACCGAAGCCGTGGCGGTCATTTGGTCAATGATGTCATATTCCATACATAATGGGGTCGATAGACCTTCCAAATAAAAAAAAAAATTCGCAAATATCTCTCCTACATGTATTTTTTTTTGCATTTCAAAGATCAAGCGCCCTTAATGGAAAACCCTATATTATCCTCTTGTAATCTTATTGACCCAGGTATTTGAGCACTGCCGATTTGCAAATATTCATCTTTTTTTTTCCTTTTTTTTATTTATTTGTAAAAGAACACTTACAACATACATATAAAGCGTTGAAAGAAAAAAATGAACTTTTAAAACAATAATAGTGTATCTAATATGCATGTCAATTACAAGATCTTACATCTTGATGTTTGTATAAGTTTTTCTAAGGTTTTCATTTTTATTTTGAATGCTATTAATATTTATACATCGTTTTTGTTTTGCATTTATTTATATGTTCTTATGTATTCCTTGAGTTAACAAAAATATTCTATTCTATTATATATCTGAGTATGAGAAAATTTTCATTCGTCAATTAGGTAATTTCACTTAGTTATAAGTCTTATTATTCTTAGGCAATCAATTTATTATTTTTCTTAAATCTTTTAATTATTTCTTATTAATTATTGAATATTATACATATACTTTGACCTAAAACTCACTTCAATAATAAAAAAAAAACTAATAAAATAATTATCTATCCACGTTATTTAAAAAAAAGAACATGTTTTCAATTCATTAATATATATTATATTATATACTTAAACCTTTTATAATAGAATTAATAGTAAAACGGATTACAATTGTATACTCCGTTATTAATTTAATGCTATTTCCCTTAACCTATTAGAGATACCGCATTAACCGTAAAACTCAACGGAAATAATGAATGGCAATTCAACGAAGCCATACTCGTGTTTCAATGAGCAATCGTTTTAACCGCACGCTTCTAATTGTTCAATCTGGCTTGTACAATTAAGCGGGAGGAAGCGAGAGTTGAATACTTGAATGGTAGTTGGTATTATTTTATATTCAATAAATAAAATATTCTATTTAATAAATTATAATTTAATTATGCTTGCGTTGAGTGCTTGTGGAATGAATTGATAATCAGTGATTACACTTCATAATATCCATGCTTTAATAATTATTATAATATGTGAAGAAAAGTAAAGTCTCAGCCTTTTCCACTGTTGAGTTCTGCCCTTTTAAATGTTTGATAAACACATATCTGGGAGATATTCATCCGAAACGTGCAGATTTTTTCACGATTTGTTCCTTTATGTGGTAAAGTCATCACATCGTGAAAAAGTCTGCCTAATATAAGCCTAGAACTACGTGACTATTATACAGTGTGTGTTACAAAAGTGAATTATAATTTTACAAAATCCATAATATGGTTCGATCATACAATGGAACAAAGTTGCGTGGTACAAATGGTAAACACATAACAATCTTACCTCTTTAGAGTATTACGATCAAAAGTAGTATCTATACCAGTATCCCCATAAAAAAAATGGCGTATATTTGTACTCGTTCAAGCGAGAAATTAAATTAATACTTATTTTTGTATGAAAATAAAATCTAATAAATTATCAAAAGTCATAGAACAAAAGTTGTTGCTTATGGTGTTAGCTATCTAGTCCTGCGAGGTTGCTGGTGTGTTACAAATAACCCTGTATATTCAACGCGGACGATAAGGGTCCGCTTGGATTCCTTTATTTTTATAACGTATATATATTTTTATTTAATAAGCCACTGCTCTCTATTACGTTTAGTTATGTGCAAATCAAATAATTTAGTAAAAGGATTGAAACTCGTGCACATAGTTGTAAAACTAACTTAATATTATACATGGAGATTAAACTCCAAAAAAAACTGCGATAAAATTTTAGTATGCTCACATAATAATATGAGATATATTATTGAATGTAATAAAATACATTATATAAGATGTCATTTACTTTTTTTACTAATAAAAGTAAATATTTTATCATATAAAATTTCATCCCGTACTTTTTCACCCTTAGGGGTAATATATTTTCTTCAAATTTAAATGGCACCAAACTGGAAGTATACGGTTTATTCAAACAACAAAATATTTTTTCAAATGGGTCACCAATGACAGTCATAATAGACAGAGTTCTTAAGCAGACAATATATAATATAATAAATAAATAAATAAATAAATATATAACCGAATTGAAAGAGATGAGAGAAGAAATCATTTGATCACAATTTTAAAACATTTTCTACGTTCTCCGAAACCTTAATCATCTTTTGTTATTTAAAACAGCACGTTTCAATAAACTTTGTAAGCAGCGATTTGTAAAGTTTTTTATAAAAAGCTACAGTACCGTTTTTTTGAGCGCATCTTTGAAAATAATTCGCAATTATATTTATTTTTAATGATCAAAATTATTTCTATAATTTTTTTTATTATACTGGAACAATATTATTATATTATTAATCTCATAATGGCATTATGTTTTAAATGAAATATACATATAAATGTATAAACTTACTCATTTTTTGACCAATTTTTAAGAAAAAGCTCGAATTTCGTTATACTACTATCGTAAAATGTCAGAAAATGATAAGCAACATTGACTATAATAAATAAATATAACATCAAAAAGATACACTTTTTGAAACGAAGTTCTTTTACGCGAGCCCCAAGTTCGAACCCTTGGGCTATTGTTACAATTCCCATCACAAACTGTTTAATTGGAGGGGTAAATTACTACTATTAGTAAGTTCCTGAAAATGACGATTGGTATTATTATAATAAAAATTAATTGAATTTAAAAATTGAAATCGTTTCTTACTTTTTATTAGAGAATGTTGCATAAAGGAGGTTGAGGTTGAGGTGTGACAAAAATACAGTAATAATTATATTACTGTATTTTTGTGTGTTTTGAAATGTAGATTTTAATTGATTACAATTAAAATCTACATTTCAAAACACGTTTTCAGTCAAAAATATATCGCAAAAACCTTCGTTCCTGACGAGGGTCACCCGACCACACAATTTTTTATTTAAAAATGTTGACGAGCTGCAAATGACATTAGGTTGTAAGAAATTTAAATCATTCCTTACATAGCCAATGCGCCACTTACCTTAGGTACTAAGATCGACGTGGAGGGCCGTAGCCTCTTTCTGTGAGACCGTCATGGTCCAGAAGGAGACGGCGGAGCGGGAACGGGAAAGGGCCGATCCTGCTCGGCAAAAACGACGTCGGCGTCGTCCCGGCCCTCCCACAGCCCCAACGCTCGGGGCTTAAAATATAGGGCGTAACCCTGGGGCCGTGGATGCGTGAGGTGGGGGTCTCACGTGTCCTATTTTAAGCGGCCCTGAGGAGGACGGCAGCCGGGATGGCCTCGCGCTGTCGTACGCACTAGGCGAGATTATCTTCGCCCCCTGAGGAGAGGTCCGCCGAGCTACGAGCGGAGCACAGCACGGGAGTTGCCGCGGATGCGTATATCAACGCGATACCGCAGCCTCTCCGACGACGGCCATCGCAGTGATTTTAGTGGGTAAGAATCCCACATTACCCGGTCCCCCCCCCAAGGGACGGGTACCTTACAGAAGGTTTCCACTGCGTGTAAAAAAAGGAACAAAGATATTATACCTTGCCGTTGTTAAATTAAATTACTTATCCTTCAAATTTGAACACAACAATATATATTGCAGTTATGCAGTTAAATATTTGATGACTACCGAGACAGGCTTGCACAAAGGTCTACCACCAAGTAAACATACATCAAAATAGCGCATCAATGGTCCCATTTAACGAGTACATGTGAAATGAGTTATGGAATACCACTTCTGGTCAGTAGTTAGTTAAAACCACTATGAGCAATTATAGAATATTATATCGTTCTAATTTCAAAGTTTAGCAGTCTCGAGTAAGTATTGAGTATAATATTAATGCTCTGTTTGCGAACTTGTACCCTTCGGTTACATCGGTTTAACCGCATTAACATCTAAGAGCTGGTTAATATTAGATCCGTTTTGTCGCTGGATAAACTGCCGGCATTTACTTTTTTGGTATATTCCCACAGAATTTTATGCGCATTTCATATTTAGTTTTCTTTTCTTTTCATTAATTAGAAATTTCTAAAACAAATATTATATGTATAAAACATCAATAGTCTACATTTAATGCAGGTGAAACTGCGATGCGCTGCTACTTATATGATAATATTATGAACGAAAACTTTGATTAAAAAGGATTAGTAAGCTAAAGTGGCAATGGGCTAGTCACATGTGACACAGAACCGACAATCGTTGGAGTAGACATGTCCTGGAGTGAAGATCAAGCCGTTGATCGCGTAGGACGCCTGGAGGGCTCGGTGGAGTGAAAATATACGCAAAGTGGCTGGCAGCGGATGGAGATTGAGAGCTGAAGATTGAGCTCAGTGGCGTGCCATTGTAGAGGCCTATGTCCAGCAGTGGAAGAGATAGGGATGTTGATAATGATAAGGACTAAAACCTCCGAAACTCGCTTCAACTTCTGGTGTAATTTTTATGTGCATATATTGTTATAACATTTTTTTCAGTTAGGCAAAGAGACGTTCCCTTATTTATTAGTATAGATTAAAATTTATTTGGGCCTTTGTATAGTTATGAATCACGTACCGTGGTGTAGAATTAAACTAAGTAACTAGTTTTATAGTTGCAACACAAAACTGTATGCTAATAATATCCGACCGAACAGTTTAATCGTGGCAGCAAATCAGGTAAATGTATGGTGATCGATAGTTTTAATGGATCCTACTAATACGAATTGCATTCAAATAGATTCTATATATTGGGCACATTTGCATGGAAATAAATGTTTGGCTCGACTGACCGAAAACAACGCACAGATTTAAATATAAGTCAATTTATAGAAGCATTTGCAAATATCCCATTACTAGGCTTCGGCCTTTTCTTTGTTTCTGGAGAAGGTATCTTAACCTCAGAAGCGCTAATTAAATCACACTGCTCCAATGTGGCTCGGTGGATACATATATGGATTTTTTTGTCGATATGCAAATTTCCTCACGATATTTTACTTGACCGCCAAGCACAGGACCATCGACTTCTAGATTTCAATGATTATGACTTATAATTTTAATACTTCAAAACACAAGATCTTATAATTTGGTGGAGTCCTTCATAATGTTGATTTTAACTAAGAAAACCACCAAGTGTAAAAACACCACCGTATTTGCACACTTGGTGGTGTTTACACACAGTCAAACAACTATGTAATATAAGATTTAAACTCGAGATAATAGATGAGTGTAATAAATTTCATATTCAAATTAACCATATAAAAGCATTCTGTCGCTGCAGTATAAATTTATATTCAATGAAAAATAAGTTTATTTTACCTAAGTTTTTTTAAATATAATTTTATGCAATAAAAGTATTTTAATAAATATAATCAAGCCAAGAGCAGTAAGTTAGTTTTATATTCTAATCACCTGTAAAAACGTTTCAGTGAGACATTCATATAAACTGCACTTTATAATTAGAGCGACCTTTATTCCCATTGTTGTAAAACAAATGTACTTGTTTTATATGAACTTTTGAACAATACAGCCACAGCGCGTATTTTAATGCATGAGAAAACGTGGATCGTAAATGTTTTAAGAATATTCAAATTTAATTTTTAGTAATAAGACAGTTATTTTTAATGTTATATATTTAAGAAAAGAACTGTGCGGTCGGGGGACCTCCGTCAGGAAAGAAGTTCTTTGCGATATTTTTTCGACTAGTGTTTTAAAATGTACATTTTAATTGATTATATTACTGTATTTTTGTCACACCAAAAAGCAACTCAACCTCCTTTATGCAACTCTCTCTAATCAAAAATTAAGAAACAATTTAAATTTTTAAATTAAGTACCATTTTTTTTATAATAATAGCAATACTCATTTTAAGGAATTTACTCATATTTTTATAATTTTCCCCTCCAGTTGAACAAGGTTTATGATGAGAATTGTAACATTAGCCCAAGGTTCGAACCTGTGACTAACGTATGGTTTGTAAGCCGTAGCGCTATTGGTCATTCTATGGTTTTGAATTATCTTTATATTTTTGGTTTTGTATTTTTAAGAACGTTAGGTAAGCATTTTAAACAAAATTAATTCTTTTGATTGAGTTTGCTTATATTTAAGTATATAACTTGATTAATAATGAAATGGTAGGTGCACTATAAAGTTCACGCTCTATCGTTTGGCGTGGTTTGGCGCTCAAAAATTCGGCATAGTTCCTCCCTCTAGAAGCACTCGCGCAGTAATGAATTCGAACGCCTAACGCATGGCATTTTGTAGCATTTGGTAGACCCGGTATGAAAGCTATTTCGTTATATGATGTGACCTAGGGCCACTACAATTTCACTCTACTGTAAGCCGCGTAAAACAGCTTCGTATCAAAAAATACACACGCACGTATACTTATACGCGAATACACATATATAATATATACATACCAGGCACACTTACTCACGAATACGCACATACACATTATTTTTGTTTACACTTTGTTAGAATGTAGTAACATTGATATCTTTCCATTATGTAGGTACATTTGGCCTCATATGAATTATAGAATAAAACCTGTGATGTACGAGCGTTGCTTAGTTTAAAAATATAAATGGTGACTGTAGCGTTTGGATTTTGGGTTTAAATTACTAAAAATAGAATAAAATTAAAAATAATTTAAAAATAAGGCAGTATATACATCAGGAGCCATTTGCCCTTTCGCCTAACTATAACATAAAAAAAACAGTCTAAAAATTATATTTATTTGTGAAAAAACATATTACAGAAATGAAGTAAAAATACTTTAATAGTAAATAATATCTGAATCTTAAAAAAATTAACACTAACAAATATGAAAGATTTATTGAAGAATTTATGCTGGTAGAACTTTGTGTCTGGGTAGGTCTCTGTCATCAGATATGCTACCGCAAAACAGCAGTACATGGTATTGTTGTGTTCCGGTTTGAAGAATGAGTGAGCTAGTATAATTACAGCACAAGGGACATAATATCTTAGTTTCCAGAGTGGTAGTGCAATTGCGATGTAAGCGATGGTTACCATTTCTTACAATATCAATGTCAATGGACGTTGGTGACCACTTACCATCAGGTGGTTCATATGCTTGTCCGCCTACCTATTCAATAAAAAAAGACAACTAAAACTGCTCCATTATGTATAATTCCTTCTCATAGTAACTTTATACGTAAGAAAACGATACATATACATACATCCGGGGAGGAGACGTAGGCGCTATGCGCACCTTCTCCTCCCGCCTTAATAGCCGCCTGGGCTAACTGGAGAAATGGAGGCCCGCATAGGCGGGCCGACCGTCGGGGCGTCATGGTAGCATGCGCGAGCGATCCCGTGGCGCCTCGTAACCAGACGGAGAGGATACCGCTGGTTTTTTAGTGGGTAGTCCGGCGCCTTCAGTGCCGGTGAGCCCCACATACCCCCCCACTTCATGTGGGGGAAAAGCATAAAAACGTTTTTCCATCGAACACAACAAAAAAATACATATACATACATATAATATGTAAGACAGTATGAATGTTGGCGCCATGTATTCGGTAGGCGCTCCTATCTCATTTCGTTGGATTAATCTTAATGTGAATTAACGGTTACAAATTTATTAGATTACGCAAGGGTTCGCAACGATTACTTTGTCCCTTGAAGCCGAAAATACCACAAATAATTGTATATTCATCTCGTTTTTAAATGATTTACCCCAAACCACTTTTCACGCGTTCCATCCAATTGAATTCGCAACGTAATAAAACGTTATTTAATTTATAACAGGATATTTTTAAACATACAATATGTCGCCCCAATTTCACAAGGGTTATATTCAAGTAGGAGCACATTACATTAAAAGCCTTTAATAACTCTTACATATTTATTATTGTTATAAAAACAAACTACACATTAAAATTTTAAAGAAAAAACACGCCGTCCAGATTATTGTCAAAACACAAACAAAAAATACAAACAAACAAAACGACAGTAGCTAGCTATGTTGCGCAGTACACGTTTTCTCCCTACCAAGGAATCTCTGGGAACCAGACCTTCCGTGTGTTTCCAGTAAACTTGCTGACTTATTTAAAATTAATCTATATATATATTATATAAGAGATTTCCACCGATATATTGAGTCATCACGATATCTCTGGAATCATAAGGCGTAGAGACTTCAAATTTGGTAGGAATATTAACCTCGCCATCTATCTACGCCGTTGGGTATAGTTAAAAATATAAATGAGCAAGCGTACCAATCTATTTTATTTATTCTATCAAACTTAGAGTAAATAAAATTATTCGAGTCACTGAAAAATGTATTTATAATAAATAATCGAAGCACCTCTAAAACGGTGGTAGGGCTATGAGGCAGCCCGTCTGGGTAGGTACCGCCCTCTCATCAGATATTCTATCGCTAAACAGAAACACTTAGTATGGTTGCGTACCGGCTTAAAGGATGAGCGAGCCACTGTAACTACAGTCACATAGGATATAACATCTTCGTTCCTACGGCCGGTGGCGCATTAGCGATGTAAGGAATGGTATATTTCTTATATCGCCATTGTTTATGGACAGTGGTGTTGTCTTAACTTAAGGTGGTCCATTTGCCCGTCTGTCTACCTATATAAAAAAGACGTTTGCGGTATTTCCTTTTGGGGGCATAAATTACTAAGCTACTCGCAGAGCTCACTCTGGATCATGCAGCATAAAAAACTGTCCATGTGATAACAGTTCTCACTATCGCTCGCCATGCTCAACGACAGGCCTTAGGACTTTTGATTTCACAGGAAGCAAACTTTTAGGGGGAACTATATATGTACATTGAAATTCGAATGATATATTCTTGGAATGAAATCTGCCTCTCTTCGAGCATATCCTAAAATAAATCTGTGGGAACTGAATACACATGCTATATAATGGAATATGTTTTAGTTATACAAACTTCACTAACATAGTGATGTCCGCTTAAAAAAAGTATTACTGGCACCTCCCTAGGACATATTGATATCAAGACATTGTGTGTTTAGCATTTTGTTATTTGCACTCAGAAGTATGAGTATGAAGTTTTTTAACGAATATGTACGAACGTTCTAACTCTTCAAAACCAAAATAAACAAATTGCCACCCATTTGGGTGGAATTTCTAAAAACTTTGAAATATATGTATATCAATTCAATCAAGAAATACAAATAGTAAATTTCAAGCGGATCGGACAATTTTTTTATTTCCGCCTCCGGAATTCACTCACTGAACGAAACGCGGTAGCGTAGTAGCTTCCGGCCGGGCGTGCCGACCCATTCCGCTGCAACCCGAAGGTATGCAGCGTGGCACTATAAAAACCTACATATTACATTACATGCAGGTATAGTGCGTCTTTAACAAATCGCTAGGGTCATGCAAAATCGCAAAACGGACAACCATCAATGACGTCTGCCTGTATACAGGTCGCATACCCGGCGATGAGCCGATGACCGAATTCTTCTCCCACCACTCCCGCAGTGTACTGGTGCATAGTACCACGCACTCACTTTGTCATCGTCGTAACTTTTAAAATATTTGTCCAAATGACATAGTGGAAAAGACAAAGTTTATCTACTTTAAATATCAGAAGTGATATCTCTTTTTGGTTTTTTATTTTATTATTTTATTGTTAAGAATCAATTTGTTAATATAGGGTTTTCCATTAAGGGCGCTTGATCGTGCAGAACTTCCATCGTAGCGTGTGCTGTGTGGCACGTAGCGCCGTCCTGTTGAAACCACATGTTGTCCAGATCCATATTCTCGATTTCAGGCCAAAAGAAGTTGGTTATCATCGACCGGTATCGCTCACCATTGACGGTGACGGCCACACCATTATCGTTTTCGAAAAAATACGGACCAATCACGCCTCCGGCCCAAAATCCGCACCAAACAGTCACTTTCTGCGGGTGCATTGCCACTTGGTGAACCTCGTGTGGATTGGTCTCGTCCCAAATACGGCAATTTTGCTTGTTGACATAGCCATTCATCCAAAAATGCGCCTCGTCGCTGAAGATGATTTTTTTGCCAAACTCGGCGTCAACTTCCAACTGCTCTAATGCCCAGTCAGCGAACACACGGCGCTGTCTATGGTCATTAACCTTGAGCTCTTGGGTCAGCTGGATCTTGTACGGGTGCAGGCTCAAGTCACAACGCAAAATTCGCCAAGTTGTCGTCTGCGAAAGGCCGAGTTCCTGTGCGCGACGCGGAATTGACTGCCGCGGGTTTTCGAGGACACTGTCGCGCACAGCGGCGATATTCTCGGCAGATCTCGCGTTACGTTGACGCACGGGAACCGGCTGATTGTTAACTGACCCGGTTGACTCGAATTTGTCCACCAATCGACGGATAGTCGACTCGGCAGGACGATCATCGCGACCGTAAAACGGGCGAAGTGCGCGGAACGTTGCTCGAACTGAAGACCCATTTTCATAAAACAATTTTATGATTTGCACGTGCTGCTCGACACTGTAACCTGCCATGGTGGTTTGGGAGGACGGAATGAATATAACACACTGCATTTGACAGCTGTCACTCAAACAACATGGCCGCAATCAGCTGTCAAAGTTCAAGCGTCCCTATTGGAAAACCCTATACAAAGTGTGCAATGATAGAAAGATAATAAAAACACATAAAAGATAGATATATGCTGTCGCGGACTTTTTATTTTATCCGTGCGAAGTCGGGACTGGCACCTAGTATTACATAATTTTTAAGTCTAATCATTCATTACATGATTGGCATCCAATGATGTCACATGTTTTCATTTTAGTTTTAGTGAATTTAATTTTTAAATAAATTTTATTATTTTTAAAAAGTCTATTCAAAGCCCTCGAAACTGGACTGGCGCATCCGGTAGGATCACTCGTACGTATACTACACTATCCATTTTAATAGTTTTTGTGTAGTGATAGTGAGCGATCCGAAGAACCAAATAAATTTGTCTTAGCTCGGGTGTGTGAAAAGTGTTCTATGTTCGTGATGAAGCTAATCGGTTGTTAAGTCAAATTTCTCGCTATCCTTTCAAATATCCTTCCACGGACATTGTTATTTCAAAATCAAATTATTTTGTCATAACGTATCTGGTTTTTAATTTTAAGTATTAGTAAGTATGTTAAAATATGAAATTCTATTTAAATATAAAATATTAGTAGATTAATACGAAAGTTTTATTACAAGGCAATTATTGTTAATAAATCTATTTGAGTTTTTCCAATTCAGTCTTGTTAATGAAATAAAATAAAATTTTATATGGTATACATAAATAATTTTAAAAATCTATTTTAATTTCTCTCAAGACTTCTAATTCGGTCTTGTTAATGAAATAAAATATTTTTTTATATAGTATACATAAAGAACTTTAATAATTACTAATTACTTACTAGGATTACCGAGGACAAAAAAAAATTGTTCTGTACTGACTTAAAGACAAACTGATAAAAACTAAAATTGCTAGAATACCTATTGAATATAACCCAGTACACGTAATAAAATTAGCCCCGCGTATCGAACAAAGAGTCAAACTTCCAACTAATTATGAAGTAAACCCAACAGACCATGACAGTACGTCCATGATAGCAAACGTTGATGAAAAGGAAAGAGGACTTGCTGAGGACGTGACAGATGAAATCACTAGATTACCTCAAAGACGACAGACTGTCGACTCCAGAACTATAACTGCTTTAGATTTGTCCAAAACTATTTCCGTGTCATGCGAATCTGACCAAAGTAAAGAGTTTCTTCAGATATTAACTCAAAACTATCCACTTAGGTCAGAAACTGTTCACTCAGCTCGTGATATAGAATATTGCGGTATTCTTATTTTACACGAGGCAATTGATACTAAACCGCAATAAATTCTAGTTTTTACTTGGTTTAGAAATAGTATGCAAGTACAAGACGTATCAAATAAAATAAAAAAAAATTATAGAAATTTTCTTACCTATTAATAATGACGAATTATTAATACATTTTTTAAAATAACATAAATTAAAGCTAACTAAATATTTTATTTATTTTGAGCATGAACAGCATTGAAAAAACTTCTCAAAAATAGTTATTAGATTATTCAAAGAAGGACAGGTCTCTTGTATAGAATGTACAGATGCCGCCTCGATAATGACTTATAAGTATAATGACATATAATCATAGCATCCATTCAGCTACAGGTCTTACTCCTTTGAGGTAGTTTTTGGACATACAGATAATAACGATATTTTTGATTCAGATTTTGGAAAGAGTTATGTTCAACAACTAGGTTTTAGGTAAACCCGAAAACAATATATTCCCTGTAGAAATAGCAGATAGACCGACAAAAACACATTTAAAGAATATAAAACGACCTCCACAGGTGGTGCCTCATTTCGCTGCTGTGTATTTCTGTGAGCCGAAGAAAAGATTCATGAAAATCCTGGTATCCTTCCTTTAAAACTAGGAAACGCCTATATACAGGAAGACAAATGGCTTACAGTTAAGATTATAGATTTAAAAAACATAATAAATTATTTGCAGTTAAATATGAATAGGTATTTAGAATTCTTACAGATGTTAGACAAGCATAAGCAATTAACAAATAAATTTTTGGGTTTAAAAGGTTAAGCCGACTATCTGTGACACCTTTCTATCGTAAAGATAGACCAATTAGTACCGTCTAAGTGATTTAAAAGAGGGTTAATAGACCCACTTGGATCGTTAATAAAAGTTATTACAGGTAATTTGGATCACGAAGATGTTATTAAATATGAAAAACTAATTTCTGAAGTCCAAAGTAAGGAGCAAGGAATAAGTAAAAAATCTACAATGCTAGATCATTTCTTAAATTCGACAGATGCAATCATAGAAAATTCTCGTTTATTAGATACACGCGTACAATGTCTCGAAGGAATAATTGAGGATTCAGAGAAAAGTGAACTTAACCATCAGTTTTTTATTTACTCCTTTCAATAAATTTATAAATAATTTCCGCTCCATTCATAAGCTTAGTGAATTAGAAACAGCCCTGGGCTTAAGTAAAATGTTTGTATTACATAAGTAATACAGACAGATAACAGAAATACATCGTGAGGAAACCTGCATGTGTAAAATTTCACTGAAATTCTGTCACATGTGTTTTCCACCAACCCGCATTGGAGCAGCGTGGTGGAATAAGCTCCAAACCTTCTCCTCAAAAGAGGAGAAGAGGCCTTAGCCCAGCAGTGGGACAGTCATAGGCTGTTACTGTTACTGTTACTGTACATAAGTCGATAATAAATTCTACAGAACTTTTAAATTTATTTCAAAGTTGCGGTTCACCTTCTTGCGGGGTACCTTCTAAAAATTTCTGAAATACGTATTTATTTATTTCTAAACAGAAGCTAGGATATAAAATTTCATGATTCTGACATGAAAAATGACGGACCAGACAGAGGTTTGTATATAAAATTTCATGCTTCTTACTTCAAAAATGACGGAGTCGCCATGCAAACTATCAACCCCTATTTCACCCTCTTATGTGGTGAATTTTGGAAAACTCTGATTTTATACTTATTTATTTCTTACCAGACACTTGTGTACGAAATATCATGCTTCTAACTTTGAAAATGACGGATTTCCATATAACGGTTCTTCCCTTATTTCACCCCCTTAGGGGTGGAATTTCCAAAAATCCTTTCTTAGTACGTGTTTTTATCATAAAATGCATCAACTGTCAAAATTTCAAGTTTCTAACCCCAGTGGTTTAAGCTCTGCGTTGATGAGTCAGTCAGGACAAGTCTTTTTATATATATAGATAATTGATAAGCATGATGTATTCTGCAACTGAACAAAATTTAATTAATTTAGAGGAAACTGAATGTAAAATCTTATCTTAAATTAAATCAGATAACGTTCTTAATTGAAGTACCATACTGATAATAAAACCTACACCTATTATAAATTGTACTCCTTACCTATACGCAGTGAGACCAATAACCTAACCTATATAGTAGTTACCGAATATCCTTTCCTATTAGCGAGTGGAGTAAAATACCAACCGTTTATACGAGTATGCAAGGATATCACCAAAGGCCAATTCCTGTGTAACGAGGACGACCTAGAAATATATTCAAAGAAGACCTGCATAGAGCAATTAATCCTGTATCAGTATAATGACTCAATCTGTATTCAACACCCAGTTACTATTGAACCATTAAGGGTCCAAAAAATGGTTTCAGACAAATGGATAGTATGTAGTGAGCACAAAGTCGTCGCCGCGCAAAGCTGTGGAAACGATATCATTAGACAGTCTATCCAGGGTACATACATAATGAGTATAATTGAAAATTATTATGCCGAACTGGGAAAGCTGCACATAGAAGGACGTCGTTTAAGGGAAATCTATGATTATCAACCGAATCCTGTAATCAATTTGTCAAATTTAAAGAAGAACAGTGTTAGTACCGCGAATTTCATGAATATTAAACAAGTAAAGCTCGATGACGTAAAATATTTGAATCAAGTGTTAAAACAAACTGAAAGTGAATTATCTTATGACCTAAGTTCATTTCAGCCTCAGATTTCGAAGTTAAGGGGGAGGAGTTATGTTGCGCAGTACACAGTTTTTGCCAACTAAGGAATCTCCGGGAACCAGTTCTTCCGTGAGTTTCCAGTAAACTTGTTGACTTGTTTAAAATTAATATTGTGTTAGCGTTAAGTTTACTTTTAAAGTTATAAGGAAGACGTACGATCAAGTCGAGCGACGGAGGCGAAGTGAAGTGATTCTGCAGTTCGCCGTGCCTTTTTATACACTGGACGTTGATTAGTCTTGGGGGGCAGAGACCGCTAATACGGCCTCTCCTGACGAGGCTGCGTCCTCGCACCTTCACCCTGGTTTTACAATAATAATACGTAAAAGCCCATCCAGACTTTCTGGCAGCTTGTGATAGAAGTTGTCGGTGTAAGTGAAGTGTCTTTATGATGCCTTTATTTTGATGTCCCTACAGCGGTCACCCTGACGCTCAGTGAAACTAATACAGGTCTTTTCAGACTTTACTGATGGGATTTTAAACAAGTCTTTTCCGAGTCACCCCTACGCTCTTTCAGAGTTTTACAAGAGTATTTTCTCAGTCACCTCGTACCCATATTAAACACGGACTTACACAGGTCTTTTTTGAGTCACCCCGATGCTCAAATAGTGAAACTTATACAGGTCTTTTCCCAATCACCCCGTACCGTAGGCTACATAACGTGGACTTATATAGGTCTTTTCCAAGTCACCCCGACGCTCGCTATTTTGTGACAACGAGACTAACACGGGTCTTTTCAAGGTCATCCCATACCACTTAATACACATAAAGGCATCTAAAGCAATCACTATAATACACCAAGTACAATACAAGTAAACAAACATATGTTATCGTAACTTCTGACATGATAATACAACAGAATTTCTGCAGTCTATTCAGCTGGATTACTATGATCACATCCATCATCTCGTCAGTCGATACCCCTGAGGTATCAAGCCAGTACGCATATCACGTGTCACCTTCTCCAGCGTGCTCATCACACAGGGATAGTTCGTACAGAGACCATACCGACATAAGCACGCCTGCGTGTTTGTCGCTCGGCCACCAGCACCACGTCCGTCAGGCTGGAGAGAGCTTCCCGGCGATGGGTTAGCCAGCAGCACCAGTTGTGCGCAGGCTGATGCATCGCACCCAAAGCACTGAATCACCACGTCTGGCAGGCTGGGGACTGTTGACAGCCTGACCTTGACTGATAGTGTAACCTGTAAAGCACTTCTTTAAATTAATAGAAAAAAAACCCGCATTTAAAAAATAAATAAATACTGACTAGTAGGGCCAGTACAGTCTTTTACTCTCAATCGAGCGCAGTATATGCTTCGGGACACCACTAATTGCGCCAGGCTCAAGCATCACCTCAGACAATTATAATTGCGAGAAACACTCAATATCACTGTTTTGGCTTTAAAACTTTGCGCGAAAAATATTGGTTTGATCTCACCGTAGTCTTGATAGATCATACCGCACCAATGATACGATCGATCGCTACCGCATCGTGGTTCGTGGCAGCACTCACGGAACGCCCTGGCGAAGGCAATGCCGTGGAATGCCCGATGCTCCACCATAGTCACAATCATTACACGCGCTCGCGGCGGCGGCCCGCGTGGAGGTGAACGGTTTAACGACGACGTTAATAACAACGACGTTAATCGCTTTCTGAAATGAGAGTCACATTCACACGACTGTTAATAGGCAAGTTTCTTAGCTATTATTGCGTAAGATCACTATAATTAATTAATAATGCAAAGTAGAGTAGTTAAATAAAGAAATTATCGCAATGTAGGTAGGTTGTGAAATTACTTATAAAGTACCACCCACAGTAAGACAGTGTCTATCGCTTTTAAACAAATTGGAACGCACTCACTCACGGATCAGAACACATGAGATTCTGATCTCACTTCTGATGTAAGCGTTAAGTTTACTTTTAAAATTATAAGGAAGACGTACGATTAAGTCGAGCGAACGAGGCGAAGTGAAGTGATTCTGCAGTTTGCCGTGGCTTTTTATACACTGGACCATGTTGATTACTCTGGGGAGGCAGAGACCGCTACCAATTGTATAATTTTTATGTTTAATCATTCATTACATGATTCGCATCCAATTCTGTCACATGTTTTCATTTTAGTTTTAGTGAATTGAATTTTTAGATAAATTTTATTCTTTTTAATAAGTCTATTCAAAGCTCCCGAAACTTCACTAGCTAACAAATAGCAACACCGATTAAACAAGTTTATCTCGGCAGTCAAAAGTTACTAACGCTGTTTTTTTTACGCAGTTGTAACTATCAAAAGGTACCCGGCTCCCAAAGCCCCCCCCCCTCTTTGGGAGCTAATATTGGTAATATTGGTTGGTATTGGCTAATAAGGGATTTCTTACCCACTAGCAACCGCGAAGGTCGTCTTCGGCACGGATCAGAGAGGCTGCGGGATCGTGTTGATATAACGCATCCGCTGACCCTCCCGGACGACAGCTATAGCTATAGTTCCATCAACGCGTCGGGTAAAATAATAAAAGCTATACTATAGCAGTTACATATCAAATATACTTGAATTAATCGCCTTATTGATTTGCATGTATGTAATTTGTTTACGGTCGTCTAGATAGACGACTACGACGACAAATTACTACTATGCAGACTTGTCCTTATGTCACCTTGCGAAAATAAGAACAAACTTTTCGAACTATTTATTACAAATCTTATACATTAAGTTTTCGTTTCTCTGTTACAGTTTTGGCAGCGTTCGCTTGGAAAGTTACCAGACCTACAATTTTCTCTTTAACTATATTGACAATATAAGATCTCAAAAATCATACAATATAGAAAAATATTATAAGTACCGTATGACTTGAAAAAGTAAAAAAGTGTACAAAAAATAACAACCTATGAATGTCCCACAGCTGGGCTAAGGCTCTCTACTCCTGTATAGGACACCTTATGGTAACGAGTAACCGACACCCATATACATGGCATCGTAAGAAATATTAGCAATCCTCATCAATTTCCCCATCGCCAATACTGGGCCAACCTTGGGAACTAAGATGTTATGTACCCTCGTACGTGAATTTACACTGGCCCAGTAAATAATCCTGCCACGCCTATACATACTTGAAAGGTTCATATCCTAAAAACCACAGCTCTAAACTGATGCAGAAAGAATAAAAATTGTGGAATATCGTTTTATGATGGAGTTCGACAAAAAGTAATAATTCGATTGAGCGGTCTATTCGTTAACCGGTAGGTCAGTATTAGGACGGGCATAGGTTGTGAGTAAAATATATCAACATATAATATTATCGATTACATATATATTTATTTATATTCTATTACAATTAATAATAATAAAAAAAATGTATTTATTAAATTATTCACATAAATTTTACAAATTACATGAACAGAAAAAAAAGTAAGTGTATAAAAGTGAGAAGTAAGAAATAAAAATAAAAATGGAACAAGAATGTGCTTATGAGTGTGTGCGTGAGTGTGTATGTGTGTGAGTGTGTGCGTGTGTGTGTGTGTGTGTGTGTGTGTGTGTATGTGCGTTGTATTCAATTCAAATTTAAAGGTGGGAATAAACCATTTGTATTTGTGTCATTTAATTCCAAGAGGTATTTAAATTAACTTAGTAGTAGTAGAAGTAGGCTTTATAGCAATATTTAGTATTGTTGCGTTACGGTTTGACAGGTGAGTGAGACAGTGTAATTACATGCACAAGGGATATAACATCTTCATTCGCAAGGCTGTCCCGCATTGGCGTTGTAAGGAATGGTTAATGTATATAACATCGCCAATGCCTACGGGTGGTGACCACTTACCATCTGGTGGAACATTTGCCAGTCCGCCTAACTCTTACAAAAAAACATAATGAACTAGCACTTTGACCGCGACTTCGTCCGCGAAAATTTAAGAACTATTATTTAACGTAAATTAGTATTTGTTAATAGATTAAACGTAGGACAGTTACAGTTTGTTAAAACTATGACATTTTTCTGCCTGTAATAACTTCTAAACGAAAAGTCCGATCCGGATCATTTAAAGTGTATATGTAAATAATCAACCTTAATTATTAAACCATGGATAAGGATTAATAATATCATGATACTAATATCACCACTATTCGATTCCACTTGTATTTGAACTTAATAATTTAACAAAAACTGCTGTAGCAAAAATTATAACTATAATAGTTAACTATAATAGTTAGGCATATACCATCATGGACGTTTTTTGTAAGCAATCATGAGTACTATTAATATATAGAACTCTATTTTATATATCGTCAATAGTTTTCGCAGCGCACGCAAAATAATGACTTTTATAGGCAACATTTTGATACCTTGGATTACATTGATCCATTAGTATATATATTAAAATCAGTATACAATTAAATTCAGTTAATTTAGTTCACTTGCTTACCTTTTTTTTTTATTGTATAATTTGGCGGACGAGCATATGGGCCACCTGATGGTAAGTGGTCACCAACGCCCATAGACAATGGCATTGTAAGAAATGTTAACCATCACTTACATTGCCAATGCGCCACCAACCTTGGGAACTAAGATGTTGTCCCTTGTGCCTGTAATTACACTGGCTCACTCACCCTTCAAACCGGAACACAACAATACAAATTATTGCTGTTTTGCGGTAGAATATCTGATGAGTGGGTGGTATCTACACAGACGAGCTTGCACAAAGCTTTACCACCAAGTGAAGTACCTTAAGTTTCAATAGTTAGAGACAAGTAATGTTAATAGAATTGTTATTGTTAAGACAAAGATCTGTACTAAACAAGCTGCCCACATCGACCTCTTATAAATTAAATACATATAATGTTACCAACTCCCTGCCCCGTAAGTCACTTTAAAGTGAAATTTTTCAAAGATCCTTTTGTAGCGGAATTCATAACGTAAGGAATAAGCCTGTGGCTTAAATTCTCATCGTCAGTAGTGTTGACAGTGCGATTACAGCTAGACAAGCAGTACAAACGATTTTATATATATAGATTAATTCAAGAATTCAATTACATAACCCTTTAAATCGCATTACTCGAATTCAAGTTGATAACAATTTCTATATTGTATATATTTCATAGTTCGTTAGTAATTCTTTTTTTTTTTGTTGATATTTTTTCATGTTTTCTTAAGCAGATTTGAGAAAGGTTTTTTCGCTTATAAAAAATATAATAACTTGGAACTAGCTAGAGATATGTAAGGTTTTTGTTTAATTTCATTATATTAGTGACTTGCTCCAACTTTTGTATTACTAGTTCACCGACTTTAAGCATTTCTACTCAACTCCCGTGGTTCATAGCATGTTGGTATATAATCTTTATCCTTTCTTAATCAATGAACTATCTAGTCCAAAAAACAAAACCAGCTAGTAGATCCCGAGATTAGCGCGTTTAAGCAAACAGTTAAGCTTTATCATATTAGTAAAGATGGGATCTTCCCATTGCTGGTGGATGTTATTATCCAATCGGCTTACCTAGCCAGCCATGGTTTTCCTTTTTTATACGTTAATTCACAAAGATTATTTATATAAAAGTTCTAGCTAAGAGTTATCTATGCCTCTAAATTAGTATATAGTTTATTATCATAATAAATGTGGACGTTTGTTATATAATCACGCATAAAAGGCTGAACGGTTTTATAGGGTTTTCCATTAAGGGCGCTTGATCTTTGAAATGCAAAAAAAAATACATGTAGGAGAGATATTTGCGAATTTTTTTTTTATTTGGAAGGTCTATCGACCCCATTATGTATGGAATATGACATCATTCAAATGACCGCCACGGCTTCGGTTGGTGGCGCGCACACGAAAGGTCCAATTTTCGATGACTCTGGCGCACAAATCGGGCTGTATTTGATCGATGGCGTGGCGTATGTTGACTGAGGGCATCGGTGGTTTGCGGCTTGTTGGCATAGACCTGCGACTTAAGAAAACCCCACAAGAAAAAGTCCAGCGGGGTCAAATCGCACGATCTCGGTGGCCAGTTCACGTCGCCTCCGCGCGAGATGACCATGTCCAGAAATTGCTCGTGCAGAACTTCCATCGTAGCGTGTGCTGTGTGGCACGTAGCGCCGTCCTGTTGAAACCACATGTTGTCCAGATCCATATTCTCGATTTCAGGCCAAAAGAAGTTGGTTATCATCGACCGGTATCGCTCACCATTGACGGTGACGGCCACACCATTATCGTTTTCGAAAAAATACGGACCAATCACGCCTCCGGCCCAAAATCCGCACCAAACAGTCACTTTCTGCGGGTGCATTGCCACTTGGTGAACCTCGTGTGGATTGGTCTCGTCCCAAATACGGCAATTTTGCTTGTTGACATAGCCATTCATCCAAAAATGCGCCTCGTCGCTGAAGATGATTTTTTTGCCAAAAAAAATTTGCGTCAACTTCGAACTGCTCTAATGCCCAGTCAGCGAACACACGGCGCTGTCTATGGTCATTAACCTTGAGCTCTTGGGTCAGCTGGATCTTGTAGGGGTGCAGGCTCAAGTCACAACGCAAAACTCGCCAAGTTGTCGTCTGCGAAAGGCCGAGTTCCTGTGCGCGACGCGGAATTGACTGCCGCGGGTTTTCGAGGACACTGTCGCGCACAGCGGCGATATTCTCGGCAGATCTAGCGTTACGTTGACGCACGGGAACCGGCTGATTGTTAACTGACCCGGTTGACTCGAATTTGTCCACCAATCGACGGATAGTCGACTCGGCAGGATGATCATCGCGACCGTAAAACGGGCGAAGTGCGCGGAACGTTGCTCGAACTGAAGACCCATTTTCATAAAACAATTTTATGATTTGCACGTGCTGCTCGACACTGTAACCTGCCATGGTGGTTTGGGAGGACGGAATGAATATAACACACTGCATTTGACAGCTGCCACTCAAACAACATGGCCGCAATCAGCTGTCAAAGTTCAAGCGTCCCTATTGGAAAACCCCATAGATGAATATAAAAGTATTCATTTTTTATTAGAAAATAATAATAACTTAACGTTAACGTGATTCCCGCGATTCCCGAGACGGCGAGTTCAGCCAGTTTTTATATAAATATTTACTCGGTGGTAGAGCTTTGTGCAAGCTCATCTGGGTAGGTACCACCCACTGATCAGATATTCTACCGCAAAACAGCAATACTTTGTATTGTTGTGCTCCGGTTTGAAGGGTGAGTGAGCCAGTGTAATTACAGGCACAAGGGACATAAGATCTTAGTTCCCAAGGTTGGTGGCGCATTGGCAATGTAAGCGATGGTTAACATTTCTTACAATGCCATTGTCTATGGGCGTTGGTGAGCACTTTCCATCAGGTAGCCCATATGCTCGTCCGCCAAATTATACAATAAAAAATAAAAATACACATATTTATATTTTTAAGTACGTCGACTTGTTTGTTCCTAAAACGACATATGACACTCGCAGCAGCAGCAGCGGTTGGCAAATTGGGGACAAGTGAGTGAGTGTGAGAGTTTACCACTCACCATCTTGTTTACATCTTGTTGATAAAAAAGAGCGAGAAAGGAGATTATACATACAAAGAAAAAAATAACAGAAATATTTTTAATTTCATTTATGGTAACACAGATCGGAACTTTTATATTACTGTAATAATTCTCGTCAAATGTTATTAGGAAATGACCCAATTCCGGAATTACTTCGTTTGATTGTGTTGCCATATTTTTTTCCTTCTGGAATAAAATGATAGAAATAATATTAATAGTTTCGTTCACTTGAAATGGTTTGGATACCAATTTAGAATTAAATATTCTTTGTGTAATTTTATTTATAGTAAGAATTTAACTGTTTTATTTATCAAGAGATAAATAACTAAGTCTGGCTGGAATATTCAGCCCACCTAACAATTTCACTGGAATTAGTTTAAAATTAATTTCATTACATACGAATAGACTTTGTACCAAAATCTGGAAAATTTAGCCAAGGGAAATTTGTACAGTATTATGTTATATCTGTTTAATTATAAATCCCAATTAATATCATAAATGCAAAAGTGAGTTTGTTTGTTAGACTTCCACATCTTATCTACTCAACCAATCATGAAATTTTGGATACACATTCTAAACGGTACAGAACAGGACATGGAGTTTCTAAAATAGCAGGTGTATATTCTCTGTCGCACTCTTACACGCGACTGGAAAACAATAAAATGTAATCACTAATTAAGCACATGAAATTTAGTGGTGCTTACCCGGGTTTGAACAAGCGATCATCGGTTAAGAGTCACGCGTTCTTGTCACTTGTGGCTTTATCCAATTATTATCTTAGTACATCAATTGTGGCTTTATCCTGGGTGATAAAGTCAGAACGTTCTAAATTCAAAGTCGCGTCATTTGTTTACTTTAAACAGGGATAAGTGATTCGATGTTTTATAGAAAAATATATACAATGAGAAAGAATAAATACTAAATACGAGTTTACGAGGGCGAAATAACTCGTAGTTGTTTGCGTATTTTATCTACTGGTAATATTCGTTATTTTTAACTAAAGGTAAATTCTAAATTTATTTCTGATCAACAATAATGATGTATTTTTAAACGCATTAAAGAAAGTAAGTTATAAATGGCAAGGAGAAAAAAGGCCATCTAAATTACAACCGTCGTCTATAGATATTGGATTACAGGAAGTGTAAACAATTGAAAGAAAACATTTAACATTAAAGCCTTAAATAAATACAAATAAAAATTAAAAATAGTTACTGTATAAATTGTGAATGGTAGGAAGAATGCTAGCAACTGCTTGTGCACTTGGTGGTAGAACTTTGTGCAAGCTCGGCTGGGTAGGTACCACCCACTCATCAGATATTCTACCGCAAAACAGCAGTACTTGGTACTGTTGTGTTCCGGTTTGAAGGGTGAGTGAGCCAGTGTAATTACAGGCACAAGGGACATAACATCTAAGTTCCCAAGGTTGATGGCGCATTGGCAATGTAAGCGATGGTTAACATTTCTTACACTGCCAATGTCTATGGGCGTTGGTGACCACTTACCATCAGGTGGCCCATATGCTCGTCCGTCTACCTATGGTATAAAAGAAAAAGAAGTAATAGCAGCCCAAACTTTTTACTTACAAAGTTAACACTGCCGTGCCTCGAAAAGCACATAAAGCTGTTGGTTCTATGCTTCAACACTCTCCGAACGTGTCGGATTGTACTACCATCGGATTGTGAAAGTGAGTGCTTGGTTTGAGCATACATTTCACCTTCAGCGCAGTTGATTATTCTCAATCAAGTTTTATATTGTGTGTTGTAAAAATCAAGGAGGACATTTTGGTTATTTCATTTATTTATTTTATTTAAAAACGAATATTAAAACTTCTATTAAAAAATAAACTAAATCATAATATAAAGCGATTGTATTAAAGAAGTACTGGGAAACCATATTGTCATAAGAGAATTGAACAGCGAATGTAACTCGAGGGACAGATAGCGAATAATATATTTGCCTTTTCACAGTTCAACAAAGAGCTACGCATTGCGGCATTATGCAGAAAGGAACATACATGGCCATGGATGGGATTGCGCGATTTGTATCTCATATATTCGGAAAAACAGCGAGAGATATTGCCTTTACTCTCACCGCTTTAACTGTTTTGTAGGGTTACCAAATATAGGATTATTACGAATTTCTTTGGTATAGACTATGATAATAACTTAGGCATATCACGACGAATATAAAATAAATTTGATAAGCATATACATCGCGTCTACGCTTTGACCAAATGTTAGAAAAAAAAACGTAACTAGGTTTTTCGTTTCGTGGGCATCGTTAACATTTTTCATATATATTTTTGTAGCCAATGCCAATATCAATTTCATGTATATTGTGTAACTGCTTTGTTAATTTTATTAGAAAAGCGTGTGCTAATAATTTTATCTCTGAATGTGACTTATATTAATCTATATCTACATAAAAGAATAACTGACATGATATGACTTTACTGACGTATCAACGCACAGAAACGGTGCTAGAAGCACTGTGAAAATTGGCACACTGGTCCTTTTGCACAGCATATTAGTACTAAGGGACACGGCATTAGCACTGCGGAAGGATATTCGAAAACTGAACCACTAATCGAAATCCTTAATTTTTTTTTAATTAAATCAGTATTTAGCCGTGCATTAAAGTACTGTGTATTAAAGCACTAGTTTTATATACATGTTATTCTATTAAAATTCCTCTCAATATTGATTTTTTCTGGCGAACAATATTTGAATATTTAAAAAAATATAGGAAGATTTGAATATAAAGAGAGAATTAAGACCAAGCGCCAGTCGGATTAATAACATTTTATTTTGTATTTAATTCATAATTAAGAATTGTAACCTTTTGATATTATTATATGTATAATATTCCGCAATTTAAGATTAATAAGGTCCTCCAGACCGATTTCGGCCACGGTGGCCAATCTCAAGAGAGATTAGCCAACTGCGCAGGAGATATTATAGTGCACAAGTGTGTGCGCAAACACAAAAATCGGATTATGAGAGCTAAGGAAAAGAGAGTGCATCTGGCACTCTCTTTTCCTTAGCTCTCATAATCCGATGGGACGGCAATCCGACACGACCGGAAAGAGTTCAGGCGCAGGACCAACGGCTTAACGTGCTTTCCGAGGCACGGGAGTGTACACACTTCCAACTTCCAGACTCCGGGCGGCTACTGAGAATTTTTGACAGAAAAACCCAATAACAATTTATTGGCCCGACCTGGGAATTGAACCCAGGACCACCGGGTCTGCGGCCTTATATCTAGGCACTAGACCAACGAGGCAGTCAATTTAAGAATTTAAGATTATACACTATGTATAAAGTAACTTAGGTGAAGAACACATTTTATATTTGAATTTATAGAAATTAATATGATGATATATTAGTATAGCATATTTTTTGTACGTATAAATTTTTTTCACATATATTATACCTACAAAAAAAGAAGTTCTGCTTTTCTATTTTTAATTTGAATAGCGTCCTATTCATGGATTCTGAATTACGAGGATATTTAGGTTTTTTTTTGCGGACGAATGCACCTAGTGTTTTTCAACTTTTCATTTAAATTATTAGACTCTTTTAATGGCCAGTACATTGAATTTAGAACCGATTCCATTGAGTTCGGTGAATAATAATGAGGAATAATAAATTATTTTCTGAATTAAATTAAATTAAATATTTTTATTGAGTCCTATTCTGTTCTTTTGTTCCAGAATAATCAGCATTAAGAAATTTAAAATGGTAAGTTACCAGCATTGGAGAAATATTCTTAATTTTTTATTTGTAGTTATCTACAAATTGTTACGGTAGTTGAATTAAGTAGGATTCCTTAAACAATTGATAAATCAAATCAAACTGAGATAGTTTTTAGTTTAGAGTTTAGTTGTGTATAATTTTTTGTTCAAAATGTGTACTTTTACCCATACCCATTGACATTGGCATTGGTAGAAATATTAACCACATCGCCAATACTTTTTTTATTGTATAAGTAGGCGGACGAGCATATGGGCCACCTTATGGTAAATGGTCACCAACGCCCATAGACAATGGCACTGTAAGAAATGTTAACCATCGCTTACATCGCCAATGCGGCACCAACCTTGGGAACTAAGATGTTACGCCCCTTGTGCCTGTAATTACACTGGCTCAGCCACCCTTCAAACCGGAACACATCAGTACAAAGTACTGCTGTTTTGCGATAGAATATCTAATGAGTGGGTGGTACCTACCAAGACGAGTTTGCACAAAGCTCTACCACCGACTAAATACGCTACCAATCATGGGAACTAAGATGTTATGTCCCCTGCGCTTGTAGTTACACTGGCTAAACCGGAACACAACAATACTAAGAATTGCTGCTTGGTTTGCCTATTCCAACCACAACAGGAATAAACCCAAATAAACAAATTTGGCACCGAATTACTGGGATATCATTGGTCATCGATATCAATTGACGCGATATCATTGGTCGAGATCAAGAATAATCCACGATATTTACAATGGACTCACGAAATGTTTTTTTTCGTTTGCAATGTCCGTGAACTTGTAGTCGGAACTTCGAAAGTTAAATTAATTTGGTTATAACTAGTTAATTTGCAATAGTGTTATATTATAGACTAGCTGTGTTCCGCGGCTTCACCCACCTATAGTTAACAAAAATATAATAAATTATTTTATTATTATAATAACACACACACAGACACACATACATATGGCTACTGATAAAGAAATACGTAATTAACGATTTGAAATTAATTTTCATAAGATACCGTAGGGTTTACCGATCTTATATATGACTTTACATTTGCGCCATCACATGTTCTTTGTGTGTACCAATTTTTATCAAGATTGGTCAAGCCGTTCTTGAGTTATAAGAAAACATACAGACAGACAAAAATGAAAAAAATAGTATAATGTGAATCACTGCATCATAAAGTGAATTATAATATGTTGTTAATATTAGAAGGATTTGTTATATCGCACGTTATTTAGTGTGAATATGGAACCTTGTTCAGGAATAAAGAATATTTTATTTATTTATTTATTTTATAAAACGATTATTTATCACAAAATTAGTTGAAAAAAAAATGTACAGACAGAACCAATAGATTTATATAATAGTATAGATAAGGGTAAATTAATTAAGAACTGTATATAGTTCATAATACAGCAGAACGATTAGAAAATCGCATGCAATTTGTAAATCTACGATGTGTTTACCTTTATTCGTACTCCGATTGGAATAGGGTATAAATATGTAGTGAGTAAGTATTATTATAATATTCAAGCTAATAGTATATTAGCTTTGTTCAAGCTAATATACTATGTATTAGCTTGAACAAAGCCTTATCACCAAGTAAACATTTCGTACTATTCCTTCGTCAAATGTGAATTACAATATTTAGATATTGTTTCGATTTTCTATTACTCTGTAATTGGGTCACCTTAATCTATGTTAATACTTAATTTAAATTGTTTTCGTACGTTAGATTTCGAGAAAGTCAATTGACAAACGGATAGGCAGGAACAAGATTAGGCTTTGAAGCCCTAAAAACAACTCAATCATTTAGCTTTATTTTATTGTAATTGTTAGCCAATGAATTTAGTAATTTGTGACTACATTATTTAGTCATAAATGATCCATTATCAAGCTTATATAATTTTAGAAAATGTATAAAGTAACAGCCTGTGAATGTCCCACTGCTGGGCTAAGGCCTCTTCTCCTCTTTTGAGAAGTTGGTTTTTGGAGCTTATTCCACCACGCTGCTCCAATGCGGATTGGTGGAATACACATGTGACAGAATTTCAGTGAAATTTGACATATGCAGGTTTCCTCACGATGTTTTCCTTCACCGTCAAGCACGAGATGAATTATAATCACAAATTAAGCACATGAAATTCAGTGGTGCTTGCCCGGGTTTGAACCCACGATCATCGGTTAAGATTCACGCGTTCTTATCACTGGGCCATCTCGGCTTTTTCTAGAAAATGTATATGACAGGCCAATTTTAAATAATTCAGCGTTATCTACAGACCGAAAGATTTTACAGTTATTACTATATTAAGTGTTGACTATTATTTAATTTATATATTATTTGCTGCCACTTTAAATAAGTTTTTATATAAAACGTGTATTATATGTTTTTTAAATGTAAAATTGAACTTAAAATACATAACTTATTTAAGGACAAAATATTATTCAAATGTAAAATAAACACTGAAAAACCACACGACAGAAAAATAACTAAGCTGGTTAATTATGAAGATGGTTAAGGTAAAGTGTATTTCTTGAGACATTGTCTCCAAAACTCGGTTTTACTCGGTGGTAGAGCTTTGTGCAAGCTCGTCTGGGTAGGTACCACCCACTCATTAGATATTCTACCGCAAAACAGCAGTTCTTTGTATTGTTGTGTTCTGGTTTGAAGGGTGAGTGAGCCAGTGTAATTACAGGCACAAGGGACATAACATCTTAGTTCCCAAGGTTGGTGGCGCATTGGCAATGTAAGTGATGGTTAACATTTCTTACAATGCCATTGTCTATGGGCGTTGGTGACCACTTACCACCAGGTGGCCCATAAGCTCGTCCGCCAATCTATAAGATTTAAAAAAAACAACGGGTTGCACTCTAGGAGTACCGGCAGAAGTTAAAACTATGCATTTTTGATATTTTAGAATGATTAGGAAAACATTTTGCTCGAATTGCTTTAATTATCAGTAACGCAAATATCATTTATGTGATAAAATACAATATTTATTTGTTGCGCTATCGTAAACAAACGTGACAATTTATATTACATTAAAAACTTAACACTTCAAAATCCGTCTTAAAAATTTTGAATCAGGGTCACGTGACCTGACGCGAGTTTAACATTTTTTACTCATCACAAAAAAATGCACAACGCTGCTAAAGAAGTTTTTACTTCAAAAATTTAACACGTCAGAATCCGTCTAACGAATTTTCAATCAGAGTCACGTGACCTGACGCGAGTTTAACATTTTTTACCCATCATAAAAAGTGCACAACGCCGCTAAAGAAGTTTTCACTTCAATAATTTATAGAAAATAATACAATATTAATATCAGCAGTGCTGTTCTGTCTACTTACTTTGTACCTGAAATATTAAAAACCAACTTGCGTTGATATGCTATTTTAATGCGTATAACCTTTAAATGTTATAATTATTATAATCAATATCGCATATATATCACTTTTTGACAATGCAAGATTCTGTTCTGTGTTGAGTTCGAATTTGGTCTTATAATACTGGAACTACTCTTGTTTTCTTTTAATTATTATATATATATATATATATATATATATATATATATTTTTTAAATTAATTATTTATATTAAAACCTTAAATAAATACAAATAAAATATATTATATTGAATTATGCGTACGGTGATCGAATAACGAATTCATCTCATAAGATTTATCCAGTTATGAATAATAAACATTAGCGGCTGTTTAGTTAAACATTGATTATAATAATAATAATATCGTGGGACATGGACTCAGGACAAACAGACATGTTCATGCACACAAATGTCTGTCCTGGGTGGGAATCGAACCCACGACCTGCGACGCGAAAAGCAGATATCTACCAACCACGCCAACCGGCTCGTCAATCATCTCGTCGTCGTTTCTCTTTCTGTCATCATTGATTTGACATTTGAAAGAAAAAGACACAACATTGTGTCATCAATCACCTACTAAACAAAGTTTACAGGTAAGCCGTTTAATTTTTGAAATATAATTTATCGAGAACAAAGGTTAGACGGTTAAAATAATGTTTCTCTGACAAATTAAATTCAATTAGGAGTCGAGTCCAATCATCTTGTTCGAAATTACTGTAATCCATTAATTTCAATCTGAAGAATATTAATGAATGAAAGCAATTTCATATCGATTGAGATCTAATCTTTTTCAATGGTAATTCGAAATTGACCAAATATTTTTTCTTTTTCATATTTTTTTTATGTGAAATATCTATTGGCATGTCTTAAAGTAAGATCAACTTGAATTCAGAGACCACAAGTGGCTTGGTTCTTAGCTGTATGATGATGATTATGTCCTCCAGATCAATTTCGGCCACGGCGCCCAATTTCAAAAGAAATTATCCAACAGCGCAGAACATGTTATAATGCGCAAGTGTATGTGCAAATACAGACGCACTCTAATTCCCTCACTCTCATAATCCGACGACGGCAATCCAACACGATCGGAAAGCACGTAAAGCAACGGCTTTTGGCACGGGAGGCACGGGAGTGTACACACTTCCAACTTCCAGTTTCCGGGTTGCTATTGAAATTTTTCAATAGAAAAACCCAATAACCTTTTATCGGCTCGTCCTGGAACTGAACCTTGGATTATATCTAACTACTATACCAACCAGACTGTAAACAATAGTAACAATACACTTGATTAACGACAACAAAGTAATTCAAGTTTTGTAATCAAACGAAGACCTATATGTACTTACAAAGATAATATTATGTTCTAACGGCCTTATTCATAAACGTTGCTTAGTTACTGTTTAGCTAAACACTGATTTGTCTCTTTCTGTCATTATTGATTTGACATACGAAAGAAGAAGACAAAATATTGTTTAACTAATCACCAGTTAAATAATGTTTATGAATAAGGCGGTAAGTTATTAACTTTAATAAAGTCCCATACGGTTTAGTTAATAAAATGTAGAAAATATGGGTGAAGCGTCCTTTTTTTTGTCTATATCAGCCTAATTTTGGCAGTCTACCAATTAATACAAAGCGTGTCGAGCCTGGAGCTTGTTATTGGTAAAGCATATATAGGTCACCTAAAATAACTAATGAATACCATAAGAATGATAATAAAGGTTAATATTCACATGGTAACATATATTACTTTCTGAAAATTAAAGTAGAGTAGAAAATATATTTTATTAAAATATATTCTGTACCAACATAATAATATATTTTGCGAGTTGACCTGGTACAACCTCTCAGATATTCTACCGCAAAACAGCAGTACTTGGTATTGTTGTGTTCCGGTTTGAAGGTTAGTGGCGCATTGGCAATGTAAGCGATGGTTAACTTTTCTTACGGGCGTTGGTGATCACTTACCATCTAGTGGCCCATATACTCGTCCACCTACAAACAAAACTGAGTAATTTTTTTCAGTTTGAAATGTGAGTGAGCCAGTGTATCTAAAGAGACAAGGTATATAGCATTTTAGTTGCCAAGGTTGTTGATGCATTAGCGACGTAAGAGATGCTATATATTTCTTACAGCGCCAATGTCTAGGTCGGTGGTGATTTTTTTGCATCAAATGGTATTCGCGAGTCTGCCTATCCATTCCAATTTTAAAAAACGGATGAAATGTAGACGCGTTTTATATTTGAAATATTTCAATTTAGTTTAGTCTCGGTTAAATAAGGACTTTAACTGATCCTTAATACTTTTTAGTAGTGTCTGTAAACAGGTGCAAAAGTAGTACGCAATTGGGCTCTAGAATAAATTTACAGAATGTTGCGCACCCGTAAAGGGAATAAGCTGGCGCTTAAAGCGCTTTTATGTCTTAAGGATCCAACGAATACAATTATATCCACCAGCAAAGCGCTTGTTAGCCAAAGTCATACACCCACTGTCCGTGTAATACAATTAACGAACGTATACGCCTCATTAGCTTCCATACCAGGATATTTGGAAACCGTCCAAGAGGGACTTTTTGTAGGGAAAATATTATTTTATTACGGTAACACAGTTTTCTCGGCTCTGTCCTCGGTACCTATCCCGGGCTGAAAGAGCGTTTCCATTTTACAATATTTTAATAATATAATGTTTAAGTTAAATACAATTTTACATTATCGCTATTATATTAATTGTAATTTGTAAATGTTTATATATTAACTGAATTTAAAATGTGATTTTCGATTAAAACTTTAATTTATTTCTGAATTATTATTATTATTTTAGCAATAATCATTATTTTACTAAATATTTTAAATATAGAAATGAAATATTTCTCTGAAATATGAATATCAAATATGAAAATAAGTCATTATTTATTAATTATGAGAGCTATCAGAAAATTAATTAAACACCCATAATAGTGTTTTATTTGTTACACTATTTTGGGTGTTTTATTAATTATATTTTGTTAACATACGAATTATTTATATAAAAGCCGTAAGTACATTTAAATAAAAAACAAAAATAGCTACTGCACAAATGGTGACGTGACCGTGTGGAATGGTGGCAAGAATGTTAGCAGAATTTCCCTTCGAATCGCAGTTCCGATCCACTGAAGAATCTAAATCCAATAATGAATCCAAAAATGACCCAGTCCTTTTGTCACCAGTAGAGGCAATAATTATTAGTTAATATTTAAAACCAAAAAAGATTTAAAACCAAAAATAACCAGAGAATTGTTATGTAATGGGAACGTATTTTTTCAAACAAAGTGTTAGGGCGACCATATGTTCGGTTTTTTGCGGCCAATTCACTTCATCCCTTTTGTACGTCATGTGGTATTTTTTGTTCCTAATTTAAGACGGTTGTGGAATGAAATAAAAAGCCTTTTTTGTATCTTTAAGAAATAAAATGAGTTGTATCTGTATTTTGTTTGTATAAGCAGATTAGTTAAGGAGCGGTAGCTTGATTTTTTTTTCATTGGTTATATCGAAAGCAAATTATGATTATAACACAGAAAATCTAATTTAGTAATAAATTTGGAGCAAGAAAAACGGCTTATTTTGAAATTTGTGTATATGTGTGGCGTTGGATTTAATTGTACATAATCTAATAGTCCTTTTCTAGATCACTGGTATTTATTCCTGTTGTTTATATGTCGTTTTAATAATGCACTGTATCTATAATGTGTACAAATTATAATATACTTTTTAGAATTATTGTCAGTTAGCTTTTATGTGTATTTTACCGGTTTACTGTGCCAACCTTTGTGTGCCATATCTAATAAATAAATTAATAATAATCACTTTATTTCGAAGTCCAGACGTTAATTTATCATCTTAATACAGGTTAATAATTAAATTCAGAACTACGCGTTCTGACTCAGTAATTATTTATTATTTGCTAAATAAATTACTGTTAAATTCAAAAAGACCTTTGATATATGTATATTAATTATAATTGAACTGATAAATATTATGATTAAAAATTTCTATGAAATAACAAGAGTATTTAATTTGCTATATTATATATGGATAATGGAACTATGGTTACAGTAGTCGACTTAGTTGCCAAGAATATCTCAGGATTACGAGTCGACGCCGCAAGCAGCCATTTCTATCCAAGTGTGAAGTGAAAATTCCATTTAGTGTAACTGATTCTACTTGGTGACCACTTTGCATTGGATTCTTGGAAATAATTTAAATTCGTGACTTTTGGTAACATTTTTTTTGTTTTGGTTTGGAGATATTATGGTGCACAAGTGTGTGTGCAAGCACGGGTGCACTCTCTCTTCCCTAGCTCTCATAATCCGATGGGACGGCAATCCGACACGACCGGAAAGAGTTCAGGCGCAGGACCAACGGCTTGACGTGCTTTCCGAGGCACGGGAGTGTACACGCTTCCACCGTCTAAACTCCGGGCTGCTACAGAGAATTTTCTGACAGAAAATCCCAATAACTTTTATTGGCCAGACCTGGGAATCGAACCCAGGCCCACCGGGTCTGCGGCCTTATATCTAGCCAACGAGGCAGTTGATTTATATGTATATGTATGCTAAATACTTACTAAAAGGATTTACTAAAAAGCTTTTATTTTGTTTCCAACTGAAATAATCAAAATAAATAATTAACTTCCATTTGAAATAGTGTCCCTTTTTATGGTCACACTACAAAGTTGTTTGGCAATAACTGAAACGGATTCGGCCTATTACTGTTTTGGGTCTACATAATCTAATCTATTTAATAAGGTTTATAACTATGAAAATTAGATTTTTTGTTTTTCACTAGTCTTGTACTTATATGATTTTAATTACGAAAAACTTTAACAATTCTCCATGTAGATTCTTACTCTAAAGATATGTTTAATGAAGAACTCACAGTATATTTATTAGTAGGTAACGTCTGGTATAGTAAAATATCTTTATGGTGCTAACCTACACAAATTGACACAAGCCCGTGGTAGGGTTTAGTACAAACAAACCTCTACCACTCAGTTTATATATAAAAATAAGCTCCTCCATACCGATTTCGGCCACGGCGGCCAATCTCAAGAGAGATTAGCCAAGTGCGCAGGAGATATTATAGTGCACAAGTGTGTGCGCAAACACAGGTGCACTCTCTTTTCCTTAGCTCTCATAATCCGATGGGACGGCAATCCGATACGACCGGAAAGAGTTCAGGCGCAGGACCAACGGCTTAACGTGCTTTCCGAGGCACGGGAGTGTACACACTTCCACCTTCCAGACTCCGGGCTGCTACTGAGAATTTTTTGACAGAAAAACCCAATAACTATTTATTGGCCCGACCTGGGAATTGAACCCAGGACCACCGGGTCTGCACCCTAGTATCTAGCCACTAGACCAACGAGACAGTCACCACTCAGCTTATTCTACTATCCGAACGCAATACGAATCGTATATTGTATCGCATATCAAACATCTAAGTATAAATAATAATTTTTCAATTTCTGTCAAGAATGTTGTCGATAAAATATATTCTTAATTTAATAAACCTTCTAGCATCAAAACTGAATTTTCTGTTAAATGAAATAATAGCTGCGGGGAATAGCATTACCACGATCGGATTCTGGTTTAACCCTTAGGTACTTTTCTTGCCACAGTGACACACAAATTCCATTTAGGGATAAATTTCTCTTTATACTTAATAAAATTGAGTGTAATGGAAATATCGAAAAAGTTTATTTTTATTATATTTGTGGGTATATTTTTTATGGGTGACTATTAATGCAAAATCATAGTAATAATATAAGTTATAAGAACTAATTGGTTGGAATATAATATCCGAATCTTAATTAAAAGACAATTGTAGGTTCAAAACCACACCATTAGTAGGTAGTAGTAAAAAAGTAACAGCCTGTGAATGTCCCACTGCTGGGCTAAGACCTCTTCTCCTCTTTTTGAGAAGATGGTTTTGGAGCTTATTCCACCACGCTGCTCCAATGCGGATTGGTGGAATACACATGTGACAGAATTTCAGTGAAAATTTGACACATGCAGGTTTCCTCAAGATGTTTTCCTTCACCGTCAAGCACGAGATGAATTATAATCACAAATTAAGCACATGAAATTCAGTGGTGCTTGCCCGGGTTTGAACCCACGATCATCGGTTAAGATTCACGCGTTCTTACCACTGGGCCATCTCGGCTCTTAGTAGGTAGTAGGTTCACCACTAAATTTTCATGTAATTGGTTTGTTTTTAATTCATCCATTCTTTGGTGGTGAAGGAAAACTTTATAAGGAAAACGGATTGTGTTGGATGAAAATCTGACAATTTTATATCCATGAATCCGCATTGCAGTGTGATGGAATAAGTTTCTAATCTTCTCCTTAAATGGAGAGGAGCCCGCAAATGTACCATCATTTATAGGTTAAGGAAATAACCAATACTACAAATATCAAACAGCTATTCTAATTTAGCAATTGTGGAAATGATTATCGTATTTACTTTTATATTATTCCGTAAAAATATCATTATACAAAAAACCTCTCCTAATTCTACCCTGACCACATCAATGATGTCTAATGGTACAATAAATGGTAGCGGTACCTATATAGACGTACAAAAAGGCTACCGAAAGTTTACAAGGCAACTAAACAATACTTACATTTCCATTTATTTCAACAGCACGAATAGCATAATATTGTTTTAGTATAAAATACTAGTTTATAACACTAAAAGCGCTAGTCTAGGCTAAATGAATATCAGAATGAAAACTAACTAATTAGTTTAAATGAAACTTGTCACTGTTTCGCATCACAAGTCCGCAGTGGTCGTGCGAACTTGTAATATGATGAATAAAAGACAATGAACCAAATGAGAAATGCACTTTTATACGTACTTGGAGTTGAGGAGTTTTATACACAAGTTGAGGAGTTTGTTTTAACACGTTTTATCACTTTATAACATTGCTCCGCGGAGTTTTGAACAAAGTTGACATTTTAAGGAAACGTAGGATGTAATAATTTAATTTTGCGGTATGTTTTATGTAGTTATAATCGTAAAGTTTAAATGTATGTATGTTTAAGTTTGGGAAGCTACGAATGTTATTAAAAGTAAACTAAATATCCCAATGTTGGGCCAAGGGTTTGTATCAGAGACAAATTTATGAAGAGGCCTTAGCCCAGCAGTGGGACAAACACAGGCTGTTTGTGTAACTTAATTTATCAATTTATGATTTCCTAATATTCTACAATATGACAAACAATTAATATACTACAACAAAAGGGCCTGAACATCCAAAGCCTAAGCACCAACACAAAATAATATTTCATTAGTTAAAAGTAAAAGGCCCACAATAACACTTTCAAACAGAAAAACAAACAAAAGTCGTAGTTTTCCTTTTCACTAAGTAAAAAGGACACTCGACATCACATGTTCCCTTCAGTTTGTAAAGGAAGGAAAGAGAAAGAAAACTCATTACATCACCCTCCACGCATAAATCCTCCGGTTGATCGCCTCGCATATTGTGCATGAAAGTAAACTGCAGCTATAGGGTTGCCACACGTTAAAAAAATATTTATCTTACTCGAAATAAATATGTGAACGAATTATAGTTTTAATATAATGTTTTAATAGCTGTGACCTGTAGATTTTGTATTATAATTTGAAGTACCTAATCCTTCTGTCTAGAGGAAATTGAAAAACCCAATAATTCGTTTTAAGAAATACTTTTATTAGTATTTATTTACCCGTTTTGAAGATATTAACTTTATAATATACAGTTTACTTTTTATATGAAAGACATGTTTATTAATTTGTTATATAAAACGAGAAGATATTACTCAACTCGCACAATTACTCAATATACATATATGGCGAATGTTAAAGTCGTCTGGGTAGGTACCACCCACTCATCAGATATTCTACCGCAAAACAGCAGTACTTTGTGTTGTTGTGTTCCGGTTTGAAGGGTGAGTGAGCCAGTGTAATTACAGGCACAAGGGACATAACATCTTAGTTCCCAAGGTTGGTGGCGCAGTGGTGATGTTGTTTTTTTTTTAAGAAATATATAAACCACTGTTTATTGGGCTTTGGTGACCACTTACCATCAGGTGGCCCACATGCTCGTCCACTAATCTATACCATAAAAAAAAAAACACGCAATACTGGATAATTAGTCACAATTTATAAGGATTTATTTTATACTGTAAGTTTTGTTTCTGAATATTATTAACCACATTAATTAATAGGTATTCTCCATCACTAAGCTCCATTTTAATAACTTGGGAATACTTAAAAATATGTAGAATGTCGAGCCTTTAAAAGTTAATAAGTATAAAATAATTAGCCAAAATAATAATAATTAGCGTAAAATAAAAATTTACATTATGTTGACATCAATAATTAATAAGAGATTAATTCTCCTGATATAGAAAATAGATATGGTTGATAAATAATTCATCGTATATTTATAAACGTGGCTAGAAAAACAGAGCTCACTATTCCAACAATCGCTGGCAAAACTATAAGAATGATACTTAGAATTAGTGGGTGTGGGCGCGGACTTAGAAATTTCTGCAGAAAAATCCGTGACGATCTTTTTAAAAATTAAATCACAGGAACTGCTAGTTAATAAGGTTCAAACAATGAGAGAAATAGAATGATATTATATATTTGTAGCAAAGTATTAATTACGTCATTTATTTTTTGACTACACCGAAATTTAACAAAGTTCACGTTTAAAATTAAAAAAATGCCTTCTACTATTCAACTACAGGCACAAGGCACATAACATCTTAGTTCCCATGGCTCGTTATTGACTATGTAAGGAATAGTTAATACTTTTTTATAGCGCCAATGTTAAAGGTCATTTTCTACCAGGTGGCCCATTTGCACGTCCGGCTACCTATTTTATAAAAAAACATTTATTTCTAAAAATATCTTTGGCGATTTAATAAAATGTTACAAAGAGCACGACATGATTTACTAGAGCTTGAGAAAGCTTGGCGCAGTATTCATTGTATTATAATATTTGCGTATCTGAAAATAGTCTAGTTCTGACTGGTTTAGTGTCTAACTTATAAAGCTGCGATCTCCAGGTCGAAATATTTAAGTAATATATTAAAAATAATTGGAGTTCTTTTTTTAATAGGAACAAAGGCGTCTAGCCAGATGAAATCTATGGCGTCTGTTAGCGATTGACAAGATGACGCCGGCTGCTCTGCTCGTCTTCAGCGCACTGCTCACCAGAACACTATGCGTGATCGCTCCTCAAATACCAGGTATTTATTACTGCTTATAATAAAAATATATTAATACTTGATTAATGAGGAAAAAGAGAATAATAATATATATAATCATATAAAATATCGTTGTACCCAAATTTGCTTTGTAAATAAATTTTCATTGATACCGGTGTTCACATCTTTAAATACAAAGAAATTATTTAATTAAATTCCATCCTCACCACCTCGATTTCATTCAGGCATTTCCTGCCTCGCACAATTACTCTGTGGAACCAGCTTTCGCCGGCGACTTTTCCGAACCGATATGACATAAAAACCTGCAAGAAAAGAGCGTACATATATATTCTTTTTATTTTATACGTAGGCGGGCAAGTATTTGGGCCACCTGATGGTAAGCCTTTGTCTATGGGCATTGGTGACCAGCAGACCTTCAAGAAGAGAGCGTTCATATTTTTTTTAATTTTTTTAACGCACCTGCAAGCTCTTATGTGATGCCGATGTCTATGTGCGGTGGTAGTCATTTAACATCAGGTGAGATTCCTGCTCGTTTGCCTCTTACACAAAAAAAAAAAGATTCTTTAAATTATTATTTAAAAATGATATTATAAAAAAATGTATATTATATTTAAAGAAAATTGATCCTTAACTCGGGTTGAATACAGAAACATATTGGTCTAATTTTATATCCTTATACTGAGCCTAAATAGCTCGTACCACTTAAGATCGTTCACCGTCTTGACCCCTTGGGGTTTTATTGTGCTCATTTACTTGTAGATGCTTATAAGCAAGTTGGATAAGATTTGTAATGTTTTACTAAAGTCTTATTATAATTATGAGAGTTACTTAGCACAGATTATATATTATGTTATATTGTACAAATCACGTAAAAAAATAGAACTAAAATATTTTAGAAATATAATATACCAGCTGTGCCCCGCGTATAATTAATAAAAATATAATAAATTATTTTATTACATATAACACACACGCACACACACACACATGTGGCTACTGGTAAAGAAATACGTAATTAAGGATTTGAAATTAATAATTGAGAAAGATTGGTCAAGACGTTCTTGAGATATAAGAAGACATTCAGACAGACAGACGGACAGACAGACAGACAAAAATAAAAAAAAAAATAGTATAATGTGAATCACTGCATCATAAAACGATTATTTATCACAAAATTAGGTGAAAAAAAGAAATGTACAGACAGAACCAATAGATTTATATATAGTAGTATAGATTTAAGATAATTACATACGTAGGTTTTCGATCATTTGTTTTCAAAAAGTACGAAGCGCTAAAACAAATATTAGTCATTTGTTTATTAATTAATTATGACAATGAAGTTCATTTTATGAAAGTATTGTTAATTCTAAGCTAACTAAAACTATCGTTATCGTAATTGCTGTCACTAGAAACAAATACAAACAAAATAATGTTTCTCTTTATATGAAACATCTTCACTTTAAAGCTTTAAATTTTCTTTCGATTCCGTACTCTATTCTTAACAAATTTTAAAGTGTCCGTTTTATTTCTGTTTAATATTCGTTTGTCTCGCCTTTCGCAATTCTGTACGAGCATTCTCGCTTATTTCTGCTTTCCAGGAGTCTTCAAATGGCAAAGTTGAAAAATAATGCGATGCTTAGAAAATTCTTCCACCGAGTTAGTTTCGAGCGTTTACATTATAAAAATTTATGATATTTTCCTTTACGATGATAAATAAACATATATTTTTGTCGTTCGTATTTTTGTAATGTAAAACTTGAATAACCGGCAGTTCAGATGGCAATTTGAAATTTCGTCTTAATATTTACGAGGCAGTTACGGGCAAGCAAAACTGATTTTCCATGTGCTTAATTTGTGTTTATAATTTATCTTGTACCTGACGGTAAAGGAAAACATCGTGAGGAAACCTGCATGTGTCTAATTTCACTGAAATTCTGCCACATGTTTATTCCACTAACCCGCATTGGACTACAACTTTACTAATAACGGGTCTAAATTTTAATTCAGATTTCAAAACCGGCGACAAGAATGTGATAAAAGGGCCGTTTTGGAACGAGGTCTTCACGGAGGTGTACGAAGACCAGGATGAAGACATATCCACTACTACGTCGGAGCCATTGCCTTTCTTTGAAGATGACGCATCCACGAACAATGTGACTGCACAGCTGGGGAGCCGAGTCCACTTGCATTGTCGAGTGCATGACTTAGGCGAAAAAACCGTAAGTTTATTTTCAAAGATATAAATAACTGAAGGCTTATCCCGAAGCTCGAGGTGACATTTATTTTATTTATCAAGCATAAACTTATCACCTAGTTACATATATTACATGAAAATTATTTACTTTATTGAATTTAACACTATAATTATGTTAACAATGCGTTGTATTTTATTTTAATTTCGTATTTTTTGGTAAATGTGAGAAAGAGATTATAAGCTTTGACTATCATGGAATTCTATTTGACTAAGAGATTAGGTAAATTGTTTTACTATGGGTCTCGTTAATTTATAATATCAATAAAGTTTAAATAAATATGAGTATAAATAAGTCGCATTTTATCTTCATGATACTCAACATTAAAAAAATGTGTTGTACTCTTTGTTTAAAATCAATTTACAGTAATGCAAAATTATTTGTATATCGTAAAAAAAACTCTATTTTCTGGAAAGATTATTAAATACCTTGTACTTCTTATACTACTTAATTTTTATAAATAAGTTTAATATATTTTAGACAGTGTTAATTTTACATACTGACTCAAATTAAATTGGACTTCAGAGTTTGCACCTTTAATAGTTCAAAAACATTTCTAAAATATAAAATACTCGCGTTATTGCATTCATCGTCTGCGAGGTAGGTCATTTCAAAGGAGAAATGCTGGAAGTAGAAATTCTTGTCATCATTCTACGAAGTCATAAATAGATAACAGCTAGTCTAATTACGAATTTGTATATACTTAAGAAGGTGTAATATTGAAGTTGAAATTAACCATTATATATTTCCTATTTATTTTAATTATAACATAACTATCAATTGTCTGACAGTTCAATTTCGTTATTGGGACGCACATTGAAGATTGGAACTAAGATCGATTAAAATCTCGGATCGCATTAATTTCGGCTTTTAGGCGACGTAATGGGCTGTTAATGAGTAAAGTAATAGCTAATCAGAAGCAAACAGTTATACTTTTATTTGAAAATTGGGATCCAAGGCGAAGAATCTTAGGGGCACCAAGCCTTGGTGCCCCTAAGGTGTGTTTTATGTTTAATAGCTGACTACGGTTGTCTAAATGATGATAATAAACTAATAAATAGAAAAGGCAATATATATATACTAAAATTATATTTTATTTTAACCCATAGATATCCTGGGTGAGAAGGCGAGGAGATGATCTGCATCTACTTTCATTTGGACGTCATACTTATTCAGCGGACTCAAGATATTCCTTAGCGTTTGAACATCCTAATGATTGGCGCTTGCTCATTCAGTACGTGAGTGAAAGAGACGAAGGATATTATGAGTGTCAGATGTCAACGCATCCTCCTCTCGTAAGAAGAGTTCATCTCACTGTTGTTGGTAAGTTTTTTTTTAAAATTATTATTTAGTCTAAATTCGGCTAATTTAAGATGGCTAGGTGCTAATTTCTTTATCTATTGATTAACGTGAATCTGCAACAAACAACAAAACAACAATCTGTAAAAAATGCATTCATGCATCCATCAATCATATACAGCGGGCATATAAGCGACAACCAAACCAATACGGTGGTTTATTTTAAAATATTAATTATAACTAGAATTAGTTACACTAATCCTTGATATTATAGACCCGGTATTACAGTTATAAATGTATTGCAAATTTAACTTCTAATACAATTATTGGAAAAGATAAATAGATAAAATATGAAATATGAAAAGATTGTCTTTGGGTTTTGCTTTTGCTAACAAGCCTTTGCTATTGAGTGTTAACAACTGCACATTTGTAGTACATGGCATGAAGTAATGGTCCGGGAGATATTGTTGCAAATACAAAAGTCATAGTAAGCCGGCTGATGTTGACATAGATAGTTGACCTTTTATAGCTAATTAGCAAACCGACCGTCAGCTGCACAAGTACCACTTTCGCACCCTCCCACAGCCAAATCGCTGGTGCGTCATCTGACGCTTGGTTCACTTATTAGTCATTCGAATTCTATTGAAAATGATGGTAATCGATCGGCTTAAAATCACTACCTAAAATGAAACGTTACCTCCCGGACTGTAACTTACCAATAGCAAATATTGTTTTATTTTTATGTTCGCCACTTTCGTCATCTGCTTACGATTAGCCTGAAGTTTACTGGCACATATGACCACACCATTGTGTCGCGTATTTTCTTATATGTTATGAACAAATAAAAACTATTCACAAGGAGGGTTGACAGACAGGTGATCGACCGTAACAACTCGTCAAATATTTTTCCACGCAGGTGTTCCGTGTCAACTCCAAATAAATGTGACGGAGGCAACAATATTATGATAATGAATGTTTATCAAGTATTTACTATACACGTTGATGTTAATTTTGACGTGTAAATAAATAAATGTAATGCTTCTAAAATTAACAAAATAATTCGAGTTTGAAATGTGAGGGCTACAGCTAAAATTAAAGAAAGATATCGTACTGATGTGCTTGATTAGAAATAACCGATTTAGGTTTTAAAACAATTGTATTTTTATCGTGTGTAATTTAGACCGTAAAATATGTACGAGTATTGTTAAAGATTTTTTTCAATAAAATTGAGTACTATGACGTTTTTCGCTTTAAAATTTCATAACGTTTATTTAATCATAGAACAAAATAAGTTATCTAAATTCAAGAAGAGAATTATATTAATAGAGATTCCAAAACAAATGTATATCTTACACTGGCTGTGCCCACAGTTTCACCCGCGTATAATTAATAAAAATCAGCCTAGAACCTTCCTCGATAAAAGGACTTTAAAATACGAAAAGATTTTTTAAATTCGAACTAGTAGTTCCTGTGATTAGCCGGATCAAACAAACAAACTCTTCAGCTTTATATATTAGTATAGATTGAAGTATTAATAATTCTCTAAATCCTCGACAGCCAAATTAAGGGATATGTTGATTTATTAAAGGTGTAAATACAGATTATCATGTTCTAATATGAAGAGTTAATAGTCCTCTGAAATTACACGACACGAGTAAATTAACTTCTTAACGTAAAGGTTGTAGAGCATTGAATTATGACATTTGACGGAAACCTGGTAGGTAGACTAATACGTTCTTTAGTAGAAATAATATTATATAATGTTTTATGGGCGAATTCCGGAAACTATTATTAACATTATGGTTATTTTATTAGTAAGATTGTGCTCGGTTTGTGTACATATGGATGCTCATTTAATGTTCTTTTTTTTTCGTGTAACATAATCCAAAAAAAACCGCTGCTTTTCTTTCGCCGGTTCTTGTCAGGTCAGGGTATTTTCTTTTGCGCTGAAGGGACTTTGTTAATTTGACAATCGATAAGTATAAGCTTCTATGTTGAATAAAGGATTTTGAATTCGAATTCTCACGACTTGCGGCCACTTATAAATTGTACGTTGATTTTACTGTCAGATACCGACACCACAGTTTTATTGCAATCATATAAATGCATTATGATCAGACAAAAAACTATTTTTTTTATTATTATCAGTCAAAAGTAAGCATCCTACTGCTGGGCCGAAAATAGCCTCTTCTTTTAAAAGCAGCTTATTTATGTTTGTAGATACGTTTGTAGCAGATATACAACCGACACATTATTTTTTCGTAAGATAAATTGTAAGCACAAATTGAGCCCATATAAATTCAGTAGCCCGGTTTTAAGCCCACAGTTACTGGTTAAGATTCACGCGTTCTAACCACAGAACCATCTCAACTCTCATATAATACTAAATGTCTGAATATCAATTACTAACATTCCTGTTTCCACACATAAGCATAAACAACTTGTTCTAGGAGTGGGTACGACAGTACTCGAATGGGTCAGGATCGATAACCAGTGACGTCACGTCACCCTACCGTATAAGCCATCGAGTTATTGATGCATATAAAAAAGTTATATTATTATAGATAAGGTATTGTGACAGTAATTGTACGCTCTTAGATTTTATATAGGACTAATACATTTAAGTGAACGCCTCAGACTTTTATATTTAATATGTACCTTATTTATGTTATTTCAAAAGAATTCATCATGTTCCATATTTTTAAAATGTAAATAGTAAATGTTTAACCCAAACGTTTACATTCTTGACATAATTTTTATTTTATTTATTAGATATCTAAGTTTTTTTAAATGGAATAGGTGGGCGAACATTTGGGCTACTTGACGGTAAGTGGTCACCTAGGCCCATAGGCATTGGTATTGTAAGAAATGTTAACCATCACTTATATCGCCAATGCGCCACCAACCTTGAGAACTAAGCTGCTATGTCCCTTGTGCCTGTAATTACTGGCTCAATCACCCTTTAAACTGGAACACAGCAATAACAAGTACTGCTGTTTCGCGGTAGAATATCTGATAAGTGGGAGGTACCTACCCAGACGAGCTTGCATAAAGCTCTACCACCATTAAAATATAGTTCACCTTATAAAAAATAAATATTTTTCAGTGTTTAAGCATAAAGTGGTTATTGTGTAACAGATTTTCCATTGTTAACGTTAGTGCAGACATTTCAGAGTTATACAAATATTTCATACAAAGTTTTCTGTTATAGTTTTGTCAACGTTCGCGATTAAAGAGTCTGAAACGATGATTTTTCTCGAGCAACATTTATAACCGAGGTATATAATGATATTGCTTCAAAACGTCTTGAAGTGTAATTTTACTTGTTATATTTTTGAATTGGTTGGAACTTTATATAGAAAGCGTATATTCTTTGTCATGTCTAAAACGAGGTCAGATGATATGTGACCTAACATTATAATGGTCCAGGTGTTTCTGTATTTGTTCCGTTGTAAATATTATCTTCGAGGATAACGTCTTTGAATAGTTATTAACGTTTTCCTTTGAAGTAGTAGACCCTTATAAATTCATGAAAGTATGAATTCAATAGCATGCAAAGTCTTTAGACATAGACATTCTAAAGTCAAAAGACATTTGGTCTAAAAGTTTAAGAGCAGCGAGTAAGGTAGCAATGCCATGAGGGCGGCTTAGGTAGCTTGTTTGCCAAGTTCTAGTTAATGACTCTTAAGTGAAATGTCTCCGACTGATGATCCGCTTTTCTCTTTATATTATTAAGTATATTTCACGGCCAAAATTTTGATTCGGTTGACATTATAACAAAAATCATGGCATCGCTAATGCGCCACCAATCATGTGTCTGTAATTACACTGGCTCACTAATCTTTCCAACTGGAATACAATAATACTATGTATTTGGTGGTAGAATGTGTGATTTGTGAGACCACCCACAAAACTCTACCACCAAGTAAAAGTGTCGGTAAGTTGTCGGATTCGGTAACATGACCAGCAAGATTACGCTACTAAATAAATGTAGTGGTTTGCTGCATAGTAATTGTCACAAAAAATAATAGCGTGATACAAGTTTGCCACACATGAAAATGCCGTGACGAAAAGATTTAAAAATAATATACTACTAAGCAAACATTAAAAATGTTATATTGGGCTTAAATTCATACAAAAAATTAGATTGAATTAATATATTGTAATGTATTCTCATTTTAAACTATCATTATCATAAACATGAATGGAAATAGTTAATTGCTAACAAAAATAGATAGCATTTACACTATTATTTTCAAGTTAATTGTAAATTTAGACTTGTTGCTATTAATTGGAAAATAAATGAAACTGCTGTATTCATAAAATTATATATACAAAAATATGTAACATCTAATATAACATAGCTTTAATCAAACTTCCTGATTAATTAGAATTGAGAAACTATTAACGTGATGAGTGAATATTCACATCACACTCTTAAATAGAGCAAGTACGCAACACATGCGCGCGCGCACTAACACATACATACACACACGTAAACACATGGTTTGGATTCACTTACAATAATTAGTAATAAAGCGTTTTGTATTGTAATACTTTGTAATAATTTAATGGGAAGGAACTTACTTCTAACGCATGGGTAACACCAGTTGAAGAGTTTTTCTGTTTTGCGGTAGAATATCTGATGAGTGGGTGGTACCTACCCAGACGAGCTTGCACAAAGCTCTACCACCGAGTAAGTGAGGGCTACTTTTTATAATATGTATGAAATGGATAACATTAAGTATTATTATTCACGGCATCCATTATTCACGCAGTATAGCCAATTATAGGGGTCAAGGGTCATAACGACACTTACTATTCCCTCACTCTCATAATCCGATGGGATGGCAATCCTGAAGGAAAGGAGAGAGCTGTTCACAAGGAAGTCTTAAACTTCATCCATATTTGGGACCGCTACCGAAATTTTCGTACTTTGAGATACTTTGCATACTTTTGCAAAAAAAAGTTAAAGATTCCCTTGGTATAGTATTCTTAAAAATGGTGGCTTACATAACAAAAAAAAAAAATGTCATAGACAGTTTAGGAAAAAAGGTAATAACTCCCAAAACTAAATTTATTTATTTCTAATTGTTTTAAATATTTTCTAAAATGTTTTTAAGTGCGATTGATTACCTTTCATAATTGTAATTATATCCATACTTTAACGTTCATGCGTTCTGGAATAGTAATTTTATAATTTCCTTATTATTTTTCTATACAAGGAAAAATTTAATTATATTCGTGAAATGTAGTATTCTACACCAGCTATTGTAAGACCATTTCTAAGGTAGTCTTTGTTCTTAGATCAAACAATGAGGGAGATAAAATTCCAAGCACAATTCTCGTCTAGATAACAGAAAGCTAATCCCGCGTCGAATTCCAGCGAATAAATAACAAAAATATCTTAAATAGAAAATGTTACGTATATATAATAATTCGAAATATTTTGTTTGCTAAAAGCGACAAAAGACTTTTTTGTTTCGTCGCGTATTATCTTATATGTCTGGTAATGTGATATGAATAATGACATTTAGTACGTGCCATGAAAGATTTGGGTCGTGAATTGAAGGTTAACTAGCCATGTGAATGTCGTGAGGTCAAAGAGATCAAGTTGAAATAGTTTCTGAAAGATGTATGGATTTTAATGTAAACGTGAATTTATGGGTTAAGTATAAATCTACATCTAATAAAATAACACTATGAATTACTATGATTTTTGTTTGTCTGATCAATGCCCTAGATTGACGAGGAGAGTGGTGTGATGACTGGTACCTAGGACCTACCGAATTATTTTTTAGCTTTTAGTACATTATCTACATCATTACTATCTTTACACATTATAAAACCATTTAACTGAAAATGATTATGATGATCTTATTTTTTTATTTGCAAGTTTTGAGTTTTTAATTTTGTTACTGTTCTACTCTCCCTTTAATTTGATAGCCATTACCCATATCGAAACAAATATAAAATTAGAAATATTGAAACAAATATGAATTCTGATACTTTGTGGATTTAAAATTTGTCATAGCGAATAGTATTATACTAGTCAATCCTTTTCATTTGATATGCATGTTGAAGGGGTTGTGAAAAAACATGTACTTAATCAGCCATTTTGTTGGCGGCCATTTTAAATTTACAATAACACAGAATGTATTAAATTGCATTGTCATTAGAACTAAAGGTGTGTACCAAATATCAGATCAATCTGTAAACAGGAAAGAAGGGGAAACATTAAAATTTGCCCCAAACAAATATATTAACCAAAAAACAGGGCAAGCTGAATTAAACCGTTTTAAACAATTAACAGGTTAATAATTTGGCATTTCATAAATATTACGATTTTTATATATTTACTTTATGATATAATTATGTTCAGTGAAAAATGTTTTGTATTCATCTCATGACTCAGAGTTTTCATAATAAATGCATTCCAAACGATCCTGGTTTTTCTCATTTATATAAGAGGTCACGATGCCGACATTCCAGATAGCGATGGTACGTTTTGCGGTTCAATTTTATGCCAAAAAATAACTGTGTATAATCGAATAATCTTTTCATAAATCGTATATAAACTCTTAATATATTTTATGACTGAATACTATCAGTTTTAATATAATAACATTTAATATTATAATGATTACAGCACATACATTTAAAATATATATAAATCATGAATTTGCACGAATGCAAATACTCATTTCATGCATTTGGAATAAAATTTGCGCTCAATAAAAGTAAATTTAAAATTTTGAATAGATATCTCTCTGGTATGGTTGTAATCGGTAAGACTTCGGGGTCTGCAGATTTATAAGCCGATCCCTTTATAATTCAATATCTATTTAACAGCTTTTAATTTTTTCTATTCTATCAACGCGCTTCCAACAACTTAATGTATGACGTATTAAACCTTATTACACTGTCATAGTCATCTTCGTGTGTAGTATACATAATACAAAGCGTTACCGTTTTGTGTTTGCTAGTAAACGGGTGTTCAAGCGGACCTAGACGACGCCCTTCTGTTGTTATATAAAGTATAATATAATATCCTGGGGACCTTGGACATTATTCACACAAGGCCATCCGATCCCAAAGTAAGCCCAGACAGCTGATATACTACATATACTACTATTAATTTGTAAACCCATACTTATATAGATAATAACATCCAAACTCAGGACAAACAGACATGTTCATGCGTACAAATGTCTGTCCTGGGTGGGAATCGAACCCTCAACCTGAAGCGCGAAAGGCAAGTATCTACCAATCACGCCAACCGGCTCGTCAAAAGTATAGTATAGAATTTGTTTAGTATTTTGAAGATACATTGAAGTCTAAACAAATATCATAGGTCATAGGTAAATCAGATAACACACGAATGTACGTAAAACGAAATGAAGTTTAGTAATAAATTTACTAATGATGCTTTCAAAAACTTTGTAATGTTGAACAGTCGTAAAAACAATACCTTTGAAGACTACTCTCGAATCAAAAAGGTATGTAATAGTTATTATCTTCAGATGTTGGATGGTTTGATCGTAAAGTCAACTAAGTATGTGATGGGATATCTTTTATTACATTGTTATTGTTCCTCGATTATGGTAGCTTACGTGAACCATTAAGGAATAATTTACGCATTGAGATTACGTAGGTACGCCATTTGCGTCTCAAAAGTACGAGATATGTAAATGAATGAAATTTACCAAAAGGAAATGACATTTAATTGTTTTGTTTATCTGTCCTTATTTGATTACATCCTTGCTCCAAATACATTTACCTCTATGTCCATATTATCTATATTCAAACTATTGTAGATAAAATTAATTAGAATAAAAAAAAAAAGAATAAGTAATATAGATAAGGCTGAAAAGATTACCTTCGCCTTATAATTTAAAAAGGTTAAGTAAACAGTTCAGAAAGCAATGCTCGAAGTTTGAAAAAAGATAATGAGATTAAACTCTGTGGGAATACCCGCGTCAGGGATTAGAGTTTTAAATTATGGTCACTCTTATACCGAGGATAATCCGATCTGAGTCTTCAATTACACGGTTATATTCTTTACCTAGATATAAACAAATCGGTAATCCATGCAAATGTTATAAGCGCAATAATAATCCTGAATGATTTATTTTTAACGATAACTTATTGCTCACTCGGTGGTAGAGCTTTGTGCAAGCTCGTCTGGGTAGGTACCACCCACTCATCAGATATTCTACCGCAAAACAGCAGTGCTTTGTATTGTTGTGTTCCGGTTTGTAGGGTGAGTGAGCCAGTGTAATTACAGGCACAAGGGACATAACATCTTAGTTCCCAAGGTTGGTGGCGCATTGGCGATATAAGCTATGGTTAATATTTCTTATAATGCCATTGTTTATGAGCGTTGGTGACCACTTACCATCAGGTGGCCCATATGCTCGTCCGCCTACCTATAATATATAAAAAAAATATGACTATATAGCTATATGGCGTACATAGCTTTAATAAAATAGTTATAACAATTTTTCGCGAGAAGGGTGCGGTCAGGTTTTAGGTGTAAAAAGTAGTCTGTTCTTTTTGACCTTAGGCAGACTATCAAATGACAAGATTCTAACAAATTAATGACCTGACTTATCAACTTTATTTAACGGAAGTTTAGTTAAAAACTGATTTGTCTTTTTATGTCATTATTGACTTGATATTCGAAAGATAAGACACATTAAGAACAATAAAATGTCTATTAAACAATCTTGAATTTGGAGTACATGGTTTCACAAAAACCTTATTATAAGCTAAAAATATTTAGCTTCAATTTTGTTTTCCTCGATACTAATTTAAAATATATTATATTTAAGTACATTTTATGTATAAATTGGTTAGTTATTAAAAGTATAATTTTATTGGTGTTGGTAATTTACTAACTGTAATTAACTGCGGGCTTGTATTTATTTTTAATTCCGAGTGCACTAAATATGATTAGATAAATTATGAATTTGAAAGTCGAATCAAATGATGTTTTATTTATTTATTAGTGGGAAGCAGAACAGTGAATGATCTGATAAAGAACGAATGGAATCGAATGGAAAGCAACATAAAAATAACGTAGATAATATAAATTCCTTTTGATCCAAAATCTGTCATTATGTAGCAACTCCAAAATATTTATTCATAGCAAAGGTTTTATTATCATTAATAATGATAATAAAATGATTAATAATGATAATAAAACCTTTGCTATAGCTGAAATAATTACCATTTTTTTTTGTGGGTCAAATATTCTTTGATCATTTATAAAACGATGAAATGAGGCCTTAGCGTTAGATTTATTGCCCATCATCTAGCAATTTTAATGAAACTCTATTTTAATAAAGATTGAAATAAATTTGATGTATATTCTTCCTTTACGGCCGCTTTAAAACAAAACGAAACATTTTATTTCATCAAATAAAATTATGAAAAGGAACGTTTGTTCGTTTCGTTTTCAAATAATTGTTAATAAAACGAAATTGTATCAAATTTTATTAAACAAAATAACATTGTTTTCTTTGTTTTGTTGAATAAGGCGCTTTGTTGTAAATCCGATTAAAATTTAAAACAAAATGGTTATGTGAGTGGTAAGTCGTGTAAATTTGAATGGACTCGTATTTATAAAGCGATACAATTGCCAAATGAACAATATCGTACATTTGCTTTCTGTGTTTGTTAATTCTGGTATAGTGTCACATTTTGAAATTTATTGGAGCTTACGTATATCATATTGTTTTACCTGTTAGTTATCGGATAATTGCTTATGAAGGCTCAGGTTAAATATATGCGCTTTAAGTATAGGGTTTTCCATTAAGGGCGCTTGATCTTTGAAATGCAAAAAAAAATACATGTAGGAGAGATATTTGCGATTTTTTTTTATTTGGAAGGTCTATCGACCCCATTATGTATGGAATATGACATCATTCAAATGACCGCCACGGCTTCGGTTGGTGGCGCGCACACGAAAGGTCCAATTTTCGATGACTCTGGCGCACAAATCGGGCTGTATTTGATCGATGGCGTGGCGTATGTTGACTTTGAGGGCATCAGTGGTTTGCGGCTTGTTGGCATAGACCTGCGACTTAAGAAAACCCCACAAGAAAAAGTCCAGCGGGGTCAAATCGCACGATCTCGGTGGCCAGTTCACGTCGCCTCCGCGCGAGATGACCATGTCCAGAAATTGCTCGTGCAGAACTTCCATCGTAGCGTGTGCTGTGTGGCACGTAGCGCCGTCCTGTTGAAACCACATGTTGTCCAGATCCATATTCTCGATTTCAGGCCAAAAGAAGTTAGTTATCATCGACCGGTATCGCTCACCATTGACGGTGACGGCCACACCATTATCGTTTTCGAAAAAATACGGACCAATCACGCCTCCGGCCCAAAATCCGCACCAAACAGTCACTTTCTGCGGGTGAATTGCCACTTGGTGAACCTCGTGTGGATTGGTCTCGTCCCAAATACGGCAATTTTGCTTGTTGACATAGCCATTCATCCAAAAATGCGCCTCGTCGCTGAAGATGATTTTTTTGCCAAAATCGGCGTCAACTTCCAACTGCTCTAATGCCCAGTCAGCGAACACACGGCGCTGTCTATGGTCATTAACCTTGAGCTCTTGGGTCAGCTGGATCTTGTACGGGTGCAGGCTCAAGTCACAACGCAAAATTCGCCAAGTTGTCGTCTGCGAAAGGCCGAGTTCCTGTGCGCGACGCGGAATTGACTGCCGCGGGTTTTCGAGGACACTGTCGCGCACAGCGGCGATATTCTCGGCAGATCTCGCGTTACGTTGACGCACGGGAACCGGCTGATTGTTAACTGACCCGGTTGACTCGAATTTGTCCACCAATCGACGGATAGTCGACTCGGCAGGACGATCATCGCGACCGTAAAACGGGCGAAGTGCGCGGAACGTTGCTCGAACTGAAGACCCATTTTCATAAAACAATTTTATGATTTGCACGTGCTGCTCGACACTGTAACCTGCCATGGTGGTTTGGGAGGACGGAATGAATATAACACACTGCATTTGACAGCTGTCACTCAAACAACATGGCCGCAATCAGCTGTCAAAGTTCAAGCGTCCCTATTGGAAAACCCTATATTTTAAAGTAAATAAAAAGTAACAGCTTGTTAATGTACCACTAATGGGCTAAGGCCTCGTCTCCTTTTTAAGAGAATGTTTGACCGATGATCGTGGGTTCAAACCTGGGAAAGCACCACTGAATTTTCATGTGCTTGATTTGTGTTTATAATTCACTTCGTGCTAGGCGGTGAAGTAAAACACGTGAGGAAACCTGCATGTATCTTATTTCATACAGATATGTGGCGAAATTTCACTGAAATTCTGCCACATGTGTATTGCACCAACCCGCTTTGGATTAGCGTGGTGGAATAAGTTCCAAACCTTCGCCTCAAAAAAGGAGAGGAAGCCTTAGCCCAGCAATGGGACATTCACAGGCTGTTACTTTTATGCATTAATTGGACAAAAAGTGATCACATCATAGTAAAATTATAAATGAATAAATTTATAGTAGACAAACTCTTCACAAGCAATCGTGATAAAACGGACAGTTCTATATTAATATACAAAGTTTATTTATACTGGGAGGATAAAGTGGTATAAACTAGTTTTAACCGCTTTTAAGAATTAATTTTGCTGTTTCATAAGTTTCTGCTTCTGTTTCATACCAGACTCAAAGTCGTTGGGTATTAAACAAACACTTTTAGTTTTATTTTGTTATGAGTATATCACATTTTGGCAGTTAAAAACAGTTTTAATTCAAAATTTAAGTCTATACAGAATTTAAATTCTACTCACTAGAACCAGCAGGAAACTAGTTATTTTTTTATCACCAATGAAATGTTATTATTAGATAAATTACGAGTCCGAAGTTATTTATAAAATTCTGTAGTATTATATTATAAGGCTTTGGTTATATTAAAGTCACACTTTTCTTAATCACCTAAAGTGATACTAGTGATATAGTATTTTTTGTAAACCGATTTTGTATTAGTGCCAATATTCTTAAAGTAAAAATAATATGTCTCGCTCATGTTCAGTTACTTGTCCTAACAGTGCCAAAAGTCGAGATAGTGGACGAACGTGGTCGACCGCTCCAAGACAAATTCTATAAAGAGGGATCGATCATAGAACTGAGATGCGTGGTCAGCGAAGTTCCACAACCAGCGCGGCAAGTCAGCTGGAAACATGGAGGGAGATTGCTCAACTATGATACGAAAAGGGGCGGCGTCAGGTATGTTGACATTTATTCATTCAACGTTCATATTTTATTACAAGAACTATTTGTAGTCACTTTCCCCTATCATATAAAAAATGAAAACATTGTTATAATATAGTAAGTTTAAAAAATTTTTTTTGTATTTTCATTGTGTATATATATCGTATAGCAGATTAAAAGATTTTTTAATATATATTTTGGGCGATATTTAAGTGCCAAAAGAAGTGTTTCGTTTTATTCTACCATAACTATTAAATGGCTGAACAGATTTGGACCGATTTGGAGCAAATGCGTTCGGATGTCGGAATATCGTTGGAATCTGATTGTTAAGTTATGAAAATGAAATAGACATACTTATATAATAATAAAAAAATAATAATTATGAAAAAAAAGTCGCCAATATGTTGACGATATTATAGCAGTCTTGATTTTTATTTTTTTTTTTCAATTATTTATATACCATCTCTATAAAATTTTCAATAAAAAACTTTTTTATTTACATTAATATCTTAAATAAATACAAATAGGAATGAAAAATAATTACTGTACAAATCGTGACCGCGAGAAATGGTAAATCTCTATAAATATTTTAGGCATATATTCATTTCACTATTTCAAGTGATGTTTTCTCATTACTATGGTAATAATGTATAGGTGAAAACAATTAGTGTAAAATTGTTTTGATCAAACAAAATGTTACTGTATAAAAACAATATGAGAATATATTTTTATAAAGATATTGTTTGTTAATCTAAAATGCAGATCGGTTTGTTGGTTTGTCATGATGTTTGTTATATATATATATATATATATATATATATATATATATATATATACATGTAGAATATAAATAAAAAAACGTTGAAAGATGTACATGGCTATAAAAACAAATATTTTATAGGACTAGTAAATGTTAAATTTGAGTTCACAATATGCTTTAATTTGTAATTTAATATATTTTCTTCTTATGAAAGTTAAATCAATGATGGCTGAAAGAGAAAATTCTATTAACTAAGCACCCGCTTGACAACGTTTATAATTAAAGTCGTACTTGAATATTAATGCAATGCTTTGATCGATTTTATCATTGAATTTGAATTTTAGTTATAGTATTTAATATGATATATAATAAATAGACAAGAAGTGCAATTAATAAATTATATGTGCAAAGTTCTATTTAGTTATGAAAAAATGTGGCACTTATTAATACGTACTACTTACTACGGTGTTCCCCAAGGAAGTACACTAGGCCCAACGTTATTTTTAGTGTATATCAACGATATATGCAATACCACATTAAATGGTGCTGATATACAGATGTTTGCCGACGATACAGTCATTCTATTTCATGGGCTGAAAATGGACTATCCACTATTACTTCTTGGTTGGAGGACAACCTATTAACACTAAATACCAGTAAGACGAAGAATATCTGTTACAGTAAGAATTAGGCATCAGTACCAAAAGACTAAGTTGTACACTCATACATATCCATGTAATAGAATCGACAACGTATCACGCTCGCATTGTACATGTACAAGTTTATCTAGAGTGTCTGACATCAAATACTTGGGAATAATTATAGATGAAACACTTGGATAAAATAAATAGCATCAGTTTCCAAAAGATTACGAAAATTAATATACATTTTTAAAAACCTAATATTGCGGATTTAGCCCTCTTAATAAGAACGTATAAAGCTCTAGAAGAATGTATACTTACCTATTATATTTGTTCATGGGGTGCTGCTGCCAAAACCTATATGTTAATAGCTGAGCGTTCTCAGCGAGCACTGCTTAAAGTAATTATGAATTTACCGTTCAGATATTCAACAAAAAATTTTTACGAGAAAGCCGGTGATTTATCTGTAAGAAAACTCTTTGTACACCTATGTATACAAAAATACCATAAAACAGTAACATTGGCACAGCAACAACATTACAGTCTTGCACCTAGATTTTATAAACAAATAAATTAATTTTCAAGAATAATGGACATTAATAATTACCAACACTAAAACATGGTTAAAAAAACTTAATTATAAAGACGTTGAGACACTAGTAACCACCTGAAAAGAAAATGATATGTAGATCTAAAATATAGCAACCATGCCCACACACACACACACACACACACACACATACACACACACACATGCACACACACGTAAACACATGGTTTGGATTAACTTACAATAATTAGTACTAAGGCAATTTGTATTGTAATACTTTGTAATAATTTAATGGGAAGGAACTGACTTCTGACGCACGGGTAACACCAGTTCAGATTTTTTTTAAATATGTACGTAATGGATAACAGTAAAGTATTATTATTATTCTCTTTTACTACATTATAACATTTTGAATCATCAAATATTAAATTTTTTGAAGTTCTAACCAAAAAGAAAAATTGTAGAATACATTATGCGGTGAGCATCGACTGTTGTACTGTTATTATTAATTATTCATTGAATTCATTAATAATTCAAGATGCTAAAGTTTTCTTTTGATCAGTGTTTTACGAGCGGCAGAAAAGTGAGAGTTTCCGTCAATTTAAAAAAAATCCTAAATCTTACTGACTCAACTTTTTTTGAAGCGTTTAAAAAAGTTACAAGAAATATTACTATAATATCTTTTGAAAAACAAAAAATGTATATTTTCGAAAATATTTACTTTCGAATTCTATAATATATTATGAAAAGATAATTTTTCGATGTGTTCGCTTATATATGTATTTACATTTTAATTGAGATAACTTTCGATTATAATGGAATTTTATCAACTTCAAAGGCGTTTGACCGAAATATTTTCGTGTGTATTGACTCCGAAGGTATTATTATTCTATTTTTATAACTTGCGAGGTGATGTGAGGTATTTCCTACCACGATTCCCCACGCTTTTTGAGTTTCGCTTTTGGATTCCACGAGGAAGGATTCATAGAATGCGGTCACGTATTTACGGCTCGCTCCTTTTATGTTAATAAAAAAACGCGTTGTTAGCGCGTTTGTAGCGTTTAATGTGAAAAATAAACGTTACATTATATAAGGCATATACCGTATTATTCATCCCATTTCAATTCACAATGTAGCATCGAGAAAAGACTCAGTCAAATATTATAAGGTTTCTTATCGGTTCTCGAGTCTCATTGAATTACATTTACAAAGTATTTGTGTGCTTTAAAATAAAATAAATGAAGTCTTTATTACTGTTCTCAATTATACAATTAATAAATAATTACAGTTTTTATAATTTCCCCTAAACTTTTAAAGTAAAATATCAGTACACGGTCGTTTATTTTTTAACAGCGCGTCCACGTTTTTCGCTGTGCTGCATCGCCATTTCGTGTTCTCCCTTTAATGACGTGACTAATATTTATCATCTGGGAGTCTTATCGGACCATGTTTCGTGTCGTCGGCTCTCCAAATAAGTATGTATATTAATAGGCAATTCGGACTTATTATCTTTGATCCAATGACGTCACAGAAAGTGGTAATTATTATTAATAGGGCCATCGCAATTAATTAAAAAAAAAAAAATAGAACGTAAAACAGAGTAATTAAAGTTCTACGGAATGATAATTCCGTTTTCTATTTAGACTTAATTAATACAATCGCCCATAAATCTTTAAGGCTGTTTAAATAAATAAGGGCAACCTTAATTTAGGTAATTTGCTGGGAAATAAAGTGTTTTGTATATATTTGGAGAAATGTAGTTAAACATAAAATGCTATTGTATTTAGAGTGATGTCTTTGGACTTGAAGATACTTCAGTGTACTTTATTATTCCTTCTTGTTATACTTAAAGAAGAAACTAAGTATATAGGTATATATGTTGAAAATCTTAAAAATAAATTATTTGTAAAAGTGGTAAGTAATATGCTTACACACACACACATAAAATAAGTATCAAATTGGCTTGGAGACGTTTGTGCGTCTGTAGTGTTATGTGATGAGCAGAAAAATAGACAAATAAATAATTTTTATATAACGGGTTAGCCGTCACAGTCATGGCATTCATTTTTCCTTAAGCTAATGTCATAAAAGCATTTACATTAATTGTGTCTTTTTTTTTGTAACGTAATTATACACTGACACCCATATGTTCTATGAGATTAAATTCAGGGTGGTAAAATTCTAACGATTTTAACAACAAATAATTAACATTTTAGCTAATCTTTTACCGAACTTTTATCACGTAATATGCATGGGCGATCTGAACACGTGTATATTGAAAGACGATTCACGAGCACAGAAACTGAATGCATTGCTGTCTTCTTTTAATTTACATTTACTTTCAATGTCTTCGCCCACTCATTACTTTCCTGGCTGTAAGCCTTCAGTGATTGATTTGATGTTTGTCTCTAACCCTCATTTTGTTATTTCTCACGGTCAAATGACTGCTCCCTTTTCCTATCATGACTTAATTTTTCTTACTAAAGTGCGCCCTCCTAAGGTTAGAGGCAAAGTATCTATTCAGCGCGATTTCAAGCATATTAACCTTGAACGTTTGAGAGAGGACGTAAGAAATATCGACTGGTCGTCACTACTATCTTCGAATAACATTGATGCCATGGTTAACGATCTAACTACTGAACTGATTCGTATATATGACATCCATGCTCCTGCACGACCAGTGCGGATGAAGCATGCACCAGCTCCCTGGTTAACACCAGTAATCAGAAACACCATGGCAAAACGCGATAAAGCCAAGAGTCGATATAAAAAGTATACATCTGAGGAAAATTTTGTAGCATACAAAAGACTACGTAACATCTGCAACAGAATGTGTAGGGACGCAAAACGTCGCTACATTCACTCAACAATCAAAAATCTCTGTCAAACCCAAGTTTGGTGTTTCTTGAGGTCAATGGGTGTGGGCAAAACTCCTGTAGCCTGCCACAGTTCCGTTGACCTTAAAGCACTAAATTCTTTATTCACTAGCCCTCCCACTACTGTAGATCCTATAACGAAATCAGATACTCTTTCTTATTTATCTTCTCTTGAACCACCAAACTGTCCCTCTTTCTTTTTCCAGTTGGTTTCTGAAGATGTTATCAAGAAGTGTGTCCGTTCTATTTCCACCAAAGCCATTGGTAGTGATGGCCTCAGCCTTAATATGATTCTACCAGTGTTGGATGACATTGCACCAGTGATCACCCACATTATAAATTACTCACTTTCATGCAGTGTCTTCCCAACACTCTGGAAGAAGGCTATCGTTATACCTCTTCCCAAAACCAGCAATCCTACTTCTATGTCCCAATATCGTCCTATATCTATCCTCCCTATCCTCTCTAAGGTAATTGAGTCCATTGTACACGAACAACTTTATTCCTTTCTTACAACTTACAACCTGTTATGTCCTTTCCAATCTGGCTTTCGTCCATCCCACAGCACTGTTGGTGCTTTGCTGAAGATAACGGAGGATGTGCGGTGGGCTATGGATAACACCAAGCTCACTGCAATTGCTCTGTTGGATTTTAGCAGCGCCTTCAACTCCGTTGACTTTGACATACTTCTTGGTACTCTTCGTGCAGTCAACGTCTCTCCTCTTGTTATTAACTGGTTTCATTCATACCTCTTCGGACGCCAGCAATGTGTAAAAACCGACGATTCCTCGTCAGATTGGTTAGAGCTCACGGCTGGTGTCCCTCAAGGCGGCGTACTTTCACCATTACTGTTTTCTGTTTTTATTAATAACATTTCCCGATTTATTACTTCTCCCTTCCATCTGTATGCAGATGATCTACAGCCTTATCGACATTTTAGTTTGGCTGAGCTACCCAGGGCTGTTGATTTATTGAATATGGACCTGTCTGCTATTCAGTCGTGGGCTATATCTTTTGGCCTTCTTGTGAATCCCAAAAAATCACAAGCTATAATTGTTGGCAGTAGCAGGCTTAGAAGCAAGCTAGACTGGGGGCTAGTCCCCAAACTACTTTATGATGGGATTCCAATTTCTTACTGCGATTCAGTAAGGAATTTGGGTCTTATTATTGACTGCAATATGTCCTGGGTAGCCCAAGTCAATGATGTTAGCAAACGGATACACTACACTTACCACTCTCTTAAACGTCTCCAATACTTTCTCCCTTTCAGCACAAAAATTATGCTAGCGCAATCTCTTCTTCAACCAATCCTCGACTACGCTGATGTGTGCTATTTGGATGTGACTGAGGAGCTACTTAATAAATTAGAGCGTCTTCAAAACCTGGCTATTCGGTTCATTTACGGCCTACGTAAATATGACCATATATCTGCATTTCGTAATCAACTTAAATGGCTCCCTATCCGCCTTCGCCGTGATATGCACATCTTTTCAGTACTTTTTAATATTCTTAATGATCCAAATTCTCCTGCTTACCTTCGCTCCCGTTTCAACCTTCTTCCTCCTCCAACACGTTCCAGACGTTCCTGTATTACTTCAGAGTTAGAAGTGCCTAGAGGTAATACAAAGTTTCTGCTTAACTCCTTCACGGTACGTGCAGCAAATCTCTGGAACAGTCTTCCAAGACATATTCAAAAGAGTCCAAACATCAACCTCTTTAAAAAAAGAGTAAAAGAGCACTTTCTCTCACTACTTTCATAAATTTGACAAATTTACTATTATCCTTTATTTTTTTTATTTTTTTTTATTTTTTTTTTATTTTTTTATTTTTTTTACTGTAGATGTATTTATAATATTTGTGTATTTAGATGTAGTATAAGCATAATAATTTAGTATATACGTATTTATTATATTATAGATATTTATGTAAGCGTAATACTTATTATATTAAAATTATTTTATATTATATATATTATATTATATTAAAATTGTTTCTTTTATATAATATTATTAAGAGCATCTAATGTTGCACTATTTATACCTGCTACATAACACATCTCTTACAGCTGTGGGTTGGCTGGAAGAAATTTCTTTTAGAAATAAGCCCGCCATTGTGAACAATATTTTCATGTGTAAAATTACCATGTAAAATTTCTCAGTGCAATAAAGAGTATTATATAATAACAGCAATGAATGAATTTGTAAGAAATAATTATAAATAAAAAGGCATGACACTTCTAACGCTATTTATATGAGAGTGCGAGGCACGTGGTAGATGCAAGTGCTTGGTAGTGGTGCAAACTGGTTTATTCCGGTTATAGTCACTGTGTGTATTACACTACTACAAACCCAATTACGTCTGCAATCCGATTTACTTGTACACATTCACATTACATAATGTGATCACAATTTTACTCGGTGGTAGAGCTTTGTGCAAGCTCGTCTGGGTAGGTACCATCCACTCATCGGATATTCTACCGCAAAACAGTAATATTTTGTATTGTTGTGTTCCGGTTTGAAGGATGAGTGAGCCAGTGTAATTTCAGGCACAAGGGACATAACATCTTACTCGTAGTTCCCAAGGTTGGTGGTGCATTGGCGATGTAAGGATGGTTAACATCTCTTACAATGCCATTGTCTATGGGCGTTGGTGACCACTTACCAACAGGTGCCCCAAATGCTCGTCCGTCTACCTATACAATAAATAAATATATATATAAAATATTAGAAATAGTATGTGGATGTTTAACATATACTCAGAAATCAGAAAACAGATGTGCATTCATTATTAAGTTTTATACAGAAAACATTTTTATAAATGTTATAAATATTAATATATTTTATGTTTTAAAAAACGTATTCTCATATTGTCCTGAAAATGAATTTTTTAATTCACTTTTCGCTTAAGGATCATTTTATATGAAGTGCTTGAAGCTTTTAAAATATATATATTTTTTACCTACAACACTATAAAAATAAAATGCAATATCTTTTTATAAGGAAGAAGATATATACTTTGTATAAACATTAACCTTTATGTTAAAAGTGTTAAGAGCGTTAATTGGTCAGCTGGCGATCCTAATCTCAGAACGATGTCCAGTCGAGTACCTATTGCTGTTGATTACAGCATCTTATACGAAATTTTGTCTGATAAAATTTGTTGAACAGATGTTTTAGGTGTTGATTTTCCATAGCAGTATTTTAGGTTCAGACATAATAAGATGCAAAGTTCAATATTTATTGAAGCGAATATGAACTTTTCTATCCTTAGCGATTTTCACATAACTTAAACAATAAAAATTAAATAATGATAAAAGATAAATTTCACATATAAATTCTTATACAACCTAATCTAACAATTAAATTTCGTTAGTAAATTGTGTTTATTCAACTATATTGTCATATTTAAAACAATTGAAGTGGTTCGGAACTTATCAAGAGCCTCTTGTGTGATATAACAGCTCAGAAACAGACATAGTCCGTACTTGTCCGTAATGGTATAACTTCGAACATTTCGATAGCTACGGAACACAAGTTGAACTACAAGTTCAATGATGCGTATAAAGCGGTGACTATCATTGGTCCATTTTCCAGTCCGCCTACCTATTATAAATAGAAAAGGAATTCTTCCTTTTTTATTATATCAAATATGGCAGATGGCCAGGGTTTGCCCGTAGAATAATTTAATGGAAGCGTATTTGACTTATTGTTAGTAAATCGAGTCAAAATCTATTGTTATCAAACTCATAGAGAAGGCGGATAATTTTCTTTAGTAAAATATTTTGCAAAAACAGACTATTCTTTTCTATCAAATTTAGAATGATTTTAATTTTTTTTTATTTTTTAAAATGTCGATACTTTCTAAAACCATTTTTTTACTCTTGCTAACATAGTAAACAAGCAAGTTTTGTGCTTGACGGAAGAATGAACAGCATTGCAGGGTGAGCAGTTCCATGGATGCACAAGAAAGGATAATTTTGTTAATGATATAAATAGCATGAATAGTGTCTATGAGACCGCGTATGGACAGTTAATTAGGTGGATTAGATTATTGAAAATCAAATACAAATTCAAAATACTTTATTCAATATTGAAGTATTACACTTTCTTATTGATTGTCAAACTAGAAACTACCATTTTTGGAAGGGTTTTCTCACGTTAACAGAAAAAATCCACCAAATACAGTTAATTTCTAAAAGAAATCTTTTTACAGAATTGTAATAAAATACCGAAATATTCAGAACCGCCTTATAAATATAGTAATAAATGCTGTAGCCAAATTGTGATAAAAATCTAAAACGTTATATAGAGCAAGGTTACTCGTTCTTTTGTTAAAATTGTTATTTTATTAAATCTTGAACAAGGGGGTCGTTCGGCCACCGTCGCTAGTTTTTGTGAAAAACGTCACTCTTGAGATTTCCTCCTTTAACCTTTACTGAATAGTAAGTTACTATTATCTAAGTATTACGAGATATATTTAGTTTATACTGTTATATTTAGTCAAGTTATCTAAAAGAACTTTTGTTAGTTTTCTTTTAAACCCGCTTGATTTTAACAACAATCATATAAAAATAAAAACATGAAATCCCAGACGCAATCAAACGGACTTATAGAAGTATATTGTTTTGCGATCAACTTTCCTTTATACGACTCGAAGGACCAATAAAGAGAAACAATGGTATCTGTAATTGAACTGAGCCCTATCACGAAAATCCATGACACATAACGACAAGGATAGCCGATCTAAGCATTAATTTTCCCGCCAATTTGCATCCAAGGAACTTGAACAAAGAAATTGTTTGCGGTCCTTTGTTAACTTATGTGAAATTTTCGGGCATAAGATTTATTTGAAAGAAATTTTGGTACTGTTAATTCTCTCGCCTTTTGTTTGGAAATTGTCACGACTGAATAAGTTTAATTAAAACACTGATTCGAAGTTCTTGGACGATTCCGGATTGTAAGTGTCATTCCATGTGACTTGGCACGTTTGGAAAGTTATGATCTCAACGGTTCGAAATGGAGCGACGTCTATATATTATTAAAAATGTCACGAACTTTAAACGGAGGTAGTTTTAGCGCTATTTTATAAAATTTATTTTTAGAAACGGAACAATGTTATTTTTGTTAATGGAAGATGAAAATTGTAAAAGTTTGTCAACAAAACCATGCCTGGAGTTATCCAGACATGTTTTTGTGCCATTTCATTGAATTACAAGAGTGATATAGAGAATATACATAAATATAGGTGTATATTTAACCTAAAATAATGTCGATAATTTTAGTGTCATCATTTATAAAATCCTAATTAATATTATAAATGCGAATGTGAGTTTGTTTTTTGGTTACTCTTACGGTCTTAACCACTTAACCGATTTTAAAAATTATTTCTTTAATGGAAAGCTACATTATCAACGAGTAATATAAGCTATATTTTATCCCCGTATTCACCACGGGAACGGGAACCACGAAGAAAAACTAGTTAATAATAAAATATCTCATTCAACAGTGTCAAGACAGAAGCCACATCTAACGGCGCCTTGTCAAGACTCTACATAGCAAATGCGAACAGAAATGACTCCGGTAACTACACGTGCTCATTAGCGGATGTCGCTGCTTCAGCAGTATCTGTGCACGTGCTCAGAGGTAAGTATTTAGAGTAAGTATTTTTATTAAGACTTGGTGATAGTTTTTGTGCAAGTCAGTTTGGGTAGGTACCACACAACCATTATACCTCCATACATTAGTATTGTTATGTTCTGTTTGGAAGGGTGAGCGAGCGAGCGAAATTTCAGGCACAAGGGCATTTAAGTTCCCAAGGTTGGTGGCGGCCAATATTTCCTACGGCCCCAATGTCTATGGGCAGTAGTGATCACTTATCTTTACATCTCATTTATATTTTGATCAGGTGGCTCATTTGTCCGTCCACCTACCTACCCTAGTAACCAGTAAGTCTTCTTTCTTAATTAATAAAATTCCCAGGAGACACTTCAAAATATTCTAAAATAATAGCAAATGGCAAGGATCGGATTCACTTCGTATTTCTTTCCAAAGCAGTACTGTAACGCGTGTCAAATACATATATGTTATGTAACTGCTCAGGTTTGACGGTTGTGGGTAATCCTTTGTCATTACAGGCACAAGAAACATGACACCTGTCATCCTGTGGCTGGCATTATATCAGCTATCTAAGAGTAATGTCTTTTAGTAAGAATGTTAGCTTTACTATCAGATACGATGATATATAATTTAAAAAAAAAAATGCATTTCGATTAAAAATTGTTCAATTTAATAACTTAATCGCAAAGCCTATTGAATAGTTCCAAGCATTGAATAGTTTCCATCTAAATTATAAATTGTAATGTTGTCAAAGAATAAAAATACGAATTCACACTTTTTATTAAATTTCAATACTTATGCGAAAAGTATTTTCATTTGAACATGTTTCGAATATATTAACATAAAATGTTTTTTTAGAATTATAATTATTTTTAAATCGTTACAGGTGAAAATCCGCTAGCAATGCAAAGGGGAGAGGCGTCCATCTTACATCCATCGCTGATTTTGTTGGGCAGTTACATCAGCTGACATATAGCCAGCGCGTTATGTACGCGCAACATTGTATAAAAATTAGACTAATTGTAGTCATAGTATAAGGACAAAGGTTTTGTGGAAATTTTGTGGCTATTAAAAATAATTTTAAAATGTCTCAACTTTTGGTACGTAGGTATTTGTAGTTATATTTAATTGGCGTAAGCAATATAAAACGTTATTCTGACTAAAATAGTCGCTCAATAAAATCTAAGTGAGCATCCCTGTATTTAATTCGAATGAAATTACGGCCAAAAATTTCATGATACAATTTACATGGTATAAATTATTCGTATTTATTGTTACAGTAGTACGTCGAATCGACTCTGTTATTGTTGCTTTTTCAATTTAGTTGGGTAACTCGTATAGCGGAAATACCTCTAAAAGTATTTAAAAAAACACACCGATAAGTATTGGTTTTCACGGATAACTTTTCCTAAAATGTATAATGTTCCATGACCGTACATGTTGTACGGTCATGGAACACCTTTTATCACACAATTATAAATTATTTGCTGTGTAATCGTAATTGCATTCGAAATTCAAAAATAAAAATATCGTTCTCACGTTATAGTCGTTTCAATTTGTCTCCAGTGATAAGGTATGGTTGGTGCTCGTGACAAATATTTGCTAAAGCCATCCGGATATTTATTGCGGCCAGTGTACGTATTGTCAATGTATGCGTTTTAAACGCAAATATAAAATTTAATATCGGAGATATCGTTGAATTTATATTTTCATTTTGTATATTTTGTATCGGTTACCGATATCGTTCAAAAGAACCACCAAGTACTACTGAGTTTTGGTGTTCTTTATTTGTGTTTAGAATTAATTTCGACATCAGAGAAGTAAAACTTCGTTAGGAAAACGCACGTGTCGATTGAAGTTTTGGCACTTGTATACCAATTCGCACTGTTGACGTAAGCTCAAAGGAAGCTCAAAAAAAACAACATGTACGATAAAAACAATTTAAAGATCACTTTTAAACAATTGTTTAAAATAAATTTGCGTATTGTTTGGTTTAAATCAAATATTTTCCCGTTGAAAGAAACTTTTTTAATTTAGCAGTTCTACGACTAGAACGGAACGACTTTATTGCTAAAACGGCTTCTTCCACTTCAAAATGTAAAGTGTCATAACACTATCTTACAACGTTCGTTTTTCTTCCGCTTCACATTGTTTTCTCAAGAACAACGTGTATAAATTTCACATAGCCGTCTAACTGCAACTGTTTACGATGAAACTCATTCCACTCGAGATTAACTTTGAATTTCAACGAATATAACTCGACTCGTTTTCCTTTGCCCAGTGAAATTAAAAAAAGAAAAAAAAGAAACGTTCACGAGACTTTCAAGTAATGTTACATAAATGTTGATTTAAGAGTTTAAAAAATGTGAAATTTAAATTTTAGGAAGCTGTATTTGTGAACCGTCGTTTAACGTACAGATGTGATCATATAGTAAGCTCATTGTTATTATTTTATTGCAAAAACTGCATCATAAAAAAAAAAACAAATCGCGTCATCGACCATGTAAGTACTGTTTTGTTAATTCAATTATACATACATATGTATAATATTAGTTCAATTCAATTGTTTGATAGCGTAGTGTACAATGATAACATTATACGTACGAGTCCAACAAATTTATTAGCCACCAACCCGCATTGGAGCAGCTCCAAACCTTCGCCCAGCAGTGGGACATTCACAGGCTGTTACTGTACTGTACTGTACTGTCATTATTGATTTGATATTTGAAAGAACAAGACACATTATTTAACCAACTACCCCCAAAACAACATTTATGACTAAGTTAATCATCATCGATATTATACATGCAAATTATGTACCGAAATGCTTGCAAAATCCGTTATTATAGTTTTTATTTTTGCATTTGGCTCAAATTTGAATATTTTATTTAGTAAAAAAAAAACCTACAAATTGATTTAAAAAAAAAAATTAAAATATTTAGTTACTTTTTATTAAATTTGGTTTGCAATGGCTTATCATTATTAAATATATTTGAATATCAGATTACTTTTGGATGACTTTTATTATTGTTTGATATTTGTATTGTGTACTTAAGATTTTTTTTAGATTAGATTATCATTTTTATACTCAATTAGTTGTAAATTACCTGGAAGCCCTCGGGTGTTGCAGGTGTCCATGGGCGGTGGTAGTCACTGTCCATCTGAGCCTCCTGCTCGTTTGCCCCCTCTTACATAAAAAAACATATTATTTTAAAAATTCGAATGTTAACATTTCGAAAAATAAATTTATTAAAAAATATTGTTTATAAAAATATAACATCGAAACAAATAATCCGCATAATTTCCACAAAGTGTATATATATGATGTGCAATCTAAACTAAACTTAGCAACTTTAAGATAAAGTTGGTTCGCAGTATACCCTTCCGTTAGTTTCCGAGTTTAGTTTTCGAAGAAAACTAAAAATCGCTTTTCAAATAACAACACATGTTGATCTAAGGTTGCAAGTTTAAAAATGATTATTACTCTTATTTATTATCAATTGAACTTCAACAAATATTATTTACTTATTATACTTCAAAACTAAGATGGTAAAAAGTGCCACTAAATAATTATTTTCATATCACCGATAAATATATATATTTTTTAATATAATTGAAAATTCGCTCTGGCAACCCTAGGTTCAGTGATATTTTCTCTGTTTGTTCGTGTCGGCACTATCGAAAGTTGCTGCCCGCTATGAACATTTATCGCTTTGCAAAGTCGAGCGATCAAATACAGTTGGTTCATTCGCTTCGTTTGAAAAATGCGAAGAGTTATTAAGTGTTAGATCAGATTAATAAACTTCAATGGCTCCATTCTTTTCGTAAAAAATAATATATTTTGAAATTATCTTCTCAATATATGTTTAACAGAATATTATTTGCATATCATTGAAGCTGTAAAAGTTCAATGATTTCGTGTTGAAACATCTGATGTTGACTGAATGCAGAAACCTTTAATAAATTTAAAAATATATATTGTATTACTTATACTAATAATATAATCTTTTGCTTATCAAATTGTTTTAAAATTTGTCGTTTATTTATGTTTTATGTTTCATTCGGACAATAACATTGCTCATATGTAATTTCAGAGTGCCAATATACAATTTTTTTGTTGGTCAGATGTGTTTATAATACAAATATGTAAAAGATTTATATAAATAAATGTGCGTTATTCGAGCGGAAGTAATAATACTGCCTGTTTAATAATCTATACATATTTATAAAGTTGAAATTTACTTTGTATAATTTATATAATTTTTTTAACAGGCAATCAATCTGCATTTTTTTATATAATTTATAAAATTTAAAATTAACTAAAAATCCTGGAGATATATAAATACTTGCTACATATAACCCATTTCAATAAATTTACGTTATATATAAATTTAAAGGTCCGACATTTAAAACAAGCTATTAAACCCTAGTTTTTACTATGGGATATAATAATATCTCAAGATATGAATCACATAATAGTCTGAAATATTATGTATATACCATCTAAGTGTAAAAGGTTCTATTTAACAATACTTTGAACGATATTAATTTACATTCAATTTTCCCCGGGTTATATGTTATAATATTATATCCCTTAGCGAAGATTGAAACTTTAAAACTTTAAAAAAAATCATCGTAATTAAGAATTTATGTACGCGATAATTATGATCGTTGTAAATAATAATGTAGATAGAAAAAATGTGTAATGTACATATGTGTTTTAATTGTTATTTATATGTACATATGTATTGATTGAAATCATTGTACTGAATAAATACTGTTTAAATGTACTGTTAAAATAATACATTTAAAGTAATTAATTTACAATGTATATTTGATTCTATTTAAAATGAGAAAATTGTTTTGTTTTGTTAGTCGGATTAAAATTTTCAATTTCGTTGGTTAATTTGAAAGTTACAATTAATACTGTAATAGAAATTAAATTATTTCAACTGTTTTATGGAAACTTTAATTGATGTTATTTGGAAATATTGTGTGTTATTTATGCCTTTGTTAAACAATATAACAAATATGTATTTAGAGTAAATATTTTTTGGATTTTTTTTTTAGTTATTACTGTACAAAGTCATTTATTATTTCGTCTATAAACTTCTATAAGACCTAATTATTCTAATTTTAACCTTGTATTCAATCTGTCTGGTATTAATATTGTAATTATAAAGAATGAATATGAATGAAGTTGTTCGTAATAAAGAGATATTTCAATCTTTTTTTTATTTTATCACACTGAGGCCTTAGAATAGATATGATTTATTATGTAACAAGAGTAAAAATAAATTCAACGATAAGTATTAACATGTTCTCTCACTCTCGCTCACAGAACGATCTCGTCCAGACAAACTTTCATCCTTCTATATATGTATGCACAACATATGATATAGAAATAAAAAATAGTGATAATAAAGAACAATCTAAAAACTATAACAAAATGAAATCATACTGTTTACTCGTGTAAGTATTGATAATGGAATCTTTTTCTTGCTTAAAGAACACATTGATCTCATAATAATCAAATAATAACATAGTCCAACTCTGAAAGTCATTCTAAGCATTGTATCCTAAGAAATCTTCTAGAATGTAAGAAGTCTGAATATTGGCATCGATGTGATTTCGGAAAAACTCGTGGTCATTTTCAACAGCAACCCTTCAAAATTTTTTGTGATTATTATGTAAATACTGATTAAGAATGATAAGTTTGTTATTATGAGAGTGAATTAATAGAGAGTGCACTTGTGTTTTAGTATGTACAGCGCCATTGTTGCGTCCCTCAAGTTTAATCGAGTATATAACAAAATTATAATCTTGAAATTCTATGAGCCCAAACTATATGGGCTTATTAAGAGTCATTAAGGTGTCTATTAACTTTCCAGTCTTATCTTCAAAACAGTTAAATTGTACCAAATCATTAGTTATGTCATTTATTTATTTAAATTCAAATTTAATTGCAAACACTAGTACTAATATTATTTTTAATTACGTACATATTTGCAATCTTTCAATTACGTTGCCTCATTATATTATTATTATTGAAACAAGTCTGTATAGTAGGAACCCTCCGTGTAACGGTCTGTCTGTAAGGCTAGAACTTCTTATAGTGATGAGTCATAACATGCTAATTACGGTAAGCATCGCCTGGCACGCCTCAGCCCTGCACATAATCATCCCCATTATATTTGAAAGTGTAGATAAATTAAAAATGTTTATACGATTTTGTTCAGTCTTTGTAAAGTTTAAAAAAAAAATTGCCAGGCGTTTTCGATGAGCACAAGTACCTGACAGGTGTGTAATATAATTATGTATAAATTAAAATAAACTTTATTCTGTAAAGTTTAAATTTCTATATGTGTTTCTCTAAGCGATTTAAAGTAAGTAGGTACAATGACAGGCGGTTCTGGCTAGCATAAGTCCTTGACAGGTGAGGGGAAAGATGCTATGGGATGATACGTCACATAAATAGTGAGTAAGATGGAATCTGCATACGTTATTTGTGTGATTTGTAACCAGGATAATGATGACAAAACTCTAAAATTTACAATAACTACTTTGGATAAAAGCAAATCAATATTAAAAATTAGAAAACAACATAATTTAAAATTTCATGATATTTCTTTGCCAGAGGAAGTTAATGATAATACAGGTTATCATGTGAAGTGTTACAAAAACTTTCTTGCTGTAATGAAAAATATCGCTAGAACGAACCAGTGACTTCATCCAATGTAGCAGCATGATCATCAGGTTTTTTTTTAATTAATTTATATCATCATCATCATTTCAGCCGGAAAACGTCAACTGCTGGACAAAGGCCTCCTCCAAGGATTTCCACAATAGTCGGTCTTGCGCTACCCGCATCCGACGGCTTCCCGCGATCCTCACAATATCGTCGGTCCACCTTGTAGGGGGCCTGCCCACGCTGCGTCTTCCGGTTCGTGGTCGCCACTCGAGAACCTTTCTGCCCCAGCGGCCGTCAGTTCTGCGAGCGATGTGCCCCACCAAATGCCACTTCAACTTAGTAGTTCTTCGGGCTATGTCGGTTACATTGGTTCGCCTGCGGATTTCATCATTCCTGATTGGATTTCACAGGGAAACTTCATTCAAGCATAGCTCGCTCCATTACTCCTTGGGTGGCCTTGAGTCTTATAAGGCCCATACTGAGCGACGACGTCTCTGATCCATAAGTCATCACTGGCAACACACACTGGTCGAAGACATTCGACTTAAGACACTGCGGTATTTTGGATGAGAAGATATCGCGTAGCCGCTGATAGAACGCTGGCCAGCCGAGTTGGATTCGACGATTGACCTCCTTCTCGAAGTTTTACCTACCTAGCTGGATGTTCTGACCTAGGTAAACATAATTGTCCACAACTTCGAGCGCAGAATTTCCAACCTTTACTTGAGTGGGTGCAACACGTTCGACATGATTTTCGTCTTGCCCATGTTCATTTGTAGACCCACTTGCTGACCCACTTATATAATTATTTTTTGTTAGGTTTCATCTATTGAGTAGTATTATTTTTTTTAAATCACTTTTCGGTCACCGAACCATGCTCACTACTAAATATATATTAATTAGCATGAATTATATTCAAATTATAGGCAGTTTTAAGTGCGGTACGGTTTATATAAGAACGGTAATAAAATAATGTGAAAATCGATGATTAATAGGAATAATTAAGAATAATAATTACTATAAAAATATAATTTTTTTATTACAATATATTACAAATTTATTAAAATATATTCCGGATTCATTAAACAGGATAATATATTAGTACTAGTCAAACAATTTCATATTTTTTCAAGAAGAAAGTGAAGATCGTTAATTATTATATGATAATATTTTTTATAATAATATTTAGAACACATTAAAGGTAATACGCAACTTTTTCATTTCATAAAAATATATTTCATGCATATAATTCAGCGCACGATCCGAGATTTAATGTTATTATTAATGTATTAAAATTTTGTTTCTTTTTAGATGATAAAATTAGCAATGAAGAATCATATGATGACGAAGAAAGTAATGATGACATATCAGATGATGATGAAGATTAATTTATAAACTTATGTATATTTTATTATAACTAATAAAAATATATTTACCTAACCTATTGGACCAATATTTATAAAGCTGATACCAGAAAACGCAGTGCGTTTCGAATCGCATACTATATACTTGTATGCGCTTCGCAGTTTCGCTTTAAATTTGGACAATATGACAAGCATGAATTTAATATTCTTGTACTAAATACAAGCCGATAGACAAATGCATCCACTATAAAAATATTACGTATTATGGAAGATGCGGTCGGCGCACATATTTTGTTTTCCCATAGAAAACAAAATAACATAAATTAAATATACTATTAATATGAAATATTTATCAATCTCCTTAATCACTAATTGTAGATAGTTTAGACAGTTTTATTACAAACGGCTCTCAAAGTCTAAAATTTTGTATGTTTAAATTTCCAAAAATCGGACGCATTATGATAACACTCAAGTTTTTTCCAATGATTAACATGTTGGGTATGTTGGACATATGTTCGAAGTAAAACTTTAGACAATTCAGTAATCAATTTAATGATCGTCATCGCTGCCCGATAGGTAAGTACCTAGCAAGCGCTTTCGTCATGCCTGTGTTGCCATGTGATTTTCGTCATGTTATTTAGTTAAATATTAATTTTACTCGGTGTAATGTTTTTACTTATTATTTTAAAAATGATTAAATATATTAAATCGACTCACGATACCTAATAACTACTTCACGGGTCGGACACGAATTTTGTTACACGTTGTATATATGAATGTAAATTTTATACACGCGAAATGTTGAAACTTTAGCAGAACCGAACACTATACAAACTCACGAAACTATAAAACTTATTATGCACAGTAAAGTCAGTGGTGCTTGCCTGGACTTGAACTACTAGGCCATCGTGGGTACTTTATTGATTTCGTAAAATTTATAATTCCCTTTCACTATCTAACGAGTATCTGCTTAATGATATGAAACTTAAGCTGCTTACGCTATCTTATAATAGTTGAAATTAATTAATTATTATCGTCTAAGGCGTTTTTGTTTCGCTCTTAATTGATATCGTCGAAGGTTTACATCGTGAACATGTGACAAGCTCAAAGCCGTATCTGGAGGTTCAAACTCTGGGATAATAATTTTTTTTTTGTTTGGTCCACAAATTGGAAGTCACAATCAGTCTAGAGTTAGAAGGATGGCATTGGTAATAGACTAGTTCTTTGAAAAAAATGCGTAATTCAGTTGGTTGGGTCAGATTGACTGCCCATTGGACTATGAGATTAAGTGAATAGTGTGCTTCTGTGTTTGCGCATAAGTTGGAGAAAGTATGGTTTTGCTAAAATACATAAAAAAAAGAAACATATAATAAAGTGCTCAAATTATCTTAACATAAGTCTAAATTAAAACATAACAGACTTATGTTAATAAAATAAAAGAAAAAATACAATAAAATAACAGAAATAAGACGCCGTCACATCTTCCAACTTTCTGGAAAAGAAAAAGTTATAGGGACAACACCTGCTTCCCCGCTAACACGTGGGCGAAACCGCGGGCGAAATCTAGTTTACTATTTATAAATCCCATTTGTATGTTACTGCGATAGTAACACTAACACAGAGTTTCGATATGGTTCCACTGAGTAATCTATCAAGTTGTAATATTAAGGGATGATCTGTAATGATTACTATTACATTATATAGTCTATAATAGTAGTTTTATAAATCACAATATCGGACTATAAAGTAATACCTAAGAAGCCAACGAATTGGCAATCCGCCTGGTTCTGCGAATGACGGGTGGCGGTAACTCTTAACATCAGGGGACCCATCCACTTATTTATTTGTAAAAATATAATGTACTCGGATATCAATAAGTTTTCCTATATATAATATAATAAAATATATGTATATATACATATATATATATATATATATATATATATATATATATATATATATATATATATATATGTGAATATATATATTTATATATAGATATATAGGAAAACTAAAATATATATATATATACTAGCTGCCCGTACTTCGTACGGGTAAAATAAGGATTTTATCCCGTATATTTTTTAATCAATAAGATATGAACATTCGCCCATACAGTACAGTGTATGCGTGTTCGGTACAGGGCATATAATAATAATGTATAAAATAAAGTACATCATGCTCTATATATTTTTTCATTTATTGGAACAAAGTTCTTTTACTACTGCAAAGTAGTGACCTGGCAGTAATTGTAATGTAACAAAAAAGCGTTGTCCTTCAAGCGACCTTTCCCCTCTTTCTTTCTTACTGATTCTTTCTATTCTAGAGGTTGTATGTGTGTATGTGTAAGTGTGCAATTTTCCAGATTTGACAATAAGGATTGTGTGCGGCCAATGAGATAATCTCAATTCTATACAAATGTAAATATAATTTGAATTCTTTTTTTAACTTATAACTCGCTATTTTATATTTAATTTTGAATAAATTACTATTTTTCTGAAATATTAAGTGGCTGGCTGCTGCGTCGACCAGGAGAGAAGTGCGTCTCTGCTTGCTGACCGGCCGAAGTGCAGTGTGCTGTGCCAAGGTCACTGAGAAGACTGTGGGTGATGACCAGGAATGCGCGTCCGCTGCATGCTGGTGGTCAGGATACCCGTAGTAGTCGTGGATGCTGGCTGGCTGTATGACTCGCTGCTCGAAAGCTTGAGGAAGTGATGATGACGTCACGATGACGTAGCTTTGCGAAGGCTGCGCTGACGTTCATGCTCGAGGTCACCAGTTTGGGAACTGGCCATTGATAAAAAAGTAAGATGTGATAAAAAAGTAAGAATAATTTCCTCCTTTTTTTTAGCTGAAAAAATGTATTTGCGCGTTTCTCCCACATGAAGTGGGGGGTATGTGGGGCTCACCGGCGCTGAAGGTGCCGGAATACCCACTAAAAAACAGCGGTATCCTCTCCGTTTAGTCGGGGGGCGCCACGGGATTGCTTGCGCATGCTACCGTGACGCCCCGGGGTTCCCGGATACAGGGAACCCCCTAAGCCCCGGTGTCTGTTAAGGTGCGCATAGCGCCTACGCCTTCTCCCCGGTCTTCTTCGACGGATCGAATCAGCGGAGGCATTTTCCTCGCGCTGCCACTCCGCGGCCTCCTTTTGCGACATGACACTCTCGCAGAAAGGGATGGCATGGCATGGCATTAATCACGCTCGGCAGCGAGAGATCTCCACCGACTATCGCCGCCAGGGTATGCTTCTGAGGCCCTCGCAGCACACTCCTAAGAATAATTTTCTAGTGACCGATTTCGACCGCGATGGCCAATCTCAAGAAAGATTTGCCAACTACGCAGGACGTATTATAGTGCAAAAGTGTGTGCGTTAACACAGATGCACTCTCATAATCCGATAGGATAGCATCTAAAATTATTTTATTGAAAAACTATTGTAGTTTTTAAATAAAAATAATTTTAGATGGCTTTCGGTGCATCATAAAGGTATATCCGATTTCTATACGACGTGTGTTTATATGTACTCGTTTTAAAAATTTGACTTATTTTTAGTTACAAAACGACTTAGAACTGAATGTAATAATGTGTACCGTACAAAGTTTTGAACTCGACTTCGCCTTAGTTTTAGGAAAATCAAGGGAATTTTATTCAAGCGTGCGCGACTGTTATTTACCGTTTTTGTATAAAATCTTAAGTTTCTCCGACCCCTTAAAGGGCGACCCTAATAAATACAGGTAAGTAATGTCGGTGAATCTACCGTTTCTTGCAATAAAACGAATAATCTTTTAATTTCTTCAAAATATTCTTATTAAAATTACATCTTATAACATGCTCTGTTCTAAATTTAATTTGTATTAAGCTATTATTTTTATATTACGTCATATTAAACTATATATTACGTAATCAAAGGTTATTTATCTATTCAATTGATCATTTACTTTTCTTTTGCGTTTACGACGGAAGACGAACCAATGACCAAATAACTGTCACTATGGATCTCACTTTCAACTATTACACTGTTAGTTATAAATACTATAAATGTATGTTAGTATTAAGAATTTCTTTTTATTTTTTTTTTTTTTTTTTTTTTTTATTGTATAGGTTGGCGGACGAGCATATGGGCCACCTGATGGTAAGTTATCACCAACGCCCATAGACAATGGCATTGTAAGAAATGTTAACCATCACTTACATTGCCAATGCGCCACCAACCTTGGGAACTAAGATGTTATGTCCCTTGTGCCTGTAATTACACTGGCTCACTCACCCTTCAAACCGGAACACAACAATACAAAGTACTGCTGTTTTGCGGTAGAATATCTGATGAGTGGGTGGTACCTACCCAGACGAGCTTGCACAAAGCTCTACCACCAACTAACTACTCAAACCCTTATTGTTACATTTACGATAGTACTTGTCAGTTGTAATGTCATTCCTGAAACAGGACGTTTAAAATTTGGGTTTTCGAGTCATCTTCGCCAGATTCGCCATTGACCAAGGAGGACATCCTTTCATCATCAAAGTAAAGTAAGAGCCTGGAAATGTAATACTGCTAGGCTAATAATAATAATAATAATATATTATAAATACAAACCCAACACTCTACTAGAAAATAATAGTTACAGGATATACGGGGACAGAACTATAATCACAGATAAAACAATACATTTCAATAGACCGATATCACATTTCATGACAAAATTAACAAAACTATTTATATTATTGGTTTGGCTATCCCTAACACCCATAACATACAGTCGACAATTTCGGAAAAGCTCAGTAAATACCAAAATCTAGCAATAGAATTGCGTCAGTGGTGAGCAAACACTATCCATATTGTTCCCATTGTCATAACATCAACTGGAGTCGTACCTGAAAGCCTACTACGTAGCCTTGATATGTTACAGGTTACTCAACACACTCATCATCTACTCCAAAAGGCAATCATACTCAACACATGTCGTCTCACTCGCAAGTTCCTTACGACTTCATCCATCTCATCTACTTATACGATCACCTAGCATCTACTCGCGCTTGGCTACGGCCCGTGTGTTTAGGTTTTTGTTACCTCATAGGAGAGAAAATGTAAAATAACAGTATAATAATAATAATAAATAACTTTATTGCACAATTACAAAGGAAAAAAAAAAACAAATCAAATATAAATAAAAAGAAAAAACATTTTTTTTTGTAAGAGGAGGCAAACGAGCAGGATGCTCACCTGATGGAAAGTGACTACTACCGCCCATGGACATCTGCAACATCCGAGGACTTGCAGATGCGTTGCTGGCCTTTGAGGAAAGGGTACGTTCTCTTCTTGAAGGTTGCAATGTCATATCGGTTCGGAAAAGTCACCGGCGAAAGCTGATTCCACAGAGTGATTGTGCGAGGCAGGAAATGCCTTAGGAAAAGCGCTGTTGTGGATTTCCAAACATCGAGGTGGTGAGGATGGAATTTTGAGTTCTGGCGCGATGTCCAGTGGTGAAATTCAGCGGCCAGGACTAAACCAAACAACTCCTCAGAACACTCCCCGTGATATATGCGATAGAGGATGCAGAGTGACCCAACATCTCTATGCAAATCCAAAGGATCAAGCCGGTCGGTAATACCTTGATCATCGACAATTCGAACTGCTCTACGTTGAATGCGGTTAAAAGGATGAAGCTGGTACTGGGGAGCTCACGCCCAGAGGTGAGAGCAGTACTCCATGTGGGGCCGAATTTGCGCCTTGTAAAGTTTTAGGCGATGGGCCGACGTGAAATACTGAGACAGTATTTCACGTCGGCCCTTGCCTTGTTGAGCACTCCAAGCTTTTTGGAAGCCAATTTGGATTTAACTTCCAGTTGACCGCGGAACTGAACAGCGTTCGAAATCTCGACGCCAAGTATCCCGATACTGGCTGTGGCAGTGAGGGGAGTATTCTCGAAATGAGGGGACATGACAAAGGGAGACCTTTTTGCGGTTAACGCGTAAACTTGAGTCTTATTGGGGTTAAATTGGACCAAGTTTAGTCGGCCCCAGTCCGAGACTTTGGTTAGCAGGGTCTCGACTTCAGACACAAGTTTGTTCCGACATTCGTCGACGTGTTCCCGAGAAATATTAGCACGGCCGGTGTAAAGGGCGTCTTCAGTGCTGTCATCCGCATAGCAGAGAATGTTACTAATTTGTAACATATCATTGATATGCAGAAGAAACAGAGTAGGTGAAAGAACGCAGCCTTGTGGAACACCAGAATTGACAGATTTTAGGTCAGAGCATGCACCGTCGACAACGACCTTGATGCTCCGATTTGCCAAAAAGCTGGTGATCCATTTGCATAATTTCTCGGGAAGCCCGTAGGAAGGAAGCTTCGAGAGTAGCGCTTTGTGCTATACCCGATCGAAGGCTTTCGCTATGTCCAGACTGACTGCTAATGCCTCCCAATTGGACTCAACCGCAGTAACCCATCTGTGAGTAAGGTAAACTAGAAGATCACCCGCTGAGCGACCCCGACGGAAGCCGTACTGGCGGTCGCTAATCATCTGGTGCTCCTCTAGGTACCGCAGGAGCTGGCAGTTAATAATGGACTCCATTATCTTGGAGAACAAGGAGGTGATAGCAATAGGCCTATAATTTGTTGGATCAGAGCGATTGCCTTTTTTAGGGATCGGGTGCACCAAAGCAGTCTTCCAGGAATTCGGGACTATGCCTAATGTGTAGGAGTGGCGGAAAAGACGCGTTAAGACCGGTGCCAACTCAGGAGCACAAGTACGCAGCACGATTGGAAGAATGCCATCGGACCCACTCGACTTATGGATGTCCAAGGAAAGAAGTGCTTTACGAACTGCACTCTGCCGAAATTTAATTTCCAGCATCATGGTATCACACCGCAAGATTGTCGGTGGTGTCTTTCCCTGATTATCAAGAGTCGAGTTGGACGCGAAGAGAGATCCCAAAACTGACGAGAGCAGATATCCTCTCTGACGTAAACGCACACCCCAGCCCGTGGTACAAAGGAATGTTCCAACTTGTACCCCGGGTAGGAGAGGAATGAGGTGTCCGCCGGGGACGATATCTGGGTCTCGGTTAAAAAGAGCAAGGCCGGCTTCGCCGTCTCAAGATGGAAGTGGACGGCGTTTAAGTTGGAATTCAGAATTTGTGGACTAGTCCCGCAGTTAGTGTCCACGTTTCGGCACCATATATCATGGCAGGTAAGACGCATTGGTTGAAGACTTTCGTCTTCAAACATTGCGGTATAGACGACGTGAGGACTTGACGAAGGCTGCCAAATGCTGCCCATCCCAAGCGAATTCTTCGATCGGCTTCCTTCTCGAAGTTGTTCCTACCGACTTGTATGACCTGTCCTAGGTAGGTATATTTACAAACAACTTCGAGAGGTTTCCCTTCGATGTATATTGGTCCCGGCACGACATGCCTATTGAACATTACTTTGGTCTTGTCAAAGGCTACGCAGTATTTCGGTGAGTTGTTCCAGCGACTCTGTTATGATAACGATATCATCGGCAAATCGAAGGTGTGAGATGCACTCGCCGTTTACATTGAGTCCATATCCAGTCCAATCCAGCGTCTTGAAGACGTCTTCCAACGCGTTGGTGAATAGTTTCGGGGATATTACATCCCCCTGTCTCACCCCTCTGCGCAGTTGGATCGCCTTCATCTTATGGCCCTGGATGTGGACAGTCATTGTAGCGGCATTGTACAGACATCTCAGTACCTCGATATATCTCCAATCGATATGACATCTCTGCAATGAGTCGAGCACAGCCCAGGTTTCGATGGAGTCAAAGGCTTTCTCGTAATCCACGAAAGCCATACACAGTGGCTGATTGTACTCTTCGGTCTTCTGCACAATCTGCCGAACAGTATGGATGTGGTCTACGGTGCTGTAGCCTGATCGAAAGCCGGCTTGCTCTGGGGGCTGGAACGTCAAGTCGTCTGGCGAGACGGTTCGTGACGACTCTTGAGAACAGCTTATACACGTGACTCAGGAGGGAGATTGGTCTGTAGTTTTTCAAGAGGGTTTTATCACCTTTCTTGAAAAACAGTACCACCTCACTCCAGCTCCACGTTTCCGGGGTCTTGCCATGTTGGATGACGGAATTAAAGAGGCTTGCTAGCTCTTTCAGGACCGGAGTACAGCCTGCCTTAAGCAACTCTGTTGTGATTCCGTCATCTCCCGGAGCTTTGTTGTTTTTAAGCTGTTCTAGAGCCGCCCTTATCTCGCCTTGGTCAACGACTGGGAGCTCCTCGGAGTAATGGCACGTAAGAGGGGCGCGCTGGTCATCAATACTGATTCCCACAGTTTTATCCGATCTTGAAGAGAACAGCTGCCCATAAAACCTCTCTACTTCTCCGACGATCTCGGGCCTTGAGGTAACGACCCTACCATTTTCAGTTTTAAGTTTTGTCAGACACGGCCTCCCAAACTTGCGAGCGAACACTTTCGATCCCCGATTTTGCTCAATCGCAGCCGTGATGGCACGGGTATTGGAGCATCGGAGATCGCGTCGCGTCAGCGTTTTTATTGTTCGGTTTAAGGCCTTATCTGACAAAAACGATGGTAGTTCTCGTCGTTTCCTCATGAGCTCGATTGTCTCAGCAAAGAGTCTTGAGCAGCTTAGAGCATGGTAGGTCGGAGAGTAGACCTCATTAGTCACGATCTTTCGGCTTTGAAGTCGATATCTAGAGTGCCTCGAACCAAGCGGTGATCACTACCGGTATTAAACCTGTTGATCACTGAGACATCTCTATATATGTGCCTTTTATTCGAAATGATAAAGTCTATCTCGTTCCTTGTCACGTTATCGGGGCTTTGCCAGGTCCACCTCCTCTGGGGCTTCTTTTCAAAGGAAGAATTCATCAAAAAGAGCCCCTGCGCTTCGAGAAAGTTTACCAGCATTTGCCCCCTGTGATTTCTGCAGCCCAAGCCGTAAGGTTCGAATTTCGATTCACCGCTATCTTGTACTCCCACTTTAGCATTAAAGTCTCCCATAACAACATTGTAGTGGCCCTTCGAGGTGTTGTTAAGGGCCTTTGCGATGTCCTCGTACATCGCTTCTACCACATCATCGGAGTATGCCGAAGTTGGCGCATATACCTGTACGACCTTCAGGGAGTACCTGTCGGAAAGTTTTAGGACAAGGTACGCTACCTGGTTCGACACACTACTGATTTCTACAATGCTGCTAATGATATCCTTTTTGACTAGAAAACCGACACCACCCTGGGAGAGTTTATCACCATCGCGGAAGTAGAGTAAGTTACCGGACTCTAGAGTTATCGTGTTCTCCCCCTGACTTCGGACTTCAGATAACCCCAGTATGTGCCAGTTTATATGACTTAACTCTACTTCTAATTCGGCGAGGTGATGGTCCAGCCTTATCGCGCGTCCATTATACGTTGCCATGTGTAGTCGTCTATGGTAGCCTGCCATGAACCGGTGATTCTTCGCACCCCCTGCCCTGCCGATACCGTGACCGCTACCTTGGTCGGGCCTTTTTTTCAGCGCATCTACCATATGGGAGGGCTTGCCCATACTCGCCGCGCTGGGCAGGCGTGTTGGCGAGCGCAGTAGGGCGGTAGTTGTTTACGGGGGAGACGCTGCTGCCCATCCCCCCTTTTCCCAGTCCCTTAGTCGCCTCTTACGACACCTACGGGGAAGAGATAGGGGAGTGCTAAGCCCGGCACTCCACAGGCACTACCACTATAAAATAATAAAAAAAAAGCTAAGGAAGGATGATGCATGCAAGGGGCGGTCTTATCACTCAAGTAGTGATCTCTTCCGGGCGAGTGCATTATATATACATACATATATAAAAATATACATAATACATATATAAGTTTATATAAAATACAACATATCAATATATATATAAAAAAATAAATGTATAAATAGTACAAAATAAATAATAGGTCGCATTTATAATACTACAGCTACAGTGGCCAGAGTGAAGTGTGAAGGAAGTGAGTAAGTACGGTTAAAGCGACAGGTAATAGTTTTTAGTACGAAGTTTGAAGATGGAAATTGAAGAGGATTGACGGATATCGAATGGAAGTGCGTTTCACAGTCTCACTGCCTTAGCCGTGAAGGAGTTAGCATAATATAATTTGGAATGGCATATGAGCACACTTAACTTATTATCACTCTGGGAGCGAAGATTAAGTTGAAGAGTCGATTCTGAACCAAGAAAAGTAAAGCGTTCCTTTAGATAGGGAGGTGTACAGGGGTGAAATATAGTAGAATAGAGGAGAGAAAGAACATGTAAGTTGCAACGGTCTTTGATAGTGAGCCACCGGAGGGCAGAGCGATATTGCGAAATATGATCGAATTTCTTTAGTCCAAATATGAATCTAATGCAGATATTTTGTAGGCGTTCCAATTTGTTGACTAGTTCTTCTGATAAATCAGGGTAACACGCGTCCGCATAGTCCAAAATTGGGTGCAGAAGGCAGTTAGCAAGTAGTATTTTTGTTTTAATAGGTAGGAAATTTTTCATCCTTTGAAGAGAATGGATTGGCGCGAAAATTTTACCGCTAATTTCAGTAACCAGTGGTCGCCAGGTAAAGGAAGGATCCATTAAAATACCTAGATTTTTGACAACGTTGCTATAAGGCAAAGTCATCCCATCAAAAATAACGTCAGGTATGTCAATTTTGTTATTTTACATAGTTGCCTAGGGCTGCCAATAATACGGTAGCATGCGCAAGCGATCCCGTGGCACTCCCGTTAAGACGGGAAGGGTACCGCATACCCCCCTCACTGTTCCCGTGGGGGGAAACGCGTCATGCGTTTTCCCAGCGTCAAAAAAAAAAAAAAGGGCTGCCAATAATGCGTAATTGTGACTTACATTAATGGATAATCCAAATGATCTACTCCAGTTGGTAATAGTGTTAAGGTCAGAGTTTAATCTACCTATAGCATCTACAATGTTCTTAACTGGTGTAGTCAAATAGATCTGCAGGTCATCGGCATACAAGTGAAAAGGGAGGGAGAGAAGAGTGGTGACAGTGTTGATGAAGATAGAAAATAAAAGCGATGAAAGTACACTACCCTGAGGAACACCAGCGCTGAAGAGCAACGGTATTCAGGATGTACTCGCTGTTGGCGTCCATATAGATAGGTTCGGAACCAATCAACAACATCTGACAATATGTTGATTGAGTCCAGGAAGTCAACCGTATTAAACGCGTTGCTGAAGTCTAGTAAAGCTATTATACAAACATGCCTTTGATCTAATCCCTATCGAACGTCATCAAAAACTTTAGTAAGTGCCGTCACAGTACTGTGTCCCAAACGAAATCCAGACTGGAAAGGGCTCAAGATATCATGTTGTGACAGGAATAGAGTAAGCTGGGAGTGGACAATACGTTCAAACACTTTAGACAGGAAAGGAAGGATACAAATTGGTCGATAGTGTGGAGGAGTTGTAGGATTTGAAACCTTAGGGATAGGAATAATATGAGCAACACGCCAGGCACTAGGAAACGTTTTAGAGGACAACGAAAAGTTAAATAAATGGCAGAGGATAGGTGTAACTTTATTCAGAACTAAGGTTATCATTTTTCGGCTTATACTGTCATTACCCGTCGCGTCAGAGGTAATAGCGGACACGTGCTTTATAACGTCGTCGTCGGTGACAGTACTGAAGGAAAATATGGGATAATCAGGTTTTATTTGTGCACTAAGATAAGCTATAGTTTTATATTTATGGGCGTTATTAAAATTACCTAAGTTAGAAAAGTGGCAGTTAATACCTATCCTTTTGAGAAGGAAGTTAAGAATTAATTCCACTTTGCTGCTTTAATGCGGGTAGAAGAATATATTGATGCTGCTTCAAAATAAAAATAAAATAAATACTTTATTTAAATGTGTCGATGTGGATCAAAATGGGAATAGGTTCATACCAGGTACGCGAAGTTTCATACGCTTAATTTGAGTTTGTAAATACATCTCATGCTCGGTGGAGTGAGGAAACCTGAGTGTTGGTTGACTGCATGTGTCGATAAAAATAGGATGGAGACTAAACATTCTTCTCAAATGCAATGGAAAATTTACAAACTTACTAAATAGACTTACGGGTAAGTACTTTCAAATCGTTATTTCACAAGATTTTAGAATTCATTAAAAGCTATAACTAGTTTACTCGGTGGTAGGGCTTTGTGCAAGATCGTCTGGGTAGGTACCATCCACTCATCAAATATTCTATCGCAAAACAGCAGTACTTTGTATTATTGTGTTGCGGTTTGTAGGGTGTGTGAGCCAGTGTAATTACAAAGGGACGTAACATCAGTTCCCAAGGTTGGTGGCGCTCACTATCTCCTTACGAGTCCAGTCATTTCAATTGATTTTGAAATATTTATTGTGATTATATATTATAAGCAGAAATTGGGGTCACAATGAAAGGTATGATCATTATGGTAAAAAATAATTGTTATTATTTATATTTAGAAGACAGTATTTTTGTATTTTCAAGTGCTTTGTCTGATATCTTTGGTCACAAATCAAGTCCTATTCTCCAATTATACTTTTAGGTATTCACATTATTAAATTTAATTGTTCATCATTATGTCGTAAAACGAATTTAGATTAGTGAAATAATATCATATTTCGACTGTATACCTTTACGTTTAAATCAGCGGCGTAATTAACTTAATTAACAAGTACATATCTGGTTACTAGGAAAATATGTATTTAAAATCATTTAAGTGTAACACATCCGAGATGGGTCAATGGACGAACAATATGAATGCAATGGTTACAAGTTCAAATCTGAGCAAACTACAGATGAATGGAAAACGTCGCAAGGAAACTTACAAGTGTTGGCTGGAATTCGGCCACTTTCATACACCCGCCCTGGATTAACGTGATGTTTTCAGCTTCACACTTTCTCCTGAAAAGATAAAGAGGCCTTTGTCCAGTTTTGGGACATACGTTCTACTTTATACAATATACAATTGATTTATGGTAGAAGTGTTATACTTTTAATAAAACACAAACCAGCGTCAAAAAAAGTATTTCGATTTCGGAATTGCTTCACTAGTCACTATCCAAGATTGTGACAATCTGTTCTTCATAATCTTTAAATTATTTTAACTATATAAATATGATGATGACGATTTCCTTCTGACCGGACCTCATTGACCGGCACATATAATGCAATTTCTATTCACTCACTCTTATAATCCAATGATACGGCAATTTGACACGACCTGAAAGAGTTTTTACCCAGCAAAGAGACTTTAACCTAGGAATTTGGGATTTGCGGTTTTATATCTAGCCACTAGGCTGGCACTAACGAGGTAGTAAATTCAAAATGCATAATTTGTACTATCCAGTATGTATTGTAATAGCATTAATATAATCTCAGCACTAATCTTGTACCTGTTTATCTCATTAAATATGAGAGTATCATATTATATAGTAACGGATTATCTATAACAAAGTATTTATGTATGTTATTTAATATATATTTGAAATTGAATTTGGATTCATAGCTATCTTACATACGAAATTCCTATTTGAGCTTAATTTCCACCGGGACGAGAGTTTGTCGACATGTGAATTTAGGATAAGAATAGCCTAAGATGTACATGCATACACATAGATACAATATATCAAATACTAACTTAACTTTCTTATGTTTATAATTTTATATTTCCTTCACTATTAGCTATAATATTATATTAGGGGTGTATGAAAAAAAATACCGTTTTATCAAAATCAAAATTGCAAAGGACTGTAAATAGCTTTATCCTATGTAATACTTAAACCAACATTTAATAATACCTTTAGAGAATTCTTTAAGCTGATTAAACAATAATCTCATTCGACTACTACAAAAAAAGCCTCAGTTTAGGTCAGCATAAATCAAAAATCAAATAAATGGATAAATCAAAAAAGAAAAAAACCATGCCTTGTGTTTTTTGGAAATTTGAAGATTTTGTTCCCGATAGATGTTCTATGAACTCTGAACTATACTGCGATCAACTGCAAATATTGTACGTGAAGTCTTCAGAGCGTTATCCTGCTTTGATCAACCCAAAAGGATTTTCCTTGAACCAAATAAAAGCTTGAAGAATTTCATGGTTGAACTCCTGTCTTATCCACCATGTAGTCCAGTCCTCGTACCATCATATTAATATATGTTTCGATCCATGACCCATTTTCTTCAAGGGGAAAAATTTGATGATTTTACGGAAGTTGAAATTGCGGTCTAAGAATTCTTTGACAGCCATCCCGAGGAATGGTATCAGCGTGGGATCGAGCAATTGGCTAGCAGGTGCCTAATGACGGTAGATAACAATGGACTATGCTTTGAGTATTAATTGTATTTTATATGAAAGAAAAAGAAAAGAATACAAATATTTGGTTAAAACGGATTTTTTTATGCGCCCCATTATTTTTTTTTATTTTTTATTATACGTGTGTATTTCTGCTTATATGTGAGTATATTGTCATTAGTCATTTTTCGTTTTTCAGTACTACAGTACATTTCATTCATTCTAAAATAAATGTTTCAAAAAATATAATCGTAATGAATGTTATAAATGCGAACGTTATTTATTTGTTTTTTGTTTTGCTCTCACTTTAACTACTCAACCGATAATACTAAATATAACTAAATGTGTGCGTTTTATTACTGTAGTATTTGCGAGTAAGTAATAGTTACATTATATGATTTCATATAAATGCACTTGGAAACTTGTTAGTGCTTGTCGCTTGGGTCATGTATTTTGTTTAGATTTATACTTGTCCTGAATAAAATATAAAATCTTAAATTAAATATTTAAAAAACTAAGCTAAAAATACTTTACTCGGTGGTAGAGCTTTGTGCAAGCTCGTCTGGGTAGGTACCACCCACTCATCAGATATTCTACCGCAAAACAGCAGTACTTTGTGTTGTTGTGTTCCGGTTTGAAGGGTGAGTGAGCCAGTGTAATTACAGGCACAAGGGACATAACATCTTAGTTCCCAAGGTTGGTGGCGCAGTGGTGATGTTGTTTTTTTTTTAAAGAAATATACAAACCACTGTCTATGGGCGTTGGTGACCACTTACCATCAGTTGGCCCACATGCTCGTCCACTAATATATACCATAAAAAAAACCATTTCTCCCTACATACAATATAATTTTTGCCAAGCAAAAAATCAACAATAATATATAACATAAATATTGTAAAATGTTTTTCGATTTATTTTTAAATTCGATAACAACTTATATTCTTTTGTGTGTATATTTTTTACCAAATAAATAATAAATATTTATGATTTACTAAATTGACGAGCCGGTTGCCGTGGTTAATAGATACTTGCCTTTCGCACCGCAGGTCGTGGGTTCGATTTCCCACCCAGGACAGACATGTGTGCAAGAACATGATTGTTTGTCCTGAGTGCGGATATCTATATAAGTATGTAATAACAAACGAAAAGTAGGATATGTAAATATATCAGTTGTCTGGTTTCCATAGTACAAGCTCTGCTTAGTTTGGGATCAGATGGCCGTGTGTGAAAAATGTTCCAGGATATTATTATTATAATTATTAGCATATTTTATTAAATTTACTTCTACGTATTTACATTGAGGTCGTTTTGGTATAATTAATTTAATATTATTTCTAGTTATTTCATAATTAGATATTCCGTACAAATCAAATTATATTATCGAAACAATCAAAATATTGTACGCGAAATAATGAAAAGACCAGATCTTTCTTTCTTTTCACATTTTATTTATATCAATTATAATTAACAAAAATAGATATGTTTTCTTAAGATTATTAAACATATTGATAATATATTTGATGACTAATGACTAAACTATATTTCAATAAGGAAAAAAATGTGACAGTGCTATGATCACTTAGTGGTACGTCTGGGTAGGTATCGCCCACTCATTAGATATTCTATAGTAAAGCAACAGTACCTGTTTGTTTTGTGTTCCGTTTGAAGGGAAAGTGTAACTACAGATAACAATATAACGTCTTGGTTTCCTTTGGCAATGTAAGGAACGGTTAACGTTTCTTACGGTGCCAATGTCTGTAGGTGATGGTGACCACCTGCCACCAGGTTAGGTACATATTTTATACAAAAAAAGGATCACGTTCCGAAAGAGGCGTGTATGGAAGGCACGGATAAGTTTTGATATTTGGCTTACTTTACGTGCGCTCTAAATATCACGAGTTTTATCGTAGATACGCAGTTTTTCAGCGATCAAGGTTATGTTAACGCGGTCGTAACGATCTCATAAAACCAACACCCCATCATACGCAAAATGTGTTCTATGGCGTTTTCACGTTATGAATTTTTTTTTCACCAAATCACAATATCATGTACTGCCCCATCGCTTTCATTAATTTAATTTAAATTAAACTAAATGTTTCTTTATTAAATATAACATGTGAAAAAAATTATAAATTTCGTATTATTATATTGTTATTCGGACAAAATGAATCTGTTCGACCTGTCTTATTTCCCATTTTTCAGGCGAACGCAGCTGCATTACTTTGTTTACATACAAGCAAAGAGTTTTGTCTGATATTTTGTCTGTTTTGATGCGATAAACTCAAAGTTTGGTAGGTACCAAACAGATTTTATACGTTTTTCACCCAATAGACGGAGTAATTCATGAGGCGTATTATTTATTAAGATTTTATGTAAATTGGTTGAAATATGACGATGGTTGTTGAATATAACGAAAAAAGACATGTCGACTTCGTGCTTTACTGACGTGCGCCACGTTAACCAATAGACTTTTATGTATTAAGATATAAACATTTTATGTAGACACTCATTCTACCCATAGGAGGCCAGAAAGATTAGCTGATGTTTACCAGTTTACCAGTTTTGACGTGATAACGTCTTATAAATCAATAAACTCCGACTGCACGCACGAAAAAGCATGACTCATTGTCACGTTCCGCCTGAGCCGAGAGTGCAAGCGAAAGCGCGAAACAAGCGATAACTAAGCTTTTGGCTTGTGACGCATCTATCTCTCTTCCACTCCATCGGCAGATGCATCCGAGTAAAATTATCGTCCGTAAACCGACTTTACATACGACCAATTTGTGTCATTCAATGTTAAATTAAATTGTTCATTTATATTATAAGTTAGTGGACGAGCAAATAGGCCACCTGATGTTAAGTGATCACCACCATAGACATTGACGATGTAAGAAAAATAAACTATTCTTTACCTTAGGAACAAAAATGTTATGCCCCTTGTGTCTGTAGTCACACTGGCTCACTCACCCTTCACACCGGAACACACCAATGTTAATTACTACTGTATGGCGGATAGAAGTGGTGACCAGACGGTGATGGTGGTGAGTTCCGGTCATGTTAGATTTGCCGTCTCACTGGATTATGAGAGTGAGGGACTAGAGAGTGCACCTGTGCGTGTACATATTATGTCCTGTGCAGTTGCCTAGTCTCCCCTGGGTATTGCCGTCATGTTCAAAATTAGGAGAAACGTTATCACTATTATGTCGTTGATAGTTTCAATTTAGTTAAGTAGATATTTATATACAAAAATATCCAGAAAAAACAATCGCGTAAGTCAGAAGTATGCTAAACCAAACAGATTCGAAAGAATCTTTGTTTAATACTTTTTAAGGATTGTATTTAAATATAAACAAAACGTTTACATTTTATAATGGATTCTTCTTCGAAAGCAGAGCACGAGCAGAGGATTTCCACGCTGTGGTTTCGTGATCATTACCCATCAACAACGTTTACATTGCTAATGCGCCACCTTGGAAACTAAGATGTTATGTCCCTTGTGCTTGTAATTACACTGGCTCACTCACCTTCAAACCGGAACACAACAGTACCAAGTACTACTGTTTTGCGGTAGAATATCTTGTGTAGTAGGTTATAGTAATTGTCTCTTCAGTAATTGTTTGCTCACAACGACTCTGGCTTATTCACGTTTCCCAGGATCTGGAAATAATATTAGTGCATTACTTTTTGTTTTGAAGTAAATTATTTGATGCTTTTGAACTGCAGCAGTAGCTCAAACTAAGCCGAAAGCTTAGACGATATTGTACAAATTTAGACTGATATGACCTGAGCCAACAAATGGTCCATGACAGCAGATTAGATAAGACCACACAAGTGGCTCAGTTTTCATTAATTAATAGAAAGCCTATGCAAGATGGCCCAGTGGTAAGGACGCGTGAATCTTAACCGATGTTCGTGGGTTCAAACCCGGGCAAGCATCATTGATTCATTCATGTGCTTAATTTATGATTATAATTCATCTCGTGCTTAACGGTGAAGGAATGTGTCAAATTTCACTGAAATTCTGTCACATGTGAATTCCACCAACCCGCATTGGAGCAGCGTGAAGAAGAGAAGAGGCCTTAGCCCAGCAGTGGGACATTCACAGGTTGTTACTTTACTACTATGCAAGATGATAACTTTAGTTGCTTTACAAATTTCAATAAAATTAATGATCACTTAAATTATACAAATGTTATTGCTATTAATTGTCATCAGGCGCCTGGCTCATTTCACGAGTTAAAGTTTAGCACTCATCATTCAATTGTCTAAGAATCTTTACACAAGTTTAGACTTTTATTAAATGCTGCATATCTAAATATACACCCCCCTCGAGGGGCGAGTATCACCGTCCGTGGGACGGTGATAAATGTAAAGGCTCAGATGAGGTATCTGGGCCTGATCCTGGACGGAAGATGGAGCTTCGGGCAGCACTTTGTCCAACTGGGTCCGAAGCTTATTAACGCTGCTGCTGCCTTGGGCCGCCTCCTACCCAATGTAGGAGGGCCGGAATCACCGCCTACACGTCTCAGTAGCATGCGCAAGCGATCTCGTGGCGCCCTCCGACCAGACGGAGAGGATACCGCTGGTTTTGTAGTGGGTATTCCGGCGCCTTCAGTGCCGGCGAGCCCCACATACCCCCCCACTTCATGTGGGGGAAACGCGTAATGCGTTTTTCCAGCGACAAAAAAAAATATCTATATATACACGTATATATTCTTAAATATATTTCTTTTAAAATGAAAATACAATTATGTTCTAAAAATAAGTAAAAGTGCAGTACAGCCTGTAAATAGGTAACAAAAAATTATATTTAAATCTCAAGTATGATAAGTCTCGAGTAAGTAGATGGTACATGTCTAGACAAGTTTAATCGAATCATAAACTTTTTTATGAAATACTTAAATCGAGACATATTTTGGTTCACGCTAAATACGTGTTGTTTTCAGCTTATAATTCACAAATGTAATCAAAGCACCAATGAATTTTCATGTGCTTCATTTGTGTGTAATGTATTTGTTATATATTGGCCAATAAAAAAAAAAAAAAAAATAAGCTTGAAATCTTTTCCTCGAAAAAAATGGAAACTCAAGTCCAGCAGCAACCATTACACTTATGTAAAACCCTATATTATAATATAAAATATCTCAACAAATAAAAATATATAAAATATAATTAAAGCTGTTTTGTAAAATATATTAGTACCTATAAGTTTAGTTTTAAAACCAAACGCTTTCGGTATGTGATCACGTCTTACAGAAAACTTGCTTTGTCGTTGTGGTATTTCTCACTAACATTCTAGAAACTGTAACAATACATTTTAAAAGATATACATCGGTTGGTTTTGTAATTAAAGTTTAAAGGAATTTATTTTGTAACTGCAAGAAAATGTATTCAATTATAATAATCACAAGCGGTATTGTTTTTCTTTTGTATCAAATAATTTTAATTAAGTTAATGTATTTCTCAATTCAATTAATTAATATGCAAAAAGCAATTTGCTTCTAAATTTACTAAAAATCATGACTTTGTCGTAACACAAACTTTATTTTCACTAATGACGCAAAAGGCTTACTTTACTTGATGGAAGAGCTTTGTGCAAGTCCGTCTGAGTAGTTACCACCACCAACCATATATTTTACTGCCAAACAGCAGTACTTTCTATTGTTGTTTTCCGGGTTAAAGGGTTAGTAAACTAGTCTAACTGCGGACACAAGAGACAAAACTTAGTTCCCAAGATTGGTGGCGCATTGGTGATGAAAGGAGTGGGTTATAGCTACAAGCCTATGGGCAGTGGTGGCCATTACCATCAGGTGGCCAACTAGCCAGTCTGTTTAGGTAATATCATAAGAAATCAGTCTTAAGTTTTAACTTTATTTATTTTATGATGTAACTCATTCTGAATAGTTTTCTGTAATGTCAATCTTTCTTAATTTTAGCTTAGAATATTAATTATAAACCGATCATTTTTAATTAGAATCACTCCGCACCGATGGTAGCTTTTGAGATTTGACGAACTAAAAGTTCTTGTAAGGGCCTACTCGACTAAAGTACATTTCGATTGTGATTTGTTGGCTTTGTTTCGGCTTGAAGAGTTTGTGAGTCAGTGTAATTAGTGTTCATCCATCCCTTTGTTACATTGAGTTTTATAGAGTCAATGATTATGTATGGTGGGGACCACTTACAGTCAAGTAAGTTAGGCTATTTTATTTATTTATCGACTGAAATTGCGGAGCTTCAAGCAACGTATAACCGGGTGCTTTGTTTATTAGTGAAATCTGCTAATGAAATTGATATGAAACTTCCACATTATTTCAATTAATAGTTAATAATAATAATGTCTTCCAGACCGATTTCGGTCTCGGCGGCCAATCATAAGAGAGATTAGCCAACTACACAGGAGTTATTATAGTGCACAAGTGTATGTGCAAACGCAGGTGCTCTCTCTTTTCCTTAGCTCTCATAATCCGATGGGACAGTCTGGAGGGCCTTATATAAATATGACAATTTTGAAGGGAACGCTGCTAAAACTATACCATAACAAAAAACTTTGTTTTATAGATTTCAATTAGATCTCCAATACGTCTATAATAAAATAGCTGACACGATGTATTTATCGTTTGAAACAACAAAATTAAATGAAGCACAAAATATTAATACTTATTAAAATAAATAATACATTAATTTTAACCTTTTATAAAAGAATCAACTTTAACACTCTGCAATTCGAACAGGTATTTCAAAAAACATTACGAAATGTTTAAATAAAACAATTTGCGCGCGTGTTGTACAACGTATTACCCATAGAATAATAACGCTATTATTATTAGTATAAAAGCGTTATTATTCTATTTAGTATTACCATAAGAGCGAATAAATTGGTTTGGTATTTTTAATAATTCATTGGTTAAAAAATAGTTTAAGATAAAATCCTTATTAAAAACTTACGAAGTCAGGGCAGAAAGCTAGTATTATTATAACGATGTAGAAATATTGTTTTATGTTAACCTATTATAAGAGTCCATACTTTTAATAACATATTTGACCTTATATAAATGAGAAAAATAAGCTTGTCTTACAAAAAATAATATAACATGTTTATCCTTGAATTTGACAAGGGTCGTATTAACAAGTAAAATCAATAGCTATTCTGAAAAAGGGACCAAACTCGAGATTCATTTCGGCCATGGCGACTATTATCAGCGGAGACGAGCCAACTATGTAGTGCTTGAAAGGACTCAAAATCTTCGCTTAAGTTTTGCGTTTCCTAACCGCTGTATCATTTCAGTATTCCCTGTTAATAATTTTGTGTTAAAATTGAGGTGAACTATAAAATTCATAAACAAATATTATGAGATTTTTATTTGAAATCGCTTTTATTATTTCAAATTCTTAATGTGTTTAAATTAAATAAGCGATGACATGATCCATATTATTATGACTGAAAACTACTCCAAATTTATTAAAATATATATATGTAGTTAGGAGACTCCTTGGTCCATACAACAGAGTTGTTAAAAAAAAAGGAAGTGCGCAAATTTAAAACCGTCGCCATCTTGTTAGTGCACAGTTCAGATAAAGGTAAAGTAATTAATTTATTATTGACGCGACTTGTAATTTGTGATGTGTTCAAATGTGGTATTTGGATTTAAAGAGTAATTGATTGAGTAATTTACATCAATTTATATGATTTGTTGTTCTATTTTTGACTTGACCAATTCGAGGTTCTTATAAAATCAGTTTTCACTTCTGGATGCTAAATATATAATATTATGAAACTATACTAACACGTATACAAATTAATAAAACCGATGTGTCTGTATGTGATTACAAGATAACTGCCTCTTTTTAAGTTAACATGTTTGGTACCGAAACCAAAACTATTTTTTTTTTATTGAAACCCCCAAAGTAGTGAGTAAGGAGGATAAAAGTTTTTATGAAAACCCTTTATTTTTTTATGAAAGAGCTATGAAAATTGATTTCTAATGAAACAAATCTGATTGATAACGCGAGCGAAGCCTTAGGTCAATTGCTATTTATGATTTTTATTATTTTATGATTGTCTGATAGTTGATCATCTTAAAGTATATTATCCGAATAAGAATCTTGTAATAATATTAAAGGTCATTGGTATGACATCGAATATAAATGAGGGTATATAATGCTTCTTTATTGAATAAATATTTTGACTATGACATAATAAATGCTGTTTACAAAAAAATATTTTGAATACATGAGAAACAAAGGTGATTATGATTATGATGAGTAATGTGAGAATTATACATATATTAGTGGAATTGAAGAGCTGGTTGCAGAAAACGTTTATATATCTTTTTTTTATTTGCTTAATATAGGCATATGTTTTAAGCGAGAACAAAAAAAGGAAAACATAAATACGTGTCTATTATACGTATAATAAAAGCTTGTGATAATTATTGTTAGTTTGGCCTTCTTAGGAACATTTTGGCCTTACAAAGAACGGACGCATATGAAGACCAATTTATTTTTTTATAATTTCGGCCTTAAGTGCATTGGCAACTTATTTGATATCGATATAACACTCATTACTATTATTTTTAAATCATTTCCATTAATATATTCTTAGGTAGTCGATGAGCTTTATATAGATAATTGTAAGCATTTAATGTTTCGTTTAAATGAAATAAATTTTTATGAAGTTTGAGTAGAAGCGGATATTTTGATTCTTACAACTCTACTTTTAAGTTGAACGACTGATTTATAATATTGGCCTTGTATGGAGCCCTGTTCCTTGCAAGGCCGTTTGGAAGAGTTTAATAAAACTTAAGTTTTATAAATAGTGATTACATCTAGAATAAAAAAAGTAATTTATATGTTACACAATAAAACAAAGTATTACTTAATAATTAGTTTCTTCCATTTATCCAGTAAATAAACTAATAAAAACTGTTTATTCGTTAGAGTGGCCTTCCATGGTCCACCCACCTTATTTTACACAATACCTTATTTTATCTGAAGAAAAAAAAAATTCTACCAAAAAATATCTACCAGCCTATTATAAGATATATCGTTCGCGTATGTCACAATTAATATGTCACATTCAGTTGGTCTTATTAACAAAATAATGATGTTCTCCTGACTCCTCCTGATTTCCACCACAGCAGCCATTCTTAAGGTAGACTAGACGTATGTGCAAGTTATATTATTTTAGACGAGAAACCCAACACGACAGAATAAGTTCAGGCACGGACCGCCAACTTTTTGTGCTATCCGCGACAGAGGAATGCCAGTTCCCGGACTCGGAAGATTTTGATTGTAATATTAAATTATGGTTAATTTCGACATATATTTTATGTTATCTAGATTTTATGAAATTTTAGTACAATCACAGAGGAATAAAAGAATAATTAAACGATATTTACAAAACCGTCTATTAATACACATACATTATACATCATAATAGATACTTAGATTACTTAGAAAAACACAAAATTCATTTCTATAATCTAGGAAACCTTTCGTTTATTATCAACCCTAAAGGATTTCATTATAAATTTCCATAACATACAAATAAATACATATAGTAAGGCTAAAACAAAAACCAATATTAATGATATAATAAAAACTAATTCCAGTTCCAAATAGTCTGCCCACGATATATTCGCGCCAGCGGCTCGCAGATGCTTAGCTCCTCCGTGACGTAACAAATGCTCCGTCCACCAGACGGCGCGGTCCAATGGGGATTGGGGTTGATCATTTATAAGTGTACGTAGCCTTATAATATTTTCACGATATCTATAAAAGTAAAACGTGTTTTAGGAAGTACTATACTTAAACTTGTTGTGTTAACTACATAGATTGCAAACACACAAATCGGTCATAGACTCACATCGGCTTTTTAATGAACACAAATTATTATTTGCACCATCATTGCCCCATCCAAACGGATATCTTTAGTCTATGTCAATTATATAATGTTTTTTTTTCTGAACAAAATCAGTATGACGTAATGATATAGCCTATTCTAATCGAAGTATGAATAGATAAACAATCCATCATAAAATCCAAGATTTAAATATTCCATGCAATTAACTAATAGCTCTGTTATATCATTCACAAAAAACAGTTCTTAACGTAACAGCCTGTGTCCCACTGGGGCCTATTCTACACTTTTTGTGGAGAAGGTCTGGAACTTATTCCACCACGCTGCTCCAATGCGGGTTGGTGGAATACACATGTGACAGAATTTCAGTGAAATTTGACACACGCAGGTTTCCCCACGATGTTTTCCTTCACCGTTAAGCACGAGATGAATTATAATCACAAATTAAGAACATGACATTCAGTGGTGCTTGCCCGGGTTTGAACCCACGATCATCGGTTAAGATTCACGCGTTCTTACCACTGGGCCATCTCGGCTTCATCAGTTCTTGATTAATATATCTTTATTTATAGTACAATACAATCCGAATCAGTAAGTAATACCAATTATATTATAACAATTCTACGTTGCTTATTTTTACACTTCTTGTGATTGAAATAAGCCCTGTCTGTCTCATGTTTGTGTAAAAAAAACAGTATCTCATTCGTCGTTTAAACTCCAACTATATTTAATAGTACGTATTCTTTATATAAAAATAATCTTATTCATTCATAACCCGCAATTTTTTTTATTATATTTCGTTATCGTTATTTGTTTGCTTGAAGCTTAGTTCTATGCAGGTTTCAATAATTATTCATATTTAATATACAAACATTAACACTTACAAGTAAAAATAAATTAATATTTTTTTATATAAGTTAATATAAGTTTTTACTGGTGGTAGAAGTGTATGTAAGCTCGCCTGGGTAGGTACTACTCACTCATCGGATATTCGTCCGCAAAACAGCACTACTTGGTATTTTTGTGTTCTGGTTTGAATGGTGAGTGAGCCAGTGTAATTACAGGTACAAAGGAAATAACATCTTAGTCCCCAAGTTTGGCGGCGCATTGGCGATGTAAGCGATGATTAACATTTCTTACAATGCGAAAGTCTATGGGCGTTGGTGACCACTTATCATCAGGTGGATATGTGCCACGTTAGGCCCGTCCGCCTAACAATATTATAAAATAAAAAAAATTGTTGTCCCCAAATATCTAAATAAGTACTTTTAAAAAGTTATGTACTTGTATGAGAAAAACCGACAATATTTTCAGTAGTTATTATTTTCAAGCCATGTTTATGGAATGATATTAAACTATTATTTATTATTATTTTTATTTTCATGTTTTTCATCATATTTATAGACTTTAATCTAATTCCAAAAATTATATAAAAATACTTGACATGGATGCCGATTTAAGTCATTAAGCCAAGTGACTGCAGTGGCGGATGTTTTTGACACGAAGCAACAATTCTGTATCAAGCGACCGTCAAGCCATTTATATATCTTTTAAGAATTGCCACAGGGACAAATATTTGAATAAATGTTTCTTAATAAAGATTTTGTTATAATTGCAATAAAATGTATGGAGTAACTCTTGTATTTTTAAATGTCAGAGACTTTTTTATAACGATTTAGAATGTGGCCTATGTTACTCGTTGATAATGTAGCCTTCCATTAGTGAAATAATTTTTAAAATCGACTTTGTGGTTTATGCCTGAAAGCATTACGAACAAACAAATAAACTCAATTTCGCATTTATAATACTAGTTAGGATAAACCACTCAAACAAAATTTACCTTTTGTCACCCGCAACAGTTACAACGGCATTTCGGAATTCGTCTTCCGTTACAGACGTGATATCAAGTTGAATTCCAATTTCAAAACGAAGGTATTTCTGTATATTGTACCATTGATCTGCAAGCATCGGAATACCTATGAGTGGTACTCCAGCGCGTATAGCTTCATCTGTAGATTGTAAACCGCCTTGAGTTACAAACAACTTTATATGTGGGTGTTCTGAAATGACAACAATGTTTTCTTTAATAATAAGTAATGTTTTCTTAAATAATAAGTAAATAAAAAGTAAAAGTTTAATTTTACAAACTTTTATTTTCAAGGCTTATTTGTTTCGTTTGTATTGCTTTACATGAATAAATATTTTTTGTAAAGAACACTCAGTTTTAATTATTTTATGTATTCACATGTTCGTTGTCAGTACTCAAAAAAAAAAGAATTATAATGCGAGACAATCTGTTAACACTCCAAGGCCAACGGTAATCCCAGTAGTTTTGACGATTACATAAATGTATTTAGAAGAAGATAAATAATTTCCTTGATGGACGTTCTCGTAAGTAATTACAATTGTTTTGTAATTGTGTTTTTGCTAGCAGACATAATTAATTTAAAATAACGGGAAAATATATCTAAGTCGCGATATAATTTAATAATTGAGTCCTATGGTAACTCTCTACTAAACAAAATAATCTTATATTAAGCTAATCAAGATAGTATTTTTTGAATTTAAATTTCTCTAGACGCGTTGCGCTGGTTTTTTCGTAGGGGACCAATATGCTAATATTAATATAATGAAATCGTTGAAAGTACAAATGATTTAACTACTGTGGAAATTAATGGGGATAATAATAATTGAAATTTATGTAATTATTATAAATAACAGTATATAAAAATAATATTTACTGTATTTTAACTATTATTTATTTAAATTAAGCTGTATTAATATTTTAAACCGAGTGTATTTTGATAAAACTATATAAAATAAAGGAATTGAATTATTACTTGGAGTGCCAATACATGTGGAAATTGGACAAATATATTTAAAAGTTTCAAGTTTTCACTTCTGTTGGTAGTGCCTATGACTGCCTGTTTTTTTTAGTTAAAGCGTATTTACAGGCTGTTAATTATCTTCAATTAACATACTTAGAACAATTTTAAGGTAAAATATTAACTATAAACTTACTAAGGAGATCCGACTGCGGCAGCCACTTGAATATTTTAATATTCTTTGTCTGTCCTGGTAATACGTCCTTATCCCATTTCCACAAAACGTTGTAGGGTAGTTGTGAAAATACCTTCACAAGCATTTGTATTACCGTCGGTGGTAAGACAGAAGGTGTGACATTCGTTCCCAAGCTAAAGTAAATTACACCATTTTTAGAGGAATCCAGAAACGATTGAAGATCCTGTAAATGTAATCATAAAATATGAATGATCGTCTCACTTTGACTCCTCTCTAACCTCTTATGTTATGTTTTTCATTTAAAATTTTACACTAAATTTATTTTCGTTAAAGTATAATAATCATATAATTGAGAAAAAAAATACTCTACTTTAAGCTAATGTCATTAAATTCTTCGTTTGTTCATATTTGATTTATTATGCTGTGTATAATCAATCAGGACAAATTCTGTCAGCTTTACAATAATTATATGATTTATAATTACATGTCTGTACAATATTCATACATGTAAAGTGTTATGGCAAACCAGCTGTTGTCGAGTCTGAATGACATTCAAGGAATATTTCTTCCCTTGGCACAATTCGATAACATTAAATGTTACTCAATACCAGTTGTATTGCATCAGCTACACGATAAAAAGAAAACGAAATATATAATATATGAAATTATGGTAATAATTGGTTACCTCTGGTAATTCTTTAGGTTCTGCCATATGTATTCCTCCTATGTAAACAACATTTGTTGGCACTGGTTGATTGTCCACCCAAAGTGGGTTAACATTTAAAAAAAGCATATGCACATTATTAGATAAATAATATAGCGATGGAAAATCGGAACCGAATAACGATTTCAAAATTTCATTCTGTTCTTGCTCCAATTTCCACTGGAAATTTTCAAACCACCAATGATTATATAAGTTCTGGAGTTTATCCCAATTATTGAGATTATAAAGCTTCTGTTGTAACTGTGTTGGATATAAAATTGGATGAGAACAGGCACCGACAGTTCTATAGTTAAAATTTAATCCACCGAATGAACTGACTTGTATCACTGGTACTTTGAAAAAATGCGAATATATTAACGCTGGTTTTGTATAAGCTTCCAGCAGCAACAAATCGAATGTTTTCGTTTTAATAACATCTTGAACTTCTTTTGTTTCTAATTGAGACGTAACGATCTTGAATATAACGGGAAATATTGTTGTTATTTGAGTATATATGTCTTGTTTTGATCCAACGGATTTACCCAATATTTCATCGTTCCACAATTTGTAGGACAAATCGTGTACATCTATTTCTGTTAGGTTGTTTGGAGTTTGTCCTGGCGGGTGAGCGGGGTCGGTGGTGATAACAGTGACCTCATGACCTCGTCTTGCTAGTTCATGTGTCAAAGGTCGAAACACAACTTGGTGACTAATCGATGGTGTGGGAAATACTGCCAATATTCTTGCGGCACTGATATCATTTATGTTTAAAATAAATAAGATACATAAAACTAGCACTGTCGTCATCTTCGCAGAGGTTGCTAATACGAAATGATTCATTAAATCTGTATTCGTATAGAAGGCGCAATGTAATTTATTTCAAGGTAATTCAGACAACTTTTAATTAAAAGTACACAAGCGACATAATATATTTGTTTTAACGTGTTTTTTTTTTATTTTATTTTATTTGTAAAATTATAAACGGCCTTATTTACTTTTCCTTGGACAGTTATTATTATTATCATTGCATCCATTCGTATACTACTTAATGTATAAATTAATTTAAAGAAAGTCGTGTGCCAATAAAAAATATTATTAATAAATAGTGGTTCTTTAAGACGGATACAAAATATTCATAAAAAAAGAGAATTTTTGACAATCAACAAAAATCTCGTGTCACAGTTTTAGTGTTTATACTCCTCAAAAACGGCTTGACCGATTTTGATGAAATTTTATATGTATATTCTGCAGGTCTGAGAATAGGCTTATAACTAATTTTTATACCCCTAAGTGTTAAGGGTGGCTCACCCCAAAATATTTTTTCATTTTTTGGACAAATTCTTTTATTATTATTTCTTTTATTGTGTGGCATTAAAAAAACATACAACCCTTTTAATTAAAAGTTGTCTGAATTACCTTGAAATAAATTACATTGCGCCTTCTATACGAATACAGATTTAATGAATCATTTCGTATTAGCAACCTCTGCGAAGATGACGACAGTTCTAGTTTTATGTATCTTATTTATTTTAAACATAAATTATATCAGTGCTGCAAGAATATTGGCAGTATTTCCCACACCATCGATTAGTCACCAAGTTGTGTTTCGACCTTTGACACATGAACTAGCAAGACGAGGTCATGAGGTCACTGTTATCACCACCGACCCCGCTCACCCGCCAGGACAAACTCCAAACAACTTAACAGAAATAGATGTACACGATTTGTCCTACAAATTGTGGAACGATGAAATATTGGGTAAATCCGTTGGATCAAAATAAGACATATATACTCAAATAACAAAAATATTTCTCGTTATATTCAAGATCGTTACGCCTCAAATAGAAACAAAAGAAGTTCAAGATGTTATTAAAACGAAAACATTCGATTTGTTGCTGCTGGAAGCTTATACAAAACCAGCGTTAATATATTCGCATTTTTTCAAAGTACCTGTGATACAAGTCAGTTCATTCGGTGGATTAAATTTTACAAACTCTTTTCGCAAAATGGGTAGTTTTAGGTTCGAGTAGAACTATGTGCAAGCTCGTCTGGGTAGGTTACCCACTTATCAGATATTCTACCGTAAAACAGCAATACTTGGTATTATTGTTTTCCGGTTTGAAGGGTGAGTAAGCCGTAAGTGTAATTACAGCCACAAGGGACATAACGTCTTAGTTCCCAAGTGTTGGCGCATTGGTGATGTAAGCGAGGGTTAACATCTCTTACAATGCCAATATCTGTGGGTGGTGGTGATCCTACTTACTATCAGGTGGCCCATTTGCTTGTCCGCCTGCCTATTCAATGAAAAAAAAAGTTTGTACTTAGCTATTTATTTAATTTTATAGCCTAGTCCTCCTATAATAGCAATGTACGATACACATGTAATATATTTAGTATCTAATGCTGATTAAAAAATAACTTATCCTAAATGACATCAGATTAAAAGTTTAAATTATAAAGTCATTTCGATTTATTTTTATCTTTATTATAATGTTCTTATCATATTTTTGCTATTGTTTTAATCTACACTAATATTATAAAGAGGGAAGATTTGATTTTTTTGTTTGTTTGTTTGTTTTACGATTTAGCTCAAAAATTACTGCACCAATTTTAGAAATTCTTTCACCATTAGAAAGCTACATCTTTACCTAGTAACACAGGATATATTATATTTAAAAAATTAGAGATCCCTTCCTAAAATGGAACAATGTTACCCAAGGTATCAAATTGTTGCCTATAAAAGTCATTGTTTGGAATATAAAAAAAATGTTCCATATATTAATAGCACTCATGATTGCTCACAAAATAGTCTGCGGTGTTCCTATCTATTATACTTAAGTCACAATAACAGTTTTTGTTACAATTATTATGTTCAAATACGGTGGAATCGATTAGAGGTGATGATATATGTATCATGATATTATTAATCCTTATCCATTTAAATAGTTTGATGATTAAGGTTGATTATTTACATGTAAATTCTACTTTAAATGATCCGGGTCGGACTTTTTGTTTAGAAGTTATGACGGGTATAAAATTCTTTCAGTAAGAAAAATGTCACAGTTTGAAACTGTATCTGTCCAAATACTAATTTACCAAATACTATACAAATTACCAAATACTAATTTACCTTTAATAATAGTTTTTAAATGTTCGCGGACGAAGTCGCGTAGTCGCGTGGTTCTTAAATATATTTTAATATTAGTAGTATAAATTTAATTAACAGTCTAGATAAGAATTATATTGTTTTAATGATTAATATTTAAACAACTTATGTGAAAAATCCACGTGTAAATATTCACAAGTAACAATTATATATATGTAACTTCGACGAAACCATTGAACAAATATGGACATAAATCAAGGCGAGGCTTATTTTTAAAAATTGACTCTAAAATAACGAATTAAGTATTGTAAAAAATAAAATTAACTTCAAGTGATATTAGTTAAACTCTAAACTCGCTTTTAAATTTCATTAGATGATGTAGATAAGAGAAACAGTTAACTATCTACCCAAAATTAAGCTACTAATTATTTTTTCTTCTAACTTGCATAGAATGGTATATTTTATTCACTGAATTTTAACTGACGATTTCGAATAATAAACTCGCAGCAAATGACAGAGCTACTGCTGTGTAACCTTTTATCCATTGTTAGCAGTGGGTATAATAAGAACGTCCTTGATATATAAGCGATCGAATAAAAAATGAGTTATGAATATCCGTTCAAAGTTACGGAAGGCACCGAGAAACATGCAAACAAATAACTAAAAAATAACATTTTTCCCTTTGCGATAAGGACGTCTTTTGTAATATATATTATTTGTAATATACTGCAACTATTATGCCTTGGTGTTTTATCAATTATTATTAAACCAGTTTGACAAGATACCAAGCTTAGCCGTTTTGTCTGAATAATTAATATTTATAATAGTTTTATAAGTGCTTGATGTAATAAAATTGATATAAATAATTTTAATATGTGATAAAAAAGGGAGAAGTTGAGTATTCTTTGCTTCCGTGCTGGATTATCTGATTTGCGTCATGCCAGTTTTTCTAGGTACATTCCAAACTAGTGGTAACTTGAAATTTTAATTAATCGTGTATGTTTGTAACAAAGTTTGAAAGAGACGATCTGTAAACTAATTGTAATATTTATATTGTAATACTTAACGTTTTACAATATAAATATTTTCACGTCTCGGTGACTAAACACCGGCCCAACTGGTTGCATTCCAAAAAAATATACACACATACATATGTATTTTCTTTATCATTTAATGCTCATATTATTTAAATATTACTGCCTATTTTATCCTACATGTCTAAGATAATATTGTCTGCTGATAATGTATCAAATATTAAATATTATCCCCATTTATTGTCAACATAAAAATGTTGTATCATCGTGACGACAAAAATCTTTAGTATCCTTGCTACTTTACAGTAATTAAAAAAAAATATCGGCTTGCGTATTTTATCAAATTTATCTTTATTCAAGTATACTTGACAACCTATCTTAACATAATTATACTTATTGATAAGTCATCATTATACATTAAAAAATACATTATATAATATGTTACATAATGTTTTCCTGATTGATATTTTTATCAGTGAAACAAGTCCTCCTTGAAATAGCCACTAGAACTGCGAGGTTGTATATAAATCCTTATATACATAATTCTTCTGTACGTGTGAATTTCACTGATTTTGGTTTTGTTTGTGTGTGTGAGTGAGTCCCTGGATGGGGTCTGATTAGACCCAGTGAATAGTATCAAAGAAATATGTTGCACCCGTACGAAGCCAGGACGGACAGCTTATATATTAGAAATACGACCACATTGTTTATAGGACTTAAGACAACATTTTATTTCAATAAATGCTTTACTTAATGACTAATATGTAATCTTAAAAAAAATTAAAAATTTTTTTGGTAAAATTAGGATATTTTGCTTTTAATGGTGAAGTATGCTTTGATGTATTTAATTATTATAAACATAGATACGGTAGCTACTATTAATATAAATAAAACTAAAAATATAACTATAGAAACTAATTCTAACTCAAAGTATTGAGTTCTAGAAATATTAGCACCAGCGGCACGCAGTTGCTTGGCTCCGTGACGTAAAACGTAATCCGTCCACCACGCAGCACGTTCCAGAGGAGTCTCTGATTGATCCTCCATAAGAGTACGTAATTGTACTATATTATCTCGATAGCTGATAAAAAAAATTATATCATCAAAACTGTTTGAGTGAGATAAGAAGACGACGTAGATAGAGGAAAATGCGCTTGCGTCTTACTCTGGTTGCATAAACTGACGCACTAGATGAATTAGATACATTTAGTAAAAATATTAACAAGTGCCACATAGTATTCGATTTTCTATAATAATTTCGTTTGCTGTGGGTGCCCTTCATCAAACTTAACTTATCATTTGCCTCTAAAATTCTAGATAAATAAAAAAAAAATAGCTTCCACTTTCCACTACTATTCCACAGTAGAAACTACAAAGAAATACAAAAACAATACTACTGCGGTAAGTTAAAATCCAATCTCTTCAAAGCCATTAAAAAGAATTCATTCGAGTATCTAAGCGTTGTCGAAGTAAAACTTTTCGAAGTTGTTGATGAATGGAGCAGGTAGCGCTAGATCTTACAGATTGGTAGGAACAACTTTGAAAAGGAAACTAATCAAATTCCGAAATGTGAAATCTTTATTACCATGGCTGACGGTACGTAATAAGAATTAAGTAAATACATCGGAATGTGAACATGAATTTATTTTTGTTATTTATTAAAGGTTTGCTATCGGATGTTAAATAAATTATATCTTAATAAATCATGTACTAAAACTGAAACATTTTATGTAAACTCATTTAAAAGCAAACACTGCATGCATGTTCATGCATGTGCATGCAGTATTTATTCTATCCCGGAACAATTGTCCGGTTCCCACGAGATAGATATTATTTTGTTTTCCACAAAGCAAGGGATAGACATGGTTATGTGCTTAGAGGTAGTCAGAAGGTTACTTTGTCAGAAATGAGGCGAATACAGTACCCCGAATACTTAGCAGCTCAGACTTCGGAGCAAACCCAACAACTGCGACTACAGCATCCAAAATATGCTACATTGCACCGTGGCTGGTAATTAATCCTTTAAGAATTCAGAATTGGCTAATATAATCGGTAACTATTGCATCTTTGCTAAACGGTCTTTTTGAACGTCTTTTACAGTCAAAACCTTTCCAAGCCTTTTCAGCTCCCTATTCAAAGTTAAGCTCATAAGGCATGTAAATCAGTCAGTAAGAAATTGTAATTATTATACTCAGTGTATAATGTGTTTTTTATTCATTACTTATAAGTACAGCTGTATGTCTCACCTGATTTATGTAACAGATAAATATTTTTGCTATAAATTGTTTTATACCAAATGATTAACCAACGTGTTATTTTTTTAAATAATCGTATAGGTAGGCAGACGAGCACATGGGCCACCTGATAAGTGGTCACCAATGCCCCAGACATTGGAATTGTAAGAAATGTTAACGATCGCTTACATCGCCAAAGCGCCACCAACCTTGGAAAGTAAGATGTTATGTTCCTTGTGCCTGTTATTCATCATTTTAATTCATTTGTTAACAATTATAATAATGAAAGAATATAATAAAGTATATACCTCTTGTCAGTAATAACTTTTACAATCGCATCATTCAATACATTTTCTTTCAATGTGGCCATTTCGAGATGAACACCAATTTTGTGATAAACGTATTTTTCAGCATTGTACCACTGGTACACTTGAATTGGTATACCAATTAATGGTACTTCAGCTCTAATGGCTTCGTCTGTGGAATGTAGCCCAGCCTGATTTATGAATAATTTTATATTTGGATGTTCTGGAATAAATTGCGAAACGAAGAGAACAATTAAAATGCATAAAGATGATTCTAACATAAGTGTGAATTGTCTTAAAAACCAGATAAGAATCCGTTTGTTATGAGACTTGCAACTAATGGTAGGATATCGTTTCAAGACAGAGGCTATATATTTATGTTCAAGGGTTTTATTTTTATGGAATATTCTAAGCAAATGCTACAAAAACTATTAAAGGTATATAATTTTTTTTTTTAACATTTGGTCGCGTACTTGTATATGGGCCACCTGCTCTGTTAAGTGGTCACCAACGCCCATAGACATTGGCATTGTAAAAGATGTTAGCTATCGCTTACATCGCCAATGCGCCACTAACCTTGGGAACTAAGATGTTATGTCCCTTGTGCCTGTAATTACACTGGCTCACTCACCCTTCAAACCGGAACACAACAATACTAAGTACTGCTGTTTTGCGGTAGAATATCTGATGAGTATATTATACCTACCCTGACGAGCTTGCGCAAAGCTCTACCACCAAAATAACTTTGACCAACGATATGTATATTTTCAAAATATTAATCATAATTAATGGACCATATTCATTTTATTCATTCGTACATCACATATTCGTTTCGTACATACAAATTATATTGTGTAATTGATATTTGGGTACTTTATCAATTTTTCTATTATAATACTAACTCACTTAAAAGATCGGCTTGTGGGAGCCACTTGAATATATGTATATTTTTTGACTTTCCAGGTAAGACATCATCGTTCCACTTCCATATAACATCATATTGTAGTTGTGAGAAAACTTTTATGAAAATTTGTATTTTTTCAAAAGGTATCAAAGAAGGATTGATACTTGTTCCTAAGCTGAAGTAAATTACACCGTTTTTCGATGTATCTATTATAGTCTGGAGGTCCTGTAAAAAGGTTAACATTTCGTATTGATACTGGCTATTTATCTATATGGCAATTCTTGATATTTGGCTAAAATACTATCCGGCTATTTAAGATATTTTATATTAATATTTAAGAGTTCAATCCCGAGTGTTAATATAAAATATACATAGAGTAAAATTTAGTCTACAGTCGCAAGATAAAATGTCCGATCTAATTTAATACTGAGGTTTAAGAAAAAATTTATTAAACTACTTGATATGCGAAAATAAGGTCATAATGGAGATTAGAACAATTCAAAAAAGTGAAATACCTTAGGCAATCTTCTTGGTGGCTTGATGTCTATACCGCGTATATAAATGACATTGGGGGGTACGGGTTGGTTGTTTAACCAAACAGGATGACTATTTAAAAATAACATATGAATATTATCACACAATTCATTCAACGTTGGAAAATCTGAACCAAAAATATTTTGCAAAATCTTATCGTTTTCTTCATTAACATCGTCGAAAATGTTTTCGAGCTGCCAATACGTTAATAAAATTTGGATTTTCTCCCATTTTGATAAGTTATAATATCTCTGTTGCACTACTGAAGGATACAAGAAAGGGTGCTCCAAAGCACCGACTGCTTTATAGTTATGACTTAGGCCACCAAACGAACTTATTTGTATAACTGGCACTTTAAAGAAATATGAGTAAATTAATGCTGGCTTGACAAAAGCTTCTGTAAATAATAAATCGAATTCACCATTCTTTTTCATAATAAGATCTTGGACTTTTCTCGTCTTTGTTTGAGCTAAGACGAGTTTTAATAGTATTTGAAGCGTTGTTCTCACTTGAGAAACTATATCAACTGTTTTTTCATTAGGCGCTTTGCCGAATTCCTCTTTCCACAATTTATACGATACATCATGGACGTCAATTTCTGTTAGATTATTTGGGGTTTGACCTGGTGGGTACTCGGAGTCTGTAGTGACAACTGTTACATCATGACCCCGTCTTACCAGCTCATTTATCAAAGGTTTAAACACCACTGTTAATATTCTTGCGCATAAAGCATAATATATATTTAAGCAAAGTAAAATTATGAAACAAATTTTGATCACCATTTTACTATTGTCTAGATAACAACTGATTCCTTTTGACATCGAAGCCTTTATACGACTATCTCGTAAACTCGTGAGATAACACTGATATAAGATTATAACATATAAACATATATATTTTATATCAATTATATCTCGTAATTATATTAAAGATGCATTTATTATAAGGAATATTAGATTTGATGAGATTATATTATGTGTTTCAGTTCAGCTTGACTTTTCGACATTACCCTTTTCACTTATCACCATCTTAGAAGATGAATTTTGAAAAAGCCTTTCTTAGTTCTAAAGAACGTTCCATAAGAAAATTATATGTGTTCAAAATTGCGCATCGTTGCACACTTAGCGTTTTACACTGCGGGTGATATGTCACGTTAATCATTTTAAAATTTTATTAAGTAGGTAGCTGATAAACTGTACTAGTAAAATTAATATGTCGGTTTACTCGGTGGTAGAGCTTTGTGCAAGCTCGTCTGGGTAGGTACCACCCACTCATCAGATATTCTACCGCAAAACAGCAGTACTTTGTATTGTTGTGTTCCGGTTTGAAGGGTGAGTGAGCCAGTGTAATTACAGGCACAAGGGACATAACATCTTAGTTCCCAAGGTTGGTGGCGCATTGGCAATGTAAGTGATGGTTAAAATTTCTTACAATGCCATTGTCTATGGGCGTTGGTGACCACTTACCATCAGGTGGCCCATATGCTCGTTCATCAACCAATACAATAAAAAAAATATATATATATACAGTGACAAATGATTTTAGTAGACGAAAAAGTAGAAGAAAAGTAAAAAGTAGACAGATTGACTACTTTACCAGTCTTTCTACTTTTTATTCAAATATCATAATAATCTTATCACTAAAAAAATTATACAAACATAAATCTGTTAATAATCAATACAAGTCATCGATGCGAGTTTGATGACGTTACAGATCGACCGCGCGTGTGTTGAAGAAAATGTTTTTAATTAGCTGTAAGCCTACTTACATATTAAATTTACGCTTTGTCTCTCAATATAATTAGATCTCCATAGATAATTTACCCGAAATAATACAAATCGATTGCACGTTACTTATAATGTACACGAGTTAATAATTTGTTTAGTATAAATACATCGCCAACGTATTATACAGTAACAGCCTGTGAATGTCCCACTGCTGGGCGGACTCCTCAAAAGAGGAGAAGAGGTAAGGCCGAAGAAGGTTTGGAGCTTATTCCACCACGCTGCTCCAATGCGGGTTGATGGAATATAGATATGATAGAATTTCAGTGAAATTAGACACATGCAGGTTTCCTCGCGATGTTTTCCTTCACCGTCAAGCACGAGATGAATAATAATCACAAATTAAGCACATGAAATTCAGTGGTGCTTGCCCAGGTTTGAACCCACGATCATCGGTTAAGATTCACGCGTTCTTACCACTGGGCCATCTCGGCAAAAGATAAACGTGTCAAAAGGTAAACGTGTCAGATATTATCGTAGAGTAAAAAAAGACAGATAAAAATCAGAGGTTAGTTATAACCAAAAAATTATCATATCCCATTTGCCTCAATTTTAATTAATAGAGAGAAAGTGTGTGGACATAGTGAATGAATGAATGAGTTTGGCTTAAGAATGTAGATTATCACAAAATATAATGAGCTGAGGAAATAATAAAAAATCTACGAATATACCGACAAAAATATAAGTGCGACGAACGTAGTAGCTTAAAATGTTTATTTATTTATATACTCTTTATTGCACACCAAAATAGACAAAAATAATAGGAGTAAAACAAAAACAAAGAAAAGAAAAATGTACAATAGGCGGCCTTATCGCTAAAACAGCGATCTCTTCCAGGCAACCTTTGGTAGAGGAGAGAGATAGGATGGTAGGGGTGTACAAATTATTTAATACATAAAAAAAAAATAGATACAATATATATATGTATATATACGATACATAAAAAAATATTCCATAAATATATAATTATATAATAATATAATATACATACACTGTTCGAGCGTAAACCTAAATTTAAGCAACAACAAAACGCAAAACTGACGTAAACGGCTGCGATTGGTCCTACGTGGTTCTACGCAAAATTAAAATTTACAACGACATAACGACACGAACTATCACTTGAGTAAAGCGCATATACTTTAAATTCGCTTTTTTTTATTTTAACTCCGATCGTTAACATTTTGGTCCTTCGAAGCCAAATAAAGAAACCACGCGACCTAAATTCGCAATATTGACCGCTGAAGCTAGAAGAGGTTCAGGAGCTGCTGGATGTGGAAGACGATCTACACGCGCATTTCGGTACGGTCAACCCATCCTCTAACCATCCAACCCTTGCTTCTCTTGGTTTATATGGTGTCGTATATAATTTCAGTATCCACTACACGAGCATTTCGTTATCCACTAAGAACCTTGGAAAACCGAGCCGTCGAAGACGCTTGTACGCGTGGTTTACCAAAAACCGTAAGTACTCCTCATTTTACAATCCTCCACAATGGCAACGCGTGATAGATCTCCTCAGTTAGGTCTCAGTGATGAGAAGGTAGAATTGTTAGTACGCGAATTAATTAAAAAACGTGGCATTTTGAAAGCTAGGCTAACTAGATTCGGTACTTATATAAATAATTTCGATATCAAATTGGCTACTGTACAAAATAAAATTGATTTAAAATTAAGAATTGAAGGTACCGCCAACCTGTACCGCGAATTCAATAGCATTCAGTCCAAGATCGAAGAAAGTGTTCGTGATTGTGATTATGACGAGCAACTTTCACAAAGAGAACAGTTCGAGGATTGCTATTATAGCACCCTCTCTCAAGCTGAGTTCCTATTGAATAGTAGTAGCAGTAGTTGTGATGGTGAGGTCACTACTTGTTCCAAATCATGCGGTAATAGTCAATTAAGATCAGTGAAACTACCTACAATAGCATTACCTTCCTTTGACGGGGCATACGAGCACTGGCTGGAATTTAGAGATACGTTTCTGTCGCTGGTACATGATTCAAAAGAAATCAATAATATTCAAAAATTCCACTACCTAAAGTCGTCATTAAAGGGCAGCGCGGAATTAGTAATAGATGCACTAGAATTTACTTCCGATAATTATTCGATCGCATGGGACCTCCTGCTTAATCGATATAACAATAGTATATTATTAGTTCATAACCACGTTAAAGCAATATTTAATATTCAACCGTTAAGTAAGGAGTCTCCTGCATCAATACGCACCCTCATAGATGTTATATTAAAAAATCTACGATCTCTAAAGATTCTTGGTGAGCCTGTCGATACATGGGATACGTTAATTATATTTATTGTTGTTTCAAAGCTGGATAGAATCACTGAACGTGAGTGGGAGCAATTTAAAGTCGTTTCATTAAATAGTAATTTAAAAATAAAAGTTGATCATTTGATAAGCTTTCTCAGGAATCGAGCGGACATGCTAGAAACATTGCAAGGTTCACATAATACTACGCAAAATATTAAGTTCACAAAGGAATCCAAGAATAACATAAAAACAATCACATTATCACACAAATGCAATGTTTCCACCAGTAAACCGCACGATCACCGTCACTCCGCGAGCAAAAAATGTATTAGTGTAATCTTGATCACCGACTATACGCTAGTGAAAAGTTTATTAACTCCAATTTAGAATCTAAACTAAAACTTATACGCGATAACAAACTATGTGAAAATTGTTTTCATTATGCTAATCACACGATCGATTCTTGTAAGTATGGAGGGTGTAGATTTTGTACAAAGAAGCACAACTCGATTATTTGTCCGCAAGCGCCCCAAAAGGACTCAAAAAACATAGTTGACAGTTCCATAACTCTTCACTCGTCATTCGAAAACCAGCAACTAAATCTACACTCGTACGCAGGCTCTGCGGTTGCATCGATTCCCCCCGCGTACCCCGCATACCCTACGGATTCAAGTAGCAATACAAATAATACACATTTATCTAATAGACGCACACATCGTTCTTTACGGCCGGTTTTATTGTCCACTGCATTAATCGAAGTAAGGAGTAAACAAAATGTTTATTTACGTGCGAATGCCCTGCTTGATAACGGTAGTGAACGAAGTTTTATAAGTGAGTCTTTTTGCAAATTATTAGGGGTTAATATATTACAATCCATTTACGAAATAAGGGGTGTAGGTAATTCAGTAACGCAATGTAATAAATCATGCGATATTATTATAAAATCTCGCATTCATTCTTATACAACTAAACTTCAGTGTTTCGTATTACCGCAGATTTCATCGACGTTGCCCGCTGTACATTATGAACGCTCTAAGTTTTGTATTCCACATAATATACAGCTGGCCGACCCACATTTTCTTGATTCTCGAAAAATTGATATTTTGATCGGCGCAGATAAATTTTGGGAATTATTAAACGAAGGCAATGTAAGGTTACCTAACGGACCATATTTACAAAATACGTATTTAGGCTGGATAATATCCGGGTCTATCATATTTAATGCGTTAAATGATAATATTATTCAGTGTAATTTTTCACAATCGATAGATACGCAACTACGACAATTCTGGGAAGTCGAAGAGCTGCCTAGGAATCGGGATACGCGCACAGATGCTGAACGTGCTTGCGAAGACCTGTTCTCTCGTACTACGACGCGCAATGACGAGGGACGGTTTATTGTAAAAATACCGTTAAAAGCATCACCCGAAGTATTAGGCGAATCATTTACCCAGGCTAAGCGACGCTTCTTAGCATTAGAAAAGCGGTTAATACGCGATCCCGCTTATAAAAAATTATACGCAGACTTTTTACACGAATACGAGAGCTTAGGTTATATGACGCGCACTGTAACCTACGGCACTCCGCACTATTTCTTACCGCACAGAGGTGTACTTCGCGACAGCAATACGACACGTCTTCGGGTCGTGTTCGACGCCAGCGCCATTACTAGCACAGGTCTTAGCTTTAATGACGTACAGCTGGTAGGTCCGCCTATCCAGGGAGATTTAATTTCAATCCTTTTACGCTTCAGATGTCATAGGTATGTTGTATGTGCAGACATCGAAAAAATGTATCGACAATGCTTAGTAGATAATGAGCAGCGCGATCTCCAGTTGATTCTCTGGCGAGACGAACCCACACAGCCGCTTAATATCTATCGCTTAAATACGGTTACCTACGGTACCGCGTCGGCGCCTTTTTTAAGTGTTCGTTGTTTAAAACAATTAGCAATCGATTCTACGAACACCGAAATTCGTAGAATAATAAACGAAGATTTTTATGTTGTATGGCTCCGACGATAAACAACATTTAATTAAATTACGCGAAGAAATAACCACGACACTACAATCGGGCTGCTTTCTACTTCGTAAATGGATATTTAATTTTATACGCGATGAGTCATCCGGACCTACGATAACAACACCTGTGAATGCATCGCCTCACAATTGTAAACAACTAACGCTTAGCGATAATAGTAGTCACAAAACGTTAGGAATAGGTTGGCTTAATAGCAGCGATGAATTTTGTTTTAATACAGATTTTGAATTTGAAAGTAATCTACCTATCACTAAGCGCATAATTTTGTCACACGCGTCTCAAATTTTCGATCCTTTAGGTATGTTAAGTCCATTTATTTTAATAGCAAAAATGATATTACAACAGCTGTGGTTATTGAAGTTAGAGTGGGACGACACCGTACCTAGCGTTATCGCACATCAATGGAATCAGTTTCTTGCGTCCCTGCCGTTATTAAAAACAATTCGAGTACCTCGCTATGTTTTGAGTAGTAATGCTATATATACAGAGATGCATATATTTACCGATGCCTCGCAAACAGCGTACGGCGCGTGCATTTACATTCGAACTATAAACGCTAATAATCATAAGGCGATAGTACGCTTATTATGTTCTAAAGGCAAGGTTGCGCCCCTGAAAACCATTAGTATTCCGCGCTTAGAACTTCTAGGGGCTCTGGTGGGTGCACGACTGTATGATAAGGTTTCAAATTCGCTTCACTTAAATTTTAATCATATAATGTTTTGGTCAGACTCCACGATTGTATTGGGTTGGCTGCGCATGGCGCCAAGATTATTAAAAACTTTTGTTCAAAATAGGACAATAGAAATACACGAATTGACGAAAGGGCTTCCGTGGCGTCACGTAAGCGGGAAAGAAAATCCAGCTGATCTCGTTTCGCGTGGGGTCGCAAGTTTAGGGGATCTCTATTCTTCGAAATTGTGGTGGGAAGGACCAGCCTTCCTTCACGATAGCAAATTCGACTGCAGAAACGTGCCTCCCTTTTACACACATGAGGAACATTCAAATGATTTGCCTGAAACAAAGGGACCTAATATAAACGCGCTTATAGCCAGCGAGAGACCAAGCTTTGAGGTGGGATCTATTATTGACTTTGAACGGTTCTCTCAGTTCACACGGCTGAGACGCTCAATTGCATACGCTTTAAGGTTTTTACATAATACGCGCAGTAAATTAAAAAAGCGAACGGGTATTCTTAACGTCGATGAGCTGAGAGAAGCCGACAAATTGTTGACTAGGCTGTCTCAACTAGAATCCTTTCCAGTTGAGTACAAGTTAATAGTCAACAATAACGCACTAAGTAGTAAACATCAATTAAGTAAATTAAGTTTATTTATTGACGACGATAAAATTTTACGAGTCGGTGGTAGACTAGAATATTCTTCAGAGTTCGATTACAATAAAAAACATCCAATGTTAGTTTCAGGCAAACATCACTTTACTCTTCTTCTTTTCCGACATGAACACAATACATTATTACACGCTGCGCCTCAAGCGCTTCTATTCCATATTCGCGAATCTTGGTGGCCACTTGCGGGTAGAAATCTTGCAAGAAAAGTAGTTCACGATTGCGTAACATGTAAGCGCCTGAGAGGTCAGACACTTACTCCTCTTATGGGTAACTTACCCAGTGAACGAATCACACCTACATTTCCGTTTTATCGTTGCGGTGTTGACTATGCCGGCCCAGTGCTCATTTTAAATAAGAAAGGTAAAGGCGCTAAACCTACTAAGTCGTATATTTATTTGTTTAGTCACGCGCGCTATTCATTTGGAGCTGGTTAGTGACCTTACCACTAAAGCCTACATGCTTACGTTAAATCGTTTCATCTCACGTAGGTCTAAACCCGCTGAAATTATGTCTGACAATGATCGAAATTTCGTGGGGCTCATGAATGATTTCGCAAAATTTTTAGAACGATGTAGCTCCGAAATTATTAATTATGCTAGTCAGCAACAAATTAAATTTACATTTATTGTACCATACGCTGCTCATTTTGGAGGATTGTGGGAGGCGGGAGTGCGATCGTGTAAGTATCACCTTCGTCGCGTAGTGGGCAACGCCCATCTTACTTACGAGGAGTTCAGCACTATTCTAACTCAAGTAGAAGCCGTCCTAAACTCCCGTCCTCTCTCTCCAATGTCAACCGATCCCAATGATCTACTACCTCTCAGTCCCGCTCACTTTCTGGTTGGCCGTCCGCTTACAGCGCCTGCCTGCGACAATCTAATAGATACGCCTATACATAAACTGGACCGGTATCAGCGCGTCGAACAAATTAGACAACATTTTTGGACTCGCTGGGCTAAGGAATATGTCTCTGAGCTCCAGACCAGGACGAAGTGGAGACAGAATTCAAAGGAACTCAAGCCCAATACGATGGTCATCATCAAATAAGACAATTTCCCTCCTTTAAAGTGGCACCTTGGACGAATCATTAAAAGCATTCCTGGCAAGGATGGAATTTCACGAGTAGCTGATATAAGAACTGCTTCAGGAATAGTGAGACGTTCCTACACTAAAATTTGTCCATTGGTTGATCCAGACGAAAATCCAACGAGTGGTGAACCAGTTGGAAGCCAAGAGTTCCAAGGCCGGGGGCATGTTCGAGCGTAAACCTAAATTTAAGCAACAACAAAACGCAAAACTGACGTAAACGGCTGCGATTGGTCCTACGTGGTTCTACGCAAAATTAAAATTTACAACGACATAACGACACGAACCATCACTTGAGTAAAGCGCATATACTTTAAATTCGCTTTTTTTTTATTTTAACTCCGATCGTTAACATACACATTATAAATATATACATTTACATACTATAGATACTTACATAATAAATAAAATATTTAATTGCAGTATTTCTTCATGAGGCAAGATAGTGCTCTTTTATCATTTTTTTAAAAGAAGTAATAGTTGGTGCACGTCTTGCTTCTAGTGGAAGAGAGTTCCAAAGACGAATTGAATGGACTGTAAATGAGTCACTATAAAAAGATGTTGTATGGGGTTGTATTTTTAAAACCAAATTCTCTTCAGAACGAAGATTATGGCTATGTGAAGAACTAAGAAATTGAAAACGTTCTTTTAGATATGAAGGAGAAGACGGATTGAACAGAATACAGTACAGAAGTTGAAGGATGTGAGTATTCCTGCGAAGCCGGATTGGGAGCCACTTGAAACACTATGTGTCTAAGATATAATGCAAAGTCATAACTATAGTACGTTTAGTTTTTATCGTCATTATGATTTCCTGATAATTTAAAACTCATGCGCATCAAAACATATTCGTATATTATCGACCTTGTACATTACAATGTATAAAAATATTAAAAACTGTGGTGCGTCCGTTGTAATTTATATTGTTTCAACAAATTTAATAAACACCAAATTATAGTTGATGTGGTTTTACCAAAGTATTGCAAATGATGCATAGCAATTTAAGAGAAATATAAATTTGATAAACAGCAGAAAATTAAATCACGTGATGTTTTTATACGAATAAATTTAAAATATAAGGAAATTCGAATTCAAGGATAGTATCGTAGTGTAACGAAAATCGCTATCAGAAGATAATGTTTTACCATCTTGGCCGAGGTGTAACACATACTTTCTATCCCATTTAAATTCGAGTTTTACTGAGTATAAATAATCTCAGGATAACTTGATCCACAAGTGTTCTTAAGCCAAAAGTGACAGTTAATAATAGTTAAATTAAAACTTAATAATATTAACTAACGATTTAAACAAAATTCGAGTGAACAATATAACTGTTACTGTAAAACGCGTAAGCGTCACGATTCGCACGGCGCTTAAGACCTTCCGTGCGGCAACAGTGCAGCGGTGAACTGTTTATCGAGAAGCTGTTTTTTATTCACATTGTAATATTTTAACTACGACGCTGTTCATTTCAAATTAGACTTACCCTCCAAATTATTTATTGTTTATTTTTATAAATATTAATATTTATATTAAGAATATAATACTTATTTGTTTTCATTTACAAAAATGTAATCCAAATGTAAGGTTTGCTGTAATATTATTCTAAAGAAAGACGAGATAAGTTGTACGGTCTGTACAGAGAAGTATCATTACAACTGTTTGAAAATTAGCGATGCGAGCGAGGGAAAAGGAAGACAGCTAAAATTAAAGAATAATACTCTTGTCACGACTGTAGTTCATAATTTAATATGCGATTCGATTCATATGATATAAATAATTGAGCATATTCGAGTTAAAAGTAATAGACCCTGGGACTTAAAATCTATATGTTTTTTTTTTTTTAAATTGTAATAAAAAAAAATTATTTGTATTAATCTTTTATTAAATCTAACAAATCGTTTATTATTTGATTGATGATGATTATTTGATTTATTACACGAAATCATTGGAGAAATAAAATCAGTGAGGAAATAATGATAAAAAATGTAACGAATATCAAATATGTTACAACTACTAAGCGATTTTTTTTTTGACGATTTTTAATTGAAGTTAATAATTGGCAACACAACTCAATGATTGTTCCTTTTCAATTTTTTAATGTAAAATATTGCAAACTTAATACGCCAAATGAATGTATCTGTAAAGACGAAAAATTTTTTATGCTTTTTTTAAAAATTATAGTAAGTTGGTGTACATATCGTGCCAGAAATGGGCATTCCCCTTTGATAAAAAATATGGTGAAACAATTTGCTTTTATTAATCACAATCGGTACAGTTTAAATCGTATTGTTTAAATATATATTAGAAGAGATAATAAAACAGATTTATTTACGTGAAATATTAGTTTTCTTACAAACTTGCGAGCGACAGTATTGTTGTAAGTTGGAGGGGTGAGTGAGCCAGCGAAACATCAAGGACACCTTAGCTTTCAAGGTTGATATCGATGGTTAAAATTTCTTACGATCCCAATATCTATGGGCAGTGGTGACTACTTTCCATCAGGTGGTCCATTTGCCCGTCGCGTACCTATATCCACGCGGAATAAGTCTCAGGTATAAGCTAGAGACAAAAACGCCGAAATGGCCTAGTGGTTAGAACGCGTGAATCTCGACTGATGATCGTGGGTTCATGTCCGGCCAAGCACCACTGCAAAAAGGAGAGGAGCCCTAAGCCCAGCAATGAGACCTTCACAGGCTGTTACGTTACTTTTTTTTTATAAGCTAGAGAAATAAAACAAAATTCTTGCAAAGCATATATTTATGAATTGATTGGTGTGGTCTAGAAATTGGAACCACATCTCCAAGATACTTTAATGCAGTCAGACATAAAGTAAGCAAAAAACAAATGTATGTTATATACTAAATATTGCGGATAAATGCAACAAATGTTCGCCGATGAAATACCAAGCATTACGATTCTCGGCACGTTCGTTTGAAATGTCAAACGAATGAACGACGACGAAATTCCCTTTTAAAATCTATGTATCGGTATAATTTGATGTTAAATCTTCCACTCTGTAAATGATAACATAAATAGAACCGACTCACGATACCTAATAATCCCTTCACGGATCGGACAGGGTCTTTGTTACACCCCGTAAAGTTTATTAGTTAAAATGATAACATTATATAAAGAAAGCGAGTAAATTAATGTTTAAAACACAACCCAACTCATTCAATTCAATCGTACAAAGCTTTGAAGCATAATATAACTCATTACGAATTCGACGTCACAAAGACTCCTGATCTCGATATACTTGTATATAAATAAAATTATGAGCAAAAAAAAAAAAAAAGCAATACTGCTTTATTTCAATTTTGACTCAGGTATTTCTAAACGTCTAGATTTTTATTAATTAATAATCTATACTACTATATAAATCTATTGGCTCTGTCTGTCCATTTTTTTTTTTCACCTAATTTTGGGATAAATAATCTTTTTATGATGGCACAGCTAGTAATAAATAAAATTTATATTGTATAAAATATATTTTGTATGACGACTTTGAATAGATTATATATTGAATGAAAATTATGACAGGCCAACACGAGCATTTCCAGTCTTAATTAATAGTTATATTGTAAAGCCAATAGCTTAACGAATTTTAATGAAATTTAGCATGGGTTCAAAAAAACTACACCTAGCGAAGAAGGGTATCACCCAGATAATAAAACAGTATAAATGATTTTTAGTAATTATATTTATTTTAGACATTTTCTTTTTATTTTTAAAGTCCTAATTAAATTAGGCCCTTACTTCTATTAAGATTTCGTTTAAGAGTGTAGTGTGAATGAAATTTTATTTGAACTTAGACTAATACGTACTAGCGAACGCAGACAACCAAATATATATATTTTATTATTAAATGATCCATTCAGAATTTTCATCAACATAACTGATTGTTTTAATCTTGAAGGTTATAACGTTATTGATGGTTTCGAAAATATAGTATCGTCAGCAAAGATATCGTGTTATCTATACTTCTATACTAATATTATAAAGAGGAAAGATTTGATTTCTTGTTAGTTTGTTACGCGTTAACTCAAAATCTACTTGAGCAATTTCTCTTTCACCATTACAAAGCTACATCATTACCGAGTAACATAGGTTACATTATATTTTCAAAAAAATTAGAGGTCACTACCTAAAATTATAAAGGGGTTTTCCAATAGGGACGCTTGAACTTTGACAGCTGATTGCGCCCATGTTGTTTGAGTGACAGCTGTCAAATGCAGTGTGTTATATTCATTCCGTCCTCCCAAACCACCATGGCAGGTTACAGTGTCGAGCAGCACGTGCAAATCATAAAATTGTTTTATGAAAATGGGTCTTCAGTTCGAGCAACGTTCCGCGCACTTCGCCCGTTTTACGGTCGCGATGATCGTCCTGCCGAGTCGACTATCCGTCGATTGGTGGACAAATTCGAGTCAACCGGGTCAGTTAACAATCAGCCGGTTCCCGTGCGTCAACGTAACGCGAGATCTGCCGAGAATATCGCCGCTGTGCGCGACAGTGTCCTCGAAAACCCGCGGCAGTCAATTCCGCGTCGCGCACAGGAACTCGGCCTTTCGCAGACGACAACTTGGCGAATTTTGCGTTGTGACTTGAGCTTGCACCCGTACAAGATCCAGCTGACCCAAGAGCTCAAGGTTAATGACCACAGACAGCGCCGTGTGTTCGCTGACTGGGCATTAGAGCAGTTGGAAGTTGACGCCGATTTTGGCAAAAAAATCATCTTCAGCGACGAGGCGCATTTTTGGATGAATGGCTATGTCAACAAGCAAAATTGCCGTATTTGGGACGAGACCAATCCACACGAGGTTCACCAAGTGGCAATGCACCCGCAGAAAGTGACTGTTTGGTGCGGATTTTGGGCCGGAGGCGTGATTGGTCCGTATTTTTTCGATAACGATAATGGTGTGGCCGTCACCGTCAATGGTGAGCGATACCGGTCGATGATAACCAACTTCTTTTGGCCTGAAATCGAGAATATGGATCTGGACAACATGTGGTTTCAACAGGACGGCGCTACGTGCCACACAGCACACGCTACGATGGAAGTTCTGCATGAGCAATTTCTGGACATGGTCATCTCGCGCGGAGGCGAGGTGAACTGGCCACCGAGATCGAGACTTTTTCTTGTGGGGTTTTCTTAAGTCGCAGGTCTATGCCAACAAGCCGCAAACCACCGATGCCCTCAAAGTCAACATACGCCACGCCATCGATCAAATACAGCCCGATTTGTGCGCCAGAGTCATCGAAAATTGGACCTTTCGTGTGCGCGCCACCAACCGAAGCCGTGGCGGTCATTTGAATGATGTCATATTCCATACATAATGGGGTCGATAGACCTTCCAAATAAAAAAAAAATTTCGCAAATATCTCTCCTAGATCTATTTTTTTTTGCATTTCAAAGATCAAGCGCCCTTAATGGAAAACCCTATACAAAGTAATACAAGGTATCAAAATATTGCCTATAAAAGTCATTATTTTGCACGTGTTGCGAAAACTTTTGACGATATCTATACTTAATACTACTACTACTATATAAATCTATTGGTTCTGTCTGTACAATTTTTTTTCACCTAATTTTGTGATAAATAATCCTTTTATGATGCAGTGGTTCACATTATACTATTTTTCTCATTTTTGTCTCTCTGTCTGTCTGTCTGTCTGTATGTCTTCTTATAACTCAAGTACGGCTTGACCAATCTTGATGAAAATTGGTACACACAAAGAATATGTGATGGCGCAAATGAAAAGCCATATACAAGATCGGTAAACCCTACGGTATCTTATGAACATTAATTTCAAATCGTTAATTACGTATTTCTTTACCAGTAGCTATAAGTGTGTGTATCTGCGCGTGTGTGTTATTATAGTAATAAAATATTTTTTTTATATTTTTATTAATTATCCGCGGGTGAAGCCGCGGGGCACAGCTAGTAATAAATAAAATTTATATTGTATAAAATATATTTTGTATGACGACTTTGAATAGATTATATATTGAATGAAAATTATGACAGGCCAACACGAGAATTTCCAGTCTTAATTAATAGTTATATTGTAAAGCCAATAGCTTAACGAATTTTAATGAAATTTAGCATGGGTTCAAAAAAACAACACCTAGCGAAGAAGGATATCACCCAGATAATGCGTGAATCTTAACCGAACGCGTGAATCTTAACCGATGATCGTGGTTTCAAACCCGGGCAAGCACCACTGAATTTCATGTGCTTGATTTATGATTATAATTCATCTCGTGCTTAACAGTGAAGGAAAACTGCATGTGTCTAATTTCACTGAAATTGGAGCAGCGTGGTGGAACAAATTGTAACTGTCCTACATTTAGTCTATTATATTAACATTAAAAATAGTTTTTAATTTTCGCGGACGAAGCCGCGGTGAAATGCTAGTCCCTGTTAAGTATATAAATATGAAATCTTTTTTAAATATAATATTGTTGACATACTTTAAATTAAACAAATAAATTAGGTAGTTCAGGTTTTACATGGCCCGTTCAGCCTTGCCAAATTGGAGTACCATTTGTACTGCTAAGTTTCAATTTGAAGGGTGAATAAAGCAATGTAACTGGAGTCACATATTGGCTGTGCAATTATGGTATTAGGACTACTGCATAGAGACCTAAGCTCGCTTCGAAATAAAAAAAAATAGCAGGCACACTCAAATGCAAAGATTATCTTTCACATAACTCACTATCAACAGATAACAACTTTGTGTAATGGATTTACTATTGTGTTAGTTATTGTGTGTTGTTATTTAGCTCGTTAAGTCGTCTAACAATTCTGCTTTCATTGAAAATGATTTTAAAGACGTTCATATTTATTTTTACATGTCTGTTTACGGTAACGCAATCAGCGAAAATACTAGGAGTATTTCCGATACCATCAATTAGCCACCAAGTTGTATTTCGCAAACTCACTCAAGAACTAGTTAAAAGAGGACATGAAGTGACAGTAATAACAACAGATCCCGCTTACCCTAAAGGACAAGCTCCTGCTAATTTGACAGAAATCGATACTCACGATGTATCATATGCAATTTGGCATAAGGCGATGCAAGCTAACTTCAAGGTAGAACAGAAATCAATCCCAAAATTTACAGAGTTCAGACAAGGATCTCAATTTCTCTCATATATATTTCTGGGACAGCTTAGTTCTCCAGAACTTCAAGAGTTAATCTCTAATAAGAATAATAAGTTTGATATAATTTTAGTAGAAGCTGTCGTTCGTCCTGCTCTTATATATTCACATATATTTAAAGCACCAATCGTTTTAGTTAGTTCTTTTGGTGCTATTTTTAATAACCATGACGTAATGGGCTCACCAACACACCCTATATTGTATCCATCAACTTTGCAACAAAAGATTTACAACCTTACTTTCTGGGAAAAGTTATATAATCTGTACATACATTTTTCATGTGAATACGCAAACTATTTGGGTGAAATCGATGAATATGAAATTTTGAAACAAAATTTTGGCCCAGATGTGCCACCTTTAAGGGAATTATATGATAATATTCATATGTTATTTTTAAATATCCATCCCATTTGGGCAGACAATCAGCCTGTGCCACCTGGTGTCGTGTATATGGGTGGAATTCATCAGTTACCTGAAAAAGAATTACCAGAGGTTTGTATGTCAGGTTACTATTTTTATAGATTCAGTTGTAAGTATTAAAGTAATTTAACTCTCTATGTATACAGGATATCAAATCTTATTTGGATTCATCCAAGCAAGGTGTTATATACGTCAGTTTTGGTACAAATGTTTTATCAGGCATGATGCCCGAAGATAAGGTAAAAGTAATAGCAAATGTGCTTTCCAAGTCACCTTATAATATTTTATGGAAATGGGACAAAGAAGAACTGCCAGTAAAGTCAAAAAACATCAGAATATCTAAATGGTTCCCACAGTCTGATATTTTAAGTAAGTATCTTGAAACTATATGAATAATTTTGTGTGAAACATTTTTCAATATCATAAACGGTTTATTTTTACAGGACACCCTAAAATAAAACTGTTTGTTACACAAGCTGGACTTCAATCCACTGATGAAGCTATAACTGCTGGAGTTCCTCTCGTTGCTATACCAATGTTAGGAGATCAATGGTATAATGCAGAGAAGTATGTAAAGCATGGAATCGGTATGAATCTTGCGATTGGAACCTTGACTGAAGATAAACTTAAAAACGCAATTGAGACCGTTATAAGCGATGACAGGTACGATATTTATAATATAGATCATCTGTCATACATACACTGGCTATTTATTTCAGTTTATATATTTTTGAGATCTTTTTATTATTATTTTTGTTGTTTGAACGAATAAGAGGAAAAAGGCAGCTAGCATATATTTCCAGCTTATCAACATTATTATCCCAACATAAACACGTTGATTTTGATAGAGATAATAATTATGTTCAAACATATTCACAATGCCATATTTACTACTAGTACGTTTATTACAAATTGACGAACCAATGATTGATTTAATCATGGTTAGAGCTTATATTCTCAATGTTACGATTGCAGTAGTTAGCGACAAATTGTTATATGAAATAAATTATTGAACGTTATAACTAAAATCTATTTCGTTATTTTCAGTTATCGTCAAAACGTTGTCAAGCTTCGTGAACTAATGCGTGATCAACCAGAAGCGCCCTTACAACGATCTGTTTGGTGGATCGAATATGTAATTAGACACGGTGGAGCAAAACATCTTCAAGCATCATCGGCTAACATTTCATTCGCTCGGTATTTCGAATTAGAGTTGGTCTTATTTCTGCTATCCGCAGTATTTATTGCATTCATTTTATTAATTGTAGTTATTGTATTTATATTTAGAATCATTTCAAAATTATTATGCGCCAAAAATAAAGTAAAAACTAACTAAATTAATCTATTGATATACGTTATAGCTGAATGTTAATTGCGTGATCCTAAAATGATCGATAACGGAATCAAATGTTGCTGATAAACATTTTAATGCCCGTTATCATTAGTTTTTAATTGAACTAATGATAATCTATCGCCTCTTGCTAAATAATTATTTCTAAAATCATATTTTAAATATATAAGAAGTAAAATAATTTTATCTTTATGTTAGTAATTATATTAAAACCTTAAATAAATATTATTTTATTGTATTTAATTTAAATACCTATATAAATTGATAAAACAGAGTAATTATTTATTTTCTTGCTGTTTATTTCATTACAAACATCTATTTGAATGTTGTAACATTTCGATTCAAAGGTGCTTCTATTTTATTTTCATCTATACTACTATATAAATCTATTGGTTCTGTCTGTACATTCTTTTTTCACCTAATTTTGTGATGAATAATCGTTTTACGATGCAGTGATTCACATTATACTATTTGTTTCATTTTTGTCTGTCTGTCTTTCTGTATGTCTTCTTATAACTCAAGAACGTCTTGACCAATCTTGATGAAACTTGGTACACACAAAGAACATGTGATGGCGCAAATGATATATAAGATCGGTAAGCCCAACGGTATCTTATGAAAATTAAGTTCAAATCGTTAATTACGTATTTCTTTACCAGTAGCCATATGTATGTGTGAGTGTGTGTATGCGTGTGTGTGTGCATGTGTGTGTGTGTGTGTGCGCGCATGTGTGTTATTATAGTAATAAAATAATTTATTATATTTTTATTAATTATACGCGGGTGAAGCCGCGGGGCACAGCTAGTTTTAATATAAATCTTATGTATCCCTTATTAAGGATACTTTGTTAAATTAAGATTAATGTTTTCCTAATTTACTAGCTGATAGGTTACCAATAAGTCGTCAATGCGCCTAAAGCCTCGGCATATAAGATAATATGTCCCTTATACCCATACGACTCAAATCATCCATTATACTAGATATATAATATTATATATCCATAATATATTAGACAAAGAAAACTTAGTTATTTCTACTTTGTATTGTCTATTTTACGCTCATGTAAAACTTTTGATCATAACGTGCCCAGGAATTAATTACGTAACTAAAAATTAATTCACACGACATACAATTTAAATAATCATTTGATAATTTTGGAAGTAAAGTTAAATTGGTATTAAAGTTTACATGGGTAGTATTAATATATTAATTATAGTTAAATCATTAGAAATTAAATTTAGTTCTTAAAATTATAATTTATCATTAAGCTAGCTATTTTTAAATCAATGAGATGATGATGAATAAACATATGATAATCCCAAATCGATCAATTTACCCGTTTAGTATGGCACTAAAGGCATACAATATATAGCCGAGATGATCATGGGTTCAAACCCGGGCAAGCACTACTGAATTTTATGTGCTTAATTTGTGATTATAATTCATCTCGTGCTTAACAGTGAAGGAAAACTGCATGTGTCTAATTTCACTGAAATTCTGTAACATGTGTATTCCACCAATCCGCATTAGAGCAGCGTGGTGGAATAAGCTCCAAAACCTTCTTCTCAAAAGAGGAGAAGAGGCCTTAGCCCAGCAGTGGGACATTCACAGGCTGTTACTTTAAAGGCATACAATAATATATATGCATTAAGCATAGTACAACATTTCCTGCGTATTTTTTTATGCATTTATTAAAATTTTACTGGTGGTAGGGCTTTGTGCAAGCTCGTCTGGGTAGGTACCAACTTATCAGATATTCTACCGCAAAACAGCAGTTCTTGGTATTGTTGTGTTACGGTTTGAAGGGTGAATGAGCCAACGTAAGTACAGGCACAAGGGACATGTTAGTTCCCAAGGAAAAATAAAGAGCTCATTTGCCAAAATTCGGATTGCTAAGTCAAAGTTTTAAACTTTAATTTTCAGTGTATTTTAATATTTATAAGAACCCCCTCCGGGCTGTCAAATCGATCTACCAAAGTCATAAATTACGTGTGCAAACGCTTATTTACAAGTGCGTTTATTTTTAGAATACTTGTTAAAAAGTTGTTATTTCGTATTTCAGATTAATTGTTATTATTTCGCTCATAAGTTATCAAGTTAATATGCAAATCTAATTAGTTTTCTTGTATTCATTTATACTTCTTATTTTAGCTTGAGGATAATAAACAAATTCATTCAAAACAATTCGTTCCAGCTTTAATACAAAACAGCAATTAAATTTGCATCAGTTTGCTGGATCACACGCACACATGCTTCAACTTCATCACACACTAATATAATTTTCACATTCGTGCCAGTTGTTAATCCATACAATTGAGAGACATTGTACTGTGTAAAACAAACTACATAGTCCATTCGACATTCCAATATCAACCTTATGTCATTAGTATAAAGAGGGATTAAAAGCAAACAATAGGTTGGACGTGCTGCCCAAAGTAAAGTTTATAGTTTACTCTATCCTACGAAGTACAGAATCGTTATAGAGAGTTATTTATATACTGAACTTCTAGATCGTACATATTTTCATAACTCCACTTAATTTGCGAATTTTTAAAATTAAAGACTCCATATTTATCTATCTATCTATCTCTTCTCTTATCTATATATAAAAATCTCGTGTCACAGTTTTAGTGTTTATACTCCTCCGTTTATAAGCCGTTTCGGCTTGACCGATTTTGATGAAATTCTATATATATATATTCTGTAGGTCTGAGAATAGGTTTATAGCTATTTTTTATAACCCTAAATGTTAAGGATGGCTCACACCAAAAAATTTTTTTCATTTTTTGGACAATTCATTTATTTTTATTTTTTTATTATGTGGCATTAAAAAATACATTAAACCCTAAATTTTGACCCTTCTACCATCAACCCCTATTTTTTAATAGTGATATTAGTAATTCAATCATTCTCAACCTCGGTCGATAACTGGATCAATTAACACTTGATCAGTTATCACCATCAGGGGTCTATTGGTGTCACTTCTCACCATATGGGATGGATGGGAGCGTTCTCCTGTCTCTCTTGCAATAAGCTGTGTCTAATTTCTTACCCAGTTTTCGAAAAATTTCGGCCTTTATTATTGTTTGTATATCGATCGCAGTAGTGACTTTTACAATTATAATTTTATCATTTCCGTGTAATTCTCAACTAAATCTATTATAAATTTGCAGTGCTGTAATTATAATAATTATTAATTATTAATATTAAGAGTATTTCTACGGTATTCTTCTTAAGAAAAAATATTGTGAAAGGTAAGTTTAATTACAAAAATGTGTGTGTGTACTTATAGTAATGTACATGCGTTAGACCTATTATAATAAAAAAAACAAATAACGGGCCAACTTTTTCAAAAATATCCATATAATAGTGTGGGACCATTGTACGATAAGCATGAACACATAGTAACCGTAGACGGAACCTAAAAGTATAATAAAAAATGTGCGATCGGGGGACCCCCGGGAGGAACGAAGTTATTTGCGATATTTTTTAACTTAAAACGTGTTTCAAAATGTAAATTTTTAATGATTATATTTCTGTATATTTATCACACTCCCGTGCCACAAAAGGCACGTAAAGCCGTTGGTCCTGCCTCTTACCTGAACTTTTACCGTTCGCGTCGGTTTACCGTCCTATCGGATTATGAGAGTGCATCTGTGTTTACGCACATACTTTTGCACTATAATACGTCCTGCGTAGTTGGCAAATCTTTCTTGAGATTGGCCATCGCGCTCGAAATCGGTCAGGAGAAAATTATTCTTAGGAGTGAGCTGCGAGGTCCTCAGAGGCATACCCTGGCGGCGATAGTAGGTGGAGATCTCTCGCTGCCGAGCGTGATTAACGCCAAGCTGCATTTGCTGGAAATGGTCTCTTTCAGTGAGAGTGTCATGAGCCCTACATACTCCCCCTTCATGTGGGGGAAACGCGTAAATGCCTATTACCTTTTTATCAAACCAAAAAGCGTTACCCTTTTTAATCAACTATCCCTTTAACATGTGTATATTTTATGTTATTTTTATTGTTTTCAATGCAAAAATGTAAAGTAAGAATTAAATTTGATAAATTTCATTTAATACTTTAGGAAAATAGTAATCTATTCAAAATTAAATATCAAATAGCGAATTATAAGTTAAAAAAAAAGTTCAAACTATATTTACATTTGAATATAATTGAAGTGATCTCATTGGCTGCACACAATCCTTATTATCAAATCTGAAAATTTACACATTTACACTTACATACACATACAACCGATAGAATAGAAAGAATCAGTAAGAAAGAAAGAGGGAAAGGTCGCTTGGAGGACAACGCTTTTTTGTTACATGACAATTTCTACCAGGTTACTCTACTTTGCAGTAGTAAAAGAAATTTGTTCCGATAAATGAAAAAATATGTAGAGCATGTTGTACTTTATTTTATGTATTATTATTATATGCCCTGTACCGCACACACATACACTGTATGGGCGAATGTTTATATCTTATTGATTAAAAAATGCACGGGATAAAATTCTTATTTTACCCGTACGAAGTCGGGTCGGGTAGCTAGTAAATATATATAAATCTAATACACGAGACCCACTTCATATAGACTACAAGTTAGCTACTATACAATTTTCGAACAGATGGCTAGGATGAACGTCACTCGGTCACTTCTCCTTGATATGAAATGACAATATCTACGTCACTGTAAGAACTACTAAACGAAGTGCAAGAGAAAGCTCCCTAAACATTTATACGACCTATACAATAAAGCATACGTATAAAACGTAACGTAATAATAACAATGACCATAATATACTCCTACAAGTACTAGATATATACTATCTCTATTTCCAATAATTTATTTGATTCTTACTACAATACCATCACTCGCACATTTTGTTCGAGTGCAAGAAAGTACGGCGCTGGCGTTAGTTGGCAGTGTCCTCTGCATTGTCGCTGCCTTGATTGATGACATATATACTAAACTAGTGGGAATAGTGCATAGCCTGAGTGATTCGGTTACCATCGGTAAGTCTTAAATAATAAGAAAGTTACTAACTTTTTTGATAAAGGCATTGGAATCACCTAACATAAAAACTATACCAACGACACTCATCACTATGATTGCATTAATGTTTGGGCTGTCTTGTAAGTAAGCAAAAAAAAAAGTTTAAAAACTAAAACATGACGGAAAAAAATTGTGCTCTATATAATAAGAAATAAAAATAAAGAACATGTACAAATTTATTAACTATTAATATATTTTATTTGTTAAATTATGATAAGTAGCTAGCATAGCTTGCTGAAACATAACACTCCTGTATGCTTCGCTGTAGTTGAGTCGATTGAGTGGACTTTCTGAATATCTCATCCAACTAGTTATAATGTAAATAACTGTTTTAGCGATAATTATATCAGAATATATATAACTAGGCTACTACATTTAAAACTACTATCCACGTTACTGAGATCCGATGGTATGGCGATTCCATATAGCTGTAGAGAGCTCCTTGAAATTTGCAATTCTTATCCACGACGTCGAACTGATATTTCTGGGTTTTCACAAACACTGTCACGCACTGCTTCGATATCGAACGGCTTGTTTTTGGACGACCGATGTGTTCAGAGTTTCCAAACGATGCAGTCTCCCTGATATTTTTAAAATTAATTTATGATGTTAAAACATTATTTTGACAATATTTTGTACAAAGTTTGGGAATTGTTGCCGCCAAACTTTCATTTTTTAAATATTGTTTATTAATGAAACCACGTTGTTTTATCGTATAAACCGCCATTTTTACTAACCCTTAACCCTCAGCTGTCAAATTATTCTATATTCAGGACTCCCAATAATTTACTGCAAAAATGATGGCAAATTCAAATCTTGCGTTAATTTTGGGACACCCAATATTCGGCCTTCAGTTTATTTTGCTATTTTAAGCAAAATGAAAAATACGTCGTCGTTACCTACCAATAAATAATGACATTTTTATATTTGTAAGGTATTAAACCAAATGCCATATTGGTACAAATCGTTTTGCGATTACAAAAATTGGCCAGGTACAAATGGTTGAATTCTTATTTTTAAATTAATATGTTCTCGACGCTACCGCCTACTTCTTTTCTCATCGACTATCGGAATATACAAGAATTTTTGTGGACCAAATCGTGTGACTCCCGTAATTTATCCGACACGTTCGATTAACGTCCACGCGATTGAGCTGCCGGTACCAGCACTATGACCATCATTTTCCTTTTCGTCATTACGTAATTAAGCCCCTGAAGAGTTGCCATACTGGTACAAATGACCGGAAAATTTGTGTCAGTATCTCCCGGTCCTATGAAGCTTATGTAACAATTTTACCTCTCAATTGCGATTACGTGTAACTCTTTTTTTAATTTTAGGTAAGCTATCGAGTAATTAATGGGCAACCTGCCTTTAACTTTCGCCAATAGAACTAAAACTAAAATTCTGGTTTCGTTTTTAATTCTTACTTCGTTCAAGCTGTCCGATAACGGAACAAAGTACCCGAATATATTAGAAAAGCTACCTTTAAATTTACTTTCAAGACTCGTCGTACGTGAGCATATTTTGTCAGAAAGTTCTTAAGTTCCTAGTTATAGTCATCTTATGACATCTATAATACTATTATTTTTACGCTTATACTATTTATAGCTCTTTATTAATTTTGTAGATATCATACGTGTATATATGTATGTATATTTTTTTTACCTGCTGATACCGCCTTCACCGATTTCTGTTTTGTCCAAAGGTTGACTGGCAGAGAATGCCTTCAGGCATTAAGTTGCCCTTTTTGTTCCAATTACATATTGTGTTAGTCAAAATAGTTTTATAAATAAAATAAAATTATAATTGTGTTTATATAACATGACTGAGCTTTTATCTTTTTTAGTTGTATCTGTCTTTTTTTTTTCCTTGTAAGTAGGTATATTTTTGCATGTGTGAATAATAAAGTTATTTATTATTATTATTAAAATAATATAAACTACTAATTACTACATCAATGCATCGGTAATCATGGGTTTTAGGATGTCATGTCCCTTGTTTTTGTATTTAAACTGGCTCATCTATATATATAAAAAGACTTGTCCTGAATGACTCATCACCGCAGAGCCTAAACCACTGGGGTTACAGACTTGAAATTTTGATAGTTGATGCATTTTATGACGAAAACGCGTACTAAGAAAGGATTTTTGGAAATTCCACCCCTAATGGGGTGAAATAAGGGATGAACATTGTATGGAAATCCGTCATTTTGAAAGTTAGAAGCGTGATATGCCGTATACAAGCTTTTGGTTGGAAATAAATAAATACGCAAATCAAAGTTTTCCAAAATTTACCCCCAATAGGTTGAAATAAGGGTTGAAAGTTTGTATGAGAACTCCGTCATTTTTAAAGTTAGAAGCATGAAATTTTATAAGGTAGTTTCTGTTTAGAAATAAATATATACGTCTTTTAGGGTTTTTGAAAATCTACCCCCCAAGAGGGTGAAATGGTGCTAAAATAAATGCATACGTATTTTGTCATTTTTAAAAACTCAACCCCAAACGAGAGAAATGTGTTGAAACATTCGTATAAAAAATTGGTCTAATCTGCTTGAACTGATACTGTTTTCACGGCTTAAATAGACCATAATTAACATATTTTATTACTTTTGATTATGTCGCGGGTAAAGCCGCCGGTGAACTGCTAGTTCATTATAAAAGCAGAACACAGTTATGGCAGTCCATTTGGCGATGGGATAGCTGGCGAGTGGATGGTACCGCGACGGAAAATACCACCAGCCTTGGGTAATCATATTACTTACTGATATAAAAGCACGGGTAGTGCTTTAACAGCACAATATTGTGAACTTATATATATATGTATAACAAATCTCGACTTATAATCGCGACTTATTTGTATATATAATATAACATTTATTATTTGTTTCCGACAATATTTTTAATGACAGTTTTTATGACGTTAAAAATGATAATTATATGCACGAGTCCGACTCGTACTTGGCCGGTTTTTATAATCACCATCACCAACAAAACTGTATAAAATCTAATGTAAATAAGTCATTATATTTTTAATGATAATATAAATATTTTCTCAAGTATATAAGTTACGCAAGAGTTGTTTTTATTTATGAAATCAAACAACAAGGAAACACATCAAAATCTCAGAGATAAATTGAATCAGTCAGACTTTGCACCTCCTATAAACATGGCGAGTTTATTATTGACGAGTATTTTAATTTTATTATATATAGAAGATAAAAAAGCTGCAAGAATATTGGCAGTATATCCAACGCCATCAATAAGTCATCAATTAGCATTCAGACCTTTGACCAATGAGCTAGTAAGAAGAGGACATGAAGTTACAGTTATCACCACGGATCCTGAGTACAAACTAAATCAAACACCAAATAACTTAACAGAAATAGACATCCACGAACTATCTTATACTATGTGGGGAAATGTATTACATAGTAAATCTTTTGGTGAAATTAAAGATATCTACACACAAATGAGTAAAATAATTCGACTTATAAACGAAATTTTTTATTTACAAATTCAAACAAAAGAAATTCAAGATATAATTAAAAAGAAAAATGGAGAATACGATTTGTTATTGTTAGAAGCTTGCGCTCAACCGACATTGATACTTTCACATTTGTTGAAAGTGCCAGTTATCTATATTAGTTCAATGAGTCCGATGGAGTACCATTTAAGACTAATTGGAGCTGCAACACACCCTCTTTTGTATCCATCACAATTTCATCAAAGATTGTATAATCTCTCAAAATGGGAGAAGCTTCGTCAAATGTATAACCATTGGTGGCTTGAAAATGAATTATATCAAATACAGCTAGATAACGATAAAGTGTTAAAGTCGATGTTCGGTTCTGATGTTCCGTCTTTAGATAATTTATTTAATAATATACATATGATTTTTTTTAACGTTCATCCGATTTGGACCGACAATCAACCAATGCCATCCAATGTTATTTATATGGGAGGAATACACAAGTTACCTCCTAGACAACTTCCACAGGTATAGTTGTATCCTTAATTTTATTTATATTTTTGAGGTGATGGTTTTCTATAATGGAAATATATTTATAATTGATTGTGATATAATTTTGAGCCGATTTCGTGTCTATTGGATAGAGCACTAGAATGTTAATCAATTATCGTTGCTTCAAAACCGCGCATGCCGCATTAAATTTTATAATAATTATGTGCTTATATTTTCGTATCTCGTGCATGAAGGTGTAAAAAAAAAATGTGAGGAAGCACATGTAGATGTGATGGATGAAGTTTTACCATCTACCAAATCCACTTACCAAATAGTGGTGTATCGTGGTGGGATAAGATTTGAAACTTCTTAGGAGATTCCTTTGCCTAGCAGTAGGATATTTGCTTTCTGTTGCTTACTTTGATTATTTATTTTGTATAATATATTATATAACTTTGATGTTATGTCTCTTGCATAATATTGTCTTTGTTTTATTCTGTCTTATTTTGAAGTCTAATTCTACTTAGTCTACAATAACGAATATATACAAATTTATTAAACGGGATTCGCTAACATAGTTACATATATTATACGTTTTAAATTTGTCTCGGTTTCAAATATTCTGAACCTTATACAGAAAATATTTTGTTAAATCTACTCATAAAATATAAGTAAAGGAATACATTAATTGATACAATTTAGTGTCTGTTGCTTTCAGCTAAATTAATATTAATTAGTTAAGTTCTCCTCAAAAGAGGAGAATAGGTCATAGCCCAGCAGTGGGATATTCACAGACTGTTACGTTACGTTATAACACACATCTGTTTATAATTGCAAATTTTATTATCTATTTGAATTTACAAAAATATATATTATTTCGAATTAATATTTGATTCTTTCTTGACAACTCCTTTATAAATTTGTCACCATTGTAGTACTTTTTTAACCGGCTTTTAAAAATGGAGAAGGTTCTCAATACCGTTGTATTTCTTATGTTTGATACTTCAGAACTCGTTATGTATGAATCAATTAGGACTTTTTTTGATTTAAATAAAAAAAAAAAATCATCTAAAATTGAAAAAACCATTATGTGGCCCAACGAATTTAGACTCAATAACAGGTCAAACAATATTGATGCTATAATTGTTTTACAGGACTTACAACTATATTTGGATTCATCGAAAAATGGGATTATTTACTTTAGTTTTGGTACAAATGTTAATCCATCTCTTTTGCCTCCTGAGAAAATAGAGATGTTCGTAAAGGTTTTCTCTCAACTATCATTTGATGTTTTGTGGAAGTGGGATAAGGACGTGTTGCCTGGCCAGTCAGAAAACATTAAAATTTTCAAAATGGCTTCCACAATCTGATCTTCTTCGTGAGTAGTTTAATATGTTCTTAATAATCAACTTGATAACAGATGACGTCAGTAATGAAATGCAATACGGAGATATATTGTTTCGTTGTTAAATATGAACGAATTTATATGGTGATGATAATGTCAACTCTCATTGCCTTAACTTCTCAAAATTTAGTAAACTTTTTGGTAAAGTTTTATTTAATTTCATAAAAGAATTATTAGAACTATAATTAGTACTTAATAATAATTAGAACTATAGTGGTTATTGACAATATTATAGTATCTGGTGTTAATGTTTTGCCTGCCCAAAAAGCCCATAACACTGAAAACAAAAAATAAAAAAGGATCTCAAAAAAAAAAACAAATATACAACATATTATAAAAATCCGTTCTTTAAAGCATTTAACTATATTTTCTTATAATATTCAATGAATAAAATGTAAATGATTTATTACAGGTCATTCAAATATAAAGTTATTTATAACGCAAGGAGGATTACAGTCAACGGATGAAGCTATAAGTGCAGGAGTGCCTCTCATTGGTATACCAATGTTGGGAGATCAATGGTACAATGTTGAAAAATACGTTCGTCATAAAATAGGAATTCGATTAGATCTGGCTTCGTTAAATGATAATGAACTTAAGAGTGCAATCGAAAAAATCATCAACGATAACAGGTGTTTTATTTTTAATAATTTATTATTATCATTTTGTCTTGGTTATTTTCAATTGATATTAAGCAATGATGGATAAATTATGCTTATTGGTGTTTTCTCACACAGATACATTCTTTATTCCTTTAGTTTTCTGTCGCCTAAGGGAAATTGACCACTGGTTTACGTGGCTTCCGAGGCCTGAACGTAGTAGCCATTATACTAACTAACTTCTAACTGGGCCAAATTTGTAACAATTTCTTAACAGAAAACTTATTACATTCAGTTTTAGTGGATTCGAATTCTTGCAGATTTTAGTGGGCCTCATGGGACCTTCGGGAAACAAAATCAGAACCAAACAGAGTTAAAATTCACTTCATTTGAGTAGGACATTATACAAATGATATTGAATTTATTAAAGCTACCACCGTTTCGGAACGGAATTATAGGAATGTAATTTTTCTTTCTCAAATAAAATTACATAATAAACGACATGAGTTCTAAGAAACCGCTTTGAAACGCTTATATTGAGTAATAATATGCCTAAATTTATTCAAAGATTTTTTTGTTAGTTGGCAATGTTGAAAAATAAGCAAATTCCAACGATTAACGATTAAGTTAATTCCGGATAACCCTTTTTAAACAACTTACTCATTCTTCGTTTGTCTGATTTCCTTAACTATCTTTTAATTATAAACTTGTTACCGTAAATGCTTCCCCGATGCGGGCGCTCACTAAGAACAGATTTTACGCAAATCCTTTCCAAAATATACTTTTCTTCATTTATTATTTTATAAACATGACATTTATGTTTCACAGCTATCGTGATAATATCTTGCGGTTACGAGTACTTATGGAAGATCAACCACAGTCACCGTTGGAGCGCGCGGTCTGGTGGACGGAACACGTGTTACGTCACGGTGGAGCTAAACATTTACGTGCAGCTGGCGCTAACATGTCTTGGGCCGAATATTTAGAATTAGAATTAGTATTAATGGTAGTAATTTCAATATTCAGTCTATAAGTAATATTGTCTTTGTCAATTTACATGCATTCACTTCGATTAGAGTGCGCAAATACATATTTTAGATTATTAAAGATACTTACTAAAATTATCAAATAACTGACAAGTGTAAAAGGTTTAATGCAAAATGTAATCTTGTGACTTCTTATAACACGGAGCTATCTTCAAAGCACCTGTTTGACATACTAGAAAAATTGCTCGTAATTTTGTGTTAGGTGCATTTGTTTCTGTACGGTATGCTTTGTTTCCCGAATTAAAGTCTTTGTTCGATGAAAATATTTACAACAAGATAAACGACAGTTGGGTCCCTCGTAGATTTAAAAGTGTAAAATACTCCACATAGTTTTATTGCTTTGATAAAGCAACCGATTTTATATTGAGGTACTTCATCTATACCAATTGCTATGTTACATTAAAAACTTTAAGAAATATCAAGATATTTTGTTTTCTTCTTTACATTTTTCGATTTTATCAAACATTCCCTTTATTTATACAATTTGAATAATATCATGTTAAATCGTTCTCCTTTATAAAGATAGAACCACATTTACGATACAAAAATGCTCCAATAAAATAACTTTGGAACATAAATCATAATTTAAAAGTTTCGGCTACGTTTTCTCGAAGTGTTATCGTTTACAAAGTAAAGAACATTTCTTGTGAATTATTGCTTACATATCGTTGCATAAGACAAAATAAGAACAATACTCCTACGTGGTTGGGTTTCTTAATATGACGTCAATTATTTATTTAACTTTGTTATAGTTTTATTGAATCAGTCGATAAATTACATTAATAATAATACCAACTAGAAACGACCAAAACTTAAACTGTGATGTGTAAGTGTGTGTGATTATATACGAAAAGTTGTTTTAAGATAATTTTATATCTAAGAATATATAGTAACTGTCGTAAAAATTAGGTGAAAAAAATATGTACAGACAGAACCAACAGATTTATATAGTAGTACAGATAAAAGAGCTTCGACTTATTATTGGCTTCAAACACGATATATAAATATTGTTGTGTATGATTATTACATGTTTTCTCGTTTAAAGTAACAAATGAGTTTGTCATTGGTTCTTCTCGAAATAATTATTAAATGAAAGAAAACAAATAAATAAATATGGAGTAAAAAATTCAATTCACTAGTCATTTCGTTCGAGAAATAAACATATTTATCTTATTATTATAATAATATAGCAACAAGGTAGGTGTATATAGTGTACGTTATAACTACGAGCTATACCAAATGTACGATGAACCAAACGTCATTAGGACCATAAAGATCGAATGCCTGCGGTGGGTAGGGCACGTAGTACGAATGGACGAGGCCAGTGAACCCAATCCTCCCAACCCAGGCCTCCTGGAAGGCCGGCCGGAGGGCCGCAGAAGTAGAGACAGGTCCAAGCTCAGATGGTTAGACGGCGCCGAACAGGACACCAAGGCCTTAGTGGTGACGTTAGAGAAGGAAAGCCACGATAGATCGGACTGGAGAGTTTTACTGGTCCAGACTAAGGCCCATCCGTGGCTGTAAAGCCTCAGATGATGATGATGATGATACTATTCGATGTACCCTAAAATACGCTTGTTAATGTAACTCGTTGTCTCTACCAATTAACATTACTATTTAAATTATATTTTGGTCATTTATTATGATGACACATAGACAATAGACACGCATTACCTTAACTACATACATTACATATAAATTAAAGAGAATATAAATTTATAATTAAAGAGAGAGAGAGAATATTTATTATTAAAGAGAATTAAAGAGAAGAGATTATAAAATAATTTCAATAAGGTAATATTATTTTCGTTAAATAACTTGATTCTCATTATTGTCTCAGTCTATTTTTTTAGTGTTTGTTATATAGTGGTGGAATTTTTGATATATTTGTTAGGATCTCATACAATTTATTGTGTACTGGCGTTTTGCCCGCGGTTTCACCCGCGTAGTTCCCGTTCCCGTCGGAATACGGGAACAAAATGTAGCCTTTGTTACTCGCTGATAATGAAGGTTTCCATCGGTGAAAGAATTTTAAAGTCGGTTTTGTTATTAGGGCCTGAAAGCATAACAAACAAACAAAGTCAAATTCGCATTTGTAAATAACAGTTAGTATTTTGTTTACAATTCCACACACAGTGTAATTACAATTTTATTTCGTAATCGCGTCGTGAATCATCTGAGACTTTGTCTGAAAATGGAATAAAGCATGTTTAGTAAGAGAAATCAATGCTAAATAAACATTCGCGTCACGTTCGAGATTGTGAAACGAACAAGTCGTTTCATATCCTTCTTGATTTCCATGTGTAATTTTAAAAAGATTACGAATTCGTTAACATTAATATTTGAATTATGGGAAATTTAGACTTTATCATACTTTAAATTAATATTATAAAGAGGTGAGTTTTATTTGTTTTATTTTTTCCCGTTTCTACACTAAAAGTTTGTGCCTGTATTCTTGTCAAAAAGGTTTAATAGAAAATACTATTTACTGAAATAAAAAATCAAATTAATTTGTAAATATATCGTTGTTCATCGCGCTATTAGACAAAAGTCTAAATATACGGCGTATCACGTATCACGTAGGTCACTTTGAAATAGAAACGAGGACGATATTTGTGAAATGTATACATTTATTGTATACGTATATATCTATCTGCCTCGTTGGTCTAGTGGCTACGTGTAAGGCCGCAGACACGGTGGTCCTGGGTTCAAATCCCAGTTCGGCCCAATAAAATGTTATTGAGATTTTCTGTCAAAAAATCTCAGTAGCAGCCCGGATGTTGGAAGTGTGTACACTCCCGTGCCTCGGAAAGCGCGTAAAGCCGTTGGTCCTGCGCCTGAACTCTTTAAATATAGGGCGTTACCCTGGGGCCGTGGATGCGTGAGGTGGGGGCTTCACGTGTCCAATTTCAAACGGCCCTGAGGAGGACGGCAGCCGGAATGGCCTCGCGCTGTCGTACGCACTAGCGAGGAGTGCGGGGGGGCGAGATTACCTTCGCTCCCTGAGGAGAGCTCCGCCGAACCGCGAGCGGAGCGCAGCACGGGAGGGGCCGCGGATGCGTTATATCAACACGATCCCGCAGCCCCTCCGATCCGTGCCGAGGACGGCCATCGCAGTGGTTTTAGTGGGTAAGAATCCCACATAACCCGGTTCTTCCCCCAAGAGAGTCGGGTACCTTTCTGAAGGTTTCCACTGCGTGAAAAAAAAAAAAAAAAAAAAGTGGCTACGTGTAAGGCCGCAGATACGGTGGTCCTGGGTTCAAATCCCAGTTCGGCCCAATAAAATGTTATTGAGATTTTCTGTCAAAAAATCTCAGTAGCAGCCCGGATGTTGGAAGTGTGTACACTCCCGTGCCTCGGAAAGCGCGTAAAGCCGTTGGTCCTGCGCCTGAACTCTTTTCGGTCGTGTCGGGTTGCCGTCCTATCGAGTTATGAAAGCTAGGGAATAGAGAGCGCACCTGTATTTGCGCACACACTTTTGCACTATAATATTTCCTGCGCAGTTGGCTAATCTCTCTTGAGATTGGCCGCTGAGAAATTAATTATTTCTTTTTAAATAAAAAATAGAAATACTTAATTTCTCGTCAAAGAAATACTGCATTGAGCTTTTTAAACAGTAAACGAAAATCGAAATAATGAATTGTTTATACCCGTTCCACGAAATTTCGTTCTTTCGTCTCATCATTGTATTCAAAAAATCACATCACGAGGGAATGTCGCTAATTAACTCTGTTAAGTACACGAATTTGGAATTCATATTGTAAAGTCTGCGGCTCGACTGAAAATCAAAAGAAATCCCTTATCTCGCTCGTACCATTAAAATTTAAGCATTTTAACGAACGTGAAAATGGTTTTGGAAGAATTTTCATTGAATTAGGAAACATGTATTTTTTTAATGCGTGTAAATTTAAGTATCAAAATTATAATATTTCGTTTAGTATTGTTGTTAATGTTAAATAAATTACCAAAATCATTTAAATATAATCAAAGTTTTAGTTATATTGGTTAACGTAAAATATCCAGAAAAATTATTGTTTTTGAAAAATAAAATCTATAACAGACGTTTGTATCATATATATATATATATATTATACATTTATTTAGGTTAACGAAACTTCTGTAAAACATTAAACAATGAGCGTTAAGTCAGTTAAGTTTCTATTGTGAATGGGCTTGAATCTTGACATAATTATTTCGCCCTTATTCGTATAAGCGACAGCAGCTATTTAGTTAAACATCGATTTTTCTCTTTCTGTCATTGTTGATTTGACATTCGAAAGAAGAAGACAAAGCAGTGTTTAACTAATCATCCGCTAAAAACGTATATAAGTAAGCTCGTTAATAATTATATTCCGTGGTAATGGCGAACCTGCGAGTTTTATATAACAAAGTAGGTAGGACGCCGTAGTGCTATTAATTTCTGCTATTAGGTAAATTCTTAAATTAAGATTTTAAAACGAAATCAAAAAAGTAGAAGCTCGTATGATTAATGCACAAATATTTTACAAATTTTTCAGAGTTTTGGAAGGCTTGTACTTCAAGGTCCTTTGAAACCTCTAACCAGCTGTCGTTGATGCTGCTATTCGATATGACTTAGAAAGCCTATTCCTTCTCAAAAAGGCGGTGACGCACCCGTAGATACTCCTGTGTCGCAGATATACATGGGCAGTGGTACTTACTTTTTAAAACGTGAGCCTGTAGCTGGTAAGCCGCATTTAATTAAACCAACGACACATAATATGTCACACAAAAATCAAGTAAATATGCATTTTTAATCTACTCCTCCATAAGTGGACTCGAGTTCACTCCTCCTTAATTTTACAATAATATAAATATATTTGCTTATAAAACAAGTATGTAATACAAATATTTATTTAAGTTTGATATACTGTATATACAAAACGGTTTTATATCAGTGTTTCTCAAATCGTCCGTTTTATAAATTTCCCAAGTCTCCGAGCAAAATAATCGCATTCTCGGTTCATTTGCTCGCTTCCTTTACCTAATTTGCTATATCCTTATCTCTTACAGAGGTGCCTAGATCATCGTCGCCAAATTTTCAAGGATTTTTATGAAGCTAATTGCTTTTAAATTTGTTATTGTAGTTCGTTCCATATAATAAATCAATTTACTCTTTTTTTAATTATTATAAATCAAAAGCAATAGCTATTTTTTAATTTTTTAGATATATTGTTGATTAGTTCTGTTTCACAAATCATGACCACGTGGAATGGAAGCAATAATGCCAATATCGTTTCTCCATTTAATCGCAATTCCAATTGTTAATAACGACGGGTAGTTTTAATAATCATAATATATATGTAGCGACATCTATCTCGCCACATACGAAAACTAAAAACTGACGTATCCTACATCGCGATATTAAAGTTATCCGAGCGATTGAACATATATACAAGATCCGACAACAACCGTCGGGCGGTAGCCCACCAGACAAACGCCCGTCTGGTCGGAGGATCCTCCCTTTTCAATACTCAACACCAAAACTGGTGACCCCGAGCATGAACGTCAGCGCAGTCTTCGCAAAAACTACGTCATCGTGACGTCATCATCACTTCCTCAAGCTTTCGAGCAGCGAGTCATACAGCCAGCCAGCATCCACGACTACTACGGGTATCCTGACCACCAGCATGCAGCGGACGCGCATTCCTGGTCATCACCCACAGTCTTCTCAGCGACCTTGGCACAGCACACTGCACTTCGGCCGGTCAGCAAGCAGAGACGCACTTTTCTCCTGGTCGACGCAGCAGCCAGCCACTACGCAGCACTGCACCACTCCGACTCACTGGAGCATTTGCAGCATCACCCCGACTCACTGGGGCATCACCGCAGACAGTTCCGACTCACCGTGAACTATGCGGGATCTGGTTCCGACTCACTGGAACATTCCACTGGCCCGGCAAACATCACAAGACATATGGACGACTCAACCTGCTATCGACCTCCGGTCTCGGAGGGGAGTGATGTAGCGACATCTATCTCGCCACATACGAAAACTAAAAACTGACGTATCCTACATCGCGATATTAAAGTTATCCGAGCGATTGAACATATATACAAGAACCCGACAACAACCGTCGGGCGGTAGCCCACCAGACAAACTCCCGTCAGGTCGGAGGATCCTCCCTTTTCAATACTCAACATCTCCAAACTTCAAACATTTCAGTAATCAGATACATTATTAGCATTATACAATTGATATACAAACTCAAACGAGTTTTTTTCTCCAATATTTTTGTATGACTCCATAGTAAAATAAAAGATGCCAATTGATCTGATCCTGTCGTGACGTATATGCACCTCAGCGTAGATTGTGATATATTTTCACCATCAAATCAATTCTGTCGCCGTGATGGACGCAAATTTACCAAACCCGGTTTCGGATTTAAGTGAGTTTGCTGACGAAAGCGTGTGGAATATTTTAGATAGAATGTGTAAAAATAAAGTAAGGTTTGCTAAAGGATACGCATATAAATATTATTTTACTTTGAGTGAATTGTTTTTTGTTGAGAATATAATAATATTTTAAATTGAAGGATTGTTTGAAGTAGAATTATTCTAATTCGTCCGAATATTTTTGACTTATTTGAACAACTTATTGAACAATGGCAGATCTATGTCTGGGAGTCTTTTGGCATCCTTAGATTAAATTTATAACAAAAACGAAAAAAAATATATATTTTAAGATTTTTTGAATATATCCGCATTTTTGTTAGAGCCCACGTTATTTGTTTTTATTAAAAGTATATGAACTTGTATCAACTGATGTACGAATTGCCAATAAAATGTCAACCAAACAAATAGAGATGTAGAGTACAAGTGTAAGTAGTTACTGTATCGATTCAATTAAAAGAAAGATCGATATGAACTGGTTGCTTATGTTTTGATTGAAATGCGCTGTTTTTTATCTTTAATGAAGTGGTGGTCAAATGTTGACATCATTAACGCGAAGCTACCTGCATCAAATTCGATCATTACGATATTGTATCGATATTAAACAAAATCCGATCGGTCGTGTTAGCACACTGTCAGCTCTACTTTGGACTTTAAATTGAAAATTGACGTTTTATCTTTCTCTATATTATCTATCCGTTTCCATTTGATTTTATGTGGATGAAGTATAAGTGATTGAAATGAAATCCCAACAACTTTTTGTTCCGACTTTCCCAAATAAAAATAGGTCCATTTATAAACTCTGGAACTAGCACCGAATCTTTTGACATGTTTTTCATAAAGGGATGCTGCGATTTGATCCCAGACATTTTTTAGTACGGAGTCCTACCATTGTTATTTCCATCTACTACTTCGAGTATAATATTTACAGTCATATTACGAACTATAAGTAACTTTAGTAATGGAGTATAAACGAACGGGCTTAATAGCCATTTGGCCGTATCATCAAAATTGTTGAGTATTGAAATAATTTATAATTAATAACAATTTGATAAATAAATATATATTTATTATTATTACAAGAACGAAGTATATAGTACATGCGCCACGTTCTCTACTTCGTTTTATGTACAGTAGAGTAGAGAACGGCGTCGGAGTGAGAGCACAATGGCATAAGAGAGCGACAGGCCTAAAGTTTTTCTGTCTTCCTTGCCAACACGGCATACTAGTCGCTCTCAAACCCAATGCTTGTGAATTTTACAATAAACTAAGTCAATAGCAATAAATAATTTGGAAACATTTATATCGTCTATTTGTTAAATATTCTCGCTTCGAATCACGGAGAGTTTTGCAGTTTATTAAGATACGTGGTCTGATAGAGATCCTTAATCGTTTGTTACTCTTTCGGTAGCCTTTTCAAATTTGTTGAGAATTTCGATTGAGAAATCTGTTCCCTTTTGAAATAAAACTTCCATACATTTTTTATTGAATATAAGGGTGCAGGATACTATCAAATGACCCATAATTTTGCAAGTTAGGTTTGAAAGCAATAATAAGGATGCATGTTCGGATTTTAATTCGCTAAATTCAGCTAAGATCCTCTGTAAAGGAACCAGTATATATCTGAATAATAACAATATAGTTAGTAATAAAAAATTTAATATTTGTATTATAATTTTTATTATATATTTCTAAATATTTTTTCATATTTTACTGGAGTACTGAATTAAGGGGAACACTAACGGTCATTTGACTATAGTTGTCACATAAATCAGAAAAATATTACAATTTAAATTACCTTAAATAACGCATAAATAAACTTCGCCTCTAAAGGAGTCCTTAGTGTCAGCAGTCAGTCATTAGCTTTACTTTTTTAAACAGTAATAAAGAGTTTATTAGAAATAATCTCTGTAAAAGTAAACTCCAAAGTCGTGCGGTAAAGTGATGTCGCCGGAAGCTCAGGGAGATTTAACTCCAGCCTCTTGTAACACGTGCATTGCTTACCAGATGTCACTCCAATAGTGTCTGCGTTTGATCCTCTTTAAGAGTTTGAAGCAACTCGACGTTTCCTTGCATGTAAACATTGTCGTTTTATGTACGAGTGAAAAATATTCATGTTTTGGTCTTATATTATTTTATATTTTTTGTAATTAATTTCGTTTATGAATAAATGTGTGCGTGTAAAAAATAATTGTCACTCGTTATATTTCAATTGGCAAATACTATAAGATTCAAATTATTTGTTGTAAAACTTTTTTTTTTTGGGTTGTAAGGGCCAATTACTTACAGAATCATCCATATGCTGGTATGGAATCAACTGAAAGTAATACTTACTTAGAATTGTTGCATTCCAGTTTGAAGGAGGAATGAACCAGTGTAACTAGAGAGACATAGGACATAAATAACACATTTTAAACACAATATTTTTCATCATATAATACAAAAAGTCGCTACAGATAGAGAGAAACCCGAGGGAATTTTGGTGCCTGCCTGCATGTTGTATATTTTTAATATAAATTTTGAAATATAAATAAGTTCCATCTCACAGAGTATAATACGACATCATTAAATAAATATGAGGCATCGGGAAAATTTTATTGTAAGTGTATTTCAGTTTGGTTATAAAGATCAAATCATTTCAAAACAAAAAGCAAATGTCCCTATTTTATAAACTCAACTTGTTCATTCTGATACAAAAGTGAATGGAAAATCCGAAAAAGAACCTCAAATAAAGAACTCCACAAATATTATAATTTTAAAGTCTATAAATTTTATATACACGTTCATTATTTGAGAGTTATTATCATCATGCTTCATACAAACTCATCCATTAACACGAGGAAAGTTTCAATTCAATGAGAACGAATTTTCAGTAAATACTTTCTGACCGGTTACCTGCAGCATTCCCTCTTAGTTGACGATAAAATTATTCAGAGTAAATTTAGTTGAGATTTTGTTTTTGCTGAAATACTACTATATAAATCTATTGGTACTGTCTGTACATATTTTTTTTCACCTAATTTTGTGATAAATTATCGTTTTATGATGGAGTGATTTACATTATACTATTTTTTTCATTTTTGTCTGTCTGTCTGTCTGTCTGTCTGTCTGTATATCTTCTTATAACTCAAGAACGGCTTGACGAATCTTGATGAAAATTGGTACACACAAAGAACATGTGATGGCGCCAATGTTAGGCCATATATAAGATCAGTAAATCCTACGGTATCTTATGAAAATTAATTTCAAATCGTTAATTACGTATTTCTTTACCAGTAGCCATATGTGTGTGTGTGTGTGCGTTATTATAGTAAAAAAATAATAAATTATATTTTTATTAATTATACGCGGGTGAAGCCGCGGGGCGCAGCTAGTACTACTATATAAATCTATTGGTTCTGTCTGTATATTTTTTTTTACCTAATTTTCTGATAAATAATCGTTTTATGATGCAGTGATTCACATTATACTATTTTTTTCATTTTTGTCTGTCTGTATGTCTGTATGTCTTGTAATAACTCAAGAACGGCTTGACCAATCTTGATAAAAATTGGTACACGCAAAGAACATGTAATGGCGCCAATGTTAGGCCATATATAAGATCGGTAAACCCTACGATATCTTATGAAAATTAATTTCAAATCGTTAATTACGTATTTCTTTACCAGTAGCCATATGTGTATGTGTGTGTGTGTGTGTGTGTATTTGTGTGTGTGTTATATTTTTATTAATTATACGCGGGTGAAGCCGAGGGGCACAGCTAGTATTATATTATCTTTACATACACACGCATACACATAAACACACACACACACACGCATACACACACAAGGTAAATACCACTTATCACGAGATCTCCTAAATTATTCACCCGATTGACTTGAAATTTGTCACAGTGTCACGACGTAGACGCTCACTTAGAATGGATTTTACGCATATTCTATCTCAAATACATTTTTATTCTTATCTACCCGTTCGAAGTCAGGACGATTAGCTAGTATATCATATGTTCAAACATATTTGTTTATGCTACTTGGTGGTAGAGCTTTGTGCAAGCTCGTCTGGGTAGGTACCACCCACTCATCAGATATTCTACCGCAAAACAGCAGTACTTTGTATTGTTGTGTTCCGGTTTGAAGGGTGAGTGAGCCAGTGTAATTACAGGCACAAGGGACATAACATCTTAGTTCCCAAGGTTGGTGGCGCATTGGCAATGTAAGTGATGGTTAACATTTCTTACAATGCCATTGTCTATGGGCGTTGGTGACCACTTACCATCAGGTGGCCCATATGCTCGTCCGCCAACCTATACAAAAAAAAAAAAAAAAAAAAAAAATACAAAATACTACTAAATCTTATAATTGTAATTAATTTTGACCGTATAATTATTGTATGAACATTTGTTAGTTTATCTTGATTTTATATTTTAATATTAATTTTTAAATGTTTAATTGAATTTATACTACAGATTATTTGTATTTATTGTTTAATGTTTTTCTCTCTACACTGTTCTATTTTTGTACTATTTCCAAGTGGAAACGTTTATGGTTATGACCTGGAATTAATCGGTTTATTTAATGGTATACTAAATGGTTTCTGTAATAAATATTAAATAAAATAAAATATATATATATATATATATTTATATACTACAAGTAGTTAAGATGCTGGGCAAGTGGCCCACCTGTTTGTATTATGGATTATAATAATAATGATAGTTAAAACGAAGACACAGTTAACAGTTATTAAGTAAATGGCACAGACAGCACGGCCAGCAATGTTGTTTCTTACGGAGACTCAAATACTCCGTCCTGTCGATACCAGCTACCTTAATTATCTCGGCTACATGCTTGAAGAATCCTTCAAAGCGAAAGCCGGAGTATGCTTGTTCGTCAGGACGGATGTTTGTTGTCACCGTCTGCACTGCTTGGAGGACCCTTTTCTCTCCATGATGGTGGTAGGTGTAGACCTGATTCGTCATAGTCGAGTCTACGTGTGCCTCTATAGATCCCACAACGGTGACTTGAAGATAAGCCGACTATTTGACTATTTGACCATCTTAGTCGGGTGGCAGATGCTGCGCAAGAGCAGTTTCCTAACGCGGAACTGGTTTTATTGGGGGATTTTAATGCTCACCATGAACCATGGTTGAACTCTTCCAAAACTGACCATGCTGGAAAGACTGACCATGCTTTCGCTCTCACGCATGACTTGACCCAACTGGTTGATCACCCACCAGGATCCCAGATATTGACGGGCAAGCGCCTTTCCTACTGAACCTTCTGCTGACTGCTCACCCGGTGGAATATCAGGTTGAGGTTCAGGCTCCTCTTGGTTCTTCAGATCACTGCCTGATATCCACCAAAGTGCCTCAGGCCAAGCTGCCGCCACCAGCAGTATGCAAACGTCGCGTTTGGCACTATAAGTAAGCAGATTGTTTTGCGCGATTACTATGCGTCAGTCCCTTGGAAGGAACATTGCTTCAGTGAGAATGACCCGACAGCTAGCGCCGCTGCTATTGCTGATGAGATCCTGTTGGGGATGGAATACTACATTCCTAACTCGGATCTCATCAGTAAGGGCATGCGTAACCTTTGGTTCACTCGCGAATGTGCCGATGCTGTGTCATCCAAGCAGGCGGCAAATCGCGCGTGGATCAATGACTGCGTTAGCGGGGCATCTAACATTGACTCGCTGAAAGCAATCTTTAATAAAAACTCCAAGTCCTGTAGGAAGGCATATGAGAGAGCGGATGCACAGCGCATCGCACAGATTGGTCATGACCTTATTTTGAATCCTAGGGGCTCCCGTAGCTTCTGGCGTCTGACCAAGTCTGGGCAAAACAATTTTTGCCAACCTTCGCTGCCACCGCTCAGGAATCCGGACGGATCACTAGCTCACAGTCCGCAGGAGAAAGCCGATCTTCTGGCAAAACTCTTTGCGGATAACTCCGTGATCGATGATTGCAGTGCGCTGCCACCTTCAATATCTTCATGTGGCCACACGATGCCTGACATCAAAATCAGGCAGCGTGATGTGCGTGTAGAGCTGCAATCACTCGATGTACGGGAAGCAAGTGGTCCCGATGGAATACCAGCCATAGTGCTGAACAAGTGTGCAGCGGAGCTGTCTCCTGTGTTAACGCGCCTGTTTCAACTGTCTCTCTCTACAGGATGTGTGCCGGATTCTTGGAGAAAAGCTAATGTGCAAGCGGTTCCCAAAAAAGGGGATCGGTTTGACCCAGCAAATTATCGGCCAATAGCTATCACCTCAGTACTTTGTAAGGTGATGGGACGGATCTTAAACAACCAACTGATCCATTACCTAGAAGATCACTGTCTAATTAATGATCGTCAGTACGGGTTTCGACCAAAACGGTCCACAGGTGATCTTCTAGCGTACGTAACACACCTCTGGGGTGAAGTTATCGACAAGCGTGGGGAATAGCTGGCTGTCAGCCTCGATATCTCCAAGGCTTTCGACAGGGTCTGGCACAGAAGTCTTCTCTCCAAGCTGCCAGCATACGGTCTGTCAGCTCAGCTCTGCACCTGGATTGCCAGCTTCCTACACAAGCGTAACCTTCGCGTTTTAGTTGATGGTTGCGCTTCACAATTCCATGTAGTGAATGCTAGGGTCCCCCAGAGGTTTGTGCTATCCCCCACACTCTTTCTTTTGCATATCAATGATATGCTCTCTCTCGGGAACATACATTGCTATGCAGATGACAGTACAGTGCACGGAGGATACCACGGACGCGCAGTAGCTGGGCGGGCGGAAACTGAAGACAGACGGAGGAATCTTGTTGTTGAACTCGATAGGACGTTAGGACTCATTGCCAAATGGCTCTGATAATCTTGTTGAGTTTAACGCCAAGAAAACACAGGTATGCGCTCTCACAGCGATAAAACACCATTTTCCCCTCCTCCCTCCTTCTGTGGTACTACGCTGGAGATACAAAGCAAAGTCGCAAAAAAAAGTCGTTCTTGGCGGGAAATGTTTTGCCAAATGTAAGTTATAATAATTCCAAATTAGTACCTCGTATTTAGGTCTGCAACATTAAGTATTTGACTTTACGAGTAAGGCTCGTATAAACGTAATTAAAACAGGATATTGTCATATTTTAATGAGACTCAAAAGAATCACGAGAATTTGGTCAGCTAAAGGCACAGACGGAAATCTCATTACCAGGCTGCGCAAAGGTCAGAGTATGTTCTTTTAAAAATATATATATATATATATATATTTACAAATTCATCATGATGTATTTTAAATTTAGAAGTGTGCTAGTAGCATAAAGAACCGTAAACAGCCAGTATTGTTGGCCCACAGAAATATTTGTAAGTTTCAGACAATCTTCACCAAAGAAATTGGTTAAAATGTTTATTTCAAAGGCGAACATTGATGCAGTTTATGAGTCTACCAGTGTATATATAGGTATGTATGTATATATATTTTTATATATAGGTATTCACAAATTTATTATTTTTTATTATATATTAAATGTCAATATTAAAAATAAGTTTATAAAGTAACTATATATAATTGTCAAATTGTAAATCGTTTTTGCTCATACTGGTGGTACTACGCCTTTAGGTGGTAGAATTGATTTTATTTTCCCTTTCTAAAAATATCCAAAAACAACGTGACATTCTGGAATACATACTAGAATACTTGAAACATATTTACTGGAAACAAATCATATTCCGGAGATGTTGCATAAGTATCGATATTTTAAAACTTAACTTCCCTTATTCAACTAAATAGTCAGATCCATTGTAACTAAAAAACCGTGGGTTCAAATCCAGGTACAAGTTTTCATGACCTTTGTTAGCATTTATAATAATGATTCGTCAGCAAATAAAAGTGGGCGACTTTAGCTTAGCATTACGTTGTACGATCAGCGAAGTTTTCTTATCGATATTTTGATAAATGGCGATGCAAAATCGACCCTAGGACACCTTAATTGCGTAAAAAATTGCATAATGTAGATTTACATATTATATTACTTGGAATTGCCTCTTAAACATACTGTTGTGTGAACTTTAAATGTGACCTTAAGACTCATTCATCAGTAATATTCCACTGCTGGGCTAAAGCCTCTTCTCCTCTTTTTGAGGAGAATGTTTAGAGCTTATTCCACCACGCTGCGCCAATGCGGGTTGGACTCATTCATACGTCATAATTATTTGCTAGTTACATATGATCGACAATATGTCTGCCTCGTTGGTCTAGTGGCTAGATATAAGGCCGCAGACCCGGTGGTCCTGGGTTCAATTCCCAGGTCGGGCCGATAAATAGTTATTGGGTTTTTCTATCAGAAAATTCTCAGTAGCAGCCCGGAGTCTGGAAGTTGGAAGTGTGTACACTCCCGTGCCTCGGAAAGCACGTTATACCGTTGGTCCTGCGCCTGAACTCTTTCCGGTCGTGTCGGATTGCCGTCCCATCGGATTATGAGAGCTAAGGAAAAGAGAGTGCACCTGTGTTTGCGCACACACTTGTGCACTATAATATCTCCTGCGCAGTTGGCTAATCTCTCTTGGGATTGGCCGCCGTGGCCGAAATCGGTCTGGAGGACCTTAATGATCGACAAGTTCGCTTTAAAATAATACACTGTTTCTCATCAATATTGATGTGCAAAATATACTCATTAGTTATGTTTAATTAAATTACAAAATTAAAAGATATTTAGCCCAAAGACTAAGTCTAGTGGTTCAGAGAGGGAAAGTGCCAGCATCTTAGGCACAATACCACAGGACGATATTTTGGATGGCGTGTTTCTTCTACAAACTCATAATGTATAGTTTGCTTTTATTTTCGTTTTTAATTTATTTTTTATTAAAAATAAAAGGAGTAATGTTTCAAAATCAAATGTCATAGTAAATTATCATTTCACTAAAGTTAAAAAATTAATAACTGCTTCTTGCATTTGTCAAGCATGATTTATATATTCACTAATTAAATGTTATGTCTCATCAATAAAAAAATATTTATAAAATTTGTGTAACGACATTAACAGTCAAAATTTTGGTGATGTTTTGTCTGGCATACTAAAAGATGTAAGACGTTTAAATAAATGACATCTATCATATTGACGATCTCAAATCTAATTTGAGAGATAGCTGTGTATTATACATAAAATGCTTATAAATGTATATAATCAAAATTCCAATAATCATCGTAATATTTTTTGATCATATAAGTGCCGTGTGTAAGTGTTGTACTATATATATTATTAAAATATGATTACCTGGCCGAATTTAATTCACTGCAGCTATTTAAACTTAAGAAAAATGATTGTGTACAACTGTGTGCGTAGCCATAGATCTTTATTTCATCACTCTTGCCGTCCCATAATAGGACAACAAAACGAATGAATATAGATCAATCGCTGACTTGTTTCACTAGGCACGGAAATTTTATACTGCCAACTTTCTAAGTCTAGGTTGCTGCTGAAAATTTTGTGACTGAAAAACTCGTTCGATGACCTTCGTTCATTGACCAATATCGTTCATTGACCTTCATGGAGTCCGAGCCTTTTGCTTTATAAGTACAACATAAAAAATGGAAATATACTTAAGTAGACCCTAGCTAGCGAATTTGATTCGATTTGGTCGTCATTTGAATATTATTACTAAAAAAAATTAAATACTATTTAAATAAATACGTATCATTTCAGTTTTAGAATTAAATTATGATAATAAATCAATAAGTAGATCCGTAAGAGAATCCGGAGATGATGAATTTGAACCTGTTACAATTCCGTCTAAAGATTCAGAAATTATTCCTTATAATTTAAATTGTGATGACTTTACACAATATGCTGTAAACTGTACTGCTGAAGCGGCATTAATTTATAATTCAAGTAGAATGTCTCCACCTTACCCTGCGAAAGTTAACGATTGGTGTCGGTTAGTTCTAATCTATTTTTGTATATTATTTCTCTAAGAACTCATGTATTTCCTATTGGTATTTGAATCACATCCCCATGCTTATCTTTATTTAACTATTTAGATAAATTAATATTTTTATTCGTGGTATTTACTAAAAAGAAGTTTGTCACAATATTGTTTTATATGTAATACCTTTATTTATTTCCTCAGAGCTATAAGACACCTAACAAACTGTGCTATCAATTGGAACACAGATTGCAAAGATTCTACTGAAAGTCGTTTTAACGAAGAAAGTATCAAAGGTCATATCCACGTCGTCAACAATATTTGCGACGACGAATGGTTTCTCATAAGTAGGTTTGATTTTATTGCTAGACTTATCTAATACTTCGAAAATAATTACTTTTCAAACAATTAAAGCTTATGAATTTAATAAATGATTGACCTGTCGTCTTTAGACTATTGTTGTATCAGCAGCTAGCAGAGTCTCTATTTAGGGACCTTCTTTATTTGATTGTGAGTTTTTTAAATATCAACCAAATCTTGCAAGTATGTATCCTCAATTTTAATAATTAGGCTTGAAATATTTCGATTTAAAATCTGTTTTCAAAATAAACAGTATTTTTTATTAAGGAATGTCCAATATTTTTGCATTATTAAAAATAATTTCCAGCAATGCAGGATTTCGGTTTCCCTTAATTAATTGATTAACATTTAAGCATTGGTTCCGTCACGATCCGCGAGTCAGCAGTCTTTTTTTACGAAAAGTATGTCAAATTAAAAGCCAGCAAAACGATATTTTTTTCTCCTAATTGCCAATTCACCTGATTGTAGTTGTTTTCCTTAAATGAAACGTTTAACGAAATTAAAAGATTTTCATTCAGAATCGCTGCAAATTATTCAAAACGGTACTTTTATTTCAATTTTAATTTACGTACATTACAAGTACTTACGTAAATTACATGTTTAAATATGTTTTAACTTTAGTTAATGTATGTATGTAAAAAATATATATAAATTAAATAAAGAAAGCTTTATTAGAATGAAAACTTAATATCTATGACTTTGGTATATATTTATGATTCCAATTTTAATTTGATAACAATAAAACATTTCAGGATACGATGAGATTGCGCTCTGCGTTGAAAGTTCAACAGATTCTTGGGAAACCTGTTACATTAACTTCAAGGATTCGGTTGAGGAGCACAAGAACACTAGCCAAGAATGGACACATTATGAAGTACATTTCAAACTGTGTTGGTTAGATAAATGTCTTGATATTGGCTTTTATTGGTTATTATGTAGATCTGTCTGCGTGTTTAGTGAGTACAGTTGATTAATAGTGATCCTATTCGTAGTGCTAACTTCCTATGTAAAGAGAGAGCAAATAGAGAAAACCAAAGAGGATTTTAGATTTATAGTGACACCCAAAAGTCTATTGCAATCAAAATGATATCCTACTTGTCGAATTATAGTTATAAGAAGAAGTTATCAGGGAAGAGACGAACATTCATACGAATACAGATACATGCTGAAATCACCACCTTGCTTTTTAATCGAATAAGAAGCCCTTTTTCCTGCACCTGAATACAATGTGGTCTTTTTGGAATATTTCATGGGGCTAAGACAATAAAGGAATAGATACTCGTAGTTCACTTGTGTTTGGGCATAATAATTTAGCTAGCGAAATCGCCACGGAGGACATAATAATTATTATTCGTGTTATATCATACTAGCTCATCTTAGCTCTCCAAAAATGCATAACAACTAGGAACTTATTTAAGAAAACGGTTATGTTTTTAAAATTATCTGCAAGCCAAGTTTCATAACGATTTTTTTTTTTTGTTTTTAAGACATTTTAGTGGAAAAAAATCTCAATAAAATATTGAAATAATATCGTTTTTCGTCTCGCATTTTTAAATTTGGACCGATAATTGTGGTTTAAAGATTGATATATAACAAGTGTTTAATCGTTTTTATAAATCAGAAGAAAAAATGAGATTTAAATTGATAGTTTAAATAAATGTTTGATGATGCATTTTTGACTTATTTTGAAAAAAGCTAAAAAACATGATAACTCAAAGATGGTTCACTTTTGCATAATGCATATAGGGGTTAAAATTATCACAAATAGTCACCCTTATTACCTCCTAACGGGAATACGTCGAATTACCAATAACCCTGTATAAGTGCCGTGATACTGAAGAGGTTAGAAGACTAGAATCTTAACTGATGACTCCGAGTTCAAATCCTCGCAAGCACTACTAAATTTTCATGAGCTTAATTTGTTTTTATAATTCATCCTCGTGTACAGCTCTGAAGGAAAACATCGTGAGGAAACCTCCATGTCTTGGATAAAACTAGCACGTGTAACCTACTAACCCGTAACCAACAGTGTGACGTTTATAGCCTGTTACTTTTTTATACATCTAACTTTGTTGCTTAATCCTAGCTTTTGAAAATTGCATATGATCCGCGTATTAAGGCCATCGTCGTTTTTTTTTAAGGATTTTTAACAAAAGATATTCGCTGAATTTTTTTAGCTAAAATGGCTGCCAAACATTACTAAAAAGTGTAATTTGTTTTTTTTAAATATTTTGTTATTTAAATAAATTTTTCAGCTATGTTGCTCAAAGGTAAACGAAGCGACGCGAATGTCAATCATTTTTAATCCAGTTGAGTTTGGTTAAAACCGTATTTAAACTGAGTAAAAGTTTTTTATCTAGGTTTAATTATATTTTGTAAAATATTCTTTGTTTTAACAATACTTCTTTAGCTTTTTTGTCATAAGCTTACGAACTATTATTATTTACGAGTAACTTGAGATATTCACGGTACAAAAGTTACTTTGTTTTTAAATATAAATTATCTGTATTTACGGAATGGCCATTCTTTTAAAGATACTTTTATACAATATTAATGATCTATATATATATTTTTTAATAAAACTAGAGAAAATTAAATGTTATTTATAAACTGGCGGTAGGGTTTCGTTGTAAGCACATCTTTTAATCACACACACCTAGAAAGTTACCGCATAGATAACCGCATAGGTAGGTAGGTTTATACAATATTAATGATATATCTAATTTTTTTTTTATAAAATTAGTGAAAATTAAATATTATTTTAAACCTGGTGGTAGGGTTTCATTGTAAGCACATCCTTTACACCCCACCTTACACCCCATACACACACCTTGAAAGTTACCGCATAGATAACCGCATAGGTAGGTAGGCTTATACAATATTAATGATCTATCTATTTTTTTTTATAAAATTAGTGAAAATTAAATATTATTTTAAACCTGGTGGTAGGGTTTCATTGTAAGCACATCCTTTACACCCCACCTTACACCCCACACACACATCTTGAAAGTTACCGTATAGGTTACTTTCAAGGTGTGTGTGGATCAACCTTGCGAACTTAGCTGTTACGTCCCTTGTGTATATAGTTACACGGTCTGACTCATCCATTCGGAACACAATAATACTAAGTGTTGATGTTTGACGGTAGAACCCAGACGGGCTTGGAGCAGTGAAAGATATAGCATATGCTGTTGTTTTATAATTGTTATGTATAAACGTGTCAGTGTAATTGCAGGCACAAGAGACATAACATCTTAGATTTTTTTTTTTTTTTATTGTGTAGGTTGGCGGACGAGCATATGGGCCACCTGATGGTAAGTGGTCACCAACGCCCATAGACAATGGCATTGTAAGAAATGTTAACCATCACTTACATTGCCAATGCGCCACCAACCTTGGGAACTAAGATGTTATGTCCCTTGTGCCTGTAGTGCCCATAGCTACACTATGCAACAGGAACAGTTAGTATTTCTTAGACTGCCGAGATGAATATAGAGGATGTAACTATCGGATGGTCTATTTTAGCGTTTGTTTTAAGTTAAATAAAAAAGAGCAATTTTATGCATCGCTGAGATACATTCACTAGACTGCGTCAGCGCTGCGTCATAATTTAGAATCGTGAAATACCACTTTCATTAACTATATTTTCAAAAATGAAGCATTTTCATACAAATTTTTACCCTCTATCACTATGTTAGGCGTTATATTTTCAAAACTTCTCAAAACTACTATTAGGTCCTTACATATGAAATTGGCGCTTTGTACGGGAGGAATATAAAGTATTTTTTTTTTTGTAAAATATATTTAATTAATCAAAGTGTGCACCGATGTTATCTATGCACTTTTGCCATCTCATAGGTAGTTCATTGATCCCTTTACTAAAAAAATCATGGGGGCGAGAATTAATAAACTCTTTGAAGGCGGTATGGACTGCCGCATCGGAGTTGAATTTTTTTCCTTTTAAGAAGTAGTCGTCCAAATTCCGGAAAAAATGGCAATTTGTTGGAGCAAGGTCTGGGGAGTACGGTGGATGTCGCAGACATTCCAATTGTAGCTCATCTAACTTAGTGGTTGTTTGTTGTGCAGTGTGTGGTATTGCATTGTCGTGAAGCAGCAGTGGCCTAGAGCGATTGACCAATCTCGGTTGTTTAGCAGATAGAATAGATATCTACCCTAATCGTATTCGTAAATATACCGATATTTCATGTTTTCCATTGTGCGCTAATAAGCGACGCCAAGGAAAAAAATAATGGGGAAAAAACAAATGTATGAGTGTTTTCAAAACTCAAATGTACGAACTAATGGAATTTATAAATTTGAATTTGGAATTTTTAACCACAGAGGAGATATTTCAGATTAAAGTGGTCAGTACGACAAAATGCTAATTTCATATGTAAGGACCTAATATATAAAAGGAAGCCTCATACATATTTTAATGGCTGGGTGACAACTGGAAACAACTGGGTGTTTGGGCTGAGAGTACATTTGTCAGTCAGTCAGTCAGTCATTTTATATAAATAGATATTTCATGGGCGTAAATAAAATAGATATCTCTTTTATCTATCGTAAATTCATGACAGTGTCAAAATACTCAATATTCAAGCTAACAGTATTGACAAACTACAAAATTCTCTTTAGTAAAAACCAATACCGGTATTGAATAAAACATGAAGCCTTTGGGATGATGTTAAATTACAGTAAAGCTTGTTGAATTTCAAAACAGGGGAGTTTTAAATTTGTTGAAATATATAGTTTGTTATTATAATAAAAGCAGATAGAATCTAGCGAGTAAAACGGATGTTTCTTAGTCAAAGATAGTGGATTCAAATGCAATGCAATTCAACAAACACCACTGAATTAATTATTTAATCATTTGTGTTTATACTTTATCGCGTAAACAGCAGTAAAAGGAAACAAAATTATTGAAACATCCATTTGTCTGATGAAATTCTGTCACTTATATGTCCACCACGGCTTAGGAGTGAAGATCAAGGACCAAAATTCTAACACTTTTTTTTATTGTATTAGATACGGAGACTGGTAAGTGGGCTACCTAATGGTAAGTGGTCACCACAACTTATAAACTTTAGTCTTGTAAAAACCTTGTAAAAACTATTAACTACCCCTAACGCCATCAACCTTAGGAACTATGATGTTATATCTCTAGTGTACTTTACTCGGTGGTAGAGCTTTGTGCAAGCTCGTCTGGGTAGGTACCACCCACTCATCAGATATTCTACCGCAAAACAGCAGTACTTTGTATTGTTGTGTTCCGGTTTGAAGGGTGAGTGAGCCAGTGTAATTACAGGCACAAGGGACATAACATCTTAGTTCCCAAGGTTGGTGGCGCATTGGCAATGTAAGTGATGGTTAACATTTCTTACAATGCCATTGTCTATGGGCATAGGTGACCACTTACCATCAGGTGGCCCAAATGCTCGTCCGCCAACCTATACAATAAAAAAAAAAAAAAAAAAAGTGTCTAGTTACACTGTCTCACTCACTTTTTAAGCCATGTGTCTGATAAGCAGTAGAATTTGTTCAAACCAGCAAATGAACATAAATATTAATTTTGAACAGTCGAATATAATAATATAAATGATTTTAAATTAACATATATTCTTACTGACACTTGTTTATTCTAGCGCAAGATCCCGATTCCGACGCTGCACACTAGAATCGCTTTTCGTTAAGCCAACTCAATGTACTCAAGAACAAGCGGCCACGCTCCAGAAGTTCTCAGTCATTGTTTCCGAGGGAGGAGTTTACCAGGTGACTATTATTTATAACAAACTTCGTTTTTGTCATTGCGGTTGTGTTTCTAAGTTTCACATCTCTCTTCCTACCTCAGTATAGTCATCATAGAATTTCCTGTTTTTATATGATATAAGACGATCCATGTATCTTCTTCATAATATTCCCATACTATACGAACATTCAATGTGACACGTTTAGATTCATATCCGTGTGTTTTTTATGATATAACCCACCGTATAAAAATGTTCCAAATGTATGATTATTTGTCTTGAATATGTGAAAGCGCGCATACATAAATTTATATACATATTTACACACACAGATCGTTCGCTGATATATTAAGGATCTCTAAAACGTATTTTTTTTAAAAACTCTCTTCCCACAATCTGAATCACATTTACACCAGCTTGGGAAGTCATGCTTGTTAAAGCTAAATTATGCACTAATTAGTAGACTAAGCCTTGATTTGATAAAATATAAATGTAAAAATCCAAAAGGACGACAAACAACATTTTAATTTGTTTGAACATGTCATATGATCGGATGTTGATCACTTGTCAAAACTAAAAGATCCGTTAAGTAATTCTTTTGGTATGACTATACTTGATCTTTTTAAGCTAGCTGTATAGGGATCAGAAGTATACAACAATATGTGCAGAACGTCTTCCATTGTGGCTGACCTGGAACACTTCCGAGAGTGACTTAACCTATATTTCCTATAGTCTTTATTACGAGCTTCTTGAGCATCTTCAGATAATTGGCCTATTAACAAAACTGCAAAATGCTTGATTATTTTGACACCATGTGTTTGTGGACTGGAGATGGCATATAGTACCAGTTATATTTACTCACATATAACTGTGCAATCCCCAGCGTATATTCACCAAACATTATTGCCTTTATAGAAAATCCTGATGACATGGTTTGCAGAATTATGTATAATCTCATAATCAACTCTTCATCGATACCCGTGATTTCTGCAGAACATTTATAGTTTTGGAAAAATCTCCTTGCCGTATGTCCATCATTGCTGTTTCCGGAACCTTTACGAGGTCCGTGAGGTTTATCAATGAGTAAACCAAGCACTTCCCGGAAAGAATATGGACGTATTTTTTTTTCTTTTTTAATCATTTTGTTCTCTGGAGTCGATGCAGTCCACTTTTCAAAGCTTAGATTATAAGAAATTTCCATTTTTATATCATTTTTATCACAAGTGTGGTTAAAATGATTAACACAAAAAAAAAAAAATATTCATGTGAAAATATTTTTCAAATTCCTATTATATATTTATGCCATTTTGTGCCTACTTGTTAAATGAAAGTATTTTACTGTAAACAAACAATAACAAGTATTTTGTTGTATCCATTAATGCCATCGTAAGGTGCAAATAACAAAAATCGACAATTTTTTTTTGTCCACTGGTCGACATTTCTGCGTATAGCTCGAAAAGGCGCAGGTTTTTTTATTTCCTTGTATTACTGAATAGTTAAGGAATCAATAAATGTCATTAACAGCAGCTATCGGTAACAAGGAAACTCTCAAATGGAAAAAAAAAATTAGGACAACGAAAAAAAAAAAAAAACAATAAAAAATCATAAAACATAACGTACTACAAGTATGTTTTGTGAGATTTTCTTGTAAATTAGAGATCCTGAGCAACCGAAATCTGTAAAATACTTATATATTTCCTAAACTGATTATTATTATTTTTTTACTACTATATCGGACAGCTCTACCATCTGAGAATATAAAACAATCAAAACGATTCCAGAAACGCGATTTTTGTCCGAACCATTTTTGAGATGGAAAAGACCGTTTCGTCCCATAGTGCGGCGAATCAGTTGGCTAATCTCTCAAGAGAGATAAGCCAACTGCGCAGGACATATAATGGAGCACAAGTGTGTGCGCAAACACAGGTGCACTCTCTATTCTCTAACTCTTATAACCCGATGCGACGGCAACCCGATGCGACGGCAATCCGACACGACCGGAAAGAGTTCAGGCGCAGGACCAAATACCAAAATAATATAATAGTTATTAAAACTACAACCAAAAATAGTGGAAAAAATTTAAAACGTACATATTATTTTTTCACTTATGTTAGAATGGCAGAATCGTTTTACCTTATGAATTGCCTATAAATACTATTACCGTAAGTATCAAAAATACTATGTTGCTTGTCCCTGTAATCATTAAAGCAATACAATAATTTATTGATGTTTGATTTCATCAAATACACTGCCGCAAGACATCAATACCACTAATGCTGTGTGGCGGTTTTAAAGATAAGTGAGGTAGTGTACAGGCACAAGGGAGCCTTGCACCTGTAATTACACTGGCTCACTCACTAACAGAAACTGGAACACAACAATACAAAGTGCTGCTGTTTTGCGGTAGAATATCTGATAAATGGGACCTACCCAGACGAGCTTACACAAAGCTCTACTAACAGTGAACGTCTTACGCCCTTACTTATTTAGTCGGTTCTATGTCCAAGGCGTGTCAATAATTTTTTCACGTCTACAACATAACCGAATTGTATACACCTACACAACGCTTTTAATTGTACTTAAAGTTATATATCTTGTAATTACAGTAAAGGTGTACATCTTGTAATTACAGTATAACCAATATTCACAATGATCTAATTTTAAAAGGAGTATAACAAAAGATAAATTATTATTTTTAGTATTCGTACTTCGTAATTGTGAATGTCAAATTTTAGTTTAATTATTAAAAAGTCTGTGTACAATTAATTTAACATTTTAAAATCAACCAAAAAATAATCAAAAAAAGCGTACCATAACATTTAAATAATTAAACGAGTTCCTCGCTTAGTCATTTCGAGTAAATTCATCATAGCTTTTTAAATTAAAGTACATCTGACGTTACTGCGACGAAAATACTACACAATTACCTCACCCGAATACTATTTGTAATCCATCCTTGTTAAAAAGACTATTCATTCCCATCTCGTCTCTTATGTTGTACGTTTAACACTAAATGTTCTAAACCTTTATCCTTAGGATTGTGACCGTAACATGATGTACGCAAACTGCCCAGGCGGAGACCCCCGACCCACTAGTACGATGTTAAAACGGCTGATGAGCGCCGAAGCCCACAGTAGAGGGAACAAGCTACGCCAAAGACTGGAGACATTTGTTTTTGTTTTTTTAGTAAAATTAAATTAAAATGTTTTTAATTATTTACGATGTGTGTGCCCATAAATGTCCTGCTGAGCGTTCTTCTAGAAATCTTCTAACAAGAAAGTATTGAAGCGTAATCCCCCTATACGGCTCCAGTCCGTGTCATATATAAATATGACAGATTTATATTTGACAAGAACAGGTTTGATGATATTATTTTTTACTTTATCTGAGACTCAGTAAAATGTCAGTAGCATTTCTTTAATTTTTTTCTTAAAACTTAAGAATTGAGATAAAAAACAATATATGCATCGACAGCCTGCAGCTTATAATAAAATTGTAACAGGCCGATTCGTTTTTTTCTTTCTTTATTAAAGCAACAAAAGCCAAAACAACAATTTCTAGAATTCTTTCATGTCTGTCTGTCTGTATGTTTGTATCACGCCAAAACTACTGCACGGAATTGAATGCGGACTATTGCTAGAAGTCTAACTTAAAATAAAGGCTATCTCTTTATCTGTGAGTTTGTTTGCGCTAATCTTAGAAAAGGCTTCACTGATTTGAGTGCGATTTTCAATAATGTATTGTGGCAAACTTCACTTAAAATTTAGTGTTTGTTTTATTTCAATCGGTTCATAAATAAAAAAGTTATCTAAGTTTAAAGAATCACGTCGAACATTTATTCGGTAAAAAGGCTATAAAATAACGGTTCAGTTGAATTGACTGAAACTTTAGCTTTATAGGTTATGAATATATAGTCTGTAAAAATGGTCAGTTTCAGAGATTTCGATTCTTCCAACGTCAGTTGAACTCAGATCTATGTGATCAATCATATTAAATTGAGTTCAGCTTATGCTGGAAAATGTCGGTTGTTTAAAAATACTCATACTTAAATATTTGTTTTCGGTTTGTAAATTACTTTGTAAGTTAAAATTTATAGGTTCGTTAGGTATTTCGTTTCATCTCCATACATCTTTTTTTCTCATTGTTTCGTTAAATTTATACTCGGCTAGTTGATAATAAGCACTTATTCTTTAAGTACACAGATTTAATTTTCAGTTTCATAAGGACACAATGTCCCCTGAAGGTATTTTTTTCAGTTGCAACAAATAAAGCACAGAGAAAGACATTAAAGTATGTCGGAGCAGATTTAAGGGAATGCTGTTTTTCTCATGGCCAATGGTTTGTGGCCCTATCTAGATCCGGGTGTGGTGAAAACTAATAAATATAGCTCATATACAACGAAAATAAAAATGTCGTATATACTGAAGTATTATAAGTCTGCTTTAAGATTCCTTCAAGTTATATGCGGGTGAAACCGCGGGCACAGCTAGTATCTATATCAATATTTTTGTGCATCTAAAACTGCACCGTCAAAATGTATTTTGACAGTTTTATGTATTAAGCCAATATCTACTTTAGGCGTAGTGTAAATTCAAACTACAAGGTGAGTATTCTCGGTAAGGACTTCTATGAAAAAAAGTATGAGAAAATATGCATATAAAAATAATCTTGTACTCTAAAAAGATCGTGTTAAGAATGTCTATCCTGGCAGTAAAAATTGAAGTTCAGTCCATGAAAGATATTTTTTCCAAAGCATGCCAATCGCGGTTTGTGTTAGTGAAACCCCATTTGGGTAGATACCACTCACAAATACTCTACAGCCAAACAGCAATACTTAGTATTGTTGTGTTCCAGCTTGAAGAACATCTTAGTAGCATGCGTGCGTGATGGAAATTTAATAATTGTAAATGGTGACCACTTAGCTATATGTGGCACATTAGGTAGTCTGCCTATCAACTTAAATTTAAAAAATAATATATAGTACAGTTTACTTAAATTTATCCACTTAATTTGTAAATTGGACAATTTTGGCTAATAAATATTTATGCCAAAATCTTAATTAGTAAATTAAAAAAAAAAAAAAACAATCTTGTTCGATTTTTTTAATCAGTGCAAAATATGGACCACTACAGAAAAGTTTGCTTAGTCCCGGAAAATGCGACTTTAATTTCTGTTTAGAAACAGGGAAAGGCTTAACTGTTGTTTGTGGCTTAGCTTTGACTTACATTATATATATACAAGTATATCAAAGGCAAAACACGGCATACAAAACTTTAAAAAACACAGGTAGTAATATTGCCCGAAGTATGTTTAACCAGAACTATATGATCAGTGGTTTAATCAAATGTAAGTCAAATCTGTTCCATTGGTCAAAAATTTCGCATTCAAACGAAAAATAATTTTATTTATTTTACAAATAAGAACTCCAACAGTTTAGTGGATATTGTTTAAACGTACCTCAACATGCACCAGAATAGTATCAAAAATATTAATTTAAATTAATTAATATAACTAAAACTAACAAAATTAAGCATGTACCACATTGACATAACATATTGACACAAAATAATAACCATTTCATTAATTAGAAAGTCATAATATTTTTATTTACTGGTGACATTAAAACTGTGGAAGCCCATGTCTAATGTTGGTATTATTTGGTTCATTGTTATTACAGGTGCAAAAGTAAATATGTATAATAAAAAAATCAAATTATGTGACATCAAATTTTGTACTATAAAAAAGCTAAAAAGGCTATCAGGTTAGTCAAAGTATTCTTACCGTACTATCGTGATTAAAAAAGAAAAAATATATAAATAAAAAATGTAGGTATATAGCATTTACATCATATTTTATTTTAACATATCTTAATATTATCGATATTATATATATTTTTAAGCCGAGATAGCTCAGTGGTAAGAACGCGTAAATCTTAACGATGATCGTTGGTTCAAGCCTGGGCAAGCACTACTGAATTTCATGTGCCTAATTTATGATTATAATTCATCACGTGCCTGTGGATCAAAACATCGTGAGGAAACCTGCATGTGTCAAATTTCACTGAAATACTGTCATGTCCATGTATTCCACCGACCCGCATCGGAGCAGCGTGGTGAAATAAGCTCAAAAAGAGAAGAAAAGGCCTTAGCCCATCATTGGTCTATTCACAGGTTGTTGCTAGATATATTTTAATACTAGCGGTTCCCCCGCGGCTTTGCCCGCGACATAATCAAAAATAATAAAATATGTTAATTATGGTCTATTTAAGCTGTGAAAACAGTACATTTCAAGCAGATCAGACCAATTGTTTATACGAATGTTTCAACCCATTTCTCTCGTTTGGGATTGAATTTTTAAAAATGACAAAGAACATTTGTGTTTGTTTTTGCTCAGAAGCTTTAAAATTAAATATTCATGCGTCTGAAAAAGACGGACCCGCCATACAAACTATCAAACATTATTTCACCCTGTTGCGGGGTAGTTTAAAAAAAAAAAACGTATTTATTTATTTCTAAACAGAAGCTAGTATATCAAATTTCATGATTCTTATATGAAAAATTTCGGGGAGTTCGTCTCCCCATATAAACTTTCAACCCCTATTTCACCCTCTTAGGTGGTGAATTTTGGAAAACTCTGATTTGCGTACTTATTTATTTCCAACCAGAAGCTTGTATACGAAATATTATCCTTCTAACTTTGAAAATGACGGATTTCCATACAACGGTTCATCGCTTATTTCACCTGTTTAGGGGTGGAAAAAAATCCTTTCTTAGTACGCGTTTTCATAATAAAATGCATTAACTGTCAACATTTCAAGTCCCTAACCCCAGTGGTTTAGGCTCTGCGTTGATGAGTCAGTCAGGACAAGTCTTTTTATTTATATTGATTACTTATATATTTATTATTAATGTTGCATAGTCTACTTAAATTATTCTTTTTTATTTTCTTTTAACGTTTACATAAGTTTCTCAAGTACGCACACCATTACCGTAGGTGGAACGCTCTCCGTAAATCGTAGCAAGTTATTCACGAAACAAGCTTGCTTAATGTGGATGCCACCGGAAATACGAGTTTGATATCGTTTCAGCTGTTTGCTGACCCAGCTATTGTATCAAGTGTAATATATTATTTATATTTTTCTGTAAATAAATTATTTTTGATGTTGATTTCTTTTTTGAAAACATAATATGCAACATATTTCTCGCAAAACAAATACATGACTTGACTTTTTGCTTAGTATAGTTTTGACATTGGATCAAGTTCCTACTGAAATAAAAGTTTTTAAGTATGTATAATATCTTACATTGAATTATTTCTACTTTACATTATTACACCATATTTATTTAAATACCCAAAAATGTATTTATACCAACAGAATAATAATATTTATTTTTATTCTTACCTTATATTTTTATTCTAACCATATTCTAGCCTTGTTAGCTTGTTTGGGTGTTGCTTAAACAAAGACAAACAAACATATGTTTAAAAAAAGTAAAAAATAATAATGCACAGACGATCTCTCAATAAACAAAGCAAAACAAAGCGTATTTAATATCGTAAGTATTTATGAACGTACACACAGACATACAGATAGAAAAAATCCTGCCATTTCGCTAACGCCTGTCTGGGTACTTACCACTTATTTTAATTCTACCGTAATTAGTATTGCTTGTGTTTCAAGATTGAGTCATTCATTTTTATTAAAGGTGCAAAATTATTTATTTTACCTTTGTTTTGGATGCCATAGTAAATAGCGAATTAAAATTTGAAGAATTTTGTATATAAAATTATTTCTTATGATGTTTTTTTATGTTATGTTATTTTTTTATGGTAGAAGAACGGGCAAATGGGCCATCTGGTGTTAAGTGGTCCATGTTAACCAGCGCCCATAGACATTAGCGATGTTAAAAGTATTAACCGTTCCTTACATGGCCAATGCATTACCAATCTTGGGAACGAAGTGCCTGTAGGTACACTGGCTTACTCATCACTCAAACCGGAACGCAACCATACTAAGTATTGTATAATATCTGATGACTGGCTGGTCTACCCAGATGGGCTTGCACAAAGCCCTACCAGCAAAAATCCCAAAAATTCAGCAATAGCATTCTCGAGGGAGACTAGTCGTCTACGCGAGATATTTGCACATGTGTGTGAGTGCAAACACAAGCGCACTATATAATCTTTGACCTTATAATTACTGAACTTTGGAAGAGGTTATTGTTTATCGTAAATCTATTTTCCTGTTTGCCTTTTTACTAACACAATAAAATCTGATGGTGTTTCAATCAGATATAGTTAAGACCGGTTATCTCTTCATTATTATTCCCATTTTAAATTATCATATAATACGCCGATGGCAGCAAACAAATTGTAACAAACAATTTTGAGGTTAATATTTTTAAAAAAAGATTTGTTTAGCTCAGCGTTCGAGGTCGTTAATATTGAATTTATAACATTGTCGACGTCAGTGAAGAACTTGGCAGTAAAACAAATCATTTTTGTATGGACGCACTGACATTGTTTTTTATAGTAGGAAATTATAGATAGTTTTAAACAAATAAATTGTAAAGTAAAAATATTTAATTTTTTAAAAATATGCACTATGCATGCTAATATAGCTTTGTAATATTTTCTAATGAATTATCTTATAAATCGCCGTCTTTTAACCGATATGTGCTTCTTATAACAAGCTATGTTCAATATTATACCATAGTATAGCACGGCACACATTGCAGTGCATCTTTAAATTTGTAAAATATTATCCGATGCGGTAAATATTTTGAATTTAATTGGAATTGAACCCACAATGAACTCGTAGTTCTCTAGTGGTAATGCTTTGAGGTAATCTTTTTTATCTGTTTAAGTGTTAATTAAATATTCAGTAAATTATGGACTATTCAATATAAAATAGTCTCTCATCAACTCGCAAAACGCAAAGATCGTCAATGTCGAGTAACAAACACAAGAGCAAGCGACAAATCCCTTTTTTCCCCTCCTTATTCTACCCTTTAGGGGGAAATTTCTTTAAATAAAAATAGGACTCTCCTAAGTAAAATCCTTATATTAACGGAATAATCAAAATCAGCCAATAATCGGTATAGCTTGAACAAAAAAAATACAGCCGAAATGACGTCATCATTCTATCTTGAACTTCATTTGTTTCTTAAAGTCAACTACAATATAAACATAGAAAGTCCAATACAATTACTTATCGATTAAATAAAATAATTGATAATTTAACTGAGTGCTATACTGTTATTGCTTTATTATTAAAAATGTATACGCAATATAAAATTCTAATTATACAATTAATATTTTGAACGATATTAAATTTCAGAAATATTATTTATGGGTAAAATTACCACCCTCTAGAGGTTCGTGACCAAAATATTGAAGATAGTTTTCAATATACATTATACGCAGAACGGATGTTATCAATTTCGCATTAGTTTGTTTATGTTACAAAATATGATCTAAAGGGCAACATTGGTGAAACTTTCAGACTTGATATGGATAAAATTAAATTAGTTGGAAAAATGATTTTAGAATATGTAAAATATTTTTATTAATCAAAATTGCTTTTTTAAATCTATATATATATATATATATATATATAAATCTCGTGTCACAGTTTTAGTGTTTATACTCCTCCGGAACGGCTTGACAGATTTTGATGAAATTTTATATTCTGTATATTCTGTAGGTATGAGAATAGGTTTATAACTATTTTTTATACCCTTAAGTGTTAAGAGTGGCTCACACCAAAAAATTTTTTTAATTTTTTGCACAAATTCTTTTATTTTTATTTATTTATTATGTGGCATTAAAAATACATAAAACCCTAACTTTTCACGCTTCTACCATCAACCCCTATTTTTTAATTATATTAGTAATTCAATCATTTTGAATCCCGGTCGATAACTGGATCAATCAACACTTGATCAGTTATCCCGTCAGGGGCCTATTAGTGTCACTTCTCACCATATAAGCAGCACGGAGTAGGGATGGGAGCGTTCTCCTGTCTCTCTTGCAATAAGCAGTATCTCATTTCTTACACAGTTTTCGGAAAAATTTCGGCCATTATTATTGTTTGTACATCGATCGCAGTAGTGACCTTTAAAATTATCATTTTATCATTTCCGTGTAATTCTCAACTAAATTTATTATAAATTAGCAGTGCTGTATTATTATTAATTATTAATATTAAGAGTATTTCTACTGTATTATTTTTAAGGAAAAATATTGTGAAAGGTAAGTTAAATAACAAAAATGTGTGTGTACTTATGTACATGCGTTAGACCTAATATAATAAATTAAAAAAAAAAAAAAAACAAATAACGACCAACTTTTTCAAAAAGGTCTATATCAAAGTGTGGGACCATTGTACGAGGAGCATGAGCACATAGAAAACGTAGACAGAACCTAAAAATATAATAAAAAATGTGTGATCGTGGGACCCCCGGGAGAAACGAAGTCCTTTGCGATATTTTTTTTTAACTTCAAACGTGTTTTAAAATGTAGATTTTTAATGATTATATTTCTGTATATTTGTCACACTTCCGTGCCATGAAAGGCACGTAAAGCCGTTGGTCCTGCCTCTTACCTGAACTTTTACCGTACACGTCGGTTTACTGTCCTATCGGATTATGAGAGTGCACCTGTGTTTACGCACACACTTTTGCACTATAATACGTCCTGCGTAGTTGCCAACGCCATTTGATTAACGCCATGCTGCAACCAGCACCATGCATGCAGCATGCATGCAGCATGCATGGTGTTGGTTGGAAATGGTATAAGGATACCATTTCCAAACCTGCGAGAGTGTTATGTCACAAAAGGAGGCCGCGGAGCGGCAGCGCGAGGAAAATGCCTCCGCTCCATCGAAGAAGACCGAGGAGAAGGCTCAGGTGCTATGCGCACCTTAACAGCCACCGGGGCTAAGAGGGTTCCCTGTATCCCGGAACCCCGGGGCGGTAGCATGCGCAAGCAATCCCGTGGCGCCCCACGACCAGACGGAGAGGATACCGCTGGTTTTTAGTTGGTATTCCGGCACCTTCAGCGCCGGTGAGCCCCACATACTTCCCACTTCATGTGGGGGAAACGCGTAAATGCATTTTTCCAGCGAAAAAAAAATGAGGAAATTGTTCTTACTTTTTTATCACACCAAAAAGCGTTCTTAATCAACTCTCCCTTTCACATGTGTATATTTTATGTTATTTTTATTATGTTTTCAATGCAAAAATGTAAAGTAAGAATTAATAATGATAAATTTCATTTAATACTTTAGGAAAATAGTAATTTATTCACAATTAAATATAAAATAGCGAATTATAACATAAAAATGAGTTTGAATTATATTTACATTTGTATAGAATTGAGATTATCTCACCGACCGCACACAATCCTTATTGTCAAATCTGACACTTGCACACTTACACAAACATAGACATACAGCCGCTAGAATAGAAAGAATCAGTAAGAAAGAAAGAGGGGAAAGGTCGCTTGGAGGACAACGCTTTTTTGTTACATGACAATTTCTGCCAGGTCACTCTACTTTACAGTAGTAAAAGAACTTTGTTCCAATAAATGAAAAAATATGTAGAGCATGTTGTACTTTACTTTATACATCATTATTATATGCCCTGTATTGAACACACATACACTGTACTGTATGGGCGAATGTTTATATATTATTGATTAAAAAATGCACGTACGAAGGTACAGGGCAGCTAGTTAATATTATAAAATGTAATTATTAAAATATGTTACGATCCAGTTTCTACAAAAGGCTCGTGTCATCTTAAGATTGAACCTAGACAGTAAATAAAAAACAAACTGTCCTAAAAATATTATGTAATTATACTTTAATAAATTTTTTTAATTACATTGCAACCTTACCCAAAAAAAAAACAGGAATAAATCCAGAAAAAATAGGATCGATGGTAACCTTAATTCAACTATTCGAATTCAACTACATTGTAACTTAAACCAAAAAATGTTCTCGAGAAAACAGTATGAATGGACTCTAGCTCAACCAAATGCATTCAGCTACATTCTTTGTAGGAGTTCGCGCATTGTTCTAGATTAAAATTAAACATTCCTTCGACTTTGTTCTTGAAAGGTACAAATGAATAATTATTTTATTTGTTCAAGCTATTTTAGTTTCACGGTTCAAAGAAATATTCTTTTCATAAGAAATTTATTTTTATGAAACAGTAAATTGTCTGTTTATTTGATCACACTAAAATTATTAAGCTGATTATAGTAATTTTCTTCTATAAATCGAATTAAAGAATCAAGTTAACAAATCTCCATGTCGGTAAGCTGTTACAGTATTTTTTTATAGTATAGGTAGGTGGACGAGCATACATATAGCTCCAGACCGATTTTGGCAACGGCGGCCAATCTCAAGAGAGATTACCCAACTGCGCAGGACATATTATAGCGCACAAGTGTGGGCGCAAACACAGGTGCACTCTCTCTTCCCTTACTCTCATAACCCGATGTGAGGGCAATTTGACACTACCGGAACGAGTTCAGGTAAAAAAGGCGCAGGACCAACGGCTTTCCGTGCTTTCCGGGGCACGGGAGTGACCACACTTCCTGCTTCCAGACTTCGGGCTGCTACTGAGAATTTTCGACCGAAAATCTCAATAATAATTTATTGGCCCGACCTGGGATTTGAACCCAGGACCACCGGGTGTGTATCAACTGTAAAGGAAACCGTAACTGTAACTATCACCTGGCTTACTCACCCTTCAAATTGGAACATAACAATAGCAAGTACTGCTGTTTTGCTGTAGAATATCTGATGAGTGGGTGGTACCTACCCAGACGAGCTTGAATAAGCCGAGTATAATTTAACCTTATTTTATAACCCCTGTGGTTTTGATACGAAATGCAAATTTAACATCAAGTGTTAAGGAAAATAAAAATGAATAATAAATAATATTAATAAAAATCAGGTAATTATTTTAATAGACATTTTACTTAAGAACATTATTTTTGCCTAATATACGTAGAAGTAACGTTTTTATAGCAGCCATGAACAGTGACGACAAATGTTGAATTTTATATGTTTATCTTTGAACTTCATATTTTTTCTAAGCTCTTTCTCACTTTAAGGGTACTCCTATTATAATAGGTTTGCTCAACATTTACTACTCAAGATAAGTATAGCAACATCCTGTAATTTTTCAATATAATTTCTCGTCTATGAAATTAAAGGTTTATTCCACAATTATGTCCTACTTTGGGTGCGTATATAAGGTTGATTTTCTTTAGACCAGGGAGGAGGCGTCGGCGCTATGTGCGCCGTAATAGCCAGGGCTACGTGGGCTCCCTATATCCGGGGACCCCCCTAGAAATGAAGGCACAGGCGGCTTGCCCGACCAGGCGGAGAAGATACCACTGGCTTATTTTGAATGGGTATTCCGGCGCCTTCAGCATCGGTGAGCCCCACATACCCCCCCCCCCCACTTCATGTGGGGGCAAAGCGTAAATGCGTTTTTCCAGCGAAAAAAAAGCTTAATTTCCTTTGCAAACTTGCTGACTTTCTCATAATGTTTTTTCTTTGTACGAAATTAAGTATAAATTAATCACACGAAAAAATAATTTCTCCGTACTCGAATTCAAATCCACAGTATTTAGGAACTATTAAATGCATCCAATAAGCAATATGGACTATTAAATACCACAAATATGTTTTAACATGAGCTTTGTCCAATGCCTATGTGATTCCAACTCTGGGGATTGTTATTAAATTTATTTCAACCTGCATTGTCAGATTGCTTTATACTGAGCTCTTTGTTCAGTATTTGTCAATAAACACGAACCGTATTCCACCAAACACTTGTTCGTTGTTAACAATCGAATCTAGGATATTTAGTTTCGCTATTTGTATTTGCTGTTTGCTGTTGTAGGTCATCTCGATTTCACATATACAGTGGCGGTCGTATAATTAGAAACACTACCAACGGTCCTAGACATTATGTAAGATACTTCACCGCAATCGTTTTTATTTTGAAATTAAACAATAAATAGGACAACAATATGTTCAACGATTTATCATTTATTAGAAAAACAATATAAATCTCATTACACAAGTAGTATCAATATTACATTACGGACAAACATTTAAATCAGTTTTAAGGTATGAACAATAATAGTCAACTAATTAGTAACAACAACAAAAAATATAAAAAACAATATTTTTTTAAGTATAGGGTTCTCCATTAAGGGCGTTTGATCTTTGAAATGCAAAAAAAAATACATGTAGGAGAGATATTTGCAAATATTTTTTTTTATTTGGAAGGTCTGTCGACCCCATTATGTATGGAATATGACATCATTCAAATGACCGCCACGGCTTCGGTTGGTGGCGCGCACACGAAAGGTCCAATTTTCGATGACTCTGGCGCACAAATCGGGCTGTATTTGATCGATGGCGTGGCGTATGTTGACTTTGAGGGCATCGGTGGTTTGCGGCTTGTTGGCATAGACCTGCGACTTAAGAAAACCCCACAAGAAAAAGTCCAGCGGGGTCAAATCGCACGATCTCGGTGGCCAGTTCACGTCGCCTCCGCGCGAGATGACCATGTCCAGAAATTGCTCGTGCAGAACTTCCATCGTAGCGTGTGCTGTGTGGCACGGAGCGCCGTCCTGTTGAAACCACATGTTGTCCAGATCCATATTCTCGATTTCAGGCCGAAAGAAGTTGGTTATCATCGACCGGTATCGCTCACCATTGACGGTGACGGCCACACCATTATCGTTTTCGAAAAAATACGGACCAATCACGCCTCCGGCCCAAAATCCGCACCAAACAGTCACTTTCTGCGGGTGCATTGCCACTTGGTGAACCTCGTGTGGATTGGTCTCGTCCCAAATACGGCAATTTTGCTTGTTGACATAGCCATTCATCCAAAAATGCGCCTCGTCGCTGAAGATGATTTTTTTGCCAAAATCGGCGTCAACTTCCAACTGCTCTAATGCCCAGTCAGCGAACGCACGGCGCTGTCTATGGTCATTAACCTTGAGCTCTTGGGTCAGCTGGATCTTGTACGGATGCAGGCTCAAGTCACAACGCAAAATTCGCCAAGTTGTCGTCTGCGAAAGGCCGAGTTCCTGTGCGCGACGCGGAATTGACTGCCGCGGGTTTTCGAGGACACTGTCGCGCACAGTGGCGATATTCTCGGCAGATCTCGCGTTACGTTAACGCACGGGAACCGGCTGATTGTTAACTGACCCGGTTGACTCGAATTTGTCCACCAATCGACGGATAGTCGACTCGGCAGGACGATCATCGCGACCGTAAAACGGGCGAAGTGCGCGGAACGTTGCTCGAACTGAAGACCCATTTTCATAAAACAATTTTATGATTTGCACGTGCTGCTCGACACTGTAACCTGCCATGGTGGTTTGGAAGGACGGAATGAATATAACACACTGCATTTGACAGCTGTCACTCAAACAACATGGCCGCAATCAGCTGTCAAAGTTCAAGCGTCCCTATTGGAAAACCCCATATTAGTAATTAGTATTGTTATTTATGAAATAGCTACTATCCACAGCCTACCAATAGTTTTAATTAATATTTAGTGGCGTATCCCTTTATTTTCAATAACAGCACTACAGCGAGGTGGCATTGATTCAATCAATTTCATACATTTTTCTAGGGGGATTGAATTCCATGCTTCAACAAATGCTTCATATAGTTCGTTTTGACTGGTGTTACGTTTGTTTGAGACTGTCTTTTTAAGAATATACCAGAGATTTTCTATTGGGTTTAAATACGAACTATTTGCTGGCCAGTCTAAAACGGATATACGCTGATCGCTAAGGAAACATTTGACGCTATTGACGTTATAGGGAAATGATCGTCCGAGTAGGGAATCATTGTGTGCTCTAAGATATTTTTGTATTGCCATTGATCCATTGTACCGCCACCGTGCTTGATCATACTCCTTGTGTATTTATAATAAAAAGCATTGCTTACAGGGCGTCTAACATAGCGCCTGCCATCGGAATTTACCATATTTATTTTTGTTTCATCTGAAAATAACACATTTTTCCATTCTCGTACCGTCCAATTAATATATTTTTTAGCGAATAATAATCGCTTCTCTCGGTGTTGCTTAGTAAGAAGCGGTATCTTTTGAGAGATTCTTCCATACAATTTAGCTTCCACTAATCTTCGGCGTATCAGTCTTGACGAGATGTTTCTCGGGTCATCAGGCGAAAAAACTTTATTTTTAATCTGGTTGGAGCCTTTACTTGGGTCTTTTTTAACAACACGAACGATTAGCGTATCTTCTCTGGGAGAGGATTTTCTTGGGCGAGCCTTTCTAAGAACATTTTCAACAGTTCCATGTGTTTTATAATGATTAATTGCATTAAAAACTTTCTTAACAGAACAATTTAAATGCTCAGCTATTCTTCTGTACGCCCACTTATGATCTATATGTAAATTAACAATGATTTGCCTAGTTGACGCGTCACAACTTTTATTTTTGTCCATTTTGAACAAAATAAAGTTCAGATTAAATTTTGAATTGCCGCCAAAATAATAGAAAGAAATGTTATTCTCCAATTTGATGAGACTCTTATTTCTTAACGGCATTATACTCACTGAATATGACGTCATGCACCAACCCCGCTCTGTATTTTATTGTGTGAGTGTGACACGTATACTATATATTGTTTTCGACTGCCTCGTTGGTCTAGTGGCTAGATATTAGGCTGCACCCGATGCTCCTGGGTTCAATTCCCAGGTCGGGCCAATAAATAGTTATTGGGTTTTTCTGTCAGAAAATTCGCAGTAGCAGCCCGGAGTCTGGAAGTTGGAAGTGTGTACACTCCCGTGCATCGGAAAGCACGTTAAGCTGTTAGTCCTGCGCCTGAACTCTTTGCGGTCGTGTCGGATTGCCGTCCCATCGGATTATGAGAGCTAAGGAAAAGAGAGTGCACCTGTGTTTGCACACACTTGTGCTCTATAATATCTCCTGCGCAATTGGCTAATCTCTCTTGAGATTGGCGGCCCCGGCCGAAATCGGTCCGGAGGACCTTATATATATTGTTTTATTTTTACATCTGTTTAGCGTTCCATACAGTGATAACAAATGTGACCATCAAAACGACGACTAACCAACTGCCCAGGACATATTAAAGAGCACAAGTTTATGTACAAGCACAAGTGCCCTGTCTTTATCATTGCTCGCGTAATCCTTAAGACAATCCGAAACGTACGGGCAGTGTTCAGGCGCAGGACGTGCTTTCCGACGTGGTGAATTGTAAACACTGCCAACATATACACACTGGTCTTCTACTAAGAGAAACATTTTTAATTCTGTATTTAAACCCATGCCCATGGATTTTGCAGCCTTGTGATCGAATCACTAGACCCAAGGTAGATAAGTTTAAATTAATCTTGTTATGTACTTGGCTGAACAGAGTAATAACAAAGTTCAGGATAAATTTCCGTCATTATGTAATAGTCTTAGTTGAATTGACATGTTCCAGGCAGTTTCCTCTAAGTTTGTTATCTGTCAGCGAAACCAGATGGCTTGACGAATTAACTCACTTTATGTTTATATGCAGTCACCTATATGTTATGCCAATAAATTGAATAACAATAAGAAAATAATACAATATATATTTGATTCTTGTTTTATCCAGTGAGAATATTTAGTATATAATATTTTGTTTTTTATTTTGTTGCAATTGCAGTTTTTTCGTCGTACATTTTATAAGTACGATCTTCTCGTAGCTTAGTCCCTATACCTCATGTATTGTTAGGATGAATAAGTCTACATTTTTGTTTATCTTAAAACAAACATCTGTAAACAACATGTCTGAACTTGCTATTATCGGATACGAGTCGCATGTTTAAGTCACTGAGTCATTAAGCTACGTAAGTAACTTTTTAAATATAGCTCATCCCAAGTTTATTTTTAAATACAAGTATTTACATCTTATAGTTCATGTAAATTTAACAAGTCTTCGAAGTTATAATATTAAATACATTGTTCGTCAAGTTGTCTAAACTATAAAACTTATTTGCTCGTGCAAACTCGTCTGGGTAGGTACCGCCCACTCATCAGATATTCTACCGCTAAACAGCAGTATTTTGTATTCTTGTGTTCCGGTTTGAAGGGTGAGTGAACCAGTGTAATTACAAGCACAAGGGGCATAACATCTTAGTTCCCAAAGTTGGTGGCGCATTGTCGATGTAAGCGACGGTTAACATTTCTTACAATGCCATTGTGTTTGGACGTTGGTGACTACTTATCATCAGGTACCCCAGATGCTCGTCTGCCTACCTGAACAATAAAAAATAAAAATAAATGTTTTCTGTTTCATTTGTTTCAGTAATTTAATAAAATTACCTGTTATGATTCAAGCAAAAGATGCATAATAAGTAATAATAGTAAAATTAATAATTGGTAGTTAAATATTATTTAAGTTATAAACCATATTGAATATTAACCTAAATCAAAAATAAGTATTCGTATATCTTGGAAATCGGATACTTTAAAAATAATTTATGATTAATTTAGTCATATCACACTGATCTCTCTTTTTGTTATCATCGATTTGATATTCGAAAGAAAAAGACGCAGCATTGTTTAACTAATTATTTAGTAAGACAAGTAAAGCTAACACTTGAATGAAACCCTTGGTAGATAGACACAAGTTAAGTGAAGCCAGTGCTGCAATATCAAATGCAGGATTGCAGAGTGGAGGATTGAATAACGACTTGATGATAGGTTGACATTCGAATAGTGAGCCAACAGCTTGGTCAATTAAATGGAATGTGTATCGATTGCAACATATATCTGTTAAACATCGACTTAACGAAGACTGCAATTTGTTGCAGTAATAACGACATCTAGTTAATAATCATAATCATTTGCATTTACAAGACCGTCGAGCTGTCACAACACCGGTCACAGGACACTATCGTCCTTTGTTAGCGTATTGTTTTTCGTAGTAAATCAAATAACTATCACCAAACGATAAAAAAAACAACTGGGATGAGGAGCGGACACATGACTTCATCACTAATTACGACGTGTGTCTAATATATAGATAAATAACTACGAAAAAAAATGCAAATGTGTAACCGTTGCATTACAGGCGACTCAACTTCGCGCCTGTCACTTCGCTTGATCGCGCAGGTGTTCTAGTTTCTTCGTCTTATTACTAAGCAGTCTGCTCAAGACCAAAATGTTATCTTATAGATTAGTTCCATAAAGATATTATAATTATTTAGACGACAATTATAATTAATATTTATTAATTTAAATAAGGTTCTATTGCAAGAAAGCTGATCGTAAAAAATCGTTAATAAATCGTCTTATTATAATTTACTTAATTAAAAATTGATAATACGGAAACAATACTCGTTTTAAAGATACAGCGAGAGTTTGTGACACTCAATAGTTTTGTCTTTGTCCTGGATTTTCTCTTGTTTTTCATTTCATTTGTCATTGCGTAACTCGTATTTTTGGTTTCAATTACATTAGTTAATTCAAAAGAAGTTCGATTACGTATAAAACTATATCCTTTCCAGAAGAGAACCTATAGTTTGGTTCGTTAACTTCATAACAGCGTAGTATCGTTTCCTTGTATACTGGAAAGGACCAATCAATTTTTTTGAACAAAAACGATAAATGTAATAAAAATTTGTCTTGGTTGTTTACTGAAAAATTGGTTATTAGAATAAATAAAAGTTGAAGCACAGGTTTTTTTTCCTTTTAATAAGGTGTATTGCCTCCACGTGTCCTTATTACAGATTCTAATCGGCTCCGCATATATCTGATTAGGGTTATTAAACGATCTTGCGGAATATTGTTAAATTATTGTGAAATCGCTGTTCTTAGTGCTGCCACTGTTGTGGGCACAGGATTTCTAGCACATACAGCTTTTTTAAAACTGTCCCAAACATGCTTAATGGCATTAAGATCCGGCCTGTTTGCTGGCTAATTCATGGTACGTATCCCAACCTCTTCGCAATATTGTAAAATTTTCGCCTATTAATCCCATGTAAGGTAACACGTAAGCTTCTAAAACCTCTGTTATATAGCTTTGTTCCGTCAAACCACCTCTTCTACCGTTTTGACGAACCATGTCGAAGAACACAAGTTCCGTTCGTCTGAAATGCCACCCCACACGATACATGAACCGCTTCCAAAAGGAACACGCTTCTCAATGCAACTCTGTGCATATCTCTCCCTACATCAACGATAGACTCTTCTGCGACCGTCTGCACCATTTAATTGGACCGTGTCGACATTTTCATTTGGTTTAATCTTAAAAGTTTGCACACTTATGAAAAATATGAATTTGAAAGTAATCCTGAACTTTGATGCAGTTTTTGAGTCCGTCAGTGTATATGTAAACAAACATGACGTGAAAGTAACGATGAATGTGTATGTATGTACATGTGTGAGTAAGCCTTAAACTTTGTCAAGAGCAGACGAGGTCTTTGCCCAGCATTAGGTTTGACTACAAACTATTTTTCAATATTAATTGTAATTATTAAAAAATAAAACAAAAGAATTAAATAAAACGCTAAGTATTTAATTATAAAAAAACATAAATGGTTGTCTGTAAATTCGATTTACGGACGATAATTTTCCGTGATAATGTCATAAAAAAAACATTGATGAATACTCGGACGCATCGGCCGATGCAGTGGAAGAGAGATAGATGCGTCAGAAGCCGAACGCTTAGGCCGATTGTGCCTCTCTATCGCTTGTTCCGCGCTCTCGCGCTTGTGCGCTTGTCTTGTGTCTTGTGCGCTTGGTCTCAGGCGGAGCGTTACTATGAGTCATGTTTTTTCATGCGTGCAGCCGGCGTTCATCGAGTTATAAGACGTTATCACGTCAAAAAAATTAAATGAGATAGTGTAACGCATATGTGTGGTCTGTAAGCGTGTTTTGAGTGCATAATAAGCGTGTGCGTATGCGTGCGCGTATGTGTGCTTAAATGTGTATGTGCGCGTGCGCGTGTGTGTGTATTTGTGTGTGTAATGTAATGCGTAAAATGAGTGAATACAAATGTTTTTATACTATCGACTTAATTAAGTTCATTACATTTTCTATAACTGCATAATTAACAGGTTAAACCAATCTTATCACTTTTTTCAGTCATAAAGATTTATGTGGTAAATGTCTAATTTTCAATTGATTTCGCTGTATAATGTATTAGTAGTACTTTTAAAACTATTTAAGTAATGAAATATTTCGAAATTTTTGATAGATATTTAACCAAATATATTCAGATACAAGCCATTCAGACTAATTAGATTATCGGTTTTTCGTTAAAACAATTAAATTAAATTGTATTTGGTTACTGAACGCAACGATTATTATTAAATTAAAATGAGTGATATATTCGTTGGTATTGTTACCTCTTACCGTAAATGAACGATAGCGCTTACCGATGGTGATGTGTTTACTTAAGTACTTAACTACTTCAATCGCTAGAACAAAAATATTATTGTGAATGTATATAACGCTATCAATTTTAATTTTTGTTATATTTTGTCTTGTAATTTTCGTATTTGATGTGAATGGCAATAAAAAGGGTGAAAGATATTTTTCTGGTGATTTTGGTGACAAAACATAGTACGTAGACTATATTTAGCTTTTATTAAAAATCATTAGCTGCAGTTTATATTTAAAGCAGCTGTACTTTTAATATAAATAGCTCTAAATTAAATCTATTTTTTAAAGTCTAAACCACTTAACCACCACTCAACAACAATCACCCATCAACAGTAGCTAATTTTAAAGTTCAAAAACAAATTAAATCCTTAACAAATTCAAAATTAGAAAAGTTTAACCACACTTCGAAACGTTTATTAGACATTAAGTCACACAAAGCCATTTTCATTCTTCGGACATGTTTATTTGACCCAAAAAAAGAGCAACCCATTTTGGAAATTTCCCTCTAATACAGCTGCTATTGATGCCTTACTTAAAGATATCGTAGCCAAAATTCTAAATTTTCAATATGATACGTTCTTTTTTTTAAAATTGAATGTATGTTTATTTACATTCAAACCTTAAATAATTACAAATACAAGTTAAAAATAATTACTGTACAAAACGCCCGCCCGGGGAGGCGAGGGAGTTATGTCGGACTCTTACCGACTAAAACCTCAAGGTGTCCCTCTCGTTGCTATACGGCGACGCCACGAGAACGCTTTCGCACACATCCGCGACTCCGTCAGCAATCGTCCGAATACAGACCCCCCTCTATGGTTTACTCCTAATGCAAGGCCTATTCTCGGCGGGTGACAGATGTCCCCGCATATGCCACCCATAGGCTATTCATTAGGGAGGTAGCTGTCGACCATAGGCCACCCGTCTACGCCCCACTCTCTTGCGGCCTATGAGCTCAGCAGAGACATCTTCCTCTCTGGTGCACTTCGCTTGCTCCTTTAGGGACATGACGTGTTCGCAGTATGCAACCATCGCCATCCAGGAGGTCTTGTGCTCTACCATAGCCTTCGCAAATCTCCTATCGAAAGGTCTCGTCCGACAGCAGCGACAAGCCGACGTCGTGGTTCCACCCACGCTGGAAACTCCGATAAGGTGTGCTGTGCCGTGTCTTCGTCATGGCCACACTCGTGACACACTGGCATTGGCTCTCTCGGAGCCACCCTGCACAGATACCTGCCAAAACATCTGTGTCCCGTAAGGATCTGTACAAGGTGAAACGTGAGTGCTCCTCACTTCCTTGAGATCCACTGCTGAAGTATGGCGGCGGATGACCCGTTGTCCTTTTCGCTTCTGTAACCCTCCAGTACACCGATGACAGCACTTCAGATTCTAGATCCCAGCTAGTACGCACGCCGCCTCATATGCAATGGTGCGATAGCCTCTAATGAGTCTGACCGTTACGGCTCGTTGCGGTCTGCGCAGAGATGCCTTATTTTGGTCCATGAGAACATTTACCAATAGCGGAGCTCCATATGTAGCCATAGGTATGTAGCCATCTTATAGGTATACGGTCTACGTCATCTTTGGCTCTCTCAGCTTTCTTGGCCTCTGCTAATGGTTCTATCACTCTCGTCAGTCAGATATTAAGCTTACCAAGTTTGACTAATGTTGTAGTGAAGGATCTTGCGGAGGCTAAGACATGTTTGAGTGTTTCTTGCCCTGATGAAGTATTTCCCTCAGATATAGCTCGTCAGAAGCAATGGGATTCACCTCGTATTAAGCTTACATACAATTTGCTCGTCCCAGTGTGCCTCAGATACGGATCGTGCAATACTACTAGCTATTTCTAAAAGGACTTGAGCCCCTGGCTACAGGCTCTCCCTTCCCAAAATCTAGGGACAGTACTTGAACGGGCAACGATACGTATCGCCGTATGCCTTAGTTTAGGTTTAAAGGTGAGAGAGCCTCACACTTATCCCTGCGGAACCCGTGTGGATCATTTCGGACGCCACGGATTCAGCTGTCGTATAAGCGCTGGCCGTGCATATCGCCATGGATCTCTAAATGACATACTCCGTCGGACTTTAGCAACAATATTGATTCCTGCTACATTAGAACCGAACGGTTTAAGCAGAGATGATGGCAAGAGACCTGATGGAGCACCATTAGTGCCATAGTCGATGGGATGTGTTCTTGTTATGGGATGCAACTTGCATAGATACGCTGGAAGTATCTCATATTAAGAATACGTCTCGTAAGGCCAGTGCAGTCGCTGAAGCTGCTCAAACACTTAATATTCACTATTATCAAACGCTTGATACACAGATTATCTTTCGCATTTATTATGTTAATACAGATTAAATTAACTATTGACCGACTACTTAAAATGTTGAATCTGATGGTACTATATAACAGTGCCATTTTTAAAATAATTAACAACACAACCACAATATTAATTCATTGAATTTGAAATAAGAAATTGATAAACGGAAAGTATTTCCCATACGGTATTGCTTATAAGTCTACTACTAGTAAATATTAAATAAATCACTCAAACGCACCGATTTATGAAAATGACATAATGCCGGTTCTTATTTTGATTTTAGTGTGCAAGCGATTTTAAATCTTATTGTGAAGAAATAAAGGTTATAATGGCTTATATAGTACACTACAGGCAATTTAAACTGTCCATGATTGATGAACTCAGATTCAATATTATAAAAAGAGGTTCGACTGATCCCTTCATAGTACTAACGACGTCCCTTTCCATTGGGTCGTAATCCTTCCTATATTTTTCTTGATGCGGAAAGCGTTTAGAGATTTTAAGTATCATCCCTATTTATTATGTATTGTATATAAAATAATATTTAATGAATTGCAATTCGTTTAAATATATAGTCTGTAAATGTTCCACCATTCTATTCCAATACGCCGTATCATGTGGTAGATTTTCATCCGATACGTGCGATTATCCTCACGACGTCTTCCTTCACCGTTGATCATGAAATGAATTAACGACAAAAATAAGCACATGAAAATGTAATGGTAAAGGAAGACCTTTAAATAAAGTAGCTAAAAATAAAAATAAATTATAATTCAGAATTTTAAATTTTAAATAGTATGTATGTATTTTTATTAAGGCAAAAATTTGAAATATACATTCTTTTGCTAGAGAATCCCGCTACCATTGTTCTCTCCTAAGTCCATCCCTGTCTTTAACTATTCACTCTGACATCAAGATTTCACTTTAACCTGTATATAAGACTTTTGTGGAAATATTTATTTTAAGTCTATTTAGAGACTTAAATCGAGTAGACGCTTTGCTAGCGGAGCGCTTTCAACATTTAAGATGTCTGGAGTCGAGAAAATGTATTTGAAATGTGAAATGGATTACAAATATTCTAGTAGAAACATAGTTTTATCAAATATGTTAATTAATTTAACCCTTAAAACTAAATAACATTGAACGAATCTTAGATCGAAAACGCCGTTCTCGTTGTTAATTTTTATTTTCTTTTTACCAATACCTTAGAGGTGTACCAATATATATATTTTTTTTGTGCAAGCTTTTATTTAACTTCAAATGTTTATATGTATGTTAATTTATTTGAGAAAGTAAGGCCGTTGATATGAAATATCATTATGCATGACAATATTATTGTTGACAAAAGAATAATTTTTTTTGAAAAAAATCGTTTCTATCTAGAATGTCTAGATAAGAATATAAATATTGCTTATACAAAATATACAGGTTTTTTTATATACGCACTGGGGTAGTTTTGGGATATACTATAAATGTTTGCAAACCAAATTTTCCACCAAATATCGCCAGAGGGCTATCGCAAAGATGTAAGTAATAGGACAACAGGGTAGATTACTTAATACAAACTCTTTTGGGATCGTTTGATAAAATAAACGTATTTTGCATGCCTTTGCTCTTTCGAATACATATTTATGTATCTTAGAGCTGATGTTTTTACGGAGACGGGAAAATAGGACACCTGATACCTCACAGTGCTAATATTTCTGGTCTGACCTGAAATATTGGCACTATGAGGAGTACCACTAGCCCCCGCCCGTGGCTACACCTGCAGCCGCCGCGGCGGAAGGAATGTCCTTCTCTGTACCCGTGACAATGTTCATGCAAATTTCATGATGATCTGTTGAGTAGTTCAGACATAACAGTGTTACGAACAAACAAACTCACTTCCACATATTTATAATGTTAGTTAGGATTACTTATGCCGATGCTCTGTCAAATTTTACTCGGTAAGGCTTTTTGTAAGCCCGCCTGTGTTGGTACCATCACTCATCACAAATTATACCGCCAACAGCGATACAGCTTAGAGTTTTTGTATTCCGGTTGGAAGGGTGAGTGAGCGAGTGTAACTACTGGAACAAGAGACATAACGTCTTAGTTCCTAAGGCTTATGGCGCATTGGTGATCTAAGGACTTATAATTATTTATTTATTACAGCATCAATGTCTATGGGTGCTGTTGACCACTACTGAGTGGGTAGAGCTAACGGCTAGAGCTATATATATATATATATATATATATATATATCACCAGGATATGGCAGGAATGAAACGATACAATTCATATGTACAGGTATTTTTGATTAATTTTTCAAATATTATATAATTCTATTTAAGAAAACAACAGCCAGTATAACTGGTGGTTGATATAATGCCAACGATCCCGAGATCCTAGGTTCAAATCTCAGGTCTTGTCTATAAAAACCCCAGATCATGCAGGAACGCATACACTTGTGCACTATACGACTAACGTCTTGCGCAGTTGGATAATCTCTCTTGAGATTGGTCGCTGTGGCTAAAATCAGTCAGTAGGACATTATTATCATTCGGTTATTACCTCTGATATCTCGTCCGGCAAAAATTAATCGGCACGTCGGCCCATCGCCTAAAACTTTATAAGGCGCAAATTCGGCCCCACATGTAGTACTGCTCTCATCTTTGGGCGGGAGCTCCTCAGTACCAGCTTCTTCCCTTTGACTGCATTCAACTTAGAGCAGTTCGAATTGTTGACGATCAAGTTCTTACCGACCGGCTTGATCCTTTGGATTTGCGTAGAGATGTTGGGTCACTCTGCATCCTCTATCGCATATATCACGGGCAATGTTCTGAGGAGTTGTTTGGTTTAGTCCCGGCTGCTGAATTTCACCATCGGACATAGCGCCAGAACTCAAAATTCCATCCCCACCACCTCGATGTCTGGAAATCCACAATAGCGCGATTTTTAAGGCATTTCCTGCCTCGCACAATCTCTATGTGGAACCAGCTTCCGCCGGCGCTGGCGACAAACATTTAAATCAGTTTTAAGGTATGAACAATAATGGTCAACTAATTAGAAACAACAACAAAAAATATAAAAAACAATATTTTTTTAAGTATTAGTAATTAGTATTGTTATTTACGAAATAGCTACTATCCACAGCCTGCCAATAGTTATAATTAATATTTAGTGACGTATCCCTTATTTTCAATAACAGCGCTGCAACGACATGGCATTGATTCAATCGATTTCATACATTTTTATAGGGGTATTGAATTCCATGCTTCAACAAATGCTTCATATACTTCGTTTTGACTGGTTTGACGTTTGTTTGAGACTTTCTTTTTAACAATATACTAGAGATTTTCTATCAGATTTAAATCCGGACTATTTGCTGGCCAGTCTAAAACGGATATACGCTGTTCAGTGAAAGATCCAGGTTATAGGCAAATGATCGTCCGAGTGAAAATCATTGTGTGCTCTAAGATATTTTTGTATTGCCATTGATCCATTGTACCGCCACCGTGCTTGACCATACTCCTTGTGTATTTATAATTAAAAGCATTGTTTACGGGGCGTCTAGCATAGCGCCTGCCATCGGAATTTACCATATTTATTTTTGTTTCATCTGAAAATAACACTTTTTTCCATTCTCGTACCGTCCAATTAACATATTTTTTAGCGAATAATAATCGCTTCTCTCGGTGTTGCTTGGTAAGAAGCGGTACCTTTCGAGAGATTCTTCCAAACAATTTAGCTTCCACTAATCTTCGGCGTATCAGTCTTGACGAGATGTTTCTTGGGTCATCAGGCGAAAAAACTTTATTTTTAATCTGGTTGGAGCCTTTACTTGGTCTTTTTTAGCAACACGAACGATTAGCGTTTCTTCTCTGGGAGAGGATTTTCTTGGGCGAGCCTTTCTAAGAACATTTTCAACAGTTCCATGTGTTTTATAATGATCAATTGCATTAAAATCTTTCTTAACAGAACAATTTAAATGCTCAGCTATTCTTCTGTACGCCCACTTATGATCTATATATAAACTAACAATGATTTGCCTAGTTGACGCGTCACAACTTTTATTTTTGTTCATTTTGAACAAAATAAAATTCAGATTTAATTTTGAATTGCCGCCAAAATAATAGAAAAAGTCAAGAAAGAAATGTTGTTCTCCCATTTAAAAAAAAAGAACGTGCTATGGATGCTTTTTTAAAATGTTTCTAATTAGGCGTCCAAGCGGCCAGTAACATAAATTATACTCCATGGGTAATACTCATTTTGTAATTAAAAGTAAGATATGTTTTATATTTTATGCATTTAATGAGTTTTTTTATTTGAGTGGCTATATTATTACATGATTATTAATTATTGAATGTGTATATTTTTTACGAACATTTGTAAGTTGAAGTTATACTTTCTTTATTCATAAGAAGTGTTTCTAATTATATGACCACAACATAAGTATATATATATATATATACTTATGTAGCTATAGAAGATAATCGTCTGGGCACTTTCTGTCTGACAAAGCTCAAATTTTAGCAACATAAAAAAATTAAACCAGCCTACGGAAACTCTAACAGCTGCATTATAGAACTTATGGAAGTCACCGTTATTGACTTCATGGATGACTTGATTTTGGGTACCAATTGCATTGAATTTCTACGCTTTAAACGTTGTTATTTCGCTTTTAGCTTGAAAACAATGTAAAATGTACGAACCGATGGTATTTATTATTTTTGTATTGGATTTGATATTTAATACTACTAAGTTATTATTTGAAGAGTGCATACTGGTCAACTACATTTAAATAATTCAAAATATATATTGGATATTATTTATATTCATTATTATACTTGTAAAATAGTTTTTGTGACTATCAACGCATAGCCATTATGTAGTACAAGGAAGCAGAAGTATACGTAAACGTAACTTTTCTCTTAGAAAGATCTTTTGGTAATTTAAGCTTATCCTTAAAGTGATGAGAGTAAACGGGGTCAGGATGGACAGGTAGTATATACATATGGATATCACTGCGTATAGCTAATCTTTTACATTATTATTAATGTAAGGAGAACTTTTGTCATAATTATAGCTTAACGTTGTGGTTATACACACCTCTGAGCTTATATATGAATATAGGTTCGTCCACCCCACGCGCACCCGCTGTCGTCGAGGCTGCGGCCTAAGTCTCGAGAGCTACATTACACGTTATGTCACTTTGTGAAACTACGCAGACACTATGAATGTTTCATCTATGTGATGTTAACTGTAATGGGTTCAGGTCTGAATGTGGAATATATTTTTAAATTTTTTAATTTTAGTTTGTATCACTAATCGATAATTATGACTAAAAGTGCTTAACGTTTTGTTTAATTAACTCTATGAATGTAGTAGATGTGCAAATTATCCATTTAACATATAATTACTAATATATTTATTTGCTTTTAATTTATTTAATTGTAATATTATTTATTTGCTTTTAATTTATTTAATTATAATATTATTACAATTAAATAAATTGAAATTTTAGCTGTTATTATTACAATTATCTCATTTTTTATGTTGCTTTTTTATGTATAATTAAAAAATTAAAAAAAAAGTATTTTATTATATGAACAGCTAATGTTTTATGTCTAATTTAAAAAAAGTTAGAATATTAATTTTCAATAATACTTAGATTTTTATTATTTAAAATATTAAGCACTCGTGGTAAATATTTTTTCCATACCTGACAACATTTTTATTGTAATGACGTCTTTTGTTTACAAATTATTTTTATGTTTTGATGAATGTATTTACCTAAAATTATAAGTTGCCAAATAGTTCTTACGTGTGAAATGTGATTTTCTTTTCATCATATTTTTTTACTAGCTGTTGCCCGCAGCTTCGCTCGCGCGTGGTCTTTATCTATACATATAATAAATCTGTAACTGGTCGATGTCTGTACATGGAAGATAAATGAGTAAAACTTTTATCGGGGGTCTTTATAAACTCAATAGAACCCAAAACAATGATTAATAGAATTTTTGTCTGTTTGTCTGTTTGTCTGTTTGTCTGTTTGTCTGTTTGTCTGTGCGTTTGTGCACGCTAATCTTAAAAACGGCTTAACGGATTTGAGTGCGGTTTTCACTAATGTATTGTGGCTAACTTCACTTAACATTTAGTGTTTGTTTTATTTCAATCGGTTCATAAATAATAAAGTTATGTCAATTTAAAGATACACGTAGAACATTTATTAAAAAATGGTTCTGGTCAAACTGAAAAGACATTAAATATTACATGTAATATACACTTTTGCTTATGATTTATCCTATATTTTGTCCTATAATTTTTAATCTCTTTATTTATTTATTAAAAGTTTAGTATCACTACTAAAAATCAATAAATTATTATCTGTAGTACGCGCACCTGTTAGTTGTCAAAATCAAAGTTTTGTTAACAATTTCGTGTTTTCAGTAGCTTCGTGTGTTGTTTTTGCATAAAAACTAATATTGCATATATATTGTGTGTATCTTTATGATCTCATCTTATATTTTTCATAACAGTACGCTTTAAGACTGCGTGTGAGCAAGTCAGTTAACTCAGTGACAATAATTAATACGTAAATAGTATGTAGGTGTATAAACAAAGCCTAAAAAACAACTATAACAATAATACATGGTTTTAGAAGTGCTTGCTTTAAACATCAACGTGGTATATCACTTCTTAAAACTATAAATAGGTATAATTTTTTCGTAAATTCGTGTTTCCTGTCAAAAGATTTAAAACGGCAGATAAAAATTCAAACGTTTTACCTACCGAAGTTTTTTCTAAACAACGAAATAAATAACAATTTAACGTGGAAAAAATGGCAACCATATTTTGAAGTATATTTATTAGCCACTGGATATATATAAGGAGTATTAGCCACTGGTTATATATAAGAAGTGTAAATAGAGAAAAATAGCAATTTTGTTACACTCGATTGGTGGAAAAGGTGTCGAAATGTTCAATTCATTTAACATTAAAATAACAGAAATTACTTTAGAAGACCTCATTAATAAATGTAACAAGTATTTCGAACCGAGGAAAAATTTAACTATGGTCTGACATGTATTTTTTATGAGAAAACAAAGCAAACACGAAAATATAACCAACTTTATTACGAGTCTAGAAAATTTCAGCTTAAAATGCGATTTCGTTGAATTAATAGTCATTGGTCAGTGATAAATTTACAGCGAATATGTGTTAGAGTAGCTCACCAAACATCAAAGATTATTACAATGGTCTGATCTGTCACTAAAGAAAGCTATAAAGAAAGCTATAAAGATAGCTAAAATAGTAGTGATCGAACAACAAAATACGGAGCACATAAATAAAAGCACTGGGACGTCGTCATCACTGTCATCATCTAATGAATATCAAGTGATGAAGGCAGAGTAAAAGGGTTAAACAACACACAGTATAGAATAGAGAAGATGTGCGTATTCCTACGAAGTCAGACGGGCAACTAATTAAGAAGAGAACAAAATTGTGAAACGTGGTTCTATTTGCCTTATCCCAATATAAACCGAATAAAAGTATTTTGAAATCTCTCAGTTTAATTCAATTGGTCTTTGGGTATGTCAAGCTTGCAACAGCATAATCATGAATAGGAAGAAGTAGATCTGTGCGAGCATATAATATATAATTAAGTGTACTCAGATATTAATATTATATATTTAAAAAAAAATCACTGCAAAAATAACATAAATAAGATAAAAATAATAATGTATTAAATGTATTAATTTATATAAAATGAATGTACCAACCCATCTTAATATTCAATATTTTAGTTTGTTATAAATTTTGTACTGTAGTCATATTCTTGCTTGCCTTTTAATTGTATTTGGTTAAAAAATATATAAATAATATATATATCATTTATTTACTGCATTTTATTGGCCTTACTCAATGTAATAATGCTTAAGCTATGTGATTTCATTTATATTTTGTTTTTGTTAAATTTGTGTTTTCATTAAGTAATTAATTATATTTGTTTATAAAAAAATATATATCTTACTACACCTTTACTGATTATGATGGTTTAGCTGTTTGATTTTATATATGTTTTGTTTATTTTAATGATTGTGTAATTATTGTTTGTGGAAACTTAGTAATGTATGTATATATTTATATATATATATATGCTATAAGTGTCATCTCATTTTTAACACTTAACCTACCAGAGCGGTCAAATAACTGCTTTTGAAACTTTAATTAAAATTGTTATATAGCTGCTTTTGTTTGTATATTATATACTTTTTCTACATAAAATGGCCGCTTAAGCAGCTTATTCAGATGTGTGTCAAGTTCAATGGACAACATTTGTTTTAATTCCCATTTTTTTGTTTAATTAAATTAGTAGCCTTGGGTAAGTCTGATTTTATTTAGTCTCTGACAGAAGAAACTTTTCCTTTACTTTATACTTTATATTGTACACATAAAATAACATAAATCTATAACAAAAACGAATTAATTAATAAATTATCCACACATCTCTTTACATATAAATAAAATTGAAGTTTCTGTCTGTTATTTCAAAATAACTGCCTGTTTTAAAGGTTATATGGCTATTTACGATTTACCAAAACCAAAGCAATCATTTTTTTAATTTTTTTACTGTCTGTATGTCCAGTCTAATCTTTCAATCGTCTAAAAATTGAAATAACCGAATTATTATAAGAACTATTTCAAGATTCCGTTTAGCCTTTATTTCATCAAAATTAGTTGAGTCTATCAAAAGTTTAAAAAAAATACGTATTTTTGTTGATATCTATACACATAATATTATTACTCTTCCTAACTGATTCATTAACGCAGAGCCTAAACTGCGGGGGTTAGAAACTTGAAATTTTGGCAGTTGATACATTGTATAACACCCACTAAGGTAGGATTTTTGGAAATTCTACCCCTAAAGAGTTGAACGATTGTTTAGAAACCCGTCATTTTTAAAGTTAGAAGCATGAAATTTAATGAACAAGCTTAAAAATAAATAAAAATGTATTTCAGCGTTTTTGAAAATCTAAATCTAAGAGGGTAAAAAAGGGATTGAAAGTTTGTATGGGGATTCCGTCACTTTTGGTGTAAGAAGAATGATATTTAGGATTAAAGCTATGCATACGTATTTCGTCGTTTTAGAAATTTAACTCCAAACGGGAGAAACGGGGTAAAAGCATTAGTATAAAAATTAAAAAAAAATAGAAATATACTATTTGTGTTTTTTGATTGAATTAATAAACATGAATTTCAAAGTTTTTAGAAACTTTTATTTTTGTTTGGAAGAGTTGGGTGCAAATAATGAAATTCAAAATACGCAATATCTTATATCAATATCTCTTAGGGAGAAATATACGAACTTCACTATGTTAGTGATGTTTGGATAAAGAAAACATATTCCATTATTGCCATATGTACCACTTAATTGGTATTCCCTAAGCTTATATTATTGTGAAGTTTCATTAAAATCCATTCAGTAGTTTATGCGTGAAAGAGTAACAAACGTCCATACATCCATACAAACTTTCGCGTTTATTATATTAGTAGGAAGTAGGATTATTATATGCCCTGTACTGAACACACATACACTATACTGGATGGGCGAATAAATCGATTGGTAAATGTTTATATCTTATTGATTAAAAAATGTACGAGATAAAATCCTTATTTTACCCGTACGAAGTCGGGACTCGCTGATAACGTATCTTTCTGTAGGTAAAAAAGGTTTTTAAAAACAGTACAGCAGTTTTTTAGTTTATTCGCTACAAACAAACATACAAAAAATCTATTTTTACTTATTTATAATATTAGTATAGATAAAGACCACGCGTGAGCGAAGCTGCGGGCAACAGCTAGTCTATACTAATATTATAAATAAGTAAAAATAGATTTTTTGTATGTTTGTTTGTAGCGAATAAACTAAAAAACTGCTGTACTGTTTTTAAAAACCTTTTTTACCTACAGAAAGATACGTTATCAGCAGTATTCGTACGGGTAAAATAAGGATTTTATCTCGTACATTTTTTAATCAATAAGATATAAAGATTAACCAATCGATTTATTCACCCATCCAGTATAGTGTATGTGTGTTCAGTACAGGGCATATAATAATCCTACTTCCTACTAATATAATAAACGCGAAAGTTTGTATGGATGTATGGACGTTTGTTACTCTTTCACGCATAAACTACTGAATGGATTTTAATGAAACTTTACAATAATATAAGCTTAGGGAATACCAATTAAGTGGTACATATGGCAATAATGGAATATGTTTTCTTTATCCAAACATCACTAACATAGTGAAGTTCGTATATTTCTCCCTAAGAGATATTGATATAAGATATTGCGTATTTTGTATTTCATTATTTGCACCCAACTCTTCCAAACAAAAATAAAAGTTTCTAAAAACTTTGAAATTCATGTTTATTAATTCAATCAAAAAACCCAAATAGTATATTTCAATTTTTTTTAATTTTTATACTAATGCTTTTACCCCGTTTGTTCCGTTTGGAGTTAAATTTCTAAAAACGACGAAATACGTATGTATAGCTTCAATACTAAATATCATTCTTCTTACACCAAAAGTGACGGAATCCCCATACAAACTTTCAACCCCTTTTTTACCCTCTTAGATTTAGATTTTCAAAAACGCTGAAATACATTTTTATTTATTTTTAGCTTGTTCATTAAATTTCATGCTTCTAACTTTAAAAATGACGGGTTTCTAAACAATCGTTCAATTCTTTAGGGGTAGAATTTCCAAAAATCCTACCTTAGTGGGTGTTATAAAATGTATCAACTGCCAAAATTACAAGTTTCTAACCCCCGCAGTTTAGGCTCTGCGTTAATGAATCAGTTAGGAAGAGTAATAATATTATGTGTATAGATATCAACAAAAATACGTATTTTTTTTAAACTTTTGATAGACTCAACTAATTTTGATGAAATAAAGGCTAAACGGAATCTTGAAATAGTTCTTATAATAATTCGGTTATTTCAATTTTTAGACGATTGAAAGATTAGACTGGACATACAGACATGCAGACAGTAAAAAAATTAAAAAAATGATTGCTTTGGTTTTGGTAAATCGTAAATAGCCATATAACCTTTAAAACAGGCAGTTATTTTGAAATAACAGACAGAAACTTCAATTTTATTTATATGTAAAGAGATGTGTGGATAATTTATTAATTAATTCGTTTTTGTTATAGATTTATGTTATTTTATGTGTACAATATAAAGTATAAAGTAAAGGAAAAGTTTCTTCTGTCAGAGACTAAATGAAATCAGACTTAACCAAGGCTACTAATTTAATTAAACAACAAAAAGGGAATTAAAACAAATGTTGTCCATTGAACTTGACACACATCTGAATAAGCTGCTTAAGCGGCCATTTTATGTAGAAAAAGTATATAATATACAAACAAAAGCAGCTATATAACAATTTTAATTAAAATTTCAAAAGCAGTTATTTGTCCGCTCTGGTGGGTTAAGTGTTAAAAATGAGATGACACTTATAGCATATATATATATATATATATAAATATATACATACATTAGCTACGTTTCCACCAACAATCATTACACAATCATTAAAATAAACAAAACATATATAAAATCAAACAGCTAAACAAAGATATATTTTTTTTTTATAATCAAATATAATTAATTACTTAAGGGTCTTCTTTGACGTTTGTGGAAATTGGAAGGTCGGGATTTCGATAGAATTATATAGAAAGCGATGCTCCACAACCTTGAAATAAATCACACAGTTAGCCAATGAATTTAACTTACGTGTAGAGCATTCGAATTTAAGATAATGTTTATGGATAAGTGTAAAAAAAATCGGAAAAATCACTAAAACGAGTAAAATCGCACTTCTTTATTGAGACGAAATTATCGTAATCGTCGAGAATTTAGAAATGAATTTTATCAAATAATAAAGTTAAAACTATAAAGAAACGTCTGGAGTCTTCATTTTTTAATAAACATTTTCTTATTTTTTGTTATAATAAATTACAATGAAATTGTACGCGTTTTCTTATGCGAGCTGCCGATAACCCTCGCATACCAGTCGGCCACGCGCCTTCGAAGTGAGAGCACGTCGGTTTGCGCCGCATTGATAGATCGCGATCGAACCGTGTACTTACACAAAATCAATGTGTGCGTAAATAGCGTATTTAGTATGTATTTGAACGTTTTAGTTGTCACCGACTGTTCATCATAAATTTTAGGAAGCGAACCGGCTGATGTATTCTGTTTTTTTTTGGTATTTTTAGTGTTTTATCATTTGATACGATATTTTTACTCATAATATTTTGTATATTTTGTAGTTTGATAAAAAAACAAAAAATAACTCGAGTTGAAATTCTAACTAGTTACATAATTATAACACACTCATATATAATGATACATTGCATTTTTTTTATAAATAAATATAATTTTTTGAAATATTTATGTATATACATAATTACTTATTTCGTCCATTTCCTAGTTATATTGGTCAGTAAAACACAACTGAGGCAATAAATTTATTGTCGTAAAAATTCAAATTATTCTTATTTTCATTGATAACGTAAAACTAAACAAAGTATTTATAAATAGTGTTTTGAACACTAAATAATAAAAATGACCAACTCCCATTTATGCATAAAACGAAACACGCGTGATGGCCCACCTAACAAACCCTCATTAGTCAGTAAATTACTGACTCTCAACTCAACGGGCAATATAGTACTCAAGTGGAAATGCGTAGAACGAAGTACATAATCCTTGTAATTGTGATCTAAGAACAGTAGTGGCATCACACTAAAGAACACACTTCCAATTGGTAGACCGCCACGCTTGTATATATATATAATAAGCTGCGTTAAAAACTTCAATACCGCGATTCAGGGATTATACATTTTTATAACATTTTTCTTTAGAAGTTTAATTATTTTATATATTTATTCACATATTTTTTTATATTGAGTAATTAAAGAAATAAAACATTTATTATTACAGTAATAATAATATTGTTCTTATTATTTTAGCATAAAATGTTTCTTTTAGTTTTTTGTTACGTCAAAGCGCTATCTAGTGAGGATATACGAAACGTTTTCATGCCTCATCGTCATCATTGGTTTTGCAAATTGATATTTATCCGATTTCAGACTTACAAATCGATTTCAAAATCCAATTATAGATATCTGAATTCGGTAACGCCTAGCCTCATCAAATCGCCTGAGAACTAAGCTATCCTTTTATTTTATTAGCTAACGTACTCAGGCAAATATAGTCTTTAAGTACTTCATCAGTAAGGTCGATTATTGTGTAATAGATTTCCGTAGCAGAACCAAGAAACCGAAAGTCGAATCGCAAAATTCCCGCTATCCTTTTTATTTCGCTTTATTCCAATTGGTTAGAAAGAGAGAAAGTGAATTTCATAGTAGAATAAATATTGTAAAATATATATTTCGATTCAGGAATTATATATTTTTCTTTAGAAGTTTAATTATTTTATGTATTTATTCACATATTTTTTTATGTTGAGTAATTAAAAAAATAAAACATTTATTTTTACAGTAATAATAATATTGTTTTTATTATTTTAGCATAAAATGTTTGTTTCAATAATGTTTATATAATGTTTTTCTTGTATTCCTATTGATCTATTTTTATTTCACTTTTTGTATATATACTTGTTCCGTTTTTTAATAAAGCATTCCACATTCGTCTTTCGTCAATTTTTTTTTTATTATTCCACATTACGACATCAAGAAGTTTATTTATACCAAACTACTCACCTCAACGCTATAGATATGTATTTGACAACATTTCAAAATCAGTGACAATAAAGTTAAAATTTAGTTTAGGAAAAAAAAGTGCGACGACCCCACTCTGCATACGTATATGTGTGCGTGCCGTGCCCGAGCCTCGATAGTTGCGACAGTAGCGCTAAAAACGTAAAACTTCGTGCGGCGTAACGTCAAAGAAGACCCTTAATGAAAACACAAATTTAACAAAAACAAAATATAAGTGAAATCACATAGCTTAAGGATTATTACATTGAGTAAGGCCAATAAAATGCAGTAAATAAATGATATATATATTATTTATATATTTTTTAACCAAATACAATTAAAAGCAAGCAAGAATATGACTACAGTACAAAATTTATAACAAACTAAAATATTGAATATTAAGATGGGTTGGTACATTCATTTTATATAAATTAATACATTTAATACATTATTATTTTTATCTTATTTATGTTATGTTTGCAGTGTTTTTTTTTTAAATATATAATATCAATATCTGAGTACACTTAATTATATATTATATGCTCGCACAGATCTACTTCTTCCTATTCATGATTATGCTGTCGTAAGCTTGATGTAGCCAAAGACCAATTGAATTAAGCTGAGAGATTACAAAATACTTTTATTCGGTTTATATTGGGATGAGGCAAATATAACCACGTTTCACAATTTTGTTCTCTTCTTAATTAGTTGCCCGTCTGACTTCGTAGGAATATGCACATCTTCTCTATTCTGTACTGTGTGTTGTTTACTCCCCCTTCATCACTTGATATTTATTAGATGATGACTGTGATGATGACGTCTCAGTGCTTTTATTTATGTGCTCCGTATTTTGTTGTTCGATCACTACTATTTTAGCTATCTCTATAGCTTTCTTTAGTGACAGATCAGACCGTTGTAATAATCTTTGATGTTTTGCGAGCTACTCTAACACATATTCGCTGTAAATTTATCACTGACCAATGACTATTAATTCAACGAAATCGCATTTTAAACTGAAATTTTCTAGACTCGTAATAAAGTTGGTTATATTTTCGTGTTTGCTTTGTTTTCTCATAAAAAATACATGTCAGGCCATAGTTAAATTTTTCCTCGGTTCGAAATATTTGTTCCATTTATTAATGATGTCTTCTAAAGTAATTTCTGTTATTTTAATGTTGAATGAATTGAACATTTCGACACCTTTTCAACCAATCGAGTGTAACAAAATTGCTATTTTTGTCTATTTACACTTCTTATACATAACCAGTGGCTAATACTCCTTATATATATCCAGAGGCTAATAAATATAGTTCAAAATATGGTTGCCATTTTTTCCGCGTTAAATTGTTATTTATTTCGTTGTTTAGAAAAACCTTCGGTAGGTAAAACGTTTGAATTTTTATCTGCCGTTTTAAAACTTTTGACAGGAAACACGAATTTACGAAAAAAATTTACCTATTTAAAGTTTTAAGAAGTGATATACCACGTTTATGTTTAAAGCAAGCACTTCTAAAACCATGTATTATTGTTTTTTAGGCTTTGTTTATACACCTATATACTATTTACGTATTAATTATTGTCACTGAGTTAACTGACTTGCTCACACGCAGTCTTAAAGCGTACTGTTATGAAAGATATAAGATAAGATCATAAAGATACACAATACATATGCAATATTAGTTTTTATGCAAAAACAACACACGAAGCTACTGAAAACACGAAATTGTTAACAAAACTTTTTGATTTTGACAACTAACAGGTGCGCGTACTTTTCCTACAGATAATAATTTATTGATTTTTAGTAGTGATACTAAACTTTTAATAAATAAATAAAGAGATTAAAAATTATAGGACAAAATATAGGATAAATCATAAGCAAAAGTGTATATTACATGTAATATTTAATCTCTTTTCAGTTTGACCATAACCATTTTTTAATAAATGTTCTACGTGTATCTTTAAATTGACATAACTTTATTATTTATGAACCGATTGAAATAAAACAAACACTAAATGTTAAGTGAAGTTAGCCACAATACATTAGTGAAAACCGCACTCAAATCCGTTAAGCCGTTTTTAAGATTAGCGTGCACAAACGCACAGACAAACAGACAAACAGACAAACAGACAAAAATTCTATTAATCATTGTTTTGGGTTCTATTGTGTTTATAATGACCCCCGATAAAAGTTTTACTCATTTATTTTCCATGTACAGACATCGACCAGTTACAGATTTATTATATGTATAGATTAGTAGCGTTGTGACACCCTTTTTCTACACAGTAAGTCATTTTTTAATAAATTGCGCGAGATGTTTACTATGACACTTTATCGTGACGGCTGACGTGACGTCAAATGTATTGAACCTATTTGGGTGAAATTGAATGACTTCAATTCGCTTGGGCCTACACTCCTTCTAAGCGTTATTATTCTATGATTGTAACAATATGGCAGTCGATTATGTATTGTTTTGTATGCACTCACACCCATAACGAAATCAAAAGAGCAATTCATACCATGATAACATAAAATCAATATTCCTATTTAAAAATATGATTGTTGTATGTATATTTCCACCAATTGGATTAATTCCAATAAATAGTATATTTGTCTTCACGTGAATTGCAATGAGGGTTTCTTGTTTGATTACAAAAACAGTAAGCAAGTAAATAAAATCAGTGCTAACAGTTAATAGATAAAGGTAAGCCACGTGTCAAGAACAGAACCCCTGTTCATTTGAAAAGGGTCGGAGACAATATATATGTCGAAGCATCAAGAAGTTTGATTGAGAATTATTTTGATTAATTATTGTATTCAGCCGGCAACGTCAAGCTGGAAGCTTGAGCGAGGTCGCCACTGTGTCGGTATGACGTAAAGAACACGTGACGTCCGAAAAATGTCATTTTGAGGTGGGCGCGGGGACCGCGTATGTTGACACAGTCGATTGGACGAACTCGCTGCGTTACCAACTGAATTGTCCTCCATCTTGTTATCGTATTGTAATATTTTAAAGTTATTGTGATTTAATATTGAAAATAGATTATTAACGTGAACGACTAGGCTTTTATTTCGAAGTTCGCCATGTATGATAACGAGTTGACGTCCGACCCCTCCGACATCAGAAGTGGGATCGGAACCTCATGTGTTCTGATCCGCTCTGCTACCTGTGGTAACGTATTATAAGATGAAAAGGATCTGGTGAGTGCGTTCCAATTTGTTTAAAAGCGATAGACACTATGTCTTACTGTGTGTCGTAATTTATAAGTTTCTTAGTAAATTCACAAGTTAGCTTGCGAAAATTTCGTTATTTAACAACCCTGCTTTGGATTATTATTAATTAAGAGTGATCTTGCGTAATAATAGCTAAGAAACATGCCGCCTAATAACAGCCATAACTCTGATAAAGTCTTAACAAAACAAATGTGTCACATTCTAGCTCGATTAACGTCGTCGGAGGAACGAAACCTCCACTCGGGACCCCGCACCGCTGCAACTGCGGGAAGTGATCGTAACTATGGAGGAGCATCGGGACTCCGCGGCCGTGTCTTCGCCAGGGTATGAATGCTGCTACGAACTACGGTGCTGCATCAATGACATAAATATTGGGTGCGAAGAGGTACATCGCGTTAATATTAAATTTTAATGGAGTCCGAAGCGTGACCTATGTGGAGTAACTTGGCTCCTGAAGGAAGTTTAAAACACAAAGGTCAATCTTTCACATTCCATTATGATTCAGGTGCTGAGTGTTCTCTTATTAAAGAAAGTGTTTCTTGTAACTTGTAAGCAGAACGTAGTCACAGTCTGTCAAGTTTTCTCAGCACTGTTAAAATATTTTGTATTTTCGAGATTGATAATAATTTAATCGAAATTTTATTGTATGTGTTGCCGTATGTCTATTTGCGTAGTGATATTATCAAGGCAGAGCGCGAAATAATTTAAAATTTCTAAAGTTCATGACGTAAACAATTATTACTCACATGTAGAGTAGTATGCCGTTTGCAAGCCCAGCTCTGTTGGTTAAGAAAAGGGGCGGTTCGGATAGATAGTTTGTGTATTGACTATTGATTATCGTGAACTTAATAGTAATACACTACCCGATCGATATCTATTACCACTTATATCAGACCAAATATCACGATTAAATGGTGCGCAGTTTTACACAAAGTTACTGTGGTTCAGGTTTTCATTAAATTTAGCTAATACTTACGTCATTGTTCATGTCGGTATTAAAGTCTATGTTGACCGCTGTAGAGTGAAACGATCGTTCTTGGCAGGACGCTTTAGGCGAAGTACAGCTTGTAGTTAACTGCCCGGTTAGTCTTACGACAAAAGCTAGTTCTTAAAAATTTTTAATAGTTAAAGTCGCGAGACTTTTATCGATTATATGTAGTGAGGTCGAAATCGATGTGTGGTCAGGAGTGACTGAGCTCAGTGATACTGTGTGACAAACATTGTTTCAGAGTAACACACGAGGATAGTGCTTCAGTGCTTCGGGTGCGATACATCATTCTGCGCACAACTGGTGCTGATGGCTGACCCATATCCAGTCAGCAGGCGCTCCAGCCTGCCGGATGTGGTGTTGCTTGCGTAGCGTAGTGCTAGTGGCCGAGCGTCACCTGTCAGTGTGGGCGCGTAAAGCGCGTACGGCGCGTGAGGCGCGTACGGCGCGTGAGGCGCATACGGTGCGTCCGGCGCGTACGGCGCTTGAGGCGCGTATGGCGCGTACGGCGCGTGAGGCGCGTCCGGCGCGTACGGCGCGTACGGTGCGTACGGCGCGTACGGCGCTTGAAGCGCGTATGTCGCGTACGGCACGTGAGGCGCGTCTGGCGCGTACGGTGCGTACGGCGCGTACGGCGCGTGAGGCGTGTAAGGCGCGTACGGCGCGTACGGCGCGTACGGCGTGTACGGCGCGTACGGCGCGTGAGGCGAGTGAGGCGCGTACGACGCGTGAGGCGCGTACGGCGCGTACGACGCGTGAAGCGCGTACGGCGCGTGAGGCGCGTGCAGCGTGTTTGTCGCATGGTGCTGCAGTAATCAGCACGTGCTGATCATCATCATCACGATCATGCTGAAAGTGTTCGGCTCGTTGGGAGCGTCCGACTCGCTGAGAGTGCTCAGCATACCAGTACACAAGCGATACAAAACATGACAAAGAATTCTCAGTATGGTAAGACGCGGTTCGATAGTTGGATTTCGGCTGGTTGTCCATGGCTTGTTCGGACTCCAGCCCGGTTATCCATGTGTTGTCGGATGCCAAGAGGTTGTCCATGTCTTGTTCGGACGCCGGCCTGGTTATCCTGGTATTGTCGGATGCTGAGAGGTTGTCCATGGCTTGTTCGGACGCTGGCTCAGTTATCCTGGTGTTATCGGATGCTGTAAGGTTGTCCATGTCGTGTTCGGACGCCGGACCAGTTATCTGTGTGTGCCATCGGACGCCAGCTAAAGGTTGTCCAGAAGCTGTTTGTTAATTCAGAATGATAGTTAATGGATTTGATTGGTACTTTATCGCCGTGTTTTGTTTGCTAAGGAACTGTGAGTTCTTATTTGGGCCAGGGTGGCCGAGTGGAATTTTATTTACTGCAGAACCTTTTATGTTTTTAGGTACCTCACACGAGGACGTGTGAGATGTCACGATGGCCGTGTCGAAGCATCAAGAAGTTTGATTGAGAATTATTTTGATTAATTATTGTATTCAGCCGGCAACGTCAAGCTGGAAGCTTGAGCGAGGTCGCCACTGTGTCGGTATGACGTAAAGAACACGTGACGTCCGAAAAATGTCATTTTGAGGTGGGCGCGGGGACCGCGTATGTTGACACAGTCGATTGGACGAACTCGCTGCGTTACCAACTGAATTGTCCTCCATCTTGTTATCGTATTGTAATATTTTAAAGTTATTGTGATTTAATATTGAAAATAGATTATTAACGTGAACGACTAGGCTTTTATTTCGAAGTTCGCCATGTATGATAACGAGTTGACGTCCGACCCCTCCGACATATACGATAAATCGTCGTGATACTAAGTACACTACACTATCATTTAATTATGTTTTGGTCAAATCACGATCCAAATGAATGGAAAACATGTTTCATTTTCAACAATTTAATTATTCTTCGAGCAATTAAGTCTAAGATTAAAAATAATCAGCCAAAGTGCCTTTATGATAATTATTCTCGGCTTTGAAATGGAAGTAGATTATTTTCACAGCGAATAACTGTTTCAAGGGCTTTGTGGCAATTCATAATGATAGCTGGTTAATAATAGTAGTGGCATCTCGGTCGTCTTGGTGTCGTAAGAGGTAAAAAAATAGAAAAGAAGAGGAAAGAAGAAAGGTTCCGGATCGGATAAGGTAAGGGAAATGATAAATAATTACAGACGAAGGAGATACTATGAAATATTTCCACGTTGGCCCCATTTACATAAATACACATTGACGAAACGTACAAGACATTTCGTCAATAGCAAAGGAAGCCATAGCTTTTCAGCGAGATATCATGCTGTTATTTTGTATCCTTGTTGATTTTTCGACCGATTTTTTTTTATTTTTTTATTTTGTAGATAGACTGACGAGCGTATATACCTGAGGGTTAGTGGTCGCCAACGCCCATAGACATTGGCATTGTAAGAGATAAGCGATGGCTTACATCGCCAATGCGCAGAACTTGTTACATTCTTTGTACTGTTAATAGAACTAGAATTTAAGTTGCTGCGTGGTTTTGAGTAGGTTCGACACCTAAATCATAACAAAATTTGTTTTTATATTACAGTTAATTTTTCTTAGGCCATCACAGATAAATGGTCATCAACGCCCATAAACATTGGCATTGTAAGAAACGTTAATCATCGCTTACATCGCCAATGTGTCACCAACCTTGGGAACTACGATGTTTTATCCTGTAAATACACTGGCTCACTCACTCACAAGTACTGCTATTTTGCAATAGAATATCTGATGAGTGGGTGGTACTTAGCCCGAGCTTTTTTTATTGCATAGGTAGGCGGACGAGCATATGGACCACCTGATGGTGAGTGGTCACCAACGCCCATATACATTATCATTGTAAGAGATGTTAACCAACGCTGACATCTCCAATGCGCCACTGACTTTGGGAACTAAGATGCTATGTCCCTTGTGTCTGTAATTACTCTGGCTCACACACCCTTCGAACCGGAACACAGCAATACCAAGTACTGCTGTTTTGCTGTAGAATATCTAAAGAGTGGGTGGTACCTACTCAGACGAGCTTGCACAAAGGACTTCTTCTTATTTTATTTAATTATTATAAAAGCATTATAAAAGCAACCTTGATTATATGGATCAGCTCACAGCTGAGATATAAGTGGGCTACCTTTGTTAAGAGCATATGTTCCCGATTAGCCGATTCCACGTTTACTGTGAGCCAAAAATGTATCAGTGACTTTAATGGAAAACCTTGCAAAGTTTACTGTCTTATTATTAAAAACTTTAGAAAAAATCATTAATAAACATTAAGGATTTCAAATTATTTATTACATAATCATGATTTCGAATATTGTACATTTTAAGACGATTTGAACCCTTTTTTGTTCATGTAAAAATGAGTCATAACTAATCTTTGTAAACATCACAAAAATGCACAGATGGCTTATTTAAGACTTTTTTGACATTTTTGTTCACAGAGATTCGACAAATCTCTTTGATTTGACAAATATGTAATTTGTTCATATATGTATATAAGGAAGAACGGCTCAATTGCTATTGCGACGAGTAGAATCAATTGCTATTGATTGATACAATTTTGTTACCAAAGAATCACCATTTATTGTACAGTAAAAATGAAAAAAACAATAGTATTATATTTTATGTCGATGTTGACTATCGCATTGCGTATATCCGCGGTCACATTTGTTTCATATTGTTCCCAAGAAATAACACATTTTATGATCGCCTTAAGCTGGTGCACCCTTGTTACATATGAGGTGAATCATATACCGTACAATGCACAATCCAACACAACTTTTTGCTACCTTCGCATTCTCTACAAGACGACGTTACGTTACGTTTCACTACTGATTTATATAAAGTTCAATGTCACAATTTATAGTTGCATACTTAATTTTTTAGCATAGTTTGCTAGTTGCTTTGTAATTATTAAGTAGTTGATTAACATTAACGTAAAGATTTAGAAGAATAGTATTATTCTTAAACATAATCAATACATATAATAAAGCAGTGCTGTGTGTACTGCTGTGTGTACTGTACATTGAATGAAATTATCAAAAAACGGGGGTCGCGATATAGTTGTAAATAGAGTAACAGGACACGAAAATGCATTTTTTTAATATATCGTAATAAAACCGACTCTCACACGGGTGAAGTTTTGGGCCACCCGTTACCATTTAGTATTTACTAAAAACGCATATCTCTTGTGAATGTCCCACTGCTGGGCTAAGGCCTCCTTCTCCTCCAAGGTTCTCCTCTTTTGTGAAGAAGGTTTTGGAGCTTATTCCACCACGCTGCTCCAATGCGGATCGGTGGAATTCACATGTGACAGAATTTCCTTCACCGTCAAGCACGAGATGAATTATAATCACAAATTAAGCACATGAAATTCAGTGGTGCTTGCTCGGGTTTGAACCCACGATCATCGGTTAAGATTCACGCGTTCTTACCACTGGGCCATCTAGGATTTTTTTTTTTTTTTACTCATATCTCTTGTTGTCCTTGAGTAAAATAACATTTGTTTGTAAAATAAACATGTTCGTAGCATAGAGGTAGCCTAAGGGCCAATCTCATTTCAACCAACCACGATTAAATACTATCCCTTATAACTTTACACAAACTGGAAACTTGACTGACACATATGATTGTGATCACATTACACGTAGGATACATGTAGGTTTTTTTTCACAGAACGTGAAAATATATTTTACAAAAGCGCACAAAAAATAATTTGTTAATTGAAGAAAACTAAACGTAAAGTAAGATATATTATAATAACTTTGTAGCTAGCTATAGGACCAACTTAAATTAAATCTATTTCAATTTACTAATTTGATTATTAAGACGTTCTATTGATATAAAATATTATTTATCAAATTGATTCGCATTTTGTTATTGTAAGATTTAAGAGTGATTTATTGAATATACTACCAGCAAATGACAAATTTATGTTCGTATTTTATACAACTTTGTTACCTGATACCTTTACTGAAAAAAAATGTAAGGAAGGTCTTATTTAATTTAAAATATGTAGACGTGCAAATGTGCCATCTGAAGAAAAGGTATTTTTTTTTCTTATTTAAATGTAATAGAATAAAATAACTTTACTAAGCACTTTCGCCTTAAATGATAAGGATTTTAAGCGCGACAACACAACGCGCAAGAACAGCTTTTTGCTGCCAGGAATCATTTCAGTGCATCCTACAGATATTTTGAACCAGAACACAAACTATTTCACAATTTCCAATGAAGTTGACGTAATACAAATTGAATTTTCATTTAATTAAATTCCAGGACATTTGTTTTTTTTTTATAGGATAGGTTGGCGGATGAGCATATGCGCCACCTTATCTTAAGTGGTCACCACCGACATAGACAGTGGCATTGTACATTTCTTTAAAAAAAAACATCTCCAATGTGCCACCAACCATGAACTAAGATGTTATGTCCCGTGTGCCTGTAATTACACTGGCTCACTCACCCTTCAAACCCGAACACAACAATAACGAGTACTGCTGTTTTGCGGAAGAATATCTGATGAGTGGGTGGTACCTACCTAGACGAGCTTGCATAATGTGTTTATTACACACAATTTACAAACATTACATAAAATAATATGCAAAGCAAAAGTTATCTATTTATGTAATCACTAACATCCACCCGCGGCTACGCCTGCACGTTAGGACTCTGACTACGTGAATAAAAATTTGCTTGATGGTCGGTTGCGGAGTTAGAGAGAAATTAATAAACAAACTCACATTTCCATTTAAAATAATAAATAGGATATATAAAATACTTGTTCAATGAGCAAATTGTATTGAACGTGAACGTCTCGGGCTCTTGGAAAAAAGAGAGCAAAAAACTCTAAAGGTGTTATTAAGACTAGTAATATAATTGAGTACTGATAAAACACGATTATAACCCTTACTAATATCACTTTAACAATTTATGTAGATTACTTCGAGCATTTCATGAGTTCGATAGAAACGACCAGTAGAATTTGCCAGATTGTAAAACGTTTATTGCTCCTCTCCTAAGGTTCATGGACGTAATATAGTCTGTTAACGCCAAGCAACAACACTCACACAAGACACAAAATTGCTATACATTTACCATCAGGCGTAACATTATTTGAGATGACGTATAGCATTGATTACGCATTACTTGACAACTGCACCTTGTAACGTGAACATCGAAATAAATTGTTATCGACTGTTGATTGAAGAGTTTCATTGAAATTCCAAATGTATCCGAAGATACATAGTCTATATCTTTCCTTACTAAAAGGGCTACAGCGACTAGTTACAACTTTAATGGTGATCAACCAATGTCGAAAAAGTGATTAATAGAATTACTTAATTTTACTATTTTCGTAAAAACTTAAAACAATACTAAAAATATTAGGATCAAAGTACACTTTTAAGTAAATTGTGTAAAATATTTTGCCTTTTGACATTTAAATAAATAAATATCCTTGTCTTGGTCCTTACATATGAAATTTGCATTTTGTCGTACTGACAACTTTGATCTGAAATATCTCCTCTTTGGTTAAAAATTCCAAATTCAAATTTATAAATTCATTTAGCTGGTACATTTGAGTTTTGAAAACAGTCATTCATTTGTTTTTTCAAGAGGATGAGTTGCAGCTCCTATAGTTTCTAAAGCTCCAAAAATACAACTAAAGGAGCCGAATTCAATAATAGGCGCTTTATATATGTATGAAAAGATAAGAGCTGGTCGTACACAAGAGTCGATAAATATTAAATCGAATTCTTCATCCCTACGAAGTAAGTTTTGAACTTCAGAAGATTTTAGTTGTTTTGCAAATATTTCTAAGAGTAAATTAAAAATGAAACCTATAACCATAATTCGATTGTTTAACACTACTTCGTTTCCTATTTCTGTGAAAAATTGTACCCAGAGTTCATACGAGATATCGTGTACATCGATTTCAGTTAGGTTTTGAGGTGCTTGGCCTTTTGGATATGCTGGATCTGTTGTTATCACTGTGACTTCGTATCCACGCCTTGTTAGTTCTAACATCAGTGGACGAAACACAACCTGGTGGCTTATTGAAGGCGTTGGGAGCACTCCTAATATCTTTGCTGAATCGATTTCAGTGAACACAAATATTAAACTAACTATACGTATAAGCATTTTCCACATTTTGAGTTAAACATTGATTAGAAATTGGAAATAAATGCTTTTGCTGTTTTCCTCATTATATACTCCTTTGGTTTTGCGATTATATATTATCAAAAACTATTATTATCTATATAGTTATATATATTTAGTACGTACAAACATTTTTCTTTGTTTTCTCCTTCATTGTTAGAATTAGAGCAAATATTTTTTTAACGTTAAAGTTTATAAGCCTATGTAACTATGTTGTGACTATAAGGAACTTTCTCATATTTTTAAATTTCCTTATTTTTACTGTCAAATATCCAGGAAACATACTTAACAAATAATAATAATGGGAATCGTACCAAGACGTTTCCTCTTGTATTTATATTGAAAAAATAAATTCAGTCAGGTTATAAGGGAAAAATAAAAGAATGCTAGATGAATTATTCTTTATATCATTTACATACTTTAAAAAACGAACAGAGCGTCAACTTTTTTTTTCAGAAATATGTTAATATTAAGCTATTACTCAAAAAATTACAACTTATAGGGCCACCATTACATAGATAATTATAACCTTATTATGGCCTAAAAATGTAAACGAAAATAATGTGAAATTTCTATCAATTGGATTGGTAGTTTTGCGAGAATTTGGACAAACCACACAAACAAAATTTACAACTTTATAATATTAGATATGGTAAGTAGTTTCTATCTATCTTATAATTTACATAAAACAAGCTTTTTTAAAATTACTTCGTAAATTTTTGATTAATGCGAATGTAATTATTTTTAAAGTATTTAGATTAGTATTAATGATGCAATCTAAAATCAGCGAACCACGCCAAGTAGTTACATTTACATATTCATCACTTGTTGCCCGTATTATATATTTTTTGCACTAATCCAAATGCCACTCAAACTTATATGTATGACAGATTTGTGTTATTCTATTGTTTCAGCTACTATTTTTATGTTTAATAAACTGGGACCACAACTATTTTAAATTATTTGTTCCAAAAAAGTCCAAAGTCCAAAATATAGAAATTACGCTTACTTAAAAAAACCTTAAGAAACCTACCACCTGAGGTGTTTCTTCCCGAAGAAGGGCAGTGAAACAAACAGTCTTTATCATTGTACTAAGAAGAAATATTTAGAGGAAAAATTGGCACAAGTAGTCGTTATTTTGTTGTAATTAAGCTGACAAAATCATTTAACTTTTTAAAAGTTGCTAACAACTCAGAGACTCAAACTTTTTACCTACAAGTTTTTGACTGCCTCGTTGGTCTAGTGGCTACATGTAAGGCCACAGACACGGTGGTCCTGGGTTCAATTCCCAGGTCGGGCCAGTAAAATATTATTGAGATTTTCTTTCGACATTTCTCAGTAGCAGCCCGGAAGTTGAAAGTGTGTACACTCCCGTGCCTCGGAAAGCACGTTAAGCCGTTAGTCCTGCGCCTGAACTCTTTGCGGTCGTGTCGGATTGCCGTCCCATCGGATTATGAGAGCTAAGGAAGAGAGAGTGCACCTGTGTTTGCACACACTTGTGCTCTATAATATCTCCTGCGCAGTTGGCTAATCTCTCTTGAGATTGGATGCCGTGGCCGAAATCGGTCTGTAGGACTGTTATTATTACCTACAAGTTTACGCTTGTACTATGGCCAGTCAGGTCAGTGGCCTAATGCTAAGGGTATATATCAATAACTCTAATTTTTTGTTTAATTATAATGAAAATTATGAACAGATCTTGGTTGTTTTATATAACATATTAATATATATTTTTTCCTAATCTTGTTAGTATAAGCAACGCTAAGCTTATGCCGCACAAAAATATTAGGTCCTTGCATATGAAATTGGCGTTTTGTACGGGAGGAATATAAAGTTTTTTTTTTTTGTAAAATATATTTAATAAATCAATGTATGCACCGTTGTTATCTATGCACTTTTGCCATCTCATAGGTAGTTCATTGATCCCTTTACTAAAAAAACCATAGGGGCGAGAATCAATAAACTCTTTGAAGGCGGTTTGGACTGCCGCATCGGAGTTGAATTTTTTTCCTTGTAAGAAGTTGTCCAAATTCCGGAAAAAATGGTAATCTGTTGGAGCAAGATCCAGGGAGTACGGTGGTAGTAGTAAATCAATCTAAATAGCAAAGATCGTTTCCCGTGGAGAAAGCCAATATCTAAAGTTATCTTTCAACTTCTAAATATGGTACAAATCAGTCCAGATACTTTTTCTAGCTAATTTTATTGTCTTATCTAGTTGTGTGTTTTGTTTGATTCGATATCAAAAACAATACAAGATTGAGGTGAATTTAGGTATAAATTTATTATATCGTACTTATATTGATATTATTTATAATATTCACAATAAAAATATTTATTCTAAATACTAATTCCTCGAACGTTAAAGTTAAAGTAGCTTTGATTCCTCGAAGGAGCAAAGTTTAAAACGGTTTTTGCTTTTAATATTCTGTAACTTTTTTTTTACTTTAATAGCTTTTGTTTAGTAGCTAATGTAATTTATTCGTTAATATAAAAAATATATTTTATAATATAGCTAGGCGGACGGGCAAGCGGGCCGCCAGGTAAGTTATCACAACTGCCCATAGACATTGGCGAAGTAATGTAACTAGAACTCTGCCTACCCTAATCGAAACAGAAATAAATATTCTTATTTTTAATATTTAAATACTGTATTGGCTCGTGATTTCGTCTAGTTAGCTAGGATCCTTATAATGTTGTTTTCGTAATAACCGTGTCCTTAAAGAACCTCAGAGATCATATGTTCAACAAACCATAGAGGAGTCAAATAAAACCATGTCAATCTTTTAAAAACGTTTTTTATTATAATTAGGTTGTTTTATATCATTGATTAATAAATGGAAATTAGATTAATTGAGTGAAATTGTAAACAATTCCAATTATGAGATCCCGGTCCCATTTCCTTTAGCACCTCTTACGAGTAGCTGAAGGATGTCGCTCCTTCCCCTCTTTATATATTTAACTATTTAGAAAAAAATATATAAAAGGGTGAGGAGGCTGAAGTGGCCCCACACCCGCCATCAGCTATAGGCTCCGACCGCACATCGGCGAACCTTCCTCGATCATGGGACATACAATTTTATAGTGCGCCCACAGTAAGTTAATAAATATATGAAGTGGAACTAAAGTCCATTAGGTATCACAGCCGTAGCTGAGGTGTATAAAAGACTAAAAGTCTTATCAATAAATTAATAAGACCCAGACCGTAGTCCAGTAAGAAGCACAGTTGTAACTGCGGTGTTTATAAAGTTGCCGAAGGACTAGAACATAAGGAACAAAGTCCTAGGTACAATCAGTCAAAGCTGAAGACAAACCCTGGGTTGTAATAATACAACTAAATCACTGGTTTCCATACCAGCTCAAGTGCACAACCGCCAGACTGCCTAATGCAAGCAAAACGCTTTACGTTCATATCCACTAACGTGGAGTGCCATTGTTGTAAAATATTTTAATTCCAACCATAGTGGAATAATATTCAATAATATACATTATGCATCTAATGCATAATACCACATAGGTACAGTTAGGTGCCACTCAAGTGGACTTAAACATAATTTGTTATGTGCTCTACCTTAGTAGGCGTGTTCATTTTGGTGTTCTTTATAAAATATATCTTATTATTTTGTAACCAATAACCGCAGTACTCTACTTATAACTAAGACATAACTAAATCGAACGTTTCCCTATCCTGTTCATATACCTTTTATACGCTCTGCGTATTACGCTTTACCTTTAACCTATAACCCCATAGTGGATATAAAGCTTAACGTTAGCCTACAACAAGCAACGCACCCGTAGGTTGATTACCTAAACCAGCACGAAACCCAGATCATTATTTGCACTTTACACAAAAGAGATATATGCAAGCTGCACTTTCTATCGCTAGCATGTTGACTCATATAGAGAAACATAACTAGGTGGATCTACTACTATGACATGCTACAATGTCACTTGTGATATCCCTGACGCTGAGCTAAGGGGGCGCCCCTAATAAGGACGAATCATTTGCTAGAAACGACACTTCTCGCACAACGATTAGTGCGTCATGTGAGCCTGGATGAAATCCATTGATTGATTTGTCCTTCACTGCATGAATGTATCCGTTTAACAGTATTACTGCCTCCTCAATGCTCTGCAACATTCGGTCGTGACACCGGTACCACCGATCAACGAGAAACATAATTAAAGACATCATAACGTTAACCGGCAATAGCGCAATACCACATAGTACATACACTACTCCAGCAACCGGCAAGACAGAGTGGAGGACCTTACCATATCGCCGAAGACGTTATATAGTAACCTCAAACTCCAAAACCATCTCACGTAGGCAGCCTCATCGGCAACAGAAGGAGAGACCCTACCGTATCGCCGAAGACGTTATACAGTAACATCAAACCCCGCAACTGCATCACCTAAGCAAATTCAAGACGACATCGCCATGAGGGACACTAATGCAGCGACCGAGATCAAGCCACACAGCCCCCCGCCCCATGTCGAATAGTAAAGAATCTGCCAGAGTATATTCAGTACAGTACTCGCACTACGCATATACGAACTATGGCGACGTAGAGTAACCTATTTATTATATACGAACTATGGCGACGTAGAGAAACCTATTTATTATATACGAACGATGGCGACGTAGAGTAACCTATTTATTATATACGAACTATGGCGACGTAGAGAAACCTATTTATTATATACGAACTATGGCGACGTAGAGTAACCTATTTATTATATACGAATTATCGCGAAGTAGAGTAACCTATTTCTTATATACGAACTATGGCAACGTAGAGTAACCTATTTATTATATACGAACTATGGCGACGTAGAGTAACCTATTTATTATATACGAACTATGGCGACGTAGAGTAACCTATTTATAATATACGAACTATGGCGACGTAGAGTAACCTATTTATTATATACGAACTATCGCGACGTAGAGTAACCTATTTCTTATACACGAACATACGCGAACGTTTACGGCATGTAATCTATATGTTTTACCAATCTTGTCTACACTATTTTTCTATGTATTTATATGTATTTTGTATATATGTATGTATTAGTATATATATATGTTTGTATTAGTATATATATGTATTTGTATATATGTATGTATGTGTTTGTTATTGACCATCCTAAAGGTGGAGACGAATTTTAAAAATAACATTAAAAAAAAATCTATAAATACATATATTTGTTATAAGTATAAATTCAGTTCGTTACAATAAGAAACACTAACCTCTCTTTACATCACCATTGCGCCATCACCATGGGATCCAAGATGCTAGGTGTGTGCCTGTAGTTACATCTTTCAAACTGGAATACAACAATACTTATTGTTGTTTTGCAGTAGAATAAAAATAAATAGAGATCCAGTTTTATATGTTACGCTAACGACTCACTTAATGGTTTTTTTAATTTAAGAAACTTGAAAAAAATGAAAACGTATTATCAATTACAAACTTACTATTTACACTTCGTTAAATTTTAAAAACTTTATAAACATTCAGTTCCGTTTTTTAAATGTTGTTTGAGATCAAAATAAGATTTATAGAACTAAAAAATAGTGGTTTTTTTTTCAAGTGCAGAAAATTAGAAGAATAATAGTACGACGAGCCAGAATTTTTTCATTCGAAGCCTCATTTTCAATAACAAACACTTCAATAGCCTTTAGAAATTATCATTGACGAACCGAACAATAAATTCCTTTTGAATGGAAATGAGCGCGACGATGGCTCCGTTATCAATGACAGTGGCGGTTGCTACTTCGATTTACTTTATTTTAAGACAGGCTTTTGATTGTTGTCTCTATATCTAAGAGTATACTATTGGATGAGAATATTTAGTTTCATTTTATACGTATACTGAGATTGATCTTAAACTAATTTCATCAATAATAAGTCTTTTATTTAATATATCGAACAATCAATCGATCGAAATATTCCTCCCTAATAGCTTCTATTCTGTTAGCAAGATTTATTTAAAATTAACGAGAGAAATTCTATAATACTCGTATATTATAATATATAAACATTTATATGTACATCTTGTTATATTTATATACTTTAATAATATTTATATTCATGGAGAGCGACGATAAGAATGTCACTATGCATTTCGAATATTTACATTTTCAAAAGTCATGAGGGACATTCGTTCTTTCGATTCTTACAAATCTGAGGTTATATCCGAAATGTCATTGTATAATCTGAACACGTCGCAGGAACGAAATAGGTTAACAATTTTTGAGGTGACGTGGTGAGTGTAAGTCAATTCATTCTGTCAGCACTTTACGGCGATACGAGGTAGAAATTTCGATGAGACTTCGACGTCATTCCGGATGAAGTTACTATAAAATACATAGGTGGTAACCTATGAACATTTTTATCTCGTGGGTTATTATATGGGTAGGTTAAAATGAAGTGATTGACTAACTTTTTTTGTTTCTGAATTATGTACTGTTATTTAAGTCTCAGTGAGACGAAAGACCTGAAGGTGTCTCCTGTTTTGTGAAGGCTTGCGGCCGTCACGTCGGTCAAAACGACGGCCGAGGGCATGGTGTCCACCAACAGAGATGGTGTAAGTATGGTGCATGTATCGGTCTTCACTGCCTCGTTGGTCCAGTGGCTAGATATATGGCCGCACATTTTAGGTCCTGGATTCAAATACCAGATTAACAAAAAGTTAAGCAGACAGTAAATATTGGGTTTTTCTGTCAAAGATTCTCAGCAGCCCGTAGTCTCGAAATTCGAAGTTTATACGCTCCCGTTCCTTGAAAAGAACGTAAAGGCGTTGTACCAATTAAATAATAAAAAATTAAATAATGATAATGTAATCCTAACGTCTTTGTTATTCAGAGCGTGCTTAAGTCGACAAACTTTTTATGGTAAGTAATCTAGTGCAGGTCTGAAAATTCGAACAATGCAAATATATCGAGATATTAATATACTTACTAACTGGTGGTAGAGCGTTATATATCAACTGTAATATAAAAACTAATATTTGTTATTATTTGGTATCGAACCTACTCAAAACCACATAGCAACATAAATTCTTTAACGGTACAAAGAATCATATAACAAGTTCTGCGAAGTACGCATGTCCGAAAATTGTTAAAATGGATAAACGGCTTTATGTGCTTTGTCAACTGTCGCACCAAAACTATTCGGGTGCAGGATAACCGCCTAAATGTGGTTTCTGAGTGCTATCTACTGGTAGACACTGCCAACTTCCAAACTCCAGGCTGCGACTTAATAGAAAAATCTAATAATATTTTATTGGTCCAACTTGGGGTTTGATCCCCAGAATCACCAGAGGGCCTCAGAATCTGCGACCTCATATGCTAGCCACTCGACTTCTATTTTGTTGTTTATTAATTAATTAATTTTTACATTCACTGTTTCAAGTTATCAATTTATATTATAATAGATAGAAGTAAACATCGATGCTGGCATTAATAGCATGCAAGACAAACCTCAGTGGCTTTTTGTAATGCTATAATGAATGACAAATTGTATTTTCTTTTTTTTGTAAATTGTGAAAGATTAAATAAAAAAAAAATGTAAATTTTGCAATTATGTTAGGTTGTTCTCTTTATAGTTTAGCGATCTCTAAATAGTTAAAAGCGCTTCGCTTAGTTAAAAGTTAAGACTTGGATAAATTTTCAAATGCTTATAAAGTTTGTTATAATTTCAACGCAGGAATATACTTAATCATCATATTGTATATAGCGAGCCGGTTGGCGTGGTTGGTAGATACTTGTCTTTCGCGCCGCAGGTCGCGGGTTCGATTACCACCCAGGACAGACATTTGTGTGCATGAACATGTCTGTTTGTCCTGAGTCTGGGTGTAGTTATCTATATAAGAATGTATTTACAAAAGAAAAGAAGTATATGTAGTATATCAGTTGTCTGGTTTCCATAGTACAAGCTCTGCTTAGTTTGGTATCAGATGGCCGTGCGTGAATAGTGTCTCAGGATATTATTATTATGTCCCAGGATATAATGGCGTTGTTCATTTATATAATATAAATTGTTTTATCTTTTGGCGACTAACATATTGTGTATAACGTGTTTTAGTCCATTTCTTCATTAATCTTCATCTTAAACTAGAATTAACTCTAGACTTGACTTACAGATTATCACAAGCAATTATCTGGCCTTACATAATTTATGTAAATAGGAATTTTTAAAAATTAGTTCTGCTGTTATCTGCTTCCTAAAATATATATGTATATATAAGATATTTCCAAGAAGCCGATCCACTCTCCTGGTTACCGCTTCCTTACTGCTAAGCTAAAATACTGGCTAGCAGTTCAGTTAGGGATAATAGCTCCATTGTTCAACCCTACAGAAACATCTTTTAGACGGCATATATTTGCTTTATATTAAAATAGGATCCTTATTTTTCGTAATAAACTGTTTCCTTTTTGAAAAAATCGACAAATATGATAAAAATAATTTCCGCCTGCGACTTCGCCCACGTGTTTGTAGGGGATAGCCGTCAGTTACACTACGTCATTTTTTTGATTCCTGACAACGTGTTTGGAAAATATTATTACGATTAGCTGCGTAGTTAATACGTAACAAACATATAAACAAGCAAATGAACTCACTTCCGCATTTATAACATTCGTTACGTAATCTACTGACAAACTAGATTTGAACATCTTGTGTACAGAAGTGCAATCATATTCAGAAATTGAGGTTGAAGTAATGGAAGTGAGTTACTCTAGTTCATATTTCACTTGTGAATAGACGAATATTAGGATTACCGCAACACTTCACAATACGGGTCATTATTGCCCGGCACCTAAACTTCACGTTTGACCTTTAGTCCTGAGTAATAATAAAATTTTAACCTTGTTCAGCTTTAATAATATAAAGACAGAATTTCAAAAATATTGCAGCTTTATCGAAGTTTGACGGTTTTTTATTTATCTGAGAAATGGCCATATTTACGTACAGGGTCGTAAATATGGCCATGACCGTGGCCATATTACGGTGTAGAAAATACTATTCTACAAACTTTTGCATAAACGAATTGAATAAAACGATTTTCACTTTTAAGCATTACTTTTTTATTAGAAAATCAACAAAAACATAAATCTACCTATAAGTACTAGGACTCTGTATTAGGAACATTTTAAGATCAAACATATGACACTTACCAACTATCATAGAAACATAAAAAAATACAGCGCTCTTCGATTGTGAGTAAAAGACTGTACTGGCCCTACTAGTCAGTCTTTATTTTTTATAAAAAAATTTAAATGCGGCTTTTTCTATTAATTTAAAGAAGTGCTTTATAGGTTACACTATCAGTCAAGGTCAGGAACAGCCGAGTGGAATGAAGCTTCGTGTTCAAACCACCACCTTGCTCACCGCTGTTGCTGCGGGCTGACCATTTCCGGTCAACAGTCCCCAGCCTGCCAGACGTGGTGCTTCAGTGCTTCGGGTGCGATACATCAGCCTGCGCACAACTGGTGCTGCTGGCTAACTCATCGCCGGGAAGCTCTCTCCTGCCTGACAGACATGGTGCTGGTGGCCGAGCGTGACGAAAGCACAGGCGTATCCACCTGTTTGAATCTGCGTGTGGCACATGGCGCGTGGTGCTGGTGGCCGAGCGACGAACACGCAGGCATGCTTATGTCGATATGGTCTCTGTACGAACTATCCCTGTGTGATGAGCACGCAGGAGAAGGTGACACGTGATATGTGTACTGGCTTGGTACCTCAGGGGTATCAACTGACATGACTGATGGATGTGTAGCGACATTTATCTTGCCACATATGAAAACTAAAAAAAACTGACGTATCCTAAATCGCGATATTAAAGCTATCCGAGCAATTGAACATATATACAAGAACCCGACAACAACCGTCGGGCAGTAGCCCACCAGACTAATACCCGTCTGGTCGGAGGATCCTCCCTTTTAAATGGTGGATGAGGAACTTTACACACTGTTCCTCCCAACACGAAACTGGTGACCCCGAGCATGAACGTCAGCGCAGCCTTCGCAAAAACTACGTCATCGTGACGTCATCATCACTTCCTCGAGCTTTCGAGCAGCGAGTCATACACCCAGCCAGCATCCACGACTACTACGGGTATCCCGACCACCAGCATGCAGCGGACGCGCATTCCTGGTCATCACCCACAGTCTTCTCAGCGACCTTGGCACAGCATACTGCACTTCAGCCGGTCAGCAAGCAGAGACGCACTTCTCTCCTGGTCGACGCAGCAGCCAGCCACTACGCAGCACTGCACCACTCTAACTCACTGGAGCATTTGCAGCATCACCCCGACTCACTGGGGCATCACCGCAGACAGTTACGACTCACCGTGAACTATGCGGCATCTGGTTCCGACTCACTGGAACATTCCACTGGCCCACAATCACAAATATGTATGGACGACTCGACCTGCTATCGACCTCCGGTCTCGGAGGGGAGTGATGTAGCGACATCTATCTCGCCACATATGAAAACTAAAAAAACTGACGTATCCTAAATCGCGATATTAAAGTTATCCGAGCAATTGAACATATATACAAGAACCCGACAACAACCGCCAGGGCAGTAGCCCACCAGACAAACACCCGTCTGGTCGGAGGATCCTCCCTTTTCAATGCCAATTCCCAAAGATGTGATCTGACGAGATGATGGATGTGATCATGGTGATCCAGCTGAATAGACTGCAGAAATTCTGTTGTATTATCATGTAGGAAGTTACGATTACATATGTTTGTTTACTTATATTGTACTTGGTGTAATATAGTGATTGCTTTAGATGCCTTTACGTGTCTTAAGTGGTATGGGGTGACCTTGAAAAGACCTGTATTAGTCTCACTATTTGAGCGTCGGGGTGACTCAAAAAAGACCTGTGTAAGTCCGTGTTTAATATGGGTACGAGGTGACTGAGAAAAGATTCTTGTAAGACTCTGAAAGAGCGTAGAGGTGACTCGGAAAAGACTTGTTTAAAATCACATCAGTAAAGTCGGAAAAGACCTGTATTAGTCTCACTGAGCGTCAGGGTAACCGCTGTAGGGACATCAAAATAAAGGTATCATAAAGACACTTCACTTACACCAACAACTTCTATCACAAGCTGCCAGAAAGTCTGATGACCTTTTACGTATTTTTACTGTAAAACCAAGTTGTACTGTTTCCACAAATTTCAGACAGTGACCAGGGTAAAGGCGCGCGGACGCTGCCTCGTCAGGAGAGGCCTTGTTAGCGGTCTCTTTCGCACCAGAGTAATCAACATGGTCGAGTGTATAAAAATCTGCAGAATCACTTCACTTCGCCTCCGTCGCTCGACTTGATCGTACGTCTTCCTTATAACTTTAAAAGTAAACTTAAACGCTAACAACATATTTTGTTTGATTAATGTAATTATCTAAAAAAAATATAATAGATTAAAAATATAACATTTGAAATAATATGTACAAAGCGCACGGTAGTGAAACGTCCAAGTTCTTAAAAAGCTAACCATAAATGTTTTTATAAGTAACCTATCTTCTATCTCTATGTAATAATCATATTATATTATTAATTTTAAATCAAAGCATATCCTCAGCACGGTAGCTCTTATTGCTCGGATCGTTTAAGCAGGTTCATTATATACACTCGTATAGATTAAAATTTTGTGCTCAATTGATAGCTCGGTTCTATTTCAGGAAAAAATATATTTTATTTTTTAATGCGGTAAAATGACAACGCCATTTCGAATGAAAACATCAAGTCTCCAATGGAAAAATAGTTAAACCATTTTGTCTATTGATGATTCAGACTAAAATAAAGTACATTGGGATTTTTCGGAGGTAACCTAAGTTCACTTTTTGCCCTTTTAAAAAGTCTATGGTAAATATAGGGTTTTCCATTAAGGGCGCTTGATCGTGCAGAACTTCCATCGTAGCGTGTGCTGTGTGGCACGTAGCGCCGTCCTGTTGAAACCACATGTTGTCCAGATCCATATTCTCGATTTCAGGCCAAAAGAAGTTGGTTATCATCGACCGGTATCGCTCACCATTGACAGTGACGGCCACACCATTATCGTTTTCGAAAAAATACGGACCAATCACGCCTCCGGCCCAAAATCCGCACCAAACAGTCACTTTCTGCGGGTGCATTGCCACTTGGTGAACCTCGTGTGGATTGGTCTCGTGCCAAATACGGCAATTTTGCTTGTTGACATAGCCATTCATCCAAAAATGCGCCTCGTCGCTGAAGATGATTTTTTTGCCAAAATCGGCGTCAACTTCCAACTGCTCTAATGCCCAGTCAGCGAACACACGGCGCTGTCTATGGTCATTAACCTTGAGCTCTTGGGTCAGCTGGATCTTGTACGGGTGCAGGCTCAAGTCACAACGCAAAATTCGCCAAGTTGTCGTCTGCGAAAGGCCGAGTTCCTGTGCGCGACGCGGAATTGACTGCCGCGGGTTTTCGAGGACACTGTCGCGCACAGCGGCGATATTCTCGGCAGATCTCGCGTTACGTGTCAACGTGCGTCAGCACGGGAACCGGCTGATTGTTAACTGACCCGGTTGACTCGAATTTGTCTACCAATCGACGGATAGTCGACACGGCAGGACGATCATCGCGACCGTAAAACGGGCGAAGTGCGCGGAACGTTGCTCGAACTGAAGACCCATTTTCATAAAACAATTTTATGATTTGCACGTGCTGCTCGACACTGTAACCTGCCATGGTGGTTTGGGAGGACGGAATGAATATAACACACTGCATTTGACAGCTGTCACTCAAACAACATGGCCGCAATCAGCTGTCAAAGTTCAAGCGTCCCTATTGGAAAACCCCATATAAGGGAACGTAAATGCTCGGAATTGAATGCCATGAAAAAAAATTTAAAATGTTGTATATTTTTATTTTGGAATATTAGATTTAAATTCCATTATGACTTAAATAAATGATTCTTTTTTAAGATCCTTCGAATATATCCTTGCTGGAATTTTGTTTGAGCTATGATACATATGATATATATAATGATTAATAATAAGATCCTCCAGACCGATTTCGGCCACGGCCGCCAATCTCAAGAGAGATTAGCCAACTGCGCAGGAGATATTATAGTGCACAAGTGTGTGCACAAACACAGGTGCACTCTCTTTTCCTTAGCTCTCATAATCTGATGGGACGGCAGGCCGACACGACCGGAAAGAGTTCAGGCGCAGGACCAACGGTTTAACGTGCTTTCCGAGGCACGGGAGTGTACACACTTCCTACTTCCAGACTCCGGTTTGCTACTGAGAATTTTCTGACAGAAAAACCCAATAACTATTTATTGGTCCGACCTGGGAATTGAACCCAGGACCACCGGGTCTGCGGCCTTATATCTAGCCACTAGACCAACGAGGCAGTCAATTAATAATATAATGATAATAAAATGAACAAAGAAACAGAGTATTTGAAAAAAAAAGTTTAATTAGATACACTGGCAAATAGGCCATCTGATAATAATACAAGAAGGAGCGAACTATACATGAATAAGTAGTGTTATTTAGTGGTAAAATAAGTGATACCCACCGTGCAAGCTCGCAGAAGGCCCTACCTAGTACTTGTATAAGTCTACTTGAATAAAGTATGTTTCGATTTTAATTGCTGTTCGAATGATTAAAAAATAATGTAGCCAACCAAATGTTATTATATTAAAGTCAGTCGGCGTCGACAAAAAGCAATGACAGAAACAAATAAGTTCAGATATATTTACATCTTAATAAACATATAATACGTCTTGATTTGTTTGGCTGTCTGAGTAAAAAATAATATTAGTAGTTTTTAAATTAAAGTTATATTACAATTTTGATAGATTAGAGAACAAGTGACAAAAAACTTTTTTATCACAAAAACTTTTTACACACACAACAATCTGAATACAGAATGGAGTATTTTTTTACTAAGACTTTATGCCATTGTTATATAATATTCAAAAAGAGTATCTTTTATTATATTAATTAGTATATTCACAGTATTCAAAAAAAAATATGAAAGTGACCTTTATCAAACTTTTTTTCTTGACAAGCAAAAAGTTTCATCTAGAATACTGACTGTTACTAGTATTCAGAAAAAAATATGAAGATAACCTTTGTCAAACCTTTTTTCTTGACAAGCAAAAAGTTTCATCTAGAATACTGAATTTTACTATACATTTCTACTTTTAAATCTTAACGCATCCAAAACCATTCAAAGGCGAATTAGCTCTGTAAAAAACATAAAGTAAAATCATAACAGATGTCAGAGTGGAAAAAAGGGTTAATGTCATACTAACACTTTGAGTATACACACACATAAGTTACGGCAATGCTCGCGGGTCCCTACTTTCTCTTTATAACTTCCGTTCCATGTTTTCTCGTGTACCTGTCACCAATTATAGCTCAAACGGAACGAACATGTTTGCTTAAAAAATTAAGCTGAGAAAATTTCTCTTGCTATTCAAGAATATTTATCAAAACTATGTGAACGTTTAGTAAATAAAAGATTGCTAGCTTAGAAATATATTTACTACACGTAATAATATAAAGTTACAGCTAATATGGTTTGCAAAAACATTTCTAAGAGCTGTATTACCCGTAGTTATTATTACTCATCACAAATTCTAACCGTTATATAGCTGTAGTTAATGTTGTGTGCCGGTTTGAAGGATGAGCTAGCTGGTATGTTTGGTAATTAAATAACTAACAGCACTATTAGTTAAAAATGATTGCTAATTAAATTTATTTCCAATAGAAAAAAATAATTAAGAGTTATAAAAATAAGTTATATCGAATAAAGTTCTGCCTTATTGCGAACTAAAGTTATATCCAGCAACTTATTATATCGTATTTTTAGGTTTAGATATCATATTTAATAAATCTTGCAGACATAAACATTTATAGATTTAAAAAAAAAATGTTGCCTGTATTTATCGACATTATCGATTTGTCTGTCACGTGTCACATTTGTAAAATTTTGTTTTTTATTATTGTATCTGGTAACAGAGATAAACTTTAAGATTGATTTGGATAAAGTGTAAGGTATAGATAATATTATGTTTTGCAATTCAGTCTCGTGTAAAAGACGATAACATATTATTTATCATTAGACTTGGTCGGGCGAGTAGAGTATTTATCGTATCAAATAAACACACACGCTTGTAATTACCTACGTCACAAGGTCAGCTGATTTGTAATTTGTGGGTGACCAGTTGTTACGTAAGAAATACTTACATTGAGAACTTAATAAATATAGAATAAAATTAAATATAAATTAGTGAGAAAGTAAAAGAAAGTAACGGTGCATTTTATTATAATATCAATAATCTAATCATATTTTGATTCACATATATGTATATTTTAAATGAGTTTAACGTAAACAAATGTTTTCATAGAAGTTTATCATTTTATAAGCTAGAAATCTGTAAAATAAGGCTTGTGTTTTTCAGTAAAACAATTGTCACAGCATTTTTCAAATCCATCACGCATGCCCATGCAATAATCCATAATTCGCAAAACTCGAAATTTACTGGATAAATCGTTGTGTGTATTTTTGGTTATATCTTCTCAATAAATTAAACAATACATATAGTTTCTGTTAAAAGTTGTAACATTTTAACAGAAACTTTATCTTTTTCAATTGAACCTTCAAGATAGATTCAGTTATATTAACTTACGAGGTTATGGTGGATATAGATATACCCATATTTATGACGATTAATATGATTGAGGATCATAGTGTTAATATAAATAGAGTATATATGACAATTTAAAAGTTTATTTATTAATTTTTCTTAACCTTAGAGCGTGTGTAATACTGAACTTTCGACACAATAAAATATATCACTAATACTATGACTGACAAAACTACCATGAAAGCACTTAACAAAAGCAATACAATTTCTAGTTCATAGTACTCAGTCCAGTATATGTTCGCAGCAGGTGTGCGCCGATACTCTACGTCACTATGCCGAAGCACGTGTTCCGTCCACCACACGGCGCGCTCCAGCGATGATTGCGGTTGATCGTTCAAAAAGCTGTGTAGCTTAACAACATTTTGACGATAACTGAAATCATAAATTAGAAAACTAATAGATGCGAGTTTATGAGCATCAATATTTAATTTAATGTTACTTGCGTGATATTATCTATTGTCCATGGATTTTCAGGAAGGTTATCATATAATAGTTTGAAACAATATGTAACTTAGTATTCTGCTAAATTCTGCTTTATTATTTTGAACAGTCATGATTTGAACAAACTGAGCCTGACATAATTATTTTATGTGTATATTTGTGTTTTTCGTCTCGTTTAAAAGTTTTTATATATTAAAAATAAAGTGGAAGTTATAAATTTACCTTTCATCGTTGATTATAGTTTTAATAGCGTTCATTAGCTCTTCTTCCGTCAGTGTATCTATTGAAAGTCCTTTTCCGATATTAAATTTAACGTATTGCTCAACATTAAGCCATTGGTCTCCAAGCATTGGTACGCCAATAAGAGGCACTCCAGCAGTTATAGCTTCATCCGTGGACTGTAAGCCTCCTTGTGTTACAAATAACTTGACTTTTGGATGCCCTAATTAAAAACCAATGAAATCATTTTATAAGTAGTTATAGCTCCAATTCATAATGTAATAAGTTAAAACTTACTTAACAAATCAGACTGCGGCAGCCATTTAGAAATCTTAACATTCTTTGGACGTTCTGGAAGCTCGTCGTTGTCCCATTTCCACAAAACATCGTGATTTAGCTTAGAAAATACATCCGTAAATATCTTCAGCTTTTTCGCCGGAAACATGGACGGTTTAACATTTGTACCAAAACTCACAAATATAACTCCATTTTTCGACGAATCTAAATATAATTTTAAGTCCTAGAAATAATTTATTGTAACTATTTACGTATTTGAAAAAATATTTTGTTAACACGTGTTGAAGTTTATTTAACCTTAAAAGTTTCAACTTTTCCTAATTTATATTGAACAATGGTGTACCAGTGGTAATTTATTCAACTCTTAAGTAGTTTAAAGTATAGTTTTAGAATTAAATTAAAAATGTGATACCTTCGGTAAATCCTGTTGAGGTGTTAGATGCAAACCTCCTAAGTATAGTACATTTGGAGGAACAGGCCGATTAAAGTCCCAAAGAGGATGTATATTTAAGAACAACATCCGAACGTTTTGCCTCAAATCATTCAAATGTGGTATGTTTAAACCAAGAATTGATTTTAATCTTTCATTTTCAACTTGTAAATGTTGCATTAAAATCAGCTCTGTTGAATAATGATAATATAGTTCTGTTATCTTATCCCAAAATGTCAAATTATAAATTCTTCTATGCATTGCATTTGGATATATAAGAGGATGTGTGGCTGCTCCGACCGATTCAAAAGCGGAATTAATTCCACTTAAGGAGCTGAATTCGATCACTGGTGCATTAAATTTATATGAAAAAATAAGAGCTGGTCGTATAAAAGATTCGGTGAATACTAAATCAAATTGATTATTATTATCAAGAAGATTTTGAACTTCAGCTGAATTTAATTGTTTCACGAACATATCTAAAAGGAAATCACAGACCATTCGAAAAAAAACTAGTGGATCTTTTTCGTTTCCATTTTCCGCGATAAAATCCTTGATGAGTTTATAGGAAAGGTCGTGCACATCAATTTCGGTTAGGTTTTGAGGAGCTTGATGTTTTGGAAAAGCTGGATCTGTTGTTATAACTGTAACTTCGTGTCCACGTCTTGCTAATTCTAACATCAATGGACGAAACACAACTTGATGACTTATAGAAGGCAATGGAAAAACTAATATTTTTGCAGTTTCAGCTCCGATGCACATACACAAGTAACTAAAGATCACTTTGAATATTTTCGACATATTTATTTAAATATTGACAAAGAATTAAAATGGAAATGTTTGTGACGTTCCTTATATGATATCTGCCACTTTGGTTTTGTGATAACATTTAATTAGAAACATACGATACTACTAGAATATAAAAATCTTTAAAGGAACTGTGTCTGTACGTAATGATGAAATTTAGCACATTCAATCTTTTCGATTTTACTTCAACACGACTTAAGCTTATAACATTTTTATTGGACATTTCTTGTATCATTGCTTTTCCTGGTTCATTTGATAAACTATTGACTCGCATGACTTTGTTTAGTAATATATTTGTTTTATATAATGAGCAAAATAGGGTAAAGAGGCTATATAATAATGCAACTTCATGTTTATCTTCCGTATATATCATATATTAGAGATTATGTATGTATACATACATATAATGGACACCACGAAATAAACTGTATATACCTACTCTCTTCTAATGATTATGTATAAAACAACACTTCTTATGAATTTAATTGAACCTACTATGGCGCCAAGTTTCAAATCCTTGTTCGTTGAGAGTATACTGTAATGTACATGTTAGTGCAATTTTAATTAAGTGTTAATTTTTTTAACGTCGATTTCGGATTATACTTTCGATTATTCAAGAACTAACAGATAGGACTTTTAATTACAATCAAAATTTAATGCGACTGTATCATGGGGCTCCAGTTGGTGTGGGGGTTCCTCAAGGATCTATTCTTGGTCCATCTCTCTTCCTCATTTATATAAATGACTTGCCCCATCTTTTAAATAATAAACATGAGATAGTATTGTTTGAAGATGACACTTCCTTAATTTTAAAAATTAAAAGACGCTTGTATATATGACGAGGTAAACAATGCTCTCTCTGAAATAGTATATTGGTTTAGTGTTAATAATTTACTGTTAAACAGTAAAAAGACAAAATGTATTAAATTCACTATTCCCAACGTAAAATTTGTAAAAACGAATGTACTTTTAAATATGAAATAAAATAAAATAGCTTAATATGAAGGACATTAATAAATTGGCAAATAGACTCAGCTCTGCAGCTTTCGCGGTAAAAAAAAAATAGAATGTTGACTGATGTTGATACAGCTCGCCAGTGTATTTCAGCTATTTCCACAGTATAACCAATATTAATGTAGCCAGTCCTAAGCCTGGTAAAGTAGGCGCGCGAGTTCATGTCCATCCTGAGGAATGCCGTAGTGCTGTGACCTAATTAATTATGGTAATATCGATAATAACTACCGATTTAGTCAACAACTGTCAATTTGGTTTATTGTAACGTAAGGTATTTATTTCTAATAGAGAAAAATATTTTTTAAATTCCAATTCAATCACTGTCAGATGATAAGACAACCGACAGATCAGAGTCGGAATCAGTATCTTCGCCGTCGCTGACTTTAATCTAAAGCATTGTTAACGGGAAAATCGAATTTATTCTCTTTTTTCTCTTCGATACACATCTGTAAGACATTTCTCGCCATTTCACGTGCTTGCTTATGTATTATAAAATGTCTTTTTGCTACCTGAACTTGTTGGAAGCGGAGTAGTCATGGTTTATTCACAATGAAATAACACAATAGCGTTAGCGTACATTTTCGGCATCGATAAGCGCGCGTCACAACCGTCAAGGACAACACTCGACATCAGACAAATGCGGCGAGGTGGGCGAAGGCGGGGCGAGCTGCCCCCCGCGCGTCGCCTCTGGACCCGATGGACATAAACTCGCGCGCATACTATAGATATATATATGTTAGTATTATTATTATTAGCAGGGTAATCGCGCACGAGCGCCGCGTCGTCCTTTCGTTTATGAATGAAACATAGACATAAAAATATCACGACACTACAACGAACACTTGTAATATCATTTTTTTTGTCATATATTGAGTTATGTCCGAACTCGTAGAACAAAAGTTGTTGCTTATGGTGTTAGCTATCTAGTCCTGCGAGGTTGTTGATTCGTTACAAATAACCCTGTATATTTGATAATGTTATGTATGTACGCAAAAACATAACAGATTTTCCCAGAAATTGTGACGTACATCCTGTTAACACCAGGAAAAGTATAAACTTACAACCACTATTACTAGGACAATGTATACGCTTTTACAACAGGATCCCAGAAAGCGTTCAAAAATATTCAATTGTGAAATTTAAAAGAATTGTTATGGAACGCTATCGATGACTTCTTAAATGATTGCACACCTTGGGAATGAAACGATCGCGTCCATGCTATTTCAAATAAAAAAGAATATTATAATTTAAATCAACTATTAATGTAATAAAAAAAAAATTCCGCTGAGTTTCTTTCGCCGGTTCTTCTCAGGTCTGAGGTGTTTATTTCCGAACCGTTGGTAGATTTATGACAATCAATAATCACGTGTAACGCATCTATATTGAATAAAGAAATTTGAATTTGAAAAAAAAAAACATGTGTTCTAGAGGGTCCTACCGCGACAATATTAGCGTCATCTTTTGAAAAATAAAGTATTAGTTGTTCTACATACATAAATGCTAAATGCTGTTCTGACTCTTAATGGACTAGTATACTCCTTAAAACTCATATAAAAATACAATTTAATGCGTATATCTCACCTTTTTAATAAAAATTGTCGGGAATCAATCTTATTACTTCGGGGATTCCACAAGGCTTAACCTTGAAATGTCTCTTTTAGTTTTCTAACTCAAAAGCTTTATGTTTGTCAGAGGTAAAATTGCTAAGATCGTAACGGTATGATGTTTCTCTTCTTTAAGTAGGTATTATAAGCTGATTCTACGATGCAGAGTAATACAAATGTTTTGAAACGATAATTTCAAGAACATTTGATTTAAAATTTATTACGTTTAACAGGAAAAAAATCACCACCATTTACCTAAAAAGCCGAGTGGTAAGAACGCGTGAATCTTAACCGATGATCGTGGGTTAAGATTTACTGAATTTCATGTGCTTAATTTGTGATTATAATTCATTTCGTGCTTGACGGTGAAGGAAAACATCGTGAGGAAACCTGCATGTGTCAAATTTCACTGAAATTCTGTCACATGTGTATTCCACCAATCCGCATTGGAGCAGCGTGGTGGAATAAGCTCCAAAACCTTCTTCTCAAAAGAGGAGAAGAGGCCTTAGCCCAGCACTGGGACATTAACAGGCTGTTACTTTCACTTACACTGCATTACTGCATTACTGCATTTTTGCATACCAAATTTATCAGCTGGATTTGATTTAATGTAATGTTAACTACTGGGAACGGCTTTATATTATAATAGAAACAAAAAAAAAATATTTTTTTAATATTTGTACTATCACAATTTAAATATTACCTGTTGTTTAAAGTACTGTGATACTTTTTATCTTATATGAATGAAATAAATAGATCATGGCGCTTGTTAAGGAAAATAAAAGTTTATATATTAATTTTTCTTAACCTTTAAACGTGTGTAATACTGAACTTTCGAAACAATCATATATATCGCTAATATTGTGACCAACAAACATACCATCAAAGCACTTAACAACAATAACACTATTTTTAGTTCATAATACTCAGTCCAGTGTATGTTCGAAACGGGTGTGCGCCGATACTCCAAGTCGCTATGCCGAAGCACGTGTTCCGTCCACCACACCGCGCGCTCCAGCGATGATTGCGGTTGATCATTCATAAAGCTGTGCAGTTTAACAACATTTTGACGATATCTGAAATAATAAATTATAAAAATATAAAAAATAAGGCTTTACTAACCATTTTGTTAACATCCGAGCATCCATTCCATATAATTGTCCAATCTATAGCTTCTAAGGCAGTATTCAGCGCTTCTTAAATTCATTTTGTGTAATTGTATCTTAGGATTTTATTATATTTGACAGTGGCAGATGAAGACGTTTGTATTAATATTTTGAGAGGGGGATGATGAATGTCAGACGGTACTAGAGGTGCTAAAACTTTGAAAGTAGATATGCAAGCTGGGTCAGTAGAAAAATCTAGATCTAACATTTTCCCATTTTCATTCGAAACACAGTTACATTGGTATAGATTATTAAATGTAATGATGTCTTGAAAGCTATTTACTACGTACTCATCGGATATTGATAGTAATAGAAAGCTAGCTTCAGCTTTGTATTCCCACAATATGTCACTTAAGTTAAAAGCAACATAATAGATGACTTTTCGTTTACTTTTCGTTTACTCTAGTTACGCGCGATAAGTTATATTGAAAGGTGTCAATATAATTCCCTACCAAAGGTGGTGGCAGATAAGCAACATATATATTAATACTGATGCTCCCTCTTGCTCTTGCATTTCAAGCTAATCCATAAGTACTCACAAATGTATAGGTTGGTTAAGTTAATAAGTTTATAGATTTTCTAAAAAGCCATTATCCCTAACTATTTTAGCCTCTGACTTAATATTTTTGCGCACGAAAATCTTCCTATTGCGTTTCCAAACAAACTCATAATTTTTCTCTTTTGCAACTATCCTTATAGCTCCGTGCAATTGTTTGTTCACAGGCGATAGATTTTCCATTACATAAATGGGCAAATCCAAGGTGTGTTGAATTGAGCTTGTTATCCTTATACTTAAGGTTGTATAATTTCGTTATACAGCTGCTAGAAAATTGTCACGAACTCTTGGGCTAATCATTTTTATAATAATACTGCGAGGTATTTTGCTCCCTGAGTTGTATTTAGCAACCCTGTGAAATTTTAACACATCTTTATCTGATAATTGGGACGACACAGTGCTTGCAAGTTGTTTGATGTGGGTAAACAAATTTTCAGATTTGCTTCCTAGTACGCATTGAAATCCTATGTTAAAGTCTCCTGATCTCTCTATTTCTTCGAGCTCCGCTGTTATCTCACCTAGTTTTGTTCTCAGGGTATTGTTGTCAGTTACAAGATTCCAAATCATCTTTGACTTTTCTTTGTTAATAATTACTTGATCGTCATGGACTTCCAATAAGAAACTGACCGTCTTTGTAACCTCATCAAGTTCTGTACGCATTTCACAATGTTTTTTATCAATTTCGTGGATATCTTTCCAGAGATTCTTTGGATATTACATAACGATAAGTCGTAATTTACTTAAATATGCCTGTTGCTCTTTAAATTTGTCATTCATCTCATTTCTTAAGCTACGAATTTCATCAAGAATCATGTCCTGAATTATAGATGTTGTATTAGGAGCATCTGGCGATGTATTGGAGCTCATAGGAGACTTTATTTGTATTATGTTTTAAGCTTTTGTCTTCCGCCTTTAACCCTAGAAATATAACATTTTTTTTATATTACCCGGCAAATGACTCCACTCCACCTGATGGTAAGTGGTAGTAGAGTCCAAACGCGACGACGGCTAGTGAAGTCAGGACGAATGACTTGCTCTAGCCGCCCCCGCCTTGCCGGCCCACAAGATGCCTCTTCACTCCTCGTTTGAAGGAACCCAGGTCATAAGAGGAGGGTAACACGTGTGCTGGTAAAGAATTCCATGTTTTGGAGGTGCGACAAAGAAAAGAGTTGCCAAATTTCTTCGTGCGCGATGGAATTGATGGCACAGTTAGGCGGTGACATCGAGAGCCAGCACGCGTAGACTTGTAAAGGAATGGGGAAGCAGGAATGAGGGAGAATAATTCCTCTGAGCACTCGCCGTGATACATTCGATAGAAAGCGCTCAATGCCGCTATCTCTCGACGCAATTGTAAAGGCTCGAGGGTGTTGGTGACCTTTACGTCGCCAATAATGCGAACCGCACGTCGCTGCAACCAATCCAAGGCCTCCAGTAAGTACTTAGCGGAGCCATCCCAGAGGTGCGAGCAATATTCGACGCAAGACCGCACCTGTGTTTTATACAACAGGAGCAGTTGTTGTGGCGTGAAAAAACGCCGCAACTTGTTCAGGACTCCGAGTTTCCGTGAAGCTGTTTTTATAACAGCCTCGATGTGGTCCCTTGGATTGAGGTCGCACCGAACGTCAATTCCCAGTATGGTGACTTTGCTTGCATCTCCAGCGTAGTGCCACAGAGGGAGAGAGGAGGCGAAAATGGTGACTTTTTCGCTGTGAGAGCACATACATACATTCATTCGTCATTTTGTAAAAACGTTTTTACTCAATCAAACTTTGCGACATTGCAGCCATTCTTTCAATCAACTCATTAGTATCCTAAAGCTCGCAGGATACATACTAGTCACTCAGATAAGTGTACTGTTTTCGAAGATATTATCCTACTGAACGTCAAAGTGACGTATGGTTATCTTTTAGGTTACTTTTTGGTCGTCGATGTCATGCATGTTATTCATAAATTTTTCCGATTTATTTAGTTAACTTTTACATAATTATTTTTTATGCTTAGATTAATGTTGAGACGAAGTGATAACATTGCAAAGTAGGTTAGCGTTGAGCAAATATACTGATTATTGCAAGAAACCAGCGAAGAAGCGGTAGAGAAAAAACAGGGTAATAGAAGATTATTCACATGAAGAAAATAAGATTATATACTTTATATCTTCATATATTGTGGTGAAAAAGGAAAAATAAATCCAAGTACTTCAAATATGACACATTTTTATGAACCAAACGAAACCAAAGGCTGTGTCGTCACTTTTGATCAGATGTATTCGAACATGTCCTGCAGCCGCAAGACAAACCGATGCCAATGTCTACGTTTTTTAGGATTTTGAACATAGCGTGTGTAAATACATTTATTATCTACTATCACATTCACAATGCTATAGTCAAACAAGAAAAGCCTTTAAGTCAGCGTAATCTCATGAAGAATGTTAGCAAAGGCTCATGGCGACTTGAATGTCCGCAAGGCAGAATATTCCTACTTTATCTAAAACATTTGAAAATCCAAATCAGTGGATATCTATTTACATTAAAACCTTAAATACAAATAAAAATTAAAAATAATTACTATACAAATCGTGACCGCGTGGAATGGTGGCAAGAATGCTAGCAGTATTTCCCCTTTGAATCGCAATTCCGATTCTCTGGGCGAAAAATAAACCACCCCTCCTGTCACCAGTAGAGGCAATAAGACGGGGTGTAATTTTTTGGATGAAATTTTTTTGCACTATTACTCCAAGGTTCGAGCGTTTCAACTGCAAACGGAACAAAAATATAATTTGGAATAAGAAAATAATATTTGTTACGTTTGTTCGTTTCAGCTTTTTCCGCGGCAGCACCAGCTTTTAACATTGTTTCTCTGATATGAAACGGGGCCAGTGTGTCAACACATGTTGCGTCCCACACAAGGGTCCGCCTCCATTCCCAGAGAACTAATGTTAGTCCATCAGGTCTCTTGCCATCATCACGACTAATTCCATGAGGCTCAATAAGAGCAGGAACGTCAATGGTGGCAAGAGCCCTTTTAATAGTATCATTAAGAGAACTGTGGCGGAAAAGCCTCCCTGAACACCTTGGACAAGAAAGACCGTGTAAGCCGAAAGTCAACCACTTTTCCACCCGGGCGCCTGTGCTCAATGCACAACTGTGTGGATATTTTCAAAGCTAAATATTCTGGACATTGCTTTGCCAAGAAAGAAGAAATACTGTTCATTTTGACTAAATCATTATGTGATCAGTTTAAAAATCCTATATAATATGGTAAACATAAGTCTAGGGCTTAGTTTCAGTGCCATTAAGACTAAGTCTGATTATTTTATTATTATTAATTAGGTACAGAAGTTATAAAAAAGTTGAATATGCCAGATATTACAATAAATTAAACGCCTTAGGAAAATATTTAAATTTAAGATTTTTGTTTTGATGTTCTTAGTATGTTTTTTAATTCTATTTTACTCTTTAAGTATATAAGATTCCTACCATATTTTTATTTTATTTACATAATGACATCATGAACAAACTAATATAACACATAAAAAAATCATAATATACATCTGATTCTAAAATATTTAGCCTTTAATCAGTGCACACGTCGAATCGACGTGTGGTTATCTTTCCCGTATTATAAAATAAGGTTATCTTTCTAGGGTTAAAGAGTGTTTATCGCAGTTCAGATACACCCACATAGATCGTGAGATCGCAGTAGTTTCATTATATTTCAAGCGTTCCTGCTGATAATGATTGGAGAAATTTGTGGACGAACACCTGATACGCTTCTGAGTTACCTGAATACTGACAGTACATAAACAGCATAAAACTATTTTCGGAGGTGAGACGACACCGTTCGGCCAATTTTGAGTTGTTGTTTTATATTATTTGTTTTCTTTTTGTAAGTTGCACGCGGCTTTCACTTCATAACTAAATGTATTTGAAACATAACACTTCAGTTTTTTTTTAAATAATTTTGCACTATATGTTGATTGTCCATAAGTAATTGAAATAGTACAATATTTTTACTTAACGCGAACTTTTTACGGAAAATAATTTAATTTAACTGAGGAGCAAGTATAGTACGTTGCTATCGAAGACGCGACGCGATGATAAAAGATAAGATACATAACTTTTACTGTAGTTTGTATCTTAACTAAAAATACAAACTGAAACTGTTCACACACACCGCAAAAAATCAATATAATTGAAAGATAAACTAAAATTATAATATTTACCTTTCATCGTCAATCACAGTTTTAATAGAATCCATAAGCTGTTCTTTTGTCAGTGTTTCAATTAAAAGTCGTTTTCCAATATTAAATTTAACATATTGCTCAACATTAAACCATTGGTCTCCAAGCATTGGTATACCAATAACAGGCACTCCAGCAGCTACAGCTTCATCCGTGGATTGTAAGCCCCCTTGTGTTAAAAAAAGCTTGACCTTTGGATGCCCTAATCGAAAACCAATCCAATCATTTTAAGTATTTAGAGCTCCAATGCTTCATGTAATAAGTTATAACAATAGAACTTACTTAATAAATCAGATTGTGGGAGCCATGTAGAAATTTTAACATTTTTTGGAAGCCCTGGAAGCTCATCGTTGTCCCATTTCCACAAAACATCGTAAGTCAGTTGAGAAAATACATCAGTAAATATCTTTATAGTTTCTGGTGGAAATACGGATGGCTTAACATTTGTACCAAAACTGACATATACAACTCCATTTTTCGAGGAATCCAAATATGATTTTAAGTCCTAGAAATACATTATTATAAGATGCGTATATAATGTTGATTCACTTAACTAGATGAGATATTTATTCAACTATGAGGTTCCAAGCATAGTTAACAATAATTAATTTAAAACGTTATACCGGTGGTAGATCCTGTTGAGGTTTTAGATGCAAGCCTCCTAAGTATAGTACATTTGGAGGAACAGGCCGATTAAAGTCCCAAACAGGATGTACATTTATGAACAACATCCTAACGTTTTGCCTCAAAGCATTCAAATCTGGTATGTTTGAACCAAAAATCGATTTTAACATTTCATTTTCAATTTTTAAATGTTGCATTAAAATCAGCTCTGCTGAATAATGATAATATAATTCTGTAATCTTATCCCAAAATGTCAAATTATAAATTCTTCTATGCATTGCATTTGGATATATGAGAGGATGTTTGGCTGCTCCGACCGTTTCAAAAGCACCATTACTTCCACTTAAGGAGCTGAATTCGATCACTGGCGCATTAAATTTATATGAAAAAATAAGAGCTGGTCGTATAAAAGATTCGGTAAATACTAAGTCAAATTGACTGTTACTATCAAGAAGATTTTGAACTTCAGTAGATTTTAATTGTTTCACAAACACTTCTAAACAGAAATCACTGAGAATTTGGAAAAAATTCAGTGGATCTTCCACATTTCCAATTTTTGGTAAAATTTCCTTGACAAGGTTGTAGGAAATATCGTGCACATCGATTTCGGTTAGGTTTCGAGGAGCTTGATGTTTTGGAAAAGCTGGATCTGTTGTTATAACTGTGACTTCGTGTCCACGTTTAGCCAATTCCAACATCAATGGACGAAATACAACTTGATGACTTATAGAAGGCGTTGGAAAAACTCCTAATATTTTTGCAGTTTCAGCACTGATGCACATACACAAGCAACTAAATATCACTTTATATATTTTCGACATATTTATGTTAACATCGATAAGTAAATGGAATAGAAATATTTGCGACGTGCCTTATGATAACTGCCGCTTTAGTTTTGCGATAACACTTAATCAGATTTTTTTTATATACCTAGAAAATAAAAAATTGTAACGGAGCTGTGTTTGTACGTACGTAATGATGAAATTTGACATATTCACTTTTTTGCTTTTACTTAAACGTGACATAATAGTACGAGATCCGGCTGCAAGATCACTGCGTTCATAGCGTACACAGTCCAAATCTAATTTTTATGAATAATTATAAATGGGAGGAACTATTTTTGCCAGGTTGCCAATTAAAATTTGCTCGCGAGTACTTTTAATTAAAATAATATTTTTTGATTATTGCCAAAAAATTTCATTCACTTGTTATAAAAATAAACTACAATCCACTCCATAGCAGTGTATGTAAATAACTCAGAAAGGTATGGTTGCTGTTACCCAGTCGGCCGCAACATATTCGCAGGCAGATTTAAACAGGTCATATTTTGTTACGTTGATACGTTCAAGACGTATAAATATCTTTTATATATCCAATCAAGAAGCAATTTTTTTTCTGTGCATGACAAAATACCTCTGCCTGTGTAAAATTACCCGCAAATTGGGGTTGCCTGCTGTTAAAGATTGATTAAAGTGAAAGAGAGTTAGCGTGTTACATCGGTAGCCAGACGAGGATAGCGATATAAGCTGATATTAATAATTATTGTACTTTCCTTCATTGTTTTGTGTTTCACAGACGACGAGAACACGCTGATCACAGATGAAATGTGGACACAATTTGTTCCTGACTACAATGATGAAGCTGGATCTTTGCAATCAGCAGCAGTGTCATCGTGCTCATGAAAACTTCGGCATCGAGGACGCTGCCCTGTCTGGAGAGGCTGTGTTAGGAATGTTTTCCAAAGGGGTGGAGCCTAGTGGCTTGACCTGATCACGCGATGGCAATCGTGGTCCCCACCACGCCACTGGCCCTGCTGAGCTCATCGGCAGGCCAGGCTGGCATCAGTCGCGCGCGCGCATCCTTCCGGGTCGGGCGTGTTTGAGCGTAAGTTGTTGCGTTCGGTGTTATATAACGTTGCAAGTTAGAAATGGCGGCACTTAAGTGTAACTCGTGCAATATAGTTATTGACGAGTATGTCCTACATACAAAATAAAATTTCGATAGTGGATGAAGAGATGTTAGTGCGGATTTGTACGTCATAATTTTCGAGCGAAGAAATCAAGAATTCAAAATCATTGCTGTTTGACAAAAATAAATCTTTTTTTTTTTTATATTTCCCGGTAGTGCAAATGACTCTACTCCACCTGATGGTAAGTGATAGAAAAGTCCAAGCGCGACGATGGCTCGTGCAGTCAGGAAGAATGATTTGCACTAGCCGCCCCCGCCCTGCCGGTCCGCAAGATGCCTCTTCACGCCTCGTTTGAAGGAAACCAGGTCATAAGAGGAGGGGAACACGTGTGCTGGTAACGAATTCCATGTTTTAGAGGTGCGACAAAGAAAAGCCAAATTTCTTCGTGCGCGATGGAATTGATGTCACAGTTAGGCGGTGACATCGAGAGCCAGCACACGTAGATTTGTGAAGGAAAGGGGAAGCAGGAATGAGGGTGAATCCTCTGAGCACTGGCCGTGATAAAGTCGATAGAAAGCGCTCAGTGCCGCTATCTCTCGATGCAATTGTAAAGGCTCGAGGGTGTTGGTGACCTTTACTTCGCCAATAATGTGAACCGCACGTCGCTGCAACCGATCCAAGGCCTACAGTAAGTACTTAGCGGAGCCATTCCAAAGGTGCGAGCAATATTCGACGCAAGACCGCACCTGTGTTTTATACAACAGGAGCAGTTGTTGTGGCGTGAAAAAACGCCGCACCTTGTTCAGGACTCCGAGTTATCGTGAGGCTGTTTTTATAACAGCCTCGATGTGGTCCCTTGGATTGAGGTCGCACCGAACGTCAATTCCCAGTATGGCGACTTTGCCTTGTATCTCTAGCGTAGTGCCACAGAGGGAAGGAGGAGGGGAAAATGGTGACTTTTTCGCTGTGAGAGCGCATACCTGTGTTTTCTTGGCGTTGATCTCAACAAGATTATCAGAGCGCCATTTGGCAGTGAGTCCTAATGTCCTATCGAATTCAACAACAAGATCCCTCTGTCTCTCCTCAGTTTCTGCCCGCCCAGCTCCTGTGTCCGTGGTATCCTCCATGCACTGTACTATCATCTGCATAGCAATGTATGTTCCCGAGAGAGAGCGTATCATTGATATGCAGAAGAAAGAGTGTGGGGGATAGCACAGACCCCTGGGGGACCCCAAAATTCACTACATGGAATTGTGAAGCACAACCATTAACTAAAACGCGAAGGCTACGCTTGTGTAGTAAGCTGGCAATCCAGGTGCAGAGCTGAGCTGGCAGACCGTATGCCGGCAGCTTGGAGACAAGACTTTTGTGCCAAACCCTGTCGAAAGCCTTGGAGATATCGAGGCTGACAGCCAACGATTCCTCACGCTTGTCGATAGCTTCACCCCAGAGGTGTGTTACGTACGCTAGAAGATCATCTGTGGACCGTTTCGGTCGAAACCCGTACTGACGATCATTAATCAGACAGTGAAGGATCACTGTCTGATTAATGGAGGACCATCACCTTACAAAGTACTGAACTGGGCAAAGCTATTGGCCGATAATTTGCCGGGTCAGACCGATCCCCTTTTTTGGGAATCGCTTGCACATTAGCCTCTCTCCAAGAATCCGGCACACGTCCATAGAGAGACAAAGAGTTTTGCCAGAAGATCGGCTTTCTCCTACGGACTGTGAGCTAGCGATCCGTTCGGATTCCTGAGCGGTGGCAGCGAAGGTTGGCAGAAATTGTTTTGCACAGACTTGGTCAGACGCCAGAAGCTACGGGAGCCCCTAGGATATGAAACAAGGTCTTGACCAATCTCTACAATGCGCTGTACATCCGCTCTCGTGTATAAGGACAGGACTTGGAGCTTTTGTTGTAGGTTGCTTTCAGTGAGTCAATGTTAGATGCCCCACTAACGCAGCCATTGATCATACTGGATCTCGCACTTCTGAGCGCCACAGAGAAATAAATACAATTACTTTAAAGGCATCTGCGCCCGGTGTTAGTAATGGTGTTGATGAAAGCTGGCAGAGGGTCACAAGAAGAAAGCCAGTCCGTTACCGATGTCAGGGCACAGCGGGAATTTCACGTGACATGGAAGGAAACTTTAAGGCTGCCGATACGAAAATTCCTATTTTTATTACGAAAATACATAAGGATACACTCGAAAAAGATATAGTCGACTATGTTTATTAAAAAACGAATGAAAATATAACATTGGAGATAATCATATTTAATTTTTGGATGATAAGCTATGGCTACAGGTTGTCATATTTAGACGGTTTGTAAATTTTCATAAGAACACGAACAGCAATATCTGTGTCGGCCGCGAATAAAACTTAATAATGGCAAATAACAACTTGTATAACTTTGTAAGTTTTAATTGTAAAAATGTAAAACGCTCAGTTCAGGATATACGGCGGCTGCGTTACATAGCACACATAATCGCCCTTCAAGAACATTGGCTTCTACCTCACGATATTGACTTCTTAGGCTGTATACATGATGAATTCGCGTACACGGGTATTTCTCCCATGGATCCTGCGAGAGGAATGATCACAGGACGCCCCTATGGGCGAGTAGCTTTATTGTGGAATAAGAAAGTTTTTAAAGACGTGTCGGTTGTTAACTGTGATAACACTAGATTGTGCGCTATTAAAATAAGTAATGGTGAAAAGTCATTTTTAGTGTTCAGTGTGTACATACCTACTGACAGTTCTGTGAATCTTGTGGAGTTTACGGATTGTCTCGGGTCGTTGAGCGCTATAACCAGCAACGAGGGTGTTGAATGTGTTTACATGCTCGGTGACTTCAACGCCCATCCGGGTGAGCAATTTTATTATGAACTGTCGAACTTTTGTAGTGACTTAGAGTGGACCTGTGCGGATATAGAACAGTTAGGTTTATTGTCTGATACTTATAGTTATATAAGCGATGCAAATGGATGCTTAAGCTGGCTAGATCACTGCGTAGTTACTAAACTGGCGTTGAAAACTGTTATGAATGTAGACATTAATTATGATACTGTATGGTCTGACCACTTTCCTCTCATAATTCAATGTAACCTGGATGTAGTAAAACCTAAGAGTTGGAACGAAAATAATATAAATAACAATTGTAATAAAATAATATGGGGTGAAAGAGACACAGAACAAATTGAATTATATAATAAATTATGTAAGGATCGTTTAAGTCAAATCATGTTTCCGTATGTATTTATTAACTGCGGGGGTAAACAATGCACTAGGTCAGATCATGTACACATAATCGAAAGAATGTACGCTGATATAACGGAGGCCCTAGGTACAGCGGCGTCTGATAGTTATTGTACTAGGCAGTTGAGGAAGAAAAAACCCGTAATAGGGTGGAACAGGCATGTTCGTGACACTCATAGTGCGGCTAGGGATAAATTTAAAATTTGGGTAAATGGTGGGTTTGCTTAAGCTACTGGGGATATGAAAAAGATACTCACTTAGACACGGCTTACAATATAATACAAAGAAAAGCGAATACATGATCTTTCGGGCCAAGGGCCGGGGTTGTCCGGACTCTATTCCACCCATTCGATTAAACAGTATTGAATTAAGTAGGGTACATGGATTCAAATATCTTGGACATAATATAGTAACCTCCGACTTGAAAGACGACTCGAACCTAGAGAGAGAACGAAGGGCCTTGTCTGTCAGAGCCAATATCATTGCTCGCAGGTTTGCACGATACTCAACATCCGTCAAAATCACCTTATTCAAAGCATTTTGTACAAACTTCTACACGTGCAGCCTGTGGGTAACATATACGCAAAAACAGTTCAGAGCACTTCCTGTCCAGTATAATAATGCGTTTAGGGTGCTGATGGGGCTGCCGCGGTATTGTAGTGCATCAGAGATGTTCGCGAACTCGCGAATCGATTGTTTTTATGCAACCGTGCGTAAGCGATGTACATCTCTTTTGCGCAGGGTTCAGAGCAGCTCCAACACCATCCTAAAAATGTTCTCATACAGGTTTGACTGTTAGTACTTGAATCATTGCAATATCATTCATGTACTGATTAATAATAAATATTTAATTTGATTTAATTTGATTTGATTTGAATTGATTTGGTTTAATTTAGTTTAGTTTAGTTTGGTTTAGTTTGGTTTAGTTTGGTTTAGTTTGGTTTAGTTTGGTTTAGTTTGGTTTAGTTTGGTTTAGTTTGGTTTAGTTTGGTTTAGTTTGGTTTAGTTTGGTTTAGTTTGGTTTAGTTTGGTTTAGTTTGGTTTAGTTTGGTTTAGTTTGGTTTAGTTTGGTTTAGTTTGGTTTAGTTTGATTTAATTTGATTTAATATAATATATGTAATGCATATATGATCCTTGGTGGTCGATTTTTTTATTTTTATTATATAGGTAGTTAGACGAGCTTATGGGCCACCTGATGGGAAGTGGTCACCAACGCCCATAGACAATGGTATTGTAAGAAATGTTAACCATCGCTTACATCGCCAATGCGCCACCAACCTTGAGAACTAAGATGTTATGTTCCTTGTGCCTGTAATTACACTGGCTCACTCACCCTTCAAACCGGAACACAACAATACAAAGTACTGCTGTTTTGTGGTAGAATATCTGATGAGTGGGTGGTACCTACCCAAACGAGCTTGCACAAAGCAATACCACCGAGTAAATACCGAAATAAATGATTTATTATTATTATTATTACTCACTCTGGCTTGGACTCTCGGTTGAGGCGTATATCTCATAAATAATACTTCAGTTGCTCAGTATTGATTCGTTTGGTCTATTTTTGTGTATAAATTGTACATGTCGATGTCGATATACGTTTACTTTATTGTTGTATAGTGGTTTTAATTAATATTTTTAAGAAACCTATCCTGATTTCTAAAAATATATTTTGACGAGACATATATTATAAAGATATAATATTATAAATATAAAAACTCAAACATTTTTACATTTCCTTAGTAATAAATTACATTTTTTAAAAGAGGTGTAACTATCACTCAAGTTTCAAAACCTTAAGATCCCTCCAAGTAATATAATTACTTGGAGGTGTTTTATCTTGAATAATACGTATACTATGCTATATCAGCGAATGAAATAATTAAATCATCGTATTATGGAAATAAATAGTTCATTTATTAATATTTCTTAACCTTTAAGCGTGTATAATACTGAACTTTCGACACAATAAAATATATCGCTAATATTGTTACTAACAAAAATACCATCAAAACACTTAACAACAAGAACACAATTTTTAGTTCATTATACTCAGTCCAGTGTATGTTCGCAGCGCGTGTGCGCCGATACTCTACGTCACTACGCCGAAGCACGTGTTCCGTCCACTACACGGCGCGCTCCAACGATGATTGCGGTTGATCATTCATAAAGCTGTGTAGCTTAACAACATTTTGACGATAACTGAAATCAAAAATTAGAATAATATAAAAGTTAAGACAGTTGATAGCCTCAGAAAAATGGTTTCTTCGTTCATCACAAAGCTAAAGAAAAACAAGATACGAACAACATAAAATTTGATATGATGATATGCCCAAAAATATTTAAGGACGCTTTTAGAGTTCTAATATTAATATTTGTGGTCACGACGCATTAATACATTTGGTAAACCAAACAAACCATAATTTTAAATATCCAAGTGATTTGCTGATAACTCCGCTATATTATGCACTATAAACAGTTCTTGATTAACATATCTTCATTTGTAACATAACAATATTCCACTTAACTACTTAATTCCACTTGAATTTTTACGTCAGTTCCGAAAACATTTTTTGATGAGCTGACAATTAATATTAAAGTTTCGCAAGGACAACGAACTAATTTATATAATTGAAAAATATATTATTTTAGATTTGTCACAAATTGTAGATTTGCTGAAATAGATATTCGCATATAATATGTAATATTTGTAAAAAAATAAATAGAAAGTTGCCTTAACATCCGAAAGATCCGAAATTATCATGTAACGTAATTTAATACAAAAGTAAAAAACGTCTCTGGTCTTTCGTTATGGTGCATTGGTGATCTAAGGACTTATTATTTTTTATTTATTACGTCATCAATGTCTATGGGTGCTGTCGACCACTACTGAGTGGGCAGAGCTGACCGCTATATATGGGTACAAGACTTTTTCTTTAATTTCTCAAATATTAGATAATTATTTTAAGAAAACAACAGCCAGTATAATGTACCAATCTTTTCAGAAAGTTGTATTTTTAGAAGTGGCTTTATTTTGGCAATCTAATATTACCACAAACTCACAGAAGTCACAGAGCCATTCAAAAATAACATTGCCATTAAAAAGTCCCCGCTCCATGGAATACCATCGCTTGACTCGCGTTTTATTTGACTGCCTCGTTGTTCTAGTGGTAGTAGATATAAGGCGAAAAATCCCGAGGTCCTATGTAGTTACGAAAAAGTTTTTCGTGAATCTACTTCGACATTTATCATCTAAATTATAAACAGTTAATACACAAGTCATATCGAAAGGTATCAATTTAGAAAAAAATCTCCGTTGAATTGCAAATTATTATCTCTGAAGAATAAGATAATGGCCTGGGCAATTATGGCCTGACAAAGCTCTAATTTAAGTAAAACATAAAAAAAAGAATTATACCAGCCAACGAAAACTCCAAGATTCCAAGAAGAACCAGCTTATGGAAGTGGCCGTTATTGAATTCATGGATGACTTGACGTTGGCCACCAATTGCATTTAATTTCCACGACTCCAGATAAGCTTTAAACGTTATTTTTTTGCTTTTAGCTTGAAAAACAATGTAATATGTACGAACCGATGGTGATTATTATTTTCGGATTGGGTTCGATATTTGATACTATTAAGTTTTTATTTGAAGAATACAAACAGGTTAAGTACATTTATACAATTTAAAATATATATATTGGATATTTATTATTGTAAATATATGTATTTGTAAAATAGTTTTTGTGACTATCAACGCACAGCCATAATGTAGTGCAAAGGAAGCAGAAGTAAGTATTCAAAAACGTACGTTTTCGCTAAGAATGGTTTTTTGGTAATTTAAGCTTATCATTAAAGTGATGATGAGAGTAAAATAGGTCAGGATGGATAGTTAGTGTTTTACATTATTATTCTAATTTTTATTTGTAAGGATAACTTCAGTTATAAATATGGCTTAACGCTGTGGTTATACACACCTCTAAGGTTATATATGAATATAGGTTTGTCTACCCCCCGCGCACCCCACAACCCGCTGTCGTCGAGGCTGCGGCCTAAGTCTCGAGAGCTACATTAGACGTTATGTCACTTTATGAAACTACGCAGACACTATGAATGTTTCATCTATGTGATTTTAACTGTAATTGGTTCATGTCTGCATGTAACAATTATTTTTTAATTTTAATTAATCGATAATTATGATTAAAAGTGCTTAACATTTTGTTTAATTGACTCTATGTAGTAGAAGATATGCAAATTGTCCATTTAACACATAATTACACAATGGATAATGTTACCATAAGCAATAAAACTGCAGTACTCTTTATCTTTAATTCTAACATTTAAGATTCCGTCACAAAGGTTTCCTAGAAGAGGTAACTAACTAAATCAAAAGAGTAATTCATATCACAATAACATAAAATCAATTTTTCTATTTAAACATATGATTTTATTGTATGTATACTTCCATCATTTGGATTAATTCCAATAAATACTATATTAGTCTACACGTGATTTGTAATGAGGGTTTCTTGTTTGACTACAAAAACAGTAAGCAAATAAATGAAATCAGAGCTAACAGTTAATAGATAAAGGTAAGCCACGTGTCAAGAACAGAACCCCTGTTCATTTGAAAAGGGTCGGAGACAATACATACGATAAATCGTCGTGATAATAAGTACACTACATTATCATTTAATTATATTTTGGTCAAATCACGATCCAAATGAATGGAAAACACGTTTCATTTTCAACTATTAAATTATTCTTCGAACAATCAAGAATCCACGGCTAAAAAGGAACAGCTAAAGTGACCTTTATGATAACTATTCTGGGCTTTGGTAAGCAGAAATGAAATAGATTATTTTCATAGCTAATAACCGTTGCAAGCGAATTGCGGTAATTCATGATGACAGCTTTTAAAAATAGTAGTGACATCTCGGTGTCATAAGATGTAGAAAAATACAGAAGAAGAAAGAAGAATGGTTCCGGATCGGATAAGGTACTTTAAGGAAATGATGAATAATTACAGATGAAAGAGATACTATGAAATATTTCCATGTATACGTGTTACATTTTAATGGAACATTAAGGAACATTTAGCATATTACACCTACCTTCATTATTTTTCTTTTGCAATCATAATGTAACACGCTTTTATTTATATAATGTTATTTTTCTTAACAGGATTAATTAATTTTTAGGTTTTTAGTTCTTTTTATTAACAAGTAATAAAAGCGAGATTTTAAAATGTTTTTTTTTCCTTTTAATTTTGACTTTTTAGTACTTTTTCCATCATTAGATCAGCTCCATGTCATAATAATTTTGCATTGTCATCCAATTTACACGTGTATGCAAAATTTCAGCTCAATCGGTAACCTGGAAGGAGATCAAATTGAACTTACAAGATTTGATTACAAACAAACATCGGGACAGGTGAAACTAAATAAAATATTTTCACGTTCGGTGAAGAAAAACATGCATGCATCCTACTTGTAATGTGATCACAATCATGTGCTATAATTCAGTCTAATTTCCAGTTTGTAAAGTTATAAAGCATACTATTTATATCGTGGTTGGTTGAAATGAGATTAGCCTTTGGTTCGAAGCTACGAACATGTTTATTTTACGAACAAAAGTTATTTTACTCAACGCAAACGAGAGTTATGCGTTTTTAGTAAATACTAACTGGAGACGGGTGGCCCAAAACTTCACCCGCGTGAGAGTCGGTTTTATTACGATATATTAAAAAAATGCATTTTCATGTTCTGCGACTCCCGTTTTTTGATTATTTCATTCAATGTACAGTACACACAGTAAACACTGCTTTATTATATGTATTGATTATGCTTAAGAATAATATTATTCTTCTAAACCTTTACGTTAATGTTAAGCAACTACTTAGCAACTAGCAAACTATGCTAAAAAATTAAGTATGCAACTATAAATTGGGACATTGAAATTTATACGTAACGTCATCTTGTAGAGAATGCGAAGGTAGCAATAAGTTCTGTTGAATGGTGCATTGTACGGTATATGATCCACCTCATATGTAATCCACCTCATATGTAACAAGGGTATACCAGCTTAAGACGACCATAAAATGTATTAGATACTTACATATGAAATTGGCGTTTTGTACGGGAGGATTTTATTTTTTTGTAAAATATATTTAATTAATCAAAGTATGCACCGTTGTTATCTATGCACTTTTGGCATCTCATAGGTAGTTTCATTGATCCCTTACCGGCTATATCCGGCGGTTTGGACTGCCGCATCGGAGTTGAATTTTTTCCTTGTTAGAAGTTGTCAAAATTCCAGAAAAATGGTAATCTGTTGGAGTAAGGTTTTTTTTTTTTATATCATAGGTAGGCGGACGCGCATATGGGCCACCTGATGGTAAGTGGTCACCAACGCCCACAGACATTGGCATTGTAAGAGATATTAACCGTCGCTTACATCACCAATGCGCCACCAACCTTGGGAACTAAGATGTTATGTCCCTTGTGCCTTTAATTACACTGGCTCACTGCCTTTAAGTACTGCTGTTTTGCGGTAGAATATCTGATGAGTGGGTGGTACCTACCCAGACGAGCTTGCACAAAGCTTTACCACCAAGTACGGAGAGTACGGTGGATGTCGTAGACATTCCAATTGTAGCTCATCTAACTTAGTGGTTGTTTGTTATGCAGCGTGTGGTCTTACGTTGTCGTGAAGCCGCAGTGGCCTAGAGCGGTTGACCAATCGGTTGTGTAGCAGCTAGTTCTTCCTTAATGGTTTGCAGTTGCTGGCAATAGATATCTGCCGTAATCGTTTGGCCAGATTTTAGAAAGCTGTAGTGAACGACACCGGCACTGGCCCACCAAACACTCACAAGTAACTTTTTCTGAGACAATTTTCGTTTTGGGCAGGATTTGGCTGGGTGTCCAGGGTTCAGCCATTGCGACGAGCGCTTCCGATTATCGTACAGTATCCACTTTTCATCACAAGTAATGATTCGATTTAAAATCCCTTCATTATTGTGTCGGTTGAGCAAAGTAACACAGCAGACGACGCGTGTTTGCAAGTTCGATTCACTCAATTCATGAGGTGCCCATCGTTCAAGCTTTTTTACTTTCCCGATTTGCTTTAAGTGGATTAATACAGTTTTATCACTTACCCCGAAACCTGCAGCTATCTCTGAAGTGCTTTGTGATCGATCTGCTTCCACAATAGCCTTTAATTCTTCATTTTCCACTTTGGTCTCCGGCCGTCCACGGAGTTGATTCTGAATTTGTTGGTCGAAATTTCCAGAACGAAAACGTTGAAACCAAAAATGTACCATGCTTTTTTTTGCGACACCAGCGCCGTACACATCATTAATCCTTCGAGCTGTTTCTGCAGCACTGGTGGCACGGTAGAACTCGTAATCGTAAATATACCGATATTTCATGTTTTCCATTGTGCGGTAATAAGCGACGCCAAAGAAAAAAATAATGAGGAAAAAACAAATGAATGACTGTTGTCAAAAATCAAATGTACCAGCTAAATGAATTTATAAATTTGAATTTGGAATTCTTAACCAAGGAGGAGATATTTCAGATCAAAGTGGTCAGTACGACAAAACGCTAATTTCATATGTAAGGACCTAATATTATTTCTTGGGAACAATATGAAACAAATGTGACCGCGTACATACGCAATACGATTGTCGTATATTTTACGAAATTTTCGAGATGAAATACATATAATATATACTATTGTTTTGTTCATTTTTACTGTACAAAATTGTATCAATCAATGGCATTTGATTCGACTCGTCGCTACAGCAATTGAGTCATTCCTCGAGTCATGAACAAATTATATATTTGTCAAATAAAAGAGATTTCTCAAATTTCTGTGAACAAAAATGTCAAAAGAGTCTTAAATAGGCAATCTGCTCGTTTTTGTAATGTTTATATAGATTAGTTACGACTCATTTTTATATGAACAAAAAATGACCCCATCATGACTAAAGTATTAGTAAATAGATGATTATGCTTCCCTTAACCAGAGGCTTTAAAACAGAGCCTTAAGAAATAACTTGATATGTATACTGGCAGTTTATATTGAGGCGAAAGTCGACTTATCGCAATTAAACTAAATCTTATTCAATTTAGTAATTTGATTATTTGTTAAGACGTTCTATTGATATATAATTATCTATAACATTGATTCGCAGTTTGTTATAATAAGATATAAAAGAATGATTTATAAGAACAAGAAAATGATAATTTTATTTTTGTATTTTATACACCTGTATGTTACCTGATATCTTTACTGAAAAAAGTGTAAGGAAGGTTTTATTTTAATTTAAAATATTTAGACGTGCAAATGTGCGTTACATTTATTAAGTCTTTATTACATACAATTTACAAATATTATATAAAACTAGTTGTGTAGATGTTAAGTGGACAAAAACGCCCATCGACATTGGCATTGTAAGAAATGTTAACCATCGCTTATATCTCCAACCTTGGGAACTAAGATGTTATGGCCCTTGTGCCTGTAATTATTAATTAAACACAATAAGCAGAAAGAGTAGTAGGAACTGCAGGCAATCATTAACTAAAAAGAATTTGAACTCTCTTAGTTTAAGCAGTTGTAATGACTAATGTATTCATCTTTTTTAAAGAATAATAATTTCTTATAAAATTTTAAATAAAAAAATAAAATGTAATCTCCCATAATTAACTATTCAAGAAATTAATTTTAAAATTATTACATCACTCGTTCCATTTGACAAAGCAGTTAATATTCCAGCATTATAAAATTTAATATTCTGATACTAAATAATTTAACAATAAGAAACCAAACCTAAGGCTCAACCTCAGAAATTTTCGAATTATATTAGGTCTAATAATTCATGAAATTATTGAAAAAAAAACAATAATAAAACGATTTAAATTTAATTTAGAACTTATACATCTTTTTCTATAATAAGTAACATAAAAAGAAATTAAAGAAACAAATATTACAAATAATAATAATTTGTCACCGCCGGCAGACAACTCTGCCATGACATACGGTGCCGAAACGTGGACACTAACTGCGGGACTAGTCCACAAATTCAAAGTCACTCAGCGTGCTATGGAGCGAGCTATGCTCGGAGTATCTTCGAAGGATAAGATCAGAAATGAGATTATCTGGAAAAGAACCGAAGTCACCGACATAGCTTGCAAAATTAGCAGGCGCCAGGCTGAAGTGGCAGTGGGCTGGTCACGTATGTCGTAGGACCGATGGCCGTTGGAGCAGACGAGTCCTACAGAGGAGACCGCGGATCAACAAACGCAGCGTAGGGCACCCTCCAGCCAGGTGGACCGATGACCTTAAGAAGGTAGCGGATACAGACTGGATGCGGAAGGCGGCGGACCGGAAGCTTTGGCACACCTTGGGAGAGGCCTGTGTTCAGCAGTGGGATACGATTGGCTGTTGATTAATTGATTGAACATAAACTCAATAATTTATTGTTATAAAACCCCCAAACTTTATTACAACTCTTATATGGGCAACTGAAGAATAAGCTTTTTTTTACAGTGGCAATCTTCAAAAAGGTACTCGGCTCCCGTGCTCTGCTCCGTAATTTAATTAATTTCACCCCCCGCACTTCACACTAGTGCGTACGGCAGCTCGAGGCCATCCCGGCTGCCGTCCTCCTCAGGGCTTCACGCATCCACGGTCTCAGAGTTACGCCCTATCTTTTAAGGCCCGTGCGTCAGGGCTGTAACTGAAGAATAAGCTATATCAACTTGACAAAAACATTTAAATCTGATAATATATTTATTTCGTTGTTTACTCTTTGGTAGGTAAAACGTATTAATTTTTATCCGCCATTTTAACTTTTGTGAGTGAAACACGAATATAAGTTTTATGAAGTTAAATACTACATTTATGTTCATAGCACGCACTTCTAAAGCCATGTATTACTGTTATAGTTGAATTTGGCTTTGTTTATACACCTATACACTATACACGTATTAATTGTCACTCAGGTAACTGACTTTGCTGACACGCAGCCTTGAGGCAGACTGTTATGTAGTATATAAGATAGGATAAAATATCATAAGCAAAAGAGTATATTACAATTTACATGTAATATTTAATCTATTTTTTAGTTTGAATACAGACTATATACAAAAAGGATGGATGCGTAGACAGAGAAAGTATAGTTTCTCTGTCTCTTTCTACCGATGGATGTGTATAAATATGCATAATAAATTGCGTATGTGTTAAATGTATGGTAGCGTGTGTAATGTTTTATTTGATTAATTTAAGGTATTTCATGCATATTATACAAAAATTTTCTTTATTTCTGCACTCCTTCTCCAACTAAACTTTGACTATGCAAAATTTCATTCCTCTCCGTCTACGCAATTGTCGTAAAAAGGGATACAAAGTTTTTACTTCACATATTTATATAATGATGATAACTAGGATATTATATTAAATACTTGTTCAATGAGCTAATTTTTTAAACGTGACTGTTATTATATTTTAAAAGGCAGCTTTCGTAAATGACGAATTCAATTCAATGACAGCAAAGTGGCTGGCAGCGGATGGATATTGAGAGCTGAAGATCGAGCTCAGTGGCATGCCATTGGAGAGGCCAATGTCCAATAGTGGACGACGAAGGGTTGATGATGACGATGACAGCAAACTTACCACATTATGATATTTTTTTACGGGTTTTTTATGAATTTAATTTTATTACTTGAATACCATTATCGTAAGAATAAAAGCCGAAGATAGGGCTCAATGATGTCTTCGATGTGAGGCCCGTGTCTAGCAGTGGACGACAAAAATAATAACAGTTAATGACTTAAATAATAAGACAGTCAACGTCAAAAAATCAAACTAGCAGTAAACGAGTCATTAGGCTAAGCAAAAACATAGTGATATGTTAGATAAAAAATTGTGCGGTCACGGGACTCCCGTGAGGAACTAAGTCCTGTACGATATTTTTTAGACTCAAGCAGTGTTTTCAAATGTAGATTTTAATTTTTTATATTACTGTATTTATGTCACACCAAAAAGCACCTCAACTTCCTTTATATCGACCTCCTAAATTCGAACTCCCAACGCATCACATTTTGTAGATTTTTTAGGCACGATGTGTGAACGTTATTTCGTTATATGACGTGACCTTGGGCCACTGCCATTTCACTCTACTGTAAACCACGTAAAAGAACTTCGTTCCAAAAAAATGAACGGTTAGATAAAAATTGGCCTTATTTTAAATGACCTTAGAAACAACATTTTGTTGTTATAATTACAAATAACCTTACATAAATATACACCATACAACCATACATAAGTTAACAAGCATGATATGGCGTCTCTTCTAATATAAATTAAAAAGTCAAGGGTGCTGAGTAATTCATATTATATTTTTTATGTTCGCGTGAAATACTTACATTCGACGAAGCCTTTACAAAAGTTCTTAAGCTCAGTTGAGGTTTAATTAGTAGATTTCTGCAATGTTTCCTAGACTATTATTAAAATGCCTTGTCTTTTTGTTGTTAGCAAAATTTCGTGCAATCTTTTATTTAATTATAATTATATAAAACAGTTTTTACATTTCATTCTTAACACATTTCAATCTCTGCAGTCATTTGGATTGGATATTAATCTACTGCGTAAGAAATAGTGTACAAGTACATTTGGTTGGAAGGTTAAGTGAGCCAGTATTATCACAGGCATCCTTATATTACGAATGTATTTTTTGTTGCAATGGTGACTATTTACCATCAAATTGCATACTTGCCAGTCTGCCTACCTATTTCAATAATAAAATTACTCATTTTATTTATATTTCAAAGCTAAAGATATCATTATAATTCCAAAATATAAAAAAAAATATAGCTGGATTCATTAACCTTGAATCTTCAATTAACAAATATATTCCTAACCAGATTTATTTAAAGGAAATGGCCAATTTCTGTATGAGCTTTTGCAAAGGTATCGAATTTAATTTACACCGATGAGTTGTAGTGTTTTATATTCGTGAATATTGAGACATTACATTGTTATAAATAAAAAAACTCAATAAAACTCCACATTGCAACAGAACAGACGTAATCATTTTTTATTAATTATAATGACTTTACATTGACATTTGATATAGAATAGCGGCGCGTTCCGTTTTAAGTACTAAGTTTTTGTGTAAAATAAAAAAAAACCTATCTTAAGCACATCTATGCAAGTAATATGCACCGTCTTGAACATCCATTATTATATTTATTTTTCTCTGTGGTCCATTATGGTGGAAGTTAACAAACGGGACATAAAATGCATGTTGCATTACATAACATTTTAAATAAAAACTAGCAAAACTAAAAAATATTACTTTTTGTAAGTGCTTTTTTTTAGTTTGTAAGTGCATCGGCTTAAATTATTAATAAGTCATCAATGCCAACATATAATCGTCCTCATAGCTGGTAATGTATGTAAACACTAACATAAAGTCAGACTTAAGTAATTAGAATTTAAAATCAAAAACTAACTTCGAAGTATCGTTGATCAACTGTAAGGAGATTGCATTGCATCTTTGCCTTGTTAAGCTAAAGCGTTATTCCCCTGGGGTTTAAATAATAGGGCGTGCACTTCGGCCGTGGACATACTTTTACGAAGTGGCTCAGGCTCTTGGAAAAAAGAGAGCAATAAACTCTAAAGTAGGTATTATAAAACTAGTAATATTGAGTACTGATAAAACATGTTTATAACCCTTACTAATATTACTAATGCGGAATTAACTCTGTCTGTTACACTTTCACTCCTAAACCACTTTAACAATTTATATAGATTTCGAGCATTTCATGAGTTCCATAGAAATGACCAGCAGAGTTTGCCAGATTGTAAGACGTTTATTGCTCCTCTGCTAAGGTTCATGGACGTAATATAGTCTGTTAACGCACCGACACTCATACAAGACACAAAATCACAAAATTGCTATACATTTACTATCAGGCGTAACATTATTTGCGATGACGTGTAGCATTCATTATGCATCACTTACTTGACAACTGCACCTTGTAACGTGAACATCGAAATAAATTGTTATCGACTATTGATTGAAGAGTTTCACTGAAATTCCAAATGTATCCGAAGATACATAGTCTATTTCTTTCCTTACTAGAAGGGCTACAGCGATGAGCTACTTTAATGGCGATCGATCAACCAATGTCGAAAAAGTGATTAATAGAATTACTTAATTTTAGTATTTTCGTAAAAATTTAAAATAATACTAAAAAAATTAGGGTCAAAGTACACTTTTAAGTAAAACGTTAGTAAGTATTTTGCCGTTTGATATTTAAAAAAATATAAATATTTTTGTGCGGCATAAGCTTAGCTTTGCTAATACTAACAAGATTAGGCAAAAAAAAACATAATATTAATATGTTATATAAAACAACCAAGATCTAAATAATTTTCATTGTAATAAAACCAAAAATAAGGGTTATTGATATTGACTCTTAACATTAGGCCACTGACCTGACTGGCCATAGTACAAGCGTAAACTTGTAGGTAATAATAATAGTTCTCCAGACCGATTACGGCCACGGCGGCGAATCTCAAGAGAGATTACCCGACAGCGCAGGACATATTATAGTGCTCAAGTGTGTGCGCAAACACAGGTGCACTCTCTATTCCCTAACTCTCATAACCCAATGGGATGGCAACCGACACGACCGGAAAGAGTTCAGGCGCAGGACCAACGGCAAACGTGCTTTCCGAGGCACGGGTGTACACACTTCCAACTTCCAGATTCCTGGCTTTCGAAAGAAAATCTCAATAACATTTGTTGGTCCGACCTGGGAATTGAACCCAGGACCACCGTATCTGCGGCCTTACATGTAGCCACTAGACTAACGAGGCAATCAAAAACTTGTGGGTAACAAGTGTGAGTCTCTGAGTTGTTAGTAACTTTTAAATAGTTAAATGATTTTGTCAGCTTCATTACAAAAAATAACGACTTTATATAACGCCTAATCTTTACCGAATTATTACTTGTATGTACCAAATTTTTGTATGTGTTCCTTTAAATATTCTTTCTTAGTACAATGATAAAGACATCCTCAGAAGATATATATTACTGAGCAAGTATCCCGACTTTGAACGCCTAGTTTCGTTCACCGCCGTTCGTTTCGTTCGTTTCGTTCTTCGGGAAGAAACACCTCAGGTGGAAGGCTTTTTGACAATCGATGAGTAAGCGTAAGTTAAAATATAAGTATTAACTTCTATATTAACTTACGCTTGAATAAAGATTTTGGACTTTTTTGGGACAAATAATTTAAAATAGCTGTGGTCCCAGTTTATTAAACATAAAAATAGTGACTGAAACAATAGAATAATACAAGTATTACATACATACAAGTTTGAGTGGCGTTTGGATTAGTGCAAAAAATATATAATACGAGCAACAAGTGACAAATATGTAAATGTAACTTCTTGACGTGGTTCGCTGATTTTAGATTGCATCATTAATACTAATCTAAATACTTTAAAAATAATTACATTCGCATTAATCAAAAATTTAGGAAGTAATTTTAAAAAAGCTTGTTTTATGTAAATTATAAGATAGATAGAAACTACTTATCATATCTAATATTATAAAGTTGTAAATTTTGTTTGTGTGGTTTTTCCAAATTATCGCAAAACTACCAATCCAATTGATAGAAATTTCACATTATTTTCGTTTATATTTTTAGGACATAATAAGGTTATAATTATCATTAATAATTTATAAAAAAATTACAACATATATATATGTTGTAATTTTTTTAGTAATAGATTATTATTAACATATTTTCTGAAAAAAAAAATATTGACGCTCCGTTCGTTTTTTTAAAGTATGTAAATGATATAAAGAATAATTCATCTAGCATTTTTTTTTTCCATCCATTCCATTTATAAAACGTCTTGGTATGTTTCCCATTTATTTTTATTTGTTAAGTATATTTCCTGGATATTTGATACTGACAGTAAAAATTAGGAAATTTAAAAATATTAGAAAGTTCCTTATAGTCACAACATAGTTACATGGCTTATAAACTTTAACGTTAAAAAAATATTTGCTCTAATTCTAACAATGAAGGAGAAAACAAAGAAATGTTTGTACGTACTAAATATATATAATTATACAGATAATAATAGTTTTTGATAATACATAATCGCAAAACCAAAGGAGTATATAATGAGGAAAATAGCAAAAGCGTTTATTTCTAATCAATGTTTAACTCAAAATGTGGAAAATGTTTATACGTATAGTTAGTTTAATATATGTGTTTACTGAAATTGATTCAGCAAAGATATTAGGAGTGTTTCCAACGCCTTCAATAAGCCACCAAGTTGTGTATCGTCCACTGATGTTAGAACTAACAAGGCGTGGACACGAAGTCACAGTGATAACAACAGATCCAGCATATCCAAAAGGCCAAGCACCGCAAAATCTAACTGAAATCGATGTACACGATATCTCGTATGAACTCTGGGTACAATTTTTCACAGAAATAGAAAACGAAGTAGTGTTAAACAATCGAATTATGGTTATGGGTTTCATTTTTAATTTACTCTTAGAAATATTTGTAAAACAACTAAAATCTTCTGAAGTTCAAAACTTACTTCGTAGGGATGAAGAATTCGATTTAATATTTATCGACTCTTGTGTACGACCAGCTCTTATCTTTTCATACATATATAAAGCGCCTATTATTGAATTCGGCTCCTTTAGTGGTATTTTTGGAGCTTTAGAAACTATAGGAGCTGCAACTCATCCTCTTATTTATCCTAATGTAATGCACAGAAGAATTTACAATTTGACGTTATGGGAAAAGATTACCGAATTGTATATTCATTATGCAGAAGAACATCTTATTTTGCAACATCTCCATACAGAAAATGAAGTTTTGAAGTCAATTTTTGGTTCAGACACACCAGATTTGAACGACTTAAGGCAAAATGTTCAGATGTTGTTTTTAAATGTGAACCCCGTTTGGGATTGCAATCGACCTGTTCCGCCAAATGTCTTATATTTAGGAGGCTTGCATCAAGAAGCTCAACACGAATTATCAGAGGTAGCATGAGTCAAGTTTATAAATTAAAACTAACAATATTAAAGAATTCAGCATACTAATTCCCAGTTGTGAATATTTTTATGTAACGGCATTGCCATAAACAATAACTTTATTATTTCTAAAACAATGCTAATGAATATTTACAGGATTTAAAATTATATCTTAACTCTTCAAAAAATGGAGTTATATACGTTAGTTTTGGTACAAATGTCAAGCCTTCAATGTTTGCACCAGATACATTAAAGATATTTACAGATGTCTTTTCTCAATTGACTTATGATGTTATATTGAAATGGGACAATGATCAGTTTCCTGGACGTCCAAAAAATGTAAAGATATCTAAATGGCTACCACAGTCTGATTTGTTAAGTAAGTCATATTGTTAACATATAACTATATGCTTGAAAAGTACAAGTACGAAGTAATTTCTTATTCTATGTAAGAATATTATCTTATAAATGTAAGAATATTGTCTTACAATTATTATTAATTAACTTTTCTATTCAGAACATCCCAAAGTGAAATTATTTATCACACAAGGAGGATTACAATCTACGGATGAAGCAATTACTGCAGGTGTGCCACTTATTGGAATACCATTACTTGCTGACCAATGGTTTAATGTTGAGCAATACGTTAAATTTAATATTGGAAAACAAATTTCAATAGAAACAATGACAGAAAAACAGCTAATTAATGATATTAATACTGTTATTAATGATAAAAGGTAAATATATAACTTTTCCATATCAACAAATTATTATATTGATACATAATATATGTACATAAAAATGTTACTTCAACGCTAAGTTATAACCGAAATAAAGTGAAGCAAGAAAACTATTTTTAGAAATGCAAACTGTTAGTTTTACGATTTTTTTGCAAAGGAATGTATTTAAATATTCATAGAATTCACACTATTGAATGCACATATAGATCTGATTTTTGGTTAACATATTGTAGATGTTAACAAAAGATCAAAACACGTCTCACCATCACTCATTTATTAGTGAGTGATGGTGAGACGTGTTTATATTTCCATAAGAATTAGTATAGAATACTATATAGCATATAATGATCTAGGCTTACATCCTACACTTTGAGTATGTTTGTATCCTGGAATAGGAAAATATGTAATATATTTTTATGGCATAGGTAGGCGGACTAGCATATGGGCCACCTGATGGTAATTGGTCACCAATAGACATTGGCATTGTAAGAGATGTTAACCATCACTTACATCGCTAATGCGCTACCAAACTTGGTTACTAAGATGTTATGTCCCTTGTGCTTGTAATTACATTGGCCCACTCACCCTTCAATTCGGATCACAACAATACCAAATACTGTTGTTTTGCGGTTGAATATCTGATAAGTAGGTGGTACCGACCCAGGCGAGCTTGCACAAAGCTCTACCACCAAGTAAATGAATAAAACAAGGAAACATTAGTTCCATATATACTTACTTAAAATGTCATTTTTCTATTGTTTTGGTTTCAGTTATCGAAAAAATATAATTAAGCTACGAAGATTTATGAATGATCAACCTAAACCGCCGCTGGAGCGCGCGGTGTGGTGGACGGAACACGTCCTGCGGCATGGCGAAGTAGCATATTACCGCACTCCTGCTGCGAATATAGTGTGGACTGAGTATTACGAAGTAGAAATAGTGTTATTGGTATTATGTTTCTTCATAACAATTTCGTCAGTCACGGTATTATTGACTCATTCAATAATAAAGAAAGTTAAATTCGCTTAAAAATTAAGAGTATATAATGAATAAAAAAAATCATCTATTTTTAAATTCTGTTTTGATTTATTGGTTTGAATGATAATAGACTTTACTGATCACACCAAAAATAATAAATTTAGGCAGTGCGTCACAAATATTTGTGTTTTATTTTATAAACTAATCCAAAGCAAAATTTTATTTCTCTAGTTTGTTTTCAAAACAAATTGATTGAACCAACCTACCTAACCTAGACGTAACTATTTTCAGAAAAAGGTTTTGTATGCAATTCGGTTGGATAAGGAAATAAGGATTTTATTCCGTGCATTTTTTAATCAATAATGTTTCCATATTCACCAATCGATCTATTCGCCCATACAGTACAATGTATGTGTGTTCACTACATAATAAAGAACTACTAAAGAAAATCGTAAGAAATCGGTGATATCTACAAGATTATGTATTCAAATTAGTGTAATAGATTCTTTTTTTTCTCAATTTTAATCTATATTAAGTGGCCAAGGTTCGCCGGAAGGGAAGGTGGTATTAGGCACCCATACCTACACTAATGTCGGACGGCGCCAGGCCGAGGAGAAAGCAGCCATGTCAACATGAGCGACAAACTCACCTTCCTCCAGACGAACGTCAACCACTGCGCTGGGGCTCAGGACCTGCTACTGCAGTCCATAGCAGAGTGGCAAATCGACCTGGCTGTGGCCTGCGAGCCCTATTTCGTCCCTTCGTCCTTTCGTCGCCTAGGGCAACCCCGCTACGAATCCGCGAGGGAGGGCCGTCCAAGTGTGGGCGCTACTCTCCGGCCTGTCCTTACTGAACAAGGGGCAGGTTCACACTTGCGTGCGCTATAACGGCGGTTCAGTGGTGGACGTCTCGTTCGCCACCCCTGCCATAGCACGCAGGTTGTCGAACTGGAGGGTAGAGGAAGAGGTGGAGACTCTGTCGGATCATCGCTACATCCGATACGAGATCTCTACCTCTCGCAGGCCGGCGGAATCCAAGAGGGTGCCGACCACGCTGCCGAGGTGGTCCCTTGGACAGTTAGACCGCAAGCTGGTCATGGAGGCTACCATCGTGCAGCGATGGGGTTCCGCGGGATGGAGGGACGGTGCCAGCGTGGATGAGCTGGCGGGCCGCATGCTTAGTGCCCTTCAAGAGGTCTGCGATGCGGCCATGCCGAGGACCCGGCGCAGAGTTCCGCGCCGGCATGTGTACTGGTGGTCGCCCGAAATAGCCGACCTTCGGGCGACATGCAGCCGGGCGCGAAGGGCCTACGTCCGCTGTCGGAGGCGCAACGGCCTCGACGTGGACCTAGAGGAACAGCTCTTGGCCGCTTACCGCCAGTTGAAAAAAAATCTGCAGCTGGCGATAAGTTGGGCCAAAGAGCAGGCGAGAGAGGAGCTGCTGGCTGGTCTCGACCGAGACCCATGGGGGCGACCGTATTGTAGGGTTCGTGGAAAATTCCTCACCCAAGCCGCCCCCGTGACGGAAACACTGACGCTGGATATCCTCTTGCGCCTGGTCAGGGATCTGATTCCCCAACCTGGTGAGTTTGTTCCACCACAGATGGCCCCTCGCTTCGTGATAGAAGACCCAGTGGCCCCTCCACTGATCACGGAGGGAGAAATGGAGGTGGCCCTCGGCCGCTTGAGTGTCAAAAACACGGCGCCAGGTCCGGACGGTGTTCCAGGGCATGTTCTGTGTGACGCCCTGGAATACCTAGGTGCAAGGCTTCGGGGGCTGTTCGATGAATGTCTGTGCAGTGGGCAGTTTCCGAAGCCTTGGAAGTAGGGGAAGTTGGTGCTGTTACCGAAGGAGGGGACCGAATGGGAATGCTGGGCCTGAGGGTCTCCATATCTAAAACGGAGGCCCTCCTCTTCCACGGTCCACGGCGAGGCCTCCCTTGAAGGGCGAGAATTACCGTCCATGGGACAGTGATACTCGCCGTCCCATGGACATGGATGGTCGGTGATCTCTCACCGTACTCAATGGCACTGTATGGTGCGCCGATATAGGTCGACGCACTCAACGCTCACAACCGGTCCCTCCTGCGGACACCGCAGAGGGTCATATCGGTGAGGGCGATAATAGGGTACCGTACGGTGTCTTGGACAGCGGTGACGCTCCTCGAGGGCGATTCGCCTTGGGAACTTCAGGCACGCTCTCGTTCAGGTTTACGCAGGTACTTACTGGACACGGGTGCTTCGGTAAGTACCTGCACGGAATAGCGAGGCCGGAGGCATCACCCTCCTGCCACGAGTGTGGTGCGCCACTGGACACAGCACATCACACCCTGACGGAGTGTGCTGCGTGGGGACCTCAGAGGCATTCCCTGGTGGCGATAGTCGGCGGAGATCTCTCGCTGCCGAGCGTTATTAACGCCATGCTCGATAGCGAGAGATGCTGGTTGGAAATGGTCTCCTTCTGCGAGAGTGTCATGTCGCAGAAATCCACTTGAAGCAAATCGGGAAAGTAAAAAAACTTGAATGATGGGTACCTCATGAATTGAGTGAATCGAACTTGCAAACACGGACAAACAAAGACTTTGCTCAACCGACACAATAATGAAGGGATTTTAAATCGAATTTTGAATTTTGAACGTTACTTGTGATACTGTACGATAATCGGAAGCGCTCGTCGCAATGGCTGAACCCTGGGGACCCAGCCAAATCCTGCCCCAAACGAAAATTGACTCATAAAAAGTTACTTGTGAGTGTTTGGTGGACTAGTGCCGGTGTCGTTCACTACAGCTTTCTAAAATCTGGCCAAACGATTATGGCAGATATCTATTGTCAGCAACTGCAAATCATGAAGGAAGGAAGTAGCTGCTAAACAACCGAGATTGGTCAATCGCTCTAGGCCACTGCTGCTTCACGACAACGCAAGACCACTCACTGCACAACAAACGACCACTAAATTAGATGAGCTACAATTGGAATGTCTGCGACATCCACCGTACTCCACGGACCTTGCTCCAACAGATTAACATTTTTTCCGGAATTTGGACAATTTCTTACAAGGAAAAAAAATCAACTCCGATGCGGCAGTCCAAACCGCCTTCAAAGAGTTTATTGATTCTCGACCCCACGATTTTTTCGATAAAGGAATCCATTGTTCATTGATTCCTTTACTAATACCTATGAGATGGCAAAAGTGCATAGATAACAACGGTGCATACTTTGATTAATTAAATATATTTTATAAAAAAAAATTGACTTTATATTCCTCCCGTACAAAGCGCCAATTTCATATGTAAGGATCTAATATATAAAATATAGTTCATTCATTACAAATAAAAATAAAACAAATTTTACCTTTTTAAAATATTAGTATAGATAAAGATTAAGCACGAACGAAGGCAACAGCTAGTTTAGCAATATCAACATCATGAAATCGGTTACTAAGGCAATTGTAACTGATATTTCGTATGGGCTCTCCTACAAATTATAGAGAGAGTGATATTAAGTTATAAATCCAGATTGGATGGGAGTTGAACAAAATCCGTTCTTGGTGAGCGTCTACCAATGGGAAAGAGTAATTGTGACAAATTTCAAGTCAATCTGGCGGATAGTTTAAGATAACTCGTGATGAGTGGGGTATCGATTGTGTAGGTATATATTGATAAAAACAACCTACTTGACAATTACTTGACACTATATCTTGTTTTTAGTTTGCATAATTAAGTAAATATCTAATTTAAATTCATTAGAAATAAAACTGTAATTAATTTCAAATTTTACTTATCTTATTTCATAAAGGTTGTGTTTGGTGTTGACTGTAAGAAGAAAATAATTAATTCTTTATTTAAAAATTAGTATTTTATAATATTACGAATATAAAGGGTCTAGCCGTACTTCCATAGCAAAACTGCCCCCAATAGGAACCTATATCGTAACCAATGCTCTATTGTAGAGGGTGCTAATAGTAGTTGATCCAGTAGATATTCGCTCTATATCTTAATTATTTGAGGAGCTATTTAAAAAAAAGTGTCCGGAAATGACTTTTTTTCAAAATGATATATCTTTGTTGGTTTTAAAGCTAGGAAGATAAAACCAATTCCAGTGTTTATGGTGTACTTTACAGTTTATTCCATACTAGTTTCCTATAGTTTAAGCCTAAATAAAAGTATTAAAAAAATACAAATTAATATTTTGTCAATTGATTCCTATTAGATCTAATTGAGTTACCACTTTGAAAAAAATATATAATAATTGTATATATCTTGTCTTACAGCGTGCCAAGTTTCATTAAAATCCGAGAGGTGCAACATGTCGAAAAAAAATTTAAAGTAACTGGACCACCTTACGACTACTATGTTAACGCTTTTAAATTGTATTAAGTTTTTACTTTTTTAATATTGGGTATGAAAAGTTTGAAAGAAAATGAATTGATATTTTTTTAAATAATAATTAAACTCATATTTATAAATGATAACTTTTATTAATCATCATCACTATGTTCATTAATTACGACATGATCGTTTTTAATAGAAAAAAGACTGGATAATATTTCTGCTGGACGAACTATATGAGATTTATATCTTGCATTTGATAAATAATATATAATTGCTCCCACGTGGGAGCAACACCCAACTGTTCGATTACCAATTGGACAGTCACAGCAGTAACGCCGAATGTCTTGGTGACTTTTTCCACTGGGATTGTAGTCAATATAATATCGGTAGGTTTTGCTATTAATGTGTCGTGACTTTACTTGCAGCTTTAAAATATTAGGTGCTTTTTTGACGTACAGCACATGAAAATCATTCTCTTTCCCCATGAGTTCAGCTAAATAAGAAATAGTTTGTGAAAGCTGGTAAGTGCCAATGAAAAGTATTTTTAACTCCTCCTCAGAAATTATATATTATTTATCAAATGCAAGTTATAAATCTCATATAGTTCGTCCAGCAGAAATATTATCCAGTCTTTTTTCTATTAAAAACGATCATGTCGTAATTAATGAACATAGTGATGATGATTAATAAAAGTTATCATTTATAAATATGAGTTTAATTATTATTTAAAAAATATCAATTCATTTTCTTTCAAACTGTTCATACCCAATATTAAAAACGTAAAAACTTAATACAATTTAAAAGCGTTAACATAGTAGTCGTAAGGTGGTCCAGTTACTTTAAATTTTTTTTCGACACGTTGCACCTCTCGGATTTTAATGAAACTTGGCACGCTGTAAGACAAGATATATACAATTATTATATATTTTTTTCAAAGTGGTAACTCAATTAGATCTAATAGGAATCAATTGACAAAATATTAATTTGTATTTTTTTAATACTTTTATTTAGGCTTAAACTATAGGAAACTAGTATGGAATAAACTGTAAAGTACACCATAAACACTGGAATTGGTTTTATCTTCCTAGCTTTAAAACCAACAAAGATATATCATTTTGAAAAAAAGTCATTTCCGGACACTTTTTTTTAAATAGCTCCTCAAATAATTAAGATATAGAGCGAATATCTACTGGATCAACTACTATTAGCACCCTCTACAATAGAGCATAGGTTACGATATAGGTTCCTATTGGGGGCAGTTTTGCTATGGAAGTACGGCTAGACCCTTTAAAAAAGTCACTTACTTAAAAATTGTCACCAACATTATTCTCTAAGAGACAACGTGACGAGTTACAGCAAGATGATCCAATACATCATTGTTGTTTAACTTTTACTATTGCCAATATATATATATATTTATTTTTTTTGTTTTAAATATTGGCAATAGTAAAAGTACATTACCATATATATATGGTAATGTACTTTTACTATTGCCACTAGTACATTACCATATATATATGGTAATGTGCATAAAATTGATGATGTTCTTTTATTACGCCTATCTCCAAAACTTGTTTTATAATTTAATGGCAAAAAAAGAAGTATATAAGTTAAAACTCATAAAAGCATTCCTTTTTTGATGTCTAATCAATATTTAACTCAACACATAGAAAATGCTTCTACGTATAGTCGGGATAATATTTGTGCTGACTGAATGTGAAATGGCTAAAATATTAGGAGTGTTTCCAACGCCATCTATAAGCCATCAAGTTGTGTTTCGCCCACTAATATTAGAACTTGTTAGGCGGGGACATGAAGTAACAGTGATAACAACAGACCCAGTGTTTCCAAAAGGTAAAGGTCCTCAAAACCTTACTGAAATCAGTGTGCACGATGTTTCTTACGAGCACTGGAAGGCTTTCGGAGAAAGGGGAAACGAGAAAGATCCAATTAAATTTTACCATTTTATTAGCGATTTCGTGTTAAATTTAGTTGTGAAACAATTAAAGTCTGCCGAAATTCAAAAGCTACTTCGAGATAAGGATAAATTTGACTTGTTATTTATTGAATCCTGGGTACGATCAGCTATTGCATATTCACATGTTTATAATGCGCCTGTTATCGAAATTGGCTCCTTGAGCGGTATTCTTTCAGCCTACGAAGCAATAGGAGCAGCATCACACCCTCTTATTTATCCCGATGCATTTCACAAAAGAATTTATAACTTAACGTTATGGGATAAAATTACAGAGTTGTATTTTCATTACTCGAGCAAGTATATTCTCGCAAAACACGAACAAACGGAAAATAAAATATTAAGGTCAATTCTTGGTACAGACATGCCAGATTTGCACGACTTAAGGCAAAATGTTCGGATGATGTTCGTAAATGTACATCCCATTTGGGATTTCAATCGGCCCGTCCCACCAAATGTCTTGTATTTAGGATCTTTACATCAAAATTCTCAACGGGAGTTACCAGAGGTAAAATGAAATAATAAACTAGTGCTGCTAATCAGATTTATAAACAATTACATAGAAAGTAACTACAACTATTGTGTTTATAAAAATATATTTTTAGGATCTGAAATCATACCTAGATTCTTCGAAATATGGAGTCATATACGTTAGTTTTGGGACAAATGTCAAGCCATCAATGTTTCTACCGGAGACGTTAAAAATATTTAGCAATGTGTTTTCTCAACTTCCTTATGATGTTTTATGGAAATGGGACAAAGATGAGCTTCCAGGACGATCCATGAATGTTAAGATTTCAAAATGGTTGCCACAGGCTGATTTGTTAAGTAAGTCTTACTGTTATATCTAGTATTTATTTCCTATATGTACTATATTTATAACAAATTATATTACAACAAATTTTTTGTCTTTCCGATCAGGACATTCTAAAGTCAAGCTATTTATAACACAAGGTGGCCTACAGTCCACAGATGAAGCAATATCTGCTGGAGTTCCACTTATTGGAATACCAATACTTTGTGACCAATGGTTTAATGTTGAACAATACGTTAAATTTAATATTGGAAAAGGACTTTTAACAGAAACACTAAGCGAGGAACAACTATCGGATGCTATTAAGACTGTGATAAACGATGAAAGGTATTTATAATATATACAGTTTTTTTAAAACAAAACTACTATTCTTGAGGTAAAAGTTTTTACTATATTATCAAACTAACACTTTATTCGCGACTTCGTCCGCGAAAATTAAGAAACTAATAGCTAACGTAAACTAGTATTTGTTAATAGGCTAAACGTAGGACGGTTACAGTTTGTTCAAGCCGTGACATTTTCCTTACTTAGAGAATTTTTATAGCCGTCATAACTTCTAAACCAAAAGTCCGATCCGAATAATTTAAAGTGGAATTTACATGTTAATGTAGTGGTTAATGTATCGTTTACAGTTATCGTAAAAATATTGCGAAGCTGCGCAGCTTTATGAATGATCAACCACAATCTTCACTGGAGCGAGCAGTGTGGTGGACGGAACACGTCCTACGGCATAGTGACGTAGAATATCGGCGCACTCCTGCAGCTGACATACCATGGACTGAGTATTATGAATTGAAAATAGTATTGTTGCTATTAACTGCTTTAATGACACTATTGTCAATTACAGTGTTAGTGATACGTTGGATTGTTTCTAACGTTAAATATAATCTTCGCTTTAAGGTTAAACGAAATTAATATCAAAAAATTACCTTCGTTTTTTATTACGTTCATTTTACCCAAATTGATAATAAATCAATACAATTATATTAGGTAAAAAAACAATATATCATTGTTTATGATACGTGGTCACCACAGCTCGATACATAATGGAGCTGTAAAAGGTCTATTTCTTACATTTTCAAGGCGCCACCAACCATGGATTTTTTTATTTTTTTAAAGTAAGTTTTTGTAAGGAACACCAACAGGAACTTTACATATGCAACACTTACATTATACAATCTTACAGATTTTTTTTCAGGTCTTCATATGTACACCTATTACAGGTATTCACAACATTGTCTAAAAAAAGTTTTATGACAAGCGATAACCTTAATCTAACTTAATTAAACTTAAATTAGAAAAAAAAAAAATATATATACATATATGTATATATATATAAATATTTAATTTAAGATGTTATGTCCGTTGTGTCTGTAGTTATACCGCCTTAATCACTTTTCAAACAGAAACAGAAAAATATTAAGCACTGCTGTTTGGTGCCAAGGTGGCCACGACCAACGGCCAAGCCACACATTTTGTATATAAGGTGTAGAGTTTGTATAGAACTTAAGACTAGGATTCACGTAGATCGTTATTCGCTATGATGAGAGATAGAAAGTGTTAGGTTAGGGTGTGTAGAGCTAGTATGTACCTTGGCTCTCCATAAGATCTGATAAGTTTTTTACAGTGCAAGCAATATGTGGTTTTCTCGTCGTCGTTGTCTGTCGTATTATGGTGGGATATAATTATTACAAAATTAATCGAATAATAAAATAAATGCATTAAGGTTTTTTATGCTTTTTATTTGAATAAATCAATCTAAATAGCAAAGATCGTTTCCCGTGGAGAAAGCCAATATCTAAAGTTATCTTTCAAATTATAAATATGGTACAAATCAGTCCAGATAATTTTTCTAGCCATCTTTCTGATGTGAGTTGGAAGTTTATAATACAATTTTATTGTCTTATCTAGTTGTGTGTTTTGTTTGATTCGATGTCAAAAACAAGACAAGATTGAGGTGAAATTAGGTATAAATTTATTATATCGTACTTATATTGATATTATTTATAATATTCACAAAAAAATATTTATTCTAAATACTAATTCCTCGAACGTTAAAGTTAAAGCAGCTTTGATTCCTCGAAGGAGCAAAGTTTAGAACGGTTTTCGTTTTTAATATTCTGTAACTTTTTTTTACTTTGATAGCTTATGTTAAGTAGCTAATATAAAGTATTCGTTTATAAAAAACATTTTTAATAATAAAGCGAGGCGGACGGGCAAGCGGGCCGCCAGGTGGTAAGTTATCACAACTGCCCATAGACATTGGCGAAGTAAGAAACACTAACCACTCCTTACATCACCATTGCGCCACCACCTTGGGGTCCAAGATGCTAGGTCTACCGTGCCTGTAGTTACACCGTCTTCACCTTTCAAACTGGAATACAACAATACTTATTGCTGTTTTGCAGTAGAATAAAAATAAATACAAATTTATTTTTTATATGTTACGCTAATAACTCACTTAATGGTTGATCAGAGTAATTTAAGAAACTTAAAAAAAATATTATCAAAGAAACTTACTATTTACACTTCGTTAAATTTAAAAAACTTCATAAACATTCAGGACTGTTTTTTTTTTAAATGTTGTTTGAGATCAAAATAAGATTTATAGAACTAAAAACTAGAAAAACTAAAAAATATTTTTCAAGTGCAGAAATTTAGAAGAATAATAGTATGAAGAGCCAGAAATTTTTCATTCGAAGCCTCATTTTCAATAACAAACACTTCAATAGCCTTTAGAAATTATCATTGACGAACCGAACAATAAATTCCTTTTGAATGGAAATGAGCGCGACGATGGCGCCGTTATCAATGACAGTGGCGGTTGCTACTTCGATTTACTTTATTTTAAGACAGGCTTTTGATTGTTGTCTCTATATCTAAGAATATACTATTGGATGAGAATATTTAGTGAGAATATTTAGTTTTTATACGTATAGTGAGACTGGTCTTAAACTAATTTCATCAATAATATGCCTTTTATTTAATACTAGCTGCCCGATCCGACTTCGTACGGGTAAAATAAGGATTTCATCCCGTGCATTTTTTAATCAATAATATATAAACATTCGCCCATACAGTACAGTGTATGTGTGTTCGGTACAGGTCATATAATAATAATGCATAAGGTAAAGTACAACATGCTCTACATATTTTTTCATTTATTGGAACAAAGTTCTTTTACTACTGCAAAGTAGAGTGACCTGGCAGAAATTGTCATGTAACATAAAAGCGTTGTCCTCCAAGCGAAGGTCGCTTTCTATCTTTCTTACCATTCTAGCGGTTGTACGTGTATGTATGTGTAAGTGAGCAAATTTTCAGATTTGATAATAGGGATTGTGTGCGGCCAATGAGATAACCTCAATTCTATACAAATGTAAATATAATTTGAACTCTTTTTTTAATTTATAATTCGCTATTTTATGTTTAATTTTGAATAAATTACTATTTTCCTAAAGTATTAAATAAAATTTATCAATTTTAATTCTTACTTTACATTTTTGCATTAAAATCATAATAAAAATATCATGGGCAACGCTTTTTGGTGTGATAAAAAAATAGGAACAATTTCCTCCTTTTTTCGCTAGTAAAATGCATTTACGCGATTCCCCAACATGAAATGAGGGTATGTGGGGCTCAACGGCGCTGAAGGTGCCGGAATACCCACTAAAAAACCAGCGGCATCCTCTCCGTCTAGTCGGGGGGCGCCACGGGATCGCTTGCGCATGCTACCTCACGGTAGTATGCGCAAGCGGCCCCGGAGTTCCCAGATACAGGAAACCCCCTTAGCCCCGGTGGCTGTTAAGGTGCGCATAGAGCCTACACCTTCTTCCCGGTCTTCTTCGACGGATCGAATCAGCGGAGGCATTTTCCTCGCACTGCCGCTCCGCGGCCTCCTTTTGCAACATGACACTCTCGCAGAAGGAGACCATTTCCAACATGGCGTTAATCACGCTCGGCAGCGAGAGATCTCCACCGACTATCGTCGCCAGGGTATGCCTCTGAGGCCCCACGCTGCACACTCCGAAGAATTATTTCGTCCTGACCGATTTCGACCGCGATGGCCAATGTCAAAAAAGATTTGCCAACTACACAGGACGTATTATAGTGCAAAAGTGTGTGCGTAAACACAGGTGCACTCTCATAATCCGATAGTACGGTAAACCGACGCGAACGGTAAAAGTCCAGGTAAGAAGCAGGACCAACTGCTTTACGTGCCTTTCGTGGCACGGGAGTGTGATAAATATACAGAAATATAATCATTAAAAATCTACATTTTAAAACACGTTTTAAGTTAAAAAAAATATCGCAAAGAACTTCGTTCCTCCCGGGGTTCCTCTGATCGCACATTTATTATTATATTTTTAGGTTCCGTCTACGTTTTCTATGTGCTCATGCTCCTCGTACAATGGTCCCACACTTTGATATAGACCTTTTTGAAAAAGTTGGCCCGTTATTTGTTTTCTTATTATTATAATAGGTCTAACGCATGTACATAAGTACACACACATTTTTGTTATTTAAGTTACCTTTCACAATATTTTTCCTTAAGAATAATACAGTAGAAATACTCTTAATATTAATAATTAATAATAACAATAATTATAACACTGCAAATTTATAATAAATTTAGTTGAGAATTACACGGAAATGATAAAATGATAATTGTAAAGGTCACTACTGCGATCGATGTACAAACAATAATAATGGCAATTTTTTTTCCGAAAACTGTCTAAGAAATGAGATACAGCTTATTGTAACAGAGACAGGAGAACGCTCCCATCCTTAGTCCGTGCTGCTTACATGGTGAGAAGTGACACCAAAAGACCCCTGACGGGGATAACTGATCAAGTGTTAATTGATCCAGTTATCGACCGAGGTTGAAAATGATTGAATTACTAATATATCTATTAAAAAATATGGGTTGATGGTTGAAGGGTGAAAATTTAGGGTTGTATGTATTTTTTAATGCCACATAATAAAAAAATAAAAATAAAAGAATACGTCCAAAAAATTCAAAAAAAAATTTTGGGTTGAGCCACCCTTAGCACTTAGGGGTATAAAAATTAGCTATAAACCTATTCTCATACCTACAGAATATACATATAAAATTTCATCAAAATCGGTCAAGCCGTTTCGGAGGAGTATAAACACTAAAACTGTGACACGAGATTTTTATATATATTTTTATATATATAGAAGATATCGAACAATTAATCGATCAAAATTTTCCTCCCTAATAGCTTCTATTCTGTTAGCAAGATTTATTTAAAATTAACGAGAGAAATTCTATAATACTCGTATATTATAATATATAAACATTTATATGTAAATCTTGTTATATTTATATACTTTAATAATATTTATATTCATGGAGAGCGACGATAAGAATGTCACTATGCATTTCGAATATTTGCATTTTCAAAAGTCATGAGGGACATTCATTCTTTCGATTCTTACAAATCTGAGGTTATATCTGAAATGTCATTGTATAATCTGAACACGTCGCAGGAACGAAATAGGTTAACAATTTATAAGGTGACGTGGTGAGTGTAAGTCAATTCATTCTGTCAGCACTTTACGGCGATACGAGGTAGAAATTTCGATGAGACTTCGACGTCATTCCGGATGAAGTTACTATAAAATACATAGGATTCTGAATTACGTTACCAAATTTTATCTCGTGGGTTATAGGGGTAGGTTAAAATTAAGTAATTGACATCACAATGACACAATTGTTTCTGAATTGTGTATTGTTATTTAAGTCTCAGTGAGACGAAAGACCTGAGGGTGTCTCCTGTCAAAACGACGGCCTACGGCATCGTGTCCACCAACGGAGATGGTGAAAGTATGGTGCATGTATCAGTCTTGACTGCCTCGTTGGTCGAGTTGCTAAATATATGGTCGCACATTTTTCCTGAATTCAAATACCAAATCAACAAAAAGTTAGACAATAAAAATTTATTGCGTTTTTCTGTCAAAGATTCTCAGTAGCAGCCCGGAGTCTCGAAAATGGAAGTTTATACGCTCCCGTTCCTTGAAAAGAACGTAAAGGCGTTGTACCAATTAAATAATAAGAAAATAAATAATGGTAATGTAATCCTAACGTCGTTGTTATTCAGGGCGTGCTTAAGTCGGATAACTTTTTATGGTAATTAATCTAGTGCAGGTCTGAAAATTCGAACAATGCAAATATATCGAGATATTAATATACTTACTAACTGGTGGTAGAGCGTTATATATCAACTGTAATATAAAAACAAATATTTGTTATGAACCAAAACCAAACAGCAACTGAAATTCTAGTTCTATTAACGGTACAAAGAATTCAACAAGTTCTGCGAAGTACGCACGTCCGAAAATAGTTAAAGCGCATGATAAACGGCTTTACGTGCTTTCTGAGCTTTTGGTAACTCCAGCACTCTGCCGCCGTTGCCAAGCGACGAACCTTAAATCCACCACAGATGCCGAGGTCTTGGAGCTTTACGCCCTGTTCAGCTTGCTCCAGGACCTGTGCGAACGTTACGCCCTTCTCCGTCGCATCCGGTTGCAGCGTGACTATCACTGCAGCGGTTCGAGGTGTGAGGTGTGAGGTTCTGAGCTATACACTGGTAGACACTGCCAACTTCCAAACTACAGGCTGCGACTTTATAGAAAAACCCAATAATTTTTTATTGGTCCAACATGGGGTTTGATCCTAGAGTCTCAGAATCTGCGACCTCATAATATGCTAGCCACTCGACTTCTATTGGGTTGTTTATTAATGAATTTATTTATACATTCACTGTTTCAAGTAAATATTGCAATTATGTTAGATTGTTCTCTTTATAGTTTAGCGATCTCTAAATAGTTAAAAGCGCTTCGCTTAGTTAAGAGTTAAGACTTGGATAAATTTTCAAATGCTTATAAAGTTTGTTATAGTTTCAACGCAAGAATATACTTAATCATCATATTGTATATAGCGAGCCGGTTGGCGTGGTTGGTAGATACTTGTCTTTCGCGCCGCAGGTCGTGGGTTCGATTTCCACCCAGGACAGACATTTGTGTGCATGAACATGTCTGTTTGTCCTGAGTCTGGGTGTAGTTATCTATATAAGAATATATTTACAAAAGAAAAGTAGTATATGTAGTATATCAGTTGTCTGGTTTCCATAGTACAAGCTCTGCTTAGTTTGGGATCAGATGACCGTGCGTGAATAATGTCCCAGGATATTATTATTATTATTATGTCCCAGGATACAATGGCGTAGTTCATTTATATAATATAATTTGTTTTATTTTTCGGCGACAAACATATTGTGTATAACGCCTTTAGTCCATTTCTTCATTAATCTTCATCTTAAACTAGAATTAACTCTAGACTTGACTTGCAGATTATCACATGCAATTATCTGCCCTTACATAATTTATGTAAATAGGAATTACAAATTTTGAAAAATTAGTTCTGCTGTTATCCAATTCCAAAAATAGATATGTTTATATAAGATATTTCCAAGAAGCTGATCCACTCTCCTGGTTACCGCTTACTTAGCTAAAATACTGGCTAGCAGTTCAGATAGGGAAAATAGCTCCATTGTTCAACCCTACAGAAACATCTTATAGACGACATCTATTTGCCACCTAACGGTAAGTGGTCACCAACGCCCATAGATATTGGCATTGTAAGAAATGTTAAACATCGCTTACATCGCAAATGCGCCACCAACCTTGGGAACTAAGATGTTATGTCCCTTGTGCCTGTAATTAAATAATTTTTATTTTTATTTTTTATGTAAGACTAGCTGTTGCCCGCAGCTTCGCTCGCGCGTGGTCTTTATCTATACTAATATTATAAATAAGTAAAAATAGATTTTTTGTATGTTTGTTTGTAGCGAATAAACTAAAAAACTACTGTACTGTTTTTAAAAACCTTTTTTACCTACAGAAAGATACGTTATCAGCGAGTAATTAGCTGCCCGTCCCGACTTCGTAAGGGTAAAATAAGGATTTTATCTCGTACATTTTTTAATCAATAAGATATAAACATTTACCAATCGATTTATTCGCCCATCCAGTATAGTGTATGTGTGTTCAGTACAGGGCATATAATAATCCTACTTCCTACTAATATAATAAACTCGAAAGTTTGTATGGATGTATGGACGTTTGTTACTTTTTCACGCATAAACTACTGAATGGATTTTAATGAAACTTTACAATAATATAAGCTTAGGAAATACCCATTAATTGATACATATGGCAATAATGGAATATGTTTTCTTTATTCAAACATCACTAACATAATGAAGTTCGTATATTTCTCCCTAAGAGATATTGATATAAGATATTGCGTATTTTGAATTTCATTATTTGCACCCAACTCTTCCAAACAAAAATAAAAGTTTCTAAAAACTTTGAAATTCATGTTTATTAATTCAATCAAAAAACTCAAATAGTATATTTCTATTTTTTTAATTTTTATACTAATGCTTTTACCCCGTTTCTCCCGTTTGGAGTTAAATTTCTAAAAACGACGAAATACGTATGCATAGCTTTAATACTAAATATCATTCTTCTTACACCAAAAGTGACGGAATCCCCATACAAACTTTCAACCCCTTTTTTACCCTCTTAGATTTAGATTTTCAAAAACGCTGAAATACTTTTTTATTTATTTTTAAGCTTGTTCATTAAATTTCATGCTTCCAACTTTAAAAATGATGGGTTTCTAAACAATCGTTCAACTCTTTAGGGGTAGAATTTCCAAAAATCCTACCTTAGTGGGTGTTATAAAATGTATCAACTGCCAAAATTTCAAGTTTCTAACCCCCGCAGTTTAGGCTCTGCGTTAATGAATCAGTTAGGAAGAGTAATAATATTATGTGTATAGATATCAACAAAAATACGTATTTTTTAAAACTTTTGATAGACTCAACTAATTTTGATGAAATAAAGGCTAAACGGAATCTTGAAATAGTTCTTATAATAATTCGGTTATTTCAATTTTTAGACAATTGAAAGATTAGACTGGACATACAGACATGCAGACAGTAAAAAAATTAAAAAAATGATTGCTTTGGTTTTGGTAAATCGTAAATAGCCATATAACCTTTAAAACAGGCAGTTATTTTGAAATACCCGACAGAAACTTCAATTTTATTTATATGTATGGATAATTTATTTATTAATTCGTTTTTGTTATAGATTTATGTTATTTTATGTGTACAATATAAAGTATAAAGTAAAGGAAAAGTTTTTTCTGTCAGAGACTAAATAAAATCAGACTTAACCAAGGCTACTAATTTAATTAAACAAAAAAAGGGAATTAAAACAAATGTTGTCCATTGAACTTGCCATACATCTGAATAAGCTGCTTAAGCTGCCATTTTATGTAGAAAAAGTATATAATATACAAACAAAAGCAGCTATATAACAATTTTAATTAAAGTTTCAAAAGCAGTTATTTGACTGCTCACCAGAGCAGTCAAATAACTGCTTTTGATTTTTAACACTTAACCTACCAAGGTTAAGTGTTAAAAATGAGATGACACTTATAGCCTGTATATATAGGGTTTTCCAATAGGGACGCTTGAACTTTGACAGCTGATTGCGGCCATGTTGTTTGAGTGACAGCTGTCAAATGCAGTGCGACAACTTGGCGAATTTTACGTTGTGACTTGAGCCTGCACCCGTACAAGATCCAGCTGACCCAAGAGCTCAAGGTTAATGACCATAGACAGCGCCGTGTGTTCGCTGACTGGGCATTAGAGCAGTTGGAAGTTGACGCCGATTTTGGCAAAAAAATCATCTTCAGCGACGAGGCGCATTTTTGGATGAATGGCTATGTCAACAAGCAAAATTGCCGTATTTGGGACGAGACCAATCCACACGAGGTTCACCAAGTGGCAATGCACCCGCAGAAAGTGACTGTTTGGTGCGGATTTTGGGCCGGAGGCGTGATTGGTCCGTATTTTTTCGAAAACGATAATGGTGTGGCCGTCACCGTCAATGGTGAGCGATACCGGTCGATGATAACCAACTTCTTTTGGCCTGAAATCGAGAATATGGATCTGGACAACATGTGGTTTCAACAGGACGGCGCTACGTGCCACACAGCACACGCTACGATGGAAGTTCTGCACGATCAAGCGCCCTTAATGGAAAACCCTATATATATATATATATATATATATAGGGTTTTCCATTATATATATATATATATATATATATATAGGGTTTTCCATTATATATATATATATATATATATATATATATATATATACATACATTAGCTAAGTTTCCACCAACAATAATTACACAATCATTAAAATAAACAAAACATATATAAAATCAAACAGCTAAACCATCATAATCAGTAAAGGTGTAGTAAGATATATATTTTTTTATAATCAAATATAATTAATTACTTAATGAAAACACAAATTTAACAAAAACAAAATATAAATGAAATCACATAGCTTAAGCATTATTACATTGAGTAAGGCCAATAAAATGGAGTAAATAAATGATATATATATTATTTATATATTTTTTAACCAAATACAATTAAAAGGCAAGCAAGAATATGACTACAGTACAAAATTTATAACAAACTAAAATATTGAATATTAAGATGGGTTGGTACATTCATTTTATATAAATTAATACATTATTATTTTTATCTTATTTATGTTATTTTTGCAGTGATTTTTTTTTAAATATATAATATCAATATCTGAGTACACTTAATTATATATTATATGTTCGCACAGATCTACTTCTTCCTATTCATGATTATGCTGTCGCAAGCTTGATGTAGCCAAAGACCCTCATTCCTGCTTCCCCTTTCCTTCACAAATCTACGCGTGCTGGCTCTCGATGTCACCGACTAACTGTGACATCAATTCCATCGCGCACGAAGAAATTTGGCAACTTTTTTCTTTGTCGCACCTCTAAAACATGGAATTCGTTACCAGCACACGTGTTCCCCTCCTCTTATGACCCGGGTTCCTTCAAACGAGGCGTGAAGAGGCATCTTGCGGGCCGGCAAGGCGGGGGCGGCTAGTGCAAGTCATTCTTCCTGACTGCACTAGCCGTCGTCGCGTTTGGACTTTACTAGCACTTACCATCAGGTGAAGTAGAGTCATTTGCCATCCCGGGAACTATAAAAAAAAAAAAAAAAAGACCAATTGAATTAAGCTGAGAGATTACAAAATACTTTTATTCGGTTTATATTGGGATGAGGCAAATATAACCACGTTTCACAATTTTGTTCTCTTCTTAATTAGTTGCCCGTCTGACTTCGTAGGAATATGCACATCTTCTCTATTCTGTACTGTGTGTTGTTTAACCCTTTTACTCCCCCTTCATCACTTGATATTCATTGATGATGACGATGATTGACGATAATGACGGTGATGACGACGTCTCAGTACTTTTATTTATGTGCTCCGTATTTTGTTGTTCTATCACTACTATTTTAGCTATCTCTATAGCTTTCTTTAGTGACAGATCAGACCGTTGTAATAATCTTTGATGTTTGGCGAGCTACTCTAACACATATTCGCTGTAAATTTATCACTGACCAATGACTATTAATTCAACGAAATCGCATTTTAAACTGTAATTTTCTAGACTCGTAATATAGTTGGTTATATTTTCGTGTTTGCTTTGTTTTCTCATAAAAAATACATGTCAGGCCATAGTTAAATTTCTCCTCGGTTCGAAATACTTGTTACATTTAGTAATGAGGTTTTCTAAAGTAATTTCTGTTATTTTAATGTTGAACAAAATTGCTATTTTTCTCTATTTACACTTCTTATACATAACCAGTGGCTAATACTCCTTATATATACCCAGAGGCTAATAAATATAGTTCAAAATATGGTTGCCATTTTTTCCGCGTTAAATTGTTATTTATTTCGTTGTTTAGAAAAAACTTCGGTAGGTAAAACGTTTGAATTTTTATCTGCCGTTTTAAAACTTTTGACAGGAAACACGAATTTACGAAAAAATTATACCTATTTAAAGTTTTAAGAAGCGATATACCACGTTTATGTTTAAAGCAAGCACTTCTAAAACCATGTATTATTGTTATAGTTGTTTTTTAGGCTTTGTTTATACACCTATATACTATTTACGTATTAATTATTGTCACTGAGTTAACTGACTTGCTCACACGCAGTCTTAAAGCGTACTGTTATGAAAGATATAAGATGAGATCATAAAGATACACACAATATATATGCAATATTAGTTTTTATGCAAAAACAACACACGAAGCTACTGAAAACACGAAATTGTTAACAAAACTTTTTGATTTTGACAACTAACAGCGCGCGTACTTTTCCTACAGATAATAATTTATTGATTTTTAGTAGTGATACTAAACTTTTAAAAAATAAATAAAGAGATTAAAAATTATAGGACAAAATATAGGATAAAACATAAGGAAAAGTGTATATTACATGTAATATTTAATCTCTTTTCAGTTTGACCATGACCATTTTTTAATAAATGTTCTACGTGTATCTTTAAATTGACATAACTTTATTATTTATGAACCGATTGAAATAAAACAAACACTAAATGTTAAGTGAAGTTAGCCACAATACATTAGTGAAAACCGCACTCAAATCCGTTAAGCCGTTTTTAAGATTAGCGTGCACAAACGCACAGACAAACAGACAAACAGACAAACAGACAAACAGACAAAAATTCTATTAATCATTGTTTTGGGTTCTATTGTGTTTATAATGACCCCCGATAAAAGTTTTACTCATTTATCTTCCATGTACAGACATCGACCAGTTACAGATTTATTATATGTATAGATATAGATGACTCAAACGAGCAGTAGGCTCAACTGATGGAAAGTGACTACCACCGCCCATGGACATCTGCAACATCCGAGGACTTGCAGGTGCGTTGCCGGCTTTTGAGGAAAGAGTACGTTCTCTTCTTGAAGGTTGCAATGTCATATCGGTTCGGAAAAGTCGCCGGCGAAAGCTGATTCCACAGTGATTGTGCGAGGCAGGATTAAATTAATTTTCTTAATATATTGTTTCCTTTTTTAAGTATATCTACAAATATGTTTGAAATAATTTATGCCTGCGGTTTCGCCCACGTGTTTACAGGGGATAGGTTAGTAACACTACGTCATTTTCTGGATTCCTGACAAAGTGTTTGGAAAATTTCATAACAATTAGCTGTGTAGTTAAGACGTAACAAACATATAAACAACCAAATGAACTCACATCAGCATTTATAACATTCGTTACGTAATTTACTGACAAACTAGATTTGAACATCTTGTGTACAGAAGTGCAATCATATTCAGAAATTGAGGTTGAAGTAATGGAAGTGAGTTACTCTAGCTCGTATTTCACTTGTGAATAGACGAATATTAGGATTACCGCAACACTTCCTTCACAATACGGCTCATTATTGCCCGGCACCTAAACTTCACGTTTGACCTTTAGTCCTGAGTAATAATGATAAAGTTGTGTCTGTACGTTATAGTATAGAAATATTATGAAGATTACAGCTAAATACAGATTTTGAAAGAAAACGCTTTATATGCATTGAATATTATACCATTTATTTATTTATTTATATATTTATACTCTCTGTCAGACTCATTTACAAAATTAGGAAAAGGAAACGGTTTTAAGCAAAAAAGACCCAGGAGAAGAAGTATGCCGTAGCAGTGAACGGCATGACACTCTCTTGTGCCGAAATGCCTCCGCCGATTCTCTTGTGTGTGCGTGGCGTGTATTCTAAATATTGCGGGCTAAATAAGTGGTTACCAACGCCCGTAGACATTGGCATTTTAAGATATGTTAACCATCGCTTACATCGCAAATGCGCCACCAACCTTGGGAACTAAGATGTTATGTCCCTTGTGCCTGTAATTAATTTTTTTTTTTCTTTTTTATGTAAGATGACGCAAACGAGCAGTAGGCTCACCTGATGGAAAGTGACTACCACCGCCCATGGACATCTGCAACATCACCTATGCGCCAACCTTGGGAACTGAGATGTTATGTCCCTTGTGAAATTACAACAATAATTAGAAAAATATACGTACAGCTACATTTTTGACTAAGATGTACTAGTATAAAACTGCCTCTTTAAAATCTGTATAGCATATACATGGATGTTGACATAGAATAATAACGCTTAGAAGGATAGTGTCATATAAAGTTTCGCTAAAATTTGAAGTATCTTTAGAATTAATGAGTGCGTAAGTGTCACGTAATTACATTCACCGACACGCACACATACGACCGACACATTACAACTGTGTTGCAAGTGAATACACATTTCCCCCATAAAGCGAGGAAATTGATATTGTTTGAACTTGAATTATGAAATGTGTTTGTTTGCATTTAATTAATTTGAATTATTACGTAGGTTGTATTCAGATGTAACAATTTGTCAGACAATAATATTGGACGTTATCATTTTTTCATTAAAATTAATCAAACAACACTGAAAGGTTTTCTGGTAAATTGTGATAAATAGTAGATTTATATGGAATAAGGACGGGATATGTAAGAAGAAGCAATCAGATTCGAAGGAAAGCTAAAAACGATTATAATTAATAAACAAGTATTATAATTATATATTGCAATATTATTTATTAGCTTTTATTATTATAATGATCTCTTTTTTTATTTATTTAGTATTGCTTTTATTTTATGTATAATCATAAAAAAAAAAGATATAATTATTTGAACAGTATTAATGTTTTATATGTAATTTAAAAAAGTTGAAATAATAATTTTAAATAATTATTACATTTTTATTATTATTAAATATTAAGCAATCGTGGTAAATATATTTTCCATAGCTGGCAACATTTTTATTGTAATGACGTCTTTTGTTTACAAATTATTTTTATGTTTTGATGAATGTATTTACCTAAAATTATAAGCTGCCAAATAGTACTTACATGTAAAATGTGATTTTCTTTTCCTTATTTTTTTTTTATGAGTAGCGTTGTGACACCCTTTTCCTACATAGTAAGTAATTTTTTAATAAATTGCGCGAGACGTTTACTATGACACTTCATCGTGACGGCTAACGTGACGTCAAATGTATTTAGCTTATGCTTTGGGTTATATTGAATGACTTCAATTCGCTTGGGTCTACACTCCTTTTAAGCGTTATATTCTAAGCGTTATATTCTATTCTATGGATGTTGGTATATTTGATTAAGATTAATCGACGTCGGCACTGTTTGATCACTATGGTAGTTGACTCGTCTACTTTTCAACGATGTAGGCTTTTATACTGTTTATTCTGTGATAGCTTGCCACTAGTATCGTATATTAATTTATATGCCGTTCATGCGATCGTTATGAAAAATGGTTTTTATTTGAGCATGAAGTATATTTTAGTGTAAGCCGTATGTTAATAGTTTGCTATCAAATTTAAAGCTGCAATGTGTTGTGTATATGGCATGCGCGTTTAGGCATACGCATTTGGTCATTTGTTATTAATGTAGAATAAATGAGCGCTTACGAATTTTTGATTGAAGGAAAACATTTTTTTATAAGAGTTGAACTAGTTACAATTTTGATTCAATTTCGATTTACGTATAAAAGCAAGGATTGAAGACTTTTACATATGTAAAACCTACATGTTGATCAAAATTTGTTATATTTTGTGAAAATACTTCATTGTTAAAAATTAAAAAATAAATTGTAAAAATTAATAGCCTTTAACTACATTTCAAGTTGGATAATAAATCAAAGTTTCGCATTAATTTTTCAGTTTCGACGAATCCTTCGGAATGAAATTAACATTCATTAATCACAATTTTGTCCGTAGTTCGAAATAAATTGACCGTGAAACGAAAACTTTAGATTAGTTCGAGTGATTTGGATAATCTAATAACGCAGTAAATGTATGTAATGGATCAGTAATGGATTTTACTTATCGAGATAGAATCAGCCCCTCATTTTGCCTACTAATAGTAATATTGGAAATTAGAATATTGTCTTGTTGAAGAATATCAGACAGACGAAGACTACTTGTTTTTTTTTCTAATACTGGCAATTGGGACGTCTGAAGTTAAGTGGACGTTGACGCTGTAAGAAATATTGACTACCAACCTATGTATTACCAACCTTGGGAAATAAGTTATGTTCCTTATGCTTACAATAACAATAACTCACCAATTCAAACGGAAACACGACAATACCAAGTATTACAATTTGTCGGCAAAGTGTGTGTGTAACGTAAATTATCTACTCTTCATGATCTAAATTAAATCAAGTGCAAGACCGACGTATTTACCTTCTGACTCGAACTCCCTCGATATTTATAGCATGAATATTCTCATTAAAATTTTAAGGAAATGGGTGTATTTTGATCAGATACTGTTTACGTGAAAGAATATACAAAGTGTTCCATAAAAGCTGATAAATACTTTTATTACTAAAAATAAAAATAATCTTGTAAACTAAAATTTAATTATTAAGTAAATTTGAATTATCGACTAAAAAATATGTTTAATTATAACCTTTATCTACCTCTATATTACATTTGTATTAAACAGCTGGCGAGTTTGTATTTATTTACGGCTGAATACGATAATCTCAAGTCTATCACTTCGGCTTGGATAGCCCGTTTATTGGGGAAGATTATATGCTATAACTATAATAACGACATACTACGAACCTTAGGAGAGGAACAATAACCGTAAACGTCAGTCAATCTGGCTAACTCTACTGGTCGTTAGTCATGAACTCATAAAATTCATGAAACAATTATCTGAATTTAATCTGAGTGTAACCGCGGATTAGTTGTTAAGTGTCAATAGCTGAAAGGTTTACGGGCCGTCTAGCAATATAAGACGCAAGCTAGATCCTGATCCCTGTGCTATTATTTTCCTCAATCTTAACACAAGATAGTCTAGTTGTTTAGTATGTAGTCACAATTTATAACGCGTGCTGGCTCTCGATGTCACCGCCTAACTGTGACATCAATTCCATCGCGCACAAAGAAATTTGGCAACTCTTTTCTTTGTCGCACCTCCAAAACATGGAATTCTTTACCAGCACACGTGTTCCCCTCCTCTTATGACCTGGGTTCCTTCAAACGAGGCGTGAAGAGGCATCTTGCGGGCCGGCAAGGCGGGGGCGGCTAGAGCAAGTCATTCGTTCTGACTGCACTAGCCGTCGTCGCGTTTGAACTCTACTACCACTTACCATCAGGTGGAGTAGTCATTTGCTCTCCCGGGTTTCTAAAAAAAAAAAAAATTATATCTTCAAATTTTTTATAGTCTTTTCCATAAATACATTTCTGCGTATTTAGAGACACCAACTCGATGTATAAAAAGGTTTCCTAGTAAAAACTAGTAAAATTGCTATTGTTATGTTTTATATAAATTTAATTAATAAACATTTTAAGACATTAAAAGCGAAAGAAACGTTCACGAAAGTACCTACATACTCATGTACATAGCAATTATTATATATTTATTATATATATATATATTTATTTTTATATATATAATACTATATTTTAGAAAAATACAGACACATATAGTGGACCGAAATGTTAGGTATCCAATTATTTTGTTCTTGCTTAGCTTAAAACCTATTGATCTGTAAAGTAAATTCTATAACATTACAATTCTGCAATTACCATTACATGAAACGATCTCATTAGGTCCATTTAAAGCTACGAAAAGGGTCTACGCTTACCGACATCTTTAACCTTCCCTCCATTAAGATATACAGCGTCTCCAGCGCTTTCGAGCGCTATCATCTACTATTAGTTTATAGCTAGGTAGGTGGTATATGAAACAGTATAAATTCGCTAATAGTAAAGCGTCAGGCTTGTCGTATTATGCTGACATAGGTTAATTTATTTTACTTTACGTTGATGAGGGAATGATTATTATAATTGCAATTCACTAGAACCCTGTTGTAATCGCGGCTTGATTTAATCGTTTGAATAATAATTCAAAAGTCTACGTGTTATCTTAATGGTAGGATTAAAAATGTTTATAATTTTTATATCATTATGTTTTAGATAAGTTATGTTCGATTAAAGTCCAAAATAATGTAATAGATTAAAAATATAAAATTTGAAATAATACGTACAAAGCGCATGGTAGTGAAACGTCCAAGTTCTTAAAAATATAACCATAAATGTTTTTATAAGTTACCTATCTTCTATCTCTATATAATAATCATATTATATTATTAATTTTAAATCAAAGCATATCCTCAGCACGGTAGCTCTTATTGCTCGGATCGTTTAAGCAGGTTCATTATATACACTCGTATAGATTAAAATTTTGTGCTCAATTGACAACTCGGATCTTTTTCAGGAAAAATATTAATTATTTAATATTTTATTTTTTAACGGTAAAATGACAACGGCACTTCGAATGAATAGATCAAGTCTCCAATGGAAAAATAGTTAAACCATTTTGTCTATTGAGAATTCAGACTAAAATAAAGTACTTTTGGAATTTTCGGACGTAACATAAGTTCACTTTTTGCTCTTTTAAAAGTCAAAGATAAATAGAATAGAACGTAAATGCTCGGAATTGAATGCCATGAAAAAAGTTTAAAAATTGTTGTATATTTTTATTTTGGAATATTAGATTTAAATTCCATTATGACTTAAATAAATGATTATTTTTTAAGTTCCTTGGAATATATCTTTGCTGGAATTTTGTTTGAGCTATGATACATATGATATATATAAGGTCCTCCAGACCAATTTCGGCCACGGCGGCCAATCTCAAGAGATTAGCCAACTGCGCAGGAGATATTATAGTGCACAAGTGTGTGCGCAAACACAGGTGCACTCTCTATTCCTTAGCTCTCCTAATCCGATGGGACGGCAATCCGACACGACGGGAAAGAGTTCAGGCGCAGGACCAACGGCTTAACGTACTTTTCGAGGCACGGCAGTGTACACACTTCCAATTTCCAGACTCCGGGCTGCTACTGAGAATTTTGACAGAAAAACCCAATAACTATTTATTGGCCCGACCTGGGAATTGAACCCAGGACCACCTGGTCTGCGGCCTTATATCTAGCCACTAGACCAACGAGGCAGTCAATTAATAATATAATGATAATAAAATGAATAAAGAAACAGAGTATTTGAAAAAAAAAAGTTTAAATAGATACACTGGAAAATAGGCCATCTGATAATAATACAAGAAGAAGCGAACAATACATGACTAAGTAGTGTTATTTAGTGGTAAAATAAGTGATACCCACCGTGCAAGCTCTCAGAAGGCCCTACCTAGTACTTGTATAAGTCTACTTGAATAAAGTATGTTTTGATTTTAATTGCTGTTCGAATGATTAAAAAATAATGTAGCCAACCAAATGTTATTATATTAAAGTCAGTCGGCGTCGACAAAAAGCAATGAGAGAAACAAATAAATTCAGATATATTTATATCATAATAAACATAGAATACGTCTTGTTTTGTTTGGCTGTCTGAGTACAAAATAAAATTAGTAGTTTTTAAATGAAGTCGTTATACTAAAAAATAAAAGCCGAGATGGTCCAGTGGTAAGAACGAACTGAGGAGAGCTCCGCCAAGCCACGAGCGGAGCAGAGCACGGGAGAGGCCGCGGATGCGTTATATCAACACGATCCCGCAGTCTCTCCGATCCGTGCCGAGGACGGCCATCGCAGTGGTTTTAGTGGGTAAGTATCCCACATAACCCGGTTCCTCCCCCGAAGGGAGCCGAGTACCTTTTGAAGGTTTCCACTGGGTTAAAAAAAAAAGTGGTAAGAACGCGTGAATCTTAACCGATGATCGTGGATTCAAACCCGGGCAAGCACCGCTGAATTTCATGTGCTTAATTTGTAATTATAATTCATCTCGTGCTTGACGGTGAAGGGAAACATCGTGAGGAAACCTGCATGTGTCAAATTTCATTGAAATTCTGTCACATGTGTATTCCACCAACCCGCATTGGAGCAGCGTGGTGGAATAAGCTCCAAAACCTTCTCCTCACAAAGAAGAGTAGAGGCCTTAGCCCAGCAGTGGGATATTCACAGGCTGTTATTTTTTTACTTTTACTAAAAAATTGTTATATTACAATTTTGATAGCACCTTAGTGAACAAGTGACAAAAATGTTTTTCTCGCATAAAGTTTTTACACACACAACAATTTGAAAACAGAATGGAGAATATTTTTTGAAGACTTCATGACTACTGAAAAATGGTTAACACGTAAAAGCAATAAAAGGTTTTTTTTTGACTAGAATAAAATACTTTATGCCATTGTTATACAATAGTCAAAAGGTATTCAGTATTCAGAAAACATTTACGAAGATGACCTTTAAAACCTTTTTTCTTGAAAAGCAAAAAGTTTCATCTAGAATACTGACTGTTACTATACATTTCTACTTTTAAATCTTAACGCATCCAAAACCATTTAAAGGCGAATTAGCTCTGTAAAAAACCTAAAGCAAAATCATAAAAGACGTCAGTGAGGAAAAAAGGGTTAAAGTCATACTAACACTTTGAGTGTTTGTGTTACACACATAAGTTACGGCAATGCTCGCCGGTCCCTAGTTTCTCTTTATAACTTCCGTTCCTTTTTTTCTCGTGTACCTTTTACAATTACAGCGCAAACCGAGCAAACCGAACGACCATGTTTGCTTAAAAAATTAAGCCGAGCATTTTTCTCTTGCATTCAATATTTATCAAAATTATGTGAGCGTTTAGTAAATAAAAGATTGCTAGCTTCGAAATATATTTACTACACGTAATAATAAAAAGTTGCACCTAATATTATAAACATTTCTAAGAGCTGTTACTACCCGTAGTTATTATTACTCATCACAAATTCTACCGTTATATAGCTGTAGTTAATGTTGTGTGCCGGTTTGAAGGATGAGCAAGCTGGTATGTTTGGTAATCAAATTACTAACAGCACTATTACTTAAAAATAATTGCTAATTTAATTTATTTTAAATAGAAAAAAAATATTATGAGTTAGCACATATAAAAATAAGTTATATCAAATAAAGTTCTGCCTTATTGCGAACTAAAGTTATATCCACCAACTTATTATATCGTATTTTTAGGTTTAGATATCATATTTAATAAATCTTGCAGACTTAGAAACACTTATAGATAAAAAAAAAAGTTTCTGTATTTGTCGACATTATCGATTTGTCTGTCACGTGTCACATTTGTAAAATTTTATTTTTTTATTATTGTATCTGGTAGCAGAGATAAACTTTAAGATTGATTTGGATAAAGTGTAAGGTCAATGTATAGATAATATTATGTTTTGCAATTCAGTCTCGTGTAAAAGACGATAACATATTAGACTTGGTCGGAGGAGTAGTGTATTTATCGTATCAAATATCGTAATAATAAACACACGCTTGTAATTACCTACGTCATAAAGTCAGCTGTGATTTGTAATTTGTGGGTGACCAGTTGTTACGTAAGAAATACTTACATTGAGAACTTAATAAAGGATAAAATTAAATATAAATTAGTGACAAGATAAAAGAAAGTAACGGTGCATTTTATTATAATATCAATAATCTAATCATATTTTGATTCACATATATAATTTTGCGCGTTTCCAAAATGTTTTCCGATTTAAGCAAGTTGTCAATTCATTTTTTATGCATCAACTTAATAAAATTTTAAAACTGACTGACTCTCATACTACGCATAGTCTCATCAGCCCAGATGTCATAATAAATGAGTTTCCTACATAACGTAGACAAATGTTTTCAGAGAAGTTTATCATTTTATAAGCTAGAAATCTGTAAAATAAGGCTTGTGTTTTTCAGTAAAACAATTGTCACAGCATTTTTCAAATCCAACACGCATGCCCATGCAATAATCCATAATTCGCAAAACTCAAAATTTACTGGATAAATCGTTGTGTGTATTTTTGGTTATATCTTCTCAATAAATTAAACAATACATATAGTTTCTGTTAAAAGTTGTAACATTTTAACAGAAACTATATCTTTTTCAATTCAACCTTCAAGATAGATTCAGTTATATTAACTTACGAGGTTATGGTGGATATAGATATACCCATATTTATGACGATTAATATGATTGAGGATCATAGTGTTAATATAAATAGAGTATTTATGACAATTTAAAAGTTTATTTATTAATTTTTCTTAACCTTAGAGCGTGTGTAATACTGAACTTTTGACACAATAAAATATATCACTAATACTATGACTGACAAAACTATCAGGAAAGCACTTAACAAAAGCAATACAATTTCTAGTTCATAGTACTCAGTCCAGTATATGTTCGCAGCAGGTGTGCGCCGATACTCTACGTCACTATGCCGAAGCACGTGTTCCGTCCACCACACGGCGCGCTCCAGCGATGATTGCGGTTGATCGTTCAAAAAGCTGTGTAGCTTAACAACATTTTGACGATAACTGAAATCATAAATTAGAAAACTAATAGATGCGAGTTTATGAGCATCAATATTTAATTTAATGTTACGTGCGTGATATTATCTATTGTCCATGGATTTTCAAGAAGTTTATCATATAATAGTTTGAAACAATATGTAACCTAATATTCTGCTAAATTCTGCTTTATTATCTTGAACAGTCATGATTTGAACAAACTGAGCCTGACATAATTATTTTATGTGTATATTTGTGTTTTTCGCCTCGTTTAAAAGGTTTTATATATTAAAAATAAAGTGGAAGTTATAAATTTACCTTTCATCGTTGATTATAGTTTTAATAGCGTTCATTAGCTCTTCTTCCGTCAGTGTATCTATTGAAAGTCCTTTTCCGATATTAAATTTAACGTATTGCTCAACATTAAACCATTGGTCTCCAAGCATTGGTACGCCAATAAGAGGCACTCCAGCAGTTATAGCTTCATCCGTGGACTGTAAGCCTCCTTGTGTTACAAATAACTTGACTTTTGGATGCCCTAATTAAAAACCAATGAAATCATTTTATAAGTAGTTATAGCTCCAATTCATAATGTAATAAGTTAAAACTTACTTAACAAATCAGACTGCGGCAGCCATTTAGAAATCTTAACATTCTTTGGACGTTCTGGAAGCTCGTCGTTGTCCCATTTCCACAAAACATCGTGATTTAGCTTAGAAAATACATCCGTAAATATCTTCAGCTTTTTCGGCGGAAACATGGACGGTTTAACATTTGTACCAAAACTCACATATATAACTCCATTTTTCGACGAATCTAAATATAATTTTAAGTCCTAGAAATAATTTATTGTAACTATTTACGTATTTGAAAAAATATTTTGTTAACACGTGTTGAAGTTTATTTAACCTTAAAAGTTTCAACTTTTGCTTATTTATATTGAAAAATGGTGTACCTGTGGTAATTTATTCAACTCTTAAGTAGTTTAAAGTATAGTTTTAGAATTAAATTAAAAATGTGATACCTTCGGTAAATCCTGTTGAGGTGTTAGATGCAAACCTCCTAAGTATAGTACATTTGGAGGAACAGGCCGATTAAAGTCCCAAAGAGGATGTATATTTAAGAACAACATCCGAACGTTTTGCCTCAAATCATTCAAATGTGGTATGTTTAAACCAAGAATTGATTTTAATCTTTCATTTTCAACTTGTAAATGTTGCATTAAAATCAGCTCTGTTGAATAATGATAATATAGTTCTGTTATCTTATCCCAAAATGTCAAATTATAAATTCTTCTATGCATTGCATTTGGATATATAAGAGGATGTGTGGCTGCTCCGACCGATTCAAAAGCGGAATTAATTCCACTTAAGGAGCTGAATTCGATCACTGGTGCATTAAATTTATATGAAAAAATAAGAGCTGGTCGTATAAAAGATTCGGTGAATACTAAATCAAATTGATTATTATTATCAAGAAGATTTTGAACTTCAGCTGAATTTAATTGTTTCACGAACATATCTAAAAGGAAATCACAGACCATTCGAAAAAAAACTAGTGGATCTTTTTCGTTTCCATTTTTCGCGATAAAATCCTTGACGAGTTTATAGGAAAGGTCGTGCACATCAATTTCGGTTAGGTTTTGAGGAGCTTGATGTTTTGGAAAAGCTGGATCTGTTGTTATAACTGTAACTTCGTGTCCACGTCTTGCTAATTCTAACATCAATGGACGAAACACAACTTGATGACTTATAGAAGGCGATGGAAAAACTCCTAATATTTTAGCAGTTTCAGCTCCGATGCACATACACAAGCAACTAAAGATCACTTTGAATATTTTCGACATATTTATTTAAATATTGACAAAGAATTAAAATGGAAATGTTTGTGACGTTCCTTATATGATATCTGCCACTTTGGTTTTGTGATAACATTTAATCAGAAACATACGATACTACTAGAATATAAAAATCTTTAAAGGAACTGTGTCTGTACGTAATGATGAAATTTAGCACATTCAATTTTTTCGATTTTACTTCAACACGACTTAAGCTTATAATATTTTTATTGGACATTACTTGTATCATTGCTTTTCCTGGTTCATTTGATAAACCATTGACTCGCATGACTTTGTTTAGTAATAAATTTATTTTATATAATGAGCAAAATAGGGTAAAGAGGCTATATAATAATGGAATGCAACTTCATATTTATCTTCCGTATATATCATATATTAGAGATTATGTATGTATACATATAATGGGTAACACGAAATAAACTGTATATACCTACTCTCTGCTAATGATTATGTATAAAACAACACTTCTTATGAATTTAATTGTACCTACTATGACGCCAAGTTTCAAATCCTTGTTCGTTGATAGTATACTGTAATGTACATGTTAGTGCAATTTTAATTAAGTGTTAATTTTTTTAACGTCGATTTCGGTTTTTACTTTCGATTATTCAAGAACTAACAGATAGGACTTTTAATTACAATCAAAATTTAATGCGTCTGTGTCATGTGTTCTAGAGGGTTCTACCGCGACAATATTAGCGTCATCTTTTGAAAAATAAAGTATTTGATGTTCTACATACATAAATGCTAAATGCTGTTCTGACTCTTAATGGACTAGTATACTCCTTAAAACTCATATAAAAATACAATTAAACGCGTATATCTCACCTTTTTAATAAAAATTGTCGGGAATCAATCTTAATACTTCGGGTACCCCACAAGGTTTAACCTTGAAACCACTCTCTTTTGGTGATTTGTTAATGATCTAGCATCTTTGTTTTCTAACTCAAAAGCTTTATGTTTGTCAGAGGTAAAATTGGTAAAACCAACAAATTGGTAACGGTATGATGTTTCTCTTTTTAAGAAGGTATTATAAGCTGATTCCACGGTGCAGAGTAAAACAAATGTTTTGAAACGATAATTTCAAGACCATTTTTTTTTAAACTTTATTACGTTTGACAGAAAAAAAATCACCACCATTTACCTAAAATAAGACATATACCAAATTTAACAGCTGGATTTGATTTAATGTAATGTATACTACTGGTAACGGCTTTATATAATAGAAACAATTTTTTTTTTTTTTTTTTATATTTTTAGGATCACAATTTAAATATTACCTGTTGTGTAAAGTACTGTGATAATTTTTATCTTATATGAATGAAATAAATAGATCATAGCGTTTGTTAAGGAAAATAAGAGTTTATATATTAATTTTTCTTAACCTTTAAACGTGTGTAATACTGAACTTTCGAAATAATCATATATATCGCTAATATTGTGACCAACAAAAATACCATCAAAGCACTTAACAACAATAACACTATTTTTAGTTCATAATACTCAGTCCAGTGTATGTTCGAAACGGGTGTGCGCCGATACTCCAAGTCGCTATGCCGAAGCACGTGTTCCGTCCACCACACCGCACGCTCCAGCGATGATTGCGGTTGATCATTCATAAAGCTGTGCAGTTTAACAATATTTTGACGATATCTGAAATAATAAATTATAAAAATATAAAATATAAGGCTTTACAGTTAAAAAGTCTCAGAAAAATAGTTTCTTCAACAATCACCATGTGAAAGTAAATTCAACAAGGTGCGATTTAACATAAAATATGAATGATATGCCAAAAAGAACACTTTTATAGCTCTTATATTGATATACAGGGTTATTTGTCGACCCACGACCCAGCAACCTTGCAGGACTAGATAGCTAACACCATAAGTAACAACTTTTGTTTGACAATCAATAAATACATATGATTACATTTCTCTTGATGTAGACACGACATGCGCTTATTAGTAACTATAAATTAGCGTTTAGCCAACGACAGCAACAGAGACCAAGCTTCGAATTTTGTTTTTTTTTTAGATAAAGTCCTTCAAGCTTACGAAACAGTTAAAAAAAAATTAATGGTGCTACAGGACGATCAGTAAAAATATCATAATTACAGTACAGTAACAGCCTGTGAATGTCCCACTGCTCTTTTGAGGAGAAGGTTTGATTATTCCACCACGCTGCTCCAATTCGGGTTGGTGGAATACACATGTGACAGAATTTCAGTGAAATTTGACACATACAGATTTTTTTTAAGGCATCAACAAAAAAATTAAATTTTGATTTTATATTATAGCATAAATCATTTAAGAAAATTTAAAAAATAAAGGGCCTAAGTGTGAACCTTGTGGTACTCCTGAAGCTACCTCATTTTCTGCTGACCTAAAACCACGAATATTAACTAATTGTGCACGTTTATGTAGATAAGACTCAACCCATCTCAATAAAAAACCATGAATTCCATATGTTCAATTTTTTTCAATAATAACCTGTGGTTCACAACATCAAACGCTTTCCTGAAATCAGTGTATATTGAATGAACCTCTTTTTTCTTATCTAAGGCATCGGCAGTTGATTACAATTTATATATTTACGTGTATGGCCTAATATTTCCCTATGCACAATGGGCTCAAATATCTTACCACAATTTGATAGTAATGAAATCGGACGATAAGCAGTTACATTACCTACGTCACCCACTTTTGATGACAAATGAGCTTTCTTCCACATGGATGGGAATATACACGTCTCTAACGACTTATTAATTGTGGTTAAGGGCTTATACAATTTTTTTAGAAATAATGGAGGTAATCCATCGGGACCGGATGATTTGTTCGTATTTAAAGACTGAAAACATCTCAAACCGTCGTCTTCTTTTACGAACAATTTACTGAGTGACAAAACGTTGCCGATTACTAAAATCTGGTGTTGGCAGTACTGAGTATGCATGACCTAAATTATATGTATTTTGGAAATGTTTAGAAAAAAGGTTAGCTATGCCCTGTCCACCCACTGCTTTTTCGATTCCTAGGGTCATTTCATTTGGAATTACAGTACAGTTACTCATTTTACTTTTAAAAAAGTGCCTTTAAGACCAAGTCTGATTATTTTTGTATTATTAATTAGGTACAGAAGTTATAAAAAAACGTTAATTATCTCAGATATAACAATAAATTAAACGCCTTAGGAAGTAATTCAATATAAGTGTTTTTGTTTTCATTCTCTTAGTTCATTCTTTTTGTAATTCTATTTTACTCTTTAAGTATATAAAATTCCTACCATATTTTTATTTTATTTACATAATAATATCATGAACAAACTATTATAACACATAAATGCCCTTAATCAGTGCACACATTGAAACGAAGTATGGTTATTTTTCCTGTACTATAAAATAAGGTTATCTTTCTAGGGTTAAAGAGTGCTTATCGCAGTCCGGACACACCCATTTAGATCGTGAGATCACAGTAGTTTCATTATATTTCACGCATTCCTGCTGATAATGATTGGACCAATTTGTGGACAAACACTTGATACGCTTTTGAGTTACCAGAATACTCGCAGTACATAAAGAGCATAAAATCATTTTCGGAGGTGTAAAAAAAGAGATAAAATACTAGTAATGAAAAAAAAATGATGTGAAAATAAAAAAAATAAGACTTTTAATGTATAGACGACACCGTTCGGCCAATGTTGAATTTATTAAAGTAGCGAAATACTGTATTATTCCTTCAACGAATATTGTTTTATATATTATTTGTTTTCTTTTTGTAAGTTGCACGTAGGTAACCACTCTAGGTAATAGTAAACTTGTGCACACCGGCATTCACTTCATAACTAAATGTATTTTAACACATATCACTTGAGTTCTTTTTAAATATTTTTCCACTATATGTAGAGTGTCCATAAGTAATTTAAATAGTATAATGTTTTCACTTAACGCAAACTTTTTACGGAAAATAATTTAATTTAACTGAGGAGCAAGTATAGTACGTTGCTATCGAAGACGCGACGCGATGATAAAAGATAAGATACATAACTTTTACTGTAGTTTGTATCTTAACTAAAAATACATAATGAAACTGTTCATACACTCAGCAAAAAATCGATATAATTGAAAGATAAACTAAAGCTATAATATAATATGGTAAATATTATCGTCAATCACAATTTTAATAGAATCCATAAGTTGTTCTTTTGTCAGTGTTTCAATAAAAAGTCGTTTTCCAATATTAAATTTAGCATATTGCTCAACATTAAACTATTGGTCTCCAAGCATAGGTATACCAATAACAGGCACTCCAGCAGTTATAGCTTCATCCGTGGATTGTAAGCCCCCTTGTGTTAAAAATAGCTTGACCTTTGGATGCCCTAATTGAAAATCAATCTAATCATTTTAAGTATTTAGAGCTTGCTTGCCAAATGTCACAAGTTATAACATTAGGACTTACTTAATAAATCAGATTGTGGGAGCCATGTAGAAATTTTAACATTTTTTGGAAGCCTTGGAAGCTCATCGTTGTCCCATTTCCACAAAACATCGTAAGTTAGTTGAGAAAATACATCAGTAAATATCTTTATAGTTTCTGGTGGAAATACGGATGGCTTAACATTTGTAACAAAACTGACATATACAACTCCAATTTTCGAGGAATCCAAATATGATTTTAAGTCCTAGAAATACATTATTATAAGATGCGTATATAATGTTGATTCACTTAACTAGATGAGATATTTATTCAACTATGAGGTTCCAAGCTACTAAGAAATTCCAACATCAATGGACGAAATACAACTTGATGACTTATAGAAGGCGTTGGAAAAACTCCTAATATTTTTGCAGTTTCAGCACCGATGCACATACACAAGCAACTAAAGGTCACTTTATATATTTTCGACATATTTATGTTAACATCGATAAGTAAATGGAATAGAAATATTTGCGACGTGCCTTATGATAACTGCCGCTTTAGTTTTGCGATAACACTTAATCATAATTTTTTTATATATATAACTAGAAAATAAAAAATTGTAACGGAGCTGTGTTTGTACGTACCTAATGATGAAATTTGACATATTCACTTTTTTGCTTTTACTTAAGGGTCTTCTTTGACGTTCCGCCGCACGAAGTTTTACGTTTTTAGCGCTACTGTCGCAACTATCGAGGCTCGGGCACGGCACGCACACATATACGTATGCAGAGTGGGGTCGTCGCACTTTTTTTTCCTAAACTAAATTTTAACTTTATTGTCACTGATTTTGAAATGTTGTCAAATACATATCTATAGCGTTGAGGTGAGTAGTTTGGTATAAATAAACTTCTTGATGTCGTAATGTGGAATAATAAAAAAAATATTGACGAAAGACGAATGTGGAATGCTTTATTAAAAAACGGAACAAGTATATATACAAAAAGTGAAATAAAAATAGATCAATAGGAATACAAGAAAAACATTATATAAACATTATTGAAACTTGTAAAGAAAAATGTTATAAAAATGTATAATCCCTGAATCGCGGTATTGAAGTTTTTAACGCAGCTTATTATATATACAAGCGGTCTACCAATTGGAAGTGTGTTCTTTAGTGTGATGCCACTACTGTTCTTAGATCACAATTACAAGGATTAGATTTATTAGGATAGTACTTCGTTCTACGCATTTCCACTTGAGTACTATATTGCCCGCTGAGTTGAGAGTCAGTAATTTACTGACTAATGAGGGTTTGTTAGGTGAGCCATCACGCGTGTTTCGTTTTATGCATAAATGGGATTTGGTCATTTTTATTATTTAGTGTTCAAAACACTATTTATAAATACTTTGTTTAGTTTTACGTTATCAATGAAAATAAGAATAATTTGAATTTTTACGACAGTAAATTTATTGCCTCAGTTGTTGTTTTACTGACCAATATAACTAGGAAATGGACGAAATAAGTAATTATATATATAAATATTTCAAAAAATTATATTTATTTATAAAAAAATTGCAATGTATCATTATATATGAGAGTGTTATAATTATGTAACTAGTTAGAATTTCAACTCGAGTTATTTTTTGTTTTTTTATCAAACTACAAAATATACAAAATATTATCAGTAAAAATATCGTATCAAATGATAAAACACTAAAAATACCAAAAAAAAAAACAGAATACATAAGCCGGTGCGCGTCCTAAAATTTATGATGAACAGTCGGTGACAACTAAAACGTTAAAATAAATACTAAATACGCTATTTACGCACACATTGATTTTGTGTAAGTAAACGGTTCGATCGCGATCTATCAATGCGGCGCAAACCGACGTGCTCTCACTTCGGAGGCGCGTGGCCGACTGGTCTGCGAGGGTTATCGGCAGCTCGAATAAGAAAACGCGTACAATTTCATTGTAATTTATTATAAGAAAAAATAAGAAAATGTTTATTAAAAAATGAAGACTCCAGACGTTTCTTTATAGTTTTAACTTTATTATTTGATAAAATTCATTTCTAAATTCTCGACGATTACGATAATTTCGTCTCAATAAGGAAGTGCGATTTTACACGTTTTAGTGATTTTTCTGATTTTTTTTACACTTATCCATAAACATTATCTTAAATTCGAATGCTTCACACGTAAGTTAAATTCATTGGCTAACTGTGTGATTTATTTCAAGGTTGTGGAGCATCGCTTTCTATATAATTCTATCGAAATCCCGACCTTCGAATCTCCGCAAACGTCAAAGAAGACCCTTAAACGTGACATAATAGTACGAGATCCAGCTGCAAGATCACTGCGTTCATAGCGTACACAGTCCAAATCTAATTCTTATGAATAATTATAAATGGGAGAACATATTTTTGCCAGGTTGCCAATTAAAATTTGCCCGCGAGTACTTTTAATTAAAATAATATTTTTTGATATTTTCCAAAAAAATTCATTCACTTGTTATAAAAATAAACTACAATCCACTCCATAGCAGTGTATGTAAATAACTCGGAAAGGTATGGTTGCTGTTACCCAGTCGGCCGCAACATATTCGCAGCCAGGTTTAAACAGGTCATATTTTGTTACGTTGATACGTTCAAAACTTATAAATATCTTTTATATATCAAATTGAAGCAATTTTTTTTTCTGTGCATGACAAAATACCTCTGCCTGTGTAAAATTACCCGCAAATTGGGGTTGCTTGCTGTTAAAGATTGATCAAAGTGAAAGAGAGCGTGTTACATCGGTAGCCAGACGAGGATAGCGATATAAGCTGATATTAATAATTATTGTACTTTCCTTCATTTTTATCATTGTTTTGTGTTTCACAGACGACAAGAACACGCTGATCACAGATGAAATGTGGGCACAATTTGTTCCTGACTACAGTGATGAAGCTGGATCTTTGCAATCAGCAGCAGTGTCATCGTGCTCATGAAAACTTCGGCATCGAGGACGCTGTCCTGTCTGGAGTGGCTGTGTTAGGAATGTTTTCCAAAGGGGTGGAGACTAGTGGCTCGACTTGATCACGCGATGGTAATCGTGGTCCCCACCATGCCAATGGCCCTGCCGAGCTCACCGGCAGACCGGGCTGGCATTACTCACTCTGGCTTGGACTCTCGGTTGAGGCGGATATCTCATAAATAATATTTCAGTTGCTCAGTATTGATTCGTTTATTCTATTTTTGTGTATAAATTGTACATGTCGATATAAGTTTACTTTATTGTGGTATAGTCGTTTTAATTAATCTTTTTAAGAAACCTATTTCTATCCTGATTTCTGAAAATATATTTTGACGAAACATATATTATAAAGATATAATATTATAAATATAAAAATTCAGACATTTTTACATTTCCCTAGTAATAAATTTCATTTTTTAAAGGAGACCTTAAGATCCCTCCAAGTAATTATATGTTTTATCTGGAATCATCGTATTAAGGAAATAAATAGTTTATTTATTAATTTTTCTTAACCTTTAAGCGTATATAATACTGAACTTTCGACACAATAAAATATATCGCTAATATTGTTACCAAAAAAAATACCATCAAAGTACTTAACAACAAGAACACTATTTTTAGTTCATAATACTCAGTCCAGTGTATGTTCGCAGCGCGTGTGCGCCGATACTCTACGTCACTATGCCGAAGCACGTGTTCCGTCCACCACACGGCGCGCTCCAACGATGATTGCGGTTGATCATTCAGAAAGCTGTGTAGCTTAACAACATTTTGACGATAACTGAAATCAAAAATTAGAATAATATAAAAGTTAAGACAGTTGATAGCCTCAGAAAATTGGTTTCTACGTTCATCACAAAGCTAAAGTAAAAACAAGACGCGAACAACATAAAATATGATATGCCCAAAAATATTTAAGGGCACTTTCAGAGCTCTACACATTAATACATTTGGTTTGTTGTTGTTTCTACTAAAATACTTTAGTCTATTCCAAACACAATAGGAGTAGATAAAAACAAACCATAATTTTAAATATTCCAAGTGATTTGCTGATAAATAACTCCGCTATATTATGCACTTCAAATAGTTCTTGATTAATATACCTTCATTTGTAATATAACAATATTCCACTTAACTACTTAATTCCACTTTAATTTTAACTTCAGTCTCGAAAACAGGCGACATTCAAGACGCCATTTTTTGATGAACTGATAATTAATGTTAAAGTTTCGAGCGAGGACAACGAATGAATTTTTATAATTAAAAATATATATTATTTTAGATTTGTCACAAATTTTAAATTTGCTGAATTAGATATTTGTTTATCAATTTGTTTATAACAGATAACATGAAATATTTTTAAAAAAAAATTAATTAAATTTCAAAAATCTCAAAATTTAGATTACTTTCATGAAAACAAAACAAGAGTATAAAACGTCTCTGATCTTTCTTATTATGTGTACGGGTAACTATTCGGAATTATCAAGTTTTCTATTACGATCTGGCTTTTTTAAACGAATTGTGTTTGAAACTGATTTTGTATTTACGACTTTTTACTTTTGCCTACTTAAACTTAGGGTAAGTTTTACATATGAAATTAGCGTTTTGTCGTACTGACCACTTTGATCTGAAATATCTCCTTTTTGGTTAAGAATTCCAAATTCAAATTTATAAATTCATTTAGCTGGTACATTTGAGTTTTGAAAACAGTCATTCATTTGTTTTTTCCTCATTAGTTTTTTCTTTGGTGTCGCTTATTACCACACAATGGAAAACATGAAATATCGGTATATTTACGAGTGCGAGTTCTACCGTGGCACCAGTGCTGCAGAAACAGCTCGAAGGATTAATGATGTGTACGGTGCTGGTGTCGCAAAAGAAAGCACGGTCCGTTTTTGGTTTCAACGTTTTCATTCTGGAGATTTCGACCTTCAGAACCAACCCCGTGGACGGCCGGAGACCAAAGTGGAAAATGAAGAATAAAAGACTATTGTGGAAGCGGATCCATCACAAAGCACTTCAGAGATAGCTGCAGGCTTCGGGGTTAGTGATAAACCTGTATTAATCCACTTGAAGCAAATCGGGAAAGTAAAAAACTTGAACGATGGGAAAAAGTTACTTGTGAGCGCCGGTGTCATTCACTACGGCTTTCTAAAATCTGGCCAAACATTTAAGGCAGATATCTATTGTCAGCAACTGCAAATCATGAATGAAGAACTAGCTGCTAAACAACCGGGATTGGTCACTCACTCTAGGCCACTGCTGCTTCAGGACAACGCAAGACCACACACTTCACAACAAACAACCACTAAGTTAGATGAGCTACAATTGGAATTTCTGCGACATCCACCGTACTCCCCGGACCTTGGTCCAACAGATAACCATTTTTTCCGGAATTTGGACAACTTCTTACAAGGAAAAAAAATTCAACTCCGATGCCCCCATGGCTTTTTTTGTAAAGGGATCAATGAAATGGACCTATGAGATGGACCTATGATAAGTGCATAGATAACAACGGTGCATACTTTGATTAATTAAATAAATTTACAAAAAAAAAATTGACCTTATATTCCTCCCGTATAAAACGCAAATTTCATATGTAAGGACCTAATATAAAAATATAAAAAAAAAAAAAATATATCGTGTTAACTCAAGGTCAATGTTGTTTATTTATCTTCTTTCCTATTCCCATAGAAATCTATACTATATAAATCTATTGGGTCTGTCTGTACATTTTTTTTTCACCCAATTTTGTGATAAATAATCGTTTTATGATGCAGTGATTCACATTATACTATTTTTTTTTATTTTTCTCTGTCTGTCTGTATGTCTTCTTATAACTCAAGAATGGCTTGACCAATATTGATGAAAATTGATACACACAAAGAACATGTAATGGCGCAAATTTTAGGCCATATATAAGATCGGTAAACCCTAGGGTATCTTATCAAAATTAATTTCAAATCATTAATTACATATTTCTTTACCAGTAGCCATACATGTGTGTGGCCACGCGTGTGTGTGTATGTTTGTGCACATTTTCCTATCCGCCTACCAATAACACAAAAAACAGATTTGTCTTTTATCGATTACAAATTCAGAACTTTTGTACTTAACACATGATAACAGTTAAATAAAAATTGAAGATAAATAAAATGTAAGATGTCTTACCTTTCATTGTCAATCACAGTTTTGATAGCATACTGAAACTGTTCATACACACAAAAATTCAATATAAGTGAAAGATAAACTAAAATTATTATATTTACCTTTCATCGTCAATCACAGTTTTAATAGAATCCATAAGCTGTTTTTTTGTCAGTGTTTCAATTAAAAGTCGTTTTCCAATATTAAATCTAACGTATTGTTCAACATTAAACCATTGATCACCAAGTATTGGTATACCAATAAGAGGAACTTTAGCGTTTATTGCTTCATCCGTCGACTGTAAACCCCCTTGTGTGATAAATAATTTGACTTTCGGATGCTCTAATTGGAACAGCAATGCAATAATTGTTAAAATTGGATACAAGTATGATTATTGAATTCAATAAAACTACAATGTTTATTATAACAATAGGACTTACTTAACAAATCAGACTGTGGGAACCATTTAGAAATTTTAACATTCTTCGGACGCCCTGGAAGGTCATCGTTGTCCCATTTCCACAAAACATCGTAAGTCAGTTGAGAGAATACGTCGGTAAATATCTTTAACGTTTCTGGTGGAAACATGGATGGCTTAACATTTGTACCAAAACTCACATATATAACACCAGTTTTCGAAGAATCTAAATATAATTTTAAATCCTAGAAATACGTTATTAAGAATATAATAATGCAATTCAATAAGCATATATATATACATTGTGTTTAACGAGATGTGAAATTTATTCAACTCTAAGTACTTAAAAGTATAGTTTTAGAATTAAATTAAAAATGTGAGACCTTTGGTAAATCCTGTTGAGGTTTTAGATGCATGGCTCCTAAGTATAATACATTTGGAGGAACAGGCCGATTAAAGTCCCAAATAGGATGTACATTTAAGAACAGCATCCGAACATTTTGTCTTAAGTCATTCAAATTTGGTATATTGGAACCAAGAATCGATTGTAATATTTCATTTTCAGTTACTACGTGTTTTGCAAAAATTATCTCACTTGAATAATAAATATATAATTCTTCTATCTTTTCCCAAAATGTTAAGTTGTAAATTCTTCTTTGTATTGCATTTGGATATATAAGAGGGTGTGTAGCTGCTCCAATCATTTCCAAAGCTGAATAAATACCACTCACGGAGCTAAATTCGATCACTGGCGCATTAAATAAATATGAAAAAACAAGCGCTGGACGCATGTAAGATTCAACAAATATTAAATCAAAATGACTGTTACTGAGAAGAAGATTTTGAATTTCAGCAGAAATTAACTGTTTTACAAATACGTCTAAAATAAAATCACTGATTATGTGGCAAAGTTTCAGTGGATCCTTTTCGTTTCCATTTTTTGACACAAAATCCTTGATATAATTATACGATATATCGTGTACATCAATTTCGGTTAGGTTTTGAGGAGCTTGACCTTTTGGAAAACCCGGATCTGTTGTTATGACTGTGACTTCATGTCCACGTTTAGCCAATTCCAACATCAATGGACGAAACACAACTTGATGGCTTATAGAAGGCGTTGGAAAAACCCCTAATATTTTTGCAGTTTCACTCCCAACGAACATACACATGAAACTAACAATCACCTTAAACATTATAGTCTTATCGTGTGCTGACATATATAATACTGACAACGAAGTGGAAAGCAATCCATTGTGACGTGCTTTATAATATGATATCTAACACTTTAATTTTGCGATAACATTTAACCGCTAACAATTAATGTTATTTAAAATATAAACCCGTAACGATTTTTGTTTATTTTTGTCGCAGTAAGAACGCATTTACTCGTTTTCCCCACATAACAATCAAGGCACCGGAAAACCCACTAAAAACCAGCGGTATCCTTTCCGTCTGGTCAGGCCCGTGACTTCCCGGCGGTCGACCCTCCTATGCGGGGCTCCATTTCGAAGGTGTTTCTGGTATACAGGGAACCCACTTAGTCCCGGCGGCCATTTAGGCGGAGGAGAAGGTGCATATAGCGCCGACGGCTCCTCCCCGGTCTTGTTCGACGGATAAAATCTGCGGAGGCAGCGAGAGATCTTCGCTGACTATCGCCGCCAGGGTATGCCTCTGAGGCCCCCACGCAGGACACTCCGTCAGGGTGTGGTGCGCCAGTGGCCCACCACACTCGTTGCAGGAGGGCGATACCTCCCGCCTCGCTGTCTTGTGCAGGTACTTACCGGCCGGCCGGCCGGACGTTGGGTAGGAGGCGGCCCAAGGCAGCAGCAGCGTTGATAAGCTTCGGGCCCAGTTGGACAAAGTGCTGCCCGAAGTTCCATCTTCCATCCAGGATCAGTGATACCTCATTTGGGCCATGAAAATTTCGCCCCGTCGCGGTGATGAGGGTATCATCTGCGTAACAAAACACCCCCATACCGGGAAGGACGGGACCTCTCAAGAGCCAATCGAAGCCGATGTTCCACAGAATTGAGCCGAGAACTGACCTCTGTGGAACGCCGCAACATACTCCCGGACCAACTTCCCGCCGTGCTCCGCCCAGACGACCTCTGTCCTGGAGGTACGCCTCCAACAGTCTCCTCAGATAGGTCAGCATCCAATGTTAAAAGACTCGGACCGACGTCGTCGAGGTGTTGAACGAGACGGGCTGCGAGAATTTTCTTAAACTACATGCCCGTCTCGTTCAGCAGCACTATCGGCCTGTATGCCGAGAAGGAACTTGGCAGTCGCCTCTCCTTAGGTAACATCACCAACTTCTCCTGCTTCCGAGGCTTCGGAAATTGCTCGCTGTAATAATAGATGTTTTACATCAAATGGTAGTAATTTATTCAATTTAAAATACTCTGACTGTTTGGTAATGTTGCTTTCTCTATATTGCTAGGTAGTCACTGGTTGATAGCCACTCATTTGCTTATAAATTAAATACATATAGTAATATGTATTACTAGCTGCCCGTCCCACGTACGGGTAAAATAAGGATTTTATCCTGTGAATTATTTAATCCATATGAGATATAAACATTCACCAATCGATCTATTCGCCCATACAGTGGAGTGTATGTGTGTTCAGTACATGACATATAATAATCCTACTTCCTACTAATATAATAAACGCGAAAGTTTGTATATCGACGTTTGTTATTCTTTCACGCATAAACTATAGAATGGATTTTAACGAAACTTTACAATAATATAACTCATACATCAGAATAACATATAGGCTGTAATTTATCAAGCGATTGAGTAAATTGGCCAAAATATAACAATAAGTGTCACGTAAGTCGGAAAATTTCTCCTATTTGCAAGCCATACTGGCATGCGCTGCAAAACCGTAATCTAGTTACACGAATATAATATATAGTGGAAATATATCTCTTATATAATTCTACAAAAAAGTCCGCGACAGCATATATTTATCTTTTATGTGTAAGCCATTAACGCTAAAATAGTGAATCGAAAATACAATCAAATTTTATATTTATTTCCAAATTGCACATTTTGTATTAACAATTGATTTTTAACAATAAAATAATAAAATATAAAACGAATAAAAAATATCACTTCTGATATTTAAAATTTTAAAGTAGATAAACTTTGTCTTTTCCACTATGTCATTTGGACAAATATTTTAAAAGTCACGACGATGACAAAGTGACTGCGCGGTACTATGCAGCAGTACACTGCGGGAGTGGTGGGAGAAGAATTCGGTCATCGGCTCATCGCCGGGTATGCGACCCGTATGCAGGCAGCTGTCAATATGGTTGTCCGTTTTGGGATTCTTCAAGGCACTATACCTGTATGTAATGTAATAGCTGGGTTTTATAGTGCCACGCTGCATACCTTCGGGTTGCAGCGGAATGGGTCGGCATGCCCAGCCGGAAGTACCACTCTCTCACTTAAAATCCGGAGTCCCGGAAGCGGAAATAAAAAAATAGTCCGATACGCTTGAAATTTACTATTTGTGTTTCTTGATTGAATTGATACACATATATTACAAAGTTTTTAGAAATTCCATCCAAATGGGTGGCAATTTGTTTATTTTTGTTTTGAAGAGTTAGAACCTTCGCACATATTCGTTAAAAAACTTCATACACATACTTCTGAGTGCAAATAACAAAATGCTAAACACACAATGTCTTAATATCAATATGTCCTAGGGAGGTGCAAGTAATACATTTTTTTAAACGGACATCACTATGTTATTGATACTATGTGGCGAGCGATAGTGAGAACTGTTATCACATGGACAGTTTTTATGCTGCATGCTCCAGAGTGAGCTCTGCCTGTAGCTAAGTAATTTATGCCCCCAAAACGAAATACCGCAAATGTCTTTTTTTGATATAGGTAGACAGACGGGCAAATGGGCCACCTTAAGTTAAGTGATCACCACTGTCCATAAACAATGGCGATATAAGAAACATTAACCATTCCTCACATTGCTAATGCGCCACCAACGGTAGGAACGAAGATGTTATGTCCTATGTGCCTGTAGTTACACTGGCTCACTCATCCTTCAAAAGCGGTACGCAACCATACTAAGTATTGCTGTTTAGCGGTAGAATATCTGAGCTACCACCGTTTACAAAGAGGTGCTTCGATTATTGATTATAATTAAAATTTTCAGTGATTCGAATAATTTTGTTTTGTCTGAGTTTGATAGAATAAAAAAATAATATTGGTACGCTTGCTCATTTATAGTTTTAACTATACCCAACGGTTTAGATAAATGGCGAAGTATTTAAACAACATAATCGTAAATCGGAATATTTATATAAATTAAATTTTACTTCAAGCCATTTAAGTGACTATAAAATATATTAAGTCAAACTACAAGAATTCATAATATGTCCACTGATGATTGTATTATAAAGAATAATCATCAACTTAAAAATAATAAACAAACCCTTACTAAACTTTTTCTTACCAGAATGACATTTCATGCCTCTTACTTTAAAATGACAGACTTCCAAACAAACATTTATCCTTTACTTATATTTAAGCGCGGGCGAAGCCGCGGGCAACGGCTAGTAATATTAGTATAGATATAGATTATGCGCGAGCGAAGACGCGGGCAACAGCTAGTTTATCAATATAAATATCATGAAATCGGTTACTACGGCAATACTGTTACTGATGTTTGGTATGGGCTCTCCTACATATAAATGAGAATGAAATATGTGATAATTCCGTTTTGGATGAGAGTTGAACAAAATCCGTTCTTAGGTGAACTCTACTCGCCGAAAGATCAAGTCTCTACGCCTTATGGTTCTAGAGATATCGTGATGAATCAATATATCGGTGGAAATCTCTTATATATATATATATATATATAGATTTATTATCTTTTCTTAACTTATTTATTAACTTTTTTTAACTTTAAAGCGCATGTTATGCCGAAATATTGAAGCAAATAAATATATCGCTGATATTGTGACAGACAATACTACAATTAAAGCACTTAACAATATCAAAACTATTTTTAGTTCATAATAGTCAGTCCAGTGTATGTTCGCAGCGGGTGTGCGCCGATAAGTGACATCCCTATGCCGGAGCACGTGTTCCGTCCACCAAACCGCTCGCTCCAGAGATGATTGTGGTTGATCATTCATAAAGCTGTTTAGCTTAACAACATTTTGACGATAGCTGAAATTAATAAATAAACCGAAAAAAAATATTATAATATAAATAGAAAGAAATATGTTATAAGTTTGAAGTTTCATCTTTATTTGTGTGATGAGTGTGGACGACCTATGGAGATAGAGTAAATAGATGAATCAATATTATCAATATCAGCGTTGTAGGTGTAATTTATGATTCATAAAGCTGCGTATCTCAACGACATTTTAAAGTGAATTAAATATCTAGAATTAGTGAAAAGAAAAACATTATATTCATTTTTTTCTGGGTTTAGATCATCGTTGGCGTGAATATATTTTATTGAGAATGTAATTCGAAAGTTATGATCTTCGAAAATCATTCTAAGCGCTATTTTTACTTTTATTAATGTTTGTTTGCTCAATTCATTGTGTACTAAATAATAGTAACATGTACCTTATATCGTTTATTATAGTAGTAATTGCATCCATTAGCTGTTTCTCTGTTAATGTTTCTATTAATATAAGTTTTCCAATATTAAATTTAACGTATTGCTCAACGTTATACCATTGGTCACTAAGCATTGGTATACCAATAAGAGGCACTCCAGCAGATAAGGCCTCATCCGTAGATTGTAAGCCCCCTTGAGTTATAAATAACTTGACTTTAGGATGTCCTAATCGGAAAAGAAATGCAATTAAAAATAAAATTTTAAAATAATATAACTTATCTGTTATCGTTAAAAATATCATTTATAATCAAAACTATTTATCTTAAAAATAAAACTTTCGATTCTTACTTAACAAATCAGACTGTGGCAACCATTTCGAAATTTTCACATTTGTTGGACGTCCTGGTAGCTCATCTTTATCCCATTTCCATAAAATATCGTACTCTAGTTGAGAAAATACATTGGTAAATATTTTCAGTTTCTCTGATGGAAGCTTCGAAGGCATAACATTTGAACCAAAACTCATATAAATGACTCCATGTTTTGAAGCATCTAGATATGATTTAATATCCTGAAAATATATGTATATATGTATAATTTTATTCTTCTGAAAATGTTGTCATCATTATGATTTTAAATAATATTAACATTAATACTTAATAATGAAATATAATACCTCTGGTAACTCATGTTGAAGTTTTTGATGCAAACCTCGTAAATATAACACATTTGGTGGAACGGGACGATTGAAATCCCAAATAGGATGTACATTCAGGAACATAATCTGAACATTTAGTCTCAAGTCATTCAAATCTGGTGTATCTGGACCAAGAATTGATTTTAATATTTCATTTTCCGTTTCTACATGTTTCGTAAAAATATAATCGTTCATGTAATGGATATACAACTCTGTTATTTTTTCCCATATCGACAAGTTGTAAATTCTTCTGTGCATTGCATTTGGATAAATGAGAGGGTGGGTGGCTGCTCCAATTGTTTCAAAGGCAGAAAGAACGCCACCTAAGGAGCTGAATTCGATAACTGGTGCTTTATAAATATGTGAAAATATTAAAGCTGGACGAACACAAGATTCGACGAAAATTAAATCAAACTTTTCATTACTTCGTATTAAGTTTTGAATAGCAGGCGATTTTAATTGGATTAGAAATAAATCGAAGAGTAATTCGCTTATAAAATAGAATAATTTAGTTCGATCTTTTTCATTTCCTTTATCTGCAAAAAAAACACTCCAACGTTCGTATGAAATATCGTGCACGTCGATTTCAGTAAAGTTTTGAGGACTTTGATCTTTTGGAAATACTGGATTTGTTGTTATCACTGTAACTTCATGTCCACGATTCGCTAGTTCCAACATAAGTGGGCGAAACACATCTTGATGACTTATAGAAGGAACTGGAAACACCCCTAATATTTTTGCCGTTTCAGTTTCAATGATCACATACATCAAACTAATAATAACTTTAAATATGCTCGACATTTTGATTCACAGATAGACTATGACATATTTCTTTTGTCACGTTCACGTTGTAAATACTGGTTTTATGTTGTGATAACATTTAATATTGTAAAGACTTAATCAATTATTTATTAATGATACATATAAAAGTATTATCTGTTGGTCCATAAAAGAATAATTATATTATCATTAATTGTGTTTTTATCTATTTTTAATAATATTGACCAAATGATTAACCTTTTAGACCAAAAAGAGTTACTAAGTGTTACTTTGGCTTTGTGCAAGACCGTTTGGATGAAATATTATACTGAAGGGTGTCGTAGTTTAACCACCAATTAAAAACTCCGGCAGACTTTAAGAATTGATTTATTTATTGTAACAATGTTTACATTAGAGCGTACAGTAGAAATAATTGAAATAATTAAAAAATATACAACAATAACAGCGCTTATATAGGCATTCCCCCACTCACGATGACCACCACGCGTCCTTGCCACTTTTGGGACCTCCTCCTAGGCGAAAACAAAAGCGATGCATGCGGCCATCTTGCTGGGGGTGTGGTCAAGCGTGTGACGTCGCCGCGAGGACAATAGATGCGCATGCGACCATATTGCCGAAGGGGTGTATCCATACGTGTGACGACATACATCAGACCACTGCAACATCACCTGATCAATGACGTAGTTGATCAGGTGATGTTTGTGCTGCGTTTAGACGCATTGTGCACTCGCCACACTACTCCCCCGCCGAGACCGTGACTACGGGCGATAGTAGTTTGGGAATCTGACCACTCTACCACTTCTGGTTTTACTGGCAGGGACGGGATCAGACTTCTCGTGATCTTTGGTATTCTGGTCTGTCTGGTCCTCAGCGAGGATGTAAGCTGGTTTCAGTCTATCTATGCTGATTCGCTGCGTTTTGCCTTGTACGTCGATGTCAAAGGTTTTCTCCTCGCGTCGCAGCACCCTGTATGGACCTGAATAAGGTGCTTGAAGGGGTTTCCGATGGGGACCCTGCCGGATAAATACGTGCGAGGTAAGCATAAGGTCTTTCGGTATGTAAAAAGTTTGATTGGAACTTGTGTGCCAAGATGATTGTTGTGGCCTTAATTTGTTGACATGTGTTCGGATTCTACCAATGAATTTCGTGATGTCCTCGATGGTTGAGGGTGCTGATGAGAAGAACTGTCCAGGTAACCGCAGTGGTTCCCCGTAGACAAGTTCGGCAGTTGAAGCTTTAATGTCATCTTTGTATGCGCTGCGTATACCTAGTAATACCCAAGGTAACACTTCTACCCAGTTCGGGGTAGAATGACAGGCAATTGCGGCTTTTAATTGCCGGTGTAGTCTTTCTACCATACCATTAGCTGCCGGATGATATGCCATTGTGGTATGATGGTTGGTACCGATGAGCTTGACCAGTTCTTTGAAAGCGCCCGACTCAAACTGCCGTCCACGGTCAGTGGTGATGTGTTGTGGGGGCACCCGAACCGTGATATCCAACCACTGGAAAGGGCAGCAATGCAGCTCTCGGCGGTGATGTCCTGTAGTGGGTACACTTCTGGCCACCTTGTGTAGCGGTCCACGATGGTAAGGCAGTACCTGTAACCTAAACATAAAGGTAAAGGACCTATCAAATCCAAGTGGATGTGTCGAAAACGTGCGGAAGGGCTTTCGAAGGCTTGTAGCGGAGCTTGAGTGTGTCTGGTCACCTTGCTTTGCTGACATTGTTGACACTCCTTTATCCATTGTCGACAGTCTTTGCGGATACCAGGCCAAATGTAGCGCTCTGCAACTAACTTGACCGTAGGCTTGGCTCCTGGTTGGCTTAAATTGTGGAGAGAATTAAATACCCGCTTGCGATGTGAAGGTGTGATGAATGGTCGAGGATTACCTTGAGAGACATCGCAGTATACCAGAAGAGCTGGCTCTGACTCTAATCGTATTTTCTCCAACCTAAGCGAAGAACCGTTTTTCAGCAGGTCCTGTAGCTCGCTGTCTGCTTCTTGAGCTTTTACCAGGGAGTGGTAATCTAAGGGCATAGAAACTGCATCGATACGCGAAAGGGCATCTGCAACAATATTGTCTTTACCAGCTACATATCTGAAGTCTGTGGTGAACTGGCTTATAAAGTCCAAGTAGCGAAACTGGCGTGGCGAACTGTTCTCTCGGTGATTAAGAAAGGCAAACGTCAGTGGTTTATGGTCCGTGATGATACAAAATGTCCGAGCTTCCACCATAAATCTGAAATGTCTAATTGCGTCATACACTGCCAATAACTCTCGGTCATATGGGCTGTACTTTTTCTGTGATGGACTTAGCTTCCTCAAAAAGAATGCTAAGGGTTGCCATTCATTGTTCTTAAACTGTTGCAGCACAGCACCTATTGCTGTATCTGAAGCGTCCGTCTGTATCGACAGTTCTGCTTGAGGATCTGGGTGGACCAACAGCGTAGCTTCTGAAAGTTGCTTTTTAGACAGTTCGAAAGACTCTAATAGGGCAGGCGTCATGTTAATAGGCTGCGATCCCTTCGTTTTAGGCTCAACCAGGAGTTGATTGAGCGGTGCCTGAACTTTTGCAGCATTAGGTATAAAACGGCGATAAAAATTGATCATACCTAAAAATCTTCTTAATTCTTTTAGCGTCTTGGGTACCGGGAAGTTCTGAATGGCTTCAACCTTCGATTCTAACGGCTGTATTCCTGCTGCTGACACGTTGTGGCCTAGGAACTGGACTTGCGTTTTGCCGAAAGTACATTTGTTGGTATTTATTAGGACTCCATATTCTGCCAGTCTTTGGAACAACAACTTTAGATGCTCCTGATGAAGGGTACTGCTGCTGCTGAAGACTAGAATGTCATCCAGGTACCCGTAACAAAAATCTAAGCCCCGCAGTACCTCGTCCATGAATCTTTGAAAGGTCTGTGCGGCGTTACGAAGACCGAACGTCATGAACGGGAATTCGTAAAGCCCGAAAGGAGTGGCGATAGCGGTTTTCGGAATGTCGTCTTCGTATATTGGTATCTGATGGTAAGCTTTAACCAGGTCTATGGTTGAGAAGACCGTACTGCCTGTCAACTGGCACGTAAAATCATGCAAGTGCCTGATAGGGTACTTATCGGGAATTGTACGGGCGTTTAGGGCTCTGTAATCGCCGCAAGGTCGCCACCCATCGTTTTTCTTCTTAGTTAGATGTAATGGTGATGACCATGGGCTGTCAGATCTTCTTGCTGTGCCACTCTGTAACATCTCATCGAACTCTTGCTTAGCAATTTTTAGTCTTTCCGGGTCTAACCGTCGCGGGCGGCTAGATACTGGTGGTCCATCGGTGGTACGGATATGGTGCACCGTAGAGTGTTTGGTGATGTGCGGCTTTCCAGCAGGACGAGTGATTTCTGGGAATTCTCTAAGCAGGCGATGATATGATGTATCCTCCAAAGTCGTACGGACTGAGGAAATTGTTTCCGTAGAACGTTGTTTCGGGAGTGCAACAGCAAGTGTGGTAACACCGTCAACGAGGCGCTGGTTGCGACAGTCGACTAGCAGGTTGTAGTAACTTAAAAAGTCGACGCCGATGATGGGCTTTGAGACGTCTGCTACGACGAAACGCCACGTGAAAGCGCGCCTAAGTCCTAGATCCAGCGTTAAGGGGAGGAAGCCATATGTGTAAATGATAGTCCCATTTGCCGCGAACAATTCGTATCCCGTTTTATTTCTAGGTTCCCGAACAGCGGATCTTGGAAAGACACAGAGGTCTGAACCGGTGTCAACTAAATATTGCACTTTGGTCTTGCGATCCGTGATGAACAGGCGGCCCGATGAAATTGTAAGGCAGTCGTTTACCGCCACTACTGGCTGCCTTGAGCGTTTCCCGTCTTCTTGTAGCTACACGGTTGAATACATTTGCGTGCGCGCTCGCCGAATCTATAATGGTACCAACAGTACGGGTGGTTATTTGTTTGTGAGCGGGAATGTGCGCGGGAATGTCGTCGTGATCTGTCTATGGAGAATCGTGAGCGGGATCGTGGCTGTCTTCGGTTAAGTTGCATGCTAAGTATCTCCATCTGCTTGCTTAGCTCAGCTACGGTCTGGTTCATGCTTTCGAAACTAGTGCTAGGTACTCCTAGGGTGGAACCCGATGTACTAGCTATTTGTCCGGCTACCCGACCGGCTACTGGCACGGCTACTTGCTCGGACACTTGCATTGTTGCTGGAACGATTTCATTGATACGGTCGGCAAGCTCTGCCATGTCTTCAAGGCTGCGCTGCTATGCACGTCTGCAAGTGCGTAGGGAGTCGACTTGACCAGATGGTACGGATAAAATCGATTGGAACAGTTGGCCCAGCTAGGTGTTGTAGATGCCGTAAAAATTGTGTGGGCTTTCTATCACCGAGTTCCTCGTGCATGAGCAGTTGTTTTATTTTACGCTCTTGTGAAGCTGATAGCCTCCGTATTAATTCGGCTTTTAATTTGTCGTACTTGCCGGTGGAAGGTGGAGCTACGACCAGGTCCCTTATTTCCGCCGTGTGTTGTGGTTCCAGTTGCGCCAGAACGTAATAGAACTTCGTGGAGTCTTCTCGGATGCCGGATAGGGTGAATTGGCCTTCGAGCTGTGCGAACCATAATTCTGGATCATCCGGGTTGAACACAGGTACTCTCACTCCCACTCGCATCGTTTCTCCAGTGGCTGGAAGGACGGCAGCAGCTGTGGCGTTACTTGATAACGGAGCATCCGGCATTGACATATTGGAAGGTCTTCTTCTTCTTCTTGCTTCGAACGTCGGGGTCACCAGTGAAGGGTGTCGTAGTTTAACCACCAATTAAAAACTCCGGCAGACTTTAAGAATTGATTTATTTATTGTAACAATGTTTACATTAGAGCGTACAGTAGAAATAATTGAAATAATTAAAAAATATACAACAATAACAGCGCTTATATAGGCATTCCCCCACTCACGATGACCACCACGCGTCCTTGCCACTTTTGGGACCTCCTCCTAGGCGAAAACAAAAGCGATGCATGCGGCCATCTTGCTGGGGGTGTGGTCAAGCGTGTGACGTCGCCGCGAGGACAATAGATGCGCATGCGACCATATTGCCGAAGGGGTGTATCCATACGTGTGACGACATACATCAGACCACTGCAACATCACCTGATCAATGACGTAGTTGATCAGGTGATGTTTGTGCTGCGTTTAGACGCATTGTGCACTCGCCACAATACCTTCAAACAACAATATGTGTCCTGGTTTGAAGAGAGATTGTGCTAGTGTAATTACAGGCACACATCACATCTAAATCATTTCAAATTAACTGGGCTAACGCAACCACTTACCATCAGGTGGCCCATTTGCTCCTTTTATTAATAACTAGCACCTCACCCGCGACTTCGTCCGCGAAAATTTAAATACTATTACGTCACGTAAATACGTAAATTAGTACTTGTTAATACACTTAACGTAGGACAGTTACAGTTTGTTCAAAGCGTGACATTTTACTTTGAGAATTTTTATACCCGTCATAACTTCTAAACGAAAAATAGAAAGAATAATTTTAAGTGGAATTTACATATACATTGTATATCAATTAACCTTAATTATCAAAACATTTAAATGGATGAGGATTAATAATATCATGATACCTAATATCGCTACTATTCGAGTCCACTCGTATTTGATAATAATAATTTAAACAAAAACTAACAGTTTTAGTTTTTGTTGCTTGTTGTGGGTATAATAGTAAATCATATACCATCGTGGACTTTTTTATGAGTACTATTAATATATAGAACACTATTTTATATCGTCAATAGTTTTCGCAGCGCACGCAAAATAATGACTTTTATATGCAACGTTTTGATACTTTGGGTTACATTGTTCGATTTTAGATAGAGATCTCTAATTTTTTTGAAAACACTATATAGCCTACTTCACTCGATAAGAATGATACTTTCTAATGGTGAAAGAATTTTTAAAATCGTTTGAGTAGTTTTTCTGTTAAATCGTAACAAACAAACAAACAAAAAATTCAAACCTTTCCTGTTTATAATATTAGTATAGAAAAGTAAATTAAAATCAAAAATTAAAATATGTATAAAATTATCATAAACATACTAATAGCATAAATATGTATGTTTGAATAGATTGGCCGAGAACAAATCATCTATTCAGGAATGTACACTGGGCAAGTTATTTTATAAGTACACATTTATTCAATAAATAATGTTACCTAGTATGTATTTAGTATAATAAATATGCAATTATTTATACGTTCAGTCCTTTTCAACTACGCAACGGCAGTTATACGCATCTATAATTGAGATAATTTTCTAAGCAAGTCGTAATAAATTTTTGGGTGATAAACGTGGCTTTTGCTGACTAAAATGTGTAGGGGAAATTTAAATACTACTGACGTCCTACAATCTACAAGACAAGTTCTCGTTGATATTTATAAATTTTTATAGGTTAGTATCTGTTTAATTTGGTGTAAATGGTATATTTTTTTATAGCATAGGTTGGCGGACGAGCATATGGGCCACCTCATGGTAAGTGATCACCAACGCCCATAGACATTGGCATTGTAAGGGATGTTAACCATCGCTTACATCGCCAATGCGCCACCAACCTTGCAAACTAAGATGTTATGTCCCTTGTGCCTGTAATTACACTGGCTCACTCAAACCGGAACACAACAATAGCAAGTACTGCTGTTTTACGGGAGAATATCTGATGATTGGGTGGTACCTACCCAAACGAGCTTGCACAAAACTCTACCACAAAGTAAATATTTTTTTTTTACATACAATTTGGACTAATAATTTAAAATGTGTTACTAGCTTAGCTTCGATACTTCACTCCATATCATATTACATTTTCGTCAATTTCATTAAATGTAACAGATTACCCTTTTATTCTGTGCGAAGTCGGGACTGATAGCTCGTTATAGATAAAATTTAAATATGTAATGTATTTTTTAAAGATAAGATATTGACGTCCTACTTCGAGTCAATTTACCAGCAACGAGATAATCAATAAAATAATAATTATTTCGAAACTGAATACATTATTATTATTATTACAATTTTTTTTTATAATCATCGCTATGTCCGCGTATTCAGAGACTTCATTTTACTAGTCCGGATTAAGTACATGAAAATTCAGCGCTTGTTCGGATTTTAACCCACAATCTTCAGTTAAAAATATGTTCTAATAGTGCAAAAGCTCAAAATTAATTGTTTTAAGGTATCCAGGTTCTGATTTATTTCTAGTTTACTGCATAAGTGTTTTGGAATTTAAATAACTAAACATACTTATATACTTTTCTGACCAAGTGTCTTTATTATTTGATAAGCTTAAGTTGATATTTATACACCTGTCTTAACTGATATCTGCTAAATCCACGATAATTCAAACTTCATAGTAGTCTATACCTACCTCTGTTGGGAGCAAGCGCTAAGAAATTTTCACCTTTTATAAAAGGAAGTTTTCTATAATTTCTGGACCATCTCGGCAATACTTAAAAATAATAATAAAAATACAAATGTTGAATAAAAATTAACAATGGCTATTATTAATTTAAATCAGTTGTTATAAAAATATATATTACAATATATGCATAAATAATAATAGAATTTTGATGTAGCATACAAAACAGTAAAATAAATAGACATCGAAATAAAAGACTCCAGGAAGGCTCATTGATTAAAAAATAAAATAAGACGTCTCTGGGGCCCCCACGCGGCACACTCCGTCAGGGTGTGATGCACCGTGTCAAATGGCGCACCACACTCGTGGCAGGAGGGTAACACCTCCCGCCGCGCTATCTCGTGCAGGTACTTACCGAAGCATCCGTGTCCGGTAAGCACCTGCGTCAGCCTGAACGAGAGCGTGCCTCGTTTCCTTCGGACCCAGCGACTCAAGTGAGGACGTACCGTCTCCACTGTCGCCAGGCCCGCCGTAGGGGACCCTTGCTGGGCTAGAGCCCTGATCCGCCCGACTTCTGCCGACCCTGGACGGTCGCCGCGTTCCCTCGCCTCGGCCCGGAAGCGGTACACCTCCGCGAGCACTTCCGCCTGGAGCTCCCAGGGCGGGTCGCCCGCGAGGAGGGTCGCCGCTGTCCACGACACCGTACGATAACCCCTTATTGCCCTCACCGCTATGACCCTCTGCGGTTTTCGCAGAAGGGTCCGGTTGGAAGCGCTGAGTGCGTCCACCCAAATCGGGGCACCGTACAGTGCCATCGGCCTCACTACGCCAGCATAGAGGCGCCGGCATAGCGATCCCGGTCCTCCCACGTTTGGTAGGAGGCGGCCTAAGGCGGCGGCGGCATTGACGAGCTTCGGGCCGAGTTGCACGAAATGCTGCCAGAAGCTCCAACGCCCGTCCAGGATCAGGCCCAGATACTTCATCTGCCCAGCATCTCCATCCGGTCCACGGTCAGGGTTGTTCCGACTTCGGCCAGGCGGGCCGCCTCCCGAAAGTCCCGCCCTGTCGCGGTGATGAGGGTGTCGTCTGCATAGCACAACACCCCCATACCGGGAAGAATGGGAGCTCTCAGGAGCCAATCGAAGCCGACGTTCCACAGAATTGGGCCGAGAACCGACCCCTGTGGAACGCCGCAGCCAACCCGATGCCGGATCAACCTCCCATCGCCCCCCGCCCAGACGACCTCTCGGTCCTGGAGGTACGCCTCCAACAGCCTCCTTAGATAGGTCGGCACTCCATGGTATCGGAGTGCCTCTCTGATCGTCTCGTCTGAACGAGACGGGCTGCGAGAATCTTCTCAAACAACTTGCCCGTCTCGTTCAGCAGCACAATCGGCCTGTACGCCGAGGAGGAACCGGGCGGTCGACCCTCCTTCGGCAACAGCACCAATTTCCCTTGCTTCTAAGGCTTCGGAAACTGTCCGCTGATCAGACATTCGTCGAACAGCCCCCGAAGCCTTGCACCTAGGTATTCCAGGGCGTCGCACAGAACACGCCCTGGAACACCGTCCGGACCCGGCGCCGTCTTCTTGGCGGCCAGGGGGCCCCACGGGATCGCTTGCACATCCTACAATGACGCCACGGGGTTCCCGTTTACAGGGAACCCCCTTAGCCCCGGTGGCTGTTAAGGTGCGTATGTGCCTACGCCTTCTCCCCGGTCTTCTTCGACGGATCGAATCAGCGGAGGCATTTTCCTCGTGCTGCCGCTCCGTGATCTCCTTTTGCGACATGACACTCTCGCAGAAGGAGACCATTTCCAACATGGCGTTAATCACGCTCGGCAGCGAGAGATCTCCACCGACTATTGTTGCCAGGGTATGCCTCTGAGACCCCACGCAGCACACTCCGAAGAATAATTTCCTCCTGACCGATTTAGACCGCGATGGCCAATCTCAAGAAAGATTTGCCAACTACGCACGACGTATTATAGTGCAAAAGTGTGTGCGTCAACACAGGTGCACTCTCATAAATCCGATAGGATGGTAAACCGACGCGAACGGTAAAAGTTCAGGTAAGAAGCAGGACCATCAGCTTTACGTGCCTTTCGTGGCACGAGAGTGTAACGAATATACAGAAATATAATCATTAAAAATCAACATTTTAAAACATGTTTTAAGTTAAAAAAATATTGCAAAGAACTTCGTTCCTACCGGGGGTCCCACGATCGCACATTTCTTACTATATTTTTAGGTTCTGTCTACGTTTGCTATGTGCACATGCTCCTCGTACAATGGTCCCACACTATGATATAGCCTTTTGAAACCTTTTTGAAAAAGTTGGCCCGTTATTTGTTTTTTTTTATTATAATAGGTCTAATGCATGTTCATAAGTACACACACATTTTTGTTATTTAACTTTCCTTTCACAAAATTTTTCCTTAAGAATAATACAGTAGAAATACTCTTAATATTAATAATTAATAAAAACAATAATTACAGCACTGAAAATTTATAATAAATTTAGTTGAGAATTACACGGAAATGATAAAATGATAATTGTAAAGGTCACTACTGCGATCGATGTACAAACAATAATAATGGCAAGTTTTTTTCCGAAAACTGTGTAATAAATGAGATACAGCTTATTTCAAGAGAGACAGGAGAACGCTCCCATCCTTACTCCGTGCTGCTTACATGGTGAGAAGTGACACCAAAAGCTCCCGACGGGGATAACTGATCAAGTGTTAATTGATCCAGTTATCGACCGAGGTTGAAAATGATTTAATTACTAATATCTCTATTAAAAAATTGGGGTTGAAGGTAGATGGGTGAAAATTTAGGCTTGTATGTATTTTTTTTATGCCAAATAATAAAAAAATAAAAATAAAAATTAGTTATAAACCTATTCTCATACCTACAGAATATACATATAAAATTTCATCAAAATCGGTCAAGCCGTTTCGGAGGAGTATAAACACTAACACTGTGACACGAGATTTTTATATATATAATAGATTATAAAATATATAGTATTAATTCTGTGCATACTTGTGAGTTAAATTTATATAGAATATTTGTTAATAATTATGTATAATATATATTTTGTCACTATGTAAATTTAGTAAGTCAGCTTATTTAATAAACAAAATAAAGAAAAGAAATATTTTTTAGAATAGATCATCATCATCATCATCATATCAGCCAAAAGACGTCCACTGCTGGACAAAGGCCTCCCCCAAGGATTTCCATTTTAGCCGGTCTTGCGCTGACCACATCCAGCGGCTTCCCGCGACTTTTATGACGTCGTCAGTCCACCTTGTAGGGGGCCTGCCCACGCTGCGTCTTCCGGTTCGTGGTCGCCACTCGAGAACCTTTCTGCCCCAGCGGCCGTCAGTTCTGCGAGCGATGTGCCCCGCCCACTGCCACTTCAATTTAGCAATTCTTCGGGCTATGTCGGTTACTTTGGTTCGCCTGCGGATTTCATCATTTCTGATTCGATCTCGCAGGGAAACTCCGAGCATAGCCCTCTCCATTGCTCTTTGAGAGACCTTGAGCCTTCTTATCAGGCCCATAGTGAGCGACCACGTCTCTGATCCGTAAGTCATCACTGGCAACACACACTGATCGAAGACTTTCGACTTCAGACACTGCGGTATTTTGGATGAGAAGATATCGCGTAGCTTCCCGAACGCTGCCCAGCCGAGTTGGATTCGACGATTGACCTCTTTCTCGAAGTTGGACCTACCTAGTTGGATCGTCTGACCTAGGTAAACATAGTTGTCTACAACTTCGAGTGCAGAATTTCCAAACTTTACTGGAGTGGGTGCAACATGGACGTTCGACATGATTTTCGTCTTGTCCATGTTCATTTTTAGACCCACTTGTTGAGAGACCCTGCTGAGGTCATCGAGCATAGTGCCGAGGTCTTCCAAGGTCTCAGCCATGATTACGATGTCATCGGCAAATCGAAGATGAGTGATGTACTCGCCGTTGATATTGATGCCAACTCCGTTCCAGTCCAGAAGCTTAAAAACATCTTCCAATGCAGCGGTAAACAGTTTCGGAGATATCACGTCTCCCTGTCTTACGCCTCTCTGGAGTTGGATAGGTTTCGAGTTCTGATCCTGGAGTCGGACCGACATGGTGGCGTTCTCGTACAAGCACTGTAACACCTTGATATACCGGTAATCGATTTGGCACCTTTGGAGAGACTTCAACACGGCCCAGGTTTCGATCGAATCAAAGGCTTTTTCATAGTCCACAAACGCTAAGCAAAGTGGCTGGTTATACTCCTCGGTCTTCTGTATAACTTGCCGCAGCGTATGTATGTGGTCTATAGTGCTAAAGCCTTTTCGGAAACCGGCTTGTTCGGGTGGCTGGAAGTCGTCAAGCCTTCGCTCGAGACGATTCGTAATGACCCTCGAAAACAACTTGTAGACATGGCTCAGCAATGAGATGGGCCTGTAATTCTTCAAAAGAGTTTTATCGCCCTTTTTAAAGAAAAGCACCACCACACTTCTGTGCCATGCCTTTGGCGTTTGACCTTTGGTTATGACGGAGTTAAATAGCCTCTGAAGAGCTCTGAGGATCGGTGTACCACCCGCCTTCAGAAGCTCAGCTGTAACACCATCATCACCAGGTGCCTTGTTGTTTTTGAGTTGTTCGAGAGCCATTCTAATCTCGAAAAGGCTGACGTCCTCAAAATCTTCGGTGTAATGTCGGGTTAGTCTTGCTCTTGGATCTGCAGCTTGACTGTAAACAGGTGATTGTCTTGTCGTGTACAGCTGACCGTAGAACTTCTCGACCTCTTCCAGCAGCTCGGATTTAGACGTGACGATTCTACCATCCTCAGTTTTCAGCCTCATCAGTTGACTCTGCCCAACAGACAGATCTCTGGCGAACACTTTGGAGCCTTTGTTCCGCTCGATAGCCTCTTTAATACGCATCGTATTAAATTGGCGAGTGTCGCGAGTCAGAGACTTTGAAATCCGTCTGTTGAGCAGCCGGTAACTGGCAGCATCATCTGGGGATGTCAGAACCATTTTCCGTCTTTCCTCCATAAGCCGCAGGGTAGAGGCAGAGATCTTTTTGGTTCTCTTTGTACGGCTGGTCTTGAAGACCTTAGACCCAGCCGTATAGACAGCTTCCACAAACCTGTCGTTGTATGCGTCCACTTCTTCGCAGTCTGCTAGGCATTCGAATCGGTTTTGGAGTTCGAGCTGAAAGGTTTCGGGATTTTGGATTTGGATACATGATGGTCGGAGCGTAGACTTCATTAGTCGGGACCTCTGGAGTTTGACATTGAGATTCAATGAGCCTCTTACAAGTCTGTGATCGCTCCCAGTTTTGACTGCATTGATCACAGAGACGTCATTGAATATTTGTCTTCTCGTCGACAAGATGAAGTCTATCTCATTTTTGGTTTTACCGTCAGGGCTCACCCAGGTCCATTTACGGTGACCAGGCTTCTTGAAAAAGGAGTTCATCATAAAGAGTCCCTCCTTCTCCATAAAGTCGGCCCACATCTGGCCCCGAGGGTTGCGGTCTCCAATTCCATGTGATCCCACCTTTACCTCATCACCGAATCTTTTACCCAGCTTCGCGTTAAAGTCCCCCATGACAACGGTGAAATGAGTTTTTTGGGTATGTATGGCTCTAGAAATATCCTCATACATGACCTCAACTACGTCGTCGGAGTGAGATGACGTCGGCGCGTATACCTGTATGACCTTCAACGAATACCGCTTGGTGATTCTGAGTATAAGGTACGCCACCCTTGTCGACACACTCTCGATTTTCACAACGTTGCTTACAAGGGACTTGTGGACTATGAACCCGACACCACCTTGGGACAGTTGATCGCCCTCTCGGAAGTAGAGAAGGTTACCGGATTTCAGGATTATCGTGTCCTCCCCCTGTCTTCGGACTTCGGATAATCCAACGATAGAATAGATAATACCAAGTAAAGTGTCGTCAGCTTATATTCAATTTTATTAAGTAGTTTTTCAATGAGTTGCCGTCAATGTAAATGATTTAACTTTCCTCAAATATTTAACTAGAAAAATACTATTTTATAGTATTCAAACAGGTTCCTATACTTAACTTAAAATAATGAATCATATAGGACATGTATTGTATGTAACACATACAGTGATTCAAAAATTATATATTATAACATGAAATAACAGACTCATAGACTAGAGTTTATTCATTAATTAATTTTAACCTTACAGCGCATGTAATATTTTAATTTTGAAACAATCAAATATATTACTAATACTGAAACTGCCAAGAGTATTATCAAAGCAGTTAATACTAGCAACACTATTTTTATTTCATAATACTCAGTCCATGGAATGTTAGATACAGGAGTGCGCCGATATTCTACGTCACTATGGCGTAGGACGTGTTCCGTCCACCACACCGCGCGCTCTAGTGGTGATTGTGGTTGATCATTCATATAGTTGCGGAGCTTGATGATGTTTTTATAATAACTGAAATCAATAAAAATGATAGTAATTAGTTTAAGGCTTCATCTTCATTCATGTGAATATGGTTTATAGAATTATAACAAACAATAAAGCTCTTTACCAATAACCAGGTCAGTGCAAATATAAAATCTCTTTGTTATCCAAATATTTATAATAAAGATATTATTATTTTTTGAATTGTAAATTTAATTTTATTACATTATAAGTTGTAAACAATTGTTTTTATAAAAAAAAACGTGAAATAATTTTACCTTGGATCATTAATTACTGTATTAATAGCATCTCTCAACTGTTCCTCTGTCAGTGTTTCTATTAAAAGTCGTTTTCCAATATTTAATTTAACGTATTGCTCAACATTAAACCACTGGTCACCAAGCATAGGTATACCAACAAGAGGCACTCCAGCAGTTAGAGCTTCATCCGTAGATTGTAAGCCACCTTGTGTTATAAATAGTTTGATTTTTGGATGTCCTAATTAGAAAAGGAATATTAATATCATCAAAGTAATAAACCAATATATTATAGCATACAATTAAAATGAAACATAAATATGACTTACTTAACAAATCAGACTGTGGCAGCCATTTTGCAATTTTAACATTGCTTGGACGTCCTGGAAGCTCATCTTTGTCCCATTTCAATAAAACATCATACGGAAGTTGAGAAAATACATTTGTAAATATTTTCAATGTCTCCGGTGGCAACAACGAAGGCTTAACATTTGTACCTAAGCTCATATATATAACTCCAAGCTTAGAAGAATCTAAATATGATTTAAGGTCCTAAAAAATATTGATTTTAATATTATTCGGAATGTAGGTTCTATTTGTCATAAAAGTTACAGTCTGTAATTATTTCAAAGTACTGTTTTACTCTCGCGAAAACTTATTAACTCCACCTCAGTAGATTTGGAACTTATTTTCTCTCGGTTATTCAATGATATTAAATAAGCAGTTGCAGATTCTAATATAATATACTATATAGATTTCTCAGAATGTTCCTTGTGTAACAGAAATGTATAAAAAATAATTGACCCCAAATAAAATCTATCCAAATCTAAAAATAACATTCTGTAATTATCTTGCTGCTGGGCTAAGTTCTCCTCACCTGTTGAGCAAATGGTGTGGTGGAATTTATCCCACCACGATTACCTAATGCGGGTCGGTCGATTACCGAGCACGAAATGAATTATAAGCACTTGAAAATTCCGCGTTGCTTGCCCGAGTTGGAATCTTCGATTAAGATTAACGTGTTGTAACCACTGAACCATTACTGCTCTTATACATATATTTACAAATTTTTAGTAATGATAAAGAAATTCTTAAATATTTTAAACATTATGTGAAAATATACAATACCTCTGGTAGCTCAAGTTGAGGGTTTTGATGCAAGCCTCCTAAGTACAATACATTTGGTGGGACAGGCCGATTGAAATCCCAAACAGGATGTACATTTAGAAACAACATCCGAACTTTTTGCATTAAATCGTACAAATCTGGCATGTCTGAACCAAGAATTGACTTTAATATTTTATTTTCCGTTTTTTCATGTTCGTTATAAACGTGCTCGTTCGAGTAATGAATATACAACTCTGTAATCTTCTCCCATAATGTCAAGTTATAAATTCTTCTGTGGAATGCATTTGGATAAATAAGTGGATGTGAGGCTGCCCCTATCATTTCATTATCAGAAAAAACACCAGTAAACGAACTGATTTCAATAACTGGCACATCATAAATATACGAAAATACAAAGGCTGGTCGAAACCAGGATTCGATGAATAACAAATCAAATTTTCTATTATCATGAAGTAATTTTTGTATTTCAGTAGATTTTAATTGTTTTAAAAATATATCAAAGAGCAGAGTATGAATGAAATCGAAAAATTCTATTGGATCTTCTAAGTTTTCTCTTTCTAGGAAAATCTTCCAGTGATTGTAAGAAATATCGTGTAGATCGATTTCGGTAAAGTTTTGAGGAGCTTGACCTTTTGGATATATTGGATCTGTTGTTATAACTGTGACTTCATGTCCTCGTCTTGCTAGCTCTAACATAAGTGGACGAAACACAACTTGATGGCTTATAGAAGGCGTTGGGAACACTCCTAATATTCTTGCAGTTTCAATTCCAACGAACATACATACCAAACTAACAATCACTTTGAACATTTTTGTCTTATCGAGAGCAATACTGACAAAGAAGTAGAGAAAAACATTGTAACGTCCCTTATTATATGGTATCTATCATTTTAGTTTCGCGATAACAGGTCAACAGAACATGATGACTTTTAGTTTTACGATCAATAATCTCACACACGAAACTCATTCTTACTTTGAACATTCACGTCTTATCTATTGAAAAAGAACATTTAAGTTTTGTGATAACGTTTAATCGCACACAATGTATACAGGATGACTGGTTAATTACTATCAATATTTAAGGAGAATACTCGGTACATGATTCTCATTCGAATTTTTTTTTTTTTTTTTTTTTTTTCAGCTTATCCCCGTCCACTGCTGGACGAAAGCCTCCCCCAAAGAACGCCAACCATCCCGATCTTGGGCAGCCCGCATCCATCCCGTACCTGCCACCTTTTTCAAATCGTCGGTCCACCTTGTTGCAGGGCGTCCTACACTACGTTTGCCTAAACGTGGTCTCCACTCTAACACGTGTCGGCTCCATCGGCCATCAATACGTCTGGAGACATGACCAGCCCACTTCCACTTCAACGTGCTAATTCTACGCGCGATGTCGGTGACTTTAGTTCTCTGGCGAATGTCTTCATTTCGGATTCTATCTGCCAGAGAAACCCCAAGCATCCCGCGTTCCATAGCTCGCTGAGCGACCTTAAAGTTGTGGACCAGTCCTACGGTGAGTGTCCACGTTTCGGCACCGTAAGTCATTACAGGTAGAACGCACTGGTTAAAGACCCTGGTCTTAAGGGATTGTGGAATCGACGATTCAAAAATATGACGCAACCTCCCGTATGCCGCCCAGCCCAAGCGTACTCTTCTTTTGGCCTCCTTCTCAAAGTTGTGCCGGCCCAGTTGTATTGTTTGGCCCAGGTAGATGTATTCCTGCACAACTTCGAGTGGAGAGCCATTTACGACCACCGGTCTCGGGGATATATGATTGTTGACCATAATTTTGGTCTTTTCTATGTTCATTCCGAGACCTACTTGTCTTGAAGAATCGCTCAGGCTGTTTAGCATCTCTTCCAAATCCTGCAGAGTCTCCGCCATGATGACAATGTCGTCGGCAAATCGCAGATGTGTAATGTGTTGGCCATTCACGTTAATACCGCGTCCGTTCCAATCGAGCGTCTTGAAGACGTCCTCCAATGCATTGGTAAAAAGTTTCGGGGAGATTACATCCCCCTGTCTTACCCCACGATGCAATTGGATTGGTCTTGTGCTCCGATCTTGTACTTGGACGGTCATGGTTGCGGCTTCGTACAAACACTTCAACACCTGGATATACCGACAGTCAATTAGGCATCTCTGCATGGATTCCAGAACAGCCCAGGTCTCGATGGTATCGAAGGCTTTTTCGTAGTCCACAAACGCTAGGCATAGAGGCTGATTGTATTCCTCTGTCTTTTGTATTATTTGCCTAAGTGTGTGTATGTGGTCTACGGTACTGAAGCCTTTTCGAAACCCAGCCTGCTCAACGGGTTGGAAGTCATCGAATTTTTGTGCAAGACGGTTCGTGATTACCCTCGAAAACAACTTGTAAACGTGGCTTAAAAGAGAAATGGGGCGGTAGTTTTTCAGAAGAGCTTTATCACCCTTCTTGAAAAACAGCACCACCACACCTCTGCTCCATGTCTTCGGTGTAATACCATTGTGGAGGACGGAATTGAAGATGTTTGCCAGCTCTCTGAGAACTGGTGTTCCTCCTGCTTTAAGAAGCTCTGAGGTAATTCCGTCATCTCCTGGAGCCTTATTGTTTCCAAGTTGTCCAAGAGCAATCCTAATCTCGCCCAAGTCGATGTCGGGGAGCTCGTCTGATAGGTGGCGTGTCAGTCTAGCTCGTGGGTCATCCACTCTGTGGGACTCAGGTGGAGGTACTCGTGATGAGTATAAATCGCCGTAGAACTTTTCGACTTCAGCTAGAATCTCTGGCTTTGAGGTGACGGTTGTGCCTTGTGTCGTTCTAAGTTTTGTCAGGTGACAACAGGAGGTCAGTGACTTTGCAAGAACCTTTGAGCCCCTATTGAGTGCTATGGTATCTTCAATATGCCGGGTATTCGCTCGTCTTGTGTCACGCCTTATTAGTTTTTTGATCCTCGTGTTAAGTACCTGACACTCAGATGGCGTCATATTCTGTTGTTCTCGTCTCCTCGTCATCTCGTCCAGTGTCTCGCCTGAGAGCTTCGACTTACGTCCATTGCTCTTTTGTCGAAAGTGATTTTGTCCCACCTCACGGATGACACGCACCAGACTGTTGGTGGCGTCGTCGATATCCTGCTTGGTTTCCAACATGGCGAATCGGTTCTGTAGTTCCAGTTGGAAGCTTTCGCAACCAGCTTCGACCTGGGGCAGAGTTGGTCTAAGAGTCGACTTCATTAACCGCGATCGTTCGATTTTAGGGTTAATATTCAGGGTGCCTCTTACCAGGCGGTGATCACTTCCGGTGTTTACCCTGTTGATCACGGAGACATCCCTGAATACCTGGCGCTTATTGGACAAAATGAAGTCGATCTCATTCATCGTTATGTCACCGGGGCTTCGCCAGGTCCACTTCCTTTGGGGCTTTTTCTGGAAAAATGAATTCATCAGAAACAATCCCTGAGCCTCGAGGAAGTTTACCAGCATTTGTCCACGATGATTCCTGCGCCCATAACCGAATTTTCCTACCCTCGATTCACCATCTTCTTGTACTCCCACTTTGGCATTGAAGTCACCCATAACAATTGTGTAGAAGGTACTGGTACGAGACATAGCTTTCACTATGTCTTCGTACATGGCTTCGACCTCTTCGTCAGTGTATGTATACGTTGGGGCATACACTTGTATAACCTTCAAGGCATACCTCTCGGTTATCTTTAAGACAAGGTATGCCACCCTTGCCGACACACTGCCAACCTCTACAACATTGCTTCTGAGTGACTTGTGGATCAAAAAGCCGACGCCACCTTGGGATGGTTGATGTCCTTCTCGGAAGTAGAGTAAGTGACCGGAATCTAGTGTCATCGTATCCTCGCCCTGTCTTCGGATTTCCGATAGACCTACTATATCCCAGTTAATACGACTTAACTCTACTTCCAATTCCGTTACATGTTCGTCCAGCCTTAGAGAGCGTCCATTATACGTGGCCAGAAACAGTCGCCGCTTGTGGTACCCTGCCGTAGCCCGGGGATTCTTAGCACCCCCCATCGCACCGTTACCATGGCCGGTACCGTGGCCAGGAATAATGCGATTACCGGGAATTGGGGGCCGTGAACTTGTGTTGTCGCTCATAGGGGGGTAATTGCCTTTGTCACCACGCTTGGCAGGCGGGTTGGTGACCGCAGTAGCTGTAAATCTTTCGCTGATAGCGCTGCTGCCCGCTATCAGGATTTGCATTTTTGGATTCCAGCATTTGAGTGGTTATACCGCCACGATTTCGGTCGCCAGAGCCTCGTTTGTTAATCAGCGGGATGCACCACGAGCAGGTGAGGTTGACGGTAGGGAGCCTAAGGTCGTTGTCAACTCCCCTTACATCCCATTCGAATTATGTTAAAAAAAAAAGGGTACTTAATTTTTGACCAAATTTCCGTATAAATAAATAAAGTGTGGACACGTTCCCAGCCTTGCCGGCGGCGCGTGCGGCGGCGTGCTGATACAACACCACGCCGCCGCACGCGTGTGTCGCTACTCCCAACCCCCGCCCCGTGGCGAATTAGTCGGGCGAACGCCGCCGTAAGGTCTGTACGTCCGTCTTCCCGCGCGCGCGCCTAGCGATCGATCTTACGCGTATACCTAATCTGTCGTGTGTGCGTGTGACCCGTTATTACTTATTAGTAATTAAGTATGGCTTATCAATACACAAATGCAGAATACTTGGACATGGTTCGTGCGTATGCGCGTGCAAATGATAGCTTGCCGGGCGTACACAATGAACATTGGTGGAGTCATTCCAATCCATACGTTACGCGACAGGACGCTTATCAACACAGGTTTAGTGTTAACGTGTGGGCTGGTGTTTTAATTAACTGTTTGTTAGGGCCGTATTTCATCGAAGGAAGACTCAATGCTGTGTCATACTTAGACATTTTAAACAGTGCGGTGAATGACATGCTCGATGATGTACCACTGAGCATTCTCTAAAACTGATTTTATCAACACGACGGAGCACCCGCGCACTATCAGACGCAGGTACGTGAGTACTTAAACAATACGTTTGGAGATCGCTGGATAGGGCGCGGAGGGCCTGTGCCATGGCCAGCTCGCTCTCCAGATCTCACTCCACTGGACTTCTATTTATGGGGGGAGGTAAAACGTCTTGTGTATGCTACAGAGTATGTCAACAGAGAGGAGTTGAAATTAAAAATCACTAGTGCTTTCGAAACTATTAAAAGTGACCCATTCGTATTAAATCGTGTGAAAGACAATATGCGTAAACGTGCCGAACTGTGTATCACACGAGAAGGAGCTCACTTTGAACATTTGTTAAGGTTAGTGTAGTTATGTAGGTAAATAGGTAGTTTAATGATTGACAATTGTTGTAAATAAGTATGATTCCATTTTTAAATACGCCGGAAATACCAAGATAGGTAAACAGTTCATATTATTTTTTGTGTCAAGTTCACACCATTTACCTAGTCAATAAATTGGTTGCTTAAACGAATGAAATATCTTGGTATTTTTGCCTGTCCTAAGCCAGGATTAAAGTATGAAGGGAATTGGATCATTTTTGTTTATCTAAGGTAGCCTGCTACCCTGTTAACACGCGGCGGCGCGCGGCGTTTGGATGTAGGTAAACTACCGCGCGATAACTAAATGTACCTACCTACATAACTGTTTTGTGTCGATAACGCAGCTAGGGTATTCACACGATGCGTAATTAATTACATAACTTTTGGTTAACTTTACTTAGAAGTTTATTAATATTTATGTTATATTAATTTTTATTTTGTCATATATGATCGTCAAATATCACGTCCTCAAGTATCGATAGTAATTCACCAGTCACCCTGTATTTATATATATATATATTTTTAAATATAAAACCTACAACAGTCTGCTGTGGCTGTACATGAAATTAATAATTTTTATATTTGCTATGATGTCATAATTTTTTTTTTGGAAAAACGCCTTTCCTCTTTTCCCCCCACTTGAGGTGGGGGTATGTGTTTTTATATATATATACATTGTATATATAAATATATATGTATATATATATTTAAATATAAAACCTACAACAGTCTGCTGTGCATGAAATTAATAATTCTTATATTTGCTATGATTACGTAATCTTTTTTTTTTTTTCTGGAAAAATACCTTTGCGCTTTTCCACGTTTCCGCTGGCGCTGAAAGCGCCGGAATACCCTAAAAAAAACCAGCGGTAACCACTACGTCTTTTCGGAGGACGTCACGGGATCGCCTGCTCTTAGTACCGTGACGTCCCGACGATAGGCCCGCCTCTGCGAAACTCAAATCCTAGGGGTTTCTCTAGGTACAGAAACCCCTAGCTCCAGCGAGGCTTAAGGCAGGAGGAGAGGGTGTGCATAGTAATGACGCCTTCTACCCAGCGAAGCGGGTCAGCGGAAGCAATGTTCTCACGCTCCCGCTCAGCGGCCTCCTTCTGCGACATGACGTTTTCGCAGAACGAGACCATCTCCTTCCAGCACCTCTCGCTGAGCATGGCATTTATCACGCTCGGCAGCGAGAGGTCTCCGCCTACAATGGCCGGGAATGGGGCTGAGGCCCCCATGTGGCACAATCCGAAGGCGCGCCGCACTCTTGGCAGGAGGGTGCCACCTCCGACGCAACCATGCCTGGTAATTTTCTGCGTCAGCCTCGGCTCGCTGGGCTAGAGCCCTGACTCGCTCCACCTCCGTCAAGCCTAGACGGTCGCCGCTCGACCACGTTTTCACCCAGAACCGGTAAACTTCCGCAAGCACCTAAGCCTGGAGTACTTAGGGCAAATCGCTTGCTTGTTCACGACACCATACGCTTTCATCGTTATGAACCTCTGCGGTCTCCGCATAAGAGCCTTGTTACGAGCGGTGAAAGTGTCCACCCAAATGGGTGCACCGTATAGTGCTATGGAGTGCACTACACCAGCGAATAAACGCCGGCAAGGTGATTCCGGCCCTCCTACGTTGGGTAGTCGGAAGGTACCCAACGTAGGAGGTCAGCGGGTAGGAGGCAGCCCAAGGCAGCAGAGGCTTTGAGGAGCTTCGGGTTGAGTTGAACAAAATGCTCCATCCTCTCCATCTTCCGTCCAGGATCAGGACCAGATACCTGACCAGGCCTGGACCTGCACCTAAATCACCGTTCTCAGGACGGTGATAGACGTCCCTCGAGGACCTTTGGGGATCCCGAAGTAGACTTTGGAATAGGAGGACCTCCGTTTTTATTACAGGGATCCTCAAGCCCAGCATCCTAATCCGTTCCACCGTGAACGACGCTCCGACCTTAGGAAGGCTGCCTATGATTACATAATCTGACATAACATATGCAAAGTGAGATTTTTACCGCTGTCACTCGCGGACATCGTAATCAATACTCAGAGATAACCTTGAATTCTTAAGACGATATGTCGTAATCATGCTGCATGCATTTTTTTTTATGTTACGAAACATTTTTGTCACATTCTACTATACTTTTTATTACGACGTATATAGTTGAGACCGCTTCGCTGATACTCTTTGACAAAAAAACATTCTGCGTAGAAACTAGAAACAAGTGAGGACCGGCCTGAAATGACTAGAAGTATTTGTAAATTTCACTATTGGATTCAATAAGTAGCAAAATTATAGTATACGGTATCTAAGACGACGTTTTTGTCGTAGTTACATTTTCAATTAATCATTAATCTTCCACTGCATTAGCGCTGGCAGAAATATTAACCATCCTCTACATCGTCAATGCGCCAACAACCTTCCTTTAAGTTGATTTAATGTTATGACTATTGTCCGTGTATTTCACTGACTCACTCACTCTTAAAACCCGAACACAACAATACTAAGAATTTCTGCTTGGCGGTACAATGTAATAAAAATTATTTAAAATTAATGAGAATGATTTTAACGAACAAAGATTAACCGGGCAAACAAATCATTCAATTGAACATTGTTTTGCACCCAGCTGTGTTTTTCTTTTGGAAAAAAAATTAAATGAAGAAATTCCATGACTTTTTTTCGCAGAAAACGGACTTTCTTGTTTGACCGATTCCTGCGTGAATGTAAAGATACGCAATAATACCATTGCCTAAACTGCAATGGGAAATCGTGATGTGTTATTGCCCACGAGAGAAATATTCATTATATAAATTCAAACTACAAATTTAACCGGAATCTTTTTTGTTTACAAGTTAGCCAACAATTCAAAGTAAGAAAAGCATTGGAATCGAACCATAATAAAATACAAGATGGTAGTGTATGTGTATAATTGAGGTTAAAGGTCGTAAGGATCAAATCGCTTTCGGTATGAGCCAATACACAATTCACAGAAGGTAGGACTCTAGTTTCTATAATTCAACTAACTCAATATCATTTATATAAAAAAAAATAATCACCGTTTTTATTTTTAAACCCCCCATTTATTAAACAGTAAATTAAAGTTAAATCAGTAACCCAACAAAACATATAGTCAATGATGTTTCCTTGAGCGATAATACATCTGCATTGTTATAGTTTGATAATTGATCTAAAGAAATATACTTACATATAAATATTTTCTGTTTTATTTATTTAAAAACAATATAATTATGTAGCGGGATACAACTTATAATTAAAATAAAACCTTCCTATCTACTATGTAAGGCTATTAGTATTTTTATATTATAACATGAAATAACAGACACCTAAATACATACTAGAGTTTATTGATTAATTATTTTTAACCTTACAGCGCATGTAATATTTTAATTTCGAAACAACCAAATATATTACTAATACTGAGACTGACAAAAGTATTATCAAAGCAGTTGATACTAACAACACTATTTTTAGTTCATAATACTCAGTCCATGGAATGTTAGCTGCAGAAGTACGCCGATATTCAACGTCGCTATGCCGTAGGACGTGTTCCGTCCACCACACCGCGCGTTCTAGTGGTGATTGTGGTTGATCATTGATATAGTTGCGGAGCTTGATGATGTTTTTATAATAACTGAAATCAATAAAAAATCATCTTCGTCTTCGGATTCATCTTCGTTCATGTGAATATGGTTTATAGAGTTATAACAATAAAACTCTTTACCAGTAACCAGGTCAGTACAAATATAAAATCCCTTTGTTATCCAAATATTTATAATAAAGAAATTATTATTTTTCGAATTGTAAATTTAATTTTATTACATTGTAAGTTGTACACAATCGTATTTATACAAAAAAAAACATGTGAAATAATTTTACCTTGGATCATTAATTACTGTATTAATAGCATCTCTCAACTGTTCCCCTGTCATTGTTTCTATTAAAAGTCGTTTTCCAATATTAAATTTAACATATTGCTCAACATTAAACCACTGATCACCAAGCATAGGTATACCAACAAGAGGCACTCCAGCAGTTAGAGCTTCATCCGTAGATTGTAAGCCACCTTGTGTTATAAATAGTTTGATTTTTGGATGTCCTAATTAGAAAAGGAATATTAATATCATCAAAGTAATAAACCAATATATTATAGCATACAATTAAAATGAAACATAAATATGACTTACTTAACAAATCAGACTGTGGCAGCCATTTTGCAATTTTAACATTGCTTGGACGTCCTGGAAGCTCATCTTTGTCCCATTTCAATAAAACATCATACGGAAGTTGAGAAAATACATTTGTAAATATTTTCAATGTCTCCGGTGGCAACAACGATGGCTTAACATTTGTACCTAAGCTCATATATATAACTCCAAGCTTAGAAGAATCTAAATATGATTTAAGGTCCTAAAAAAATTTGATTTTAATATTATTCGGAATGTAGGTTCTATTTGTCATAAAAGTTACAGTCTGTAATTATTTCAAAGTACTGTTTTACTCTCGCGAAAACTTATTAACTCCAACTCAGGTGATCTACTTTTTTTTTTGTTGTATAGGTAGGCGGACTAGCATATGGGCGACTTGATGGTAAGTGATCACCAACGTCCATAGACAATGGCATTGTAAGAAATGTTAACCATCTCTTACATCACCAATGCGCCACAAACCTTGGAAACTAAGATGTTATGTCCCTTGTTCCTGTAATTACACAGGCTCACTCACCCTTAAAACCTGAACACAACAATACAAAGTACTGCTATTTTGCGGTAGAATATCTGATGAGTGGGTGGTACCTATCCAGTAAAGAAGCAGTTGCAAAAACTGCCTCATTCAGATTTCTCAGAATGTTCCTTGTGTAACAGAAATGTAAGAAAAATAACTGACCCGAAATAAAATCTATCCAAATCTAAAATTAACATTCTGTAATTATCTTGCTGCTGGGCTAATTTCTTCTTTCCTTTTGAGCAAATGGTTTGGTGGAGGTTATCCCACCACGATTACCTAACGCGGGCCGGTCGATTACCGAGTACGAAATGAATTATAAGCACTTGAAAATTCCGCGTTGCTTGCCTGAGTTGGAATCTTCGGTTAAGATTAACGTGTTGTAACCACTGAACCATCACCTATATTTATGTAAAAAGATATGATACCTCTGGTAGCTCAAGTTGAGGGCTTTGGTGCAAACCTCCTAAGTACAATACATTTGGTGGAACGGGCCGATTGAAATCCCAAACAGGATGTACATTTAGAAACAACATCCGAACTTTTTGCATTAAATCGTGCAAATCTGGCATGTCTGAACCAAAAATTGACTTTAATATTTTATTTTCCGTTTCTTCATGTTCGTTAAATACTTTCTCGCTTGAGTAATGAACATACAACTCTGTAATCTTCTCCCATAATGTCAAGTTATAAATTCTTCTGTGGAATGCATTTGGATAAATAAGTGGATGTGAGGCTGCCCCTATCATTTCATTAGCAGAAAAAACACCACTAAACGAACTGATTTCAATAACTGGCACATCATAAATATACGAAAATACAAAGGCTGGTCGTATACAGGATTCGATGAATAACAAATCAAATTTTCTGCTATCATGAAGTAATTTTTGAATTTCAGTAGATTTTAGTTGTTTAAGAAATAATTCTAAGAGAAAAATGTTAGCGAAACGGAAAAATTCTATTGGATCTTCTAAGTTTTCTCTTTCTAGGAAAATCTTCCAGTGACTATAAGATATATCGTGTATATCGATTTCGGTAAAGTTTTGAGGAGCTTGACCTTTTGGATATACTGGATCTGTTGTTATCACAGTGACGTCATGTCCACGTCTTGCTAGTTCTAACATTAATGGACGAAACACAACTTGATGGCTTATAGAAGGCGTTGGAAAGACTCCTAGTATTCTTGCAGTTTCACTTCCAATGAACATACATACCAAACTAACGATCACTTTGAACATTTTCATCTTATCGAGAGCAATATTGACGAAGAACTGGAGAAAAATATTGTAAAGTACTTTATAATATGGTATCTCCTACTTTAGTGTCACGATAACAGATTCACGAACTTTTAATAATATTTAAAATATAAAACCTACAACGGTATATTATGTCAACATAACTAGATGTAACGCGCACGTCTAATATTTTCGCAGGTTCGCTCTCAATTAATACTTTTTATAATAATATTCATGCATATGAAACTCAAGATCACCTTGAACATTCTCGTCTTATCGTATACAAATTTAACACTTTAATTTTGCGATGGCTTTTAAGCGCAAATAAGTAATGATTTGAATTTTAAAACCCATAATGATCCGCTGTGTCAGTCAAAAAAATAATGACTAATATTTATTTGCTTTGAGCACAGACATAGCACATTTACAATATTAGAGATTATTACAATCAGAGCTGTCACTCGCGGTCATCGTTATCAACGTTAATATGTCGTAATGTCGTAAAAAATATGTCTTAATCATGCTGATTTAAAATTTTTTTTATTGCGAAACGTTTTGTGATAAAATTCTGTATATAAACTAGAAACACGTGAGAACCGGAATGAAATGACTGGAAGTTTTTGTCAACTTCATCATTAATTTTACTGGGTAGTAAAATTTTAGTATTCGGTATCGATGACTACGTTTTTGTTATAGTTGCATTTTCAATTAATCATTAATCTTCCACTGCATTAGCGCTGTCATCAAATATGAACCATCCTTTGCATCGTCAATGCGCCAACAACCTTCATCTAAGGTGACTTGATATTATGCATGTTCCTGTAATTACACTGGCTCACTCACTCTGTTACACCGAACACATGCTTTACTGTGAAATTATTTTATTCACATAAAACGGACTTTTTTGTATTTCCGCTTCCTGCGCGAATATTTAGATCTGCCATAATACCGTTTGGTAAACTGCAATGGGAACATGTGATGTTTTATTGACCACGATAGAAATATTCGTTTTCCAAATTTAAATCACACATTAGACGGGAACTTTTCCTTTATCAGTTAGCCAATACAAGAATACATAACAATATATGGTAGAAAATGCATTGCAATCGAATCATAATACGCAATGGTAGTAATGTGTATTGAGGTTAAGGGTCGAATCGGTTTCGTTATGAACCAATTACACAATTCAGAGTAGGTTGCGACCACTTGCTCTGGGATTACGGGCACAACTCTAATTTCTGTGATTTTAATAACTTAATATCCCTGAAAAGAAATCTTAGAAAATACTTTGCCTAACGTCTGTTCGATACCACCTGACTACCAACGAAAATCCAAATGTAATCTGAAACATATGTTGATTTATATCGTAAAGCATCCACCAAAAAAAATTCAACTTTAAAAGAAGGGAAATGGGAGCTGTAACTTTAATATAATTTTACCCGTACGAAGTCGAGACCGGTAGCTAGTCTTATATATTTTATTCTACCATCATAGTCCATGTGCACGTATACTGGCTTCAAGGTATCAGCACGTCCTTACAGATGCAACGTATGCTTAGTGAAGATAATTTTGGGTATCAAAATTCGAATAGTCATTAAATTATTTTAAATAGCCATGCATGAAGTTTGTATCAAGTCATGTTCAATTAATCATAATATTGTGATAAAAAAGTATATGTTACCAGATAACATAATCGAGGACTAGTTGTGCCATTGCTGTTTAATTAACTAGATATAAAGATCAGATAATATAAAAAAAATATTACTACCTGTTTTTGTTCTCACAGAATATATTTAAATAGAAGAAGCATTAAATAACTTGTTTTTGTTAATGTTTAGTGTCATATTTTAATCCTTTTATTTTAATTGAATTGATATTTTCGTTTTTGTATTTTTAAGAACGTTAGGCAAATATTTTAAATAAAATTAATTATTTTGATTGAGTTTTCTCATATTTAAGTATTTAACTTAATTATTAATAAAATGGTATTCGCAATATACAGTTCATACTCTATCGTCCTATGTCCTTCCTTGGGGTTCAAGCTTACTTCATACCATTTTCATCAAAATCCTTTCAGTGTAAAAGCGCAACAGACAGACAGGGTAAACCCTGTCTGTCGCATTTATAATATTAGTATAGAATATAGATAATCGTCATCAGTAGAGATATTGTGGAAGAATATACAACGATCGAAAAATGCCACAAAGTGGACTGCGATATTTTATTATAATTAGTTATAGCGGCGCTTTATTGGAGAATACCAGGATCGAATCTTTTCAGCTAAATTATGAAAACATGCAGCAAACAGCCTATATCCATCCTGACAGTACAAACTATCAAAATATGAAAACTCCATAGCAATCGCAAATTAATCTCACCATTTTATTATCCTGTTCCACTTGGACCGATTTTGAACTCTTTGAGTGGGAGCTCCCTGGATGGATGAATTAAATCAGTGAAATATTTAAGTTTACGTTTTTCAACGTACAAAAATAATATAATTTTCAAGAAACGTTGTAATAATGACATTTTTAAACACTAGCTCTGTACTGATATTCTGTAATACATTCGTTACAAATGCTGTTCTAATATGTCGTAAGCAATGTTTCATAAGTACCAGGATAGCATAAGCGTAGACAGGTCACGTCCACTGCATGCATCCAGAGACCATTCAATAGAAAGGAATAGGATGTTACTATCCTCTAGCGAATCCGCAACTACTTGGATATTGTCCAAATAAGTTTTGATATGTGAAAGGAACCTGACTCACTTGTTTCCAATTCAATAAAAATGTATTTTTAAAATTGTAGACAATCTGAGTTGAATTAAAGTGCCAATTACTTAAAAAAAAAAAATTAACAATTATAAAGATAAAGATGATTTTGTTGTAATTAATATTAATTCTGATACCGTCAGCGGTACTTTCATTTTACGAAGTATATGCTTCTAAATGTTATAACATGATATATGACCACTTTGTGTGCAAGATAGATGACAAGAATCTCAAAAGACAAGTACTACTACAAAATACAATAACTACTTCTAGAAATCTAAAGAAATAAAATCGTACGTCGCCGTATCGTCGTCGTATCATCATATTAAATAAGTACTATGATCATTTTAAAATGTATATTGTAAAAAATGTAAACTTTATGTTTCGCGAATTAAATATCTTTGTCGATATGATAATATGTCTCGCAGCTCGAATCGTAGATTTATGATTGTTATGAATAAAAATATCTTATATTGTGTCAGCTATCAGCGTGCTAATCTCAAATTATCGTTCTATTTTTAAAAATAACATTTCATAGCAAGTCACTTTTCAATTTCTATAAATATTTTAAAATACTGTTTAAACAGTATTTTAAAATAATTAAAATTACTTATACCGAATGTGTTATTGAATATTGTTTACTGGGATATATGATATACTATAAAATATATAATAAATACATAACCATTATGAAGTTATATTATATGAATCTTTATATTTTGAACTGTAAAATAAATCCTAACTTTTAAACATAAAGGATATTTTTCGTAAGTTTTGTTTTAGTTGTGTATTATATTGTTAACATTGAATACAACTTCGTCCTTGGCCTCAATTGCGTGACTATATAATATGTAATAAAATTATGTAATATGTTGCAAATTTTTGTGATGATCTGTTGAATGGTTAAGACATACCCACTTTCGCATCGTCTATCAGACGATTGCTCGAGCGACTTTTCTCGTGAAATTTTAATATTTCATATGAATCGGTCGAGTTCGTATATTCAAAATACGCACACCCGTGGTTAGTAATAGGACATCGGTTTTCGCTTCACGTCCGAAACGCTAGGGTTGTCGACAACGCAAAAACTACTAATTTGATTCATTTGAAGCACTGCGCTAGCTTATAATTTCAATACATACATTTTTTTATAGCATAGGTAGGTGGACGAGCTTATGTGCCACCTGACGGTAAGTGGTAACCAAAAGCCCTTAGGCAATGGCATTGTAAGAGATGTTAACCATGGCTTACATCGCCAATGCGCCACCAATCTTGGCATGACCCTTGTGCCTGGAATTACACTGGCTCACTCAACTTTCAAACCGGAACAGAACAATACCAAGTACTGCTGTATTGCGGTACAATATCTGATAAGTGGCTGGTACCTACCCAGACCAGCTTGCACAAAGCCCATATATTAAACAACATAAATTCAATACATAAATATATTCTATATAGTACCTACTAATAGGATTTTACTTTGTGGTAGAGCTTTGTGCAAGCCCGTCTGCATAGGTACCACCTTCTCATCACATATCCTAGCGCCAAACAGCGTGTTGTGATCCAGTCTAAAGAGTAAGTGTGCCATACAACTACAAGCACAAGGGATAAAACATATTCGTGCCAAAGTTTGGTGACATTCCTTGCATTGGCAATGTCATGTCATGTCATGGATGTTGACATCTTACCATATGGGTGGCCTGTATCTATGGATTTTATTAACAAATGAAAGTAGGCTTATGGTTTTTTCAACGATGTATCTTATAGTGATATATATTAGCGACGAAAAAATAAAACTTGGATAACTGTAAGTCAACTTTTGAAAAGTTATTTAACTCTTATTTTACTATGCAATTTTAAATAACAATAAACAAATTGCTAATGCAATTTATAATAAAAAAAAATGTTGTGTTCGGGGACCCCCGTCGGGAACAAAGTTATGTGCGATACTTTTTCGACTCAAACCGTGTTTTAATAATATGTAGATTTTAAGTGATTATATTATCTATTTAACTTTTCGTTGTCCTCTAAAACGTTCCCTAGAACCTGGCGCGTTGCTCACATTATTCCTATCTCTATGCTTTCAAATCCTACAACACCTTCACACTATCGACCAATTTGTGTCCTTGCTTTCCTGTCTAAAGTCTTTGAACGTATTGTCCACTTCCAGCTCACTCTATTCCTGTAACAACATGATATCTTGAGCCCTTTCCAGTCTGGTTTTCGTTCGGGACATAGTACTGTGACGACACTTACTAAAGTTTTTGATGACATTAGATGCGGATTAGATCAAAGGCATATTTGTATAAAAGCTTTACTAGACTTCAGCAACGCTTTTAATACGGTTGACTTTGATATTCTTCTAGTATCCTAGACTCAATCAAAATATCGTCAGATGTTGTTGATTGGTTCCGAACGGATTTATATGGACGCTAAAAGCATCTACATACCGGAGACCGTTTCTCTTCGTATTGATGTCTCAGCGCTGGTGTTCTTCAGGGTAGTGTACTTTCACCGTTTTTATTTTCTATCTTCATCAAAACTGTCACCACTCTTCTCTCCCTCCCTTTTCATTTGTATGCCGATGACCTGCAAATCTATTTGACTACACCAGTTGAGAACATTACAGATGCTATAGATAGATTAAACTCTAACCTTAACATTATTAGCAACTGGAGTAGATCATTTGGATTATCCATAAATGTCAGTAAGTCACAATTATGCATTATTGGCACCCATGAGCACCTTGACCTATCTGATGTCATTTTTGATGGGATAACTTTGCCTTCTAGCAATATTATTAAAAATCTAGGAGTTTTAATGTATGCTTCTTTTACCTGGATGCCACAGGTTACTGAAATTAGCCGTAAAATATTCGCGACAATCCTACCCATTAAAACCAAAATACTGCTTGCTAATTGCCTTCTGCTCCCTGTTTTGGATTATGCGGACGCGTGTTACCCTGATTCGTCAGAGGAACTAATTAACAAGTTGGAACGCCTATAAAATATTTGCATTAGGTTTATATTTGGATTGAAGAAATTCGATCATATTTCACAATATCGCTCTGCCCTCAGATGGCTCACTATCAAAGACCGACGCAACTTACATGTTCTTTCTCTCTTCTACTCTACTATATTTCACCCCTATACAGCTACCTATCTGAAGGAACGTTTTACTTTTCTTGGTTCAGAATCAACTCTTCAACTAAATCTTCGCTCCAAAAATTATAACAAGTGTGCCCATATGTCATTCTAAATTATATGCGAACTCCTTCACGGCTAAGGCAGTGAGTATGTGGAATGCACTTCCATTCGAAATCTGTCAATCCTCTTCAATTTCCATCTTCTAACTTCGTACCAACAACTATTACCTATCGCTTTAACCCTACTTATTCGCTTTCTTCACACTTCACTCTGTCCACTGTAATGTTATAAATGTGACCCGTTATTCATTTTTGTATTATTTATTAATTTATATATAAAGAAGCGTCAGAAGGGGCCTCCTAGCGATCTTGGCTGTCGTTATCCATGGTGGGCTTTGTAACGGTAGGTATTTTTTTTGAAAATAAGAAAAAAAGGCACACTCGTATTGTCCAAAGTCTTATTATTTTATTGTTCTTTAATTTAATACACAAGATACACACAATTAACACTGGATGATAACGTTACGAGCCAATAGGTTAGCACGTGTACACCTCGTGCAGCAGCTGTCCACTACATGACGGCCGCTATTCATCGAGCGACATCCACTACTCTATTCGGAATTACCCGCTCATAAAAAAAACTAACAATAACACAATCGACTAAAACTAAAACAATATTGAAAAATCTAATTTTGATTAACATTAAATCATAATATAATTTCGTAAATTTTATCATTAAAACTAATCAAAAATCAGCGCGCCGTCATATATTTGTATATACGTATTGATATATGTTGTGTTTTATATATTATATATAAATGTATCTTCGTATATGGATTGTGTATATTTATATATAATGCACTCGTCCATTATGTCCTGCTAGTATCTTAATGCAGGGTTGTCTGGAAGAGATTACTAATTGAGTGATAAGACCGCCCCTTGCATGCATCACTTTACACTAAATAATTAATAATAATAAATAATATAATAAATAAAATCTTAATTGCATCTTATAAAAAATACAGTTATAACATTTTAACATATACCATAAGTTTTAGGAAGAACACAAAACATATAAAACTCTGACTTCTGCACTAGGAGAGTACCTATATTTCAGAAGCCAGTGCCCTCGCAAAATGGGTAAATATTACATAACAGTGACGAATACTTTAACCTTTATAAGTACAATTAGCAATATAGATTATTTAATGAAATTAAGAAAAGAAAAACCAAAATAATAAGTATTCAAGTGAAAAATATGTGTATGTGTTTGTGTTTGTGTGTGTAATTGTGTTTATATTACAGCATGCCTATTCCTAAGCTTTTACCTTCTTTTTATTTTTATTTTTATCTGTCTTATATTTTTTCCTTGTGAGTGTGCAATAAAGTTATTTATTATTATTATATTACTTTAGTATTTTTGTCACACCAAAAAGCACCTAAATCTTCTTTATGTCGACCTCCTAAATTCGAACGCCCAACGCATCGCGTTTTGTAGCATTTGGTACGCACAGTATGCACGCTATTTCGTTATCTGACATGACCTTGGGCCACTGCCTTTTCACTCTACTGTAAGTCGCGTAAAAGAACTTCATTCCAAAAATATCGTGACTACCAAAGTATACCACATAAAATATTTCTTTAGATATTACAAAAATATTTCCACACCCCTAGCCTTAGTGATTTCGACAAAATATTGGCTCTCTGATTTACGACTGCGTTATAACTATCACTGATTTTTATCTTCTTTTAGGGTTCCGTGGTGGATGTAGAAACGGCACGGACGTAGATAGTGAAGTTTGTATTTGAAGATAACGAGCCGGTTAGAGTTAGAGGACAGGGAAATCATAAAATATACCTTCGAACTCGCCATTTAGAGTCAAGTGGAACTTTGGCATGGGTTTGGTTTTTGAGGATTTGAATTGTGCTACAGTCGAGTTTTCTTGAGAGTTTTTTTGAGTCACAAAACCCAATTGTTTAGTCTATTCTCTTAGGAATCATACGATATTTTTATTTGAATTCGTTTTACTATTTCCGTCTATCGCAGAACACAAATATGCATGAAATGGTTTGGTGAGTTGCAATGTCGTAATATTTTTGTCACAAACAATTACATTATATTGTCTCAAAGTTGACAATACAATAGATGACGATTCTCTTTTTATGAAAACGCAGTTTTTCTTATATATAAAAATGGATTTTGGTAGAATTTATATTTGAAATTCAATCATAAACCTGCATGAATCGGATGCCTTGTGTAGCCCACCAGCCCGCATAGCAGCGGCGTGATAGAATTATTTGGAAACCTTCTGCTCAAAGAGTAGAGAATGTCTTAGCCCAGCAGTGGGACATTTATAAACTGTTACTATTGAAATACGCAAACAAATCTGTGACAATCTGATTGTTTCAATACAAAATTAGTTACAATCTTCAAATATATAATTATATGAATTGTTATTCCGTATCAACCTTTAATATTCAATACAGGATTGTGGTTTAATTAAGATAATGTAGTTACTGCGTTATTAACACTATTCAGGTAACAATAGTCTCATATCTGGTAAATATTAATAACTATTGATTGATATAGTAACACCGTAACACTACCGTTTGAACGATATATTTTTATTATTAATAACTAGCTGTTGCCCGCAGCTTCGCTCGCGCGTGGTCTTTATCTATACTAATATTATAAATAAGTAAAAATAGATTTTTTGTATGTTTGTTTGTAGCGAATAAACTAAAAAACTGCTGTACTGTTTTTAAAAACCTTTTTTACCTACAGAAAGATACGTTATCAGCGAGTAATTAGCTGCCCGTCCCGACTTCGTACGGGTAAAATAAGGATTTTATCTCGTACATTTTTTAATCAATAAGATATAAACATTTACCAATCGATTTATTCGCCCATCCAGTATAGTGTATGTGTGTTCAGTACAGGGCACATAATAATCCTACTTCCTACTAATATAATAAACTCGAAAGTTTGTATGGATGTATGGACGTTTGTTACTCTTTCACGCATAAACTACTGAATGGATTTTAATGAAACTTTACAATAATATAAGCTTAGGGAATACCAATTAAGTGGTATATATGGCAATAATGGAATATGTTTTTTTTTATCCAAACCTCACCAACATAGTGAAGTTCGTATATTTCTCTTTCGTTCGTATCTTCTCTTGCGTATTTTGAATTTCATTATTTGCACCCAACTCTTCCAAACAAAAATAAAAGTTTCTAAAAACTTTGAAATTCATGTTTATTAATTCAATCAAAAAACTCAAATAGTACATTTCTATTTTTTTTAATTTTTATACTAATGCTTTTACCCCGTTTCTCCCGTTTGGAGTTAAATTTCTAAAAACGACGAAATACGTATGCATAGCTTTAATACTAAATATCATTCTTCTAACACCAAAAGTGACGGAATCCCCATACAAACTTTCAACCCCTTTTTTACCCTCTCAGATTTAGATTTTCAAAAACGCTGATATACATTTTTATTTATTTTTAAGCTTGTTCATTAAATTTCATGCTTCTAACTTTAAAAATGACGGGTTTCTAAACAATCGTTCAACTCTTTAGGGGTAGAATTTCCAAAAATCCTACCTTAGTGGGTGTTATAAAATGTATCAACTGCCAAAACTTCAAGTTTCTAACCCCCGCAGTTTAGGCTCTGCGTTAATGAATCAGTTAGGAAGAGTATTATGTGAATAGATATCAACAAAAATACGTATTTTTTATAACTTTTGATAGACTCAACTAATTTTGATGAAATAAAGGCTAAACGGAATCTTGAAATAGTTCTTATAATAATTCGGTTATTTCAATTTTTACTGCCTTGTTGGTCTAGTGGTTAGATATAAGGCCGCAGACCCGGTGGTCCTGGGTTCAATTCCCAGGTCGGGCCAATAAATAGTTATTGGGTTTTTCTGTCAGAAAATTCTCAATAGCAGCCCGGAGTCTGGAAGGTGGAAGTGTGTACACTCCCGTGCCTCGGAAAGCACGTTAAGCCGTTGGTCCTGCGCCTGAACTCTTTCCGGTCGTGTCGGATTGCCGTCCTATCGGATTATGAGAGCTAAGCAAAAGAGAGTGCACCTGTGTTTGCGCACACACTTGTGCACTATAATATGTCCTGCGCAGTTGGCTAATCTCTCTTGAGAGTAGCCGATATCAGTCTGGAGGACCTTATTATTTATTTCAATTTTTAGACGATTGAAAGATACAGACATGCAGACAGTAAAAAAAAATTAAAAAAATGATTGCTTTGGTTTTGGTAAATCGTAAATAGCCATATAACCTTTAAAACAGGCAGTTATTTTGAAATAACAGACAGAAACTACAATTTTTTTTTATATGTATGGATAATTTATTAATTAATTCGTTTTTGTTATAGATTTATGTTATTTTATGTGTACAATATAAAGTATAAAGTAAAGGAAAAGTTTCTTCTGTCAGAGACTAAATAAAATCAGACTTAACCAAGGCTACTAATTTAATTAAACAAAAAAAAGGGAATTAAAACAAATGTTGTCCATTGAACTTGACACACATCTGAATAAGCTGCTTAAGTGGCCATTTTATGTAGAAAAAGTATATAATATACAAACAAAAGCAGCTATATAACAATTTTAATTAAAGTTTCAAAAGCAGTTATTTGACCGCTCTGGTAGGTTAAGTGTTAAAAATGAGATAACACTTATAGCATATATATATATATATATATATATATATATATATATAAATATATACATACATTAACTAAGTTTCCACCAACAATAATTACACAATCATTAAAATAATCAAAACAGATATAAAATCAAACAGCTAAACCATCATAATCAGTAAAGGTGTAGTAAGATATATATTTTTTTATAATCAAATATAATTAATTACTTAATGAAAACACAAATTTAACAAAAACAAAATATAAATGAAATCACATAGCTTAAGCATTATTACATTGAGTAAGGCCAATAAAATGCAGTAAATAAATGTTGGTAGATTCATTTTATATAAATTAATACATTTAATACATTATTATTTTTATCTTATTTATGTTATTTTTGCAGTGATTTTTTTTTAAATATATAATATCAATATCTGAGTACACTTAATTATATATTATATGCTCGCACAGATCTACTTCTTCCTATTCATGATTATGCTGTCGCAAGCTTGATGTAGCCAAAGACCAATTAAATTAAGCTGAGAGATTACAAAATACTTTTATTCGGTTTATATTGGGATGAGGCAAATATAACCACGTTTCACAATTTTGTTCTCTTCTTAATTAGTTGCCCGTCTGACTTCATAGGAATATGCACATCTTCTCTATTCTGTACTGTGTGTTGTTTAACCCTTTTACTCCCCTTCATCACTTGATATTCATTAGATAATGATGGTGATGACGACGTCTCAGTGCTTTTATTTATGTGCTCCGTATTTTGTTGTTCGATCACTACTATTTTAGCTATCTCTATAGCTTTCTTTAGTGACAGATCAGACCGTTGTAATAATCTTTGATGTTTGGCGAGCTACTCTAACACATATTCGCTGTAAATTTATCACTGACCAATGACTATTAATTCAACGAAATCGCATTTTAAACTGTAATTTTCTAGACTCGTAATAAAGTTGGTTATATTTTCGTGTTTGCTTTGTTTTCTCATAAAAAATACATGTCAGGCCATAGTTAAATTTTTCCTCGGTTCGAAATACTTGTTACATTTATTAATGAGGTCTTCTAAAGTAATTTCTGTTATTTTAATGTTGAACAAAATTGCTATTTTTCTTATACATAACCAGTGGCTAATACTCCTTATATATATCCAGAGGCTAATATAGTTCAAAATATGGTTGCCATTTTTTCCGCGTTAAATTGTTATTTATTTCGTTGTTTAGAAAAAACTTCGGTAGTAAAACGTTTGAATTTTTATCTGCCGTTTTAAAACTTTTGACAGGAAACACGAATTTACGAAAAAATTATACCTATTTGAAGTTTTAAGAAGTGATATACCACGTTTATGTTTAAAGCAAGCACTTCTAAAACCATGTATTATTGTTATAGTTGTTTTTTAGGCTTTGTTTATACACCTATATACTATTTACGTATTAATTATTGTCAATGAGTTAACTGACTTGCTCACACGCAGTCTTAAAGCGTACTGTTATGAAAGATATAAGATGAGATCATAAAGATACACACAATATATATGCAATATTAGTTTTTATGCAAAAACAACACACGAAGCTACTGAAAACACGAAATTGTTAACAAAACTTTTTGATTTTGACAACTAACAGGTGCGCGTACTTTTCCTACAGATAATAATTTATTGATTTTTAGTAGGGATACTAAACTTATAATAAATAAATAAAGAGATTAAAAATTATAGGACAAAGTATAGGATAAATCATAAGCAAAAGTATAAATTACATGTAATATTTAATCTCTTTTCAGTTTGACCATAACCATTTTTTAATAAATGTTCTACGTGTATCTTTAAATTGACATAACTTTATTATTTATGAACCGATTGAAATAAAACAAACACTAAATGTTAAGTGAAGTTAGCCACAATACATTAGTGAAAACCGCACTCAAATCCGTTAAGCCGTTTTTAAGATTAGCGTGCACAAACGCACAGACAAACAGACAAACAGACAAAAAATCTATTAATCATTGTTTTGGGTTCTATTGTGTTTATAAAGACCCCCGATAAAAGTTTTACTCATTTATCTTCCATGTACAGACATCGACCAGTTACAGATTTATTATATGTATAGATAGAAAGTACTTAAGTAGAAGTAAAAATAATATTGAGTGCCTTTACTAATATTATAAAAGCGAAAACTACTTTGTGTGTTTAAAAAACGAATAAAAAAAACAAAGATCGTAACTATCATATTCTTTATATTAATATTTATGAATTTTCGTATCCAACATGTAATGATAAATTCGGTACGACAAATGTGCTTCCCGCGGATAGGAAATCTTTACGTGGTGGTAATATTAACTAATCACCAATGAACAGCTAGCCTTGGAAACTAAGAAGTTATGTCCCTTATGCCTGCAATAATACTGGTTCACATATCATATCACATATAATAATAATAATATGATAATATATCCTGGGACAAAACACACACAAGGCCATCTGATCCCAAACTAAGCAGAACTCGTACTGTGGTAACCAGACAACTGATATACTACATATACTACTTTTCTTTTGTTAGTACATACTTGGATAGATAACTACATTCCGATTCAGGACAAACAGACATGTCCATGTACACAAATATCTCTCCTGGGTGGGAATCGAATCTACGACCGGCGGCGCAAAAATCAGGTATCTACCAACCACGCCAACCGGCTCGTCAAATATATATAAATATATGAAATCAAATGATTATCAATATTACTCTACGATCAAAAATACTACTAATAATAATAATATTGATTGAAGATATAACATTAATTATATTATGCCAATGTCAGAATTCAGGAATCACTTTAATCCACTTACATCAGTCTCTCAGCGTTTAACGTAGTACAATTAATTATGTAATATTATACTAACTATTGGTATAATTTGATACGAGTAAGTTCGATTACCTTTTAATAATAATTTAATTTTACAGCGGTTTCCTGTTGATACAATTAAGGCAAATATTTGAAAAGACAAAGGTTTTGAGTAAAACAAACCGATCGACTTCTTTCTCAGATAAAAATCACTGGAAAACCACAACACTCATTTGATACTCTAAATAATTATATATTTTCGACTTTGATGATTTATCTACCATATAATTTTATTCATCTATGTGGTAGAATGATATAATAATAATTTGTTTTTATGTAAAGAGTAGAAGAAGAAATACATAAGAGGGACGTAACTGATCTAAACGGCTAAATAAAATTCCCTGAATATTTATTTCAATATAAAAATATAATTGAATCGATTACCAATACCACTTTCGATAAAATTCAACAAAAAAAAAATCGATATATTTGAGTCAAATCTAGAAGTGCTATTTATTATAAAAACTAGCAGCTGCCCGCGGCTTCGCTCGCGCTTCGCTAGGATAAACGATTATTTGAAATTTGGATTGGTATGTGATTTTAAAGTAAGAAACATGAACATGTCTTCTGGTCTACAATTCTGTTGCTTAAATACCTCGGTCATCTATCCACGACGTTAGATATAGTTACTAACTAGCTGTTGCCCGCAGCTTCGCTCGCGCGTGGTCTTTATCTATACTAATATTATAAATAAGTAAAAATAGATTTTTTGTATGTTTGTTTGTAGCGATTAAACTAAAAAACTGCTGTACTGTTTTTAAAAACCTTTTTTACCTACAGAAAGATACGTTATCAGCGAATAATTAGCTGCCCGTCCCGACTTCGTACGGGTAAAATAAGATTTTATCTCGTACATTTTTTAATCAATAAGATATAATCATTTACCAATCGATTTATTCGCCCATCCAGTATAGTGTATGTGTGTTCAGTACAGGGTATATAATAATCCTACTTCCTACTAATATAATAAACTCGAAAGTTTGTATGGATGTATGGACGTTTGTTACTCTTTCACGCATAAACTACTGAATGGATTTTAATGAAACTTTACAATAATATAAGCTTAGGGAATACCAATTAAGTGGTACATATGGCAATAATGGAATATGTTTTCTTTATCCAAACATCACTAACATAGTGAAGTTCGTATATTTCTCCCTAAGAGATATTGATATAAGATATCGCGTATTTTAAATTTCATTATTTGCACCCAACTCTTCCAAACAAAAATAAAAGTTTCTAAAAACTTTGAAATTCATGTTTATTAATTCAATCAAAAAACTCAAATAGTATATTACTATTTTTTAAATTTTTTATACTAATGCTTTTACCCCGTTTCTCCCGTTTGGAGTTAAATTTCTAAAAACGACGAAATACGTATGCATAGCTTTAATACTAAATATCATTCTTCTTACACCAAAAGTGACGGAATCCCCATACAAACTTTCAACCCCTTTTTTACCCTCTTAAATTTAAATTTTCAAAAACGCTGAAATACATTTTTATTTATTTTTAAGCTTGTTCATTAAATTTCATGCTTCTAACTTTAAAAATGACGGGTTTCTAAACAATCGTTCAACTCTTTAGGGGTAGAATTTCCAAAAATCCTACCTTAGTGGGTGTTATAATATGTATCAACTGCCAAAATTTCAAGTTTCTAACCCCCGCAGTTTAGGCTCTGCGTTAATGAATCAGTTAGGAAGAGTAATAATATTATGTGTATAGATATCAACAAAAATACGTATTTTTTAAAACTTTTGATAGACTAAACTAATTTTGATGAAATAAAGCCTAAACGGAATCTTGAAATAGTTCTTATAATAATTCGGTTATTTCAATTTTTAGACGATTGAAAGATTAGACTGGACATACAGACATGCACAGTAAAAAAATTAAAAAAATGATTGCTTTGGTTTTGGTAAATCGTAAATAGCCATATAACCTTTAAAACAGGCATAATTTATTAATTAATTCGTTTTTGTTATAGATTTATGTTATTTTATGTGTACAATATAAAGTATAAAGTAAAGGAAAAGTTTCTTCTGTCAGAGACTAAATAAAATCAGACTTAACCAAGGCTACTAATTTAATTAAACAAAAAAAAGGGAATTAAAACAAATGTTGTCCATTGAACTTGACACACATCTGAGATGCTTAAGCGGCCATTTTATGTAGAAAAAGTATATAATATACCAACAAAAGCAGCTATATAACAATTTTAATTAAAGTTTCAAAAGCAGTTATTTGACCGCTCTGGTAGGTTAAGTGTTAAAAATGAGATGACACTTATAGCATATATATATATAAATATATACATACATTAGCTAAGTTTCCACCAACAATAATTACACAATCATTAAAATAAACAAAACATATATAAAATCAAACAGCTAAACCATCATAATCAGTAAAGGTGTAGTAAGATATATATTTTTTTATAATCAAATATAATTAATTACTTAATGAAAACACAAATTTAACAAAAAGAAAATATAAATGAAATCACATAGCTTAAGCATTATTACATTGAGTAAGGCCAATAAAATGCAGTAAATAAATGATATATATATATATTATTTATATATTTTTTAACCGAATATAATTAAATGGCAAGCAAGAATATGACTACAGTACAAAATTTATAACAAACTAAAATATTGAATATTAAGATGGGTTGGTACATTCATTTTATATAAATTAATACATTTAATACATTATTATTTTTATCTTATTTATGTTATTTTTGCAGTGATTTTTTTTTAAATATATAATATCAATATCTGAGTACACTTAATTATATATTATATGCTCGCACAGATCTACTTCTTCCTATTCATGATTATGCTGTCGCAAGCTTGATGTAGCCAAAGACCAATTGAATTAAGCTGAGAGATTACAAAATACTTTTATTCGGTTTATATTGGGATGAGGCAAATATAACCACGTTTCACAATTTTGTTCTCTTCTTAATTAGTTCCCATCTGACTTCGTAGGAATATGCACATCTTCTCTATTCTGTACTGTGTGTTGTTTAACCCTTTTACTCCCCCTTCATCACTTGATATTCATTAGATGATGACTGTGATGACGACGTCTCAGTGCTTTTATTTATGTGCTCCGTATTTTGTTTTTCGATCACTACTATTTTAGCTATCTCTATAGCTTTCTTTAGTGACAGATCAGACCGTTGTAATAATCTTTGATGTTTGGCGAGCTACTCTAACACATATTCGCTGTAAATTTATCACTGACCAATGACTATTAATTCAACGAAATCGCATTTTAAACTGTAATTTTCTAGACTCGTAATAATGTTGGTTATATTTTCGTGTTTGCTTTGATTTCTCATAAAAAATACATGTCAGGCCATAGTTAAATTTTCGGTTCGAAATACTTGTTACATTTATTAATGAGGTCTTCTAAAGTAATTTCTGTTATTTTAATGTTGAACAAACTTGCTATTTTTCTCTATTTACACTTCTTATACATAACCAGTGGCAAATACTCCTTATATATATCCAAAGGCTAATATAGTTCAAAATATGGTTGCCATTTTTTCCGCGTTAAATTGTTATTTATTTCGTTGTTTAGAAAAAACTTCGGTAGGTAAAACGTTTGAATTTTTATCTGCCGTTTTAAAACTTTTGACAGGAAACACGAATTTACGAAAAAATTATACCTATTTAAAGTTTTAAGAAGTGATATACCACGTTGATGTTTAAAGCAAGCACTTCTAAAACCATTTATTATTGTTATAGTTGTTTTTTAGGCTTTGTTTATACACCTAAATACTATAGGGTTTTCCATTAAGGGCGCTTGATCATTGAAATGCAAAAAAAAATACATGTAGGAGAGATATTTGCGAATTTTTTTTTTTATTTGGAAGGTCTATCCCCCCCACCCATTATGTATGGAATATGACATCATTCAAATGACCGCCACGGCTTCGGTTGGTGGCGCGCACACGAAAGGTCCAATTTTCGATGACTCTGGCGCACAAATCGGGCTGTATTTGATCGATGGCGTGGCGTATGTTGACTTTGAGGGCATCGGTGGTTTGCGGCTTGTTGGCATAGACCTGCGACTTAAGAAAACCCCACAAGAAAAAGTCCAGCGGGGTCAAATCGCACGATCTCGGTGGCCAGTTCACGTCGCCTCCGCGCGAGATGACCATGTCCAGAAATTGCTCGTGCAGAACTTCCATCGTAGCGTGTGCTGTGTGGCACGTAGCGCCGTCCTGTTGAAACCACATGTTGTCCAGATCCATATTCTTGATTTCAGGCCAAAAGAAGTTGGTTATCATCGACCGGTATCGCTCACCATTGACGGTGACGGCCACACCATTATCGTTTTCGAAAAAATACGGACCAATCACGCCTCCGGCCCAAAATCCGCACCAAACAGTCACTTTCTGCGGGTGCATTGGCCACTTGGTGAACCTCGTGTGGATTGGTCTCGTCCCAAATACGGCAATTTTGCTTGTTGACATAGCCATTCATCCAAAAATGCGCCTCGTCGCTGAAGATGATTTTTTTGCCAAAATCGGCGTCAACTTCCAACTGCTCTAATGCCCAGTCAGCGAACACACGGCGCTGTCTATGGTCATTAACCTTGAGCTCTTGGGTCAGCTGGATCTTGTACGGGTGCAGGCTCAAGTCACAACGCAAAATTCGCCAAGTTGTCGTCTGCGAAAGGCCGAGTTCCTGTGCGCGACGCGGAATTGACTGCCGCGGGTTTTCGAGGACACTGTCGCGCACAGCGGCGATATTCTCGGCAGATCTCGCGTTACGTTGACGCACGGGAACCGGCTGATTGTTAACTGACCCGGTTGACTCGAATTTGTCCACCAATCGACGGATAGTCGACTCGGCAGGACGATCATCGCGACCGTAAAACGGGCGAAGTGCGCGGAACGTTGCTCGAACTGAAGACCCATTTTCATAAAACAATTTTATGATTTGCACGTGCTGCTCGACACTGTAACCTGCCATGGTGGTTTGGGAGGACGGAATGAATATAACACACTGCATTTGACAGCTGTCACTCAAACAACATGGCCGCAATCAGCTGTCAAAGTTCAAGCGTCCCTATTGGAAAACCCCATATTTACGTATTAATTATTGTCACTGAGTTAACTGACTTGCTCACACGCAGTCTTAAAGCGTACTGTTATGAAAGATATAAGATGAGATCATAAAGATACACACAATATATATGCAATATTAGTTTTTATGCAAAAACAGCACACGAAGCTACTGAAAACACGAAATTGTTAACAAAACTTTTTGATTTTGACAACTAACAGTGAGTGCGCGGACTTTTCCTACAGATAATAATTTATTGATTTTTAGTAGTGATACTAAACTTTTAATAAATAAATAAAGAGATTAAAAATTATAGGACAAAATATAGGATAAATCATAAGCAAAAGAGTATATTACATGTAATATTGAATCTCTTTTCAGTTTGACCATAACCATTTTTTAATAAATGTTCTACGTGTATCTTTAAATTGGCATAACTTTATTATTTATGAACGGATTGAAATAAAACAAACACTAAATGTTAAGTGAAGTTAGCCACAATACATTAATGAAAACCGCACTCAAATCCGTTAAGCCGTTTTTAAGATTAGCGTGCACAAACGCACAGACAAACAGACAAAAATTCTATTAATCATTGTTTTGGGTTCTATTGGGTTTATAAAGACCCCCGATAAAAGTTTTACTCACATATCTTCCATGTACAGACATCGACCAGTTACAGATTTATTATATGTATCAGCTGTTTAATACGATATAACAATTGATAATACAAAACTAAAACAATTAAGATAGGAATTTTAATAATAATTATGTTAATCTTAGTAGTGACATTGCTGTGTAAGTCAAGTAAGGAGCTTTTTTTTTTCGTTTTAGCAAAGAAACCCGACCTTCAAATGTGATAGTTATTAATTTACACACAAATTGTATATGCATTTTTTTTTCCAAACTACACAATAATTGCCCATACAAAATTCGATCATGTCTTTTCAAGAAATGAGTTCGTTCTTTCTTAAAAGATAGCCCATGATTTATTCAGATTAGCTTACATTTGTGTAAGCGAATATATTTCTGTACTCAAATATATCTGTAAAATGGTTAGCATTAGCAATAATAATTTACATAAAAGATAAATCATGTATGGCAGTAATAAAGTCTTCTAGGGTTCACCTCAAATATACAAACCGAGCATAAAAACAAAACATTTTCTTTTTAGCACTATAGACCACATATATAAGAAAGGTCCTCCAGACTGATTTCGGTCACGGCGGCCAATCTCAAGAGAGATTAGCCAACTGCGCATGAGATATTATAGTGCACAAGTGTGTGCGCAAACACAGGTGCACTCTCTTTTCCTTAGCTCTCATAATCCGATGGGACGGCAATCCGACACGACCGGAAAGAGTTCAGGCGCAGGACCAACGGCTTAACGTGCTTTCCGAGGCACGGGAGTGTACACACTTCCACCTTCCAGACTCCGGGCTGCTACTGAGAATTTTCTGACAGAAAAACCCAATAACTATTTATTGGCCCGACCCGAGAATTGAACCCAGGACCACCGGGTCTGCAGCCTAATATCTAGCCACTAGACCAACGAGGCAGTCACATACATACGCTGCGGCAAGATATACAGAAGTCCGAGGAGTATAACCAGCCACTTTGCTTAGCGTTTGTGGACTATGAAAAAGCCTTTGATACGATCGAAACCTGGATCGTGCTGAAGTCTCCCCAAAGTTGCAAAATCGATTACCGTTTTATCAAGGTGTTAAAGTTTGTACGAAAACGCCACCATGTCGATACGACTCCAGGATCAGAACTCAAAACGTATCAAACTACAGAGAGGCGTAAGACAGGGAGACATAATATCTCCGAAACTGTTTATCACTGTATTGGAAGATGTTACAAGTTAATTGATGTTGATGCCAAATACCTTCTGGACTAGAAGAGATTTGGCATTAACATCAATGGCGAGTACATCACTTATTTTTGATTTGCCTACGACAAAGAGATTATTGCTGAGATCTTGAAAGACCTCAGCAGGGTCTCTCAACAAGTGGGTCTAAAAATGAACATGGACAAGACAAAAATCACGTCGAACGTCCATGTTGCACCGACTCAAGTAAAGGTTGGAAATTCTGCACTCGAAGTTGTGGACAATTATGTTTACTTAGGTCAGACCTACCAACTAGGTATGTCTAACTTCGAGAAAGAGGTCAATCGCCAAATCCAACTCGGCTGGGCAGCTGGGAGGCTACGCGATATCTTCTCATCCTAAATACCGCAGTGTCTTAAGTCGAAAGTCCTCGACCAGTGTGTGTTGCTACTAGACGTGGTCGCACCCTATGGGCCTCATAAGAAGGCTCAAGGTCACCCAACGAGTAATGGAGAGGGCTATGCTCCGAGTTTCCCTGCGAGATCGAATCAGAAATGATGAAATCTGCAGGCGACCTATGTATATCGACATAGCTCAAAACCCAATTTTCGACAAAAAATCTTGATAACATTTTACTCGCCCGACTTGGGATTTGAACCCAGGACCATCGTATCTGCGGCTTTGCATGTAGCCACTAAACCAACGAGGCAGTATTAATTATATTGCAATTCATTATTATGTTTTACTTCGATCTGAATTTCATGTGCTTAATTTGTGATTATAATTCATCTCGTGCTTGACGGTGAAGGAAAACATCGTGAGGAAACCTACATGTGTCAAATGTCACTGAAATTCTGTCACATGTGTATTCCACCAACCTGCATTGGAGCAGCGTCGTGGAATAAACTCCAAACCTTCTCCTCAAAAACTCCTTTTTTGAGGAGAAGGTTCGGAGTTTCATGTGCTTAATTTGTGATTATAATTCATCTCGTGCTTGACGGTGAAGGAAAACATCGTGAGGAAACCTACATGTGTCAAATGTCACTGAAATTCTGTCACATGTGTATTCCACCAACCTGCATTGGAGCAGCGTGGTGGAATAAACTCCAAACCTTCTCCTCAAAAACTCCTTTTTTGAGGAGAATGTTCGGAGTTTCATGTGCTTAATTTGTGATTATAATTCATCTCGTGCTTGACGGTGAAGGAAAACATCGTGAGGAAACCTACATGTGTCAAATGTCACTGAAATTCTGTCACATGTGTATTCCACCAACCTGCATTGGAGCAGCGTGGTGGAATAAACTCCAAACCTTCTCCTCAAAAACTCCTTTTTTGAGGAGAAGGTTCGGAGTTTCATGTGCTTAATTTGTGTTTATAATTCATCTCGTGCTTAACGGTGAAGGAAAACATCGTGAGGAAACCTGCACGTGTCAAATTTCACTGAAATCCTGTCACATGTGTATTCAACCAACCCGCATTGGAGCAGCGTGGTGGAATAAGCTCCAAAACCTTAGCCCAGCAGTGGGACATTCACAGGCTGTTACTGTAGTTCGATCTAGAAGTTAGTCTTAATTAAATAGTAACAGCCTGTGAATATCCCACTGCTGGTATAAGGCCTCTTCTCATTTTTGAGAAGGTTTGGAGAAAGTTTTGGAGTTTAATAATTAAATATTAAGTTTTAATTCTAAATTGTAGTTTTAAATAAATCATCTTAAGTAAATGGTTTTTTCAAACATTGTACTGCTACCAACGTAATAGCCTTAATAAATAATAATGAACAAGACACAAAACGATAGCTTCTTTGAATATTTATAAACAAACAAAATTTTATACCATTTATGCATTACAAGCATGTGTTTAGACACAATCGTATATAATTAAAAATAGTCTCTCATCTCTATTTTAACTCACCGATAGGTCCCTTGATTGTTTTAAGATATGACTTTTGATATTATACATTGAAGATAAATAGAAAACTAACAATAGTTTATGAGAAAATTATGACAAGAATGATGAATCTACTTCAGCGTTATACCGGTATTCCTATCCTCTCACCTAACATTAAGCTGCATTTCTTTCCAAGTGTTCTAAATTTATCTTTTGCTATTTTGTATTGTAATTTTTTTATCATAATCACGTCATCAATTTTAATGGCATTTCATTTAAGTCTTATTATTAATAAGTATGACTTTAGTTTTTACCGAAATATTAAAGTCGACGGTAATGTGATATTTTTAATAAATTTCATATTAATTTAAATAATTATTAAGCTCTGAACTTTTTGAATATCATTTGGGACTGAATGATTAAGTAGTGCAATTAATTAATTAATCTCTTTTATTAAAGATAAAATAAAGAAGCTATCGTATTGTATTTCTTGTTAATTTACTGAGGGATATAATCATTATTTTCAACTTTTTTATAATTAATATTGAAATATTGATCACATTGTTTGTTTGTTAAGCTTTCATGTTTTAATTACTTAACTGATTATCATAATATTTTGTACACATTCTCAGGTGTACAAGAAAGGACAAAGGGTACCCGTAGGGGACAAGGTAACCCACCCACATCGCTCATACGTGGACGTAGTCACAGACGGAAACTAGTTATCTATATATATAAAAAGATTTGTCCTAACTGACTTATCAATGCAGAGCCTAAGCCATAGACAGGAGTTATAGACTGAAATTTTAACAGTAGATGCATTTTATAATGAAAACACGCACTGAAAGGAAAGCACAGAAAGGATTTTTGGGAATTCCATCCTTAAAGGGGTGAAATAAGGGATGAACCGTTGAATGGAAACCTGTCATTTTCAAAGTTAAAAGCATAATATTTTATACCCAAGCTTCTGGTTAGAAATAAATAAATATGTATTTCACGGTTTTCAGAAATCTACCCCCAACAGGGTGAACAATGAGGTTGAAAGTTTGTACAGTGAGTCCGTTATTTTGATTTAAAAAGCATGAAATTTTATATACAAGCCTCTAGGTATAAATAAATAAATACTTTTTTCAAGGTTTTTGAAAATCTACTCCCAAAGACGGTGAAATAGGGGTCGAAAGTTTGGATGGCGAGTCCGTCATTTTTGAAGTAAAAAGAAAGAAAAATAATTTTAAACCTTCTGAGCAAAAATAAATGCATACTTATTTTGACATTTTTGGAAATTCAAACGGGAGAAACATAAGTATAAAAAAAATGGTCTGATCTGCTTGAAATTTACTGTTTGTATTTTTTGAATGAATTGATAAACATATATTTCAAAGTTTTACAAATTTTATTTTTATTGTGAAGGGGTAGAATGTTTATTTGCATATATTCGATAAAAAACTTCATATACATACTTCTGGGTGCAAACAATAAAATGCGAAATACACAATGTCTCAATATAAATATCTCCTAGGGAGGTGCAAAAATACGTTTCTTTTTTGCATCTTTCATTTTTATCATTACTTATCAGGTAATCTTTTAATTTAGAGTTTCCATTAATAAAGCTTGCATAAACCATAGAATTTATTAAAGCATTAGTTTTAACTTTATCTATAGTTTTATTAGATTTGATAGATTACAATTTAGGGTTGTATTTTTTTCTATTACTTGCTGTTGGGCAACTATAAGTGCCATGTATATCTGTAAGTCATGCCAATGATATCGTTGTTCTAGTAAATGGAAATACTAAACCTAATAAAGTATAAAAAGAGGCATTATAATATTGCAGTAAATCCATTTTTCTTTAATTACTAGATTAATAATAATCACACTCATATTATGAATACGAACGGTTGTGTGTTGTGATTATTTGGTTCTTCTTCACGCATTATCACGTCTATATAAATAAATAAAACTGAAGTTTCTGTCTGTGATTTTAAAATAACGGTCTCTTTTAAAGTTAATATGAGTATTTGCGAGTTACCAAAAGCGAGTTACAAAGAATTTGTTGGTTGGTGGTAGAATGTTTGATGAGTTGGTGGTGGCCAGACGTTTGCACAAAGTTCTACAACTAAGTGACAAATCCCTAACACCAATCAAACAAAAGGGAACATTAAACATATTTCTAATGTTTCCTGTCTATTTGGAATGCTCAATAATTCCTCAGATAGTTTGACGGCCAACGATTGTGATTAACCGCCGCTAGTGTAGAATCATAATTACCCTGTCATCAGCCAATAGCGTTTGATTGATTATGGCGAATTATGATCCAACGAAGCGTTTTGCTCTACAGCTTTGTGATTTTCGATTGCATGTTAATCTATAATATGTGTTGCACTGTTGTCAATGCGTATTAAAATTTTTCACTTAAATTTTTCTAGCAAGGAAAAAACCTTTTGTGTATTTTTGGTAATAACAAAATAATTAGGTACTCAACATAAGTAGGAAAACAACAAAAAATATAAAATACTGTCTGCCTATTTGTCCCTCTAATAGCGATTAACTCAAACTAGCGAAAGGATTTTGATACGGCTATCACCCATGGAAGGACTAGAGATAACAACGACAATTTGATTGAGTAACAAAAAACCAATGCAAAAATTCTATCAGCATCAAAATGCCTAAGTGTCATCAAGAGTCAACCATAAATGCCACAATAATACAATAGAATAGACAAATTGTGCAACACATAAATCTTTCTGGTATAAATTATTTCTTACCACAAATTTAATTCCAAGAGTCGAGATAAATCCTAAGCCTGAATAGATATAGCTCGTTAAATCCGTTTCTGGCTGAACGCCAGATGTACCAGCATATTGACAAATGGCGTTACCTCTGTTAAAGGAACCAGTGACGCTTAACCAATATTACACGTGGCAACGTACCTGATCATTTGTCAAATAATATCACTATTAGAAACTTCCAGCTTTGTATATAAATTACAATTAAAGTATTTTCACTGCCAGTGTTAGTTAGCTGGTTCTTTTTACGCCCTCAGTGGATACCGAATACGATTCAACGAGAATATCCTAATCAGTAGTATGAATGTAAATATTTTCAAATTATATGAGTGTATGTCGGAAAGTCTTTTTAGTGGAACACAGTAGGTACTACTCATGGCTTCTTTCCTTTGAACTATTATGTAGGTATAATGTGTTTTCAAATAAACTTTTTAGTAAATGTAAGTAATTATATCAATTATAAGTTAATCATGTTTTTTTTTTACGTTATGGCGGTAAATTGACCGGCATTTGGGCCACCTGATAGAAAGTGGTCACCACCGCCCATAGACATCGGCGATGTAAGAAATAATAACATTGTGTAACATTCGTTACAATTCCAGCCTTGGGAACTAAGATGTTGGGTCCCATGCAGTGGCTCAATCAGCCTTTATACTGGAACGCAATAATACTCAATATTGCTGTTGCGGTAAATATCTCATGAGTATCTCATGTCCCCCCCCCCCCCTACGGACCTACCCCGACGGACTTGCACAAAACCCTAGCGAGTATTTATTGTTACTCCGTTTCAATGTAATGGAACAAACCAATAAACTGTTTTGTATTTGTTTTTGTATAATATTCGTTGAGATTTCAAAGATATTTTAAATAGTCTAAAGCAGTGCCACAAGTTATATATTTTTGAAGGACTTATTTAGAAAAAAAGAAATTGTTATATTTAAATGTATTACACAACTAATGTAAGTCGTTGGGGTTTCAGAAGGTTTCCATTGAGTGAAAAAAAAAAGACGTTGATTTGGTATATCATTTAGTTTTGTTACATCCCTAGTCGCTATGTATATATCGCTGACATGCCAATATCAACTGACATACATAATAAATTGTCGATCAGCGATACATGGCTATATAATTAATACATTTTTTCCAAACAATCAGTCGTTCTGGTAATTAGTCGACTTGCTTTTCAGCTACGGACCTGGTTTCTGCCCGCCGGTCTGAACTAGCAACAAGACTAACTCCTGATCCCAATTGCCGATAGACCCTTTGCAGGTCTCACGCGAATCGCGAGTAAAAAGGTGATTTGAGAAATTAAGTCAGTGTAAATTAGGGAGATTTTAACTTTTAAATAAACAAAACTGCTAGTGACCTTTGGTGTTTTATTATATTTTTTAAAATAACCAAGTGCACTAACTAGGCTATCTGTTTGTTATCATTAATTGTTCAGTAATAGTAACAGTAACAGCCTGTGAATGTCCCACTGCTGGTCTAAGGCCTCTTCTCCTCTTTTGAGGAGAAGGTTTTGGAGCTTATTCCACCACGCTGCTCCAATGCGGGTTGGTTGAATACACATGTGACAGGATTTCAGTGAAATTTGACATATGCAGGTTTCCTTACGATGTTTTCCTTCACCGTTAAGCACGAGATGAATTATAAACACAAATTAAGCACATGAAATTCAGTGGTACTTGCCCAGGTTTGAACCCACGATCATCGGTTAATCTCCATCTCGGCTTGTTTTTCATTTGTTTTTTTTTTTCATTAAATTCGAATAATTCGTATACGATATAGATGACTATGTGAAATGTTATTTGAAGTAGATTTTTATATAATAATCATTTTAATATACATAGATTAATGTACACAGTCCTTTAATGTAAAACTGTTGTTTAATTTTTTCAATCAATAATTCAGTGTTGTTTGTTTTTTTTTTATCCGTCTTTTTTGGTCTGGATGGATTCGATAGATTACGAAGGTGACGCAATTAATTTATTTTCAAACACCTAAATCACTGTCAATTTATATTCTGCATCGCTACTAATAAGAATAATTCTCAGTGCGGTGGTTATCAAATTTAAAAGTCATAAAAACAATAATCTAATACAATTTCAAGCTTATGGAATCACCAACTTTATTGCTTTCTTCAAGATAAGCAAGGTCCCAAAACTTTTTCCAACTGCCCATTACAATAAATCCCGATAACCCTCATTTGACCTTCTGAAGTTATTCCAGTTGCTTTGTTCGCTATCGCTTGGCAAATACCCAATTAGGGGCAATTATTTTATATACTTTTCGCTAATCGAGTTTTTATTTGCTGAAAATATATAACAAGTATGAGAGTGCTCGGATCCTCGACTGTAGGAGACAAAAAAACATTTAAACGTATATTCCTACAATGTTTCCCGTCCATTTGGCCTACAAATCGTTTGATATTGTCGAAAACGATAGTACGTGTAAATGTTGCTTAAGTGTTAAATACGGGGTATATTGTGTTTATCTAAGTAAATAAAAAAATTGTGCGGTCGGATGCGGGATCCACGTCAGGAAAGAAGTTCTGTGCGATATTTTTTCGACTCAAACCGTGTTTTAAAATGAAGAATTTAATTGATTATATTACTGTACTTTTGTATCACCAAATAGCACCGCAATCTATTTTATATCGACCTCCTAAATTCGAACGCCCAACGCATCGCAGTTTGTAGCATTTGGTAGGCACGGTATGAACGTTATTTCTTTATATGACCTTGGGCTACTGCCATTTCACTCTACTGTAAGCCGCATAAAAGAACTTCGTTCCAATAATTTACAACAACACATTTGTTGCAAATTTTACAAGAATAATTGTAAAAGAGGGTCAATACGAAGTGTCATATGAAAATTTCAATAAATCTTTCTTTCAGAATATATATAAAAAAAAAAAAAAATCCTTAAATCTCGAAGTCACTTTATATCAAAGTTCAAAGCACTACGTAAGCTATTATAAAATTGCTTCTATTTGTTTTTATTACAAAAAAAAGAAAACAATAAGAACCAATGATATACCATTTAAAAAATATATAATTTGGTAGGTCAAATGAGTTACCAATTATTCAGAGATGAAGAGTATGTATATATTTTGAATATCTTCGATCATTAATGAAGAATAGATACACAATCTGCTACAAAAAAAGTCCTTACCAAATGAGCTCCCAAAATATGAACATTTGGGTGCGCTTTTAATTTAGTACTATTCGGACGCGCTGACAGTAAACACGTCTCAGTGTTCGTTCAAAAAATGAAAAAATCACACGTCTAGGATGCTGAAACAGAATGGAGTTTCATATTTTCAGTAAGTATTAATATTACCATTATGTAATTGTTATTACTGAATGGTAAATACTGGTATTTCGTCAAGAAATCTTCGAAAAAACATTTTTAAAAATTAAATCGTAATGAACACCACGAGGTATAAAGCATGTCGATTGTAAAGACACTTAATTAACGTGTTATTCATACAGTTACTATAATACGTGTTATTCATACAGTTACTATTATATACCTACTTTAATTGTTCGGGTTACATGGGTTGATTCTGTTCCGTTTGGTGGAGACGCTGTTGTTAATTCATATTTTTTGTATGAAAAATATGATTATGTATTTCTTTTGTATATATGTGATTATGTATTGATTATGTAAATAAATAATTAATTTCTGCTAGCATTCTTGCCACCATTCCACGCGGCCACGATTTGTATAGTAAATTTTTTTGATTGTATTTATTTAAGGTTTTAATGTAAATAAACATTGAAAGAAAAAAAAATTAAGTCCATATTTATCTTAGTTTCATTGATTATTATTAATGTCCTTCCCATTCATACCACAAAACACCTTTGACATAATTACAAAAAAAATATATATTTAAAATTAGAGTATGAAAATAAATATATTGAACAATTCGGCTCCATTCAGCCCTTGTGCTAGCGGCGAATTCAATTCAAATTCAAAATTCAAAACGTGTAATAGTGTGTGTGTTTTGTAAATATAACTGTGTTTTTGTTTCAACTACAATTACTACATAAACACATTCAGGGAAACTTTTAAAATGATTTTTGCACGGGACTGTGTATTTAGTTTTTATTAGTGTTATAATTGTTGTTATTACGATACAATTTTATTTTCAGATCTATTATTTAAGCCGAGATGGCCCAGTAGTAAGTTCGCGTGAATCTTAACCGATTTATTGTGGGTTCAAACCCGGGCAAGCAGCACTGAATTTCATGTGCTTAATTTGCGATTATAATTCATTTCGCGCTTGACGGCGAATGAAAATATCGTGAGGAAACCTCATTGGAGCAGCGTGGTGGAATAAGCTCCATACCTTCTCCTCAAAAAGAGGAGAAGAGGCCTTAGCCCAGCAGTGGGACATTCACTGGCTGTTACTGTTACTATTATTTAAGACTGCCTCGTTGGTCTAGTGGCTAGATATTAGGCTGCAGACCCGGTGGTCCTGGGTTCAATTCTCAGGTCGGGCCAATAAATAGTTATTGGGTTTTCCTGTCAGAAAATTCTCAGTAGCAGCCCGGTGTCTGGAAGGTGGAAGTGTGTACACTCGCGTGCCTCGGAAAGCACGTTAAGCCGTTGGTCCTGCGCCTGAACTCTTTCCGGTCGTGTCGGATTGCCGTCCCATCGGATTATGAGAGCTAAGGAAAAGAGAGTGCACCTGTGTTTGCGCACACACTTGTGCACTATAATATCTCCTGCGCAGTTGGCTAATCTCTCTTGAGATTGGCCGCCGTGGCCGAATTCGGTCTGGAGGATCTTATTTAAGAAAGTTTGAATGAGTTGATGTGATTACGTATAGTATCTCATCAACTTAAATACGTACTTACTTGAATATGCTTTTATTTATCTAAAAAATTACGTACTCTGTAAACACAATTATTACAAGCCCCTTAAAATCATAGGCTTTCGACGTAACATTGTTTTTTTCATTTAGAAGATTGTCTCCTAAACTCTTATTGCTTATTTGATACATAAATAGGATAAAATAAGAAAGAATAACGTCGTTTTAGTATTTCGTTATCTTTAATAACATTATCATTGATAAAATTTTGTTATTTACTTAAGCCATACAAAATAATTATAATAAACTCACGAAATAATACGGTTTGTCTTCCAAATAAACAATTATAATAATTTTACAATTCCTGCTTGACCGAACACTACTCTAATCATAAAAATGATACATAAATAGCCTATTATAATGGAAGAATTAGTACATATAAAAACATATTACATGCGATTAACAATAGCTCTGCTATATTATGTACTTACATACAAGTATCAACCGTTCCTGATTAATATCTTTATTTATAATATTGTACATAACTAACCTAATGAACTTTAATTTCACTGCAATAGTGGCGATATCAACTTTTACAACTAAACTCAATTTTATCGCGAAACCATAATGAATGATGAATCGAATGATATGACGTCATTTCAATGTTAAAACCGTACATTTGTCTTGACTGCTCTTGTAGCATGAAGCACACTCTGGCAATAGCCAGCCATCGACATTTACATTACCGTACGTCAAAACAAAGCTGGGGCTGCCGATTATTATCTATACTACTATATAAACCTATTGGCTCTGTCTGTACATTATTTTTTCATCTAATTTTGTGATAAATAATCGTTTTATGATGCAGTGATTTACATTATACAATTTTTTTCATTTTTGTCTGTCTGTCTGTCTGTATGACTTCTTATAACTCAAGAACAGCTTGACCAATCTTGATGAAAATTGGTACACACAAATAACATGTGATGGCGCAAATGTTACAACTGTCACGAGTGTGGTGCGCCACTGGACACGGGCACCACACCTTGATGGAGTGTGCTGCGTGAGGGCCTCAGAGGCATTCCTTGGCGGCAATAATCGGCGGAGATCTCTCGCTGCCGAGCGTGAGTATCGCCATGCGCCATGCATTGAGATGCTGGTTGGAAATGGTCTCCTTTTGCGAGAGTGTCATGTCGCAGAAGGAGGCCGCGGAGCGACAGCGTGAGGAAAGTGCCTCCGCTGATACGATCCGTCAAAGACGACCGGGGAGGAGGCGTAGGCGCTATGCGCACCTTCTCCCCCCGCCTTAATAGCCGCCTGGGCTAAGTGGGTTCCCTGTATGCGGGAACCCCCTTAGAAATGGAGGCCCGCATAGGCGGGCCGACCGTCGAGGCGTCACGGTATCATGCGCAAGCGATCCCGTGGCGCCCCCTGACCAGACGGAGAGGATACAGCTGGTTTTTTAGTGGGTAATCCGGCGCCTTCAGTGCCTGTGAGCCCCACATACCCCCCCCCCACTACATGTGGGGGAAACACGTAAATGAATGGAAACGTTTTTCCAGCGGAAAAAAAATGGCGCAAATGTTAGGACATATATAAGATCGGTAAACCCTACGGTATCCTCATGAAAATTAATTACAAATCGTTACGTGATTACGTAATTCTTTACCAGTAGCCATATGTATGTGTGTGTGTGTGCGTGTGGGTGTTATCATAGTAATAAAATAATTTATTATATTTTTTTTAATAATACGCGGGTGAAGCCGCGTGGCTGCCGCGAAGTCGAATACAGCTAGTTGTTCATAAATTTCAAGTTTCGTTAATGTGATAATACAAAAACACTGAAAATTATTCGTGACACTGATCAAATATCATACAAATACAATATCATATAAAAACAATTACTCTCTTGCATATCATTTACGCTAACACTAGAGTAAGTTTATTACAGTCACACATAACATCTTAGTTCCCAAGGTTGGTGGGGTATTGGCGATGTAAGCGATGGTTAACATTTCTGACAAGGTCTGTGGGCGTTGGTGACCACTTACCATCAGGCTTATTTGATTGTCCGCCTACATATACTCGGTGGTAGAGCTTTGTGCAAGCTCGTCTTAGTAGGTACCACCCAATCATTAGATAGTCTACCGCAAAACAGCAGTACTTGGTATTGTTGTGTTCCGGTTTGAAGGGTGAGTGAGTCAGTGTAATTACAGACACAAGGGACATAATATCTTAGTTCCCAAGGTTGATGGCGCATTGGCAATGTAAGCGATCGTTAACATTTCTTACACTGCCAATGTCTATGGGCGTTGGTGACCACTTACCACCAGGTGGCCCATATGCACGTCCGCCAACATATGCAATAAAAAAAAAAAAAAATTAAATATACATTTTATCACTGAGCACGTGATGAATTATAAATACAAAATAAGATCCAGCAAAAAATAATAAGACATGTTTATTAATTTTATTTTAATTAAGCTATTGCAGTACATAGACATTGTAAATATTGGATGGCGTTATAATTGCCATTACATTTAATTGATTTAGAATAAAATATCAAAACTAATATACTTACGCTTTAAGTCCAACATGGAGTTCCCACAGCGCTTCAAAAAAACCGCCTTATGATAGAAAACCAATACGGAAACGCATTCAAGAAGGAATGACGTCTGCCAAGCTGCCGGCTGTAAAAGTTTAACGAATCTATTTCACTGTAGTGTTACAAACACACTGCGCCGACCCCAAACAATTGATAAGGGCAAACAAACTTTACGAGAAAAACCGTACAGCTGTCGGAGGGCGCGAGGAGGGCACAACTAGTGACGACAGCTCGTGACAATTGCAGCAATTCACCTAGACGCCGAAAAGCCATATATTTTAAGTCGGTCTCTTAACAAACACGGTATTTATTTATGATATTTATTTTTCACATTCAATACGTCGTTTATTCATTCAACTATCTGATTTCTTCAAAGAACTAGATCTGAATCGTCGAATACAACTACACTAAAATAGGGTCATTGTACAAAGGGAAGCCCTACAGTGTCAAATAAATTATAACCTTTACAACATACCTTTACTCGGTGGTAGAGCTTTGTGCTAGCTCGTCTGCAAAACAGCAGTACTTTGAATTGTTGTGTTCCGGCTTGAAGGGAGAGTGAGCCAGTGTAATTACAGGCACAAGGGACATAACATCTTAGTTCCCAAGGTTGGTGGCGCATTGGCGATGTAAGCGATGGTAGCATCTCTTACAATGCCAATGTCTATGGGTGTTGGTGACCACTTATGTCCTTTGTGCCTGTAATTACATTGGCTCACTCACCTTCAAACCGGAACACAACAGTACCAAGTATTGCTGTTTTGCGGAAGAATATCTGATGAGTGGGTGGTACCTACCCAGACGAGCTTGCACAAAGCTCTCCCAACAAGTAAACTGTGTTTGCTGATCAGTAGTGCTCCAACTATCGTAGGTTCCTTGACATACGTGGCCAGCTTTCTCGGGAAATCTTTGTCGGGAATACTCGATGTTATCGAGTTTCAAATTTAAAATTCCTCAAATGCCTACACTGACAAAGCTAATTATTAAAACGAGGATTGTTATAATTATTATCCTTGACTGAAATTTTTGATGAATTTTACGTCATTACTAATGGATACGATTGCGACTTTGAAAACAACAAAACAAAAAAAAATCCTATCAATAGTTGGCAATATTAATAGCTCGCACAACATATTGATGTCTAGCTTGAGTTTTAACAGAAACCACATCAATACATGGCGGAAAAAAATGTGGTCATCACAGGATGCAGTCAGATGTGAAACATCGGTAAAGAATGAATTTCACTTACCAAGATTACAGGTTTTAATACATTTCATAGTTTAATCACATTATTGGTAATGTTATAATTTTTGTAATGCAGTTTTAACCTTACGCTTAACAATATTTTTTATTACAAACATTGCTTGAATTAATTTTATTAGATTCATTGAATTAAATGTAATGTTATGTTTCTTTTTTGTGAAATCCATTTCTTATTAACATGTATAAATAATTGTAACTTTAGGAATTTCTCAGAAACGAATTGGCCTCAATTCAATTTCACGACAGCATCGTGGAAATGAAGACGGACACTTGCGATGGAGCTAAAATGAAAACCGACTTTAGCGTTAGGCACATCACAAACTAAGCTGCTTCATTTAATTTTTGATATTTTTTGTTCAACATTATGTGATACGTGATAATTTATTTCAAATATGTATCGTTATTTTATATTTCCTGCCTTATTTAGTTCATTATTTCTATTATTTAGTCGAATTCCATTATAAAAATTATTGTTTGATCTTACCTTAGCAACCATATCCATACATACTTAATAATATGACATTTATCAGCTTAAAAGTAATAAAACATTTTTTTTTTAAATGCATTTGCTACATGACAATTTGCTACATTTCCCCTTTTTTCTATCTATCATAAGAAGATCGATATTCCAATAAGTCTCATGATGGTACGTCCCCACTGACTATAGATATTGACTGACATACTCTACAAGTGTAGCCTGAAAAACCGATGAGTGGGTGGTACCTATATATATTTATTATATGGCTTGCTCAAAACACAACCATCAGTAATCTACACTTTTACACGTAATTGAAATTAAGAAACAGGTTCTATTTATTAAATAAAAAAGGTAAAGATAATAAAAAGGTGTATTTATTAAAGTAGTATGTATCGTATAGAAATTAAATAATGAAAGCGAAATGTTATAACCCAATAACTTAAATTAAGTTGTCAAATACATATTATCACTACAATCTCATTATTAAAATTAAGTCATTAAAATAAATAAGTCTTGGAGCGTGCTGCTAAAAGATCTTTGAAATGCAAATACAAAATAACCGCAAAAAAGTCTCCTTTTGTCATATCCTCTCATTTCTAGAATACTCCCCTCACTTCCACAGCCAGTATCGGGATACTTGGCGTCGAGATTTCGAACGTTGTTCAGTTCCGCGTCAACTGGAAGTTAAAGCCAAATTGGCTTCCAAAAAGCTTGGAGTGCTAAACAAGGCGAGACAGTATTTCACGTCGGCCCATAGCCTAAATCTTTACAAGGCTCAAATTCGGCCCCACATGGAGTACTGCTCTCACTTCTGGGCGGGAGCTCCCCAGTACCAGCTTCTTCCTTTTGACCGCATTCAACGTAGAGCAGTTCGAATTGTCGACGATCAACCAATTACCGACCGGCTTGATCCTTAGTTTTGCGTAGAGATATTGGGTCACTCTGCATCCTCTATCGCATATCACAGGGAGTGTTCTGAGGAGTTGTTTGGCTTAGTCCCGGCCGCTGAATTTCACCACCGGACATCGCGCCAGAACTCAAAATTCCATTCTCACCACCTCGATGTCTGGAAATCCACAACAGCGCGTTTTCTAAGGCATTTTCTGCCTCGCACATCAATCTGTGGAACCAGCTTTCGCCGGTGACTTTTCCAAACCGATATGACATTGCAACATTCAAGAAGAGAGCGTACTCTTTCCTCAAAGGCCGGCAACGCACCTGCAAGTCCTCGGATGTTGCAGATAGTCACTTTCCATCAGGTGAGCCTCATGCTCGATTGCCTCCTACTACATAAAAAATATGTAGTTTATTGGCTTATTACATTACATTGAAACACTAATAATAAATACTCGGTAGTAGGGCTTTGTGCAAGCCGCGTAGGTTTAGGTAGGTACCACACAGATATTCTATCGCCAAACATCAATACTTAGTATTATTGTGTTCTGGTTTGAAGGGTGAGTGAGCCAGTCTAACTACAAGAACAGGGGAAATGGCATCTTATATCAAAAGAGGTTGCACAGGTAGGCGATGTGATGAATGGTTAATACTTCTTACCACGCCAAAGTATATGGGCGGTGGTGACTGCTTACCATCGAATGGTGCATTTGCCTGTCTACTTATTGATATTATAAAAAAAAGAATGCTGAACGTATAAATTGAAAGATTAAAAACATATTTATTTGAAACAAGCCGTTATGTCTGTAGAAATCCTTAGACGTTTATAGAATAGGGTCATTGGTAATAAGTACTCTGCCTCAATGAACCATCCATCCTTTAGAAACACAAGTAAGCAACATAGTCCATAACATTAATGGTATAACTAGTAACTTCTATAAGGGTTAATTTTGAAATCTCCGTCCATCAATTTAAATTTATTTAAAAGACAATTTATTAATAAGGAATTTCATTTTAATGCACTACAAATTAGCATAGCCAATTTCAGAGTAATTCTATCACTGAAATTATTATCTATATATATAAATATCTCGTGTCACAGTTTTAGTGCTTATTATACTCCTCCGAAACGGCTTGACCGATTTTGATGAAATTTTATATGTATATTCTGTAGGTATGAGAATAGGTTTATAACTAATTTTTATACCCCTAAGTGTTAAGGGTGGCTCACCCCAAAAAACTATTTTTTAATTTTTTGGACATATTCTTTTATTTTTATTTTTTTATTATGTAACATTAAAAAATACACACAACCCCTCCCTCAATTTTCACCCTTCTACCATCAACCCCTATTTTTTAATAGAGATATTAGTAATTCAGTCATTTTCAACCTCGGTCGATAACTGGATCAATTAACTCTTGATCACTTATCCCCGTCAGGGGTCTTTTGGTGTCACTTCTCACCATGTAAGCAGCACGGACTAAGGATGGGAGCGTTCTCCTGTCTCTCTTACAATAAGCTGTATCTCATTTCTTAGACAGTTTTCGGAAAAAAAATTGCCATTATTATTGTTTGTACATCGATCGCAGTAGTGACATTTACAATTATCATTTTATCACTTCCGTGTAATTCTCAACTAAATTTATTATAAATTTGCAGTGCTGTAATTATTGATATTATTAATAATTAATATTAAGAGTATTTCTACTGTATTATTCTTAAGGAAAAATATTGTGAAAGGTAACTTAAATAACAAAAATGTGTGTGTACTTATGTACATGCGTTAGACCTATTATAATAAAAAGTAAAACAAAAAACGGGCCAACTTTTTCAAAAATGTCTATATCATAGTGTGGGACCATTGTACGAAGAGCATGAGCACATAGAAAACGTAGCCAGAACCTATAAATATAATAATAAATGTGCGATCAGGGGAATCCCAGGAGGAACGAAGTTCTTTGCGATATTTTTTTAACTTAAAACGTGTTTTAAAATGTAGATTGTTAATTATTATATTTCGGTATATTTGTCACACTCCCGTGCCACGAAAGGCACGTAAAGCAGTTTGTCCTGCTCCATACCTGAACTTTTACCGTTCGCGTCGGTTTACCGTCCTATCGGATTATGAGAGTGCACCTGTGTTTACGCACACACTTTTGCACTATAATACGTCCTGCGTAGTTGGCAAATCTTTCTTGACATTGGCCATCGCGGTCGAAATCGGTCAGGACGAAATTATTCTTCGGAGTGTGCTGCGTGGGGCCTCAGAGGCATACCCTGACGACGATAGTCGGCGGAGATTTCCCGCTGCCGAGCGTGATTAACGCCATGTTGGAAATGGTCTCCTTCTGCGAGAGTGACATGTCGCAAAAGGAGGCCGCGGAGCGGCAGCGCGAGGAAAATGCCTCCGCTGATTCGATCCGTCGAAGAAGACCGGGAAGAAGGTGTAGGCGCTATGCGCACCCTAACAGCCACCGGGGCTAAGGGGGTTCCCTGTATCTGGGAACTCCGGGGCGTCACGGTAGCATGCGCAAGCGATCCCGTGCCTCAATGAACCATCCATCCTTTAGAAACACAAGTAAGCAACATAGTCCATAACATTAATGGTATAACTAGTTACTTCTATAAGGGTTAATTTTGAAATCTCCGTCCATCAATTTAAATTTATTTAAAAGACAATTTATTAATAAGGAATTTCATTTTAATGCACTACAAATTAGAATAGCCAATTTCAGAGTAATTCTATTACTGAAATTATTATCAATCTCGTGTCACAGTTTTAGTGCTTATTATACTCCTCCGAAACGGCTTGACCGATTTTGATGAAATTTTATATGTATATTCTGTAGGTATGAGAATAGTTTTATAACTATTTTTTATACCCCTAAGTGTTAAGGGTGGCTCACCCCTAAAAACTATTTTTTAATTTTTTGGACATATTCTTTTATTTTTATTTTTTTATTATGTAACATTAAAAAATACCTACAACCCTCAATTTTCACCCTTCTACCATCAACCCCTATTTTTTAATAGAGATATTAGTAATTCAGTCATTTTCAATCTCGGTCGATAATTGGATCAATTAACGCATGATCACGCTTGATCGCTTGATTTTTAATTATTATATTTCGGTATATTTGTCACACTCCCGTGCCACGAAAAGCACGTGCAGCTGTTTGTCCTGCTCCATACCTGAACTTTTACCGTTCGCGTCGGCTTACCGTCCTATCGGATTATGAGAGTGCACCTGTGTTTACGCACACACTTTTGCACTATAATACGTCCTGCGTAGTTGGCAAATCTTTCTTGACATTGGCCATCGCGGTCGAAATCGGTCAGGACGAAATTATTCTTCGGAGTGTGCTGCGTGGGGCCTCAGAGGCATACCCTGACGACGATAGTCGGTGGAGATTTCCCGCTGCCGAGCGTGATTAACGCCATGTTGGAAATGGTCTCCTTCTGCGAGAGTGTCATGTCGCAAAAGGAGGCCGCGGAGCGGCAGCGCGAGGAAAATGCCTCCGCTGATTCGATCCGTCGAAGGAGACCGGGAAGAAGGTGTAGGCGCTATGCGCACCCTAACAGCCACCGGGGCTAAGGGGGTTCCCTGTATCTGGGAACTCCGGGGCGTCACGGTAGCATGCGCAAGCGATCCCGTGGCGCCCCCCGACTAGACGGAGAGGATGCCGTTGGTTTTTTAGTGGGTATTCCGGCACCTTCAGCGCCGGCGAGCCCCACATACCCCCATTTCATGTTGGGGAATCGCGTAATTGCATTTTTCTAGCGAAAAAAAGGAGGAAATTGTTCCTACTTTTTTATCAGACCAAAAAGCGTTGCCCATGATATTTTTATTATGATTTTAATGCAAAAATGTAAAGTAAGAATTAAAATTGATAAATTTCATTTAATACTTTAGGAAAATAGTAATTTATTCAAAGTTAAATATAAAATAGCGAATTATAGGTTAAAAAAAGAGTTCAAATTATTTTTACATTTGTATAGAATTGAGGTTATCTCATTGGCCGCACGCAATCCTTATTATTAAGTCTGAAAATTTGCTCACTTACACATACATACACATACAACCGCTAGAATAGAAAGAATCCGTAAGAAAGAAAGAAGGGAAAGGTCTCATGGAGGACAACGCTACTTTGCACTAGTAAAATAACTTTGTTCCAATAAATGAAAAAATATGTAGAGCATGTTGTACTTTACTTTATGCATTATTATTATATGCCCTGTACCGAACACACATACACTGTATGGGCGAATGTTTATATCTTATTGATTAAAAAATGCACGGGATAAAATTCTTATTTTACCCGTACGAAGTCGGGTCGGGCAGGTAGTTTCTTTATAAAAATATTACCTAATTGATATAATAATGACGTAACCCCGATACGATGTTAATTTCCCGACTTTTTTATTGTCACTCACACATTCAAAAAAACACACAAACGCAATTAAAATTATTCACATTATAAGTTCGCAATTTGTCGTAACAGAAAATTTACTGTTGGTTAGTTCGCACTTTTTTTTTGCTAAAAGATTGCAACATTCGTGGCGTTAAATATAAACTAACTAGTTGAGAAGGCTAGGCTTAATGATGGCCTTTTCGGAACCCTTGAAAATTTGTATGCTAAATTACATGATCTCGGTTGTAAGTCTTTGTGTAAGCTCGTCTGGGTAGGTACCACCCACTCATCAGATATTCTAATGCAAAACAGCAAAACTTTGTATTGTTGTGTTCCAGTTTGAAAGGGGAGAGAGCCAGTGTAATTACAGGCACAAGGGACATAACATCTTAGTTCCCAAGGTTGGTAGCGCATTAGCGATGTAAGCGATGGTTAATATTTCCCACATTGCCATTGTTTATGGGCGTTAGTGACCACTTACCATCTACCTATACAATAAAAAAAAGAGTAACAAATCAACAAACTCATTTTTAAATATTTATTACTTTTAAAACATTATACTGATTCATTTTGTTTCTGTATTTATGGTATAAAATAATATACATTTATCCAGGCGCATAGTCCAGGCGTATGAATTTACTTTGTGATGTTCTTTTGAATGTTATAGCAAACTACACTATTTTATTATATCATAGTATACTTTAGTATGAGCTAAGTTATGTTTGTTATTTAGGAAAACGATATGAGGCCTCTTTATAATTATAAAACATCCATCTATATAAAGTTGAAAAGGATTTCATTAGAACTCTTTATATCAAATGAGTTTACGTTTTTACTCAACTGCTCGAAGGCTCATTCAAAATTTTAAAACTACTTTTTTTTAAACTTTAACACGGCTTAGAGTTGTATAAACGTTTGCATCGAAGTTAATTTAAAAAACCTTTTAATGACTTAAAGGAAAATACGAAAAGTATTCCATCCAGAGCTTTTCATGTATTGCGATAGTTGTTTTTTTCAGATATTTAGGAACCTAAAGTTCAAACTTAGTGTTTAAAAGAACTAATGAAAATTACAGCTGAAAACCAATTTCAGAATAATCAAAACAATATGGGATAAAAAGTTATATTGTTTTTTTTTTCACGAAGGATTATCCGTATGCATGTATGTATTGTATTTTCAGCAAGTACGTGTAAGTTTTGGGCATCCGATTTCTTGAAGAAACAATGTAAAGTAAATTCCTTCCACTTTCAGCGTTCGCCTTTAGGACTTATAAAAGCTGAAAAAAGGATTTTTGTCACAAAATGAATTAAAAAAATACTCGAATAAAGTATATTTTGATTTAAAGCATGACTTGACTTTTAAGCGCATGAGTTCTGATATTAAACAAACGTTGCTTGTTGAAGCTGATGAGATTAACGTCTACCAATATTCTTGGTAGACTTTTTTATAATAGCTTTATCTTTTAAGGAGCGTTCACGTTATAAGTGCATCACAGCAGTTAACAAAAATATTAAGGCATTGATATTGTAGTCGAGCTATTTATACTTTCGAGCGATATTTTTGATGAAAATCAATACTAGTTTCTTATCCAAAAAAATAAATAACTTATGTAACAGGTACCATTACTCTCAAAGACCTGTAAAACTAAATTAAAGTTTTCGTACTTCAGAAACGCTTGAATTAAAAGACCAATAAAGATTCCTTCTTTTAGTTTGACATCGCTTTGACGCGGAAAATTACTTCACAGATACTTAAAGATCTTTGTTGAGTACCAAGATAAAGTTCTTCATTAGTCCCAATTTAATATGTAAAGATGAGTGAAGAAGTTTTTGAAATTCAATTAATAGAAGATGCTTGATGCTTCTTTTCTTAAGGATCCGTTATTGGAGTTTAACCATTTCATGAGGTTAGCCAACATAGGACAACCAGCAACCAGCATTAGACAAGAGTGGTGAAGTAAGTTCCCATTTTTTTCCCTTAACAGACTTCCTATTTTTCAGATAGCTATATATTTCTTGTAGTATTTGCGACTAACTTAAATAAAGTAGTAGAATTATTCAGCCAACATACATCAACTACTAGACGAAGATCTTATCTCGAGCGCGAAATGTCACGGTCCTGTTCTAAGCACATCCATTGAACATCTGACATTTTATTCCAGTCATCTGACCACTGGGCCTGTGATATGTCCACTAGCCTCTTCGCTTTTCTAGGCCGTTACTCCGTGACGACTTCAGTCCCCATTCCATATTCCATCCTCGATAAGTGCCCTGTCCATCTCCAACTTAATTTCGTCTTTTGTCGAACTTCTCATTCTCGTCGCTGTGTTGGCATTCTCCAAGGGATTTAAGTAGGACATTAATGGTGAGGAAATACTATATTGCAATGAATATATTTTTGTACATAAATGCCGAGAGCGTTGATGATTATCAAACCCGACCACAATGTATATCTATGAAGGAAGCAACTAAACAACCCGCTACCACAATTGAAGTCTGGGCATTTTGGAATAAAAAAAATAGGGTTTCCATCCCTTTGATCGGGACTTTCATTCTTATTAGTCTCGGTTTTTGACGCTATCGAGGCCAACATTCAGGTAAAAAAATCCGAAAGAAGAGGATTTTCATAAAACAAATTTATCGTTGAAACTTTTCATAAATTGAATAAATTCCAAATACAATTATTATGAATGATGAAATACCTAAAAAACATACTCGTACGTGTTCCCAGACATTTCTCGGTGGCAGAGCTTTGTGCAAGCTCGTCTGGGTAGTTATCACCCACTCATCAGATATTCTTCTAGCAATACTTCGTAATAATTTGTATTGTTGTGTTCCGGTTTGAAGGGTGAGTGAGCCAGTGCAATTACAGGCACAAGGGACATAACATCTTAGTTCCCAAGGTTAGTGGCGCATTGGTGATGTAAGTGATTGTTAACATTTCTTACAATGCCATTGTAAGAAATATGGTCGTTGGTGACCACTTACCATCAGGTGGCCCATATGCTCGTTCGCCTACCTATTCAATAAAAAAATCAAAAAAACAGAAAACGATTGTAAGTAGTATCGATCAATTACACCACCAATTTATCTGACAAATTCTATCCAAGACCGATATCCTTAGGATCTTAGATTATTATTTAGCGGCTATACCACTTTGTACATATCATCTATGTCGATTGTAGAAAGTAAAAATTCGTTCAGATGTCACAAATTTTGGCTTAATTTAAATCCCACTGGAACTATGCATTTCAACGAGACATAAATCTTCCAATGAGTAATTTCTGAGCCAATCCACAAACTAAATTTTAATCAAATTGTTATACTAATTTATGGTGTTATTTATATAAATTCATTGCCCAATAAATAAAAAACAAAAAAAGTTGGTCAAGTTACAGACCAATGGTTTAGTACCTAACATCCAAAAGGTAATAGAGTTTATTTTTGTATTTATATTTTATGACCACACTTTTATGTGATCGCCGCTTAGACTATTAAGTATTAGTTTTTATACTTTATATGAATACATTATTGTAGAAATGCTTTGAACATTTTTGTAGAGTGTTTAACTCAAGCTCCACTTTAGTACGTTTAAGATAGTGAAACATCATATGGTCACATTTTATTATTACACTAGCTGTGCCCGCGGCTTCACCCGCATTTAATAAAAATAAGATAAATTATTTTATAAGTATAATAACACACACACGCCCAGATACACACACACACACACACACACGCATATATGGCTACTGGTAAAGAAATAAGTAATTAATGATTTGAAATTAATTTTCATAAGATACCGTAGGGTTTACCGATCTTATAATAATATGGCCTAACATTGCAGACTATGTGAGTATAGCGAGACGAAGTGTAGGTGTATCATATACCACTCTACTTGTTATTTCACAAGTATGTGCATATGGCTATAACATTAAAGGGTAAGTGAGCCAGTGTAATTACAGGCACAAGGGACCTAACATCTTAGTACATAAGGTTAGTGGCGTATTGGCGATGTAAACGATGGTTAACATTTCTTACAAAGCCAATGTTTATGGGCGTCGGTGACCACTTACCATCAGGTGGCCCATATGCTCGGTCGCCTAACTATGCTATAAAAATAACTCTTTCTTCAAAAATTAAGAATCTTTATACACATATTCATCTCTTTATCACTACCTTAGAACCCCTAAATTTTCAAAAATCCTTCCTTAGTACTAACCGACTTTATAAAAGGAACTCATTTGCAAATTTTCATGGTGCTAACCCCAGTATTTCGGACTGTTCATCGATATGTAATCAGTCAGGTATTCATTGATATATATCGATAATAGTTAAAAAATATTCACAATTATTTGTCAATTAACCAACATTTATTTGAAAGTATTTGAAAACCAGGTACTACCTCAAGTGCTCACTTCGCGATTACTTGTGCAAACCAATTGGCGCAGTTAAGCACGGGTCTGTGGTGAAACGATATTTCGGTCTATGGGCTTATGTGATCTTGCATTATTTTTATTTATTTATATGCTTTATTGTACACACAGTAGCAGAAACATACATTAATGGAAAAAAAAAGTAATAAATTCCGGTAGCACAAAAGGCGGTCTTATCGCTAAGAGAGCGATTTCTTCCAGACAACCTTTGGGACAAGGACATGAGCTTAATAAAGAGGTGGAGGTGTACAGGTCAAATAATTTTGCGAAAAAAATGTTCTATTTCACTACTAATAATATACTATATACATATACACGTGTCTACACACATACATTATTATAATATATGTATATATATATATTTTACTTGGTGGTAGAGCTTTGTGCAAGCTCGTCTGGGTAGGTACCACCCACTCATCAGATATTCTACCGCAAAAAAGCAGTACTTGCTATTGTTGTGTTCCGGTTTGAAGGGTGAGTGAGCCAGTGTAATTACAGGCACAAGGGACATAACATCTTAGTTCCCAAGGTTGGTGGCGCATTGGCGATGTAAGCGATGGTTAACATTTTTTGTAATACTGTATTATTATTTACTGTGTGTTATTATTATGAATTTACATATATTTTTACTTTTCCAACAGTTCATTAAATTGGGACAAATCCAGAATAACAGCTTTCAAATTGACTGTGAAATTCGATCCAGTAAAATTGTGTGACCAACATACGAATTCAAAGGGATTATATTTCAAACCCTCATTAACAAGAGGAACTGTGACAATAGTGAAACAGCTACCGATGGTGAATATACACTTATATTTAACATAAGTAAATAAACCAAATTTCTTCAAAGCTGTCCTTAACGAAGAATAAAAATATTAAAATACACTTATATTATTTGTATACATTGTTAGTATTTACATACATTGCAGTCATTATAATCATCATAAATTTCCTCAATATTCAGTTTATGTGAAGCGATAAATATGTAAACACCTAACGATGCCACTGTAATTTATATAAGAGTTCATAAAGCTTGTATATCCTTTTCAATGACTCCGTATATTAAAGATTATTGAACAAGAATGGGTTTGCATATAATATTATCATCACGTGCTCGACGGCGAAGGGAAAAACATTGTGAGCTAACTTGCATGCGTATGATGAAAATCTGCCATATTATGTACTTCTACCAACCAGCATTAGAACAGCACGCTCTCTCCTCAAAAGGTGTCACTTTAATATTATTAAAATGATGTATGTATATTATTAGACTTATAAATGTATACTAGCTGTGCCCCACGGCTTCACCCGCGTATAATTATTAAAAATATAATAAATTATTTTATTACTATAATAACACGCACGCGCACAAACACACATACACACACAGACAAACATATATGGCTACTGGTAAAGAAATACGTAATTAACGATTTGAAATTAATCTTCATAAGATACCGTAGGGTTTACCGATCTTATATATGGCCTTACATTTGCGTCATCACGTGTTCTTTGCGTGTACCAATTTTCATCAAGATTGGTCAAGCCGTTCTTGAGTTATAAGAAGGCATACAGACAGACAGACAGACAGACAGACAGACAGACAGACAGACATAAATAAAAAAAATAGTATAATGTGAATCACTGCATCATAAAACGATTATTTATCACAAAATTAGGTGGAAAAAAAATGTACAGACAGAACCAATAGATTTATATAGTAGTATAGATTATACAAATTGTCTTTGACATTTTCTAATTGCTACTGAGCTAAAGCATACCTATATATAATCAACTGCATCTTTTTTTTCAATAGAAAACAAATTATACAAATAACGAATACTTGTATCTGCGTTTCGTTATGTCAGCGTAACTTATTAAAACAACAATCCTCTTTTATATGTCGTTTCGTTAATTTGACGTTTTTATTAATTACTTGAAGGATTTATGTGACCACACTAAACATATTTCCGCAATAGTATTTTATCATCGCGATAAGTTATTACTTGTTTTTGTTCGTTCATCTAATTTTGTGTTTCACTTGCTTGGCTTTTTGCTGGCATAGCACCAAAGGCACTTACAGCGCGTGACGCGACGCAACGCATTCCGCGCGTAGCTAGCTTAAAATAAAATACTTAATATAGTATTTCAAGTATAATAAAGAGAATATTTTCCTAGAACTTAAAATAAAATTATATGTCTTATAACATGTTTAAATTGTAGTAATCGCGATTATTGAAAGCTGGCAACTGGCAAAAACTCATTTCTTTAAGTCTTATTATTTATTTTAAATTTATTCTCTGTAATATAAAAAGCTAGTCTGGGTAGGTACCATCCACTGATCAGATATTCTACCGCAAAACAGCAGTAATTGTTATTGTTGTGTTCCGGTTTGAAGGGTGAGTGAGTGTAATTACTGGCACACGGGTCATAACATCTTAGTTCTCAAGGTTGGTGGCGCATTGGCGATGTAAGCGATGGTTAACATTTTTTTCAATACAAATGTCTATGGGCGTAGGTTACCACCTACCATCAGGTGGTCCATATGCTCTTCCGGCTACCTATTTAACAAAAAAAAAGTTCATTACGGTTCCATAAAACACGGCTACAGTCACGTCGTAAAATGAACGGATAGCTTTAATAGAGCAAGATTAATACATAGCATTACATTCGTTACGGGCAGGTTGTTGAATAATTAATTTGTATAAGGGATATCAGAGTTGCTTAAACGGATGCAGGGTAATGGCTGGCTCGTTCAATACAAGGATTTAGTTTACAGAGCGTTTACACTTCATTCTGAAATCCGATTTCGGAAATTTGAGAAATGTTTTTCTAGAAAAAACTCCTGTGTACGTACATATGTCACAATTTCAATATTTATTAATAATATCAATTTTATAGTCTATTTAGCGACATATGATTATATTTAATTTAATTTATGTTTGCATTTCATCACATAATGAAGTGGATGTATGAAAAAGAAAGAGAGGGCAAATGAAATGAATTCGCTTGCAAGTATGTCAGAAAACATATTACTACTTATACACATATGAAAACAAAATCAAGAGACTGTACAGGTTCAGCTGTTGAGCTAAGGCCTTTTTCGTCTTTCGGCCATAAATCCACCACGTTGCTCCATAACCTTCCATCTGTATCAAGATGTCGGTCACTTTCATTCGACATACATAGCCTACTTACAGAAGCACATGAAAATCCAATAGTGCTTGTCCGGTTATGAACCTGCAATCTTCGATTGAGATTCAAGTGTACTAACTAGATCAAATGAGCTTACAAAAAAAAATTACGTCCGAAATTAGTTTTAATTTTTTAATTTTATTTCAGTGTATAGGGTTCTTAATTAGGTGCCTTGTTTACTTCTTTCGTTAAAATGGCGTCATCCAAGGTTTCAAGCAGCTATTTATTTGAATAATGTTCTCCTTTAAAATAATGTGTTAATATAATTCTGTCTTTATCTTACACTGTTTTCTGTTATTTTATAATTCTTTTTTCAGATTAATAAGGTCAGTTGCGATAATTTCAGATGTTTTTTTCTGTACCTAATTGTATAAATAAGTAATATCCGAAGCAAGATAAGTTCATTAAATTATGATTTTTATGAGAATCAAAATTGGCTTTTACGTAATTTTTTTTAAAACAAGAAAATATATTCACAAATAATTACTCTTCAAATAACAATAATAGTTGTTATTTGAAATCCTAACTATTCGAGTTGCATAAAATAATGTCATATTTCAAAATGTTCTTCCACGAAGCGACTTATTGAAATGTCTTTGTGTAAAATTTCAATACATTACTTCCTTATTCAGTAATATGATTTATTTCTAGTAACACGCTGGAGCTTCCTTGCTAGTTAAATAATATAAAAGGATAAATGGAATATCGACATACGTTTCCTGTTTCCATATGATAACGAAGTTGACTGCCTTCGGTCTAGTGGCTAAATACAAGAGCCCAGGTTCAAACCCTTAGTTGCTTATGAGAGTGATTGAATAGATAAATTCTCTTAAGAGTACATATAAAAAAAATATATATTTATAAATCGTAAAGCCACGTTTCATGCCTGACGATATTTTAATCGGAACAATGTTGCGCCGGCAATTTTTTTTAAAACTATGTATTAGGAAACAAGCCGAGATGGCCCGGTGGTTAGAACGCGTGAATCTTAACCGATGATCGTGGGTTCAAACCCGGGCAAGTACCACTGAATTTCATGTGCTTAATTTGTATTTATAATTCATCTGGTGCTTAACGGTGAAGGAAAACATCGTGAGGAAACCTGCATGTATCAAATTTCACTGAAATCCTGTCACATGTGTATTCAACCAACCCGCATTGGAGCAGCGTGGTGGAATAAGCTCCAAAACCTTCTCCTCAAAAGAGGAGAAGAGGCCTTAGCCCAGCAGTGGGACATTCACAGGTTGTTACTTTAAGTATTAAGAAGGAGCTTTTAACTGATTTTTATTTTGCAACCAACACAAAACTGAATTATTTGATAAAACGACGTTATGTTTTCACGGTTGTATATGTCTAGGTTCTTATATGAACCCTTTTAAATGCATAGATGTATTCGTGGAACTATTGAGTTAAGCATGCTATCATAATTTATTATAAGGCAAATATCTCAAATAAAATACGTGATATAAATTCCTCACATGATTTTGATTAACTTATGAAATTATATTAATATTAATTATAATAGGCTTATGGAATTTTACGAATGATGGATAGTTTGTCAACTCTTTTATTGAAATAATGACATGAAATAATTCTTGAAATGATTGTAAAAAATAACTATATTTAAACAGCCAATTAGGCTGTTCAGGGTCGCATGTAACAAAGTTGTATAAATTTAAATAAACATGCATAAATTTAACATTTTAAAAACATTTTAACAAACATGCATAAAAGTAACAATCTGTAAAGGACCACTGCTTGGCCTTCCTTCTTTTTTGAGGAAAAGGTTTGAAGCTTACTTCAACACGCTACTCCAATGCAGGTGGATAACCGTGTCAGATTTACGTCCGCGGCATGCAGGTTTACTTAGGACACTTTCCTTCACCGTCGAGCACGAAATAAAGTATTTGAAAATTCACCGGCGCTTGGTCGGTTTTGAACTAGGAATCATCGGCTAAAAAAGTTTGCGCATTCAAAGTTTCGAAATAGAGCCACCCTCGTGATAATTTTACTTACGTCGTATTTCTCATTCGGACCTTATTAGTTAGCCACTAGACCAAAATATCTTATAATATTAAAACAGCAATTCTTGTATGTATATATATTTATTATTATATATTACATATATATTTATATAAACAGCTTTAGGAATTTGGCTCAAATGTTGTATTTTGATAAGGTTTTCTTAGTTTATCTATATAGGTGAAAATCTTGCAAAAAATATTTTTTCAAAAAATAATAATATTCATTGTAATTGTTACAGTACGAGCGACGCTCGATCGTCCAGTCATTCATAGAGTCAGATTTACGACCTTTTCCTACACTGAGCACAAGATTATAAAAACAAAATTACGCACATCAAATATTGAGTAATACTTGCTCGGGCTCAAACTAGCAACTTTCGTTAGATTTACGTGTTCTAGCTAACCGGCCATCTTATTATGAAAATAATTTCAAACAAATTATAATCGCAGTATTGATTCCAAGTTTCAATGGCGTGCTACAAAAATCGACTATTTTTCCACCACAGTATTGCTGCAGTTGCAAGCGAACGAATATTAATTACGTACAATGTAATGAAAGTCAATAATACCCTATTGTACTCAGATCAATTTGGCATGCAATTATCATAACTTAATAACAATGACGTTTGAAAAATTTCATTCGCACACTGGAATATTTATATAAATATTTTAATATTTCGTTGCACATGTGCAGGGAATTAAATTTTACATTATTCTGATAAAGGTCATATTGATAGGCTTCAAAATTAATTATTTGTAAGTCCTTGCTGACTCTTATTGTTAATAGCGTTAGCGGCAAAATATTAAATACTGCCTCGTTGTTCTTGTGGCTAGATATAAGGCCGCAGACCCGGTGGTTCTGGGTTCGATCCCCTGGTCGGGCCAATAAAAAGTTATTTTCCAACCGGTCGGGCCAATATAAAGGGTTTTTCTATCAGAAAATTCTCAGTAGCAGCTCGGAGTCTGGAAGTTGGAAGTATGTACATTCCCGTGCCTCGGAAAGCACGTAAAGCCGTTGGTGCTGCGCCTGAAACTCTTTCCGGTCGTGTCGGATTTTTTTTATTGTATAGGTAGGCGGACGAGCTTTTGGGCCACCTGATGGTGGCTGGTGGCACCTAAGTGATCACCAACGCCCGTAGACATTGGCATTGTAAGAAATGTTAACCATCGCTTATATCGCTAATGCGCCACCAACCTTGGGAACTAAGATGTTATGTCCCTTGTGCCTGTAATAACACTCGCTCACTCACCCTTCAAACCGGAACACAACAATACAAAGTATTGCTGTTTTGCGGTAGAATATCTGATGAGTGGGTGGTACCTACCCAGACGAGCTTGCACAAAGCTCTACCACCGAGTAGATTCTGCGATTGCCATCCCATCAGATTATAAAAGCTAGGTAATAGAGAGTGCACCTGTATTTGCGCACAAACTTGTGCACCATAATATTTTCTGCGCAGTTGGCTAACCTCTCTTGATATTGGCCGCCGTAACCGCAATCGGTCTGGAGGACATTACTATTATTATTATAAAATTCTTGCTATGATCAAATAACGCCTATTTATCCATTAAGTTTTTATTTTGTATTTTCATAAACCGTTAAAATCGGTTTTGACTTAGCGGCGTTTACCTGTAAGTGAGAAAATTCAACCTATATAAATATTTGATTTTCTTTCTATGAGCATTTCAGTGTATTAAAAGTGGCGGCTTACACTCACGTGCCTCAGAAAGCTTCTAATGCCTTGGTTTTGCCCTTGAACTCTATCATTTCGTTTCGGATATGCCACCCCATCTGATTATGAGAGTGAGTGAATAGGGAATGTAGTTATGAATGCCCATATTCTTGTTCATTATAATATGTCATGCGCAGTTGGCTAGTCCTTCATGAGAATGGCCGCTGTGGCCGAAAGCGATCATAAAAACGTTATTATCAACTTAATTATTTAAAAAAATATTAAAGGACTAAAACCCTTCATTAAACTGTTAACCTGTGAAAAGAAAGGACGGGTTGAAAGTATGTAGATTACGTCAGGAAATTAATATACAAAGGAACCCTTTGTGTCATATAATTTTTTATCGACGAAATTGAAGTAATTTGAAAATTTTAAACAAGTGACTTCAACAAAATAATATGATACCATGAATTATTACCATACGACCCAATGTTGTCGAAATTTTATTAGTACTGGCAAGGGTTGAGCCTTTTGAGGGAGTAACGGTATATAAAGCAAAGGCCGTTTCCCCCTGGTGCCATCTGTCCGGGTTGTAATGAATTAACTTTGAGCAACTGTGGCGCGTGATAAAAACTTTAGGTTATAAAATGAGGTGTAAAAAATTCCAACGTGACCGATAAACTTTGATATAACTTGACTATGTGGCATTCGAATAATGTATAATATTAAGTTTTTGATGATTTTTATTTAAAATATATATTTTATATATTATAAAAAGAATATATAATTCTTAATTGCGTTAAACATATAACATTTTTTAAAATTAATATTAGCAGTGTAGTTATGTAAGAATTAACTTCATATTTCAGTCTTGTAATGATGAAGACCGACTAATTATTTTAATTAAAGCGTTAATTAAAAATTATATTTTATGAAATAAATAAGTGTTTGAACTTTTATTCAAAACTAATATATAAAATAACATTATTGTTGAACAAACTAAATAAAAAAAACAACAAAAATATAATATTTTGCATATATTATATAAATATTATATATGCAACATTTGAGCTGCCGTTTTTGCATATATAATTGAATTTAATATAATATAATGTCTTTGCTAGACGCAGTGTGCTTCTAACTACGATATGAGAGTACTTGCCCAAGCAATGTACATATTGTCTTATTTATTAGCTCGGTGACTCATCAGATATTTAAAAATATGAGCATGGAAAGCGTTAACATATAACTTGTTTCTTTCTTCTTTCATTCATTCTAAGTTCATATCTAAGCATCTAACAATTACTCGAAACTCGAATCACTTGCATGTTCTGTAATATTTTAGATCTGATAATAGTGGACCGAAATTCAAGCCTTTACAATTTCGGAAGAGCGGCTAAGCCACTCTAATGCTTTTTTGAAAATTGATAGATTATTCAAATTACTGATGTTTTACGCATTAAATTCAGCTAAGACAGTTATCTATTTCATCAGATAAATTAATTATTTAAAGACAGAAGAGGAACAATATAATTCCTTAAATATATTAAAACAAAAATATACTCAAAGGATTTTTGAAAAAATTTAACTTTAAGAGGAAATGGGATAGATAACTTTAATATTTAAATAGTTATTTGATTAAGATATTGAAGTCAAATAATGACGTCAATTGTTTTATTTGTATTTCAGATAACAACATTTCCGTGATAGTTTATTTGTCTTGTTGTTTATTTACTAGCTTAAAAGGCTAGATCGAAATCTCTCAGCAGTTCAAAATTTGAACTACTTACATACTTCACTTTAATCATATACCTGAAATATTTTCGGCCGTGACAGTTTGCCTTCCCATTGAAATATGAGAGTGAGGTATAGAGAATGCGCTTGTGCTTACACAAACACTTGTGTATATTAATACGCTTGCGCAGTTGTCTAGTCTCTGTTTAGAATGACGTAATATGTTATATTCTTTATCGTTTATATGAGCAATATTATAAGTAATACATTTATATTAAAAGATAACATTCATATTCAGTAAAAAAAGACGACATAACATTGAATATTTATTTAGGTTAAATGGAGAACGTAGGGCATTCACACTATAAATTCGTTGTTAAAATTAGAAATATTTATTTAAGAATTAAATAAATACATAAGTTCAATACTATCTTCAAAGTTTATACAAATAATATATTTAACAATATAATTAAGATAAAACATTATTCCGAGAACACAAAACTGTTCGTACGCTCTTATTAGTGTGAGATTTCAATTGCTGTTGTAAACAATAGTACCATAATTATAATTTCCGTTTTCAATAATCAAAATGTTAAAAATTATGTGGTTCGTGATGACTTTGACTACATTTGACTTTTGTACATCTGCAAGGATTTTAGGGGTGTTCCCCGCACCAATGGTAAGTCACCAGCTGGTGTTTAAGTCAGTAATGCAGGAACTTGCAAAGAGAGGCCATCAAGTTACAGTAGTAACCGGTTTATCCATTGAAAAAGATAAAAAAATAGATAATTACACAGAAATCGATTTAACGTACATCGGAATGGAAGCCCGTAATCAATTGTTTATTGGTGAATTGAACAAACGTCGTGAAATGATCCATCAGTTCCAGGCTACTTTGAAACTAGCTTTTCAACTTGTGCATAATGTGACGCAAAGCAATGAAGTACAAAATTTAATTAAATACCATTCGTTTGACCTGATATTGATTGAAGACTGTTCCAAAATAGCATTAATTTTATCACATTTTATAAGAGCACCAGTTATATATATAAGTTCTTTTGGAGGCAGCTTCGATACATTTGAAACTATGGGTGGGGTCGTTCACCCACTATTATATCCTCTAGCAACTAGAAAATGGTTTAAATATTTTTCAATATGGGATAAAATTTCCGCACTGTTTAATGAATATCAATTACAAAATATTTATTATGAGCTAGAAACATCACAGGATGAAATTAATAAAAAAATATACGGTGAAAATACTCCAACGTTAAGTGATTTGAAGAAAAATGTTCAGATGATATTTTTAAACATACATTCAATATGGGATTCAAATCGTCCAGTTCCTCCAAATGTGATATATCTAGGAGGCTTGCATCGACAACCACAAAACGCACTGCCAAAGGTAACATCAACAATAACTATAAAACATGGTAATCATTTTTCTCATTGATTTTTAACTGCACAGATTTAGCTGAAGGGCTAATAATCCGATTTATTTACAAAACATTATATAAAAATACATAAAGAAAATTTAAAAAAAGATTAATTCACAGGACTTGAAATCATCTTTAGATGCATCTGTAAGAGGTGCTATATATATAAGTTTTGGTACATCCGTCGACTGCTCAATATTTACAGATAATACGCTGCAAATACTAATCAATGTTTTTTCAAAATTGCCATATGATATTTATTGGAAGTGGAATCATGAATTGTCTGGGTTACCTCAAAATGTTAAGATATCAAAATGGTTTCCTCAAGCGGATCTTCTTCGTAAGTAAATAATAATAATTTTATATAAAATAGGCATGCCCTATGCCTACCTTACCTCAAAATGTTAAGATATCAAAGTGGTTTCCTCAAGCGGATCTTCTTCGTAAGTAAATAATAATATTTTTTTGAAATAGGCTTGCCCTATGCCTATTTTATAAAAAGTCTGACAAATGTCACCTGATGGTAAGTTGGCAGCACCATCCATTAACAGTTGAAGTATAATTTAGCAATTATACCTTTCATCGCTAATAGACCAAAAAAATTGGTAGGCTAAGATGTGTGCCTGTACTTACAACCGGGTAGCTCACTCTTTCTACTGGAACATAACAATACAAAGTATTGCTCATTGCTCTTAGAATACGTGTTGAAAGGATGGTATATACTCAAGCGGGCTTATCCAAAGTGGTGGGACTTTTGATCAAATAGATTATATTTTTGTATATATACTCGGTGGTACCTACCCAGACGAGCTTGCACAAAGCAAGCTCGTCTGGGTAGGTACCACCCACTCATCAGATATTTTACCGCAAAACAGCAGTACTTTGTATTTTTGTGTTCCGGTTTGAAGGGTGAGTGAGCCAGTGTAATTACAGGCACAAGGGACATAACATCTTAGTTCCCAAGGTTGGTGGCGCATTGGCAATGTAGGTGATGGTTAACATTTCTTACAATGCCATTGTCTATGGGCGTTGGTGACCACTTACCATCAGGTGGCACATACGCTAGTCCGCCAACCTATAAAAAAATATATATATATATATATTGTTATACATATTACTATTTTTGTATTAAATAAGTGATAATAATATAATAAATAATATTGTTTTTAAAGACAAATTTGATTTGTAAACAGAACATCCGAATATCAAATTATTTATAACACAAGGAGGACTGCAATCTACTGATGAAGCCATAGCCGCTGGAGTACCTCTCATAGGTCTGCCGATACTTTGGGACCAATGGTTTAATGTAGATAAATATACTCAGCTGAAGATTGGCTTAAAATTAGACATAGAAAAGATTACGGAAGATGAATTCAAAAGTGCTATTGAAACCGTAATAGGCGATAAAGAGTTAGTACAAAATATATATCATATTTATTTCAATTTCAATGAAATTTAAATTACTTATGACAAACTATTTAAGTGATCAGAGTCAGACGAATGACTTTCATATCGTATTTTTTTTATTTAATATTGTTAAGAATTGTTGCCGTAAGAAATATTAACCATTCCATGCAAAACCAATGTACCAGCGACTTTGAGAACTAATATGCTATGTACCTTGTGCTTGTAGTCACATTGGCTCATTCAATGTTCAAATCAAAACATGGGCTAAATTCTACTGATCTATAACGATTACGATACGTTCCCGATGCGATTCTGATCCAACTTTGACTCATCTATATTTATTCGCATCGGAAACGAACCGATAATATGTTAAGATATACCGTTATTTCAAAACCAAACTTAATTGTTTACTTTTATGCCAATAGTCGATAATTCAATTAAGGAATAGGAAAAAAACAGCACGCTTCGATTCGATTGCGATAAAGGACAAATTGTTAGTAGAATTGGAACCAGAAACTGAACTGGCCGTAGAATACGTGATATATTGCCATAAGTAAATAAAATAATCCATTTATATAATAGCATACTTATATGACTAGAGGATAAAAGTTATTTTTAGTATATTCATAATAATTTGAGCTATCCCAAATATTTTTATCGATGATCTAAAACAGACTCGAGGAAACTGAAGTATATCAATTTTCTTTTTAAATTATTTATTGCTTTAATTAATGTTTCAGATATTCGAATAATGTAATGAAACTGCGGTCAATCATATTCGATTCCCCTCAATCGTCTCTTGACCGCGCTGTTTGGTGGACTGAATATGTTCTACGACATGGGGCTGAACATCTCCGCGCACCTTCGGCAAATATGTCCTGGGTTGATTATTATGAAATTGAAATTGTTTTATATATGGTGGCTATAATTATTTTTGTTTTATCATTAGTATTGATTGTTTTACGGTTAATGTGGAAATATATTATTAAGAAATATAATTTGAGTAAAATAAAAATTCATTAAATAGATAAAAATTAATAAAACGTTGACAATGTATAATTCAATGAACGTTTTTTTATTGTTTAAAATTGTTATTAATCTATTATCTGTTCAGATATACTGACTTTTATATATAGTTTTAATATTTTATTATATTCTCTTATTTATCAAATGAGGTATGAAATACATGTCGCTGGACGCGTTTGAAATGATATTTCAAAATATTTGCATGTGCTGTAAGTACTTAATAGGTACGTAAAATTTAATCATCCGTTAGTCATATAATATGATAAGCGTTAATTAAAATAAAAAAAATAAAAACCATTTTTAATATCAAAGATTATATAATAACGTAATGCCTTGTTTTCGCTAATTTCAATGTAAAATACTATTAAAACCCAATCCAGTCAATCGAGAGTTATTGCGTAACAAACATCACACACATTTTCGTATTTATAATATTACAAGAAGCAATATCACATTCTGCGTACCGAATATCTATATGGTACGCTAAAAGGTATTAAATTTCACTATAAACGTACTGAAGATAACGAAATTTCACGACAATTATGGAAGCAATTTCCCCGCAAATTTTCACCAGTTCTGTCTGATTAATGTGAGGAAAAGTCCACGAACAAATTAGGGGTAATTGAAAAATATCGCCATCAGCATCTAAGAATTTGACTAAATTGATAACGGGTTCCTAAAGTATGCATTTAAGATGTAAGGTCATATAAATAAACATGTTTTAATGTTCGGCCGCTGAAACAATATGTACAATGTATGTATGTGTAATAGAATTTATAGTTTTGAAATTGAAAGATGTCTGGTGCCCAACACCGAGAACTCTACGGTACCTACACCTTAAACATTAACTGCACTAATTGCTAGAATGATATGGCTGCCACCACAGCGTACGCAGTAAAAGATTAGTGCTCCTCGAATAAAAAATATTTCCAGTAAATTAGTGACTCTTAGTATAAAAAATTCGCTGTTACATATGTTGAGTGAGGTGTTGCACGTAATCGTTAATAAAAAAGTGTTATAAATTGTGAATTAACATTATAAATAACATTCATATAGTTTTGTGGTTCGGAGATCAGTGTAGATAATTATTTGTCTACCGTCATAAATCACAATATAAGTGTTACTGTACTCTGTAAACATCATAAGTGACAGAACAGTAAACAGTATTGCATATTTTCAACGTCGTCTACTAACTAAAGTTTGGCGCATTGGTAACGGCTCTGATATTATACTCGAGAAGTTGATGGTTCAAACCCCGGTATACCACATATTTATTTTCACGATAATTTTTAAAAATAATTAATTTAAAAGATGGTTAATACATGTGAGATATGTAAGGTCAACATAGGAGTTGGGCAAAAACGTATTAAGTGCAATAGTTGTAGCTGTTTGTTTCATTCCGATTGCGTTAATTTTAACAGTGATTCGAATAACGCTAGATCTACATGGAAGTGTACAACTTGTAAAACAAATTCTAAAAGAGTGCAAACAGTGAGTAATAAGGATATCAACACTTCATTGCATAGTAACAAGTCGCCTATACCACAAGCTACGTCAAGAGATCAAGTAGACATGAGAAACAAAAACTTCAATGATTTAATATTAACAGAAATAAGAAACTTTCGTGCAGAAATAAATGCGAGGCTCAATGAACAAGATAATGAATTCAAAAAGCTACAATCTTGTGTTATGGAGATGAAAGATGACTTATTTGAATTACAAACAAAACTCTTAGAAGTCGAACATCAGGGACAAAGAATCGAAAAAATAGAACAGAAATTATCTGATTTAATGTTACAAAATGAAAACTTACAAAATGAAATAAATAAAAGGGACCAAAAAGATCGTATCAATAACTTGGAGATATGCGGTGTTACACAAACTCCTAATGAAAACCTAGCGGATACGGTATGTCTAATAGCGAAAACCACGGGAATGTCGATTCTACCCAGTGACTTAGAATGTGTATATAGGATGAAAACTAGAAAACATCAATCCCAAATGGCATCTGCATATGATGAAGAACAACCCACAACTGATTTGACGTTTGCTAATATAGCTTCAACACCAAAAGGAGAAGAGCCATCACGCATATTAGTTCGTTTTAAGAGCAAGGAAATAAAAGAAAAAGTAATCAGTTCAGTAAAAAAATGGCAAAAATCAAATAAAAGGGGGCTTCTTACAACATCGGATATAGGAATAAGCGGTATTTCCCATAAAATTTTCTTAAGAGATAACTTGACATTCGTAAATCAGCGTCTCCTTCGTACTGTAAAGGATAAGGCTCGCGAACGAAACTTTTCTTTTGTTTGGGTTAAAGATTGCAAAATTTTAGTGCGTAAATCAACAAAGTCACCAGTTTTTCATATAAACTCCATACGCGACATTAGTCGTTTTATATTATGACTATTTTTTAAAATCTATGTTTATTGCAAATATACTATAATAGCAGAAATAAAAAAATATTGTAATCTTTTTGGTACTTTTAGAGGCAATTGCGAAATTGATAACGTTCAATTAAAATATAAATATATTGCAATTATTATGAGGAAAATATTTCATGCAAACATTTTAAGAAAAAAAAGTTATATTATTTTATATTATGTAATTTTATATATATATATATTTATACGCTTAATTCTAAAAAATGGGTAAAAAAGTTACAAAGTTAAAATTATCTGTGCTGAATGCTCAATCACTAAATACTGGAAGAGACGAATTATCACACACTATAAAATATTTTGATCCAGACATAATTACTATCACGGAAACATGGCTATCTGAGAATGTCACGCTAAAAAATTACAATATCCCAGGCTATAATTTTTTTCATGAACCACGATCAGGCTCGCAATCTAGAGGAGGAGGAGTAGGCGCATATATACGTTCAAATTTGAGAATAAAAATATTGCCAATGGATTCTTCGGCACTTGAGCAACAGTGGTTTGAAATTAAGATTAAAAGATGCATAATTGCTGTAGGAGTCATCTACCGACCACCTAAATTTAGTTTTAGCACTTTTTTATCTAGGCTAGATGACAATTTATCATTTTTAACACCAAAATATGAATACGTATTTGTAACTGGTGACATAAACATTGATTTAAATTCGCATGGTATTTCTCAAAATGAATTTTTAACGTTAATAGCGGAATATAAATTGAATCAAATAGTTAACAAACCTACTCGAGTCACGAATACATCTAGCTCTCTAATAGATGTTATCTGCTGTAATGATAGCTTAAATATAAGTGAAATTAATGTTCAATATAATGATGATTTGAGTGATCATGCTTTCATTACAGCAATTATACCTCTGGAAGTAAATAAACCAATTCCAAGAGTTATTCAGTACAGACCATTTAATAATTTTGATCTTGATACATACCAATTCGCATCATCTATTACACCTTGGGATATGATATTACAGTTTGACCATGTCGATGCTATGGTAGATTGTTTTAATTTTTTGATTCTGGGCCTTTTCAATCATTTTGTTCCTTTGAAAACTAAGCGTTTCAAATATCCCCCTTCCCCATGGATTACAGATACCATTAAAGCAATGATGATAGACAGAGATAAGGCTTGTAATATTGCTAAAAAAACGAATTCTGATCGTGATATAAATTCATACAAACAATTGAGAAACGCTGTATTTGAGGTAACTCAAAAAGAAAAATCTTTTTATTTCACAAATAAAATTAATAAATTTATTAATAATCCGAAAAAAATGCACGGTGAACTTAAAAAGTTTTTAGGCACTCACACTAACACAATTCCAGCTCATCTATGTGATCCAAATATAATAAATAAAGCATTCCTTGACTCTGTACCTAGTGTTTCACATAATAGTAGCATTATAAATAAGTATAACCAACCGATTTATTCTGGATGTGATTTTACAGAACTTTCAACCGAGAGCATTTTAAAAATAATTAATTCTATAGTCTCTAATGCCGTAGGTATTGATGACATATCTATTAAAATGGTAAAACTTACCCTCCCATACTCGTTAGTTGCTGTTACACATATAATAAATACTTCATTACGCACGGGATACTTTCCAACATCGTGGAAAACTACAATTATTAAACCTCTTCCGAAAAAGACAAATGTAGACTCAGTGAAAGACTTACGACCAATTGGAATTTTGCCTGTTTTATCAAAGGTTTTGGAAAAGGCAGTAAATGAACAAATTGTTTCCTATTTTGAAAAACATTGCATTATTCCGAAATGTCAATCCGGTTTTAGAAAGTCACACAGTTCCACTACAGCGTTATTACATATTGTTGATGAAATTCTTTCTGCATCTAATAATAATATGGCTTCAATTTTAATACTATTAGACTACAGTAGAGCATTTGACTGTCTTAATATAGATTTACTTCTGGCCAAATTGAAATTTTATGGTTGTTCTGATCTCGTATGCAAGTGGTTTTCTAGTTATTTTAAAGATAGATTACAAATAGTAGAAGTCTCTGGCATGAATGGAAGGCCTACAAGGTCTAGCGCTATAAAAGTTAATAGAGGTGTTATCCAAGGTTCTATACTTGGACCAATTTTGTACTCAATTTATACGGCAGATCTTCACCAATGTGTCAAAACTAGTTTAGTCCACATGTACGCAGATGATACACAGTTATTATTGAACATCAATCCATATATAAATAATGATAAAACTATCCAAAATGTTAATGATGATCTTTCTCAAATTTTTAGTTGGTCGAAGAACCATGACCTGTCATTAAATCCACAAAAATGTACTTACATAATTTTTGGTACTAGACAACAAATGGTATCGATTGGTCAAATATGTCATAGGATTTATATAGATGGTCATTCCTTAGTTGAGTCTAAGCTAGCGAGGAATCTTGGGGTGAAGTTGGATGGGTCATTGCGCTTTGAAGAACACATATCATCTGTTACTTCGAAGTGTTACGCTTTACTCAAAATGATTTATAAGTTTAGACCATTTTTGAGTGAATCAGCGCGAACTAAACTTGTGGAGTCCTTGGTTCTGTCTCAGTTGGATTACTGTGATATCCTTTATGGCCCCTGCCTTTATAAAAAGACTGAAAGGAAAATACAGAGGATACAAAATTCTTGTCTTAGATTTTGTTACAATATACCTCGATATTCACATATTACACCTTATTTAAATTCCAAGAATATATTAAATATGAAAAATCGCCGTACACTTAAATTAAATAATATCACTTTCAACTTAAAATATCGTAAAATTCCCAATTATTTGGCGGATAAACTTAAATGGTCCGAAACAAATGAATCCAATTGTAGATTGAGCCGAGTTCCGCGACTAATACTGCCTAGACCACATTTGCAAGCATTTAGAGGTAGCTTTCGCTTCGCAGCTTCAAAGTGTTGGAACGATATCCCACCTCCGATTAAGAACAGTACGTCTCAAAATAAGTTTAAGGCACAATGCAAGCAATGGCTTCTATCTATGCAAAAGACGCAATGTGTCTGGACAAATGTGTGTAAATAAACTTAATATACTTAATTATTATTTTGATTGTAATTTATTAAAATATATATCGCTATTTACTTTTACATTTTAAATATTATTATTTTATTCAATATGAAATATTTTCCTTTTACTAGAATAAAAAAAAAAAAAAGCAAACCTCTGTTTTAATAATGCATGCATGTTTTTTTTATTTTTAGCCTATTGGGCGTGTTATAAATTGTACTCACTTTTATTATTTGGTAATTATATCTTCGTTTACCTTTTACTGCAATGACTGTAACGTTTGTGTTGGCAGCATATGTACAAGGCGTAGACTGAAAAGCAGCCTAGCTGAGACTACGACCTTTTCACCAAATCATCAAATATCATATTGTTAACTCTTCTTTTTATGGTTTTGTAACTTAATTTTGTCTTTGTTTCTTTTTGGTGAATAAAGTTACTTATTATTATTATTATTATTATTAATTTTTCAAATCAACTGATTTTTTCCTGTCATAAATATTACAATATGTCATAAATATCGTTTGAAGTGTACTTAAAGTGTATTTACATAAAGTTTGTTATTATAGTGAGTTCCATATTTTTGAACACTTTGGATGCTTCGAAACCGCTGGCGCTTTGATTGTTACTATTCTAATGACGATTTGAATGTACTCATATATTTGACGATGTTCGCGTTCCGATATATTTGAACAACATGGATGGTTCAATTAATTTGACGAATTTCGTTGTATAGATGTTATTGATCACTTTAGATGTTTCTATGTATTTTATAATGTTGACAGTTACTTTATATATGAAGCTGACTGTACTTTAGTTCCAAAATGACTTTACTAGCGCCTGATGTAAAACGCATAGAAATTGTTGTAATGTTTTATTGCTATTAAAAATATTAACAAAGCATGTTTAAAAAACTTTTAGTTAAAATCAACGAGTTAAATTATAATTTATTTAAAACAATTTAATTATTTCAGGATTCTAATTTATCTAATGAAATTAAATAATTGTATCTACACATACAATTTTGCATATGAAGATCTACAGTAAATAGAAAAAATACACTAATATCAAAGTCATGAGGAATACCAACACGCTATGCTATCAGATAGACATATGAAATTATTTTCCAGTAAGATAAAACACGTTTTATGATATGTCACGAGACGAGCCTGAAATTAAATTACGAAAAATGAAAGCAGCTTGGTGCTACTTCTACATTCTAACGCTTCACTATATCTCATATTATATACTTACAACTAATATGATACATTATATAAGATGAAGTCAGACGCGCTAATATCCTTTATATCACATATTTTGTATTACATAACAACATTATGTTCACACAACTCATGTAGTTCCATATAATATACTTGAATAATGTACATCGTTGTTACAAAAACCTTAAGATCGTTAGTTTTCTTAATGTGAATTCGTCTAAAAGTAGGTGCCAGGTACTGGGTGATGCTTGTGGTTTTGAATTACCAACAGTTCTGTAAGAACTAATTTCATGACTCAACCGTGAAATATTGGCAATCAACTTTGTTTACTCGGTGGGTAGAGCTTTCGGCAAGCTCGTCTGGGTAGATACCACCCACTCATTAGATATTCTACCGCAAAACAGCAGTAGTTTGTATTGTTGTGTTCCGATTTGAAGGGTGAGTGAGCCAGTGTAATTACAGGCATAAGGGAAGTAACATCTTAGTTCCCAAAGTGGGCGGCTTCTTTGGTCCGGGAGGTAGCGTTGCATTTTAGGTAGTGATTTGGCGATGTAAGCGATGGTTAACATTTATTACAATGCCATTGTCTATGGCCGTTGGTGACCACTTACCATCAGTTGACGCATACGCTCGTCCGCCTACTTATTAAATTAAAAAAATAGTGATGTATTAATTTTAGCTTTCAGGTAACCTAACCTAAGCAGGCAAAAGTGGTATGGACTGATTTCCTAGCGGTTAAAAGTGGTTTTGACTTTTTTCATATTGTAGATTTGCAGACTGCAGACATAACTACTTTTGACCAACCTTTTTGACCGGTAATAATTTTGATTATAACATCAATATTTAAGCATGTAACATCCCAGCTTAGTCCAAAAAGTATATCTATCTCACAATATTTGCCCTGAGCAAATTTCCATAACCATATGTTAGTTTAATATGTTATGTTTGCTATACATCGATTGAATAAATATCATTACTTTGGTATCTCAAATTCAGGCAACTCCTAGGCCAAGGCTCTCAAGGCCTATTTACTTAAGTAAAAAGGATTCAAAATTTAATTTTGAAATAATTATTATTTTTCATTTATTCATTCTTACGCTTCGTCTTTTAACCCATATAGAGCAATATAGACACATTAGTCACGTACGCTCATTTTGGAATTGTATTATTGAGACTGTTTACCGATAAACCAATGAATATAACATTTAAAGATCAACTAATTATTATTAACTCAAATTAAGCACTCGAATGTACAGTGCTTGCCTTGGCTTGAACCCTCAATCCTCGATTAAGATTCAGGCTTTCTAACCACTGGAACAACTCTTCGATATCTGATAAAAACATGTAAGAATAATATACTTTAACTTGAACAACACTGTAAATTCGTTAGTTCATGTTGCTATTAGCTATCTTTTTATCTTTTTTAAACAATAATATAATTAAGGTTCCCAGGATATTATTAATATTATTAATTTAATTAACGACATCAATTGAAACACAGCAACGATTTTATATTTTTTGTCATTGAACTCGTTCAAAGATGTGCCAACAAAAATAACCGTTAATGCATGGAAGCGGACAATTGTCATTCTATTATAAAACAAACAATGCGTTTTCAACTAAATATTCATTAGCACGATCAGAAATTGCAATTAAAATTCTACATTTGTGACGATTATCGTGATCAGAACTAAAACTATGCAATCGCAATAATATTATAAATGTGAATGCAAAACAAACTCATTGTTTGTTTATTTGTTACGTATGAACCACTCAAGCTATCAAAATAGTACTTAAGACCTGTTAAACGCGGAAGACATGGGTGGTAATTAAATTAAAAAATATATATCTAAGTAATTTTACAAATCCCGTTAACAATATGCATCAAAGCATGTTTATCTAAGTTAAAATTGACAAAACTACATTTTTATAGGGATTACAAATATTTCTAATTATTTATTTATTAAGTCTTGATTGCACACACTTTCCAAACATTATACAGCTAGTACATAAAGTATGCAAAAGCATTCATTATTACAATGATCTCTTCCAGGAAACCTTTATAAATTTTTTTTTAGGCATGTACAATAATTGGGCTTAGTGTGCACTGAAAGATGTAAAGTTTGTTTAACTTGCATTGTATGTTTGTTCATGACTTATGAAGTCATTCTGACCGACTTGGCCATGGCGGCCAATCTCAAGAAAGATTAGGCATGTGCGCAGGAAATATTATAGTGGACAAGTGTGTGTGCAAATAGAGGTGCACTCTCTATTTCCTCAAACTCATAATCCGATCGGAGCTGAACCGAACCGAACTCAAGATCTGAACGTCAATTAGACACGATCGGAAAGAGTATGCGTGCATTTCGAGGCACAGCATACATTTCCAACTTCGAGACTCCGGGTTGCTACTGAGAATCTTAGACGTAAAATCCAACAAATTTTTATGGGCTCGAACTGACGTTTGAATCGAAAACCTTGTGATCTGCATCGTAGGCACTTGACCAATAAAGCAGTAATAACATAAAAATAAGTTATTTAAAACCAAATGTTGCGCAAAGGACTTATCGCTTATCTCTCCAAGGAAACCTTTGATTTGAGTAGTTTCATTACAGTGTATATTCGTTTAATATTATTCTTTTTTTTTCATTTCTTATTATTATAAATAATATCTTATTGTCTCAATTAATACTTTACTATTTATTAATACTTAAAGTTTTATCGTTATCTTTAAGACTGTATTTGCACTTACCGTTGCTATTAACATTCTACATTTGTAGTTTATCATGTACTATTATTATGTATTTTATTCGTGTGCAATGAAGTTTATCTATACATATAATAAACAGTTGAAACGGTGTGTCTGTACATTGAGTAAATTTATCAACAAACGAGCGTGAGCGATAAAATTAGTAAGAATAGGGCTGCTCTGTAACTCTGTAACTCTGTGCTCTGTTTTTGCAATGTGTGTTAATTAACACAAATTGCAAAAACAAAAAAGGCTCCATTTTAAATTATATATAAAGAGGTAAAGTTTTTCTTGGTGATAATTAAAGGTCTATAGTGTTAACAATAAAAAACAATAGTAAACATGAAAATTGACAATAATTATTGTGATTCAGTTTCAGCCAATAACCGAAGATATATAAAATATCAGAACAAGCTGAAGTATAATGTCAATGCAAGAAGAGATAATGGATCAAAATTGTACACTTTAGCTCCTTCGTTGAGTTTATTGATTAAATTAATTTCTTCTCGAGTCAGACGGAAATCAAATATGTCTATATTTAATTTAATTCTTTCAGCATTAGTTGATTTTGGAATTGGTATTGTTCCTCGGTCCAACTAAAAAAATACATTAAAAGTTAATTTTAATGATGGCATTGTGATTTTAAATGTTGCTTTAATATATATATTTTACGGTACATACCAAGTATCTTAGAACAACTTGACTAGAGGTTTTCCCATATTTATTTGCTATTCTCACTAGTGCCGGTTCTTCAAACGTTAATTTCGTTGGATTATATACAAATCTTCTCGGTACCATGAATCCGAATGGTGCATAAGACAGAACTGTAATGTTCAGGCTTTGACAATACGCTACAAGTTCTAAGTTTGCGTTAGCAGGATGAACCTAAAAAGACAAAAATTATATTTTATTATATAATAGATTGACTATTACGTACATTTATACTTTAAGAGTGCGTTTGCAGTCGGCTAAATTTGAGATTTTACCCGTCCCTTACATGGCCCTCTCGGTTCACGATCTAATTTCTATAATTTTTCTGTCAACAATGGCCACTGGTATTGTATTTTTTTTTATTGCATTGCACGTACAAATTATTCAAAATAATTTATTATAGCACTTTTAATTGTAATATGATAATTAATATAAAGCTCTGTCATTTTTTTTCTGTAGCCACTCGTCTCAACAGCTCCGCCGTGACTGATTTAAGAAACAGTTTGAAGTATGCAACACGAGATGTGGTTTTTCGAGGAATGAAAATGTAGTAAGCATCAAAACTTTTTGTTATTATAAAAAAAACAAAAACATCCTAGGCCAGATAGATTATTTGTAAATATCCAGATTTTGTTTTAATAATAAGTTGTTTTAATAGCATTACGGATATAAATCAGAAAAGAGTTAAGAATAGAAAATATTTTGTGAATTTTTTTACATCCTTATAATATATACGATTGAAAATTTTAAGCATTTTTGAATTTAGACACAATCCTTTAAAACAATTTAGTTTACATCCAATGTTTTTTTAATCTTTGAAATGGACTTACACATAAAAATGGAATAAGTAGCATTTTTGCTTAACACCTAATTACCAATATGCATTATCAAATGAATAAATTGGTAGACCTTACCTCGATTTGGTTAACAGATGGTACTGTATTTGAATGAACCAGAAGTCTGTTTATGTGCGAACTCTCAAAATTTGATACACCAATCGATCTAGTCAAATTTAACCTCTTGACATCCTCCAAGCCCCTCCACACATCTAGGTAATCATGTGTATTAACGAAGAACTAGGTCAAAAAATAACTAGTCGAATTACATTCGTTATATGTTAAAGTGAATTATTTATTCTATTTATTAGGAAAACAAACTGTCGCATGGGTCGGTCCCTTCATCAGAAATTCTACCTTAAAATAGCAGTACTTATTGCTTTTTTTCCGTTTTGAAGAGTGACAGGCCAATGTCTAAGGTGGTAACCACTTACCATCGGTTTATTTGCCAGTTCCCATAATACACGATAATAATTATATCATTCGAATTATACATGTTTCGATTACATTCTTTCGCAAAGTTCTGTATGTATGTGTGTCTGTAGAAATATAAAATTAGAAAATAAGAAACAATTTGTTTATTGTAGTAAAGTTTATGCTTTAGGTATTTTTTTTTAGTTTTTTGCGAAAACTTACCAGATTATCGGGCGAATGTATAAGATACAAATCGAGATAACTCAATTTTAAATTTCGCAATGATGTTAATATCGCTGGAAGTACTCCTTGCCTATTACCAACTCTGAATGGAACCTATAAATAAAAATAACCCGGATAAAATGTAATATGCGAAATAATAATATTTTGTCTTGTAAGTATCCAGAATTTAAAAATATGTGTTATACTTGATCTATACTACTATATAAATCTATTGGTTCTGTCTGTACATTTTTTTTTTTCACCTAATTTTGTGATAAATAATCGTTTTATGATGCAGTGATTTACATTATACTATTTTTTTCCACTTTTGTGTGTCTCTCTGTATGTCTTCTTATATATATATATATATACAGATTAAGCACAGATGGGCATTAATGTCAAACCTCTGTGGTTTTTATAATGCTCTTATTTTGTTTAATTGTTAGTCTATGTATTTGGATAATAATAAATAAAAAATATATATATATATATATATATATTCTCTCAAGCACGGCTTGACCAATCTTGATGAAAATTGGTACTCACAAAGAACATATCATGGCGCAAATGGCCATATATAAGATCGGTATCTTATGAAAATTAATTTCAAATCGTTAATTATGTATTTCTTTACCATTCATTTTGAGCGTGTGTGTGTGTGTGTATGTGTGTGTGTGCGCGTGTGTGTGTTCTTATAATTTACAGTAATGAAATAAGTTCAAACAAAAATTTTCCAATCAATTTATATTAGAAATCTATTGTTGATTGGAATTCGGTAATTTTAAAGATCTGATTTATTGACCATTAATTATATGTTACCTTTGTAGTAATCCATAAGTCTTCTCTCTTAACTATTCCACGCCTTATAACGTCAGTAATCGCTTCACCAATTTCTTCCTCGTTTTCGTACGCATGGGCTGTATCAATTTGTCTATATCCTGCTTCAATCGCTTGTATTACCGCATCTTTTATGCGAGGAATATTTTGTCTCTATAAAATGTTTATAATTAATTCTAATGTCTTTGAAATCGATCAATATATGTTTGTAAATTATTTTCAGTTCTGTACTAAAGATACCTACTAAATTAATTTATTATATTAATGTATCTAGGTGTTGAATACTTTGTCGATTTTCTGTTCTATATGAATAGCTTGGGGTCACCCTATCTGACCAGAAAAAGTTCAGAAGCAGGACCAACAGCCGTACGTGCTCTTCAAAGTAATTCACGGAAATTTGCCCAGACTCCTTGTTGCTACTGAGAATTTATCTACGGAATGACCTGATAACTTTTTAATGGCGAGGTCAAGCCGGGAACCCATGACTTTAGATGTGCGGTCTTATATAGTTAGCCATTTGACAAACAAGCATCAAAATATTGTTTCGGCTTAATGCATATCGTTAATTAAGGTTTAAAATTATTCTATATAAGCCTCCGTTAATATCTGATAAGCATTGTATAAATGTATGAAATCTATCGTTACTATGAAACCGTTATTATACTGAACGTGTAAGTTAATATAGACAAGATGTGTAATTAGTATACATGGATGTACGTATGGTTTAATAAAGTTGCTTTAAAGTTCGTTATATTGAATTAAATGAAGTAATGTGATCTGACAATACTTACTGTTCCAAAAGTACCAAACGAGAGAATTGGTATCCTGTTACCATCATTTAATTGTATAGTTTTTTGCAATGTATCGGCAGTTGATACCTGTGGTTTAAAGTTTTAATGTTAAGAAAATATATTCAATTATTAAAAACAAAAGTCAATTTCACAATATTGTTGATTTAATATCCTATATTATTCAGATTGTGACGTAATGATACTCAATAGAGACAAGACAACTGCGTTTATAGAGTACAAGTTTGAACGCAAAACAGTGCACTTGGCAGTGTTAACTACGCCATCATCCGATAGGCTGCCTAATCTGACACGACCAGAAAGAGTTCAACCGCAGGGCCAATCAATACTTCAGATCAATTTCATGATTGGGCAGTTCCAAAATATGACAAAAGTAAATTTAGTTCTGACCTTGTCGATGATAAATTTAAACTGCAGTAATATAGGAAAACAGAGACAGGCTGTTACTTGGTAAAATAATTTAAATAAAGTAAATATGATCTCTCAATACTACTAATCATCAATGTCAAGTTCACGATTAAAGAAAACAAGAAGCAATTTATGATAACATTGACGTAACTTTCAATCAGATAAAAATGATCGATTTAGTATTATCTTTGTCAATATCGTATAATTGATAATTTGCAAGCACTGAAGGCTGAAGCTAAAATCTTCAATAATGTAAATGTAGAGAAGAAAGAGATAATCAATGCTGGCTATATGAAATAATGTAGAATCATTTTCGGTGTTGATTTGGTATGAGTTCGATTGAGAAAATATTGACAGTTAAATAATAATTGTGAAACTGTTGAATTTTAAAATACAAGAACATCTACCAATTTTATGTAAAATCAAAAGTAATCTATAGATAACCTTACAAAAATAAGAAAATATAAAACATAAAGTATTACCGGAAACTAAATAGAAGCAAAACAATATTATGTGATTAATTATGTAAGAATATAGCAGATCAACAGGATTTTTAATGGTTCAATAGCTTCTCCTGATTTCGTAATGAGAATTGAAGATTATTTATTCCTCAATTTATGGCTAGGAATACTCCTACTCGCGAGTCAAGAATCTAGGTTACTTTTTTGTAAAATACAGAATACTATCTCTAAATGGCTGAAAACCGTTATGTGTACCTAGTCCAAGTTTTTAAAACCACTTCATACGTCTTATATTAAATGTTAAAGGTCTCGTCAGGTATGCTTCTTGTTTTCTTTAATCGTGAACTTGACATTGATGATTAGTAGTATTGAGAGATCATATTTACTTTATTTAAATTATAGTGGTAGTGCCACGCTGCATACCTTCAGCTGCTGAATGGGCCGGCACGCCCGGGGAAGTACCACTCTCTCACTTAAAATCGGCGTAAAGTGGTAGCCATGCTACCGCGTTTCGTTCGGTATGTGAGAGTCCCGGAGGCCCAATTCCCCCCCCCCAACAAAATGAGTGCGCAGAATATAAGAAAACTACCCCAGGAGGGTACCATCTGCGACCGCGGTGGACAATACCTCTCTGGGGATCCATACTCAGGACATACACCACCTGAGTAGGAATGCCCAGGCTGCCCTTCGAATTCTGGGGGGGGGCAATTTTGCGCTCAAAAATAGACGAGGCAAACGGAGCAGGCATCTTAAGGCAACTCCTTCCACCTTCGCTGTGGACTTCTGCAACATTAGGGGACTGAATTCCAACTTAAACGCCGTCCACTACCATCTCGAGACGGCGAAGCCGGCCTTGCTCTTTCTAACCGAGACCCAGATATCATCTCCGGCCTCATTCCTCTCCTACCCGGGGTACAAGTTGGAACATACCTTTGTACCACGGGCTGGGGTGTGTGTTCACGTCAGAGAGAGTATCTGCTCTCGTCGCCTCGCCTATCTTGAAGGGAGGGACCTATCCATTCTCTGGCTGCGCGTAGACTGTGATGATCATCCGCGAATCTATGCGTGCCTCTATAGGTCCCATAGCGGTAATGCCGAAACTGACCGGCTCGTTGAGCACATCCAACGGGCTACAGATTCCGTGCTGCAGCAGATCCCATCCGCAGAGATCGTGATTCTTGGCGATTTCAACGCCCACCACGCCGGGGAGATCTGTGGTCGATTTTGCCTTGGCGTATGATCTGACACAACTGGTTACCTCGCCAACGCGAATCCCAGATGTGGAGGATCATACACCTTCCCTGTTAGATCTTCTGCTGACCTCTCATCCGGACGGGTACGATGTTTCCGTAGAGCCTCCTCTTGGCTCGTCGGACCACTGTCTTGTCCGGAGTACAGTGCCGATTACACGCACCTCACAGCCTCGGTTCGTGGGATGTCGCCGTGTGTGGCACTACAGGTTAGCGGACTGGGATGGGATGCGGTCCTTCTTTGCATCCTACCTATGGGGGCGGATTTGTTTCTCGCCGGATGATCCAGATGTCGTTGCTGACTCGGTCGCCGATGTGGTGTTTCAGGGTATGGAACTCTTCATTGCGTACTCTGCAATACCCATCGGCGGCAGATCCCGGCCCTGGTTTGGTCGCTTCTGCAAAACGGCGTCACGCCGAAAGGTAGAATGCTATCAAGCCTGGGCTGAAGCATCGGCATCTCGTGATGTAAATACCAGCGCACTTAAAAAGGAATACAACACTGCCTCCAGATCTTTCAAAAGCGTTATTGCCAAGGCGAAATCGGAGCACATTGGCAGGATTGGCGAGAGATGGGTGCGTCTTCCTTCGGGAACACGCGCATTTTTTTTTTTTTTTTTTATTGTATAGGTTGGCGAACGGGCATATGGCCCACCTGATGGTAAGTGGTCACCAACGCCCATAGACAATGGCATTGTAAGAAATGTTAACCATCACTTACATTGCCAATGCGCCACCAACCTCGGGAACTAAGATGTTATGTCCCTTGTGCCTGTAATTACACTGGCTCACTCACCCTTCAAACCGGAACACAACAATATAAAGTACTGTTGTTTTGCGGTAGAATATCTGATGAGTGGGTGGTACCTACCCAGACGAGCTTGCACAAAGCTCTACCACCGAGTAATTTGGTCTCTCGCTAAGGCTGTCTTAGGGAATTTCTGTCAGCCCTCCCTTCCATCTCTGCACAGGAGCGATGACTCGTTGGCCCATACTGCGAAGGAGAAAGCCGACCTTTTGGGATCCCTCTTCGCGTCCAACTCGACTCTTGATGATCAAGGAAAGACACCACCGACAATCTTGCGGTGTGATACCATGATGCCGGAAATTAAATTCCGGCAGAGTGCAGTTCGTAAAGCACTTCTTTCCTTGGACATCCATAAGTCGAGTGGGCCCGATGGCATTCCTCCGATTGTGCTGCGTGCTTGTGCTCCCGAGTTGGCACCGGTCTTAACGCGTCTTTTCCGCCACTCTTACACATTAGGCGTAGTCCCGAATTCTTGGAAGACTGCTTTGGTGCATCCGATCCCTAAAAAGGGCAATCGCTCTGATCCAACAAATTATAGGCCTATTGCTATCACCTCCTTGTTCTCCAAGATAATGGAGTCCATTATTAACCGCCAGCTCCTGCGGTACCTAGAAGAGCACCAGCTGATTAGTGACCGCCAGTACGGCTTCCGTCGGGGTCGCTTAGCTGGTGATCTTCTAGTTTACCTTACTCACAGATGGGCTACAGCGGTTGAGTCCAAGGGGGAGGCATTAGCAGTCAGTCTAGAAATAGCGAAAGCCTTCGATCGGGTATGGCATAAAGCGCTTCTCACGAAGCTTCCTTCCTACGGGCTTCCCGAGAAATTATGCAAGTGGATCACCAGCTTTTTGGCAGATCGGAGCATCAAGGTCGTTGTCGACGGTGCATGCTCTGACTTAAAATTCGTCAATTCTGGTGTTCCACAAGGCTGCGTTCTTTCACCTACTCTGTTTCTTCTGCATATCAATGATATGTTACAAATCAGTAACATTCACTGCTATGCGGTTGACAGCACTGTAGACGTCCTTTACACCGGCCGTTCTAATATTTCTCGGGAACACGTCGACGAGTGTCGGAATAAACTTGTGTCTGAAGTCGAGACCTTGTTAGCCAAAGTCTCGGACTGGGGCCGACTAAACTTGGTCCAATTCAACCCCAATAAGACTCAAGTTTGCGCGTTAACCGCTAAAAAGTCTACTTTTGTCATATCCCCTCATTTCGAGAATACTCCCCACAGCCAGTATCGGGATACTTGGCGTTGAGATTTCGAACGTTGTTCAGTTCCGCGGTCAATTGGAAGTTAAAGCCAAACTGGCTTCCAAAAAGCTTGGAGTGCTCAACAAGGCGAGACAGTACTTCACGTCGGCCCATCGCCTAAAACTTTACAAGACGCAAATTCGGCCCCACATGGAGTACTGTTCTCACCTCTGGGCGGGAGCTCCCCAGTACCAGCTTCTTCCTTTTGACCGCATACAACGTAGAGCAGTTCGAATTGTCGACGATCAAGCTATTACCGACCGGCTTGATACTTTGGATTTGCGTAGAGATGTTGGGTCACTGCATACTCTATCGTATATATCACGGGGAGTGTTCTGAGGAGTTGTTTGGTTTAGTCCCGGCCGCTGAATTTCACCACCGGACATCACGCCAGAACTCAAAATTCCATCCTCACCACCTCGATGTCTGGAAATCCACAACAGCGCGTTTTCTAAGGCATTTTCTGCCTCGCACAATCACTCTGTGGAACCAGCTTTCGCCGGCGACTTTTCCGAACCGATATGACATAAAAACCTTCAAGAAGAGAGCGTACTCTTTCCTCAAAGGCCGGCAACGCACCTGCAAGTCCTCAGATGTTGCAGATGTCCATGGGCGGTGGTAGTCACTTTACATCAGGTGGGCCTCCTGCTCGTTTGCCCCCTCTTACATTAAAAAAAAAAAAAGCAAAACATTTAATAAATCATAACTAACCAATTCAACCAACGGACGCACATGTCAGTGGCAATATTGTATAATATTACAATAAATAAAAAAAGAGATAAAGGATAGCACTATTGCCGGAATGTCAGCGAAAGTGGTACTATATTCTACATGGAAGAATTGGGTAAAATATAATAATAACCTCCAGACCGATTTCGGCCACGGCCGCCAATCTCAAGAGAAATTAGCCAACTGCGCAGGACATATTATAGTGCACAAGTGTATGCGCGACACAGGTGCACTCACTATTCCCTAGCTCTCATAATCCGATGGGACGGCAATCCGACACGACCGGAAAGAGTTCAGGCGCAGGCTTTACGTGCTTTCCGAGGCACGGGAGTGTACACACTTCCAACTTCCAGACTCCGGGCTGCTATTGAGAATTTTCTGACAGAAAAACCCAATAACTACTTATTGGCCCGACCTGGGAATTGAACCCAGGACCACCGAGTCTGCGGCCTTATATCTAGCCACTAGACCAACGAGGCAGTAAAATAATAGTGAACCACCCTTTTGGGTCACTATTATTTTACTTTCTCTAGCACAACGAGGTTTTTTAGACGTTTTTGATTCCACGTAGAAGTTAAACATCGTATATCAAAAATAGTTTTATGACTTATCTAGTCATAATTCGTCTAAGTTAATAAATAATTAATAATTATAAATTAATATTTCATATACTCACCGACACAAGCAGTAACACTTGTAACAAAACGTAAAACATTTTGGTAAGTTCAGTAACGTTGAAATGAAATATACCTATTATAAGACCTAATTATATTGATAAATACTCTTTTATTATAAAAATGATAAAAATATAATTAATTCAATCAATTAATTGATATCATCATATCTTACGAGATAGAGAAATTAGCTTTTATATAAACATTTTAAGTTGACAAATGATATTTTACTGAAAATATCATTTGACAATTTTAAATCTTCATACTGATACTGATCAGTAAAGTAAGTTATATTAGTAATGTTACAACATTCTCTGATCTCAAACTCTCGTCCATCAGAAGAATCCTCAAATTGATATTCTGATTATGTATGATGACAAAATTACACTAAGTGGTTTATTTTTTAAGATATTGTGAAGTGATCAATGTCTCATTGTTTTACCTCGTATTTTACTAATATTAAGTAAAATTATTCGTTTTTATAACTTTTTATTTTTTGTTTACTAGTATATCTCTATAGACATTACGTCTGTGTTATTTTGTTGGCTTATATGGTTTCTTTCCGTTATTTGTGAATTTAAATTATTGAATTGATTTTATTTTTAATACATTTTAGCTCCAAATAAGCCCCTAACCTTCTACTTAACCATTCCATCAACCCGTATTGGAGCGGCGTGGTGGAATAAGCTCCAAACCTTCTCCTCAAAAAAGGAGGAGAAGCCTTAGCTCAGCAGTGGGACATTCACAGGCTGTTACTGTTACTGTACTGTACTTCTATTTAAAAAAGATTCCCGTCTTTTTTAGCTTTAGCATAGGGACAATTGCAGACTTTTTTTTTAATACTATAGGTTAGTGGACGAGCATGTGGGCCACCTGATGGTGAGTGGTCACCAACGCCGATAGACAGTGGTTTGTATATTTCTTAAAAAAAACCAACATCACCATTGCGCTACCAACCTTGGGAACTAAGATGTTATGTCCCTTGTGCCTGTAATTACACTGGCTCACTCACCCTTCAAACCGGAACACAACAACACAAAGTACTGCTGTTTAGCGGTAGAATATCTGATGAGTGGGTGGTACCTACCCAGACAAGCTTGCACAAAGCTCTACCACCGAGTAAAGTAAATTGACTTTACATTATATATGTCTACATGCACATTAAATAATTATATCTTATATACATTAAATTATTATTGATTTTTAATTTACTAGCAAAGCAACCTTCAGTTCCAATTAGCTTCTCGGAAAACACGACGTCTTTGTTATTTAGGGGCATTTTTATGTAATGATCCCTAATCGCGTTCCTTGCAGTGGTCTTCGTTTTCCGGACTAAATTGCCGGTTGCATCATTACTGCCTAATAATACACTTTTTCCCCTCCAATCTCCGCGATATTACAACAACTGTGTAGGAAATTTGGAGTTGCTTTTTTGTAGTTTCCGCACGCAAGATAATTCGATCAATCAATTAATCAATAATCTTTATCCTGAATACATTTTTTTTTCAACGTGTTCTGCACACTAGAACAGAGAACCTTGAGAGCCTCGGTTTAAATTCTAAATTCAAATAATTCATTCATTTATTCTTTCATTCCGAAATAAAAGCATTCAGTAAATACAAAGTTTTAATAATGTAAATTATTAATCCAATTATTATCCCATAAACTAGCCGCCGAAAGAACATTCATATATATGAGATCAAGAGGTCTTATGTTATGTATAATTTGATTGTGAAATGTCACCCATCTTATTTCTAAAATCGTGCTAGATGATTATAAAAATAATACTGCAGCCTTCATTGTTTAACCCGCTTTTATTTGTGATTTAATTTTACGTAAATTCATGACATATATTATTTGTGATAGAATTTATTTAATTAACATACAATAATAAAAGACGTGCAAACAAAATGATCAGCTCATTGACAAAATCGACTTCATATTAATTAAAGTTTATAAACCGAAATAATCAAGCAAGTGATTCTTCGTCAAAGTTATATACTTTAACGCCTTCGTTGAGTTTATTGATCAGGTATATTTCTTCAGGAGAAAGGAAAGGAAATCCAACAAATCAATATTTGACTTAATTCTTCCAGTATTTGTTGAACTTGGAATCGGTATTGTTTTACGGTCAATCTGAAATTATAATGAAATTAAAACAAATAGGGAAAAACGTAAAACGGCAATAATTTTTTTTTTTTTTTGTTTTACCTGTGGCGTCTAATTATTTATGTTGATTTTTATTTAATGCTTAAGTTATAGCTATGACATTTTCACTTTTAACGAATGTAAAATTATCTATATATAATCAATTCCCCACTCATCACTAGATCAGCTAAACTATGCGCCTAATTGACTTGAAATTTGGCACAGATCCTCCTTCCCATACCTAGACGCTCACTAAGAACGGATTTTGTTCCATTCACATGTAACCGTTGCCATAGTAACCGATTTCATGATGTTTATATCGTTAAACTAGCTGTGGCCCACAGCTTCGCTCGCGCGTAATCTATATCGATACTAATATTATAAAAATTAAAATTATATAAATAGTTTTTTGTATGTTTATTTGTAGTGAATAAACTCAAAAATTCCCACAGCTTCGCTCGCGCGTAATCTATATCGATACTAATATTATAAAAATTAAAATTATATAAATAGTTTTTTGTATGGTCTACCGCGTTTCGTTCGCACTTGAAATTTACTATTTGTGTGTCTTCATTGAATAGATATACATACTATATGTCAAAGATTTTTAGAAATTCCACTCAAATGGGTGGCTATTTGTTTATTTTTTTTTTAAAGAGTTAGAACGTTCGCTTAAAAACTTCATACAAATACTTCTGAGTGCAAATAACAAAATGCTAAATACACAATGTCTTAATATCAATATCTCCTAGGGAGGTGCAAGTAATACTTTTTTTAAACGGACATCACTATGGTAGTGAAGTTTGTATAACAAAAACGTATTCCATTATTATCATGTGTACTCAGTTCCCACAGATTTATTTTAGAATATGCTCGGGGAGAGGTACTTTTCATTCCAAGAATACTATCCATTAGAACATATCATTCGAATTTCAATGTATATATGGGGTTTTCCAATAGGGACGCTTGAACTTTGACAGCTGATTGCGGCCATGTTGTTTGAGTGACAGCTGTCAAATGCAGTGTGTTATATTCATTCCGTCCTCCCAAACCACCATGGCAGGTTACAGTGTCGAGCAGCACGTGCAAATCATAAAATTGTTTTATGAAAATGGGTCTTCAGTTCGAGCAACGTTCCGCGCACTTCGCCCGTTTTACGGTCGCGATGATCGTCCTGCCGAGTCGACTATCCGTCGATTGGTGGACAAATTCGAGTCAACCGGGTCAGTTAACAATCAACCGGTTCCCGTGCGTCAACGTAACGCGAGATCTGCCGAGAATATCGCCGCTGTGCGCGACAGTGTCCTCGAAAACCCGCGGCAGTCAATTCCGCGTCGCGCACAGGAACTCGGCCTTTCGCAGACGACAACTTGACGAATTTTGCGTTGTGACTTGAGCCTGCACCCGTACAAGATCCAGCTGACCCAAGAGCTCAAGGTTAATGACCATAGACAGCGCCGTGTGTTCGCTGACTGGGCATTAGAGCAGTTGGAAGTTGACGCCGATTTTGGCAAAAAAATCATCTTCAGCGACGAGGCGCATTTTTGGATGAATGGCTATGTCAACAAGCAAAATTGCCGTATTTGGGACGAGGCCAATCCACACGGGGTTCACCAAGTGGCAATGCACCCGCAGAAAGTGACTGTTTGGTGCGGATTTTGGGCCGGAGGCGTGATTGGTCCGTATTTTTTCGAAAACGATAATGGTGTGGCCGTCACCGTCAATGGTGAGCGATACCGGTCGATGATAACCAACTTCTTTTGGCCTGAAATCGAGAATATGGATCTGGACAACATGTGGTTTCAACAGGACGGCGCTACGTGCCACACAGCACACGCTACGATGGAAGTTCTGCACGAGCAATTTCTGGACATGGTCATCTCGCGCGGAGGCGACGTGAACTGGCCACCGAGATCGTGCGATTTGACCCCGCTGGACTTTTTCTTGTGGGGTTTTCTTAAGTCGCAGGTCTATGCCAACAAGCCGCAAACCACCGATGCCCTCAAAGTCAACATACGCCACGCCATCGATCAAATACAGCCCGATTTGTGCGCCAGAGTCATCGAAAATTGGACCTTTCGTGTGCGCGCCACCAACCGAAGCCGTGGCGGTCATTTGAATGATGTCATATTCCATACATAATGGGGTCGATAGACCTTCCAAATAAAAAAAAAATTCGCAAATATCTCTCCTACATGTATTTTTTTTTGCATTTCAAAGATCAAGCGCCCTATAGTACCCTCTAAAAGTTTGGTTCCCCATGACAATCAACAGTCCCAAGGCCTGTCGTTGAACACGGCCGGCATGGGTAATTTTAGTGAGAACTGTTATCATAATATGGACAGTTTTTATGCTGCATGCTCCAGAGTTATGATGATAATGACGATGATGATGATGCTCCAGAGTGAACTCTGCGAGTAGCTTAGTAATTTGTGCTCCAAAAGGAAATACCGCAAACCTCTTTTTTGTTATAGATAGGTAGACGGGCAAATGGGCCACCTTAAGTTAAGTAAAGTCCACCATAACCATACCACCATAACCACTGTCCATAAACAATGGCGATATAAGAAATATTAATCATTCCTTACATCGCTAATGCGCCACCAACCGTAGGATCGAAGATGTTATGTCCTATATGCCTGTAGTTACAGTGGCTCACTCATCCTTCAAACCGGAACGCAACCATACTAAGTATTGCTGTTTAGTGGTAAAATACCATCATACCCAGACGGGATGGCACAAAGCTCTACCATCGTTTACAAAGAGTTGCTTCGATTATTAATTATAAATAATTTGTTTACTCTGAGTTTGATAGAATAAAAAAATATATTGGTACGCTTGCTCATTTATAGTTTTAACTATACCCAATGGCGAAGATAGTGGGCTACTGCCCGACGGTTGTTGTCGGGTTCTTGTATATATGTTCAATCGCTCGGATAACTTTAATATCGCGATGTAGGATACGACAGTTTTTAGTTTTCATATGTGCCGAGATAGGTGTCGCTACATCACTCCCCTCCGAGACCGGAGGTCGATAGCAGGTTGAGTCGTCCATATATCTTGTGATGTTTGCCGGGCCAGTGGAATGTTCCAGTGAGTCGGAACCAGATGCCGCATAGTTCACGGTGAGTCGGAACTGTCTGCGGTGATGCCCCAGTGAGTCGGGGTGATGCTGCAAATGCTCCAGTGAGTCGGAGTGGTGCAGTGCTGCGTAGTGGCTGGCTGCTTCGTCGACCAGGAGAGAAGTGCGTCTCTGCTTGCTGACCGGCCGAAGTGCAGTATGCTGTGCCAAGGTCGCTGAGAAGACTGTGGGTGATGCCGAGATAGGTGTCGCTACAAAGCAGAAAATCAAACCTTATATATTCTGACTCCTAACGCACGGCTCACACTTGTTCGAAGGTCAAGAATGCATTATTAAGATATATAACAAAGGCTCACAGTTTTATCAATTACTAAAATATAAGTTAATTTTGTAAATGGGTAAATTGAAAATAATTATATAATAATAATAATGGTCCTCTAGACCGATTTCGGTCACGGTGGCCAATCTCATGAGACATTAGATCAACGAGGCAGTCAATAATTATATATTTACATACCAAATATCGCGGATGACTTGACTGGTTGTTTTTCCATATTTTCGAGCAATTCTTACTAATACCGGCTCTTTGAATGCTGATATCACATTATACGTGATTGGTCTGGGCACCATGAATTCATATGGCGCATATAATGATAACTGTTATGTTATGACTTTGACAATAAGCTACAAGAACTAAAACTGTGTAAGTAGGATTTACCTGAAAATGGTAATATCATCCTTAATTTTTTCTTTTTTTTAGATTAATTAATAATTTATAATTGTATATTCATTTAATTCAGGCAACTTCAAGTAACGATTACTGAAGTCACTGAGTAAAAGAATTAAGTTGTCGCAACTTGAAATACATTTTTGAATTTAAAATTTTTGTATTTAATGAAAATAAACGTTAAATGAATAAACAAACCGTCATCATTTTATTTCATTCGATGTTTCACATCTGCCAGGAGTCCCGTGACGGCTCAGATTTTTCGTTTAAAAATTATACATTTTTTTATTTCCGGATTCGTTGTTATCAGTCAGTGATTTAGGACTTCTTATGCACGATTTGATAAAGAAAGCGGTCATTTTGTTTAGGCACGAACAAATATATTAAAACAAAAAAAAAACAGGTATATTTTTGTTTCAACCTATTTTAATGATTCTCTTTGAGTTGCGTTCATTATAGCTTCAACGTATATCCCAATTTATATACCCATTGATTGTCACTGAATAATAGAACAAGTTTTACCTCAACTTCATTAACGGATGGCACTATTTCGGAGTTTGCCAGAAATCTGTTTATATTAGAGCTCTTGAAATTCGTTACGCCAATGGATCTTGTTAAATTTAATTTCTTAACATCCTAATAGGGACATAACATCTTAGTTCCCAAGGTTGGCGCATTGGCGATGTAAGCGATGGTTAAGATCTCTTACAATGCCTTTGTCTATGGGTGTTGGTGACCACTTGCTCGTCCGCCTACCTATACAATAAAAAAAAAACCTCCATGCCTTTCCATTCATTTAAATAATCATATTTGAATTGAAGCTTGTGTAAAATAAAATAATAACAAATATATTTGTTGCACATTCACAATGAAAAAATTATATAAAAGTAAGTCATTCTATATAGACTATAGAATAATAGCAAGCAAAGGGCGGTCTTAAACAATAATATAAGCATTATACCAAGAGATAAAATAATAAACTACTAAATACGAAATGTAATTATCTATTTGATCTCTACGATTAAAAGATAGCGGGCGGGCTTACTTATAAATTAACAGGGTTTTAGCGAGTGTGTAGTTGGATTGACATTCGAAAGGAGCAGAAAGGACCATTGTTTAACTAATTATTCCCTAAGCAAAATCAATGATCAAATTAAATATAATGCTTGGTTTAATGTCTATTTTTCAATAAAATATATCATAAAAAAAATCTTACCAGGTTTTCAGGCGAGTGTATCAGATACAAATCTACGTAATCTAACTTTAATTAATTCAAAGAATCTTTAAGTGCTGGCTTCTATATTTCCGGAATCTAAGTTCAGCTATGAAATAAAAATTGCAAAGGAATAATAATTTTAATAAATAAGTTCTGCAGAGATTTCATTTCGGGCAAAAAACACTGTAAGATGATAGCGTTTAAAGATTGTTATCTTCTAAATCATATGATTCGTTTAGTATTCGTAATTTATACTGTAAAACTAAATTTATTGATGACTTTGAATATGTTAATTTTCTCGCTTCGAATCAATTAATTTTCCGTCATATTAAAGTTATTTTCACAGAAATTATATTTATTTAGTTAAAATGTAACCTCGTGGATTGTGTTTAACCTTTACGTTGAACAAGTAAAAAGAGGGAAAATGAACTTATTGAATTTAAAATTTTAATCAAAAAAACCATTAGGCAAGTTAGGTGATTACCATTTGAGTTTGGTTCAAATTTCAAATTATGTAATGACAATATTAAGGAAAAAATAACAAGAACAGGGGCATTATTTTGAGTAAAATAAAGTAATCATAGACATAATAATATTATTGGAAAATAATATTCTGTCTTTCCTGGTATATACTCGTGTTTCAAACAATATTATTTCTTGAAAGGGTAATATTTGACAACTACAAAACAAATAAAATCAACAATCTATTGGGCGATTAAACAATAAAACTATTGTTTTTGTAACGTCAACGATACAAATTATGTATCGTTGACAATATAAAAAATAATAAATTTATAATTAACTAAAGCAACTAGACTACGAGCTGCATACTCAAGATATTCACTCAATATTTTACATTAACTTTCAAAATTCTATCACCGGTTCCGAGAGAAATCAAAAAGTTTGGACTTAAGAATAACCAGCAAAAGAAACTCAGCGGAATGAATAATTAACAGCAAAAGTGAATATATTGAGCTTGTACAATCCTGTTCCGCGAGAGAAAAATCAAAATATTGTTGAAACGAGACTAGTAATTTTCGACGACTTTACCACGACTGATTACATAAGCAATCGCTTCACTGACTTGCTCTTCGTTTTTGTAAGCTTCGGCTTTATCAATTTGTCTATATCCTGATTCAATCGCTTGTATCACGACAGATTTTATCAGATGTAGGTCCTGTGTCTATTGATAAAAAACAAATCGATTAATAACATATTAACTTTGTTAGTAAGCACAAATAATCACGAACTTGAGTTAGCATTAGTTAATTGAAGGCAAAAAAACAATTTACCTATAAAATAAAAAATTAAAATGAAAGTTAAAGCTGGAGTCACAAGTAGAAATTAAACCTAAAACAGTTAAATATGTGACAGAGAAAAGGAAACGTATTGTTTAATGCTTAATGCTAAACGGAGGGTCCGTTGATTTACAAACCAATCCGTCAGACTGAATATCAAGAATATTTTTATATAAATTCAATCAAATGTGTACATCACAAAATGAAATAGAATTACTAGGCTTATTTCTAAAATGAAATAAAAGTTTGTTTTATTTTGCATATAAAATAATGGTATATATTTTAGGGTTAGACAGAAATGAGGTATACGGGCATTTTTTATAGAAATTAAACAGGGACAATCTAATGACAATGACAAAATATGGTTTTTTATCTTGCAATTGTGCATTTTGCGCAGTTTTTCATATAGAATCGAATATAGTGTACTAAATATTTTAAATTATATAATTAACACTTCGTAACTACAAGCCCTTATAATTTGAATATTCCTTGTAAATCGGATTAGAAATTCATGCGAGGATCCAATTTCGAGACAATCGATTATAAATTGGATATGATATAATCGATAATATGGAACTATCAGTCATGTTAGGAACATTTATATAATATTATGATTAATGTCTTAATGAGTGTTATATTATGTATAGGGTTTTCCAATAGGGACGCTTGAACTTTGACAGCTGATTGCGGCCATGTTGTTTGAGTGACAGCTGTCAAATGCAGTGTGTTATATTCATTCCGTCCTCCCAAACCACCATGGCAGGTTACAGTGTCGAGCAGCACGTGCAAATCATAAAATTGTTTTATGAAAATGGGTCTTCAGTTCGAGCAACGTTCCGCGCACTTCGCCCGTTTTACGGTCGCGATAATCGTCCTGCCGAGTCGACTATCCGTCGATTGGTGGACAAATTCGAGTCAACCGGGTCAGTTAACAATCAGCCGGTTCCCGTGCGTCAACGTAACGCGAGATCTGCCGAGAATATCGCCGCTGTGCGCGACAGTGTCCTCGAAAACCCGCGGCAGTCAATTCCGCGTCGCGCACAGGAACTCGGCCTTTCGCAGACGACAACTTGGCGAATTGTGCGTTGTGACTTGAGCTTGCACCCGTACAAGATCCAGCTGACCCAAGAGCTCAAGGTTAATGACCATAGACAGCGCCGTGTGTTCGCTGACTGGGCATTAGAGCAGTTGGAAGTTGACGCCGATTTTGGCAAAAAAATCATCTTCAGCGACGAGGCGCATTTTTGGATGAATGGCTATGTCAACAAGCAAAATTGCCGTATTTGGGACGAGACCAATCCACACGAGGTTCACCAAGTGGCAATGCACCCGCAGAAAGTGACTGTTTGGTGCGGATTTTGGGCCGGAGGCGTGATTGGTCCGTATTTTTTCGAAAACGATAATGGTGTGGCCGTCACCGTCAATGGTGAGCGATACCGGTCGATGATAACCAACTTCTTTTGGCCTGAAATCGAGAATATGGATCTGGACAATCGGGAATATGGATGTGGTTTCAACAGGACGGCGCTACGTGCCACACAGCACACGCTACGATGGAAGTTCTGCACGATCAAGCGCCCTTAATGGAAAACCCTATATATCCAATATTAAATAGTTTGTTTCTGAAAAAGAAATACTTTGTTAAATGCAACAGTTTTAACTATCTATATTGTTAGAAATAAAACAGATTTACATCAGGTTTTAAAACTAAGTAATAGCCTTTAAGCAAAGGACTCCTCTGCCATTTCACCAAGCACCCTCTCCTTATTCTTTCAAACGGAAAGGAGAGTTATACTACTCCTAGTATTCGTTTTTTTGTGAAAAACTTGCTTGAAAAACGTATTTACGCGTTTCCCCACATGAAGTGGGGGGGGGGGTATGTGGGACGCACTGGTACTGTAGGCGCCGGAATACCCACTAAAAAACCAGCGGTACCTTCACCGTCTCTCGGGAGGCGTCACGGGATCGCTTGCTCGCTACCGTGTTGCCGTGTATACCTCGTCAAGTATCCGACGAGCCAAACTGGTTATTCTTGGTGGTACTGGTTGCATAACTACCTTACCTTATATAAGCAAGATTATTATCGTATTTGTTTACATCCAAATTGTACACACTTTTAGTGTTAAAGAATTTGATTTGGTGTGTATTTGAATATACTGTATTAAACTTAAACAGTTGCTTGTTTAATCTTTATTATAAATACAACCTCTTTGCTTTTACTTCCCAGGGTAACAACTTCGCCGGAATTAAAAATCAATTGTTTCCATCCATATGCTATCGATTATTCGAGATCGTCCAATGATGTCACGTAAATTAAACGTCAAAGTAGTTTATTTGTTCTTAGTCCTCCTCTGATTGGAATATACATAAAATGGAATGAGAACAAATAACAAAAAAAAAAAATGTATTCAAATTATCACATTTAATATAAAATTTCATACAAAATCATAAATATTATTCTCAGAGTTAAACAATATTTTACAATTTATTTTTACAGGCCGTAATATTCGGCAAGTGCAGCGAAGAAAGATTCGTCGTAGAAGTCGTATACCTTAGCATCTTCGTTAAGTTCATTGATAGAATAAATTTCATTTGGAGTGAGATTGAAATCTAATATATCAAAATTTATCTTAATACGTTCAGTGTTTGTTGATTTCGGGATAGGTATTGTTCCAAGATCAATCTGAAAAATCAAATCAATACAAGTTAATTTTTTTCTTAAAAAAGTTTTTTTTTATCTATGTACTAATTAGCTAATGATTTAGGGGTCACTTCAATCTCTAGATTTTAAGCTTGCCTAATTTGTGTTTATTCATGTCGGGCTTATCAGTGAAGGAACAAATTATTTCTCACACACAAACTAACTAGGTGTAACTAAATAAAAGCTTGTAAAGATTTAAGACCTTATTAAAAATGTATCACTATGAAATATGTAAATCGACTAAACACATGGGCTTATATTATGTTTTATGTCATTGATGTGAGTGGTGACTGACTGCCTTTAATACATAGATTTAATTTAAATCTTATTTTTAAAAATAATGATCCTAACTAGATAATTCAATTATTAAAACATTATTTTATCAGTCCGAGTAACATTATAAATAAAATTGGCTCGTTTATCTAGGATATAAGGCTGCAGAACCCAAAATTGTGAATTCAAACCAATTTCCAAACGGGCCAATAAAAAGGTTTATGTGTAAAACAATCGTTAGCAGCCCAAAGTCTGACAGTTGGAACTGTGTACACCCGGAAAGCACTTAAAGTCGTCGGTCACTTAAATTCATCGAATTTGAGATAGACTGGGTATAATTGATTGATAGAGAGTGCACCTGTGTTTGTGCACACAAGTGTAATATGTCCTGGGCAGTTGCCCAGTCAGTGTATCACTGTTATCGGTCAGGAATACATAATAATAAATAAAACATATTGTTTTCTAAAAAACGTACCAAGTAGCGTAGAACAATTTGACTGGTAGTTTTTCTATACTTTTGTGCTATTCTCCTAAATACTGAATCTTCAAACGTTAATCCCGTTGTATAATTTAAGTATGGTCTTGGCACCAAGAATCCAAATGGCGCGTAAGCCATCACGGTTATATTCATACTTTGACAATATGCTACAAGATCCAAGTTTGTGTAAGTAGGATTAACCTGAAAACATTGATACCATTATTTGTTTAATACATCTTAATGACATTTTAATTAATAATATAAAAAAGAGTTATTCTTTTCATAAATGATAATTTATTATTGTTAAACATTTTCATTAATTTGAAATAATCGAATTCTTACCTCGATTTGATTAACAGATGGTACTGTTTTCGAATTAGCTAAAATCTTATTTATTTCAGTACTGTTAAAATTGGATACACCAATAGATCTAGCCAAATTTAATTTCTTAATATCCTCCATGCCTTTCCACACATTTAAGTAATCATGTTCTTCAACATTTAACTATAAAAAAACTCTATTAGTTCAATTAAATTTTTTTATCTCATGATAATATTATGAAAAAAAAAAATAAGATATAACTTTGACGTAAAATGCCAGGATTATATTTAATGCAATTAAAAAAAAAAATTATTCACTAACTTACAAGATTCATCGGCGAGTGTATCAGATACAGATCTACATAATCTAACTTTAATTTGTTTAAAGATGTTTCAAGTGATGAAAGTACCCCCTCACGATTACCGACATCTAAGGCCAGCTGTAACACAACAATAAATAAAAATAATAAATAAAATAATATGATTCAATAAATTGAATCAGCATTAATAATGTCGTTGCAATTTGTAAATAAATTATTAGCAAGGATTAAAATATATCTATATATAAGTATATTGCAATTAAGCAAAACAAATTATCGCTTCCTTAAACATCATTTAATTATTATACAGTGTGTAACAAAAACCCTGTCCGACCCGTGAAGTGGTTATTAGGTATCGTGAGTCGATTCTATTTATGTAATAATTTTTAAAATACTAAGCTTGTGTTGAACGACGCTGTTAGTGGTAAGCACGTGGACTACTGAGGTCATGACCTCGTGTATTAGCTACCCGATAGGTAAGAGCGGTATTGCTCGCGCCTCTGTCGCCATGTAATTTTCGTCATTTAATTATATTTTTTTTTTCCGGGATAATTTACATAACTAAAAGATTTAACAAATGCAAACATAATCTATCTGTGGAGATTAGCCAGATTGAAAAAAAATGATTTAAATTCGCAAATATATTTTAATTTAAATAATACAACACTCGAGAGTACCAAGTTCATTGTATATAAGGTAAAGGTAAGTAAGGTACAATATAAACTTTACCTTGGTAGTGATCCATAAATCTTCTCTCTTGACGATTCCACGACTAATTACATCAGCGATCGCCTCACCAACTTGTTTTTCGTTTTGGTACACTGCGGCTGTATCAATTTGCCTGTATCCTGCTTCAATAGCTTTTATCACCGCTGGTTTTATTATCTCTACTTCATTTGTCTAATGAAAATATATATAAGAATAACATAAAAGTAATTTTCACAATTTATAAGATTAAGTGATGATTGCTTAAAAAATATCTCGAAGTTACGTATAATGAGGAGACGTATCTTTATTTATTATTAGAAAAATAAAAACCAAGTGCGAGTCGGATTCGCGCACGAAGGGTTCCGGGCACGAAGGAACGAAGGGCAAAAATATCATGTCTGTTGTATGGGAGCCCCACTTAAATATTTATTTTATTCTGTTTATAGTATTTGTTGTTATAGCGGCAACAGATATACATCATCTGTGAAAATTTTAACTAACTATCACGATTCATGAGATACAACCTGGTGACAGACAGACAGACGGACGGACAGCGCAGTCTTAGTAATATGGTCCCGTTTTACCCTTTGGATACGGAACCCTAAAAAACATCTCGATTACGTTTATTCACGAAGCGCAAAAAATACGCTGATTAATGGTAATTTATGACATAACAAAACACAGAAGAACGTAGATAGATCTCAGAGAGACGTTATTAAGTTACGACAAATTGAACTGACTACTAGAAATAGTCTAATATGTATGTAACAGTACTTACTTTCCCAAATGTGCCAAAAGCCACGATTGGTATGCTATTACCATCATTTAACAGCTTAGTATTCGGGAGCACGTCAGCATTTGTTACCTGCAAATCAAAACACTTTGAAACTCATATTTTTATACTCAAGTAAGTCGAAACCTGCACTCCACAATTAATGTTATATTTTAAACATTATAAAATGTTATTTAAACATAAATTTTAAAAGCAGAACAGTAAGGAAAAGATATGACAAATCAGTAGCGTCGCAATGTTTCAAAGTTATATTTTATAAAAAAAAAAAGTCCAGTAGTGGAAAATTTATATTATAATATATAATATTTATTACAAAAATAAAAACTGTATTCTTAAAATATAAATTAAATGAACAGCTCATACAGTTACTACAGATACCTAAAATAACGTCGACAACAAAAAACTTATATCTATTATTGAGATAGCTACAACCATATTGATTTAATTCAATTCTCTTCAAATTAGCTCCGTGACGATTGACGTCACATAACTAATTTAAACAAAAGAACAAAAGAAATAACCCTGATGGGAAAATATTTGAAGATAAGTATGATAACTGTAAATCCAATTCCACGTTAAATTTTATAACATTTTTAAGTAGACTAAAATATAGAAAATATTTAAACATTAGGTACGTTAATACTGAAAATTAATAATTACATGTTGATACAATATCGAATAATTTATAACTAATGGAAAAAATTACTAGCAATTTAAAAATATAGAGATGTATAATAACGGCGATACGACCTGTTTCTACGATAACGTGATTATAAAAATCGGGATCAAGAATCTGGCTCAAAGTGTAAAACGAACATAAATAATATTTTGAGTGCTACTTTGAAGAGAGACAAATATGAGGGTGATTTTGATATATATTAGCGAGCCAACGGTACAAAATAAACACTATCTATTGTGAAATTCAAATTAAAACATATGTTTAATACTATGGTAGCTATGGTTAATTTGAAGACTATTAATGAACCACTGGTCAACCTATGTTCAACTATAAAATGGGGAAATCAGTGGCTCCTCTAAATTTTATGCTTGATATTATAATCACTTTAGTGGACTCTCTAATGTCACTAGCTCGAAATTCGTATAGATTCCATCTTTGAACAATATTCGAAATAAAAGTCATAATTAAATCTTTAACATATTCAAATATATTAATTGATTGTAATAAATGAATATGAATTAAAATTTTATTCAAACAACGATGATAAAACTAATTAATTAAATTTCATTTATACTTACTGATACTATCACCAAAACATGTAATAAAATATAAAGCATTATAAGTTTAGTACAATTACTACTACTAAATACTGCCGATTTCTCTTTATAAATACAGCAGTTTTGCTATAGAAAAAAAAAAATGATAAGAAATTATCATTTATATGCTAATAAAAACTTTTATCAATGTACTTCAGACCAATTAATATGAATGTTGCTGGTGACACAAGTATAAAATTAAATTCATGATAATTAAAAAATAAATAAACTCGTTTTGTATATGGTACAAATGCTTGAGATAAAGATCATTGATAGGAACACACATACTTCGCCAAGTATAAAGCTTGAAATAATATAACGAAGGTATTTGCTATCGCTTTGCATTGATATTAATGATAACGAAATCAACAAAATACATCGTATAGGGAAAAAGAACTCAGAAAGCAACAAGCCGAGGCCGGTAGTATGTTCGTTATAATAATAAGTATATAAAAAAAAATCAGCATCTATGTGTTTTTTTTTGACAATTCATAATAAGTATATTAAAAAAAATCAACGTCTATGTGAATTTTTTTTTGACAATTACACAGAACCGCCCTTTTATGTAATATTAATTTTTTTTTTTTTTAATTTTATTTCTTTGTTTATCCAAATTACAACTTAGCTTATTTCTAATACAAAATATACAAGAATAAAGGGTATAATGTATTATGCAGTGAATACGTAACTAAAATAAAATTGTAGAATATAATAAAATAGAATATAATAAATTCAAGTGGAACAAACGCCAAATTATTACCTTCCAATCGATTCGAAACGACCTTCACATTTATAACAACTAACAAATTCTATTAAAACAGACAAATTCAATTACTGCTAAATGCTTAAAATATAATTAATTGTTTAAAATATATATTTATTATTCATTATTAATCGATATCTATTCTATACATATAATAAAATTGTAACAGGCCAATGTCTGTACATTAAAGATATTGGAAAAAAACGAATGCGGTTGAATGTCTTTTAAAGCAACAGAAGCCAAAATAACAGTTTTCAGAATTATTTTCTGTCTGTATGTTTGTACTCGCATCAGGCAAAAACTACTGCATGGAATAGAATGCGATTTCATCGATGTATTGCTAGAGGTCTAACTTAAAATATAGGCTTCATTTTACCGCAGGAAAATATCGTATTCCGATTGTTTTTAGTTTAATATTACTCGGAGCTCTCTGTGTTTAATTAACTTACTGCTAAATTAACAGATTTTAACTAGCGCGGCACTTACATGCACTTACGTGGGAGTTCCTCCTGACTGGTCTTAATGCCAATCCGGGTACGGGCCTCGGGGTTTCCCCCTTTACGCGGGCAGCTCCTCACCGGCAGTTGCAACTGCCGGGTCATTCTGTTCATCCTGATGGTCTCCTGAGCATGAACAGATAAGTTAGTCGTTGAGTAAAGTTGTTACTCAAACAAAGATTGCACTGTTTATATTTTAATGGCTTGTCTCAATCGATCTTAACCGATTACAACTACTCTCATTCAATAATAAGAAAACAATATTAAGCTTTGCTCCATCGAAACAGAAGTCGAAAAAAAAAACCATAGAATCGAATAGAAAAGAATAGAATAGAAGGACACACAAAGTTAAACAGAAATTACAAATAAGGAGAGGGCTGATTTTTTGTATGTTTGTTTGTAATGAATAAATAACTACCACAACCGATTTTAAAAATTATTTCACCTACAGAAAGCTAATTATCAGTGAACAACATAAACTATAAAATAATTAAATTATTATTTAAAAAAAAAAATATTAAAAATTTAAGCCGCTATTTAAAACTTACCACAGTACCTTTTCGAACTTTGAACATTAAACGATATGCTTAATTTAAATTAAAATCTTAGAAGGTACGGCAAATTTAAAATTCTAAAAGAATTAAAATTCTAAGAAAAGAATAGTATGGTGGTGATCAAAGATACGATCGTGAAGTAGCCGACGCATATATTTCGTATGTACCATTCGTATGTACTATGTTTATCATATATTTTATCGCCGACCAGCAATATATTTTATTAGTGTGTTACGGTTTGAAGGGCAAATGACCCATAGCTTATACCTTGGTTAAAAAATGCACGGGATAAAATCGTTATTTTACCCGTATAAAGTCGGCGTGTTCAGCTACTGAAGTATATATAAAATTTCACTATAAAATAAATTTTGTTATAAGTCCTTAAACTCGACATATTTCCTTAGTAGGTATTGATCTAGGTAATCGAAGCTTTTTAGACCGTATGTGCCTATTTACTTTTACAAAAAATTTGATTAAATTAAGTATTTGAAATTAAACAAAATAAAATTTAATGAATTATACTCTAATATTATAACAAATTATACAAATGCACATAATTAAGGCATGAGCTATTCCCAATTATAAAGAGAATACTATTTGCGATATTATTTATATAGTTTGTCAATAATAAATCAAGAACAAATCAATTTTAACCGTGATTTTCTCACAACGGGATTTTCGAAGTTGATGTGCTTATAACGCAAGAATTAATTAAATAACTAATTTATCTAAATATAATAAATTACAACATTTTGAAATAGCTCTGATTTATATATTATTTTATTTGTAATATTTATTTATTTTATTTTTATTTAATTTTTTGGTACAATATAAATAAATTATATATTATATATGATTTTAATAGCTTCGTCACTTTGAACGAGGTTTCGCCAACAGTGACCACGCAATATTCTCGATTAGTACACATTCAGGAAACAGATATCTGAGCACTCCCATTAATCTTAAAACGGTATGCGCTGTAGCGTACACTTGTTGAAATCACACATCACAATTATCCAGTACTAAGTTTTGGAGTAGCTTTCGTGAGGAATATAAACCATAATATTTGGTTTTATTGACGCTACTTTTATAAAATTTAACGACTAGTAATGAAAAAAGTTTTACGTTGTTCGAGTGAATATATTAATTCACTGTTTCTCAAAAATGAGACCCAGATATTTCGAATGTCGTCTAAAATTGTGCCAATTTTATTTTTAATACCGAGAGTTTCATAAATAAATCCGTAAACCAAAGAAGAAAAACCTTTACCTTTGTAGTGACCCATAAATCTTCTCTCGTCACGATTCCTCGACTAATCACATCGGCAATTGCTTCACCTATTTGCTCTTCATTTTTGTATAATGCTGCAGTATTGATTTGTCTATAGCCTGATTCAATAGCTTGTATAACCGCCGGTTTTACTTTCTCTGGTATATCTTTTGTCTATTTAATGGGTATAAAATTATCATGACTTTGTAAAAAATAAATATGAGTATGTATGAATTGAGTAAATGTTTACAAAGGGAAGATACAAATTGCGTAGATTCTTCGAAAGACTTTCATGTTGTTTTTTCGACCAAGCGAAATAGAGAATCGAGATAAATTAAATTAAAGAGCTAATCAGTCACCATAGTCATGAAATGATGTATTAGTAGAAATAAAGTTATTTTTTAAGAGATACTGCTTGTCTTAACAATACTTACTCTACCAAAAGTACCAAAAGACACTATTGGTATCCTGTTACCGTCATTTAATAACTTAGTTCTTGGCAACGACTCGGTAGCTGCTACCTGCAAAACAAAATAACAATATTTGTTTTTTTATGAAACCTTTAAGATAATTTATTTTACATGTAATTGTTAAATCACGAATAATTTGTAGACAAGCTTATCTATACATATAATAAATCTGTAACTGGTCGATGTCTGTACATGGAAGATAAATGAGTAAATCTTTTATCGGGGGTCTTTATAAACACAATAGAACCCAAAACAATGATTAATAAATTTTTTGTCTGTTTGTCTGTTTGTCTGTTTGTCTGTTTGTCTGTTTGTCTGTTTGTCTGTTTGTCTGTGCGTTTGTGCACGCTAATCTTAAAAACGGCTTAACGGATTTGAGTGCGGTTTTCACTAATGTATTGTGGCTAACTTCACTTAACATTTAGTGTTTGTTTTATTTCAATCGGTTCATAAATAATAAAGTTATGTCAATTTAAAGATAGACGTAGAACATTTATTAAAAAATGGTTATGGTCAAACTGAAAAGAGATTAAATATTACATGTAATTTACACTTTTGCTTATGATTTATCCTATATTTTGTCCTATAATTTTTAATCTCTTTATTAATTTATTATAAGTTTAGTATCCCTACTAAAAATCAATAAATTATTATCTGTAGGAAAAGTACGCGCACTGTTAGTTGTCAAAATCAAAAAGTTTTGTTAACAATTTCGTGTTTTCAGTAGCTTCGTGTGTTGTTTTTGCATAAAAACTAATATTGCATATATATTGTGTGTATCTTTATGATCTCATCTTATATCTTTCATAACAGTACGCTTTAAGACTGCGTGTGAGCAAGTCAGTTAACTCAGTGACAATAATTAATACGTAAATAGTATATAGGTGTATAAACAAAGCCTAAAAAACAACTATAACAATAATACATGGTTTTAGAAGAGCTTGCTTTAAACATAAACATGGTATATCACTTCTTAAAACTTTAAATAGGTATAATTTTTTCGTAAATTCGTGTTTCTAAACAACGAAATAAATAACAATTTAACGCGGAAAAAATGGCAACCATATTTTGAACTATATTTATTAGCCTCTGGATATATATAAGGAGTATTAGCCACTGGTTATGTATAAGAAGTGTAAATAGAGAAAAATTGCAATTTTGTTCAACATTAAAATAACAGAAATTACTTTAGAAGACCTCATTAATAAATGTAACAAGTATTTCGAACCGAGGAAAAATTTAACTATGGCCTGACATGTATTTTTTATGAGAAAACAAAGCAAACACGAAAATATAACCAACTTTATTACGAGTCTAGAAAATTACAGTTTAAAATGCGATTTCGTTGAATTAATAGTCATTGGTCAGTGATAAATTTACAGCGAATATGTGTTAGAGTAGCTCGCCAAACATCAAAGATTATTACAACGGTCTGATCTGTCACTAAAGAAAGCTATAGAGATAGCTAAAATAGAAGTGATCGAACAACAAAATACGGAGCACATAAATAAAAGCACTGAGACGTCGTCATCACCGTCATCATCTAATGAATATCAAGTGATGAAGGGGGAGTAAAAGGGTTAAACAACACACAGTACAGAATAGAGAAGATGTGCATATTCCTATGAAGTCAGACGGGCAACTAATTAAGAAGAGAACAAAATTGTGAAACGTGGTTATATTTGCCTCATCCCAATATAAACCGAATAAAAGTATTTTGTAATCTCTCAGCTTAATTCAATTGGTCTTTGGCTACATCAAGCTTGCGACAGCATAATCATGAATAGGAAGAAGTAGATCTGTGCGAGCATATAATATATAATTAAGTGTACTCAGATATTGATATTATATATTTAAAAAAAAATCACTGCAAAAATAACATAAATAAGTTAAAAATAATAATGTATTAAATGTATTAATTTATATTAAATGAATGTACCAACCCATCTTAATATTCAATATTTAAGTTTGTTATAAATTTTGTACTGTAGTCATATTCTTGCTTGCCTTTTAATTGTATTTGGTTAAAAAATATATAAATAATATATATATCATTTATTTATTGCATTTTATTGGCCTTACTCAATGTAATAATGCTTAAGCTATGTGATTTCATTTATATTTTGTTTTTGTTAAATTTGTGTTTTCATTAAGTAATTAATTATATTTGATTATAAAAAAATATATATCTTACTACACCTTTACTGATTATGATGGTTTAGCTGTTTGATTTTATATATGTTTTGATTATTTTAATGATTGTGTAATTATTGTTGGTGGAAACTTAGCTAATGTATGTATATATTTATATATATAATATATGCTATAAGTGTCATCTCATTTTTAACACTTAACCTACCAGAGCGGTCAAATAACTGCTTTTGAAACTTTAATTAAAATTGTTATATAGCTGCTTTTGTTTGTATATTATATATTTTTTCTACATAAAATGGCCGCTTAAGCAGCTTATTCAGATGTGTGTCAAGTTCAATGGAAAACATTTGTTTTAATTCCCTTTTTTTGTTTAATTAAATTAGTAGCCTTGGTTAAGTCTGATTTTATTTAGTCTCTGACAGAAGAAACTTTTCCTTTATACTTTATATTGTACAAATAAAATAACATAAATCTATAACAAAAACGAATTAATTAATAAATTATCCATACATATAAATAAAATTGAAGTTTCTGTCTGTTATTTCAAAATAACTGCCTGTTTTAAAGGTTATATGGCTATTTACGATTTACCAAAACCAATGCAATCATTTTTTAAATTTTTTTACTGTCTGCATGTCTGTATCTTTTAATCGTCTAATAATTGAAAAAACCGAATTATTATAAGAACTATTTCAAGATTCCGTTTAGCCTTTATTTCATCAAAATTAGTTAAGTCTATCAAAAGATATAAAAATACGTATTTTTGTTGATATCTATTCACATAATATTATTACTCTTCCTAACTGATTCATTAACGCAGAGCCTAAACTGCGGGGGTTAGAAACTTGAAATTTTGGCAGTTGATACATTTTATAATACTCACTAAGGTAGGATTTTTGGAAATTCTACCCCTAAAGAGTTGAACGATTGTTTAGAAACCAGTCATTTTTAAAGTTAGAAGCATGAAATTTAATGAACAAGCTTAAAAATAAATAAAAATGTATTTCAGCGTTTTTGAAAATCTAAATCTGAGAGGGTAAAAAAGGGGTTGAAAGTTTGTATGGGGATTCCGTCACTTTCGGTGTAAGAAGAATGATATTTAGTATTAAAGCTATGCATACGTATTTCGTCGTTTTTAGAAATTTAACTCCAAACGGGAGAAACGGGGTAAAAGCATTAGTATAAAAATTTAAATAGAAATTAAAAAATAGAAATATACTATTTGAGTTTTTTGATTGAATTAATAAACATGAATTTCCAAGTTTTTAGAAACTTTTATTTTTGTTTGGAAGAGTTGGGTGCAAATAATGAAATTCAAAATACGCAATATCTTATATCAATATCTCTTAGGGAGAAATATACGAACTTCTCTATGTTGGTGATGTTTGGATAAAAAAAACATATTCCATTATTGCCATATGTACCACTTAATTGGTATTCCCTAAGCTTATATTATTGTAAAGTTTCATTAAAATCCATTCAGTAGTTTATGCGTGAAAGAGTAACAAACGTCCATACACTCATACAAACTTTCGAGTTTATTATATAAGTAAAAAGTAGGATTATTATATGCCCTATACTGAACACACATACACTATACTGGATGGGCGAATATTAAATATAAATACAATATATACAAATAAAATCAACTATTTACATAATAATGTAATTATTCGTTAAATCTGCTATTAAAACAAGATTATGAACGTTTAATAATCCAAGTAGAGGCAATAATGACAGCAATGTTTAATAAGTATTTTAAAGGAAGCGAAGAATTTAACTTGCAATATTCGTCCCAACCGGGGAATTTATCTTACAGAACAGCTCGACCGATCATTGACTCGATTTAGAAAATTATTTAACAGTATATAAGAGAATTTGTCAAAATCGTCAAAGTTGAAAAAGTCATCATGGTTATTAAATTAGTGATCGTAGTTATATCTAGTAAAAAGTACAATATTAACAAAAAGTAATGAGTAAAATGTATTCAGTACTCACAGACACTAACACTAAAACAAGTAAGAAAATGCAATTCATTTTCCAAGGTTTTGCTGCACTTAATTATCGGATTCGCTTTATATACCAAAAATAGTTTGTTCTTTATTAAGACGATATGAAGTTATCGTTTACGCTATCAAGTATTTTATCAATATGATCCAGGGGAGCTATAAAAATATTAAACATGTAATCACAAGTATAACAAAGTAAACTTCGCGATATTTCATTATAAATATTTCTTAATTTTTACGGGTATTTGTCTATTAATTCTTCCTTTAGTCTGTGAAATGATCACTTTGTTAAATTTAGACTCGAAGGCCTTGTTTTAAATCCAATTCAGTTCCGAGCTTATAAAATAATAAGGTGGTACCACTTACCAACAGATGGATCATTTACTAACTAGTCTATCAAGTTATATAACAAAAAAATATAATTCAATTCAACTAAATTAGATATGACAAGTATTTTTATTAATTTACCTATAATTTGAAAACTGTATCAAGTGGTGTATTGTATTGTTAAAACAAAATATTTATATAGCTTTTGTTTTAAAATGTAAGGCCAATGTAAACTTAAACTTAACATCAAACTTATAGAAATATCAAAACCTTTATTAATATGCTTAGTGGGCAGCTGATCTTTTTGGATCGAAAATACACGGCCGATGATGATATCGTCTTTAGTTTTCATAGAGAAAAAATACCAAATAAAAAAAATGTTACACTTTCATTTTAGATAATCTTTTCACATAATTTTTAAGGTATTTTTAAATACAATATATAAAATTAATTAGGCGAATTGAATGTTTCACGCATTATTGCAAGGCATCGCATAAAGGATAATGAACATGGTTTAATTATTTTCCTTTCTGAAGTTTATTTATTGTTTGCAAATTTAAAGAATGTAATAAATAAAAATTATCATAAAATAAAGTTTTTTAGTATATTTCAAACCGATCTCTCTAACTATTTTCTAGATCTTTCGAAATCATTTATTGGTTTATTTAAATTTACAGAACACGACACTGATTATTATATGGTAGTTCATTGTATTCACTCTAGGCGGTCATTAGGTGTTATCAGCCTTTCCTTAGTAACAAAGGCCCAAAGTTATCAATTATTTAGATTTTAATCTCTTTGCTCCTAATCAGTCAGTCGGGACATTGCCATTAAATGTACTTAATAAAGATATTGTTCGTGATTGTCGATGTATTAATCTGTCATGTGTCTGATAGCAAGCGTTTGACACTTGTAGTTACGAAATAAAGAAAACTTAACCTGCAAAAAATAACACATACATTAACTGAAAATCATTAGTCTCATTTACAATTAACTTTATATAAATAACTCTAAAGTAACAGGAGCCACTAGAAAATAACGATTCAGTAAATTTTTCTCAGCAAGATAGTTCACGATGTTACACACGGCTTGTAATTTAGACGAATAAAAACATGTTTTTTTTATACAAATGATAAGGTATATTGCTACTTATTGCAACACTCATAAATGTAAAGAAACTTATAAATATATTGTTAGGAATATCTTCCCAAGGGGCGTGGCCTAGCGGCTCGACTTGATCACGTATTATCGCGGTGGGGACTGGCCCTGCCGAGTTCATCTGCTGGCCGTCTGGCCAGTCTTGGCGTTATTTAGTTACTTCTGCTTGTATTCTCGGTTGAGGCGGATATCTTATAAATAATATTATTAAAACTAAAAATACTATTAATATTGTAAGGAAGTCAGAAGTGTGACTAACTTTTCTGCGTCAAAACGAACGTCGCAAGCCACGAGGCCATTGACCATAGATAATAGTGAAGCTAGATTTAATTACGGTCCGTTTTTCCATCATAATTTGAGCCTGACCTACGACAGGCAAATTAATTAATATTTTCTAATTAATAATTCTAGATCATTACATAACATTCTAGGACTCCAGAATCCCACTAAGATCAATAGACAACAAAAAGGAAGACAACTGACGTAAAACAAGATGATTTTTTTTATTGTGATGCTTCCTGCTATATCAAGAAAAACATGCAGGCACATAAATCTACCAAATTCTAAGCTAATAGCAAGATGCACTAAATGCACGGCAAACATGTCGTAAAGACGACAAGACAATAAAAAAAGAGTTACAAGTTGGACAGTTCAAGATCATGAAGAACAAATTTTGGTGCCAACTTTAATTGTGTTTGATGAAACATGGTTGAAGACTATAAATCAAACATGTTCAAAATAACACATTTTTATACATAATTACTACTACCTACCGGGCTTCGTAACAGTATGTTAAGTGTCCGAATAATTACACATACAAGGAATGAAACAATTTTTAAATTAAGATGATACAGATTGGCGTTTTTTAGTGTTATATATTTAACAATGCAACATAATAAATTGTATAATCTTTTCACATTCCCCATATCAATGTGTATTCCATCCAAAGTTCCTTCTCGCACCTGTTACCCGATTCTTAGTAAACTAACATTTTTTATACGAACAGTAAACTAACTGTCTTAACTTTATTTGAAATCGATAATTTTTAGAATCGTCAGAACTCTGTAAGTTAGCTAGTTTAAAAATATTTATTTGAGTATAATTTTAGTATATAACAACATTGAGTTTTTTTATTTTTTTTATAAGATAGGTAGGCGGGCGAACATGTGAGCCATCTGATGGTAAGTGGTCACCTACGCTCATAGACGTTTGCATTGTAAGAGGTGTTAACTATCGCTTACATCGCTAATGCGCCACCAACATTGGGAACTAAGATGTTATGACTTCTATGGGTGATTGGTGGCTCATCGTAGATTCGCCCCACATTATGAGACAGACCTTTTGAAAAAGTTTTGTTTTATTATAATAAATAGCTATTTAATTTTTTTTTGTAAACAATATATGATACAATAAAAAAAAGACAAAAAAAAACACCCCGCTGAGTTTCTTTCGCCCGTTCTTCTCAGGGCTGGGTATTTCTTTTCCGAACCGGTGGTAGTTTCTAATTTCACTATCAATAAGAGAGTGTAATACTTCAATATTGAATAAAGTATTTTGAATTTGAATAAATTTTGAATTTAATAGGCCACGTTATCCATAGACATAGACATAGGCACTAGCGGAATTTTTTGTAACTAATAATGAGTACTATAAACATGCAATCCATTTTAGGCATCATCAATAGTTTTTGCAGCGCACGCCGAAATGACTTATGTGAAAGTTTTATACCTTTAATATTATGGTATGAGACCTTATAATGTAACCCATTATTGCAATTTTCGTAAGGGTCTCACTTTTTGGAATATAATGTAGATTATATAACTCATTAATAATGTATCTTTCTGCAGCTGAAAGATTTTTTAAAGTCGTTTAAGTTGTTTTTGAATGTATCTATTACAAACAAACATTCATCTTTACCTCTTTATTATATTAGTATAGACGAAGAACCAATGCTACGGACCACAAATCATTCTTTTATATCGAGAGTGAAGCATTCATGATGTATAAAATGTAATCATGTTCAATAGAAGGAGTCCCTATTGATATTATTACGGAAAATCAATTTATTTAATACAAGAATCACTTAGGAAGATGCGCCATATTTCCATATTTTTATAAGGCTTACAATGTTGGTATAGTCAAAAGCCAATGCTAAGGGCATTGACCTTTGACTTGTTTGGTTATAGTTCCAAGAATTTTGATGTTTGTTGCTCTCGTTCACTCTATATTATTCTATAACTTTCAACCGAATCTGAACTTCCTTCGTTATATAGTGTTCGATTCTTAAGGCGCTTTTAATGTCAGATAATATTATAAGGCAATTTTACAACAATCTTAACCCAAAGATTCGATTGATAAAAATCTAACCTTTAAAATCTAACTATTTATAACATTGCAAAAGTAGTTCCTTTAACTATACTTCAAATTATGCATAGTATTAATCCTTACGCCAATTTATACAACATCTTTCGATTAACAAAGTGACATTATGATTAAATCAAAGAATTGCAATATTTACCATAGAACTAACCCACATTCATTGTGAATGTAATCAGCAGGGGTTAATTTTAATTGTTTAGTTTGAGTATTTTTTTAATTCTAATTGTTAACGGCAATTCTACTTATTAAAAGTTATTTTGTGACTGATTAGTTAATGATTAGTTCTCTCTTTCTGACATTATTGATTTGACATTCGAAAGAAGAAGACAAATAATTTTTTCACTTTTCACCCGCTAAACAACGTTTATAGGTTAGACTTTATTGAAAAATATATGAAGATATTTATATGTAGTTCAGACACTTAAGTTTTACATTGTATGTTGGATAAAATTATATAATTAACGAATTAAAAAATATTTATCTCCTGCCAATCAGTGAGTCGAATGAGATAACAAAAAAAAGCAATTCATTAGAAACTTTCTGTGGATATTTACAAGCTATTTATTTACATTCTTGTGATAAAAGGTGTAACAGGTCATATTTTTTATACGAAAAATACTTTTATGCTCTGAATAAAATATTGCTGCGATGAATATCTCGAAAGAAATTCGCAATCTCTTTTTACATGAACCCATTCTTTCTGAAAGGAGCTTTCAAGAACAGTGAACAAAAGTGTTACTCGCGTCACGGGAAGGGTGTAGTAACACAAATTTGAGTAACTATTTTTAAATAACAATATTGTTGTATATTTACTCCTTTTCCATTGTTAAAAGAAATTGTTAGTTTTTACAAATAAGCTAATTTAATTTAACAGGCGTTGTAATTTTTATGTGTTAAAAACATTTATTTGAAATTCGGGGGAATAAATGTGCTTTATTTAATTTTTGGCATTAGATAAACTTATGATTGTAATTCTGAATTTTCTCATAGCATTGTATTCCAAATGGCTTTGAATTTGATCACTTCAAGAAAAAGTTAAAAATTATACAATACCAGACTCTTATAAATGTAACCGAATTTAGAATGTTCTAATGGATCTGATTTTTGACATATTACATGCTTCTTAAGAACCAAGGGAGGCCAATGGCTAGAACGTGTGAATACCCAAAGATTACTGGTTCACAATTCAGACACTTTTGGCAAAATACATCAGTGGAAACAATGATAATATTTTCGATCCTTTTCATCAAGCCAGTATTTCAATTTGTTAATATATTTAATAAGTACTTTATATTCTCTATATATGGTTGCATCATCTAGGTACCATTACTTCAATATAGATTGTAATAAATGGATATTCTCGATATAATATGTTCCTGTTAGTAAAGTATCAACTACCATTGTTCATAGGTATGAAAATGCGTTTAAAATTTGACAAAACGTCCTTGTGATAAATGGGTCTGGTTAAAATATGGGTTGTCAAAATAGAAATATTGACTGTGCGACATGTTCCACGCAAATTGCTTCAGCTGATTTATGCTTCGGACGTGACCTCAATATATCCTAGACCAAAATAAACTGGGGTGACTATCGAATTATGAAGGCAATAGCCATTGCATTTAGAGCTGCTACTTCTTATTATGAATGATGTATACAATTTTATATACATAAATATGTAAACAATGAAAATAACAATATTGTATATTAAGAAGATACATATGTTATATCCACTGGGCCATCTCCGCTATACCCAAAATACGGTATAATATTTAACTAAACACAGAAAATTATTCCAATTACTCAAACATGGCTTTCAACTGAATACTTCGTTAAATACAACATTAAAAGCATATATTAAGCAAAAGATCAAGAGAATCATAAGATTATAATTCGTGTAAGAATCTCTTTGATCCACGCAAGCTAAATTGCTTTTTTCTAAGATCAACTCTTTGTGCTAATTATTATTTTATTTTTTTTCATAATTCATAATTTCGTATATTTTACCTTTAATCTTATAAACAAATAATATGTTTTAAGGTTTTCCTAATTTGGTAATCATGTCTTGTCATTTTAGATTAACAGAAATAGCTGGCAGCTTGTTTTGCTATCCTTCTTGAGATGGGGATACTATATTACAAGAATGATATCCTAATCGTGGCAGGTTTAGTGGGCTGGTGCTTAGAAAGCTGGAAGGATGTTTAGGTAAATTCCTGCATCTCATAGCAGGAATCAGTTGTCCGCCGTATGGGTGGCACGTCAGCGGACATGAAGCTGACTATGTGGGACATTCGGCCACGTATTATATATAATAATAATGTCCTCCTGACCGATTTAGGTCACGTCGGCCAATCTCAAGAGATAAGCCAACTGCGCAGGAGATATTAAAGTGCACAAGTGTGTGCGCAAACACAGGTGCACTCTCTTTTCCTTATCTTTCATAATGCGATGGATTGGAAAGATTTGAGGCGCAGGACCAACGGCTTAATGTGCTTTCCGAGGCATGAGAGTGTACATACTTCCAACTTCCAGACTCCAGGCTGCTACTGAGAATTTTCTGACAGAAAAACCCAATAACTATTTATTGGTCCGACCAGGGAATTCTACCCGGCTCTGCAGCATTACACCTAGACCAACAAGGCAGTTATCTTTTTCAATCTTCAAAAGGTAGTATATGTCTTAAACCATTCTTACAAACTGTCAAAAACATACATATTTCAATTAATTATTATAGTCATGAAAGGCATCCGATGAAAACACTACGTAAATGCTGTCTGAGTGTTTAAAAGACTTTATTAATATGCCTTATTACAATACGAATGGTAATGATAACAAGTAAGCTATTTGATTATATGTTTTATTGAACCCAGGACGACCGGGTCTGCGGCCTTATATCTAGCCACTAGACCAACGAGGCAGTCAAGTATTATATACTATGTCTAGGTATATATATACACAGTATATACCAACACATAGTATAAAACATAAGACTGCATTTTACCATAATACTAGCTGTGCCCCATGGCTTCACCCGCGTATAGTTAATAAAAATATAATAATATATTTTATTACTATAATAACACACACGCGCACACACACACACACACACACACACATATGGCTACCGGTAAAGAAATACGTAATTAACGATTTGAAATTATTTTTCATAAGATACCGTATCGGGTTTACCGATCTTATATATGGCCTAATAGTATAGATTATCCACACCCTTCTGTAAAAATTGTATAAAAAAGTGGTTTTATTCTATTCCACTTTGATCAACCAATTTTATACCAAAAACTGTTTCAGTGAAATGTGAATTTGCTTTTATTTATTTTTTCAGCTTATCGCCGTCCTCTGCTAGACGAAAGCCTCCCCCAAAGAACGCCAACCATCCCGATCTTGGACAGCCCGCATCCATCCCGGTCTTGCCACCTTTTTCAAATCGTCGGTCCACCTTGTTGCAGGGCGTCCTACACTACGTTTGCCTAAACGTGGTTCCACTCTAACACGTGTCGGCTCCATCGGCCATCAATGCGTCTGGAGACATGACCAACCCACTTCCACTTCAACGTGCTAATTCTAAGCACGATGTCGGTGACTTTAGTTCTCTGGCGAATGTCCTGATTTCGGATTCTATTGCCAGAGAAACCCCAAGCATCGCGCGTTCCATAGCTCGCTGAGCGACAATCGAAATCTTATACGTTGAAATCATGAATTCGATTTTAATATTGTTCAGAACTAAAAAGAAAACGTTTTAATTAATTGTCAGAACAAAATATTATTTTACATCAAATTTTACTGGATAATATGGAGATTTATTTTAACGTTCGTTAACCTGTGGATAAATATACAATTATGATCTTTATATTATATGTGTTAAAGTCTGTTATTGTTAAAACAGTAAAAGTTTCGCATAGTATTTAGGCCATTTACATTATAATCCGATGTCATTATCACAGTTCTAAACATCTGCCGCTCGGATATTTAAGCACAATTATTCATAAGTAATGTAACAAATTAATATTCAAAATATTATATTGCAACAATATATAGTCCTCCTCATCGATTTCGATGACGGCGATTATTTTTGTAACAATAATTTGATATATTTGTTTCACTTCTAGGTATTTTATAATTAATATAAAGTTATTATATACAGCGTGTAACAAAATTCGTGTCCGACCCGTGAAGTGGTTATTAGCCCTTAATTAGGCGCATTAAGAAAAGCACACAAGTAGTATGCGTGGGGTCACATCTGACCCCAAAGTTATAAATAAAAATGGAGTGGAAGGAACTAATGAAATAAAATATGTAATATCCAAAATAATTAAACGGTTTATCGAAATCATATTAAAAAAATAAAAACATAACTTACTCTTAAAATAATTAATAAAATAAAATAAATTCTAATAGCTTCTATAATTATTAATTTTTAGCATAGCTGAGATCAAAAATAAAAATAAAATTAACATGATTCGTCATCAGAATCACCTACTCGGCATCCAATGCACCTTAAAGTGCTGTTGGCAAACAAATTTACCACACTTATGGAATTTGGAAGCCACTTTTTTGTCGTCCTTTCTAGGGCATGACGAACAGCGACCACGCTTAGCATTAGCCTGTATATTTGGTTACATAAATGGTATAATCGCAGGTTGATTAAATTATTGTAGCTTCGTTATTGTCGTCGAACGTCGGATAATTTTCGGGATCCATACGATTAGATTAACATACATACAAAACGATTATCGTTTGTCTATACTAATATTATAAAGAGGAAAGATTTGATTTTTTGTTTGTTATGATTTAAATCAAAAACGACTCGCCCGATTTTTAAAATTCTTTCACCTACAGCTTCATCTTTACTGAGTAACATCGGCTATATTATATTTTCAAAAAAATTAGCGATCCGTACCTAAAATGGCACGATGTAACCCAAGGAAAATGTTGCCTATAAAAGTCATTATTTTGCGAAAACTATTGACGATATATAAAAAAGTGTTCTGTATGTTAATAGTACTCATGATTGCTCATAATAAAATCCGCGATGGTATATACCTAACTATTATAGTTAAGCTACAATAACAGTTTTTGTTTAAATTATTAAGTTCAAATACGGGGGGTGGAATCTAATAGTGGTGATATTGGTTTCATGGTATTAATCCTTATCCATTTAAATGGTTTGATAATTAAGGTTGATTATGTACGTGTAAATTCCACTTTAAATTATTCGGATCGGACTTTCGTTTAGAAGTTATGACGGGTATAAAAATTAGTACTTAGAGTAAGAGAAATGTCACAATTTGAACAAACTGTAATTGTACTACGTTTAGTATATTTAACAAATACTAATTTACGTATTTGCGTTAAATAATAGTTTTCATTATTCATCTGGTGAGGTTTAACGGTTTCGTTACCAGGCCGACCAGGCTTAACATTAAAATATATATTATTCTCGATAAGTAGGTATAATTGTTTCGACAAATCAATAGATAATTTCATGATAAATTCGACCAAGATTTCAAAACTAAAAATACTTTTTACGTAATATCCTTAACGATGACGATAACAAAAAATCCGATTAAGATAATAAAAAATATTGAGAAATGCATGTATTACATAAAAACAATTGATAATTTAACATTATAAAATAACTCTTATATATTCTGACTTTTCAGCTTCTGTCTTTTTAGGTACTGACAATATTGTTAATCAGAACATATTTTTATTTCATGGTTGATTTGGATTATTCGTAAAAGGGTTGTTCGTTTATCTCCGAAGTCCATAAAATCTTGCCCATAATCAATTAAGTCATTATCTATTCAGATTTGATTTCTTAATCCTTTGATTGTATAAGTTTCCTTCCTGATACGACTACTGGCCTGATTAGAGTGACAAGATGAAGTAATAAAAATAAATACATTCATATATAACGAAATTAAATTTACATAAATAAAAACGTTTAAAAACTTCCTTAAATATTTAAACCCTATATTTACCTAATTATTTTTTCCAAGCAGGTCAAAATGGACTATTCGATTTTGGTAATTTTTGCATCTTAAAACAATCAAAGCGGCCCCAAAATAACGACATCAATTAGAGGAGAAGGGAGAATTTAATAACAATCGTCAAATATTCTAAACATTTATTTTTAATGAAGACCATTCAATCGTTTTTCTAATATATCGTCTATATACTTTGATGGTACTAACATGTCATAAATTACGTGGTGGAAACATTTTGGGTGTAATTAATACTAAAATAAGCCATGTATAATAATAATGCTTTATTTCTTCCATCTCCCATAAGTTTGCCTGGAAAAGATCACTACCCTCAAAAATACATTGTAAAGACATCATTAATTCAACTTAAAAAACATACCAATGACATAATTTACAAATAATATTTATCAACTGTAGAAATTAATTGGGCCAACATTGCTCAGTTCACACTTCCATAATTCAAGTATCAACACAGCAAAATTAATAGGAATAACAAATGTTTATAATCCTTATCGAAGCCGTATAAATTTGGCGATTTACGCCAATATTGGTAATTGGAATTTCTAATAATATAAAATATTCTTGTTATTAAAACTGAACTTGATCACTTGATGAATTCAAAAATATAGAAGCTTTCATTCAAATAGAAGCTGCTTTCATTCAACATCAAAGAACATAAAAACAAGAATTAATTAAAATTCATCTATGTAGTTTTCAAGTAGTTAAGGCATTCAAAATAATATCCATGATATTTTCAATGTTAGTTATTTTTTATAATAAAATAAATTGGATGTGATGTGAAATTAACATCGCTTCAAGTGAAAATGTATTAAATCGTTGGAAAATAGGTCAACGACATAATATGTATATGTGATCATAACGTAGAGATATTTTTTTTTTAAATAGTTTTAATACGAAACTAAAGACTAATTTATAAGTGACGAAGCTTAAGTTATAATAAAATACAGAAATCAAAAGAACAGATTAGAACGTTAAATATCTGTGATTGAGGTAGATAAAATCGATATCAGTAAATCACTTGGGAATATTAGGTATTTTAAGTACTATTTAATGCGTTATCGTTAAAAGTTCTTTTTTATCTGTTGTTGCGTCATAGAAAATTAAAATCGCCTTATACACTACTACAAAAGATAAGACACGATAAACTAATCCTTTAAAAACATTGAATAGTGCTAGTAAAAATAGATATTTGAAACTTATTAACAATATTATTAACAGTAGTATATATCATTTTTCAAAATTAAATATAAAGTATACATTCTACATTAAAATTCAAGTTACATGTGCCAATGTTTCCTTTACTGAAAACCTCAAATTCCCAAATTTTTGGATGCTGTCTATGTTTCATAATCCGAAGACAGACATCTAATCGGACAAAAATAACATACCACCTGAGGTGGACTGTTATTATTTCATGGAGAGTATTGAAGTGATTGAGTAACCAGAAAAAGTATTGTTTGTGAAACAAATTTGACAATTGATGTTTGGTCCAATCATGAAATATTAAAAACCGACTTATTGAACGGTTATATGACTTTATATTTTAAATATTATAATTATTCCAGAAAAAAATCGCGATCGAGTTTCAAGCTTGTTCTTAACTAATCATGCCAAAGAGCATTTAGGCTGTCTCATTGTATGGAAAATCATATAGCCTTCATAAATGCATGATGAGGAAGCGATTAGATGTACTCAAATGAAACTTATATCAAATTTGTTAATATTGCAAGACGTTTTAGAATTCCGGAAATGAAATCGTTTATAAAATATATTCTCATTACAAAAATAAAGTAAGGTAGATGCAAACTTCGATTTCATCAACAGGGGCGACATTTAATTATCACTTAAATAATTTACCTATTTACATTTATCTAATTATTATTAAAATTAATAAATAGGCTTACATTTTGTTAACCCATACACTTATTTCGCTTTACATCACATTTAGTGAGTTTTAATTTTAATATTCGTTTTAAATAATTTTAAAACAAAATTTATGACTAACTTTAGGATTAAACCTGATATGGTTAAAATAGAGATCATAATGGCTAGCATTATAAGAACTAATTTGATCTCATAGTAGTCAACCCAAGACATATCAGCTGCAGGCGCTCTGAGGTGGCTTCCACCATGCTTCAAGACATGTTCCACCCACCAAACAGCATTGTCCACAGGCTTGATTGCATACGATCTCATCAATTTTTTCAATCTTATTATGTTATCCTTGAAGCTAAAAAAAGTTAAGAAGAGAAACATTACGAAAGCTTACACAGATAAATTGTATTTATTGAGTCTAGGAAGAGATCCTTACAGCTTAATCCCTAAGTCTACTTAATATATTCTCATAGAAATGACGACAAATTGTCGTAGTGCTTAATGCAATTGTGTTGGTTATACATGTGCTTAGTGGTCTAATGCATATTACAAATTGGGAAACACTAAACAAAAATAAGTTTATCAAATGCATAGGTTTATGTTTTTTATAACAATAAATCATTTTACTGAAATAAATTGTTACTATTGTTATGTTAGATATTTTATATTTAAATAATATTATTAGTTTTTACCTTTTATCTTCAATAATCGTTGTTATTGAATTTTTAAAATCATCCTCTGTTAAGGACGTTAGGTCATGTTGTAATCCAATTTTAAGATGAACATATTTTTCTACATTGTACCATTGATCTCCAAGCATCGGAATACCAATTAGTGGTACTGTGGCATCTATGGCCTCATCGGTTGATTGTAGACCTCCTTGTGTTATAAATAATTTCACATTGGGATGACCTGAAGCAAACAACGTTTGTAAAATATATATAGTGAATTTCATTAATTTATATAATCTAAGTTTAAACATAACCTAATTTGCATTCAAGTACGTAGATTATTTGTATATATATCCAAATTGGATTATTGATTATTATCAATTAAAATTAAGAAATTAATATATTTTTTTATGTTAGGTATTAGTGCGAAATTTGCGAAAATCCAACCCGCCAGCAAAAGCATTCTCAAAACGAAAGAGTTGACACCGGGTAATAACCCGGTTGACCCGACGAGATAATTAAAGCGAATAATGATTAATAAAGAATAATAGTGAATAATGAAACTTACTTAGCACATCAGTTTGTGGAAACCACTTAGCTATTTTAATATTCTTTGATTGCCCCGGTAATACATCTACATCCCATTTCCAAAGTACATCATAAGGCAATTCAGATAAAACTTTTGTCATTATTTTAATTTTCTCTGGTGGCAAAATAGATGGTAAAACATTTGTACCAAAACTCACATATATAACGCCATGTTTCGAAGTGTCCAAATATTTTTTTAAATCCTGCCAAGATAAATAATTACTTTAGAGGATACTGTTACACTTATGCCTTTTACTCATAATTTTACATAAGGTGCAAAATCTTTATACAACGATTTATTCTCAAAACTTGCCTTAGGTAACTCTTTTTCTATAGATTGGTGTATACCACCAATATAGACTATGCTTGGAGGGACAGGACGATTGTCTGCCCATATAGGATGTTCATTTAGAAACATAATTTGGATTTTTTTCCGAAGTACTTCATAAGTAGGTACATCCATGCCGAAGTGTTTTCTCATTATTTGATTATCAAAATCTTCAGTTTGTGCAATTAAAAACTCGAACCCCACATGTTTTAAAATTTCCAAACCTTTCTCCCAAAGTGATAGACTATATAATCTTTGTCGGCCTGGTGTTGGATACAATAATGGATGTATAGGTGCTCCTAACGAATTATATTGAAGAGGAACTGCGCCGAAAGAACTAATTACAATTACTGGTGCGTCAAACACATGAGCTAAACCTATGAGCGGGCGGTTGCAAGCTTCAAGTATAAGTAAATCAAAATACTTCCTGTCTTTATTTTTAAACATGTTTCGCACTTGTGGTGTTTCCAACTGAGCATCTAATATAGTTGCAAACCTTTCGAAAATCAGTCTCACTTGAAGCATCAAATCTTGTTTATTTCCGTTGTGATGAACAAACAATTCTTGCCATTTACTATAAGAGGCATCGCGGACATCTATCTCTGTTAGGTTTGCAGGAGCTTTTCCTTTCGGGAATACTGGATCGGGTGTGACGACGATTACTTCATGTCCTCGTCTCGCCAATTCGTGAATTATAGGCCGGAAGACAACTTGGTGACTAATCGACGGAGTCGGAAAAAATCCTAATATTCTTGCTCCTTCTATTCCTGTCACTGATAACACAAACAACACAAAAATATTCGCTGTCGTGCGTGTCATATTTAGTTTTAAATTTTAGACTGATAAGAAATTGTAAAACTTAACCTTATATAATATTTTTGTAACAATATTTTATAAATGTTATAATTATACGTTATCACTAAAATTGAGTAGTCTGTTGATTACAATTAAATTGATTCATGATAACTTAGTCCTTGACAATTTTTATCATAATTAAAAATGATCAGTTGTAGTTATGTATTTAAACTAGTTTAATAAAGTTGAAAAGCTATGATTTTGTAAACTTCATTTTCTTTGATTTTGATTTCCCAAATATCTTTGCATTTCATTCGCACATCAATTGCAAAAGTTTATAAAAACATAATAATTTATTGTTAAAAATAAAATAATATGATATGCAATTTTACACGTCATATTACAATATAACAACTTTATTTGTAAAATCTATCTGATTATCATTTTATTATATAAAATATCTTATCAGTAGTATTTTTGACACATTTATAAACACTACATGTAAATACTAACTAAGGTGTTTCGATACAAATACGAGTTAAGACTAACGAAATGAAAAGTATTAATGTAAAAATAGATCATTAATAAAAAAGAAGATTTTTAAGAATATCATCATTATCTACCAAAACATTTTTTGTTTTAATAATATCGAAATCAATATTGTTATTATGCAATTTAAAAAAAGTAAGTTCTGCGTAGAAAAATGGATTTAAAGATATCGTTGATGTAAGTTTTTGATTATATAAGGGTTTTTTTAAGTTCACGCCATCTCGTGATCACTCGTGACTCAACAACAACAACAACTCTTTAGATTTCTAATTAGGATAGATCATACGTGACATGTAATTGAAGTTCTCAAAGACAGCGTATGATAGACTACTAGTAGTTTTTATTATTCTAAAGAGTTGTACTAATATAATTAACTGTGAAACTATAATATCTATATATTCATATATATTCATCCTTGACTTATTTTTTTTTTTAGAATAAGGATTAATTACTTTATCAAAAATAGCTTCAAATATCTCTATATCCATTCTGCAAAGATAATACTTAGTGCCTGAAGTCTGAAGACTATAATTAATATGTCATTTACTAAGATGACGTCTGACGAATGATTTGAAAAAAAAAAACATATATCTCAAATATAAAATGATTACTGTAACTGTGATAATTATGTGCTGTCGAGAAATTTTCTGTAGATATATTGGAGATCCTCAAATTTTATAAGCAACAAGGCTTACATCGCTTTGGCACAGTTCACGCCCCAGCCCGTAAATTTTTGGTCGATTAAATAATGAGTCAAAAATTATGCAATATCCTAACGTATATAATATCTCGGAATAGGTATATAATCTCATAAATCAAAAATATCATAATGTTACAGTCCACAAATATCCTACTGCTAATCCTTTTTCAGTGGGGATTGAAGGATAAATAAGCAGCAGAATGTTTCTCTGACACAAGCTGGTTTCTATATGATATTTTTGTTGACCAATGAAAACGAGAAGGTTGTAAGAACAGAACGCTTTTCTAGATTACAATCCACAATGTTTGGTATAAGTCAACGTTTTTCATCCTTTTAGGTCATCTCGTATTTTGAATGGGTAATTTTCTTTTTTTTTTTAGTGGGGGCCAACGAGTAGGAGGCTCACCTGATGGAAAGTGACTACCACCGCCCATGGACATCTGCAACATCCGAGGACTTGCAGGTGCGTTGCCGGCCTTTGAGGAAAGAGTACGCTCTCTTCTTGAAAGTTGCAATGTCATATCGGTTCGGAAAAGTCGCCGGCGAAAGCTGGTTCCACAGAGTGATTGTGCGAGGCAGGAAATGCCTTAGGAAGCGCGCTGTTGTGGATTTCCAGACATCGAGGTGGTGAGGATGGAATTTTGAGTTCTGGCGCGATGTCCGATGGTGAAATTCAGCGGCCGAGACTTAACCAAACAACTCCTCAGAACACTCCCCGTGATATATGCGATAGAGGATGCAGAGTGACCCAACATCTCTCCGCAAATCCAAAGGATCAAGCCGGTCGGTAATAGCTTGATCGTCGACAATTCGAACTGCTCTACGTTGAATGCGGTCAAAAGGAAGAAGCTGGTACTGGGGAGCTCCCGCCCAGAGGTGAGAGCAGTACTCCATGTGGGGTCGAATTTGCGCCTTGTAAAGATTTAGGCGATGGGCCGACGTGAAATACTGTCTCGCCTTGTTGAGCACTCCAAGCTTTTTGGAAGCCAATTTGGCTTTAACTTCCAGTTGACCGCGGAACTGAACAACGTTCGAAATCTCGACGCCAAGTATCCCGATACTGGCTGTGGCAGTAAGGGGAGGATTCACGAAATGAGGGGATATGACAAAAGGAGACTTTTATGCGGTTAACGCGCAAACTTGAGTCTTATTGGGGTTGAATTGGACCAAGTTTAGTCGGCCCCAGTTCGAGACTTTGGTTAGCAAAGTCTCGACTTCAGACACAAGTTTGTTCCGACACTCGTCGACGTGTTCCCGAGAAATATTAGCGAGGCCGGTGTAAAGGGCGTCTACAGTGCTGTCATCCGCATAGCAGTGAATGTTACTAATTTGTAACATATCATTGACATGCAGAAGAAACAGAGTAGGTGAAAGAACGCAGCCTTGTCAGAGCATGCACCGTCGACCACGACCTTGATGCTCCGATCTGACAAAAAGCTGGTGATCCTTCGAGAGAAAGCTGATGAAGGAAGCTTGTGAAAGCTGGTGAAGGAAGCTTCGAGAGAAGCGCTTTGTGCCATACCCGATCGAAGGCTTTCGCTATGTCCAGACTGACTGCTAATGCCTCCCCCTTGGACTCAACCGCAGTAGCCCATCTGTGAGTAAGGTAAACTAGAAGATCACCGGCTGAGCGACCCCGACGGAAGCCGTACTGGCGGTCGCTAATCAGCTGGTGCTCCTCTAGGTACCGCAGGAGCTGGCAGTTAATAATGGACTCCATTATCTTGGAGAACAAGGAGGTGATAGCAATAGGTCTATAATTTGTTGGATCAGAGCGATTGCCTTTTTTAGGGATCGGGTGCACCAAAAGACGCGTTAAGACCGGTGCCAACTCGGGAGCACAAGTACGCAGCACGATCGGAGGAATGCCATCGGGCCCACTCGACTTATGGATGTCCAAGGAAAGAAGTGCTTTACGAACTGCACTCTGCCGGAATTAATTTCCGGCATCGTGGTATCACACCGCAAGATTGTCGGTGGTGTCTTTCCTTGATCATCAAGAGTCGAGTTGGACACGAAGAGAGATCCCAAAAGGTCGGCTTTCTCCTTCGCAGTATGGGCCAACGAATCATCGCTCCTGTGCAGAGGTGGAAGGGAGGGCTGACAGAAGTTCCCTAAGACAGCCTTAGCGAGAGACCAAAATGCGCGTGTTCCCGAAGGAAGTCGCACCAGTCTCTCACCAATCCTGCCAATGTGCTCCGATTTCGCCTTGGCAATAACACTTTTGAAAGACCTGGAGGCAGAGTTGTATTCCTTTTTCAGGGCGCTGGTATTTACATCACAAGATGCCGATGCTATCAAGCCTAGGCTGCATAATGTGAAAGTACAATTTCAATCAGATTGGGCATGGGCAGAAAGTGGAAACAAATAAAGATTACCCCTTTTAAATAACAGTAAGAAAAGAATGCAAATTGAGATACAGAATATGCCATAAACAATTTAGAAATCCTTATGTGTAACAGTGCGAATTATATTATTTTATATCTACTAACATATACTAAATAAGGGATCATTTGAATCAGTGAAATTGTGATTAAAAACAAACAACATTATTTAATTAACACTCACTTTATAAAAATAAAAATACAAAATGAAATATTCTAAGTTAATCAATATCACCATACTTAATATGATTACAAATAGTAGTATACAAAAATAGCTATTACTAGCCAGTTTACATGAATTATATTAATAAATATCACAGGTCTATTGCTGTTTGATTTTAATACTATTTTTAACCAATTTGTATACAAAACTGATAACCAACTTAAGGATATAACTTAACAAGGTTAAAATAGATATAATAATGGCTATTGATATGAGAACTAATTTAATCTCATAGTAATCGTACCATGACATATGAGCTGCAGGGCTTTGAAGGTGACCTGCGCCATACTTTATGACATGCTCCATGTACCAGACAGCTTTGTCGACGGGCTTGATGGGGTGGGCTCTCATCAGAGCTTTAAGTCTCATAATGTTATTTTTGTAGCTAAAAAGTGTAATAAATAATTAAAAAATATTATAAATTGTTATGTCATTGTAACATCACGTGACAGCGGCTGGACAATTAAAATTCTTAGTATCGAAGTAATGTAATCATTAATGGTAACACATTTTGTAAATAATTTTTGGCATTACGATAAATAATGAGCGAGTCGTTTCAACTTTTTGTATCTAGCAAGAAATTTGCCTTTACGTGTTGCTCCTACATGAATATGGTATTTACTGGCGTCGAAGGCACCAGGATACCCACTACAATCTAGCAGTACCCATTCCTTCTTCGGAAGGCGTCACAGGCGGAGGCCATATTATCGTGACTTCTGCAGGCCTTCAATTCCTAGGAGGATTTCTGGGGTACAGAGACCCCACTAAATCCAGTGACACTTATGGAGAGCCTGCTAAGGGGGACCCAAATTCTCCAACATGCGAGCTTGGGCTAGAGCCGTGACTCGCTCTTCTCACTCGCTTTCACGAGTTCCTAAGACAGATTGACACCGTATGGTATCCTCGTATTGCTCTCACCGACATGACTCTCAACGGTTTCGTAAGATGGGACGTTGACTCTGTTTTTATAACAGATACTCTCAAAAGAGTTATATAACTTAAAATGCCTATTATACTGGCTAGCATAGATTGCAACCACAAGTGATTAATAAATAGTCATTAGAATGAGCAATATACGAATTTTTAATAACATGTCTAATTAATTAATTAAATATTATATTTACCTCTTATCAGTAATCACGGTTGTTATCGAATCTTTAAATTGCTTTTCGGTTAAAGTTAGCATATCAAGTTGTAATCCGATTTTGTGAAAAACGTACTTTTCTACATTGTACCATTGGTCTGCTAACATTGGAATTCCAATTAATGGCACTGTAGCATCTATAGCTTCGTCAGTCGATTGTAGACCACCTTGAGTTATGAATAATTTTACATTGGGATGTCCTGAAATAAGCAAGGTTAAATTTATTGTTATTGTATGTTTTTATGTTCAAATTATAAAAATAATTCACAAATATAGCCAAAAAAAAAGTAAAATTTTGGTGGTTAAAATAACTTAAGTGCTTTTAAATTTGATATAAAACTTACTTAAAACATCAGTTTGAGGGAACCATTTAGATATTTTTATGTTCTTTGATTGTCCTGGTAGCGTGTCCTTATCCCATTTCCAAAGTATGTCATAAGGTAGTTCAGAAAATACTTTTGTCATAACTTTAATTTTTTCTGGTGGCAAATGTGATGTCAAAACATTTGTACCAAAACTCACATATATAACACCATGTTTCGACGAGTCTAAATAATTTTGGAGATCCTGCCAAGATTAAAAAAAATATTCAGATGATAATGGTGGACTGCCTATGATAAGTCACATAGGTATAATATCCTTTTTAAAATTATACTTGTATTTTGAATTCTCAAAACTTGCCTTGGGTAATTCTTTTTCTGTGGCTTGGTGTATGCCACCAATATAAACAATGCTTGGTGGTACAGGATGATTATCTGCCCAAATAGGATGTTCATTTAAAAACATCATTTGGATTCTTTTACCTAATTCGTGGTAAGAAGGAACGTCATTACCGAAATGTTTCCTCATTATTTGATAGTCAAAAGCTTCGGTTGTCGAAACTATAATGTCGAATGCCACGTGTTTAAGCATTTCTATACCTTTATCCCAAAGTGTTAGGTTGTATAGCTTCTGTCGACCAAGTGTGGGATATAATAATGGATGCATTGGTGCACCCATAGCACTATATTGAACGGGTACAGCACCGAAAGAACTTATTACAATAGCTGGCGCATCGAACATTTGAGTAATACCAAGAAGTGGCCGATTACAAGCTTCAAGTATAAGTAAGTCGAAATACTTTCTGTCTTTATTTTTTAGCATGTTTTTCACCTCTGGTATTTGCAACTGTGAATCAAGTACAACTGCTAACCTTTCAAAAATCATTTTAATATGATTCAACACATCGTCTTTATTTCCGGTATTTTTTAAAAGCACCTCTCTCCATTTGCTATAAGAAACATCGTGGACGTCAATCTCTGTTAGATTCGCAAGAGTTTTCCCTTTCGTGAAAACTGGATCAGTGGTGACGACAGTTACTTCATGACCTCTCCTTGCTAATTCGTGTATTATAGGACGGAAGACAACTTGGTGACTAATCGATGGCGTTGGGAAGTATGCTAATATTCTTGCTCCTTCAATTACTGTCACTGATAACACAAATAACAGAAATATTTTCATTGCTGTACCCGCCATGTCTTTGGCTATGAGTATGAGTGTTAAACTGATAAAAAATTTTAAAATGTGATTATATATAATTTTTTTTAAGATTTTACGCATATTTCATATCGATTTGTTATCAATAAGTAGTTCTGCTGATAAAAATTGCTTACTGCGTGATTGTCGAGTCTTAAAAGAGTAATAATTTTTTTTATCTTATATCGATTTGGTCAACTATTATTTGTAAGTGATTGCTATTTAAAAATAGTTTAATACAATGTAAATTTTATAATACATATGAATACTATAAATAAAGAAGAGGTTATCATTTAATAAAAGAAAAAAGGTGGTGGTATGGATATTTTCTTTACTATGAGTATAAATAATACAAAAAAAATATTAAAAAGCAGGAATTATGGTTAAAGAAGAGTGATAATTAAGTTCAATCTAGTATAGAATGTATAACGTGGACTTTAGAAGGAAAAAAATTGGAAAAAATCTTATTAAGCTTGACTTATTAACATATTTATTATCTTAATAAATGACTATAAGATTCAAACGTCTTACCGCCGCCGCTAAATAGCAAAATAAAAACATAATATTAACTTAATTATTATATGCTTTGTTGCCCCATCTATGATGGGGCGCAGTCCTGTTATATGTAACAAGCATCGTGAACGGTGAATTTACTTATATGAAGTCTAAAACTTTTCTAACACTGCATTGCGTGCAAATTAAACCAGTAACCAATTTTAAAAATATGAAAGGAATATAAAATTTAGAAGTATAATGTATTTAAAAAAAAAACATTGATTTTCAACAACATCCTATTAGTAAAACTAAAGCAGCTGATGGCACCAAGTTTCGGATTTTACAAAGTCAATACTTTCTCTGTTGCCAAGTTGCAAGCAACGTATTGGTTTTTACAATAAATTTCTACAGATATTTTTTTTCTTTGTCTATTAATTAATTAAATTCTTATCTTAATTATTATAAAAAACATTGATTTTCAACAACAACCTATTAGTAAAACTAAAGCTGCTGATAGCACCAAGTTTCGGATTTTACAAAGTCAATACTTTCTCTGTTGCCAAGTTGCAAGCAACGTATTGGTTTTTACAATAAATTTCTGCAGATATTTTTTTTCTTTGTCTATTAATTAATTAAATTCTTATCTTAATTATTGATAAGGCGTATTACACGATAAAATAACATATTATAATTAAAAAGTGTAAAGTTCGTATTTAATGATTTCCAAGATTGATAAAATTATTTGTATATTCATTATATTTATCTATTTCATATATTATGGGAAAAAAGTAGGTACACTAAGTGAGAGGGCTTTGTCCAAGCCCGTCTGGGTCTGCAATATTTAGTTTGAAGGATGAGTAAGTCAGTGTAACTACAGGCACACGGGACATAACATCAACGTTTCCAAGGTTGGTGGCGCAATGCCAATGTAAGGAATGGTTAATGTTCCTTACATCGCCAATGTCTTTGGGCGGTGATTACTTAACATCAGGTGGCCTAAATTCGACCGTCGGCCGACCTATAACATGAAAAAAACTACTGACTTTCTAATGGGTTTTATCGGTAGGCTCTTCATGCCAAATGAGAATACTGAAATTATTCTTACAGAATTAAATTGAACAAAAGTACTTTAGTTGTACCTCTCATGTTTCATTTTGAGTAGTAGGTCGGTGGATACACATATTTTTTTTATTGTATAGGAAGGTGGACGATCGTAAGAGCCACGTGATGGTAAGTGGTCACCATAGACAATGACATTGTAAGAAATATTAACCATTGCTTACATCGCCAACGCGCCACCAACCTTGGGAACTAAGACGTTATGTCTCTTGTGCTTGTAATTACTCTGGCTCACTCACCTTTCAAACCAGAACACAACAATAACAAGTCCTGCTGTTTTGAGGTAGAATATCTGATGAGTGGGTGATACCTACCTAGACGAGCGTGCACAAGGCTCTACCACCGAGTAGAATATAGAATATCGTCGGACATAATATGTAGGTATGCATTTTTGCTCACAATATTAATGCAGGTATAGATCCGCCATTTTATTTTCATAATAAATAAAAACAGAAGGTGGAAGCAGAGGCGGCGTTAGGTAGGGGCGACGTGGGCAACCGCCCACGGCCTCGCAGTTCTCGCGGTAAATATATTTTATTAAGTGTAGGAAGAGAGCCAGGCCAGGGCAAAAAAAAAGGGTCAACCAAAAGCGATGGCCTCGCAAAATGTACCTCGCCCACATATAATTTTGGTCTTGCCCTGCCACTGTGTGGAAGGTTACATGTAAAATAAATAAATTGGCACTTACTAATATTTATATTATTGTATAATATTTGTAAATATAATAATATTTTTGTTATACCAAATACTACATGAAAATATAAATAAATTAAATAGCGCGGGATCTCGAAGCATGCTTCAAGATCGTGAGTGGACCACGGAGGAAGCAAATTGTGAAGTAACTGCTTGGCTACTATCTTGAATGGATTGAAACAGGAAATTGCCATACATTTATACCAACTTCCATAAAATTGTGTGAAGCTCCATCAATGCCAAATTAGAGTGATCGGTATATACGACATCAACTTGGAATAATTTAATTACGTTGACTGTCGGCAGTTAACCATCCTTATTACATACATAAGATACGTTTTTTACGCAAAATAAACATGTTTTCGAATTTTATAGCAATTACACATACATTTGACGTGTGTCTTTTTTATATCAGGTGTGAATATATTATTATTAGAAAAATGACAAAATGAAAGCAGTCGTTCATTTATATATTTTATTCTTCTGTTTTTGGTGCATTTGGTTAGTAACAGATATAGATATAGATAGCAGTAATTAAACTCTGTCTGGCGAAATGTACCAACCGCTATCATTTGCTAAATATCAATAATGTAATATGACGTTATTATATTTACAGTGATTGCTTTATTTATAATTATTTCTTAAGCTTAATTTAGGGAACTTTTTAGAACAAAAAACATATCATAAAAGCCATCATTTCGGCTGCTGAAAACCTTAGATAAATAGACCACACATATATTGAAAATAATATAATTAAAAATATAACTAATTAATGATTATTCAACGAGTTCACTTAATTTAATTACAATGTAAAGGTACCAGTCTTATAAGAAATTAAAAATTTAAACTTAACAGTACTTAATAAGTTTTTAACTTTTTGTTCGTAATATAAATATTGTAAGCGATTGATAAAACAAATCTTAAAACGTAACTCAGTAAGACTAAAATTACTAATGATATAGCTAAAGCTATGAGTACTAGTTTTATTTCATAGTATTCAGCCCAGCTCATACGAGCCGCTGGACTCTGAAGGTGTTGTCCACCATGTTTGATGACGTGTTCTATCCACCATATGGCATTGTCCAGTGGTTTGACGGGAAACTCTCTCATAAGCGCTCTTAACTTAAGTATATTATTCTTGTAGCTGAAAATTACAAAATAAAAAATGGTTTGCAATTGATTTATAAGGAGGAAATAAGGAAGCCTAACCTTTTAAAAAAATATATATTATATAATTCAAGTAATAACAGGTAACTCTAATCCATCGAAATGAACTGTAAGCAAATGCTATCGGAACTTAATCATATTATTTCCGATTTATTATTAATATTAATTTTGACATTTGTTTGATGAAAGTTTAAGGGGTTTTTTCTTTTTTACTAATTCAGCTGAATTTCTACTAATCATTTTCATTAAGAGAGGTGTCAAACAGTTAATATAAAGCAAAGATTATAATCATTATTAAATATTACCTCTTGTCTTCAATCGCTGTAATAATAGCATCTCTAAATCCTTTCTCTGTCAATGTTGTTAATTCAAGTTGTAGTCCAATTTTATGATGAACATATTTTTCTGCATTGTACCATTGATCTCCTAACATTGGAATACCAATTACTGGCACTGCAGCGTTGATAGTTTCATCCGTTGATTGTAGTCCTCCTTGAGTGATAAAGAGCTTAACGTTTGGGTGTTCTGTAATTAAAATAAAACAATGTTTTTTATGTTTGTTTTTTGCGCAACATTATAATAAAAATGGATTTAAATTCGTTTATCTATTTATTGTATAAGATAATTAAAAAAAAACTTACTAAGAAGATCACTTTGCGGGAACCATCTAGATATTTTCGTATTGTTTGATAGTGCAGGTAAATCATCATTATTCCATTTCCATAGCACATTATATTTTAATTGAGAGAAAACTTTTGTCATTATTTCAATCTTTTCTGGTGGTAATAATGATGGATCAACGTTTGTCCCAAAACTTACGTATATAACGCCATGTTTTGAAGAATCTAAATAATTTTTGAGATCCTATAATAAATATAATTCAATTTTAATACTTTATTATTGTGTTCATTATTAAAAATAATTATAATACTTAAAATAAACAAGTAATTCTTTATATATTGGATCTTTATTCCTATTTTTGCCCTTTAACAAATGAAGAAGTATTACGATTTCTAATAAAATTGATGATTCGTTACTCTACTAAAAGCTTAAAAGGGCAAATGTACCTTCACATTAACTTTTAAAAAAAAACATTGGTTTTTTTTAGTTACAGCTGCATAAATTTGTGTGAAACCGTGTTGTTCCCAGATTAACATATTGTTTTTCACATAATTATAATTTTTTAAATTATAAGCTTCATAAGTACGGTACTCATTGTTTCTTGTTAGTAACAATGTGTTTTTTTATGGCATAGGAAGGCGGACGAGCCTATGGGCCGCATGGATGATGGTAAGTGGTCACGAATGCCCATAGACATTGGCATTATAAGAGATGTTAACTATCGCTTACATCGCCAATGCGCCATCAACCTAGGGAACTAAGATTTTATGTTTCTTGTGCCTGTAATTACACTGGCTACGTTCCGGTTTGAAGGTTGAGTGACCCTTCAAACCGGAACACAACAATACCAAGTACTGCTGTTTAATATCTGATGAGTGGGTGGTACCTACCCAGACGAGCTTGCACAAGGCCCTACCACCAAGTTAAATAAAGTATTATTAATGTGATGTAAGGTTTTTGTAATGATTTATAAAACTACTTACGTTAGGTAATTCTTTAACTTCACTCTGATGAATACCTCCGATAAAAACCATACTAGGAGGTATTGGATGGTTTTCTGCCCAAATAGCATGTTCATTTAGAAAGGACATTTGAATTTTCTTTGCCAACTCTTCAATAGCTGGGACATCATTACCAAATGTTTTCTTCATTATCATAACATCGAAATCTTTAGCACTTGAAATTATATATTCTGATACGAAATATTTGATCAATTCAACTACCTTTTCCAAAAGAGTTAAATTATATGATCTAAAACTACCAGCTGTGGGATATATCAAAGGATGGTTAGGTGCACCGAAAACTTCATATTGATGTGGAACTGCACCAAATGAACTAATTGTAATGATAGGAGCATCAAACATGTGTGCAATACCAATTAATGGACGACAAATAGCTTCGAGCAAAAGTAAATCAAAATATTTCTTATCCTTATTCTGCAAAACTTTTCGAACATTAGGAGTTTCCATTTGTATGTTGATAACTGTCGCCAATTTTTCAAATAGCATGTTCATCTGATTTATAATATCTAGTTTATTTCCTTTATGAATCAAAAATAATTCCTCCCAATGTTTATACGAAACATCGTGGACATCAATTTCTGTCATATTTGCTGGTACTTGTTCTGCTGGCATTGGATCGGTTGTGACTACGGTGACTTCATGGCCTCGCCTGGCTAATTCTTTTGTTATATGACGGAACACTACCTGGTGACTTATTGATGGTGTAGGAAAGTACGCTAATATTCTAGCACTTTCGATACTCGTTGCAAATACAGAAAGCGCAATGACACTCCACACCCACGACATGTTTATAGACTTGACTGAAATAAATTATCAAGGTCTGCTTTTATATGAGGTTTGTGAAATATGTAATATTGATATCAACGCTTTGATAGCTGGTGCTTCTTCGTAATTGCGTTTGCGTAACGATACGATTATTCGATAAGCTATTTTAGTTCGAGATTGATTTGACTCAATTTCCAAATTAAAAAAAAATAATTAATTATTCAGCATAATGTTTTCAATCTAGATTTTTTAGATTCATAATATTCCCGTAAAACAAAATAATTATAGTTTCATATTTTGAAAAAAATATGTATAATTTAATATATATTGGGCTTATATGCAAGTATTAAATTAGGATGAGGCAAAGTAACATCTATTTATACGATTATTGGAACTTAGATTATTCCTAATTAAGAATTTAGAAATAAATTTGGTATTTTTTTTTAACTGAAATATTTTAGTCAAATCATCTCACGTATACTTCCAATATTTAATTTCGTGCTTGGCTAGAAGAACATACATGGAAATCGTGAGGAAACATCATGTGGATGAAATTCTGCATCTACCAACTCACATTGTAGTAGCAATATCCTTAAAATATCCTCCTTTTGTTATGGAACAAGGAGGCCTTTGCAGTGGACACACTCCAAAATAGCGAACTCAACGTTCGCTATTTGTGTTACTTATTAATTAATTTATTATTTATATCGATATCTAGCTTATTCAAAATAATTTCGTGGATATGTAATATTTCCTTGGCTGGCGTGAATACATTGATATCTCGACATACATGTTTTTTTTATTCGCTTAAACGCTACCTACGCCTGTGTTTTTATAGAAAAAAAATTGACGGTCCGATATATTCATAATTTTTTTAAATTTCCCCTTCGGTAACAGTAGAATATCTCAGTCTTGGGGGTTCACTACTTAACAAAACGACATGTAAAATTAATGATTTCCGGTCTATTCTGTTCACCCATTGATATAACGTTTTATCAAGTTATGCTCGCCAACCAAAAGGCACATTATTATTATCCAAAATTTGATAGCTCAACTTGTACATTTAACATTTTTTTGTTTAAATCATTTATATGTTAATATTATTAGATATTATATTGTGTCCAAGCATCCTACCAATCTTAAAAAATGACAATTAATTAAGATTCCCTTTGTATGTTGAATTGAATTTCATGTGCTTAATTTGTGATTATAATTCATCTCGTGCTTGACGATGAAGGAAAACATCGTGAGGAAACCTGCATGTGTCAAATTTCACTAAAATTCTGTCACATGTGTATTCCACCAATCCGCATTGGAGCAGCGTGGTGGAATAAGCTCCAAAACCTTCTTCTCAAAAGAGGAGAAGAGGCCTTAGCCCAGCAGTGGGACATTCACAGGCTGTTACTTGTATGTATCAACATACTTGTACCAACTTTACTTTATTAACATTGATAAACCTAATTTCTAGATAATACAATTATATAACAAAACTTTATTCTAAACAATAACAAAGCATATGTATCTGTAAGCATTTTTTTGCAAATACATTTTTGTGGTTCATAATTTCATATTTACTCAAACTGTAAAATGTCATTTAAAATATTATTTTTTTATTTATGTTCTTCGTAAAATTCATTCTTTGTCTCTAAATTAAGCCCATGACCGCCAACTACGTACTTATTAATAAGGATATTATAACACCTGCTTAAACATAATTGAACATTTTCAGTTATCTATATATATATATATATAACTGAAAATGTCCAATTATGTTTAAACATGTGTTATATTATGGCCGTCTGAAAGCAGTTAAATTATTTATGGTATCTATAGTTACCAGAATATGTATCGTATACATATTTGAACGTATTTGAATATATTTAGTTGTTAAACTATATCAGCAGTGTCAACTCAGAGTATATTGAGACGTCACGAAACCTTCTTAAAAAAAAATAAAGCATCTTTAGTTATCATTGCACGCGCGGAATGTTATTAACGATAATGGTGCTAATTAGACTATGCTTTACTATTTTATATACTATGGTTTATAGTACGACGCGTAGCTAATATATTATCTGTACCGCTTGAGATGCATACAAAAAGAAATGGCGCGAAAACTAACATCTTATTTGACATGTCATCGTGGAAATTGGCGTTAACGAGCTGAAAGTGAATTTTAATAAGTTTATTGTTTTCTGAATATTTGGTTGTACGTTAGTTCCATTAATCAATAAACTTATTAAATAAGTTAAATTTATTTTAATACATAATTGATTACATGCAAACAATTTTGTGTGAGTTGTATAGTAGTTTATATGCAATGAAAGTCGCAGATAATGTAAGTACCTTCTATTCAGTAAGTAAGTATTAAAATTTTTGTTTTATCTATTAGTTGTTTTTCTTAAAATATTTTAGAATTTGTTTCAGAATAAGATTGAGATTGAGAAGTTAATGCTTAGGAGCAAATGCAACTTGATAGAACTTCGAGAAGAAATAAAGGTGAAATCATCTTTCAAGACAATAAAAGTATATGAAAAAGATTAGATACTATCTACACATTTTCTTTTATTTAACTAGTGAAGTTTTACATATTTTACCATAGCTCATTAATTTACCTATTTTGTGAGCCCAGAAATCTGAAGTTCATTTCCCTTGCTATCCTTAGCCTACACATTTACCTATATGCCGATTGTACATGTTTAGATGTATTTTTTTGCTTTAGATGAATGCAGCCCTGGTACTTTGTTTCTTTGATATTTAATTTTTTTAATAATAATAATCTAAATAATAATTGTTGCTAAAAAAAAATTTACCGTTTTGTTTAGGTGAACTTACTTCTGATACACCTCCTACCGTTTCACTGTCATTGGCCCCATATTCGTCTTTGAATAATAGTATTAATAGCCTTGATCCCACATCATCTCCTATCCCAATGTCACCAGAAACCCAAAAAATATTCAATGAATTAACTGAAGTGGACTTAGAAAGCGATAATTCATCAGACATGATTAAAAACAGCGATATTTCAGAATATAAAAGAGTAAGTTACTATGTTGCAGCTAGTGACGACAGCGTCAAGGAACCCGAATTTACAAAAATGAAACAACGCATTGTGGATGATTCAGAAACTGACTATGACTCGACTAACGAACTCGACATAACATACTCGAAAAAACGAAGCATGACTCCTCTAATAATTAATATAACTAATAGTAGTACTGTAAATTAGATGACAACATCTACTTGCAACAGATTTACTACAGAAACGCAAAATATGACATCTCAAAATAATGCTGTAGACAAACAAATTGAAAACTTACCATTAAATGAAAACTACACCCAAATCTTAGTTGTGAATGTGAATTCACCTCCAGAAAACAGAAATGAAGCTGAACAAACTATAGTTTGTACACATGTCAACGAAGAAGCGATTAATACAAAAAATAAAAATAAGGGCAGATCAAGAGAAAAAAGAAAAGAATGCAAAATATTATGAAATACTGGAAAGAGTTATATTACAGAAAAGGGTTACTTAGTTCCCGAGAGAAAAACTACAGATTTAGGAATATGTAGGTAGAAATGTGCTGAAAGAATTACAGTGGCTGAAAGGAAACAGTGTTTTGAACATTATTGGCAATTAGGACAGAGAGACAGAAGAGCAGCATTTATATCTAAATCAGTTATTATACTACTCAAACAAAACTCAAACAACTGGTTGTAAAGAAAAAAATAGGGATTGCTACTGTGTGTATAAACTCTTGATTTCCAATGAAGAGAAACCGATTTGCAAAGAATGTTTTTGCAGAATACTTGGTGGCAAAAATGTATCGGGAATATAAAAGATCTACGATAAATCCGGTTTCTTTAAAACTAAAACTAAAAAAAAAAAAAAATTCTCTCGTTTAAACAACCCTCAAAAGAAACCTGCAATACATGTGCTGTCTTAAATGCTAAAATTAAAGTGGCAGACCCCGATCGAAAAATAAACTTGATTGCTGAATTAGCCGAACGTAATCACAAGCTGAAAAAGCTTATAATGAAAAAAGGATTGACAAATATATTGTAAAGAACGACTCTTCGATTAGGGCATTTACTTTCGACCTTCAACAATGCTTGCCAACGCTTTATTTATAAACCTCAGTATCTTTTTATAAACGATAGCCTTGGTCCTTTAATTTAACTATCCATGACCTGGAAAGTAATGTGGCTAAATGCTATATGTGGGACGAGACTATAGGAGTCGCTCGGGGAGTCAATCAAATTGGATCATGTTTGTGGCACTTTTGCAATAGATTGCCTTTAATAATAATAGCTTTTCTGGATCTATGACTACTTAATTTTTTGCTACTAAACTGGTCAGTAAATTGATAACACATTTATCATGTTTGTGGCACTTTTGCAATAGATTGCTGTCAAACGTGAAGGAATAATTTTCTACTCAGATACTTGTGGCGGCCAAAATAAAAATAATATTGTTGCCATGATGTTTATGTACCCACTAAACAATCATCCTACGCAGCAAACAATTCACCACAAATTTCTTTTAAGTGGACATACTCATATGGAGTGCGAGTCAGATTATGCAATCATAGAAAAAACAAAGAAAAGAACACAAATAAAGAATAATCACTTATATGATTGGGTACAGCTAGTAAGAACATGCAAACTTCAAAATCCATTTCGAGTTGTAGTAATGACCTTAAAAAACTTCTTTCATTTTTCAGATTTAAAATCTAAGAAAGGTTCGTTTTCTCTAAAGAAGAATGATGATTCGGGACAAAAGTTTTTATGGCAACCCATTAAATGGTTGCAATATAAACAACCAAGTTTCGGCACAATTCATTTTAAAGATAACCTTGATCTGGAATCCGTTTTTAACAGTGTAAATTTAAAGAAAAGATGTACTGGTGAATCATTTAGATTAAACCAAATTTCGGAAGACTCATTACCAATCAGTGCCGAAAAGAAGAAAGATTTAATGGATCTTCTGGAGTTAATAGATGAAGTCTTTCACAATTTTTATAAACAGTTAAAGGCAAATGATTGTAATCCTACTGATTCCGATATAGATGAGGACGACCCAGATCTAGAAGATAAAGAATGACTAATGACTAATTTATTATTACTTTGCTAATTTTTTTATTACACCCAGCAATCTGGAGGATTTTTCAGACGTCTTTTTTTTAACAATGTCGATTAAGGATATGATTATAATTATAAACAATTTTTTTTTTCTTTTGTATTTTGACAATAAAATAATACCTTTTCCGGATCTATGACTACTTAATTTTTTCCTACTAAGCTGGTCAATAAATTGATAACTCATTGGTGAACAAATTGATAAGTCTAATATTACGAAAATTAAAATAATTCAATAGATTGCATAAAATTATCCTTAAGTCAAGTGAGATATGTAAGTAAATGAAATAATACGATTTAACATAATATGTCAAACTTTAAAATTGCGACCCTGTAAAAATGTCAATATATTCACGCCAGCCACGGATTTAATCTCAACTACTTTGTTGGTCTAGTGATCGGCTTATAAGCTGATATTTGGTCGCAGGATATTATTATTATGAGGTGAAAAAAAAAAAAAAAAATCGTTCGGTGTTTCTGAGAAAATAATTGTGCACCTTTGTTTATCCTAATATATATATTAATATGTGAGATATTTATTACTTTATTTAATTTTACATCTCAGAACGCTGTCTTTCCCTGTCGTTTAATTTTTGTAATGGTTCTTTTTTATGTAAAATACGTAATTATACAATTTATGAGTTCATTGATGAAGGACCAAAAAATATACGTTTTTGATCATTTCTTTGTTATATTGACAGTTTTGTTTTTGTACCGCTTAGAGATCTCAGCGCCTATCCCTGGCGGTCTTAGTCGGCGGAGAGCTCTCATTCGAGTTTTATAAGCGCCATACTTGGTAGCGAGACGTGCTCAAAGGAAATGTCTCGTTTTGTGAAAACGTTTTTTTTTTTTTATGTAAGAGGGGGCAAACCATCTAGAGGCCCACCTGATGTAAAGTGACTACCACCGCCCATGGACATCTGCAACATCTGAGGACTTGCAGGTGCGTTGCCGGCCTTTGAGGAAAGAGTACGCTCGCTTCTTGAAGGTTTTTATGTCATATCAGTTCGGAAAAGTCACCGGCGAAAGCTGGTTCCACAGAGTGATTGTGCGAGGCAGGAAATGCCTTAGGAAACGCGCTGTTGTGGATTTCCAGACATCGAGGTGGTGAGGATGGAATTTTGAGTTCTGGTGTGATGTCCGGTGGTGAAATTCAGCGGCCGGGACTAAACCAAACAACTCCTCAGAACACTCCCCGTGATATATGCGATAGAGTATGCAGAGTGACCCAACATCTCTACGCAAATCCAAAGTATCAAGCCGGTCGGTAATAGCTTGATCGTCGACAATTCGAACTGCTCTACGTTGAATGCGGTCAAAAGGAAGAAGCTGGTACTGGGGAGCTCCCGCCCAGAGGTGAGAGCAGTACTCCATGAGGGGCCTAATTTGCACCTTGTAAAGTTTTAGGCGATGGGCCGACGTGAAGTACTGTCTCGCCTTGTTGAGCACTCCAAGCTTTTTGGAAGCTAGTTTGGCTTTAACTTCCAATTGACCGCGGAACTGAACAACGTTCGAAATCTCAACGCCAAGTATCCCGATACTGGCTGTGGGATGGAGGGGAGTATTCTCGAAATGAGGGGATATGACAAAAGGAGACTTTTTAGCGGTTAACGCGCAAACTTGAGTCTTATTGGGGTTGAATTGGACCAAGTTTAGTTGGCCCCAGTCCGAGACTTTGGCTAACAAAGTCTCGACTTCAGACACAAGTTTATTCCGACACTCGTCGACGTGTTCCCGAGAAATATTAGCTCGGCCGGTGTAAAGGACGTCTACAGTGCTGTCATCCGCATAGCAGTGAATGTTACTGATTTGTAACATATCATTGATATGCAGAAGAAACAGAGTAGGTGAAAGAACGCAGCCTTGTGGAACACCAGAATTGACGAATTTTAAGTCAGAGCATGCACCGTCGATAACGACCTTGATGCTCCGATCTGCCAAAAAGCTGGTGATCCACTTGCATAATTTCTCGAGAAGCCCGTAGGAAGGAAGCTTCGTGAGAAGCGCTTTATGCCATACCCGATCGAAGGCTTTCGCTATGTCCAGACTGACTGCTAATGCCTCCCCCTTGGACTCAACCGCTGTAGCCCATCTGTGAGTAAGGTAAACTAGAAGATCACCAGCTGAGCGACCCCGACGGAAGCTGTACTGGCGGTCACTAATCAGCTGGTGCTCCTCTAGGTACCGCAAGAGCTGGCGGTTAATAATGTACTCCATTATCTTGGAGAACAAGGAGGTGATAGCAATAGGCCTATAATTTGTTGGATCAGAGCGATTGCCCTTTTTAGGGATCGGATGCACCAAAGCAGTCTTCCAAGAATTCGGGACTACGCCTAATGTGTAAGTGTGGCGGAAAAGATGCGTTAAGACCGTTGCCAACTCGGGAGCACAAGTACGCAGCACGATCGGAGGAATGCCATCGGGCCCACTCGACTTATGGATGTCCAAGGAAAGAAGTGCTTTACGAACTGCACTCTGCCGGAATTTAATTTCCGGCATCATGGTATCACACCGCAAGATTGTCGGTGGTGTCTTTCCTTGATCATCAAGAGTCGAGTTGGACGCGAAGAGAGATCGCAAAAGGTCGGCTTTCTCCTTCGCAGTATGGGCCAACGAGTCATCGCTCCTGTGCAGAGATGGAAGGGAGGGCTGACAGAAATTCCCTAAGACAGCCTTAGCGAGAGACCAAAATGCGCGTGTTCCCGAAGGAAAACGCACCAATCTCTCGCCAATCCTGCCAATGTGCTCCGATTTCGCCTTGGCAATAACGCTTTTAAAAGATCTGGAGGCAGAGTTGTATTCCTTTTTAAGTGCGCTGGTATTTACATCATGAGATGCCGATGCTTCAGCCCAGGCTTGATAGCAAAATGAAGTTGCGGAGTGGAAGCGTAAAGAGAGTGCCTCTGCTGACTCGCTCCGCCAAAGAAGACCAAGGAGAAGACGTCGGTGCTGTGCGCACCATCTCACTCCGCCTTTTGCATTGCTGGCGCTAAGGGGATTCCCTGTACAATGTATAGGGTTTTCCATTAAGGGCGCTTGATCTTGCAGAACTTCCATCGTAGCGTGTGCTGTGTAGCACGTAGCGCCGTCCTGTTGAAACCACATGTTGTCCAGATCCATATTCTCGATTTCAGGCCAAAAGAAGTTGGTTATCATCGACCGGTATCGCTCACCATTGACGGTGACGGCCACACCATTATCGTTTTCGAAAAAATACGGACCAATCACGCCTCCGGCCCAAAATCCGCACCAAACAGTCACTTTCTGCGGGTGCATTGCCACTTGGTGAACCTCGTGTGGATTGGTCTCGTCCCAAATACGGCAATTTTGCTTGTTGACATAGCCATTCATCCAAAAATGCGCCTCGTCGCTGAAGATGATTTTTTTGCCAAAATCGGCGTCAACTTCCAACTGCTCTAATGCCCAGTCAGCGAACACACGGCGCTGTCTATGGTCATTAACCTTGAGCTCTTGGGTCAGCTGGATCTTGTACGGGTGCAGGCTCAAGTCACAACGCAAAATTCGCCAAGTTGTCGTCTGCGAAAGGCCGAGTTCCTGTGCGCGACGCGGAATTGACTGCCGCGGGTTTTCGAGGACACTGTCGCGCACAGCGGCGATATTCTCGGCAGATCTCGCGTTACGTTGACGCACGGGAACCGGCTGATTGTTAACTGACCCGGTTGACTCGAATTTGTCCACCAATCGACGGATAGTCGACTCGGCAGGACGATCATCGCGACCGTAAAACGGGCGAAGTGCGCGGAACGTTGCTCGAACTGAAGACCCATTTTCATAAAACAATTTTATGATTTGCACGTGCTGCTCGACACTGTAACCTGCCATGGTGGTTTGGGAGGACAGAATGAATATAACACACTGCATTTGACAGCTGTCACTCAAACAACATGGCCGCAATCAGCTGTCAAAGTTCAAGCGTCCCTATTGGAAAACCCCATACAATGGAAACCCCCTTAGATATGTTGGGATCGCATTGGTAGGCCAATTATCGGGGCAATACGGTAGTGTCCGTAAGCAATTCCGTCACATCTGCCAATATGCTAGTGGAAGTAGTATGGAGTAACCACTTGCCAGGTGACTGAGGTATTTCGTTAGTATCATTATAATAACAAATTTCAAGTGTTTAAGAGGTAGGCTTCAAATATAATTTAAGACCCTTATTATATTTATCTCTTTAGGCGTTTCTGACATTACATACATACATTGATAAAGCTGGTATTCACTTGTATTTTGACATAGTAAATACTATGTGTATTGTACTATTTATATGTATTACATCAAGATAATTTCATGATCAACTCTTTGGCTGATACGTTATCGTTTCATTAGCAATAGATTAAATAAAATAATCTAGATAAAATTATTAGGTTATAAATCTAAGAAATTATCGTCTTTCATTAAGTAATACTTAATTATATAAAAATATATTAGCTCTGCCCACGATTTCACGGAAATTTCTTTTTTATTTCCGATAAAAAAAGCTTCAGTTATTCCTTATTACATCTGCTATCAGCCAGAGAAAGATCCATCAAAATCGGTCCATCCCTTACGGAGATTCATCAAAACGTGGGAATATCGAAAAAATACTTTTATAAAACATAAAAGCAAACTATACTAATATCATCAAGACGTAAGATTTAATTCTTGTAATGGATAAACTCTAAAAATACTAAACTGATTTTAAAAATTATATATCTACAAAAAGCTACATTATCAGGGAGTACCAACTTTTGTTAAAAAAAAAAAATCTCTACGAGAATTACAATAATGCAACAACCCAAGGTATCATTTTTTTCCTATAAATTTTCCTATTCCGGTTACTTCGGATCATACATCATTTCTCATCTTGCAGAGAATAGTTCTCTCCATTGCCCTTTGTAACGTTGAAGCTTCTTTTATTGGTTAATTATATATATTTTAGATGAATTTAATATAAAGAATTAATTTAAAGATGAAAATGACATGGCACTATGTCACAACCAGCTTAATCACTCAATTAAATCCAGTCTATTACATTTTGTATTTATGCATGAATATTTATGAAATAACTTACATGAATGGACATAAATTAATGTAGAGAATTTTTAATGCAATATAACTCATTAATTTCGTGTAAAAAGAATTTCCAATTAAATCGAAGTTAATCTTTTTAGGTACGTATGAATTGGCAAAATTACTTCTGAAAATTACGACTGACCCATAGTGATCGCGCATACCGTCCCAATCTTGCTGAAGTTGATTTATAGTGCCAAACGCGACGTTTGCATACTATTGGTGGTGTCAGCTTGGTCTGTGACACTTTGGTAGATATAAGGCTGTGATTTAAAGAACCAAGCTCACTCTGATATTCCACCGGGTGAGTAGTCAGTAGAAGGTCCAGTAGAGAAGGCTCTTACACGTCTATGTTTGGGATCTTGGTGGGCTGATCAACCAGTTGGGTCAAGCCATGCGTGAGAACGAAAGCGTGAGCAGTCCTTTCAGCATGGTCAGTTTTGGAGGAGTTCAACCATAATTCATGATGAGCATTAACATCCCACAAAAACACTAATTCCGCGTTAGGAAAGTGCTCTTGTGCAGCATCTGCCACCCGACTAAGATGGTCAAATAGTTGGCTTGTCTATAAGTCACCATTATGAGATCTGTAGATGCACACATAGACTCGACTCTGACGAACCAGGTCCACACGTACCACCAACATGAAGAAGGAGGGGTCCTCCAAGCAGCGAAGTCGGTGACAACAAACATCCGCCCTGACGAATGAGCATACTCCGGCTTTCGCTTAGAAGTATTCTTCAAGCATGTAGCCGGGATAATTAAGGTAGCTGGTATCGACAGGACGGAGGATTTCTATCTCCGTGAGAAACAACATTGCTGGCCGTGCTGTCTCGGTGGTGGTGGACAGCGTTGAGGTTAGCGTGGAGTCCACGGAGGTTACAGACCTAGACTTAAACAGCGTAGGTATGGTGGAGGTGTGCACCGCTGAACAACCGTTATATCTTCGTTTCGCTACTATATAAAAAACATGAAGAGATGCGATACGAGCGACGCATTGCACCGATAGGGATGGGCAAAGTGTGGAGGTGTGTTTACCCAAGTAGCTGCCAAAAGGGAAAATACACTGATCCGCCAGACGCTTAAAATTCTACTAACAGATGAACAGATGTTCGCTCAGAAATTCCTTCGTCGCCTCTTACGTCACCCATGGGAGAGAGAGGGGCTCTGAAATATATTTTTACTCCGTCACTGCACGTAACCAAAACCAATCGTTCGTATCTCACTCTTATCCATCATTCTTATATGCGATAAAAATTAACAGGAGGTATTAGTTACATTAAAAAACAATTATGTATTAATTTTACAACACGATTGAAATTATTCCACATCATCATTCATTCAATATTGCGATAATCAATCTTGAATTAATCTCTGATATGTTAAAGCCTATCCTTGCGATTTATAATTGCTTATTGGTTATGACCAAAATAAAGTTTGACGTGATTTTTGCTTGGAATAATACCAGCTCCCCTGTATCAAACAGTGATATTACAGTTATATTTCTAGTCCTGCGAGGTTGCTGGGTCGTTACAAATAATGTATATTTAATTCTTAATTGTTAATACTTTTAAAAATAATCTTTGAATGGTTTGAATGGCTCAGATTGATTCAGAAAATATCTATTGAATCTAAATTTCGGATTGAAGATATAATATTACTTTTGACCGAAAAATAACCCCATAAATTTGCGTAACTTAGAATACTAACAAAGTTTATATTGAAGAATAAAATTCAAACTACCGTTTACAAAGCAAAATAGTCGATAAGGAACTAAATACCGAAAGTAATTTGTAGACGCGTTTACACTCGTGCGGCTCCGCTGCAAGGTCGTTTTGGCATATTTATCGTCTCTTATTAAAGCTTAACGACTGAACTGACCGATGATAAGAGGCAAAATACATTGTCCGTCTATTTGTGTGTCCACTAAATTTGTAAAGTCGAAAAATTAATGTATTACTTGGGTTTTAATTTAAACAAGATCACTTTCTCAACATTTTCCTAATTTCGCCGTATTTTGTCCTTTTCTAATTTTCTTCCACACCTGTCAACTGTCAATATCTTCCACATTATAGTCATGTTTATATAATTTGTCCATATTTTCTTTGGTTTTTCTTTGTCTTTTCATTAATCAATAATCTTATTCGCTTCTAAGTTTGATCATATACCATTTCCGTTTCTTTTTTTGGTAACTAAACTAGCCCTCCATGTCTTCAATGGAGGCCGTAAAAGTTTCCTCTTTTAAAAGATATTGTATCATAGATTTATAGGGATAGATTATTTTTCGCTCAGAAGATTGAAATGAGATGAGAAGAGATTTAACGGGGCAATACTATACCAGTATTCTTGCCACTATTCCTTGCATAAATATTACATATTACAAATACACACACATGTTTATATAATCCTTGTAAATATATATATAATCAAACTTTGAAAACCCTACAAAGTTCAAGATTTTTAAATGAAACGGCTATGAATAGATTTCCTTTCAGTTGATATAAGTTGATAGGTAACCGGTTTGATTTCTATTTGATTTATATTGAAATATTTTTCCGCTCGTTCTCTAGCCACAAAACTGATATTTTGGGCGGAATGGGTAACTCTAATCTTTATTTACGATACAAGTCTTCACAGATCGTTTGATTGCCTCACCGGAATCAAACTGCAATTGTAGATTGTTGCAGATTGACTGAGGCTGACAATTGTATTTTGAACTTCGTACGGTTAGATGTGTTGGGTTTATTTGTGTATTATATTTTATTAAAGTCTATTTAGGTATTGATTGGTTCGCTACCGAAACTCTTCAATTATTTTACCACAACGCATTTATACTTTATATTAATTGTTTGAAGAATTAGTGAGTCTGGGAAGTTACTGATACAAGGCATATTATGTATGTATTTCTTTTTGGTAGTGTAATCTTAGTTCCAGATGGCCGGTTCCACAGAGTAGTCGTGTCAGGCGGGAATTGCCTTAAAGCACGCTGTTGTGGGTTTATAGATACCCGCAAACTTTGATTGATATTCACGTGCTCATTTCGGCTAACTCAAATACATAAAGGGAGGGAAATTATAAAGCAAAATTATAAAGCAAAATCCTTGAAAATTTTACATTTTTGAAATTTAAATATCGAAGTAGAAATTGAATTCTTGACTCATGTCGTGACTTTATGACCAGCTTGAGTTTTAACTTACTTCAAAAAAGGAAGGCTTCCATTTTTTAACGTACATACATATTTTTAGGATTTCACAACAGTTCATATTTATGGTTTCATTTGGGTAATAAAGTATAAAATAATAAGGTACACTATTTTTGTGTGTTAATAAGTGACCTGTAAATAACCCACTGCTGGGGATAGGCCTTTAGCCTTAGATTGTCTCGTTATCGAATTTAACACCTAATTTGAGATTTAGTTAAAATCTAGGCTATCTATATATATATATATATATATATATATATATATATATATATATATATATATATATATATATATAATCGATTCCCCACTCATTACGAGATCTCCTAAACTATGCGTCAGATTGACTTGAAATTTGACACAGATACTCCTTCCCATACGTAGACGCTCACTAAGAACGGATTTCCATTCAAACATACTCTCATCCAAAACAGATTTATCACATATTTTATCATTCTCTTTTTATGTAGGAGAGCCCATACCAAACATCAGTAACAGTTGCCGTAGTAACCGATTTCATGATGTTTATATTGATAAACTAGCTGTTGCCCGCGGCTTCGCTCGCGCGTATTCTATATCTATAAGGTCCTCCTCCAGACCGATTTCGGTCACGGCGGCCAATCTCAAGGGAGATTAGCCAACTGCGCAGGACATATTATAGTGCACAAGTGTGTGCGCAAACACAGGTGCACTCTCTTTTCCTTAGCTCTCATAATCCGATGGGACGGCAATCCGACACGACCGGAAAGAGTTCAGGCGCAGGACCAACGGCTTAACGTGCTTTCCGAGGCACGGGACTGTACACACTTCCAACTTCCAGACTCCGGGCTGCTACTGAGAATTTTCTGACAGAAAAACCCAATAGCTATTTATTGGCCCGACCTGGGAATTGAACCCAGGACCACCGGGTCTGCGGCCTTATATCTAGCCACTAGACCAACGAGGCAGTCTATATCTATACTAATATTATAAAGGCGTAAAATTTGTTTTTTTTGTATGTTTGTTTGTAATGAATAAACTATATTTTATATATATACTAGCTTTTGCTCGCCGCTTAGTACGCGCGTAATCTATGTATATACAAATAAAGTACACAGGTAAAATTTGATTTTTTTATAGTGTAGTTATGCAAACGAGCCAATGAGCCACCTGATGGTAAGTGGTCACCGACGCCCATAGACGTTGGCATAGTAATACATATTAACCAACGCTTATATCGCCAATGCGCCACCAACCAAATTTTGTTTTAAATATTTCAATTTTGTAATCTTTTACGCTGTTTTATATTTAATTTTGGAGAGATTACTATTAATATCAAATTTAAAATGAAATTTATTGATTTAAACTACCCTACTAAACATTTTTGCATTGAAAAAAAACCATAAAATATACAAATTAAAGAGTGAGTTGAATAAAGGAGGAGAACGCTTATTGTGACAAAAATAATAATAATAATGTCCTCCGGACCGATTTCGACCGGACTGAACTATATTATAGTGCGCAAGTGTGTGCGCAAACACAGGTGCACTCTAGATTGCGTCACTCTCATAATGAGTAAGGGAGTCTGACAAAAATACAGAAATATAATCAATAAAAATCTACATATTTTACCAAAAAGCAGTTATTGTGACTTAATTATAATATTTAGATACATAAGTCTCCCGATCTTTTTTGTAGTTAAAGATGTATAATATTTATAAACATGATGTAGTACATTATTTTTAGTATCTTGTTTGTTTTTTCAATTTATTATTAATTCTTATTCAGATTAATAATTTAATTACCTTGGCAACTTAATATAAATTACAATTCAGAAAAAATTACACTAATTTTAATACATACTTTAGAAGATATCACCGATTTCTTACAATTTTCTTTAGTAGTTCTTTATTATATGACCTGTACTGAACATACACTGTACTGTAAGGGCGAATAGATCGATTCGTGAATATTTAAACCTTATTGATTAAAAAATGCACGGAATAAAGTCCTTATTTTACCCGTACGAAGTCGGGACGGGCAGCTAGTATAAATATAAAGTTTATAATTTTAATATTCGTTTAATTTTGACGTATTTTATTGCCTATAAATGGTATCAATTAAACTTACTGTATCATTTTGGGTTGAGGTCAGAGTTATCAGCCGGCAACTTCATAAAGCTGAGAGCGTTAATATATCGTCATATCGACCGACATTGTATGGCGAGCTCACACAATTGTAGTTCCAGTCGGTTTCCTAACCTTTGTTCAGAAAATGTATGTTTACCGATTGTTTGTATAACACACGCTATTATAGTAGTTACATAATAAACATAAATTGTCAACTAGTACTATTTATAGCAATTATCTAGATAACAGCTAAATTAAAACATTGCTAGCAACAACTTCGTTTACAAGTAATCAAGTACATTATTGATGAAGAAGAGCAACAATCCTTCATTTAGTTTTTATTATATCGAAATATGAAAAAACAAAATATATAAAAGATCTTCATACCGATTTCGGCCTCAGCGGCCAATCTCGAAAGAGATTAGCTGACTGCGTAGTACATATTATAGTGCACAAGTGTGTGCGCCAACACAGGTGCACTCTTTATTCCCTAACTCTCATAGCCCGATGGGACGGCAATTCGACACGGCCGGAAAGAGTTCAGGCGCAGGACCAACGGCTTCACGTGCTTTCCGAGGCACGAGATTGTACGCACTTCCAACTTTCAGATACCGGGCTGCTACTGAGAATTTTTCGACAGAAAATCTCAATAAGTAAATAGAAGATGACCATTACATTTACAAGATACATATATTTATTATTATTATTATCGACATATTTATATCTATAGTAAATGTGTATCTACTACCTGTGACAGTGAAACTTGCAACACATGCATGCACATACACTTGCACATTGCAACTTATTGATACCCCCAAATAATGACTATAAAAGTTGCACCCTACTGAGAACTTTCGATAGAAAATCTCAATCACATTTTATTGGCCCGACCTGAGATTTGAACCCAGGACCACCAGGCTTTACGTGTAGTCACTAGATTAACGAGGTAGTTAAAATATATAAAAATACAATGAAGAGACAGACTATCTGTCAGTTTATGTTTATTTAATTGGACTTAGCCATCAGGGATTATTAACATTGTAAAAATAAATTGTTAGCTATCCAACAATTAGCTAATATATTTGACTAGCTTCTACCCGCGGATCCGCCTGTGGGGGAAGGTTCAGTTGTTAATTTTGTTTAGGAAGGCGGACGATCGTGTGGGCCACCTGATGGTAAGTGGTCACCAAAGCCCATAGACAATGTCATTGTAAGAAATGTTAACCATCGCTTATATCGCCGACGCGCCACCAACCTTGGGAACTAAGATGTTATGTCCCTTGTGCCTGTAATTACACTGGCTCACTCACCCTTTAAACCGGAACACAACAATACTAAGTACTGCTGTTTTGCGGTAGAATATCTGATGAGCGGGTGGTACCTACCCAGACGAGCTTCCACAAAGCTCTACCACCGAGTTAATATCCTACTCTACCACCGAGTAAATACCCTATGTCCTCGTTTGTTCCCACGGCGTGTATGTTAAATTTTATTATATTCGGTTGAGTAGTTATGACGTGTTCTCCTTCATTTATACCTTGAGTTCCTACTAATGATGCGTGAATAGGCATCTTGCGGGCTGGCAAGCTAGAGCGGATCATTCTTCCCGACTGTACAAGTCGTTGCGTTTGGACACTACTAACACTCACCATCAGGTTGAGTGGTCATTTGCCTTTCCGGCAAATATAAAAGAAACAAACAAACTAACTCTCGCATTTATAGTAATTTAGTTAGATGCTCATATCGAGAATTCCTCCAAAAATGGGGATTTGTTTTTATAGCGCATTAATTAATTCAAGTTTCCAAAAAACATCCACAGACCTACTGTGCAATAATCTGTTATAATTCGAAATATCGATGATTGCAGAGGAAATTGACTTTTTTCATTCGACCGTCGATATCTCCGCAAAAAAAAGAAATCGCACATAGGCATGTAAAAAACAAAACAGCTTAATAAACAAGTTACTCGATACTTGCATTGAAACGAGTTGAAAAAAATTTACAAGGCCGTGTACGATCGTGAACAAAAAAAATGCGAATTTGTTCCTTCGAGATGTTTCATCAATTTTCTCAATAACTAAAATGTATAAGAGAAAAAATGGATCAAGATCTTAAAAGTAGAAGAATGAAGCTTCAAAATGATATTTTTTTTATCTCGATATGATTGTTTTTCACCGAGATTCAACCTTCCAAACTGGTGAAAAAATGACGAAAATTTCTTGTTCCTTTAATTGTTTCCAGTGGTGTATTTGTGGAAAATTGGTTGAATTTATTTGTTTTTTTCAGAAAACGCAGCTGTATAGATAAATCTAAAAAAACAAAACTTTATCTAAATACAAATCTTTATGCTGAATCATTAAAGACGTTTCCGAGTTGCACGATATTTCTTTCTGCGAATTTCTCTTTAGTTATCATAGGATTAAGTATATTATCTTTTTTATATCGATTTATATTATGAGTAATTCGTTTTTAGCAAAATCCAAAATACAAATAATAATTATGTAACTCAGTTATAGCATAAATAGTAAGATATATAACATAAATTTTCTGCATAAAGCTATTTAAACGTAATGACAGATCGTTACTGTCTCACAGCTGCACAAAGACATAAATAGTCTTAATAAATAAAATGATTAGACGTTCCATCTCGCAACACATTTGGATCTTATTATATATTTTGATCTCAAATTAAATAATATAATTTTTAAGTACCTATAAAAAATAATTATTTATTTATAATATAAAAAAATACATGGCGTAATATATACTTAGTAACAAAACATGGTACGTTTAATATGTTTTTTAAACAATTATGTCATGAAAAGTGTCAACGCAATTTTCTAGAGCTGGAGTAAATAATTTGTAAAACAATTTCGGTTCACCTTGCCATGCCTTCCGTGTAAAATGAGGAGATTTACAATTTGCTTTTGATATCGAGCCACGAAACGAGACTTACTTTTCATAAACTCACTTTTGTATAGTTTTTAAAAGTGAGTATCATTTGAAGTTACATTATTTTACATATAATGTGTAGGTGGACTAGCCAAGTGAAATAAGAAAAATCTACCATTTCTTCCATTGCCAAAGCGCCACCAACCTTGGTACCTCAGAAGCTATGTCCCTTGTGCCTTTAATTTCAGTGGCTCCCTCCCCCTTCGAACACAACAATACTGAGTAGATCTGTTAAATGATAAAATAAATGATGAGTGCTTGGAACCAGACAAGCTAGTACAAATCTCTACCACCAAGTAAAGCTTGTTACCACCCACTTATTAGATATTCTACCGCAAAACAGCAGTATTTGGTATTGTTGTGTTCCGGTTTGAAGGAGAGTGAAGAACCAGTGTAATAACAGACACAAGGGACATATTAACATCTTAGTTCACATGATTGGTGGGGCATTGGCGATGTAAGCGATGGTTAATATCTCTTACAATGCCAATGTCTATGGCCGTTGGTGACCACTTACCATTAGGTGGCCCATATGCTCCTAAAACCTGACTTTAGCAAATGCCAATTACAACATTAAACAACTCATGTTTATATTCACGTAATCTATCTAGTATGTTTGATTTAATCAAAGGCTTCTCATACTTCAACATTATCTCAAGGATTTAAAGTTACTTAAGACAATTCTTACAAAACAGTTTCATCAAATTGCTGTTATGTTCGTGTTTTTATTATAGCTATAAAATCGCGTATTTAATAGCTCGACAGCGAGCTTCACTTAAACATTCTCTTCAAGGCGTTGACAGAAATTGGCCTCAACAAAATGAGAGTGATAATTCCGTTAAGTCGTGACCCGCATGAAAATGAACTTTATACATTTATTTAAATATTATGAGGAAACTTTGAACAAATAAATGTAATAACACAAAGATTCTAAGAAACTATGTCAAACTTACATTTAAGAGTGAATTCTTGTTTTTATTTCGTTATCATTTAAGCTTAGTACTATTTTCATCGGTATTTACTGAGATTTTCTCATGATTGCGATGTCTAATCTAGTAAACGTCCCGTACGTACTTACACTAACATTATAGTGCATGCATTAGTTTTTACATAGTTGGAAAGTCCAGTCCAGTCTTTCCATACAATTGTTCGTTAAGACTGTCTTACTATTTATTAACAGTCGTATTTGAGAATTTGGTTGACGGACATTATAATATTTTTCTATGATGAAATAAGTCATAATAGTAGTATTAACATAGAAGTATTAATATTATAATAGATTAACTTTATCTATTATATATTATGAAATATTATGAATTATATATTATGAAATTTTGCATACACTTTATTGGGGTTACAAAATAGATCATAAGTTATTTAATAGACCCACTTTCACAGGGGCAAAGCCGCAGACGTATATAAGTTATATAAAACTAATCTCTAAAATATATCTATTGAAATAATAAATCATTTAACGGATCGTAACAAAAACGATGACCTCATATTAATCAATGTTTAATCAAATGTAATCCAAACATTAAATTTTGGTCGGTTATGAAGCAAGGTTTCAAAATTTATTAATCGAATAACTAATTACAATATCCATTGACTGTAATTACTTTAAAGGCTATTGTATTATCGTATATAACAATCAGACTATCAATTTTCCTTTCAAATTTTAGATTATGTATATAAAAACGATCCGTTTGGCCGGTTGATAGATACTTGCCTTATGCGCCGTAGCTCGTGGGTTCGATCCCCACTCGGGACAGACATTTGTGTGCATGAACATGCCTGTTTGTCCTGAGTCTGGGCATAATTATCTATATAAGTATGTATTTACAACAGAAAAGTAATATATATGTAGTACATCAGTTGTCTGGTTTCTTTAGTACGAGCTCTGCTTAGTTTGGGATATGGGATTGAGTGAATAATGTCTCAGGATATTATTATTAAATAGATTGAATACAAATGTAAGAAGAAATTACATGTGCTTAATCTATGTTTATAATTTATCTCGTGTTCAGCAGTCATTTATCAGAAAGCATCATGAAATCTGTATATTATGTTGGATGAAAGTCTACGTGTATGAAAAGGACAAAAGGATATTTTGCCTTTCATGATTATTTCTACAATTATACAGTTATCAACTAAAATTGATTTCGAAAGTTTTATTTAACAAATCCCCTTGAGAGTGCTATAGATTTTCAACAATATCAGTAAACAATAAAATTATGGAGAGCATTTCATGTCAGTAAAATATTCGAAAGCGAGAATCGTGAGTAAGCACGCTCAACGCTTTCGGTGAAGTGTGTTATACATAAACAAATAACTGTCGAGTTAGTAATACTTCAGTTTAAGCAAATAAAGCGTAATACAGACAATCTAGTGGTAAAAATAGTTTTATTTATTCACAAGGAGCGACTGTGGCTCATTGGGTACGTGGCTCGTAACCAAACATTGCTGGTTCAAATTTAGTCAAGTTGTACGGAATGTTTATTTGCAAAATGTGTTCTCATAATCCGAATTGAACAATGTAAGGAAATTTGCATGTGCGAGTTAAAACTTTGCTACATCCAATTCATTGCATCCATTAACCTGCATTAGAATGGCGTGGTAGAAGCTCCAAATATGGTACAATCTCCTACTTAAAAGGGGCATAGGTCTATGCCCGGAAGTGGGACTAACGTCCACACATCACCAAATGTCTTAACACAAATAATATTTGAAAAAATACGAATTGTGTCCGCATTTGCTCACTTGTAATTTAGACGTATAATTTTGCCAAACTTTTGGGAATGTTTTTATGTTGCAAAAAACACGTTTCTCTTTTATAGGACATGGTATTATTGTTGTTTCCGTGGACCGTATTTGTTGGCGTAACGTAACAGGGATACAGTTTTGACACTCCCTTGAGATTTTTTTTTTTAATTCCCATGCAAATTGTGTGCTACATTCGAGATAAAACTATATTTACCACGACATATTTTACTTGAAAATAAAAATATAGCTTGCTTTTATATTTTGTTTGTAAATAATGTGCAATAAAGACTGAATAAAAAACTTACTTTTAACTTACTTATTACCTTTTAATTATAATTATAAATTATCATAGATTGAATTCGATAAAATCAAAAACTGTGTATTTTCGGATCATTACGTATGTTTATAACGTTTATTCAAAATAATACACTTAGTAGTTGATCTCTGTGCAAGCCCATCTGGGTAGATACCCACTTATCACATGGTTCACCGCCGCAGCAATGCTTAGTATTGTTGTGTTTCTGTTTAAAGAGTGTGTACAATGTAGTTATTACAACGGTGGCACGTTGATGGTATAAGGGCTGGTTATTTTTTATACATCATTGTATAAGCACACGAAGTAAAATCAAGCTTATATATATATACATCAAGTGTCTGACTCCGCAAAGTCATAATATTAAAATTCCGTAAGTATATTGAATTTCGTAATCAATAATTTTAATAGATAATTGTTATTAAATATCAGTAGAAAATAAAAGATAAATATTAAGGTAGTCTATATTACGAACAAGATTGCAGCTTTATATTCAATTTAATTATAAATCATGACTATTCCAGACCATAGCTGAGCGCTTTTATAAGATCTTATCAAGTTGCTTGAATAAATAAACTACTATTTTGAACATTATATGTGTATCTCCTTTTTTACATTATACACATGGTCATCTGTTTCCAAGGTAGGCAACTTAATACCTGTGTTACCTACACAGGTTTTACATCCGACTAAAGCCACAGACACAGCCGTGTATAAATACATACTTATTTAAATATATAATACACCAAAACTCGGGGCGGAAATTAAACCCGTAACCCGTGGAGCGGAATGCGGGATTACTGCCACCGCTGCACTAACATGCCAGTCATTATTTTAGAAGCTCTTGGCATTTTGTACTTATATACATTTTAATATAATATGCGAAATAGTTCTCAACAAAGGAGATTACTGAAAGTAAATATGCGATAAGTATATAATCAAAACTGCTTCTTTCATTATTGTTAAAAAAACAGTATGATTACTATTTCTTGTTGATGCTATTTTAAGCCATTTTTTTTATTTAGAATCACTCAGTTGTTATTACTAAATAATATATTATAGGTTTTTTAATTTATAATGATATTATAATGAGGAAAACTCACTCAGTTTCATTTAACTTGTAAATTTTAATTTGCTTTATTTAATTAAACTGATCACCAAGTATATTTAATAGAGCAAGTTTACATGTTTAGCAGTGTTTTGGCGTTGTAAGGTCTTCTTAATTTACATCAGAGGTCATGAACCGTCTTTCTTTAATATATTTTTGCTAACATTTAAAAAAGTATATTTTCTTGCTTTACACTGATCATGAAAATATTAAAGGTGCACGTCGGAACAATACATGCTTTTAGTATGTAATGGCCTTCTAATGTTCTCGTATGTTTTATCCGTCTAAAAATAAATTCTAAGACGGGTATCAAAACAGAGAGCTTTGATAGATAGATTGTACTAGAAAGACCCTCGGTTTCGTGGAAATAACCCCTTTGTTCTGATCGAAAGAAAAAGTATTTCATACGGATCGTGCTATTTTATACACAATCAAAATATTTTTTTTAGAAAAGTCTTATCAGACTCGTACGTAGAAATACCCTTTTATTATACACTGAACTTTGATTGAAGTCATATTAAATGTATTGACATAATGTATGTATTGAAGTCATATTAATGTTATATACTTTATAGTAATATTACTTCAATATGTAAGCGAGTAGCCGGTTGTTTGGCCACATCACGTTTACTATTGGGCATATTATAATTTTAACATCTAGCCTAAGTTTGAAACACGGCTCTAGTTATAGGATACATGAACCAACATAGCGTATTAACGTAAGTTAGTTATTTAACACTTCAATGTGAGATACGAAATATGCTCTTACAGAACATAACAGCTCTTCTAATATCCATGGTCAATTAGCTGAGACCTTGTTCTTTTCAAGTGAATTAGTAATTCTTAGTACTCTTCTAAACTGTACTTATGTGTTAATAATAATATTAATTTGTGTTAGTGCTAATCTGATTTAATTTATTTAAATCTAAAGATTTCCTCGTTGGTCTAATGGCTAGCTTACAAAATCGCTTATACCAAGGTCCTGGGTCCTAGGTTGGCTTGATCTCGGATCAGTCTAATAAACAATCTCGACAAGTCTAAACTCTTTTTGGTAGTATCGTATTTATATACCAGAGTACAAGAGTAAGGATATGGAGAGTGCATTTGTATTTGCGCATATATGCACTATATTATGCCCTATGCAGATCGCTAGTCTCCCTTGAAAAAGGGCGCCGTAGCCGAAATTGGTAAGAACATCGTAATTATTATTTAAAATCTCAGCTATACAAATATTCTCCTAATAAATTATATCAGACTTAATCCGAAACGTTTTTTAATAAGACACGATTCGTTAATTAAACAGTATGTATGAATGTACTTCTCTAATCCATCCGTACAAGTATCAAGAGAACTAATGTGTTGTAAATGCAATTAAAAAGAATATGTTCATTTGTGAAACTAACAGAGCGGAAGATTGTGATCGTCTCGGTACATCCGAATTGCTCTTCAGTAATTATTGTTTAAGGTCTAGCTCTATCGGAATAATATAAACATAAAACTTTTTAATTACCACATCCTAACTAATATTATTAATGCGAGTGTGAGTTTGTTTGGTTGTTTGTTACGTTTTCATGACTAAGCCACTAAGCTGATATTAAAAATTCTTTCACCAATGGAAAGCTACATTATCAGCGAGTAACATAAGCAAAATTTGTCCCCATATTCCCACGGGAACGGGAACTACGCGGGTGAAATCGCAGGCAAAACGCTAGTACATAAAAAGCTATATATTTAATATTATTATTATAACGTAGCTAGTTGAAAACATGTCTTAGTTTAGAAATCTACTACACATTTAAGCCACAGATGTCCTTTTAAAATCACTTATGCATTCAAATAAGGTCGCATAGAACGAAGTCGCTTCCTTTGATGTATACTCGGATGTCCTTTTCATTTTTTTTTTCCTATTTATATGATGTGGTTTTTTATTGTTTTTTATATTCATTGCTGCTTAAATAATAGCTGTTTAATAAAAAAATCACGTCTTTTGAAAATGATTTCGCTAGAATCGCTAATTGAAGCATGTGCTTGGAGCAAAGATATCTGCGTAGAAAAGTTAGTCTCTTGTCAGTTGGTCAAATAAATCATAGGTGTATCAAGGTGCTTATAATTCATTTCGTACTTGTTTTTCGTTTACTTTACAGCTTAAATTACGATCGAAATATGCCTTCTTACAGTACCTCAATTATTTTGTTTCATATCAAATATCTCTTTTATATTAAAACAAAGATGTACATAAGTGACCGCTCTTGGAATAAAAATTATGTTAAGGTTTGGATTTAGCTGTCATAGTATGAAATTATTTAATACATAAAGCTTCATATGAACTAAACCAGTTGTATTAGTTCAGTGACAAATTATTTCATAGTTAACGAAATTGGTTTTTATCCAGACTTACCCTTAACAATGTCCGTGATGTTACGTTTAATGGCCTATTTATTTCCAATAGATTCTTCCAACAAACTCTAAGCACAAGTAGATCGTAATATTATTCTCGTATTTGAAATTTGTTTCAAACAAAGAAACAATTGAAAATGTAGGAGGAGGAGTAACGACAAATAACCTTGAGTTGTCATGACGTCATAGGTTGAGATCTTAAATAATCTATATACTGATTATGGATTATACGTAGCACGTAGTATACGTATACTAAACATATACTACGTGCTACGTGCACATGCAAGCCTAGGTGTATAGGGATAGACATTCTATTGATCATAGCCTGAAGAATGAGTGAGACAGAGATACAAAAAAAAAAATCTCAATAAAAAATAATTAAATATACATTTTATGGTTTTGGTTTTCAAAATTAAATAACTAAGTTAAATTTATAAAGAGGAATTATATGCTCTTTATATGCAGTTTTGGTTGAAGTTTAATGATCTGTGCACTTGTTAATGTTGGTTTAACTATTTTTATTCGCTCGTAAGCTCGTTGCTATCAGCGTATCAATAAAACAAGTTTAAAATTCATTTACGCGTTCAAATATATTTAATCATCATAAAAGTACTTTTATTTTTTCATTAAATATAGTCGTCACGTAGAATTTTCACTTCAAGCAGCAATCCATTCGTCATTCCATACATTCTTAATAAATTAATCATGGAATCTTTTCAGGATTAATATTTACATAAAACAATAAAAAACTCTAAAAATTAAAAATGTGTGTTTTGGTCCTTTAATTTTATTGTCAGTACCTAGTAATATTTCAATACAAGTTCCTGTAAAAATTGGTAAGATTTTTTTGTTAAGTAGTATATGAGTTGATGATCTTTAAACGCCTGAACAGATATTCATAATTTATATTTTTGATATAGCATTAAGAACCATCTTGAACATATAGGGTTTCAAAAAGAAAAAACCGCATCAAAATTGGTTTATTCGTTTGGGAGCTACGATGGCCCAGACAGACACACGTATACACAGATACACACGTTACACCTATATCACCCATCTGCTTACGTCAGGGCTTAATAACATCCTCCTCCATTTTAAATAATATGATGTTTTTAATGAACTGTACTATATCTCTATCATTTTTTAAATCCTGAAACTTGATGGTTTTTTTTATAGGATAGGTACGCAGACGAGCATTTGGGCCACCTGATGGTAAGTGGTCACCACCCATAGGCAATGGCATTGTACTAAATGTTAACCATCGCTTACATCGCCAATGCGCCAACCTTGGGAACTATGATGTTATGTCCCTTGTGCCTGTAATTACACTGACTCACTCAAACCGGAACACAACAATACCAAGTACTGTCCTATGTGAAGTTGGCAACTAAATATATAATAATTAATTTTTAGGACTTCCATACGTTTTTACTAGGTTTGTACCGGATTGTACCGCATTTAAAATCGTTTGTACCTCAAGGGGGTAAAAGATATGGGGGTTGTGAAAATATGGGCAAAAACTCAATTATTTATATTATTATTTTTTTGATTTCCATTCGATTGTACTAGGTTTGTACCGGATTGTACGCATTTTAAATCGTTTGTACCTCGAGGGGGTAAAAGTTATAGGGGTGTGAAAATATGGGCAAAAACTCACTTATTAATATTATTATTTTTTATGATTTCCATTCGATTGTACTAGGTTTGTACCGGATTGTACTGCATTTTGAATTGTTTGTACCTCAACGGGATAAAAGATATAGGGGTGTGAAAATATAATCAAAAATTCACTTCATTATAATTATAATAAATTTTAACGACTTTCATTCAGGGTAATTCGTCTTTTAAATACGTACTTTTGGTTTACTCGTTTTTCTCGGTTTTTTATCGATTGTTCCCGGCTCTATTGCTGAGTACTTTATGAGTACTGCTAGTACCTATACGTTCAATGCCTAAACAGTCGACTGCGTCGTTTATTACCGTTTGTACCGTCGAGTAAATCGCGTGTACCCTAGGTACCGTTCAGTACCTCGATTGTACCGCTTATACCGTCGAGTTTTTTGTTGGTAGCGTTTGTACCTCTGAGTTTTGTATCTTTTGTACCTACGTCTATTTACTTGATATCACTGTGAATTAGAGAAAAATTGTGATTGAAAATATGTTTTCAAAGGTACAAACGGTTTAAAATGCGGTACAATATGGTACAAACCTAGTTTAATCGAATGGAAGTGAAAAAAATTAATTATATAATTAAGTGATTTTTTAATCACTTTTTTACACCTTGATATCTTACCCCTACCCCTTCAACGTACAAATAATTTAAAATACAGAACAATTCGGTACAAATTTAGTGCTATCGAATGAAAGTCGTAAAAATTTACTATAATTATAATGAAGTGAATTTTTGATTATATTTTCACACCCCTATATATTTTATCCCGTTGAGGTACAAACGATTCAAAATGCAGTACAATCCGGTACAAACCTAGTACAATCGAATGGAAATCAAAAAAATAATAATATGAATAATTGAGTTTTTGCCCATATATTTTACCCCCTTGAGATACAAACGATTTTAAATGCGGTACAATCCGGTACAAACCTATTACAATCGAATGGAAATCAAAATATAATAATATGAATAATTGAGTTTTTGCCCATATTTTCACAACCCCCATATCTTTTACCCCCTTGAGGTACAAACGATTTTAAATGCGGTGCAATCCGGTACAAGCCTAGTATGGAAGTCCTAAAAATTCATTATTACATACTTAGTTGCCAACTTCACATAGGTCAAGTACTGCTGTTTTGTGGTAGAATATCTGATGAGTGGGTGGTACCTACCCAGACGAGCTTGCACAAAGCTCTACCACCGAGTAGACAAAGCTCTACCACCATTGCGATATTATCCTTCACAGCCGAGCACGAGATGAATAAACACAAAATAAACAAATCATCTCCGTCATCACGGCTCTAGATTACAATCCATGTAAATAAAATTTCATTAAAACCTTAAATATCTGGTTGGGACATACCGCACTAAATTTTTTACACGGTTAAAATATGAAAATTTTTATATCTGGTTTAGGTTCTCAGGAATGTACGATATTAACTTTTACAGCTTATGATAATGAGAAAAGTTCTCTGCTAGTGCGGTTGGAGAAAAAAAGTCATGTCTGCGTAATCTCTGAAACTGTGCAAGAATTACATATCCCTCGGAGCCGTTTTCTGTTATATAAAAAACTGCAATTAATGCAACACAAGAAAGAAATAAATATATCAAGTATAAGTAACCAATAATTTAAAAGAAAATGTTTTTAATATTTGCTACCCACCTAATGTCTAAGCCTCTATATCGTGTGCATACTCTATTTCGCTCACGCACATCGTTAACAAAATGAGATACACACTCAATGTGATTTTTTACACTTCACTCCTGAACCGAATAATATACAAAAGTAGAAATATAAAATAAATTCCATTTAAAAAATACATTTGTTTAGTCCAATACATTGAAATTACTGACATCTAAAAGCTTACTTCAATAAAGCTGTAATATATAGCATTGAAGCCAATGTTGACTTAGTTTAATTAATTGTATTGCCAATGCCGTTCAACGAATTGAGAAACGATTTTGCGTGGAAGCCCGTTATTGCCATCAATATTAAAGTAATGTATCTGAAACCGTTACAGTTTAATTGAAGCTTTTAACTACAAGTTGATTACAGGGTTGCTGTTGTCAATAAATTGCCAACGTATCGCCTACATTACGATTGCCATAGTTCTATATCGCTACGGTATAAAATAACTTGGATTAAACAACTAATTTTGGATTAAAAAAAAGAACATTTCATTTGTTTTACTTGTAATCTTATTAAAAAGCTAATGAAATCACATTCATAATGAGATTAATAACTATTGGGTTTATCTCATTGGTCTAGAGGGTAACTTACACATTATATTATTTTGATATATAATTCCGTGTTGATGTATAAATTAATATGGAGTAACAAATCAGCGTTGTCATACTCCATACAGTACTTTAAATACACTACTTTAAAGTATTGTTTCTGCACCTTTTTACCCTGATCGTGAGGTTACTGTCCGATCGAAGAATACTGTATGCACACGCCTTTACACAATAAGTTATACAGTACAAACGGCTAGTTGGCTTAAATTGATTTAAGGAACTGACATTGAATAGGTTACAACTAATATCTCGGTGTACAAATTTACATTACTCATTTTTTGTCGAACGATTTGTGCTTAAGGCGTATAACATAACGCATATATTTATAAACACAGAGTCAGAACGATTTAAGGGAAAATTTTTTCTTTTTCCTTCATCATCATCATCATCCCATGGTCCAGTATGATCGTGGGTTCAAGCTCGGGCAAGCACCACTGAACTTTTATGTGTTGTTTAATTTGTGTTTATAATGCATCTCGTGCTTGACGGTGAAGGGAAACATCGTGGGGAGGTCTGGATGTGTCTTATTTCGCTGAAATTCTGCCACATGTCTATTCCACCAACCCGCATTGGAGCAACGTGGTGCAATAAGCTCCAAACCTTCTCCTAAAAAAAAGGAGGAGAGGCCATAGCCCAGCAGTGCGACAATCACAGACTTTTAGATTAGATTACTAGTAGATTACAAAATCGATCAACCCTTATCGTGAACACAATATGAGTAGTTACTTCTATTGAACAGTAATGATTCTTAAATATTATTTTTATTGCATATAAACTGTATGACTATAAATTATCATGCTACGATGGTCCCCAAAAATAAATAAAGTCAAGTCACAAAAATATAATTTCCTCCATAGCTGTGCCTCATAATTATTACCCTTGTTTGCTATCACGAAATTGCTTATTACAATTTCTTAAGAAAACTTAATAATGCATAGAGACGGCCACTTTTTAACCTTATATTGCATTATATTGCATGATTTTTAATGATAACTCAATAATTTTCTGTGTCAAGAACCGATAAAACCATATTTATATGTTGAGCGCACACATCAATTTGCATCTTAGTTATTCACATTATGTTAGTAATCGACATATTAGTAAGAGTCCTTACAGTGCTATTTGCGATTATTTATCAATTAAAAAATGATTTAGTTATGTACATACGCGTCCAAATCAAATTCGTTTTAAGTAGATCTCATGACTTACGTACATTTGAGCTTAACCATTAAAATTTCAATTCGTCGAAGATTGGTAAGAAAAGAATATTGTAGCTTAGTATACACTTGACAATAAATACTTCTACAATATTAAGATGGCTTTGTTCGAGTCTATACATTTTTAGCTCTGTGGATCGCTATCATTCTGCGTATTGTGGCTTGCTCATGCGTATAATACGCACTTGGTGTGTACTTTGTCTATTTATAATTAATCTTAAGGTATTTATGTTGCTGCTATTATTTCTTATTTAGATTAAAATATCAAAAATGTGTTCCAATTTTGAAATAATATCATACATTTTAGTTTATTGTATACCAATACTATTCTTACATCATTGCTTTTTTTATTTAAGCCAGCGATGAATCATTAACGATGGTACGAAGTTCTTTTACGCAGATTACAGTAGAGTAAAACGACAGCGGCCCAAGGTCACGTCATATAACGAAGTTACGTTTATACTGTGCTTAGAAAATACTACAAAATGCGATGCGTTGGACATTCGAATTTAGGAGGTAGATATAAAGGAGTTTGAGGTGCTTCTTAGTGTTAAAAAATACAGTAATATAATCAATTAATATCTGCATTTTAAAGCACAGTTTGAGTCGAAAAAATATTGTACATAACTTTTTTCCTGGCGTACAATTTTTTATAAAGATTCATTTATTTCGGTTTAAAATTGGGTATTAAATTTTTTGTGTTTCCATCACTTTTGTAGGCATCATGAGACCACATGCTAGTGCTACTGAGGCGCCCCTACCCTTATTACAACTTAAATTTTCTAATTATTATATCCGCGGGGAGCCGGTACTTTTAACTCGTCAAGATCTAGAAATACTTACTCCTTTTAATAATCAAATTACTTATTATTCATTTTAAAGTAGACTCCAGACATACCGTGGACGCAAAAATAGTTAAAATAATATTTATTTTAGTTTTGGTAACGTTCTAAGAAATCATAGACATCCACTATATAATTTTGTATAGATTCTTGTTTGTATTTCCTAATCCGGTATCAATGTGGCCGATTCGACAAACAAGACTAAATAAAAATGGTTAGACTGACTAAAGTATGGGCAAAATACACTGTGCCGAACCTATGTAAGTTTTTGATATTAATGATTTTCTACCATTTTCCAATATAAGCTAGATCGATTTCATCACAATATAATTTAGAAAGGATTACATAACACGGCTTCTTTCTTGTATAAATGTCAATTCTAAGTAAAGAAATAAGTTATATTTATATTTTAGACTTAATAAAAATAAAATATAGCCAACGAGCAGAATGAGTTGAAAAACAATAACACCACTATAAATTCTAAGTATTTCAATTGCTCTTTGACGTAAAATAAGTATGCTATTAACATTAAGTAATCAGGCGATAGCCGAATGCAATTTCCTGTCAAACTGTAATTAGTCTAATCCGTATCACGTGCTCAACACGTGGTTTGAATGACGTTTTTTAGTCGAATACCGATTATACTTTACGTATTGAGACACAATTTTGACATATCTTACTATCATCGAGGTTTTTATTTAGAGAAATTCGGTTTAAACACATCACTATAAATGGGAAATTACTATTACAGATATTAGTTTTTAAGTTATAGACAGGACGAGCAACCGCGCTAGTTGATGGTAATTGGTCACCTCGGCCTATAGATATTGGCGATGTAAGAAATAATAACCATTCCTTACATTATTAATGCGCCACCAAACTTGGGAAATTGTTGTGAAGATGTTATGTCCCTTGCGCTTGTTACACTGGATCATTCAACCCTTCAAACCGGGATGTAACATTACTAAATGTTGCTGTTTAGCGGTAAAATATCTGATGAGTGGTTGGTACCTACCCTGACGGGCTTGCACAAAGTCCTACCACCAAGAGAGGTAAATGATTTTATAGATGAGGGTAGTAATATCAGTATGTACGTATATAATAAACATTAACAACACAACACATAGTGGTGAAATCACATTAACTAAGTTGGTATCGAAATCAAAATATTCCAATGATTATGGCTCATTTTTCGCTGGAAAAAGCGCGAATTCGCGAGAATATTTTTATTTATATTAATGTTTATTTATTGGTATAGTACCTAGAACAATAAAATCAAACCGCTTTCAAGATTGAATTACCAAAAGAACCAATTATCCAGCCATCCTATTTCATAGGCAACATTCGCGTATTTCCGAATCGAGGATATAGCCAATGAATAATCTTTTATTTTAAAATATTTATTTCGATGTTATACAAAAAAATGAAACAGATTTTTTTAAATATTAACAATTCATTTTATTATTTTATTAGGCTTTTGGCCATTGTAGGAAAAGATATATTTTAACACTGTTCGATATCTAAGCTGGCACATAATTAACAGTAAATCCAATAAAGAATATTCTAGAACGAATTAATTACGTCATACAAATTCCCAGTTAAATCTCATTTAATAAATATACTCGGATGTAATGCTTATTTATAATTAATTTTTTGGTCGAATTCCATTGATAAGAAATAAAAAAGTATGACGTACACAGATTATATTATTATTTGCTTAAGTTGAGATTATTAAATTTTATTGATTGTTTTAGCAACGGAAATATTAAGGCCTTATATATAAATCAGGTTGGGGACACAATTGGTGTGGGATTATCTTAATAAGCAGGAAGTTGCACTTTGGTATCGCCTTATCGATTCAAGATTAGCTCAGGCCATATTACGTCAGACAAATTATTTAATAACTGTATCTGTTCTCCGTATTAATAATTTTCGCATTTGTTCTGTACGGTCTCCTTGACACTACATTTATAATTCACAAAAGATAAAGATAATATTTATTTACTTTTCGAATTATCTATATTATATAGATAAAGATTTGTCTGCATTATCAGTATTATATAAATCTCACGAAATTACTGAGATTATATTTGTCTTTTTTTTATTTTATATACGTAGGTGAACCGACAACGGGCCATAATGTTAAGAGGTCACCAACACCCATCGATAAAATTATCAAACCAATTTTTGAAAGTAAAAAAACTGATATACAAAGTTATATCTGACTAGCTGTGACCCGCGGCTTCATTCGCGTATGATTAATAAAAATATAATGAATTATTTTATTACTATAATAACGCACACACACACATGGCTACTGTAAAATAAATACGTAATTAACGATTTGAAAATAATTTTCATAAGATACCGTAGCGTTTACCATTCTTATATAATGGATGGCGCAAATGATAGGCCATCATTTGCGCCATCACATATTCTTTGTGTGTACTAAAATTCATCAAGATTGGTCAAGCCGTTCTTGAGTTATAAGGTCCTCCAGACCGATTTCAGTCACGGCGGCCAATCTCAAGAGAGATTAGCCAACTGCGCAGGACATATTATAGTGCACAAGTGTGTGCGCAAACACAGGTGCACTCTCTTTTCCTTAGCTCTCATAATCCGATGGGACGGCAATCCGACACGACCGGAAAGAGTTCAGGCGCAGGACCAACGGCTTAACGTGCTTTCCGAGGCACGGGAGTGTACACACTTCCAACTTCCAGACTTCGGGCTGCTACTGAGAATTTTCTGACAGAAAAACTCAATAACTATTTATTGGCCCGACCTGGGAATTGAACCCAGGACCACCGGGGCTGCGGCCTTATATCTAGCCACTAGACCAACGAGGCAGTACAGTACTTGAGTTATAAGAAGACATACAGCCACACATACAGACAGACAAAAACGAAAAAAATAGTATCATGTGAATCACTGCATCGTAAAACGATTATTTATAACAAAATCAGGCGAGAAAAAAAAAATTACAGACAGAGCCAATAGATTTATATAGATTATAGCGAGAGTTATTATTTATACAACGCAAAAATTGTTACCAATAATGATCATAAATTATTGAGAAAGTAGAAGGGTCACTCGCGTCAACTTCGATTTTTTTTTAAATATTTCAAAGAGTAAAGAGAGTTGAGCCGAGTGGCAGTTGTTTGAATGTGTGAATCTTAACTGATGATCGTGGGTTCAAACCCAGGCAAGCACCAGTGAATTTTCATGTGCTTAATTCGTGTTTACAATTCATCTCGAGCTTGGCGGTGAAGGAAAACATTCTGAGGAAACCTGCATGTGTCTTATTTCACTGAAAATCTGCCACATGTGTATTCCACCAACCTGCATTGGAACAGCATGGTGGAATAAGCACCAAACCTTCTCCTCAAAAAGGAGAAGAGGCCTTAGCCCAGCAGTAAGACATTCACTGGCTGATACTTACTTACAAAGAGTAACGGCCCAAATCGTAACGTACAATTACTAATACAGATTCCTACTTAATGATTTAAATACCAATAAAAAAAACAATTCTTGATTTGAAAATATTTAAATCACTAAGCAACGGAGAATGTGACAAAGAAATTAATATAATTCATAATTTTCCATACGAAAACCTGATATACATTTTCTTATCAATTAGTAAAACAGCAAATAATAGCAATTAAAAACATAAATGAAATATGAACAATGGACGATAATATTAATGATATTATTTAATTAGAGGATTAGTATAGTGATTTTTTTTTATTACAAAATTATTATATATAGGTATAGGAATGGCTCCCCGTGGCAGAGTACAGGGGCCCAAGCGTTACTAATCAGCTCGCGAGGCTGCTCCACCAGGCCACGCGTAATCTCGGTGTGGATCGTCGTGCCGGTTGGTGACTGGACGGTGGGGTCCCGGCGGCTACTTCCGGGAGGGTTCAGGGGCCCTTCCGTCTGTCGGATTAGTGCATTTTCTCTTTAGGTAGCTTTTTGGGGAAACACGCCTCCAAACTTCGACCATATCTGTCGTAGCAAAGCGTCATTCGCTTCACGTCTCTCTGCGGTCTAAATTATGGTAGCACGTCATGTGAGAGCCTCAATGCTGTCCACCACCATCTTGAGAGAGCACGGCCAGCAATGTTATTTCTTAAGGAGACTCAAATACTCTGTCCTTTTGATTCCAGCTACCTATTTTATCCAGCTACATATTTTACTTTCCAGCTATACAAAACGCAGGTGCGGTCTTGCGTCGAATATTGCTCGTACCTTTGTGATGGCTCCGCTAAGTACTTACTGGAGGCCTTGGATCAGTTGCAGCGACATGCGGTTCGCATTATTAGCGACATAAAGTTCACCAACACACTCAAGCCTTTACAAATGCGTTCTCTCTCATTCCATCTTCCCCTTTCCTTCACAAATCTACACGTGCTGGCTCTCGATGTCACCGCCCAACTGTGACATCAATTCCATCGCGCACGAAGAATTTTGGCAACTCTTTTCTTTATCGCACGGGTTCCTTCAAACGAGGTGTGAAGAGGCATCTTGCGGGGCGACAAGGCGGGGGTGGCTCATTCTCCCCGACTGTACTAACTGTCGTCGCGTTTGGACTCTACTACCACTTACCATCAGGCGAAGAAGAGGCATTACTGTTGATGCCAAAACATGGCAATTAATCATATAATGTTTTCTACCCACGGCTACATAGCTGTATTGATAATTGTAAATAATTAACAGCCTTACTTGTAGACGTTACTAGGCGACTGTTTCATTACTCGTCACTGATGGTATTATATACTTGAGCAAGCTCGTCTGGGTAGGTACCACCCGCTCATCAGATATTCTACCGCAAAACAGCACTACTTGGTATTGTTGTGTTCTGGTTTGAAGAGTTAGTGAGCCAGTGAACAGGTACAAGGGACATAGCATTTTAATTCCCAAAGTTGGTGGCGCATTGGCGATATAAGCGATGGTAAAAATTTCTTACAACGCCAATGTCTATAGGCGTTGGTGACTACTTACCATCAGGTGGCCTATATACTATACAAATAAACACTGATTTGCTCTTTCTGGCATTATTGATTTGAGATTCGAAAGGAGACAGGATTGTTTACTGATCAATTTATTCCTCCGATAGACGCTCTTAAAGTAAATATCTGTGTATTCATTACGATGCAGTTTTTGAAGCGAAAACTTGTTTTGGCGTACTGCATACACATTTTTTTGTAGGCTTTAAGTGAGACTGATCCGTCATGTTTTAAGGTGAATGGCTCGATCGATGAGCTCGGGACCGCTTTTAAATTATCAAAAGACGTAGTACAAAAAATGTTGCTTATGATGTTAGCTATCTAGTCCTGCGAGGTTGCTGGTTCTCTTTTATTATATTATTACTAGCTGCCCGTCCCGACTTCGTCCGAATAAAATAAGGATTTTATCCCGTGCATTTTTTAATGAATAAGATATAAATATTCGCCCATACAGTACAGTGTATGTGTGTTCGGTACAGGGCATATAATAATAATGCATAAAGTAAAGTTTTTTTTCATTTATTGGAACGAAGTTCTTTTACTACTGCAAAGTAGAGTGACCTGGCAGAAATTGTCATGTAGCAAGCGTTGTCCTTCAAGCGACCTTTCCCCTCTTTCTTTCTTACTGATTATTTCTATTCTAGGTTGTATGTTTATGTATGTGTAAGTGTTCAAATTTTCAGATTTGACAATAAGGATTGTGTGCGGCCAATGAGATAGTCTCAATTCTATACAAATGTAAATATAATTTGAACTCCTTTTTTAACTTATAATTCGCTATTTTATATTTAATTTTGAATAAATTACTATTTTCCTAAAGTAATAAATGAAATTTATCAATTTTAATTCTTACTTTATACTTTTGCATTTAAAACATAATAAAAATAACATAATATATAGACATGTAAAAGGAGAGCTGATTAAGAAGGGCAACGCTTTTTGGTGTGATAAAAAAGTAAGAACAATTTCCTCCTTTTTTTTCGCTGGAAAAATGCATTTACGCGTTTCCCGCACATGAAGTGATGTATGTGGGGCTCACCGGCGCTGAAGGTGCCGGATTACCCATTCAAAATGCAGCGGTATCCTCTCCGTCTAGTCGGGGGGCGTCACGGTAGCATGCGCAAGCGATCCCGTGGGTTCCCGGATACAGGGAACCTCCTTAGCCCCGGTGGCTGTTAATGTGCGCATAGCGCCTGCGCCTTGTCCCCGGACTTCTTCGACGGATTGAATCAGCGGAGGCATTTTCCTCGCGTTGCCGCTCCGCGGCCTCCGTTTGCACCATGACACTCTCGCAGAAGGAGACCATTTCCAACCAGCACCATGCGTGCAGAACGCAGAATGGCGTTAATCTGCTCGGCAACGAGAGATCTCCACTGACTATCGCCGCCAGGGTATGTCTCTGAGGCCACACGCAGCTCACTCCGAAGAATAATTTCCTCCTGAACGATTTCGACTGCGATTGCCAATCTCAAGAAAGATTTGCCAACTACGCAGGACGTATTATAGTGCAAAAGTGTGTGTGTAAACACAGGTGTACTCTCATAATCCGATAGGACGGTAAACCGACGCGAACGGTAAAAGTTCAGGTAAGAGGCAGGACCAACGGCTGTATGTGCCTTTCGTGGCACGGGAGTATAACAAAAACACAGAAATATAATCATTAAAAATCTACATTTTAAAACACGTTTTATGTTAAAAAAATATCGCAAAGAACTTCGTTCCTCCCGTGGTCCCCCGATCGCACATTTTTTATTATATTTTTAGGTTCTGTCTACGTTTTCTATGTGCTCATGCTCCTCGTACAATGATCCCACACTATGATATAGACCTTTTTGAAAAAGTTGGCCCGTTATTTGTCTTTTTTTTTATTATAATTGGTCTACAAAAGCCTGTCCATAAGTACACACACATTTTTGTTATTTAACTTAACTTTCACAATATTTTTCCTTAAGAATAATACAGTAGAAATACTCTTAATATTAATAATTAATAATAATAATAATTACAGCATTGCAAATTTATAATAAATATAGTTGAGAATTACACGGAAATGATAAAATGATAATTGTAAACGTCACTACTGCGATCGATGTACAAACATTAATAACGGCCGATTTTTTTCCGAAAACTGTGTAAGAAATGAGATACAGATTATTGCAAGAGAGACAGGAGAACGCTCCTATCCCTACTCTGTGCTGCTTACATGGTGAGAAGTGACACCAATAGACCCCTGACGGGGATAACTGATCAAGTGTTAATTGATCAAGTTACCGGCTAAGGTTGAAAATAATTGAATTACTAATATGATTACTAAAAAATAGGGGTTAATGGTAGAAGGGTGAAAATTAAGGGTTGTATGTATTTTTTAATGCCACATAATAAACAAATAAGAAATAAACAAATAAGAAATAAACCTTTTCTCTTAGGGGTACAAAAATTAGTTATAAACCTATTCTTAGACCTACAGAATATACGTATAAAATTTCATCAAAATCGGTCAAGCCGTTTCGGAGGAGTATAAACACTAAAACTGTGACACGACATTTTTATATATATAGAAGAAGATAGATATAGATTTGTTAGCTTCCAGTTTTCACTTCTGCCGTGCGGTCTTAAGAACACACAATTTGTTTTATCACTCGCGATATTATTTATTATTTACAAGAGAGCCTTACAAATTCATTAAGCATTGATACGTTTTTTAACTAATATAATTAAATAGCTAATCGTCCTGGCTTCGCATAGGTAGATAATGTGCACAGTGTATTTTGGATAGAATTTGCGTAAAATCCGTTCTTAGTGAGCGACTACGTCGGGGAAGGAGTAACTGTAACAAATTTCAAGTCACGCGGATAGCTTAGATCTTGTGATAAGTGGTACGAGTATTTCGACAATGTACATATATAGATTTGGTCATAAACGAAGTCTGTCAAAATTAGCTCCTTCGAAAAATCGAACGAATTACAGTCACTTCCAAATAAATAATAATATACGTTTATACGATGTTTATATTACTAATACAAGCACTACTCATATACGAACTCAAATCATCAATCAGTCAAATTAGCTACCATATTGATTAGTCCATATTATATCATAAATAGCCCAATCAAATATTAATATATTAATCATAAAAGCAACTGTTCAATTGTAACATGCTACCAGCATAATTATAATAATCAAATTAATTTGCATAATTATAAAATTAACTAAACAATATTTGTTTTTATATAACTATCTAAATCTAGTTGTCAGAATGACAAATAGGCTACCTGACAGCAAGTGGTCACCACCACCCATAGAAGTTGGTACTATAACAAATATTAACCATTCCTTACATATCAAATGCGCCATCAACGTTGTGAACTGAGATGCTATATCCCTTGCGTCTGCAGTTACACTAGCTCACTCGATCTTGATTTCTTACAATGCCATTGTCTATGGGCGTTGGTGACCACTTACCATCAGGTGGCCTAAATGCTCGACCTGGAGTACTACTCAGATGCACTTGCAAAAGCCCTACAAGCAATAATTTATATCAACTGTCATAAAATTTAAAGTTTCAAATGAAAATAGTACAATTAACAATTAATTTAAATGAACAATGAAATTCTGTAGCAGTGAATATTTATGTGTTCCGCCTACAAGCAGGTGGCTTATTATTATCAGCGGTGGTTATTAGTATCAACTAGGTGGAACGGCAATATGACGCCACACTGCGGATGGGCGGGACGATCCGTATGAATGAAGGAATAAATTTATTTCTCTATAATATTACATAGCGTCTTATCAACTAATAACAATATCAAATCTTAGGAGACTGGTGCCTAAAAAAGGTCAGGTCCTGCACATCAGGTCACCAGGCCGTCAACCTTATTTGATAGAATTAATTACCTATTATGAATACCTACTTCTAGAACTGATGTACATGAACGCGTCGCTTCGTGCCTGCGCCGCGTTCATGCCGCGACGTGCCGCGCTCAGAGCAGAGCTGTTCCATTGCGAGATACACACGTGGGTTTTTTTCAACGCTGAGCCCTGAATAACCAGTGAATAATAAAAAATAATTCAAAATTGTATTAAAATACTATAAAATTAAGAAGTAGATCAAAGTTATTCAATCGATTAAATCGAATAACATTTTAATTATACAACCAACATTATAAAGACCAGAAAAACATTAAACTCGAAGTTCAAACCTATTAATTTTCCTCCATAATTCTAGAGGAACATTTACGTGACTTATTTAATTTAAAAGGTCTTTGAATTTTAACAGACATATAATTTTAAAACCGAGGTGAAAACATTTGAATAGAACCAGAGGTCGTGAGGTTAAATCTGGGTTACTTAATTTATAAAATAGATTTCAGCTAACAAATTATTTCATTTTCAGTTGTAAGGGAAATATTGTAAGATAACTTGCATTCACGAATACAAATTTTAATAGATTTTATAAAATGTTTTAGATTGTAATGTAAATGTAGACAGGTGCAAAATTTTCTTTATATAAAAACAGCAAACTACCGAAGCACACAATTAATTCGTATTATTACAGTTTGAATACTATAATAATTTATTATTTACTTTAATTACCACACACATACAACATTTATTATAATTACGATGCAGCATGTAGAACGGGCAACTGCTGTCGAACGAAAGACCTTCCGCTTTGTCATATATAAATAAAATGAAGATGAAGGATGAAGATCGCTCCTCTGTGGATGAAAAAGTGGATCGTTTATATAGGGTTTTCCATTAAGGGCGCTTGATCTTTGAAATGCAAAAAAAAAATACATGTAGGAGAGATATTTGCGAATTTTTTTTATTTGAAAGGTCTATCGACCCCATTATGTATGGAATATGACATCATTCAAATGACCGCCACGGCTACGGTTGGTGGCGCGCACACGAAAGGTCCAATTTTCGATGACTCTGGCGCACAAATCGGGCTGTATTTTATCGATGGCGTGGCGTATGTTGACTTTGAGGGCATCGGTGGTTTGCGGCTTGTTGGCATAGACCTGCGACTTAAGAAAACCCCACAAGAAAAAGTCCAGCGGGGTCAAATCGCACGATCTCGGTGGCCAGTTCACGTCGCCTCCGCGCGAGATGACCATGTCCAGAAATTGCTCGTGCAGAACTTCCATCGTAGCGTGTGCTGTGTGGCACGTAGCGCCGTCCTGTTGAAACCACATGTTGTCCAGATCCATATTCTCGATTTCAGGCCAAAAGAAGTTGGTTATCATCGACCGGTATCGCTCACCATTGACGGTGACGGCCACACCATTATCGTTTTCGAAAAAATACGGACCAATCACGCCTCCGGCCCAAAATCCGCACCAAACAGTCACTTTCTGCGGGTGCATTGCCACTTGGTGAACCTCGTGTGGATTGGTCTCGTCCCAAATACGGCAATTTTGCTTGTTGACATAGCCATTCATCCAAAAATGCGCCTCGTCGCTGAAGATGATTTTTTTGCCAAAATCGGCGTCAACTTCCAACTGCTCTAATGCCCAGTCAGCGAACACACGGCGCTGTCTATGGTCATTAACCTTGAGCTCTTGGGTCAGCTGGATCTTGTACGGGTGCAGGCTCAAGTCACAACGCAAAATTCGCCAAGTTGTCGTCTGCGAAATGCCGAGTTCCTGTGCGCGACGCGGAATTGACTGCCGCGGGTTTTCGAGGACACTGTCGCGCACAGCGGCGATATTCTCGGCAGATCTCGCGTTACGTTGACGCACGGGAACCGGCTGATTGTTAACTGACCCGGTTGACTCGAATTTGTCCACCAATCGACGGATAGTCGACTCGGCAGGACGATCATCGCGACCGTAAAACGGGCGAAGTGCGCGGAACGTTGCTCGAACTGAAGACCCATTTTCATAAAACAATTTTATGATTTGCACGTGCTGCTCGACACTGTAACCTGCCATGGTGGTTTGGGAGGACGGAATGAATATAACACACTGCATTTGACAGCTGTCACTCAAACAACATGGCCGCAATCAGCTGTCAAAGTTCAAGCGTCCCTATTGGAAAACCCCATATGTGTGATGTATATGTGTGTGTGTGGATAGATCGATGAATAAGTACATATTTATATTGATGGATAATATAATGTAGGGATGTAATGACGAAGTAAAAAAGATTAAAATAAAACCTACTTCATAAGTAAGCATAAGTATACCGTATGGTATATAATAAAATTATGGTATTATATTAAATTATTATTCACACGCTTCAAAATAAGCCAAGTTTAGCCAACACTTCTTACATTATGTAATATTGCAAATATTATACATTAATTATGTTACCGTTACATTATGTTACTAATCCTTATTGTACATCAGGAAACCACCATTTTACTCGTAGTTTTTACGTCTCATACTTCATGACTCAGACTTCGAAACTTAATTTTTTTATAAGAACACTTTTGAATTACGCCTCGTTAAAATTTAATATCCTTAAGCAAAACGAATCGTTTCTTGAATACAGTAAACGGAAATTAGTAAAGTATATTCAGTAATATATATAACGTACAATATAAATTCGATTGAATAAGACGACATGTTATAGATGACAAAATATGAAAGAGATTTCTTGTACTGTATGCTCATCGTTTATTCAGACGGCGAACTTCGTACCACCTGAGACTATATAGTAGTGGCAAATCGAATCCATTACCACAAAACATGACATAACAAAACGAATATATGACACATACGAAAAATAAATCTGAGCTTCAACTATTAATATTTATGGTTCTTTTTGAAGAGATAAAAAACAGGCTAAATGGAATCAATCAATCAATGTATTAGCTATTATATAAAATATACTTAATAGCTCTTACGACTTTGTGTAAAATATGATTCCAAATTATATTAATTATTTATCATCCAAATTATAGTTGTGAGATGTAATAAGAATTATGTCAATGAATGCTTGAGAAATATACGAAAAAAAATTGTGTGGTTGGAGCGCCGTTCAGGAGGTTCTGTGCGATATTTTTTCGACTCAAACCGTGTTTTAAAATGTGATTTTAATTAATTATACTACTGTATTTTTGTCACACCAAAAAGCACCTCAACCTCCTTTATATCGACCTCCTAAATTCGAACGCCCAACGCATCGTTTTTTGTAGCATTTGGTAGGCACGTCATTATGAACGCTATTTTGTTATATGACATGGACCATTGCTATTTCACTCTTCTACAAGCCACGTGAAAGAACTTCGTTCCAAAAATTAAAGGCAAATTAAAGACTACAAAATAATCGGTTCAACCGTTGGTACGAATTGGCAAAAGACATTGAACAAGTACTGTATGCGATCAGAATTTCGTACTCGTACTTGTATGTTTTCTTATGGTGCTTAAATGCCTGTGAGTCATATAATGGCGTCATATAATATCGTAGAAATATGATTGAAAGCTGACAACAAATGTCAAAAGATTATCCGCTATCATTTCCGTCTATCTAAATGATACATATTTTAATAGAACAACGCCGATAAGTTTTTTCGTCGAATTTTAGATAGTCAATTAGATAATGGTCTAATTACCCTTGTAAGGAATAGCAATCCGCGAGTGCAAACGACGTAATCTTTACCTCAAGAGTCGATCAGGGACCACACAACACAAAACATATTCTTTATATGGTATTTTAACATGGAAAGTTGAAAGATTTATGTCGGAGTGTCATAATGTTTTATTTTAACTTTTCGTATGAGTCCAACGCAAATTGAAACTAATACGAGGTTTATCCTAAGAATTTACTTAATGTTTTCGTAAATTATGAGCCCTTATTAATAGTCTGATAATGATTTGTTACAGTCTATACAAAGATTTAGGTCGCGTCCACATGTCTGTCTCATTCTGCTTATCATTGTTTTTCCTACCATTTCACATCGGGTATCATACGAGATGAGACTCTTAAATCATTAGAATAAAACTGTACCATCTTACTACTAAATTTCAAAATTTCTGATACTGGATCTATTCACATAATTACACCCTTATTATTCATTAAAACACCTGAATTGAATTAAATGAAAGCTTAATTAGATATACATAATGTTGTTACGCGTAGGGTGAAATGTTTTGAAGTCTGTCATCATTAATTATCATGTTATAAAAGGCGATTAGTCTTGAACTGTGTATTTATACACGACACGTATAATATGTGAATACATATACTTGTCATTTATATTATATTGAAAATTAATTTAGGGGTTCACACAAAATGAAGGTTTGCCGGAACTATAACGGGTTCTTCAAAGAATTTATTTTTATTTTGACCGTTATCAAGTAGAACAGCCACCTGTGCATGACATATTATAGTGCACAAGTGTATGCGCAAACACAGGTGCACTCTCTATTCCCTCACTCTCATAACCGGATGGTACGGCAATCCTACACGACCGGAAAGAGTTCAGGCGCAGGAAAAACGGCTTTACGTGCTTTCCGAGGCGCAGGAGTGTACACACTTCCAACTTCCAGACTCCGGGCTGCTACTGAGAATTTTTCGATAGAAAATCTCAATAAATAAAAGTTGATGCCGAGTCATTATTTACCAGATACGTATATTTATTATTATTATTTTCACATTTATATCTATAGTAAATAAGTACTACCTATGGCAGTGAAACTTAACACTGTCACATTGAAACTTGATGTCCCGAAATAATGCCTATGAAAGTTTTTAAAGAGACATACTCTGCCGGAGCAAAGAATCTAGTAGAGGTTAATTATGAGTAATCTGTTACGTCAAAGACAAAGGTAGATGTTTTTATTGTTATAATATCTTCTTTGATAAAATAAACCTGACCTAATTTAGTTAAAACGTTTGTTACGCATTAAACATTTCTTCGTTTTTTATTTGTAATTAATATTGTCATTAACACAATATGATATTGATATTACAAATTGAAATATTTTGTAACGATTTGTTGCTTTAAACATCACATCAAAGCATTAATTTAAGACTTTTAAGTTACTGCTGTCCCGACTTTGTACGGTTAAAATTCATAAAGAGGAACTTCATTTTTATTGATTTATTATTTCTTTTAAATACATATGTATAAATATTTATTGATTATTGCATTCATTTTAAGTATTTTCGATAAGATTCTAAAATGGACATCGGATTATTAATAAACATTATATTCAAGTATATTTTATCATAAAGTAATAGGTGACCTGCTTTAATGCTGCGGTAATGCTTTTGCTTATTTTAATTTTATTTGTCATATTTAAAAACATATGGCAGGTTAAATCTTTAGTAACCGATGAAAAAAGGAGGTTTTATTAGGTTAAATTTTATTTTTATGTTTTATTTATACGTAACGTTTTACTGAGTAATCGAAGTTTGAAAAAAAAATTTCGATAGGATTATACTTCGGCACCTATTTGAAAAATAACTCGAACAGTATAGCTAAGTAAATAAGTTATAACTGATTGTTAACCCACTGAAATTTTTCATACAATGGTTTTAATTACTCAAAAATGAAAATAGTACATATTTTTTCTTGGTTCTCTACCGCATACATCATATCCACGAATGAACACAAGATACGTCGCAATGGATGAAGTCTCGTTGGCGGTACGCCAAGTGCGAACCCATAACACTCACCTGTACACAATCGTCCATTACAAATGCATGCGAGAGTGCTAATCACTCCCCACTACCGCCATCTTGAACCTCCTTTCACTTTTGTTCCCTACGGTTCTTAATGATTGAGCTTGTTTTTTTGTGCTGCACATTTTGTATCGCCTAAAATATTTTGGCATGATTTCGTTTGAAATTACAATTTAGTGAAACTAATTTAAAAAAAATGTTGATTTATAATTATTAGAGTGATAAAAATCAAATTCGTTTAAAGTTTTTTTATAGCAATGAAAGCGGACGAGCATATGGGCCACCTGATGGTAAGTGGGCACCAACGCCCATAGACATTGGCATTGTAAGAGATGTTAACCATCGCGTACATCGCCAATTCGCCACTAACCTTGGGAACTAAGATGTTATGTCCCTTGTGCTTGTAATTACACTGACTCGCTCACCCTTCAAACCTGAAATCAACAATACCAAGTACTGCTGTTTTGTGGTAGAATATCTGATGAGTTGGTGGTACCTATCTAGACGAGCTTGCACAAAGCACTACCACCGAGTATATGTCATTTATCAAATGTAATACATAAAAAGTAAAATTTCCTTCTTTGTTTATATTTTGGTATCAATAAATAAATTTCAACAACAACAATAGTTAAAAAAATGTTTTTTTTTAACTATTGTTCGAAAGTTGTTGTTGTTGTTGATAGTTGAATCGTTCTGAGACACCTGGATATTTTATATGTCGCATCCGGTCAATCGTACAGACACTCAATGGAACGAAAAGCGCGCCTACGGTTGTGAACTTGACTTCGGTGTGGTTCGACAGAATTTCAGTGCGCTTTCGACACAGTCGTGAAGCTGTCATATATATAAGCTATGTTGTGTGTAAACTTCATTGTGAAGTGTAATGAATTGTGATTGTATAAACTTAGTGTTGATCAGTTCACGAAAACCCACTGTATGTCCACACGCTGTTCAACAATAATGATCGAAGATTTGAGGTGCCTTCGACATATTATTATATATAAAAAGACTTGTCCTGACTGACTCATCAACGCAAAGCCTAAACCACAGGGGCTAAAGACTTGAAATTTTGACAGTTGATATAATAAGGGATGAACTTTTGAATGGAAACCCGTCATTTTCAAACTTAGAAGCATGAAATTTCATATACAAGGTTCAGGTTAGAAATAAATAGATTTTAAAGGGGAGTTCCTCATTTTTGATAAAAGAAGCATGAAATTTTATATGCAAGCTTGTGATTAGAAATAAATAAATATGTAATCAAAGGTTTTTTAAATCTACCCCCCAAGAGGGTGAAATAGAGGTTGAAAATTAGCATGGGAAATCCGTCATTTTTAAAGTAAGAAGCATGAAATTTTATATTCTAGCTTCTGTTTATATATTTCAAGGTTCATGAAAATTTACCCCCCAAGAGGTTAATTAGAATTTAAAAAAGAGTTGAAATTTTGTATGGGGTGTCAGTTATTTTTGAAGTAAGAAGAATGAAATCCACTTTTAAAGCTTTTGAGCAAAAATAATGCATACGTATTTTGTCATTTTTGGAAATACAACACCAAACGGGAGAAACGGCTTGGAAATATTAGTATAAAATAATGGTCTGATATGCTTGTACTATTTGTGTTTCATAAATGAATTGATAAACATCTATTTCAAAGTTTTGGAAATTCCATCCAAACGGGTGGGATTTTTTATTTAATTTTTGTTGTTTGTTTGGACATATTCCAAACTAAAGTATTTCTCTTAATGTTTTTGGTGAGGTAAATAGTTTTGTTTAATCTCAATAATTTATCATTGTTTATTTCGAAATATTTGATAGTTTTGTAAATATAAGAAAATATTTATTTTTGTAAATATATTGTATTATACTTGCATCATTACTACCCTACCACCTAGATTGATGAAAGGTTTTCTAGTCGGAAAAAAAATATTATTACAGACCAAAAAACAAATCGATTAAACTTAAATCATGATGATAGATTTAATTTAACACTTTATAAATTCCATGAAGCTAAAGTGCTTTGAACAACTATCGCACGCACTGTCCAATTGTGTTAGTGTACTGTGTTAAACAAAGTGCAATATAGGTGCAGACGAAGAAAACTCAATCGACGTCGTATGGCGTTAGAAGGTACCAGAATGTCCGTGATAAAAACTGAACTGTCGAATCGTTGCAGCGGGTAAAATAATGACAATATATATTTTTTAATTGATAAAATGTTTTCAGAATAGAATAGAAAAATCTATTAAAAAATAATGAATTACAAAATTATGATATTATGATTAATAGGACATTTTATTAAGTTTTTTTTTTATTTACATAAAAAACTTAAATAAATAAAAATTTCAAATAATTACTCTACAAATCATGACCTCGTTTTTTTTTTTACCCGTAATACGTCTTCGTTTGACCCTTGTCTTGCCTGATGTTAAGCATCGACACGGTCTACGATGTAGTACGCTTGCCTTGAAGATACGTGTTAACTCTTGATTTGAAGACACCAACGTTGTACCTATCGGAAAATACAGACTCAGGCAAAGTATTCCACACTTTAACAGTGCAAATGATAAAGGTGGATTCGAAGCGCTTCGTACGTAGGCGGGGAATTTCCACCGTGTACCTATGCCGCTTTGGTCGCGTTTGCCTGACCGTTCGATAGTAAAAGGGGAATTAAATCGTGTAATTCCTGAGCACATTCTCCGAAATGTATCCGATAGAAAACTGAAAGTGACGCAACTACACATCGATGTTCCAGACTTTGGAGCCTAGACTCGACCAAAGTGTCGTCTCCTATCAGCCTCCTGGCACGCCTCTCAATCAACTCTAAAGCCTGAAGGTGGTACTTAGCAGAGCCGTCCCAAAGGTGAGAGGAGTAATCCATACTTGACCTAACTTGTGTTTTGTATAAGCTGAGCAGTTGCTCTGGAGTAAAGTAACGTCTCACCTTGGAGAGGATACTAAGCTTTCGAGCGGCTATTTGGGCTTTATCCTCAATAAAAGAGCCGAAATTTAGAGTCGACGTGAGAGTAACGCCGAGAAGGTCAAGGTGGTCAGTTACAGGTCGGACATATTTCGGAAAGAGGGATAGCTGGATTTCCCTCTTTTTGGCGGAAAACAGACACGCCTGCGTCTAGGTTGCATTAAACATGACCAAATTGGCATCGCCCCAATCGGACACTGTCTTAAGGGTCACGCTCAGGCACTCAACCATGGCCTCTCTCTGAGCCTGGATTTGGGCCTCACTAGCTCGTGCGGTGGACCTATAGCTCTCGACAACTGTGCAATCATCTGCGTACCCATGGATACCAGGCATCAGCAAATCATTAATGTGCAGCAGAAATAATGTCGCCGAGAGTACTGACCCCTGGGGAACACCGGCATTTATAGCCATTTGACTCGAGGAGTGGCCATCAATCACCACTCGCAACGATCGGTTCCTCAGGAAGTCTGAAATCCACACACACAAGTTAGCAGGTAGGCCATACGCGGGAAGCTTGCTGATGAGGCCATCATGCCAAACCCTGTCAAAGGCCTTCGAGATATCCAAAGAAACAGCAAGTGCCTCCCCGTGTTTCTCGGTGGCCTCACTCCAAATGTGTGTGACGTGGAATGGTTGCACGAATGCTAGCAGCATTTCCCCTTTGAATCGCAATTCCGATTCTCTGGGCGAGAAATGAACCCGCCCTCCGGTCACCAGTGGAGGCAATAAAACAGGGTGTAATAAATATTTTGGATGCAAGTTTTTGCACTATTACACCAAGGTCCATTTCGTAAGGCGTTTCAACTGTAATTGAAACTGCAAATTGGAACAAAAATATAGTTTGGAATAAGAGACGAAGAGAACGATTCAAATTAGCTAATTATGTAATAAAAATAATTTATAGATCTCATCGATATTCAATACTGACAGCTAAAAATAACGCGCCTAAAAGGACGATAAAAAACAAAAGAAGCCCGTGACAGGTGACAGGCTACGTTGTGTATTCTGATACTGACATAATATAGTCCACAGATAATCGCTAACGATATAAAATTTAAAATTCATAATAGCATAGCATAAAATCGAGTTTGTGGTCAAGCGTACGTACGCCTAATAGATAAAAGAATCAGCGCATTGTTTTGCACTTGAATTCTCAAATGATTCGTTCTCCATACCTAAATATTTATTAATTTAATCTTTTCTCTGTTACTTATCATTTATCTCTTTAAATCTTACCTCTGCCTTTCACGAAAAAAAAAGAAACAAAATTTTACGTTGGTACGGTAAATGTGGAACTGAGCAAATAGTATTTCTTTTTAAAGAATCAGTATACGCTTCGGTACTGAGACTAAAACGTTTTGCATATAGATGATTTTACATAAGAAACTTTCTCGCTCATGCGGATTAGCTGTTACCAAATCGACAAGAAAATGAGAAACACAAAAATTGCCACTATTTACAAAAATACAGATTTTTTTTAAAATAATTGAATTTTACTTCAATTTGACTTAAATTAAGTAAACTTATATCGCACGTTTATTCCAATACCGTCACTAAACGAAATTTATAAAAAACTATGTTTTAACGCCACCTAGTAGCTGAGCGCGTAATTTACACTTTCCTTCGATTCTTATATCTTATTTTATAGCCAATGATCCGCAGGATAGTAGTTGCGGATCTACACTAAACGAAACCTTCTGCTCTGGTTATTCCTACAACGACAGTAAACAGATAAAGACATGTCGTTGTTTCAAAAATTCATTTATTTTTGATGTAAAACCGTCATATTACGTTTAGTGGCATTTTTCTACTTTCTAGTTTCGGTAAGTTTACGTTTGATGTTATTAACAAATTGACACTTTTTGTTTACCGTTATAGTTTTTTAAATATTATTTGTATATCAAGAGTCCAAAACTGACATTATGACTTTGCCCAGCATATAAAATATTTGAATTATTTTGTTACCATTTTGTATTAATTTAGTGTCACTTTTGTTACAACAAAATATAGGTTTTACATAAGTAGTGTCACTACGGCTTCTTATTTACCTTATCCTCACTAAAATTTAAATGAGAAAGTGAGTTTATTTGTTCGTTTGTTAGCTTAGTTGGGTGGTTATTTGTTTGTTATGCTTTCACGTCTCAACCGATATAATAAAATTTTGCATACACATTGTCACTGGTACAGAAAATGGATGGCGGAAAGAATCTGGTGAATTTGTTTAGAAATTACGAACACAAATGTGCAGAAGAAGGAGTAGAAGCACGCCAAGAACATACGTACAGAAAAGTTTAAAATCACCAATTTAATATAAATTTTTTTTTATAAAGAAGGATATGTTTGAGTTGTACCTTATTTACAAAAACTTAAATTCATCGAGAAATATGTAATAGAAAGGAAATATTTAGAACATCAAGAAGAGAAAAGGCTAAGTAGATTGGAGAAACATGAAGAAAAGAAAAAAGTAAAGAGAAAGTTTGTGGGAGCTGTTTCGCCTCATTCCATGTGCAAGACAACATACTGACAACAGTTGTGGTCAGCAAATAAATCTATACAAATTTTCGATGTACATGTATGCCCTCAGAAACTTTAAAATTAAAAACATTACATTTTTGATAACCGGTCATACTCAAAATGAAAACGATTTAATTTTCAAAATTTTATTAAGACTTTTTCGGATTGAATAAATACGTATATTATAAATAAACGTTACTTTCGAGTCAACTTTTCAAAAAATATAGTTTTCTTTCATGTATTATTTGATTTATTTTCGTTATTCAACCAAATCATAACTCCATACATTTATGCGTGCAAAATGACACTTGCATTTTTTTATCAACAAATTAAAAAACTGGTTCCACTAAAGTGTAAATACAGTCGTAAGTTAATACTTTTAGGGGACAATACAAAATATAAAATATGTAAGTACCTTCTATATATATAAAAAGACTTGTCCGGACTGACTCATCAACGCAGAGCCTAAACCACTGGGGTTAGAGACTTGACATTTTGACAGTTGATGCATTTGATGATGAAAACGCGTACTAAGAAAGTATTTTTGGAAAACCACCCCTATAGAAGTGAAATAAGGTATGAACCGTTGTATGAAAATCCGTCATTTTCAAAGTTAGAAGGATGATATTTCGTAAACAAGCTTCTGGTTGAAAATAAATAAGTACGCAAATCAGAGTTTTCCAAATTCACCACCTAAGAGGGTGAAGTAGGGGTTGAAATTTTATATGGAAAGTTCGTCATTTTTGATGTAAGAAGTATGGAATTTTATATACAAGTTTTTGGTTAGATATAAATAAATATGTAATTCAAGGTTTTTGAAAATTTACCCCCCAAGAGGGTGAAATAGAGGTTGAAAATTTGCATAGGAACTCCGACATTTTTGAAGTAAGAATCATGAAATTTTATATACTAGCTTCTGTTTAGAAATAAAGAAATAAATACGTATTTTAGAGTGTTTTTTAAAACTACCCCGCAAGAGGGTGAAATAGGGGTTGTAAGTTTGTATGGCAGGTCCATCATTTTTGATATAAGAAGCATGAAATTTTACATACTAGCTTCTGTTTAGAAATAAATAAATATGTATTTCAGGGTTTTTTAAAAACTACCCCCCAAGAGGCCGAAATGGGGGTTGAAAGTTTGTATCGCGGGTCTGTCATTTTTCATGTAAGAGCATGAAATTTAATATACTAGCTTCTGGTTAGAAATAAATAAATACGTATTTCAGGGTTTTGTAAAAACTACCCGCACAAGAGGGTGAAATAGGGGTTGAAAGATTGTATGGCGGGTCCGTTATTTTTTTGTAAGAAGCATGAAATTTAATTTTAAAGCTTCTGAGCAAAATTAAACGCAAATGTATTTTGTCATTTTTAAAAATTCAACCTCAAACGAGAGAAATGGGTTGAAACACTCGTATAAAAAATTGGTATGATCTGCTTGAAATGTACTGTTTTCACAGCTTAAATAGACCATAGTTAACATATTTTAATATTTTTGAATATGTCGCGGGCAAAGCCGCGGAGGAATCACTAGTCCATATACATATATAAAAATACTTGTCCTGACTGACTTCCTAACGCAGAGCCTAATCTACAGGGGCTTTAAAGACTTAAAATTTTGACAGTTGGTGCATTTTATAATGAAAACATGCACTAGGAAAGGATTTTTGGAAATTCCACCTTTAAAGGGGTAAAATAAGGGATGAAAGTTGATATGGGGAGTCTGTCATTTTTATAATACGCAATTTAATCTTAATCTTAAGCTTCTAAGCTAAAATAAAAGCATACATATTTTGTCATTCTTGGAAATTCAACCCCAAACGGAAGAAATGGGTAAACATTAGAATAAAAATGGTCTGATCTGCTTGAAATTTACTGTTCGTGTTTCTTGAATGTTGTTGTTTTCATAAAATATTGTTATGAAATAAAAAAAAAACAATACTATGATGTAATGATTGAGATGTCCCAATGGCAACATTTAACCCAGATGATGTGGTTGATAATTTGGGAGTTTTGAAATTATCTCAGTAATCAAAAAACAATATATTCGCTTAAATTATCGTAAAACTATAACCACACATGTATTGGAATCTCATTATGTTTTCCTTAAATTGCAATTCAAATCTTCTCACAAATATTTTAATGACATTTCAAACACGTTTTTATATTATTAATATAATAAAAATCTTAGTTATTAAATAATTATTATATAAATAGTAAAATATGCCTCTGCCTCTATATTAATTTACTTTTCATTTTATCTTATCCATCGCAATTTCCTAAATGTTTCGAACTTGACAGGAAAAGCTCATTATTTAACATGCCTATATATTATATTTTAGATTTAGGCTATTTTGAATTGTAATAACTTAAGATAAAACTCAATTTCACTTGGTGTAATTGACTGTAGGTCCATGATTGATGAACTCAGATCACGATTAAAAAAAAGTTGTTTGAATAAATGCCTTTGAAATCTAATGTCATTTGAGTTCAACGTTTTATAATTTATCTTGTTCACAGCGTGGCCGTGGCGTAAAAATCATTTAAAAATATTTTTCGTTTTATCTTTTAAGAAGTCACTGTTATCAGTAATTTATAAACAATATTTATTACCTACAAAATTACTAATTTATTAATTACAAAATACTTAGTTAAAATAGTAAAATTACTTTTGTTATCATATATAATTTCTTTTTAATTTATTTAAGTAGTAAAGTATAGACGATGAAATAAGCCCTTTCGTTCAAAAATACATGTTAATAATTTATATAGTACTAGATGGTACTAACACTAAACGTGTTGGCATAAGTTTTCTTTTATAATATGAATATTATTTCATTTTATAATAATATATTTTAGAGCTGAATGGATTTAGATTGGATTAAAATAACAAGTATTTTATGTATTGAATACATTCGTAAACTCCGCTTAATAACATCTAAATTAAAATGTGAACGGATTAATTAAAAACTATAAACTATAAACTTTTTTATTTATTTATTAAAAATTAAAAATATATACATATAATCAGTGTTACCAGATAAATCTCAAACGGAAATATTTACAGAGTTCGAAAAATATGTTTCATTCTTAAATTAATTGATTGGTCGTCAATCCAGTTTCTGAGAGCTGATACTTTAGCGTAGACACCAGGGTAATTAGGCCGTGCGCACCCTAAGCCCCAGGAGACAATACCGGCGAGCTTTCCATTGTGTACTAAAGGACCACCACTGTCACCCTAAATAACACAAAAAAAAATACTTTTACTTATACATGTATAATATTAAATAAACTTTTCGCGAAGCATCTATTTTATCGTTAAATCTGCGAAAATAAGCGAAACGAAATTTTTTTATCGAACTGTTGCTAATATTTTATCTTATTGATTATTTTTTCTTGTTCTTCGACATTAAGTTTTATTTAACCTAAAGAAATGAATGAATCGTTCGGAATCATCGGAAATAATGTAATGTTTTTAACGATTCTATAATCATTTCCGAGGTCCGCACTTGGAAACGCGCTACTTGTAACTCAATTAAATAAATGAGAAGTGACGCGTTTTATTCCGTCAATAAAATTAGGCATTTATTCTGAAGCAATAGTAATAAGATTGATGAATGGAGTTATCTATTTTTCCCGATATTAAACATAATTATTGCTTATCCATGTTAGATCTTATTGTCGGGAAAAAAGATAGATAATTCAAATATATTTTCACTTTAGATTTATTGAAATATTTTAAGAAATTATATATCACCTGGCAGGCATCCTTTCCACCTTCCCGATTGCCAGCACAGATCATCCTGGGTGTGATGGCATATTGTGGTGCGTACGCTTTGCTACAACTATTTTCGTTCACTTTTGGGACCAGTACCATTTGTAACGTCCGTGGTAGACCACCTCCTTCCTACAAATTAACCCAAATGAGTCATCGGTTTTAGATTATTTTTTCTTTAGATATTCTTAATAGGATTATTATTTTACAACTATCGACGTCCGAACTTGCCGCCTTGCATCCTGAACTAACAAACCACACCAATATGTCGTTTTGTTTAATAAAAGAAAGGTAAGCTAACTATTTAACAAACACACTTGTAATTATGCTTCCAAATAATATAATTAAAGAAAAAATAAGAATTGTTATTAAACTTTCACCACGTGTGGACTTTCGTACAAACACACGAAATAAAAAATGGAGCTTTAAAATGGAATGTGTACTAATCCAGAACAAACTATTTTAAACTAGGTGTTTAAATTATACAATATAAATATATAATTATACTCACTCTAAGATTACCCCATCCAGTGACAACGGTTAGTTCACCGTCTTTGATTTCCTCTCCATCATCAAACATTTCAATGGGAGCGATACGTGGGCTCAATTCAAGAGGCTTAGATAACCAAATGATTGCAACGTCACTATCCATTTTGCTGTAAGTAAAAGCTGGATTCCATACGAAGTCGCCAACGGAATAAAGTTTGCCTCCATAAGTACTGGAGGATGAGCCAGCGCGAACTTGTAAATTATTTGGAGATGAACTGAAAAATGTATATAAAATTAACGATTGTAAGGTTCAGTGCAGCACTGTCTGGGTGGGTACTACGTACTCATTCTATCCAAACGAGCATGCTGTATGGATTTATAATATAGGGTAGCCATACATCACATACTACGTAATATTGTGATGCCAATGTAATAACAGGTACAAAGTACGTATCAATGTCAAGGTTTATGGGTTAAAGTGAATGGCCAACAGAAAAGGAATTAGCTAGTTTAGGTCTTTCTAATTTTGTTTTTTACGATTTGGTTTGACGAAACGAAAAAATCCCAATTTACGATGTGGATAGTTTCCGTAGTGGATAGATTACTCCGGTTTTGATTATAATATGTAGTGTATAAGCAGGTACGTAACAAAAATAAATCACGCCGCTTAAAATTTTCGTAATCCATTGTTTATTTTTAATTTATTTATTCAATAAATCCTTACCCGATTAAACAATGCGCTGCTGTTAATATTAGATCGTTGCCAATGATTGAACCACCGCAAGAATGTCTTCCTCTGTTTAAAATTGAAACTTGGTAGGGAACCGCTGATATGTCGACATCCTTTCCACCAACAATTCTCGTATCTTCCAGCAATGGTATTGACACTAAACGAATAAATTTAATAACATTAAATACGAATTCTAAATTAAAATTTTTAAAAATATACAATTAATAATTTGTTTTATTTTAAATTTAAATTACAAAAAATCTAAATTGCTTAGAAAACAGTGTGTTATCAGCTTAATTCGAAATTCAAAATTATGTTTTGTATTCGATAAACCTTACCGACATAGCCGATATAAATTATCAATATGAAATATTTAAACATTATGCGTTACAATATGCACTGGCCCACGGTCCCATTCAGGAATCATCATTTATACCTGAGAGTTACAAAAGAAAGATTATTGGGTCAACATAATTATCAAATGTCTGATAATGATGGACCTTCACACCAATTCAAAGATAAAGATTATATAAAGATAAGCTATTGTTTATAATTATTTTATTATAAGTGCCATGATAACTGTTAAAATATTACAGTTCGTTGCTACCGTTTTGATAAGCTGGAATAGGATTTAATAATTTTAACCGATTACGTTGCAGTCAAGGCGAGTGATACGATTAGTTATTGTACTTGTTACATTAGTCTGGTGTGATGATGACAGATACATTCGTATCTGTTGAAATGTATTCAGGAGTATCAAATCTACTTTAGTTGCAATAGTAATTTTCGCGCCCAGAATTCTGACAACGCGAAATCATATTTGTACAGTCTTATTCATTTTAATTTTCGAATACTTATTTCAGTTTTCAATGTAAATAATTCTTATAAAAATGATCAGCACATAGTAACAAATGCAAAAATTATTAATATTGTAAAAACATTATGACAAGTTACACCGTAGTTATTATGAACATGAAATCTGCATAGATTTTTGTGTTTCCATATAATTATCTTCGGATAGTGAAAGTTTTAAATTAATAGATTATCTAAAGTAAACAAAAGAAACAAACTTAGATGATAACAGCTGATGCGAGATTCGTCCGCGTGAAAGGTTTTATTACGATAGTCTGTTCTTGTTAATCAGCCATACTGAGAAATTTATTCAATGTGTTTATAAATACAGACACAGTTTCTATTGCTTAATTATATGTATACAAGTTTCAAATTATATTTAAATGACGATAAATTTTTTTTTACTGGAACAAAGCCTACATGTTGCTCCTGAGCTGAATCTGCCTGTGAAAATTGCAAGTAAATCCGTTCCGTAGTTTCGGAGATTAGTGTTAGCACAGACATACACGTGAAATAAGTCATTATTGTGTTAATTTTTATCACTCACATTTTCTCGGTGGTAGAGCTTTGTGCAAGCTCGTCTGGGGAGGTACCACCCACTCCTCAGATATTCTACCGCAAAACAGCAGTACTTTGTATTGTTGTATTCCGGTTTGAAGTGTGAGTGAGCCAGTGTAATTACAGGCACAAGGGACATAACATCTTAGTTCCCAAGGTTGGTGGCACATTGGCAATGTAAGCGATGGTTAACATTTCTTACAATGCCATTGTTTATGGGTGTTGGTGACCGCTTACCATCAGATGGCCCATATGCTCGTCCGCCTACCAATAACAAAAAAAAAGTATTTTGATGAATACATACCAATTCCAAATTCAAAATGTTAAAAATATCCAAATTTCATTTTTTTTAAAGTTTTAATTCAGTTTTGTATTTAATATACGAAAACACGGCTTTTATTGTATCCAACGTCATTTTAAGACAGAGTAATAAACGTACTTTCGTGAAATCGATGTCAAAAGCTCGAAGCAACATTTATTCAACAAAATATTCCAAAATAACTTAAAGATTAACTATAGTTACGATAGTACAGAGAGATCCCTAACATTTTACACAATTCTTTTTTTATTTGATTATGTCACAAACAAACATATCATATTTTGTTATTTGTATGATATAAAGATCAAAAGCAAATAAACGCAAATGAATGTATCGTCATATGAATTAAATGCTCATTTTTATACGAATTATTATTATCTTCAATATTTATAATAGAATATAAACTTATGTCGAAACAAATATTTCATGGTTATTAGAACATTCCATTAAAAAATACCATAAGTATATTATCAAAGCGATAACAATTTGGTTCAAGGTATGATGATTGTCTTTACGCAATTGAAGTTAAATTAATGCCCTTGCGTAATATATGTTTAGGTCATTATAATGTTGTCATTGATACCCTTGTTATAAGTTGATTTTGACAATCTCGTAGATCTAGACTAGGGGCTAACTGTGGCTGTACAAGTTGATGTCTTCAAATCAAATAAAAAGTTGGCTAATAAAAATCAAAATTGTTTTCTACAGACGACCAATACTGGTAATACTTGGATTCCAAGTTTGGCGATACATTGGCGATATAAGTAGGTTAATATTTTTTACTACGCTTATGTATATAAGAGGCGATGACAGTTTACTTCTAATTAGACTCGATAAAAATGAATGAGATACAAAGTAAATAATAAGCCGATTGGCGTGGTTGGTAGATACCTGCCTTTCACGCCGGAGGTCGTGGGTTCGATTCCCACCCAGGACAAACATTTGTGCGCATGAACATAATTATCTGTTTGTCTTGAGTCTGGGTGTAATTATCTACATAAGTATGTATTTACAAAAGAAAAATAGTGTATGTAGTATATCAGTTATCTGGTTTCCAACTATCCCAAACTAATCAGAGCTTGTACTAACAAGCTCTGATTAGTTTGGGATCAGATGGCCGTGTGTGAATAATGTCTCAAGATATTATTATTATTATTATATATATAATAATAATATATTATTATATATATAAATATATATATATTAAAGTTGTTGCTTATGACGTTAGCTATCTAGTCCTGTGAGGTTGCTGGGTCGTTACAAATAACCCTGTATATCTATATTACGAATAAAGTCGTGTACACTTTGACTAGTTTAAATAATTACTTGCCCCTTGTGACAAGTGTGCTATGAATTATTGATTTGTATATTTCACGGCTATGAGTACTTGTGGTCTCTTAATTAATGTTGAGTGCTTGGTGGAGGTGAAACATAATCTTATAGTTATTATATATAATTTGTATATGACTCGCCAAGCCATGTAAACATTTTAAGTTCGACCCTATCAAGTTCGACCAAGTCAATAGAAACTTTGAGATTTTAATTATAAATAATCATAAAAATCAGATTCACATGCCTAAGTATCGCAAAATTTAATTGGATAAAACCGAATATTTTCATTTTCAGATCAACTTATATTTTTCCTAATCTTCAAATGTAACTTACTATAATCGCATAAGCATTTTTTTCACATTTTAACTAACTCCTTCGAGACATCTGCACTGGGCTTTAATAATGCACGTCTTGCCATTTTTTGTGAAGTGAGACGGTTATGCGGTATGCGGTATACCTAAGTATGTAAAAAGAAGAGTAATTACCGGCTTTTTTTGTTGCTTATTGGTAGTAGAGTTTCTGTTTCAAAGATGTCGCGTTAACTCAAAAGGGCTTATAAGGGCCTAATTAAATATAATTCTTATTTAAAAAATTATACAGTACATTTAAAAACGGAAAATAAATTAAAACATCGATGCCTACCATTTTCACTTATGTGCCTATAAGAGTTTATTTAAATAAGCAATATTTAATTTATATTAATTTTATTTACGAATATTACAAGATTATTTTAAAATGGAACATCAAATTAAAACAGAAACAAGTAAATAATTCATGAAATATGAAACATTATAAAACAAGAAGTGTAATTAACAATCCATTATCAATTAATAGTAACATAAATGAAATGTACATGCGAAATAAATTTCCACCTCCATTACAACACAAATAAAAGTAATATGTATTATAGCATTCATCATCATCATCATCATCATCACCAAACCTTTTTTGTCCACTGCTGGAGATAGGTCTCTCCAATGACTCGCCTCTGAGCTCAATCTTCAGCTCTCAATATCCATCCACTGCCAGCCACTTTGCGTATATCGACACTCCATTTAGCAGGAGGGCGCCCTACGCTAGCTTTGCCAAGGCAATTTTAGTGGCAAACATCAATTTTAATATTAATAAAATAATATAATACTAAATGAATGCATTTTATGACACAAATTGAGCAGATCTTTACGAATAAAATAGATGAGATTAAGAACCATTTTACTGCAGAAGCTGTGAATTCATCGTAAACTGGTGCTCGTTTTCAACCAGACGCCAAGTCGCCATTGGGTCGAACATAAATTGTTTAATGGTATCATTCTAACGCATGGCAGTGTTTCATATCTTACTAAAATTATCAATGTGAAAGGTTATGTAAGTCATTTTTTTAATATAGTTATTTATGATATATAAGTCAATTATTTCATGGAACATATTTTTTTAAATATTACAATTTAAAAAATATAAAATATTGGCAGATACGACAATTTAGTCAGCCATGTTTTCTTATAGCAAATACGAAAACATAAATTTGATACGTGCTGCATAATTACAAGGATATATAAAAATAATTTTATCGAGTTTTCAAAGTTACATACGTCAATAAAGTATATAAAATATGGTCATAAGTCACACGTTATCAACATTGAAAGTTAAGTCAATAATATCTCAACATTTTATAAAACTTCGTTTTGAAAACCTATTTGATCATACCCGTTCCCGTACAATACGGACCTACATAAAACGTTTATATTATAGGACAAACATAATTATGAATAATATATATTTTTTTGCATCAGCAGCATTCGCGGACATACGCAGATCAACTCGCCAGAATTTAACCTCAAACGAACATTATTTTTTATTTATTAAGATGCATTAATTACATCTGTATTATAATATATTTTTAAAAGGCCCTTATTAATTTTTTATTGTATAGGTAGGAGGAAGAGCATATGGGCCACCTGATGGTAAGTGGTCACCAACGCCCATAGACATTTACGCCCATAGAGCTTTGTGCAAGCTTGTCTGGGTAGGTACCACCCACTCATTAGATACTCTACCGCAAAGCAGGAGTACTTTGTATTGTTGTGTTCCGGTTTGAAGGGTGATTGAGCCAGTGTAATTACAGGCATAAGGGCCATAACATCTTAGTTCCCAAGGTTGGCGACGCATTGGTGATGTAAGCGATGGTTAACATTTCCTACAATGCTATTGTCTATGGGTGTTGGTGATCACTTACCATCAGGTGGCCCATAGGGTCGTTCGTCTACTTAATCCTATAAAAACAATATATATCAATCCTTAGTCCTTTTTTGTTCTACTCTTCAGTTTCCTGACAACGTGTTCGCGGATTTTTATGATGATCGGTTGATATTGTCAAAAAAATTAATTAATTAAGTTTCGCAATTATTGTATTAGTTACTACTAATTATTTTAATATAAAAAATGAATAAATAAATATTAAAGCTAAGTCTACAAGACATCTGTAGCAAAGCAATAAAAAAGTGTAGTGAGTAACCAAGACGCTGAAAAAAAAACGAATCAAAAGAGAATTACACCTCGTTAGTGCTTAAAAGGAATGCCTGAAGGCTCCAAGAACCGTTCTTCCGCTTTACGGAGAAAAGGCCTCTTTCTGTAATGAAATCTCTTTCAAATAACGTTTTAATTTCCATTTTAGAGTGTGTATTTAAATTAAATATCATAAGTACTGTTTTTAATTACTAATTTAATCTACAATATTGCAGTAAGAGCTTGTGAATGTCCCACAGCTGGGCTAAGGCCTCTTCTCTTTTTAGGAGAAGGTTAGAACAATATTGCAATTCATCTCTAATTTCTAGTGATATTATATTTTTGTGTCTTTTGCTGGTTAAATAAATACCTTGGAGTAATAGTGCATACACGTGTCTATGATATTTAGTAGGGGTCATCACAATTTATATTGCTAATCCATTACTTAGTATTGCTGTATGCCAGTTTGAATGGTGAGTGAGCCAGCGTAATTACAAGCAGAAGGGACATAGCGTCTTACTTTCCAAGATAAGTGACGCATTGAAGACTCAAGGAATGTCCAATGTCTATAGACGAGAGTGGTCGGTGATGGTATTTATTAATAAAAACATATTATTAATAATAAAAAATAAATATAAAACATCACATCATTCACCAACCTGCCAGGTTGGATTATTTTTCTTTCAGAAAATCTAAAATGCTGCTAGCATTCTTGTAACTATTTCACTCACTTATAATTTTTTTATTTTATAATTTATTTCTTCTTATTTAAGTTCTCCAATTAAATATTATATTTGTTATGTAAATAAATATATTACGTATTAAAAGTTTTATTTAGAGATATTGACAATTTTTGACGTACGAGCGATGAATTGAATCTTATACGAAAGAGATTGTTATTTTTGTGATATGCTTATAACTAGTGGCTTGTATCCTTAATCATAAAAATATCAAATATTGCACGAAAATGTATTAACAAGACGAAAATGTTATACTGTCACGGGCAAAACGGCGATTATACTTGAAGAGGGTCGGAAGGAAAATATTATGTTAATTGGCTTAATCTTTCGAAAATCCTCTTTCTTAAGAACTAGATATTATGTAAGGTTTTCAATAAGGCTATAATAATAGGTCCGCTGTTCTTAAGTAGTGTCTTACTAGCTATTGCACATAATTACAATAAGACAAGCCGATAATATGCATTAATGTTTCTAAATACAATATCTAATAGTAATCATTTTAGTAATCACCTTTTAAGTTTTCTGATTTTAATATAAATTTATTTGGTACATTTGGTACAGGATAATGTTTTCGTGCCAATCTATCTGAAAAACTTTTTGACATTAACAATCTAAATACATAAGTTATATAAACATAAAAATATATAAAGAAAGCTATTATCCATCGATCGACGTGATTTAACGCAATTATCAAATTACTCTTTTTTTACGTATGCTGATTAAGCCCTTCAATTATTATTTTTTAATTGACATTATTTCTTCTAGGGGTCGCCATATTGAGTTTAGTGAGACGTCACATGCTTACACAACACAGTACTATCAAGTCGCTTCTAACAATAGATTATTTGTCGAATAGTTAGAAGTCTACTCGGTGGTAGAGCTTTGTGCAAGCTCGTCTGAGTAGGTAGCACCCACTCATCAGATATTCTACCGCAAAACAGCAGTACTTGTTATTGTTGTGTTCCGGTTTGAAGGGTGAGTGAGCCAGTGTAATTACAGGCTCAAAGGACATAACATCTTAGTTCCCAAGATTGGTGGCGCATTGGTGATGTAAGCGATGGTTAACATTTCTTACAGTGCCATTGTCTATGGGCGTTGGTGACCACTTACTATCAAGTGGCACATACGCTAGCCCACCTACATATACAATAATAAAAAAAAAAAAGTACTTATGCATATGACTTTTTAGAGGCCCATATAGATGGGTATCACCATTTACTTTAACGCTACATAGCATATATTTGTTTTACTTTGTTCACTACTCCAGGGATAGTGAGCCAGTATAATTACAGATGCAATAAACGTAACAATATCATGAATCAAGCTGTTGATGGAGCATTGGTAAGTTGTAAGAAGTAATCTATTTTTCTTTTTGAACTAGTGTAGAATATGGGTGAAGTTGAGCGTTACGTAGACAAATAGTTGCGACCCTTTGTTTTTCTACAATAAATATATAAAAAAATCTTAAGCCACAACACACAAGGATTTATGTTCAGAATATTTTTAAATTCCATTGTTTCAGTATTAGCAATTGAGGTCGTCTGCAATCAATCGCTGGAATATATTTTGCAAAACCTAAGCTTAAACGTTAGGCACACATATATAAAATCTTTTGACTTTACCGAAATTCAGTACAAACGAACACACGGAGCAAACGAAAACGGTAAAGCGTAATCGAAATGCTGAAAATTCGTACTGTAAAAATATTCTCTATTCAACCAAGATATTTTTTTTTTATAGTATAGGCGGGCGAGCTTATGGGTCACCTGATGGTAAGTGGTCACCAACGCCCATAGAGAGTGGCATTGTACATTTCTTTTTTTAAAAAATCGCCATTACGCCACCAACCTTGGGAACTAAAATGTTATGTCCCTTGTGTCGGTAATTACACTAGCTCACTCACCCTTCAAACTGGAACACAGCAATACCAAGTACTGCTGTTTTGCGGTAGAATATCTGATGAGTGGGTGGTACCTACCCAGACGAGCTTGCACAAAGCTTTTTACCACCAAGTGGTTACCAGGCGTTTTTAAATATGCAATTTTTTCAAGGAAAATTCAGGAGTGTATCCTTTTACACATGCCTATACTGAAGATTACAATCACAATAAAAAATATAAACAAAACAGTTTTAGTGTAATAATGTATTACGGTTTATCTACTTAAGATGCGTACTTTAATATTTAGTATTGATGACTAAAGTAAAAGTAAAGTAACGGCCTGTGAATGTCCCACTGCTGGGCTAAGGCCTCTTCTCCTCTTTTGAGAAGAAGGTTTTGGAGCTTATTCCACCACGCTGCTCCAATGCGGATTGGTGGAATTCACATGTGACAGAATTTCAGTGAAATTTGACACATGCAGGTTTCCTCACGATGTTTTCCTTCACCGTCAAGCACGAGATGAATTATAATCACAAATTAAGCACATGAAATTCATTGGTGCTTGCCCGGGTTTGAACCCACGATCATCGGTTAAGATTCACGCGTTCTTACCACTGGGCCATCTCGGCTTTTATAGTATTGATGACCAATTATTCATATTCAGACAAGCCTGCATTATGTAAACTTTCGTGATAATAAGGTCATTACTGTATACTTCGTGTTATGTTTTTTTTTTATTGTAGCCGTGTATAATAGTATTTTACTTTCACAATTTTAAATAAGATGTTTTGTTACGAATAAATTGGTGGAAACGGCACAGACGGTGATTGCCAGAAGAAATTCTGGATAACCTTGCAATGGCGTCTCGCAATAGAAAAATCCCCATCGCGGATAAGCTAGCTGAATATCACCCAAAATTCCACTAAGATTAATTGACAGTAACAAAAGTAAGATAAAGATAACTGACACACAAGAAGAAAAAGGAAAAATAAAAATTGTAATTCTGAAATTTTATTACATTGAAGTAAAAGTATGCAGTCCACTTAACTACGAAATACCAAATAATAGAAAGATACACCAAAGGCACGGGGAACATGTCTGCGGTGAGTAGAATGACAATATAAAGAAAATTAAAGTCTATTTTAAGGAGATCACAGTAAGCGTTGAGATGGAGTTGACTGTTATAAGCATCACATCAAACAAATACGCATAAAGCCAATTTATTTTTAACTGAATCAATGAATTGTTTAGAGGCTATATTATAAAGTCGCAGATCCCGAGGTCAAATTGAGGTTGGATCAAAACAAAGTTATCGGGTTTTCATTTCAAGAAATTCTACTTGAATTTATAGTTAGAAGTTAAGGAACTTATGTCACACTGCAATATTTTAAAGTGTCGTAAAAGTTGTCCATTCAACCTAACATTTGTAATACATTGTCAATTATGAAATATAAATTGTTTTGTTTATTTGTCCAGTAATTACAAAGGAATACTTCAAGACTGTAATACAGAAATACACTTTACATTTTGCAGAACAATAAATGGTTAACTAGATTGTACCCAAACGAGCCATTACGTAGTTTCACCAAAATGATATTTGAATAAATGCGTTGTATAATTTTCGAAGACAATATTAAACCAAAAATAAAATAATTCGTAAATGCCACTCCAATAGCAAAATAAAATGAAGAATTCTTGCGAATTTAACTGCAGTTAATTACTTTATGCATTTAGTATGGTCGGCATTCTGAAAAATTGGAAACAGGGTGTTAAAAGTTCACCAGAGCAAAGACTTAAACAAATATCAACCTTTACTTATATACATTGCCAATGTGACACCATACCCCGTTCATATTAGAACATAAACATACTAAGTCTTGATGTTTATTAGTAGAATATTTGATAAGTAGGTGATACACAGACGAGCTTGACCAAAGACCGAGTTTGTTGGTCATGATATCGTCCAACAAAGACCAGATGAATTACTGCCACATACGTATCTGCAAGCCCTCGGGTGTTGCAGATGTCCATGGACATTGGTAGTCATTTTCAATCAGGTGAGCCACCTGCTCGTTGTTCCATTAAACCACCTACCACTAGTGCGTACCCAGATTTGTATTTACAATTGTCAGTTAAGACTGAAGCGTTCTATCCACTCGACATTCTTAACTAATTGAAATCGAATCTCTAACTAATCTCACTCTCGTTAGACATCACTTTGTATTTGCTTAATAATGTAATCGTTTCTCTGCCTCCAGGGAATTTAAGACTTTCCTCAATGTTATGAGAAACATAACACTTATATAATTTGCGGTATATACAACGAAACAGATTAATTGCAGGAAATATTATAGTGGTATAACTTTCAGTAAAAGAGTACAATCTAAAAGTCTATAAAAAAAGAAAAAATATTAAGAACATTTTACAAGCATTTTATCGTCACGTGTAAAGCATATAATGCTGAGACCTGAACATCATCAAACAAAAAAAGGGCTTAATATACGATATCTTCGGAGCACTCTGCGGATATCCTGGAGGGCTAAAATGATAAACAAAAGTATGCTTAAAGGAGCTCAATGTTATTTCTTTAATACTCGATTCAAAGAGATGCGATTAAAGTGATTAGGGCCCTTGGTGAAAATGTGGTAAAACATACATTACTAGACCCTGTTTGTGATTTAACAATTACGTCAAAGGCACATAGTATCAACAAGCGTAATGTTATAATACAAAAGCTTCTAAACGACGGTAGTCTTTAAAAATATATCTTATTTATACTTTAGATTTTAAGATTGTATGTTCACTTGAGCTTAACTCGTATTAGATATTTTGATAGTATTAAATGAGATGTTTTTTCTTCCTGAAATGTAATCTTTATATATATATAGGAATCAGGATAGAAATAGGTTTTTTAAAAAGATAAATTAAAACCACTATACAACAATAAAGTAAACGTATATCGACATGTACAATTTACACACAAAAATAGAACAAAGGAATCAATACTGAGCAACTGAAATATTAGTATTATCCGCCTAAACCGGGGGTCTGAGCCGGAGTGAATAATGTCAGCCTGACCGATCGATGAGTTTGGTAGGGCCAGTCCCCACCATGATGACCATCGCGTGATCAAGTCGAGCCGCTAGACTCCACCCCATCGGAAGATATTGCTAACAATATTATAATGTATTGATAATTATCTTTTAAATACTACTGCATGGAAAAAAATGACGAATATAAAATTGTAAGCGAAACTTAACTACATATACTTCAGGAAAAATTATGACAAATAAAAATAAATCTTTGGAGATGAATATAAAATTAAAATAATTGACGTTTGAAAATGCAAGTTGGCAATGGCTCACATAAATATAATTACGCAAACATATATACAAATTGAACCGAAATTAGAAATCACATCATGGTCATTTAAGACCACGGCGCTGACAAGGGAGTGATTTCATATACATGTACAAAAACGTGAAATCACTGACAACAATCTGTTTACCTAAATCTATAATACATATATATTTTTGACGTGATAACGTCTTATAAATCGATGAACGCCGGCTGCACGCACGAAAAAGCATGACTCATAGTAACGTTCCGCCTGAGCCGAGCGCGCAAGCGAGAGCGCGGATCAAGCCATAGAGAGGCACGATCGGCCTAAGCGTTCGGCTTGTGACGCATCTATCTCTCTTCCACTCCATCGGCCGATGGGTCCGAGTATTCATCAATGTTTTCTTATGACGTTATCACGTAAAATTATCGTCCGTAAACTGACTTTACAGACAACCATTTACTGTTTGTTTATTCACATAAATTATTGCACAACAAAACAAACCACAACCCAAACAAACCCTGTTCTTTTCTTTCAAAATTTCATGATAATCGGTTGAGTAGCGCTTTCACATCTAAACTACTCGTCCCATTGTAATAAGCGAACCTACTCACTTTTGCATTTATAATATTAGTATGTGATGATATTATATAAGAAACTATATGTATAACTATATATCTTATTTTAATTTCCCATGATTGGCGCAGCATTAAGGCTACCCTTTTATCATAAAGCGGCTCACTTTCTTTTACAATTAGATTTTTTAGATTACCTTCGAAAGCCAAATTTTGATCCTAAGGAAACTGGTCAAACTAGAATCGACTATACATAGGGTTGATTAAATCTGAATATTTTATTTTTATTATAACTAAGCTTAAATAAATCTAAATCATTTTAATAATAAAATTGTTTTAGAATCAAACGCTTCTAACTTCTTTCTAAACAGAAAATCTAAAAGAATACAAAAATGTTGTAGTATTTTTAATTGCTGGGTTTGAATTTAAGCAGGAAAATTCTTTTCTCAAAAGTCATTCGGTCGAAAGGCAATTGTTTTTTCACGGACAATTAACATCGAATAATTGTTTACTCGAAACGCTTTATTTATTTATTGAAAAAACTTTCCTTCCACGCTTAGCAATTGTTTATCTAATTTCTTATTGTTTTAACTGTTAATTGAAAGTATTTTAGTCAGTATGCTCTTGGTAAGCGACATTTGTTGAGACTAATTTTGCTAATTGTGTGGCAGGATTTCTTTTATATTATGATAATGAGTTGTAACCACCACCCATAGAGTTTGGTACTGTAAGAAATATTAATACTAAATAAATAAAATATTAATCCGAGGACGCGTAAATTATAACTAAAAATTTATAACATAAATTCAGTTATGCTTACCCAGGTTTGAACCCGCTATCTTTTAGATTAATGAATTTATCGGCGAAATAGAGCAAGAACATTGGTAATGTTTTAAATTAGTTTTATTCAGAAATGAATACTTTTTAAATGTACAAAGTCTTACTTAATTATCTAAACAGGTACACTTATATATACATGTATATCCATGTGGCCGTATCAGAAAAAAGCAAGTTTTATCTGACGCGTATCAGGACTGTTCCATAATCGTGCAAAAATACAAAACTCGTGACTTCTAAAGAATTTAAAGATTACAGTGAACACGGACCCAAATTACCTTTAAAAACTTTTTTTATGAACTAAGATATAAATGTAATTACTTTTAGGAAGTCAGGGGAGACGTGACTTGCATAACTTAGTTATTTTGTTCTTAGGATTTTATATAACACAGTGGTAAGGAAACATTAAAAAGTGATTAGCTTATATATTGAAAAATATGCTATACATTGAAAATATGCTAAAGAAAATGGCAATTCATATGATATTCGTATTGCTTGTAACCATTTGAATCTTTCTTTAGTCGAATGAAGAGTAATTTTTTGTACACATAATATGTCACAATATATTTTGAGTCTCGTTCTTGTTCTTTTAAAATTTCTAAAAATGTATACAACAATTTTCGATAGGAACGTATCATTACATAGACATGTACAAATTACCAATGAAATTTAAGTGTGCGATAATATTAAAAAAATATAACATGCCCTGACATTTGAGAATTTTTTTTTAATACAAGCTTTAATGAAAATTACAGATGCTAATACCAAATAATAATATTGCCACAAGGCCAGTTGCATGAATGGCAGAAACCCCGTCCTTGTCATTAATTTATCGCAAATGTTTGAGATGGACTTGTTGCAAGACAACCATCATAATATTATAATCTTCTATATAAAATAAGCTATATAAATGTAAGTACCTAATATATATATATTATAAAAATTCAACTCCGATAAGGCAGTCCAAACCGCCTTCAAAGAGTTTATTGATTCTCGCCCCCATGGTTTTTTTAGTAAAGGGATCAATGAACTACCTATGCGATGGCAAAAGTGCATAGATAACAACGGTGCATACTTTGATTAATTAAATATATTTTACAAAAAAAAAAAAACTTTTTGTTCCTCCCGTACATAATTTGCATTTGAGTTCCTTTTACACAGTAGGTTAGCACTAATGAAGAATTTTTGATAATTTAACCCCTAAGGTAGGTTCATAAAGATGATGAAATTTTGTTTCAAAATCCTTCATTTTTGAAGAAAGCGCAATGAAAATCAGTATTTGGCAATTCTGAATTGTGCGAGCGTGGCTGCGGTTAAATCACTAATATAATATATCATGGTATGAGCACGTAATACGATGAAGGTTATATTAAAGGAAAAATGGTTTGTAATATTACAGCTATAAGGCAAGAGGATGATTATAAATAACTACGGATGGTCTGTATGCGGAATGGAAGAATAAGGATATTACATAGATAAAGAGTAATGGAAGAAGACGAATAATAATCTGCAATGTAGTGTAATTTGGTAAGAACTCACTTTGTATCTCAATTTTAAGATACTCTATATTGACACTTGTATGTTTTAAATATTATAATCCTTATAGTCAATGCATAAAACATTTAAATATTTCACGAATATTATTAAGGTCAAGCTAATATAGATAAATGAAAACCACAAGTTAAAATTAAAACGAAATCCTATGTATTTTATTTTTGCTGAAAGATTCGACAAGAAATGTTTCATTCCATCCATGTTAGGTGATTCGAAGACATATGACATCAAATAGAAAGAGATTTGCTGTTTTATATAATTGTATCTTATGCCTTATTAAATGTTCAATATCGAAGCTTCGATCAATCGAAAAAATTCAATAAAACTAATATAAAATTCCATTACCGAAACAAACTGACAAACTCGACAGTTGCTGGAATTTAATACAAAGAGAATGCGCTATAAGGAACGTCGACTACTGAATAAAATTTAACTTTAGAATTGCAAAGATCGTTATATTAAAAATGATCTTTAAGACATCATACCAAAATGTATACCAACTTTTACAAATGCATTAAAGCTTTAAGGTTGAAAATTTTATAAGTTATAACGGTGATTCTCCATTTAAACTATAGTGCGCAGTTTGTGCGCAAATATAAGTGCACATTCTATTCCTTAACCTTCATTATGCGATGGGAAGAGAAATCCGAATCAACGACTTACCGTGCTTTCCAAGGCACGGGAGTGTCAATAATGACAATTCCGAGATAGATGACAATTTTTCGTCAATAAATCCCAATTCAATTTTTAGTATCCTTCTTAGTTTTTAGTCAAAATAATATATACTGTAAGGCTTATAAATTTGTAACTTCTAAAAATATTTTGTGATTGTACTTGTGTTTTTCATAGACTCCTTCAAAAACATCTGTCTTGTTAGCGTTATCCATGCAGTGGCAATATACCTTATAAATACTTCGCCCCACCGTACGATATCACGACAGGAGACGATACTGATCCTTATACTCTTGTGAATTCTTATATAAAAATAATTGTATTTTGTCGTATTATATGCACAACTACGCAAATAAATTACTTTAATTTTCTTTATTTATGAAATAACATCATCTTCATATTTATAATTCGATAAAATCTGACCCTTCTAAGGAACATTAAGATTAAATGTGTAAGCCTTTCCGCTAAGGAAGAAGACCTTATGAATCGTAATTTGAAGTAACACGTCCAGCCGTCTCATCGCTCTGGATTTGTAGAGCCCATTTCCTGAAACGTTCCGATGTTGGGATACAACGTGCGTTGTATAAAAAGTGATTTATCATGTCTAGGGTTATTACAGTATTTATTTGTAAATATAGAAAAAACTATAGAGAACAAAGTTCGGTTTCGGGATTGAATTTTACTTAATTGAAATATGAATATTTTGAGGTTTGATCAATTGCTATCATCAGTCATTTTGTTGAAAAACCTCAATCCCTTTTATTGCTATATCATGGTAATTTTATTAATTACCTAGTATTCATATGAAAATGAAAATTTTGATAACCATTAACTTTAACGATATTTATTAAAAAAACAAAATATTTTTTTGCAAAAATCACAAATTTGTTAAAAACACAAAACTTTGGAATAAAAAATAGCAATTTGTGTTGTTACAAGTTTTGCTAATATGAGAAATAAACATCTTTATTTTATTCAATAATAATCGTATATGTCTCATTAATATGAAATATATACATATTATACTTAGTTCAAGAAGGCAGTCGAGCCAATAGCTACCTGGTACTCGCCTTTTCCGTGATCTCATCAACTAGAGTTACAGGATTCGACATTAATGAGAAAGCAGGCCAATTTAGGTATTCAAATTCACTGCTTTCCATTCTTAGTATGTGAGGGATTTAGAAAAGTTACTCTAAAGAAAGCTCACTGCACACTATAAAGGTGATAGTATCAGCTATTTACCAATCGACTCATTCATTTTTCGCAAGATCAGTTATTTTTTTTTTTTTATTGTATGGGAAGGACGAGCATATGGGCCACCTGATGGTAAGTGGTCACCAACGTCCAAAGACAATGGCATTGTACATTTCTTTATGCGCCACCACCCTTGGGAACTAAGATGTTATGTTCTTTGTGCCTGTACATACACTGGCTCACTCACCATTCAAACCGGAACACAACAATACCAAGTACTACTGTTTTGCGGTAGAATATCTGATGAGTGGGTGGTACCTACCCAGACGAGCTTGCACAAAGCTCTACCACTGAGTTCAAAGGGAGGTATTTTATATTTTACGACCATTGGCTACTTATATAAAACATAATTATAATTATATTCTGTTGATTAATTTTGATTTTGCCTAAGTAGTCTCTTGCAAGCACTTTTAAAATGTCATTTTACATGATTTTTTCTACCAAGAAGAATCAGCAAGAACCTCAGTAGTCTTTTTAGTAGTTAGATTTTTTCAACAGTTATGTTATATTGGTAATTAAAAACAATCGATTTTTTTATTTTATTTATTGAAACCATTTCCTTCTATAAAACTCAACCATATGCTATAGAATTGTACAAATATTATATTATTCTATGCTTACCTAAATATATATTGCACCCATTAAATAACAAGTTATTGAATTTTTGGCTTCGTTTAAGACCGTTTAGTTATTTAAGCTTGAATTTATGATAAAATGCTTTTACAACAGAACCGTTAAATTTTTTGTGATAAAAAAAGTTTTAGAACAAAGTGGAGAACAGGCATAATTATTTGAAAAATACTAACATTTATATTAATGAGTATCAACTTCATAATACAATTGATCACTAAAAGTTTAAAAAATCTTAAGGCACCTTGTAATCAAATAGATAATGTATTCTTTAAATGCCATTGGAAATATATCTTTATTTTTGTAAAATATTTTTTCAAACTTTTCTTACCTCTAGCTCTGATTGAAACATAAGTTTTTAAAACTTGCCGTTGACATTATTTCGACGCGATTTAACGATATTGATTTACCAAATATAACGTATATTCCTCAATAGATGGAGTACTATCTAGTGTTTAATAATAACACAAAAATATTCATAGTCTTCCCAAAATATGTCGGACACTCCTAAATCTGTTACGTGAGTAATCATAAATACAACCCTAGTAACATTATAAGCACCTTAAATTATATTTAATAATAATAATATTTGAGTTAAATCTGACGTTTAACAGAGTGGACCTATATCGTGAGCTCCCGATAATTTAATTGCAAAACCATTAAATAACAAGCCTAATTGCAACAAACGTACTTTTCGCAAAAAGTGTGGACGCATTGAAGTGTAGTGTATATACATTTTTCCACCTACATTTATAAACATGCTGTTAAATTAGTAAATAATTATTCAGTGTGATAGTTAATAAAAATTAAAGTGGGTAGTGGAAAATAACTCATAAAGTAATAATCAACGCTCTTTGTTTGAATAATTCACAAGCATAAACCGAACCACTAATTTGACATTAATCATTAATATACTGTTGGAATAGTGGTGTTAGCACCTGCCTACACTCAGAACATCTATCGGAACCAAGATCGATTCCCACCGCGGGCGAAGAACTTTTTCTATCATTATTTCATTTTAACTACAATAAAATTAATTTATAACAAGTAAAATAGTAACATAATGGTTGGAACGTGCGAAGCATGCCAAGCCCACATCAGCGTTACAATGAAACGTATAAAATGCAGTCAGTGCGGTCGCATATATCATTCTGAGTGCGTAAGGTTTAGCGGAGACTCGGTCTCTGCAAGAATTCAATGGAAATGCCCAAAATGTGTAGCGACCGTCCGTAAAGGTGGGGACAATAGTAACACACCGGTACGAATTGAAAAATCAAGTAAACCCCAGCGCTCAGTCGACACCGATCCCATTGCGGTTCTACCGGATCACGTGAATTTAATCAACCGATTCGAAGGAGTTCTCGACGCTAAGCTTAAAACGATTAAACATGAAATCGTAGAGGAACTAAAGGATACTATCATCACAGAATTAAAAAGTGAAATAATCTCGTTGTCTTCGGAATTCTCTCAACTGCAAGCCTCCTACTGTCAACTTCAAACTGAAAATGACAGTCTAAAAAACGAAGTATGTGTGCTCCAAAATCAAATTTCTCTCTGCGAAGATCAGTTATCAGAATTACGTTCTCAATTTGGTAAACAACAACAACAGGCAAGAATTAATAACCTAGAAATTGTAGGACTGCCACAAATGAACAGTGAAAATACAATTGATCTTATAAGGAACATCGCTAAATACGCTGGAGTTGAATTGAACCACGACGACATCGAATTTGCGCACCGAATCCAGCCGCAAAAAACCATAGCCGGACGACCAAAATCTATTGTAGTCAAACTAAAAGACAGGTTGTGTAAGGATAAAATACTCTCAGGACTGAAAAGGAAGAAAGGCATTTGCACAAAGGACATAGGTATTGAAGGCGCAGAAAAGAGATTTTTCGTCAATGAACATCTAACCCCTGAAAACAAACAATTACTAAAAACAATTAAAATAGCGGCGCGTGAAAAAGCTTACAAGTTTGTTTGGGTTAGGAACTGCAATATTTTTTTAAGGAAAAACGAAGAGTCACCAGCATTAAGTATACGCTCAGAGAAAGACTTAGACAAGATAAAATAATAATTGATCTTATATTGCCATTATTTTTTTATTCTACTACGGATTTCACTGAATATATTATTAAATTGTTGACGTCTTTATACATGTTCTGGAAATATTCACAATACACGCACTACATACACATTTACCATTCACCTGAATACTCATATAGCAAATTCCATGCATTTAAACGACGCTACACAAACTTAAATAAACAAAATAGTAACTCAGCCATACCAATATCATTCCAATTCTCATACAGTACATTGGTACATTGTTACGGAATCAGTCAAAAACTACATTCTATTAAATTTAATAAAATATGTCAGCTTAATATTTTGGTACTTATTACGGATACTATCAGGCGCTAATCCCTTAGAAATATTTTATCAAAACGTACGTGGTTTATGTACTAAAACTAATGAACTTAGACAAAATATTCTTAATCATAACTTCGATTTAATTTTAATTACTGAGTCATGGTTGACAAATGGTATCTTTGACTGCGAAATCTGCGACAGCAGATACGATATCCTAAGATGCGATCGAAATATTGAAACTTCCATAAAAAGAAAGGGTGGTGGTGTACTTCTATGTGCCCTAAAGAAATTACACATCCAACACCGTAGTGAATGGGCTTGTCATGGAGTCGAATCCCTTTGGGTAACTATACCTAGTGAACATTTGAAAAATCAAGGACATCGAAACATTCATATTGGGTTAATCTACACGCCTCCAGATGACCTATTATCATCTCGCCTTGAATCAATAACATCCCGTCTAGCTGAAATCACTTCCAAGCAACCAAATGACTACATCATTCTAGCTGGTGACTTCAACCTACCGAATGTTAAATGGTCAGATAGTGGACCTATAATACAAAAACAAGGACCAGCCAATTTACAAAACGCTACGGAGAATTTTATTGACATATGCAATCTTTCTGATTTGAAACAACATAATACAGTTGTCAATAATAAAGACAGAACCTTGGATCTGATATTTAGCAACATAAATTTTGAGGTTTATCACTGCCCATGCCCATTCGTCTTAGAGGACCCGTATCATCCATGTCATCAATTCAATCTCGCCAACCTGCAGATTCGTAACTTGCGCAAAAAACCTGTCATAAAACCTAATTTTTTCAAGGGTGATTATGCAAAAATAAATGAACATCTATCTAGGACTAATTGGTTCGACATATTAAAAGCAGATTCAATGGTCGGAGTTATCGACACGTTTTACGCAATTTTAAGAGACGCTATTAAAAATTTCGTTCCAATAGAAACGAAATTCAAGAATAACTTTCCAGTGTGGTACTCCAAACCATTAATCCATGTAGTAAAAGAAAAGTTACAAAAGCACAAACTATGGAAAGTGGGGAAAAACCCTCGAGATTACGATGAGTTTGCTATATTAAGGACGAGACAAAAACATCTCCAGAGTAGATGCTATGCTGCATACACTCAACGTATGCAAACCTTCATACTCAAGGACCCTAAACAACTTTTTTCATTTACTAAATCATTGAGAAGCAACGAAAACGAATACCCTACAAAACTTACTCTAGGAGATACTATATACACTGATGAACCTTCGATGTGTAGAGGATTCAGTGAGTATTTCGAGAGTGTTTTTATAAAACCTGCTAAGAATTACGACGTAACAAATCACCCTAGAATATCTCAGAATGGATCCATTAGCAAAATCATTATCGAAGAAGAAGAAGTTTACAATTTGCTCAAAACGCTTAGGACTGATAAAGGGCCAGGTAGTGACGGCATTCCACCATTCTTTCTATCCAAGTGTGCTAAAAACCTAGCTAAACCACTTTCAATTATTTTTAACCTTTCTGTTAATGTGTTTTGTACTTTTCCCGACGTATGGAAAGAAGCTCTTATAGTACCAATCCACAAAAGTGGTTCTAAAACAAAAATTGAAAATTACCGACCGATTTCTATCCTGAACGCAATAAGCAAGCTGTTCGAAAAAGTGGTTTACAGACAAATATGCCCCATTATTACAAGGTCCATTCCCTACGAACAACACGGTTTTATGAAGAATCGCTCAACGGTCTCCAATTTGGCCATCTTCATAGACTTTATACTGCAAAGTATGGATGAACGATGCCAAGTAGATGTCATCTACACAGATTTTGAAAAAGCGTTCGACCGCGTAGATCACGTGATATTACTTCATAAACTTAATACTCTTGGGATAAACGGAAACTTGCTTCGATGGTTGACATCTTATATAAAAAATCGTATGCAGGCAGTAGTAACAGGCAGTGCAAGAAGTGATTTTGTATTCATATCATCAGGGGTCCCTCAAGGATCCATTTTGGGGCCCCTTCTATACAATGCATATCTTTTTGACATCGGCAATTGTTTCAAACATTCACACTATTTGATGTTCGCTGACGATAAAAAAGTCTACTTTAAAATAAGATCATTCGAGGATTGCCTTAAATTACAAGATAATTTAAATGCCCTGACAGAATACTACGCGAAAAACAGAATTACAGTAAACGTTAAGAAATGTCATCATATAACTCTGACTCGTAAAAAAACAAAAATTAATTTCGACTATAAAATCAATGACGCGACCATTGCTAAAAAATCCACCGTTACAGATCTAGGCATTAAAATTGACACTAAAGTTTCAATGATTGAACACATTGACGCAGTAACAAATAGGGCGTATAAACAACTTGGTTTTATTAAGCGAGCAACGCAATCATTTAATAATATCGAATGCATAAAAATACTCTACTTTGCATACGTTCGAAGTATCTTGGAATATGCAAGTAGTATATGGTCACCTCTGTATAAAAATCATATTCAGAGACTCGAATCTATACAATATAAATTTCTCAAATACTTAGCGTACAAAGATTTTAAAAAAATTGACAGTTATGAAGAAGCCTGTATTTATTATAAACTAGATTCGCTAGAGCAAAGACGAAATCAAAAGGATATGCTGCTACTACAAGCAATTTTAACTGGTATGATGGATTGCCCCAGTTTGGTGTCAGCATTCTCTCTAAATGCCTCCTCATTTAGATCGCGTAACCCCCACCTACTAGTTGTTCCAAAATGTAACACAAATTATGCAAAAAGCTCTATAAGTGTACGTCTAGCACGAACATACAACAAATTATTTTCTCATTTAGACCTGTTTCACTTATCTAAAAAACAATTGAGGAAACAAATAACACTATCTTACCGCCAAAAATAAACACGCACACACACTCACCCACACGCACACACACACACACAAAGACAAACACACAAACACACACAAACACATACACACAGAAACACACACACACGCTTGCACAAACACACATACAAATACCCATACACTTGTGAATATTCTCTTGTCACAAACGTCAACAATTTTCTTTAGACCTACTTTCTTTTTGTTATCCACTTTGTTAAATATATTATATTAAACACTTTATATTGTAATCTTTGTGGCCATAGTCTTCATGAAATTTAAAAAACTGTACAAATATAATCTGTATACGCTGTTGATTACAAATAAATAAATAAATAAATAAATAAATAAATAAATAAATATTGTAAGAATGTTCCAATAGGGTTTTTGTTACGTCGTCCTTAATACAGTAGAACATAAAATAAAATGTATATTTAATTAAATTAAATAAAATAAATAAATAAATAAAATGTCTGTACATTCAATATTAAATAAGCCTTGTTTTGCTTTATTTAGTGAAAGCTCATCTGTATATGATTTTGTTTTACCTTTTTTTATATTATTTTTGATGTATCTGTTTTAATTATATAATTATGTTAGTTTGTCTATATGTGATGTTATTACGTTTGTTAGTTTAAGCAGTACTCAAATAAGCTGACAGGACTTATAGGTGTCAAGAATAAAAATAAGCATTAATATGTAAATGTTAATAAATTAATAAATATGTTTATAGGGCTTACAAATATAATTATCATCCCATAGTCGATACGATTGTGTTTTGTTATATGAATGATATTGAGAAAACAAAAGATTAACGCCTTCGCTTTCAATACTGAAAGGAAAACTAGTTCATTTCGCCCAACGAAATTCATTAAGCGCAACGGTTGGAATTCTGATTCAGTGAGAAAACAAAAAGTGATAAAAGAGGGGAGATCGGCTGGAATAGAACAAGTGAATCTTAAGTAAAACGTAGATTGAAAAAAGCAAGCTTGTGACTTTTCAAGAGCTTAAGTACCTGTAAGTAATTAAAAGCAAAAGCAACATAGTATGTTTTGCTATTAAGAAAAAGACTACGTATAATTTCAAAGGAATATAATGAAATTTATTGGTGGTAGAGCTTTGTCCTTGGTGGTAGAGCTTTGTGCAAGCTCGTCTGGGTAGGTACCACCCACTCATCAGATATTCTACCGCAAAACAGTAGTACTTGGTATTGTTGTGTTCCGGTTTGAATGGTGAGTGAGCCAGTGTAATTACAGGCACAAGGGACATAACATCTTAGTTCCCAAGGTTGGTGGCGCATTGGCGGTTAACATTTCTTACAATGCCAATGTCTATGGGCGTTGGTGACCACTTACCATCAGGTGGCCCATATGCTAGTCCGCCAACCAATGCAAAAAAAAAAAAAAAAAAAAAATTCAATTGATCATCATAAAATCAATACGTGTTGTATGCTTATGCATGTAGCATTTCATTTTAGAATATCCCTCAATTATAATTCTATTTTTATTGGGAAATATATTATCTTAATAAAATTCAAAAAGCAATTATTTTTACACTCTTTGAGTAGTCACGCTTTAGCCCAAAATAGATCTCCTATTATTCTACTGATTATGTTTTTTATCAAAAATGTAATTAAAGTGCCATGTATACATGTGTTTGGTATTCGTGATTATAACATTGCTTTTAATTATGAAATAGGCAGGACTGATAGGGACAACTGAGTAGTCATCATCACTCAAAGACACCTGGAGATTTAAGAAATATTAGCCAATCGCTGCGTCACTAACTTTGGGATAAATACCACCATGTTGAATAGGGTAACATAGCAGTGTCATCGTTTTCTCTTTACCACTTCGGAAAAGAACCATCGGCAAATTGTTTCTAAAATGACTAAACTAGAGGACAATTTCACTAATATAAAACATGGTAGTATATGTTAGGGAATCAATAAAATGTAGTGTTTATGAACCGGAAACTTTAATTGACTGTAACTGCCTTGTAGTTAATATGGAAGATAAAATATCAATCATTTGTTTGTATAGATCACCAAGTTTTCAAAACCTAACAAATTTTCTAGACTCCATGGATAGGCTCTTACAGTCAATTAATACTGTAAACATTATACTTACAGGAGATGTTAACATTGATACCCTTAATCTTAATTCTAATGATACTAACGATTATTTGGAATTATTGGCTTCACATGGCCTTATACAGGGCATTAATGTGGCTACACGTACATCATCTAATACTTGTCTCGATCATTTCATGGCAAAATGCCACTTCTCATGGCAAACTATCGTTTTTAAAGAAACAAATTTAACAGATCATTCGCCCATTTTATTTTATTCAAGCATGGTAGACTACAGAGAGTTAGATAATAAACCTCAGATTAAGGTCAATGTTGATTATATAGCTATACGATCCTATCTAAAAGATTGTTCATGGGATGATTATTACCAAAGTCTTGATGTAAACTGGTGTGCTAACTTTCTAATAAATCGAATACAATACACGTTAAAAACATATACGGTTTATAAAAAAGTTGCTAAACGGAAAAAACCCCTCAAGCCCTGGATTACCCTGGGAGTAATTAGGTCATTGCGTAAAAGAGACAGAATACATAAGCAGTTTAAAAAACACAATAGTGATCATTTCAAAACACTATACATAACTTATCGAAACTGGTGCACTAAAATCGTGAAATCACTTAAACAAGAATACTATCAATTACAGTTGCAAAAAAATACTAAAAATAAAAAAGAAACTTGGCGAATCATCAAAGAAATTGGTAATTTAAATAATCAAACAAAAACATCATCTGATCTGCTTAAAATTAAGGACAACTATACAGACTCGCTTAATGAAGTAAATAACTATTTTACTTCTATAGGATATAACTTGGCAAACAATACACTTAATAAGCTAAATAAAACTGAGACTGAATTAGCAACTAATGTTCAAACTAACAGTGACAATATATCGCAATCAATGTCACTTTTCTTGACGGATGTATATGAAGTTAGTTCAGTAATTTCGAACCTAAAGTCTAGATGTGCAACTGGCTGGGACAATACAACTAATGATTATTTTAAAAAATTAAAAGATATACTTACTGAGCCTATTGTACATCTATGTAATATTAGCTTCACAAATGGCGTTTTCCCTGACTTGTGTAAAAAAGCAATCGTATCTCCTATCTTTAAAACAGGTGCTACCAATGCCCCCTCCAATTATAGACCAATATCATTGCTCTCAACCTTGTCAAAAATCATTGAAAAATTAGTAAACAAGCGTTTAACAAAATATCTAGAGTCAAAAAATCTGCTGGCAAGCAATCAATATGGATTTAGGCCTCAAACTTCTACTGAAGATGCAGTGATGGAATTAACTTCAAAAATAATTAACCATCTTGATATGAGAAAGAGGTGTATTGGGGTATTCTTAGACCTACAGAAAGCATTCGACACAGTTTCAGTGCCTATTTTATTGAGTCGCCTTGAAAAGCTAGGTATTCGTGGAGTGGCACTAAATTGGTTCAAAGATTATCTAAATAATCGTAGTCAGATTGTTAGGGTGAATGGAATAACGAGTGATTCTATGTCCTGTAATTACGGTATTCCTCAGGGCAGTACCTTGGGCCCAACGCTATTTCTATCGTATATTAATGAACTATGTAAAATCAACTTAAATAATGGCGAATTAATAATGTTTGCTGACGACACCGTCCTAATCTTTCATGGATCAACTTGGGAAGATGTCAAAAGAACTGCTGAAAAAGGTTTATCCAAGGTTACTGCATGGCTAGAAAATTCATTATTATCCCTTAATATAAATAAAACGAAATATATATGTTTTTCTATAAACGAACTTGGTAGCCCAAACACTTCATTCACATTGAATACACACACATTTCCTTGTAATCTTCACCCTGACACTCCACCTAATTGCAACTGCCCCTCTTTAAGCCGCGTTAAAACCATCAAATATCTTGGTATCATGATTGATGAACATTTAAAATGGGATTCGCATATATCTCTTATCTGTAGTCGTATAAGAAAACTAATTTTTGTCTTTAGAAACCTACGCACAGTAGCTAATTTTACCTTACTTATTAGAACATACAAAGCACTGGGAGAATCACTATTAAGTTATTGCATATGTGCTTGGGGAGGTGTTGCACAAGTGCATTTAACCAGACTAGAAAGAGCTCAGAGAGCAGTATTAAAGGTACTTTTGGCACTTCCAATTCGCCACCCAACCACATTATTGTATGATACAACTCAAGTATTGAATGTCCGTAAGCTATTCATATACCAAATAACGCGCAGATTCCATAGCAGTGAAGGTTTAATAACACAGATTAATGATAAAAGACTAAATAAATGTCCTGTTCCATTTTTTAGGACAAGATTTGCCCAAAGATCCTATAATTACCTAGCTCCTAGAATATATAACATATTGCATGCCAAGCTTAACATTAGGAAATACACAAACAGACAATTAAAGCAATTCATCTTTAAGTACCTTTTGGATTTAAATGACACAAATGTAAACAGTTTATTTACACCTTTAAAATTGAATTAAATGCAACACACATACACACACACACAAACACACACACACACACACACACATGCACACACACACGTGCACACACACGTACCAACACTAACATAAGCATGGACGTCTTATTTACTTTATTTTATATTTTGTATTATTGCTTAGATCCCACCTTATACATTTATTTTTATTTTTTGTTCATATAAACGGGAGTGGAGGCCTGGTGTCTTGTAGAACAGTTTATCTATTGCAAGTACCAGTCTTCACATTAATTAGCTGTTATGTAAATGTTACATTTTACTTTGTAAACTTTTTGTGAAGAAAATAAATAAATATATTATTATTATTATTATTATTATTTATTAACGTTCTCGATTCGATATCGATGCATCTTCGACTATTCCTCATTAAACCGAATCGGTATCATGTTACCATATAAAAAAGCCAAAAAAACCAAGTCAAGTCAAACTTAATTGTTAACTTTGACGTTCCATCAAGGACGAATCGATTAGCAACTGGATCGTTGTATTAGTAGAATAGGGAAAAAGCTAAACGTCGACGATTATGTTTCGATTCGATTTCGATAATGTGACAAATATGTTAGTAGAATTGGCCCCTAGATATATTACGCAATTTGAACTGATATTATTTCAACAATTCCACTTCACTATTATTGTGGATTAAGTAATCGAATATCGAATACAATTTGAATATTTCGTCGTATAAATTGCTTACCATTATTATTAATTTCTGTCAACTTTAAGAGCTTTGTATTTATAAAATTTCCTTTTAGATCTCATGGAAAATTAATGATACAACCACACGTTGTTTAGTAATATGCGTACAAAAGTTATTTATATATTGCAACAATTATATAAATAATGGTTGTTTTATAACGCGATGAAAATCGTGACCCTTAAATTCTTCTTTCCATTGTTCAAACATAACGTAGTATTTACTTTTGAGTGTTGTTTATTAATACAACGATATATTCATTAGATAAAACAAACAGTAGCACTTTAAAATACTTAAATAGCGATCATACCTAACGAGAGTCATTCACCCGTCCTTGATAATTTCGTATGTATCTTGTTTAAATTGATTAAACAAGAAATGTGTGTTTTGCTTGGTATTTGTGACTTAATATAACCTACTTTTCGAGTAAGTAAATGTGTTTTTTTTTATTGTATAGGTTGGCGGACGAGCAAATGGGCCACCTGATAGTAAGTGGTCACCAACGCCCATAGACATTGGCATTGAAATAAATGTTAACCGCCGCTTACCGCTACCGCCAATGCGCAATAAACCTTGGGAACTAAGATGTTATGTCCCTTGTGCTTTACACTGGCTCACTCACCCTTCAAACCAGTACACAACAATACAAAGTACTGCTGTTTTGCGGTAGAATATGTGATGAGTGGGTGGTACCTACCCAGACGAGCTTGCACAAAACCCCACCACCGACTAAATTAATTTCTACATTAAGAATAATAAAGTTGCATATGGCTATGCAGTCGTAAATTAAAACGAGCTGGTTGACATGGTTGGTAGATCCTTGCCTTTCATGCCGCAGATCGTGGGTTCGATTCCCACCCAAGACAGATATTTCTGTGCATGAACATGTCTGTTTGTCCTGAGTCTGAGTGTAATTATCTATAGAAGTATGTATTTACAAAAGAAAAGTATATCAGTCGTCTGCTTTCCATAATACGAGCTCTGCTTAGTTTGGGACCAAATGGCCTTGTGTAAATAATTTCCCAGGATATTATTATTTATTAATATTAAAGGGAAAGGTAATTATATAAAAGTATCCATCATCATTATAATCATATTCATCAACCTTTCGTCGTCTACTGTTGGACATAGGCCTCTCCAATGGCATGCCACTGAGCTCCATCTGTAGCTCTCAATGTCCATCCGCTGCCAGCCACTTGCTTAAAGTAGTCATCAATTTAAATTTTAAATTAATAACGGTTTTTAGATACGGAATATGTAGAAATCAAATAAACAATTTTCTGTACGTTAGCTAATAAATTGCGTGTTTATTTGACCGCATTGAGTTACGAGTGATCATTGATTACAGTAATTGTTTTAAAACCAAATATCAAATTGAATAATGTTTGTTTAACGTAAATTATTAATGCGGTAAATTAGAACTTTAGAATTGTTTGATATGTGAATTAAATGACAATACATGGACATGGCCAATTGCTCTATGGCGCTTTGCATATGTATCGAATTTAATTCACAGCCAATGAGTTGTGGTGTTTTATTTTCGTGAATATTGGGTAATTATTGGATATTGTCGAATTTCACTTCAACATAACAGCATCGTTCTTTTCAACAAATATTAAATTCCTCACACCTAGTAATATTATAATTGTTTTTGCATATTTTTTATCACAACAAATAATTATAAAATTTCAAACCTATACCAGACATACCAGACAGCATGCAGTTTTATAAATAACTTTTTGATTGCAACGCTAATAACAATTACTATCACACGGATCAAATGAGCATTTGATTGTCTGCTGTCTATTTCATATTTAAGAACTACCGTAAATTATTCAAGGTCAATTGAAAAGAACCTATACATTATTTTAAAGTTTTTCTAAAAAGAACAATGCTAGAAATGTGTGTGGTTCACCATTATATTCCAAGTTGAAATTTCAACACCCACTAGAAGCTCAGCTCGTTAGGGGTAACTGGCTCAACGCCAGATCTACAAGCATATTGACAAATGACGATACACCTCGCCAGAGGAGTTAGTGATCCTTAACCGATTTATTTGTTCTGATTTAGGAAACAATACGTTATCCCTATGCGATCAGATAAGTTGGAGCTTAGGTAAGGGATGAGTCTAGTAATGTACGGTTCATCCAGTAAATATTCGAGTGAGAAGGCAGCTGCCTAGCCAGTTCGTTATTTACGATATCGAAACTGAACCAGTTTTATCCTGTTAAAAAGGAAAATTAAGTTCGTTAAAGGTAGATTTAATTTATTATTATTACGAGTCAATTGGCTCTGAAAGTATGTAGTCACATTATCAATTATGTATTAAGAAGCGACAGTCAACATTTTATATTCTTTAAATTTGTTACTTAATGAATCTTATGTCTCCATGTTATACATATATTGGGTCGATAGCCGTCTTCTAGAGCATAAGATTCGTATTGATATCGGATGCATCCCAAAATAGAAACTAAAATCAAGTAAAATAAACAAGGACAGCCGTAACCACATCTGTCAAAAACTGCGATAATGATGCAGAGCTTAGTCTACCGATCCATTAACCCTTAATTAGGCGCATTAAGAAAAGCACACAATTAGTCGCATGGGGTCACATCTGACCCCAAAGTTATAAATAAAAATGTATGTAATATCCAAAATAATTAAATGGTTTATTGAAATCATATATAAAAAATAAAAACATAACTTACTCTTAAAATAACTAATAAAATAAAGTAAATTCTAATAGCTTCTAAAATTATTAATTTTTGGCATAGATCAAAAATAAAAATAAAATAAACATGATTTGTCATCAGAATCACCTACTCGGCATCCAATGTAGTACACCTTAAAGTGCTGTTGGCAAACAAATTTACCACACTTATGGCATTTAGAAGCCACTTTTTTGTCGTCTTTTCTAGGGCATGACGAATAGCGAACACGCTTAGCATTCGATTGATGCATAAATTCCTGTATGTCGTGCACTTCACGAAGCCGCTATTTTGTCGAACAAGGGGTAGCAAGCTGTTTGTTGCGCCGTTTCTGGTGATCTTCTACCAGTTCTATTGCTAATTTTTTCAAAAAAATCCGCCTTACATTTATGCTACTCTTGTTAGTATTTGCTTTGAGTATGACGAATGCATTGATGCCAGATATATTGAGAAGATGATAAAATACTGCCAATGGACATCTTTCAGTCCTTCTCGCAACGTTATAATTAGCGACGACGACAGTCGACGCTCCTTTAGTAATATTATAATAGGTAACTATTTTTGGTTTTTGGGCGCTTCCTGTTGTTTCGTCAATAGAGTAATAATTATGCATGGTAGAAAGTAAAATAACAGCTTTCTTTGGCTTAGGGACATATAAGACCATAGTGATTTGATTATGAAATCCGAAAAGCGAAGTAAATTGCTCCCTAGTTCTGTTTGGCAAGAAATCAGAAGGAAGTCAATTTATATTCCGGTGTTAGTAACTCCTTGGCCAGTTTCATTAAAAAAAGAGAAAAATACATAAATTATATTATAAAAAACAATAATACACTATAATTAGTAAAAATAAATAAATGTATATGCATAAAAACACAAAGTTAAAAATTTACCTTTTGCCAAAAATGTTACGTAATTGGTCGCATGGGGTCGCAATGGTACGTAATTGGTAGCCATGCACGATTTGGGCACGCTCTGGTGGTCTGCTTGCTACTGATTTGCGTACCGCGCGGGGAAGTAGGAAATTAGAAAGAGCGCTGTCGCTTTCGAAACACTTAAACATTATTTTTTTCCATTAGAAATTGTCTTGACCCCATGCGCCTAATTAAGGCTTAATAAGAGGGCCCCATTGTGTCTCAGCGTATATAGTGAGTGATACCAAGAATTTTTGTAGTATCAATTAGGTCTAACGCGACCACATTTAGCAGTTAATCAGTTATTACACATTTAACATTGAACTATTTACACTAAGCCATGTATTTCTGAAAGAACATTGTGCCGCAGTGAAATTTTGCTTGACGTCTTTTTATGTGAAATTAATTTGTTCATCATCAGTCAGCTATATGCTTGCTAAGAATATATAATCGGTTCATTAAATATTAGTCGGTACGAAATTTATGAGCAGTTCGAATTGTCAACGATCAGATTCTCACCGACCGGCTTGATACTTTGGATCTGCGTAGAGATATCAGGTCACTCTGCTTCCTCTGTCGTACGTATCACGGGGGATGTTCGAAGGAGTTCTTTGGATTAGTACCGGCTGCTGAATTTCACCACCGGACATCGCGTCAGAATTCGACATTCTAACCTCACCATCCTATTCACCATCCATCCAATTCTATCCACTTCGATGTCTGGAAATCCACAACAGTGCGATTTTTAAGGCATTTCCTGCCTAACGAATTATGACATAGGAAGTTTCAAGAAAAGAGTTCTGTTGCTCTTTCCTTAAAGGTCGGCAACGCACCTGCAAGCCCTCGGATGTTGCAGGTGTCCATGGGTGGTAGTCACTTTCCATCAGGAAAGCTCCCTCTTAAAAAAATAATATAGGAATATAATAAACACAAATTAAGCACCTGAAAATTCGGCAGTGGCCTGGGTTTGAACCCGCGATTATTGATTCAGATTTACTAGTTCTAACTATTGGTCAAGCTCGGCTCTATAATATATATTTTGTATTAATCTTGTAAATTTCATTTATTAAGTATATATATATATATTGACTCATCACGATATCTCTGGAACCATAAGGCGTAGAGACTTGAAATTTTTTAGGAATATTCCTTTCGCCGAGTAGGGGTCAGCTAAGATAAGGATTTTGTTCAACTCTCATCCAAAACGGAATTATCACATATTTTATCATTCTCTAATGTAGGAGAGCCCATACCAAACATCAGTAACAGTTGCCGTAGTAACCGATTTCATGATATTTATATTGATAAACTAACTGTTGCCCGCGTCTTCGCTCGCGCGTAATCTATATCTATACTAATATTACTAGCTGTTGTCCGCGGCTTCGCCCGCGCTTAAATATAAGTAAAGGATAAATGTTTATTTCGAAGTCTGTCATTTTGAAGTAAGAGGCATGAAATGTCACTCTGGTAAGAAAAAGTTTAGTAAGGGTTTTTTTATTATTTTTAAATTGATGATTATTCTTACGAAACGCCGTAGCGTAGCTACCACTTTACGCCGATTTTAAGTGAGAGAGTGGTACTTCCGGCTGGGCGTGCCGACCCGTTCCGCTGCAACCCGAAGGTATGCAGCGTGGCACTATAAAAACCTACCTATTACATTACATACAGGTATAGTGCGTCTTTATCAAATCGCTAGGGCCTTGAAAAATCGCAAAACGGACAACCATCAATGACATCTGCCTGCATACGAGTCGCGTACCCGGCGATGAACCGATGACCGAATTCTTCTCCCACCACTCCCGCAGTGTACTGCTGCATAGTACCTCGCAGTCCCTTTGTCATTGTCGTAACTTTTAAAATATTTGTCCAAATGACATAGTGGAAAAGACAAAGTTTATTTACTTATCAGGAGTGATACCTTTTTTGGTTTTTTATTTTATTATTTTACTGTCAAGAATTAATTTGTTAATACAAAATGTGCAATTTGGAAATAAATATAAAATTTGATTGTATTTTCGATTCACTATTTTAGCGTTAATGGCTTATACATAAAAGATAAATATATGCTGTCGCGGACTTTTTTGTAGAACTATATAAGATATATATTTCCACTATCCATTATATTCGTGTAACTTTTACGGTTTTTGCAGCGCATAGGAGACATTTTCCGACTTACGTGACACTTATTGTTATATTTTGGTCAATTTACTCAATCGCTTTATAAATTATAGCCTATATGTTATTCTGATGTATGAGGTATATTATTGTAAAGTTTCATTAAAACCCATTCTATAGTTTTTGCGTGAAAGAGTAACAAACGTCCATATACAAACTTTCGCGTTTATTATATTAGTAAGAAGTAGGATTATTATAAGCCCGGTACTGAACACACATACACTGTACTGTATGGGCGAATAGATCGATTGGTGAATGTTTATATCTCATATTGATTAAAAAATCACGGGATAAAATCCTTATTTTACCCGCACGAAGTCGGGACGGGCAGCTAGTTTATTATAATTTACTATAATTTGTATTAAATTTTTAATTGTATTAAATTTAAATTTATTACGTAAGAAACGATGTAAATAAAATGGTGATATTGCCGACTTTTCAATTTATTCAACAAAGGCAATCTTAAAGTATTCTTTCTAATTTCATTCACACGGCACTCTTTGGGCTTAAAACTTTCGACTAAAGCCTTACTTTAAATTAACGTAACAAATACTTCGAACCAATTCTAAAGGTTACAACGACAATAGCAGTAATTATTTATATAAAGAATACAAAGTATATTCAAAGATAAATTCAATTTCCTCTTCGTATAAAAGTAAAAAGATTGTAATCGTGTCAAAAGCAAAGAAGAGTCAAAGGTAGAAACTTGACAAGACAAATAACTTTAAACAAATTTATATCATGAAGACGAAATCAATGTTAGATAGTAAGTAACTTAACAACTTAACTTTACAACGATAACTTCAAAAATAGATACTAATGTCATTATTTGATTGTTAAATTTTTTTTTTATCCATAAAAAATAGTAAAAGTTGTATTGCAATGAGAATAGGAAACAATCAAAACAAACCGTACTTTTCAATATTGCAAGTGTTTTGCTGATAACTCCGCTATATGATGCACTACACACAGTTCTTGAATAATATATCTTCAATTGTAATACAACAATATTTCACTTAACTACTTAAATCCACTTTAATTTTACTTCCAAAGTAACGAAAACAGTTTTGCCGACATTCAAGATTTTTTCGATGAACGAACAATTGTAATGACGGCACGACCAAGGATGTTCGCTAAACGAATGAATTTATACAGATAAAAAATATATTATTTTAGTTTTTTTTTTTAAATTGATATTTATTTACTTGTATGGAATATGAAATATTTGTAAAAAATATAGAAAGTTACCTAACGTTCGATAAAAATGTTATTATTTTAGACAGTAAGGACATAGCAACACTCAATTTATAGTTTTGAAAATAATACAAGAGTAAAGACATTCGTCTCTGATCTTTCGTATCATGTGCACGTGCTTATTCGGAATTATCGTAATAAAAGTATTTTATTACGACCTGGCTTTGTTTAAGCGGACTGTGATTGAAACCGATTTTGTATTAACAACCTTTTGCTTTTGCCTACTGACTTTCGATTTGCCTTCAACACGGACTAAGCTGATAATTGTTTTTTTGCGATCCATGTAACATATACCTGTTATAATTAATATAAAATTACGTTTAAAAGCAATAAAATATATCGTTCTATACTTTATCATTCATTCATCACCCATTCACTCAATAATTTTCTCCTCACTAGTCTAACTCAAATGCCATATCATTTCAAGGTCAAAGTTGTTTATTTACCTTTATTTTCACTTCCATTGGTATAGAGTATATTTGTTTTGACTGGGCTATGATAGATTTTCATGCGACTCATTCAGTCTTTCTCAAAATGTTTTCTTTCACAGCCGAACTAGAAATAAATCGAAAACACAAATTAAGCGATAATTCGACTCGCATTTTTGGTAAATATTTAAGTGCAAAAATGTTTTGATAGTAGAGATAAATCTTTATTCCTTATGATTATATCGTATTTATATGTGTACGTATGAATAAGTATGTATGGTATACTATATATATGTAAACGTATTATACATATTTATTAAAAAAAGTAAAATTGATACGTATACTCTTCACTTCTTTATTTATCTCATGTCCTTCACCAAAGGTTATCTGGAAGAGATCGCTCTTTTGTCGATAAGACCGCCTTTGGTGCATTAATAGGTTTTTATTTTTTTTTTATTTTGTGTTTATAACTGTATGTTTCTGTATTACTTTGGTCTACAATAAAGCATATTCAATTCTATTTTCTACCAGTTAACATTTATTGTTATAGAGACAAGAACGAATTCAATGTGCACATAGTTTGTCCATTGTTAATATACAAGAACACAACGACCAAATTATTCATTATCTTTTAATTTATTCATTTTTTTTTGACTGCCTCGTTGGTCTGGTGGTTAGAGATAAGGCCGCAGACCCGGTGGTCCTGGGTTCAATTCCCAGCTCGGGCCAATAAATGGTTATTGGGTTTTTCTGTCAGAAAATTCTCAGTAGCAGCCCGGAGTCTGGAAGTTGGAAGTGTATACACTCCCGTGCCTCGGAAAGCATGTAAAGCCGTTGGTCCTGCGCCTGAACTCTTTCCGGTCGTGTCGGATTACCGTCCCATCGGATTATGAGAGCTAGGGAATAGTGAGTGCACCTGTGTTTGCGCACACACTTGTGCACGATAATATCTCCTACGCAGCTGGCTAATCTCTCTTGAGATTGGCCGCCGTGACCGATATCGTTCTGGAGGACATTTTTATTATTATCTTTTAATTTTATATTAAAATGGCGTATTCCTTTTTATGTATAAAGGGAAAACAAATGACAGTTGTTATAATGCTTATCAAGCTATTTGACATATCGAAAACAAATGTGGATATAATAAATGATATGCGCTCACGGGCTCTTTGTGACCGTTAATAGAGGCGTTCCGCAAGGTTCTTCATTAGGACCAATTTTGTTCGCATTATACAGACTGCAATCTGTCTGTGCTGAATAAACGTTTTCTCATTCTTATTCTTAAAAATATTATACTTTAGTTAGTAGACTTTCATCTTCATACACAAAATATTCAAGTCAATTTGAAAACTATCTCTGACAAGCCTTACGCCACACGTAATACAAACACTACATTCGAAAGACTTCGAAATATATCTCCAATTGTAAGCATGAATAAATTTGGTTTTAAAATAATACTTCTAGAATAAGTATTTGGTTGACGATGAAGGAAAACATCGTGGAAAATTGCATGTGGCTGATTTCACTGAAATTCTACTACACGTGTGCTCCGAAAACCCGCATTGGAGCAGCGTGGTGGAATAAGCGCCATACCTTCTCCTCAAAAAAAAGGAGAAGTGGCCTCAGCCTAACAGTGGGACATTCGCAGACATATATGTAATAATAATAATAATATTATAAAGAGATTTGATTTTTATCTTTGTTTTGTTAATGGATAAACTAAAAAACTACTAAACCAATTTAATTTACAGAAAGCTACGCTATCTGCAAGTAATTGAAACTTTATTTACAAAAAAATGGATATAATATGCGAAAATTGCCATAGTATAAAACGAGGTATCAAAAAAAATCCTATGAAAGTCATTATTTTACGTGCACTGCAAAAACTATTCATGTCACTTAAAATTATGTATCACATGTTTACAGTACTCATCATTACCGATAAAATGGCAGGGCCTGTTGCCCAGATAAGTCAATAAAAACGCTGATAGAATCGAAAGATGATAACATTTGCATCATAATATTTATCCTTATGCAAATAAATAGTGAAGGTTGATTGTGTACATGTAAATTCCTCCTAAAATTATTCGATTCGGACCTTTCGTTAAGACGTTCCGACGGGCGTACAAAAGTAAAAAGTAAAAAAAATGTCACGGTGTGCGAATTACGGATATCGGGAGCGAACAGTACTATTAGACTATTATTTACTTATAGTAATTTTTTATACGAACATATATTCAATTTATGTAAAACATAAAAATCATGTTTTTTTTGTTACGTTAAAGAAATGTATATACATAATAAATGAAAATAATTTGCTTTAATACCAATATATATAACACATATATAACAAAACTTCATCAACAAAAATATATATAATATGTGCTTGCCCTGGTTTGAACATATGGTCATCGGTTAAGATTCACTCCTTCAAACCACAGGGCCATCTCGGCTTTTTTTGTAATACATCCATATTTATAACATTATTTATATATAACATGACACCAGTAAAGTTTAAATAATGAAATTTTTATTAATGGCATATTAAATTCATTGCGTCATTCACTTATTGCTCAAAATTTAAAATTCAAATTGAAAACGTATTGAAAACTTAGTTTTTAGCCAAATCAGCAACCATATATTTAAGTTTTTTTTTTTTTTTTATTGCATAGGTGCGTACGAGCATGTGGGCCACCTGATGGTAAGTGGTCACCAACGCCCATAGACAATGGCATTGTAAGAAATGTAAACCATCGCTTACATCGCCAATGCGCCAACCAACCTTGGGAACTAAAATGTTATGTCCCTTGTGTCGGTAATTACACTAGCTCACTCACCCTTCAAACCGGAACACAACAATACCAAGTACTGCTGTTTTGCGGTAGAATATCTGATGAGTGGGTGGTACCTACCCAGACGAGCTTGCACAAAGCTCTACCACCGAGTAAAAATGCCACCGAGTAAAAAAAGTAAATGCCTTATTATACAAAGCCCTTCCACCTAGTTTTTGTTTTAAATTTTATAGCTTAAATTTTACATTGACAAAATCACACCTTTAATTTCAATGTTCTCTACATTGAAATTTAAAATTTATCTTCGTCTATCTTAAATCGTTTTGAGACACAAGTTCAAAAACATATTTTATCCAAAACAAAAGGCTCTAAAAGCTGTTTTGAATCTCATTTTACTAGAATTAGTCACAGGTCATATCTTGCACAAATTCTAAATTTAAAAACTTATGAAATATTTCGTAAGTAATAATATAATATTATATAATATTGATGTACTTAAAAGATACATTGAAATATAATGTATTCAATTAAATTTATATGGAAATATTTAAATTATCGAAACGAATTTATTTAAAAAAAATTGTGTCCCCGTCAGGAAAGAAGTTCTATGCGATATTTTTTCGACTCAAAACGTGTTTTAAAATGTAGATTTTATTTGATTATATTATTGTATTTTTAACACACCAAAAATCGCCTCAACCTCCATTATGCCTAATCAAAAATTAAGGAACGATTAAAATTTTTGAGTTAAATTTACAGTTTTTATAATAAAAGCAATCCCCATTTTAAGGAATTTTATAATATTCTAATATAATTTTATTCATTTGCCCCTACAATTAAACAAGGCTTATGATGGGAATTGTTATGCCCAAGGTTCAAACCTGGGGCTTGCGAGTGGCTCGTAAGCCGCAGAGCTATTGGTCCTTAGATAGTTTTGTATTACCTTTATATATTTCTTTGTATTTTTAAGAACGTTAGGAAAGTATTTTTAATAAAAATAATTCTTTTGATTGAGTTTTTTATGATTAAGTATTTAAAATAATTAATAATAAAATGATAGGCGCAGTATTCAGTTCACGCTCGATCGTTTGGCGTGCTTGAATTCGGCATAGGTCCTAACTCCAGAAGCGCTCGCGCAGTACTGAATATGAATAATGAATTCGAACGCCCCACAGAATGAACGCTATTTCGTTACTTAAGTTACCTTGAAGCACTGCCATTTAACTCTAATGTTAGCCGCGTAAAAGAACTTCGTTCCAAAACAAATACGACTTGATGAAATAGATGTGATTAAGTTATAAATAATTTTAACATTTACATTAAGTCAATATTAGTCTATTTGGTGTTGTCAGCAACTTTTAAGGACCTACGATCTTAAATCTAAACCACGCCAGTAGATGTTATGGCCGCCATTCACATTAGAAGGCTATCACAATATTTACTGTATTTATTCTGAATGATGTCTAGGTGTCCCCTTTTCTAAGTTGCCTATTTCAATTTTGTACTCACTTTTAAAATAGCATTGCATAAGCACTAAAAATATTTTTCATATTTATTTATACATCGTCAAAAATTATTTCAATAAAACACCTCCATATTTACGCAAGGAAGTTGTCTATAAACCTTGTAACTTCCTTATGACTTCCTGGCAGTAAAGATTCTCACGCAGAAATTGTTGGATTCTCGGATGTCGGATTGACGTATTTTACTTAGAAATACTATTCCATACGTATTTTAATATATTTAGCGCCGATACAAACCGAATTGCAAGTTCAAGCCCAGGAAATACCATTATGCTTAATTTTTTATAATATTTGTATTGAATATCCACCAACCAGCATTAATAATAATAATAATTTATTTCAGATAGCAAAAGTCCATACAAATGGGATATAGCAAAAAATACAAGTTTCTTACTATATTATTGTTAGTAACAATTTATCCTTAAAACTATGTTAGATTACATAATTAAACTAAACTCATTGTTCGAATTCCTAGTGCGGTACCAAAATGCCGCAATCCGCGACCTAACAATCGCGAAATAGTCAGGGACTCTGGCGTCGGCAAACATGGCTGACGCACTGCAGTACCTAGGCAGTTTCATCAGAATGCGGTATGCGTTATTATACTGCACTCTGATGCTACTACGTGCACCTTTTGTGCCGTTACACCACTGTTGACACGTGTAAAAACACTGACAATAAGCTCGAAAAAGCGTCAAGCGTCGGGCGCTGCAGTCCTGATTAGCATCAGGAATACAGGGCCCGAAACGACGTGCAATCATATTACACCGAACAGCCAAAACCCTACGTTCACGCTCTATATCTAGGTTGTCGCGTAGATCCGAAGTAAGAATATGCCCCAAATACCTAAACTGATCTACTCTTTCGATCGGTACACCATCCAAAGAAACTAGCGGAATCCTCTCTGGTCCACTGCCCGAGCGGAACACCATCATTTGCGGCTTTTTTACATTATACCTGAGGCCATGCACCATTGCATACCGTTCACAGATGCTCAATAATCCCCTCAATCTTCTAATTGAGGGATTCAGAAGGACCATGTCATCAGCGTAACTCAGATTAATAACGCACGTTGCGCCTATATGGCAACCAAGCCTTGTAATTCTAAGTTCCTCAATCAGGTCATTAACGTAAACATTAAAAAGGTCCGGAGAGGTCAGCCCACCTTGTCGCACGCCGCACTCCAGTGTATAATCATTAGAGACGGTGTTACCCCACTTCACAAAGTTAGTTTGGTTCTCGTACCAGTATCTCAACAGATTCACCGTCTTAGATGGTACATTAGAAAGTTTTAGTTTCTGCCATAGATGCTGATAGTTAACTAAGTCAAAGGTAATTGGGGCAGCGAAGTGAAAAATGCTCTAAACTTTCTCCTTCTTGGTACTGTACTGTGGCATTTGCATACAGTTTTTATAGGGTTTTCCATTAAGGGCGCTTGATCTTTGAAATGCAAAAAAAAATACATGTAGGAGATATATTTGCGAAATTTTTTTTTTATTTGGAAGGTCTATCGACCCCGTTATGTAAGGAATATGACATCATTCAAATGACCGCCACGGCTTCGGTTGGTGGCGCGCACACGAAAGGTCCAATTTTCGATGACTCTGGCGCACAAATCGGGCTGTATTTGATCGATGGCGTGGCGTATGTTGACTTTGAGGGCATCGGTGGTTTGCGGCTTGTTGGCATAGACCTGCGACTTAAGAAAACCCCACAAGAAAAAGTCCAGCGGGGTCAAATCGCACGATCTCGGTGGCCAGTTCACGTCGCCTCCGCGCGAGATGACCATGTCCAGAAATTGCTCGTGCAGAACTTCCATCGTAGCGTGTGCTGTGGGGCACGTAGCGCCGTCCTGTTGAAACCACATGTTGTCCAGATCCATATTCTCGATTTCAGGCCAAAAGAAGTTGGATATCATCGACCGGTATCGCTCACCATTGACGGTGACGGCCACACCATTATCGTTTTCGAAAAAATACGGACCAATCACGCCTCCGGCCCAAAATCCGCACCAAACAGTCACTTTCTGCGGGTGCATTGCCACTTGGTGAACCTCGTGTGGATTGGTCTCGTCCCAAATACGGCAATTTTGCTTGTTGACATAGCCATTCATCCAAAAATGCGCCTCGTCGCTGAAGATGATTTTTTTGCCAAAATCGGCGTCAACTTCCAACTGCTGTAATGCTCAGTCAGCGAACACACGGCGCTGTCTATGGTCATTAACCTTGAGCTCTTGGGTCAGCTGGATCTTGTACGGGTGCAGGCTCAAGTCACAACGCAAAATTCGCCAAGTTGTCGTCTGCGAAAGGCCGAGTTCCTGTGCGCGACGCGGAATTGACTGCCGCGGGTTTTCGAGGACACTGTCGCGCACAGCGGCGATATTCTCGGCAGATCTCGCGTTACGTTGACGCACGGGAACCGGCTGATTGTTAACTGACCCGGTTGACTCGAATTTGTCCACCAATCGACGGATAGTCGACTCGGCAGGACGATCATCGCGACCGTAAAACGGGCGAAGTGCGCGGAACGTTGCTCGAACTGAAGACCCATTTTCATAAAACAATTTTATGATTTGCACGTGCTGCTCGACACTGTAACCTGCCATGGTGGTTTGGGAGGACGGAATGAATATAACACACTGCATTTGACAGCTGTCACTCAAACAACATGGCCGCAATCAGCTGTCAAAGTTCAAGCGTCCCTATTGGAAAACCCCATACTACTAACTAATATATATAACTAAATAAAAAAAGTGTTTTTAGAGGATTCGTTTTTCAGTTTTTTTTTCCACTGTTACTGTATTGTATAGATTTACTTATAATTTTTTTAAACTTTTACCCCAAATCAGTATAGTCATTTAGTATTGTCAGCATATTTTAAGGCCATGCGAAAGAACCTACGATCTTAAACCTGAAGCGCGGCAATAGTTTTTATGACCGCAATACACATTAAAATGGCTACCACAATATTTACTGTATTTACTCCGAATTGTGTCTGGGTGTCCGATTTTCTATTCAATTTTAAGCTATTTTTGCAATAAAATATGATTCAAATGTTATACACTAAACTCAACACAAAAATGACTTACAAATAAATAAAAAAAATAACATAAATAATTTCAATGCTAACAAAATTGTTAAAATTTAGCTTTGTCATTGTTTGATAGTGATTTAATAACTGTTGTTGATATACAAGTGCTGATAATGAGTGTCTTTACCAAAGTATTCTTATATTATTTATTTATAAATATTAAAATAATTACTTAATGGTATTTTTAACAATCTCAGCATGACAAAGCAAGATAATATGAAACACACACTAACACTCCAGAGATAATATTTATAAAAGTCTTGAAATGAATAGAAATAGTTTATATTATAGGTGTAAGGTTATTTTCATCTATGATATGATATTATTTTATCCATCAGTTGACATAAATTAATCAAACATGTCAAACGTACTAACGGTTTTATTCATTTATGTTATTGTAAAATGTGAGTGCGCGAAAATATTAGCAGTTTTTCCAACTCCGTCTATCAGTCATCAAGTAGTATTTCGTCCTCTACTGCAAGAATTGGCAAGACGTGGACATGATGTGACAGTGATAACGACCGATCCAGCTTTCCCGAAAGGACAAACTCCTCAAAACTTAACCGAAATAGACGTACATGATATATCTTACAACATGTGGACAAATTTCTTACGAATAGATAAAGGAGATGGGGATAGTTTTCACGCCCAATTAAAATTTATTTTTGAGTTAATGCAAGCAGTTTTTGAAGAGCAAATGAAAACGGCTGATGTCCAGAATCTTATTAATGATAAAAATAAGAAATTCGATTTACTTTTAATCGAATCATGGGTAAGACCAGCTCTTGGTTTTTCTTATTTATACAAAGTACCAGTTATAGTAATAAGTTCACTTGGTGCAATATTCGGAGCATTTGATATTTTAGGAGCTCCAACCAATCTTCTCTTATATCCAGTAGCAACCCGCCAACGGCTGAATAATTTATCATTGTGGGATAAAATTCAAGAATTATATAAAGAAATCAAGATCAAGTACATAGTAGATACAGAGCTAATAAGTTCAGAAGACAAAATGCTACAGAAAATATTTGGTTCGGAAATTCCCAGTGTTACAGAACTAAAAAAAAATGTGCACATGTTATTTTTAAACGTACATCCAATATGGGATTTCAACCGTCCTGTGCCGCCTAATATAGTTTATTTAGGAGGTTTACATCAAAATCCTGCAAAAGAATTACCACAGGTAAACTTTTATAATATCATATTTATGGTTACATCATAATTAACTAAAAGAATAACAATAAATGAGCCATCATCGTATTTACCATCTTTATATATTTATATACTGCTCTTTACTTTATGCAGTAATATTTCGCTCTGCAGGATCTCAAATCTTATCTCGACTCATCTAAGAATGGTGTAATATACATGAGCTTCGGTACAAACGTTAAACCCTCATTGTTACCGAAAAAGAAGGTGCAAATATTTACAAATGTATTTTCCGAGCTGCCTTACGATGTTTTATGGAAATGGGATAAAGATGAAATTCCAGGTCGTTCTAGGAACGTGAGAATATCTAAGTGGTTTCCACAGTCCGATTTACTTAGTGAGTTCAACTTTATTTTTTTAAATATAATCTCATGATAACAATAAAATAATATAAATGTTGGTTTTTTTCAGAACATCCTAAAGTTAAGTTATTCATAACTCAAGCAGGCTTACAATCGACAGACGAAGCCCTAACAGCTGGAGTACCTCTAATTGGTGTACCGATGCTTGGAGACCAATGGTTCAACGCCGAACTTTATGTCAAACATAATATAGGTATCAAGCTTAGTATTGAAACGCTTACAGAAGAAAAACTAAAGAAGGCCATAGAAACTATCATCTCAAATAATAGGTAGTGTATCAGACATTTATTTCATTAGATAATTAAAGCTGATAATAACTAGTAATTAAAAACTTTAGAGTTCATGCAAGTACAAAATACTTTATTTTAGGAGAAACTAAAACCTGTGACTTACCTTAAATATCCTTATTATTTAAAATTCAAAGCTATTTACAAAAGTATTATACAATAAAATTCATGAAATAGTTATTATTTTTATTATGAAAATTGATATATTGTTTGTTGTAGTTGAATCATTTACCTGGCTGGTGATAAAAGAATAAAGTTCAGTTGTCAATGACGTGACGTGTTTAATTTACAACATGGTGGCAGCGGTTTTATTAAATATTAATAAATAATATTTAAAATGCGATAAATGCGCTAAATTCATTAAAGAAACAGAAAATAAGAGTTACGTATTCATGAGGAAATGTGATTGATTATTATATCACAATATTTGTTGGTTTGATTCAATATGGAACACGCGCGACCGCCATCTGAACTAAATATGGACGGAGTCGGTGGTCCCGTCGGCCGGGCTGAGGCGTGGAAAAAATGGAAGCATCAATTTTTATTATTTTTGAAAGCTTCAGGAGTACATGCTGAATCAATGACTGTTCAAGCCAGTTTATTAATAAATCTAATAGGCTCAGACGGATTTGATATATATCAAACTTTTACATTTATTCAAGAACAAGATCACGATGATGTCAATGTATTATTAAAAAAGTTTGATAGCCATTTTGGTATTAAATCAAATGTTACATTGATGAGATACAAGTTTTTCTCTAGAAACCAAGAAATCGGCGAGTCAATTCAAGAATACGTCACAGCGCTGCGCCTTTTAAGTAAAAATTGTGAATTTTTGACATTAGAAGAAGATTTGATTAAAGATCGAATTGTATGCGGTGTGCATCAAATTACGGTCAGGGATCGTTTACTGAGGTGTGATGAGTTAAATTTAGATAAAGCGATAAAGATTTGTGAGGCAGAAGAAATATCAAAGGAAAGTGAACGTCAAATGAGCAGCAAGAGTGGTGTCGGGGGAACCGCGTACGTCGATAGCGTCAAAGTGAGAGGTCGCAGACAAGGTGTAGTACCGGATTGGAGGGCCCGAGCGCGGATTAGTAAGACTAACACTTCATTTCCAGGACGTCGAAATATGAATGCGGGTAAAAGTCCCTGTTCAGGCTGTGGTTATACACAATGTGGTATAAACGGTGAATGTCCGGCACGACATCTTCGGTGTTTTACATGCGGTAATCAAGGACACGTTGCGCGTATGTGTAAAAAAAATACTTCAGAGGACTGGAGTCAGGAACTTATTTCTATATACGGAAAGGAAATTTTTAAGTTGGATACAGGAGCTGATTATAACGTAATGTCTTATCGTAGATTTAAAGAGTTAGGTTTTAATGATAATATTATAATTAAAAAAGAAATACCTTTAGTGTCGTATACACATAACACGATACCAATAAAAGGAATTTGTTTTCTGCCTTGGTCATATAAAAATGTGACATATAAATTAAAATTTGCGATAGCTGACATGGAATGTAATAGTGTGCTGGGTCAAAAATCATGTGAGATTTTAGGCTTAGTTAAACGTATCCGAACAATTGAAATATCGAATTATAATGATGTTTTTGAAGGATTAGGATGTTTACCGGGGAAGTATCATATAGTTGTTGATCAATCCGTTTCACCTGTCATATCGGCATCGAGAAAAATTCCTCATGGCTTACAGAATCGATTAAAAGAGGAGTTAGAAAAAATGATACAGTTAGGTGTTATTAGGAAAGTTGCATATCCTACTCAATGGGTTCATCCATTGGTACTTGTAGCAAAGAAAAATAATGGTATTCGTATTTGCTTAGATCCACGTGAACTGAACAAAGCAGTCCAACGTTCTCATTTTCAACTTCCGACTGTATCCGAACTGGCGTCGAAGCTGCACGGGGCGCGGTTTTATTCCGTTCTAGATGCCACCGCTGGCTTTTGGACTGTGGCGTTGGATGATGAGAGTGCAGATTTGTGCACGTTTAGCACTCCTTTTGGTAGGTACCAATTTATTCGTCTTCCATTTGGTATCAACTGTGCATCAGAAGTTTTTCATGGTAAGTTAAGACAATTATTAGAAGATCTAGATGGAGTAGAAAGTTATATTGATGATGTCATAGTTTGGGGTGAAACAAGAGAGATTCACGATAAGCGTTTAAAGGCACTATTAGAGAGAGCAAGGAAAATTAATTTAAAGTTTAATAAGGATAAATGTAGATTTTGTGTGGAAGAAGTTAAATATTTAGGACACGTTTTTAATGCCAAGGGCATAAGTCCGGATAGTGATAAAATCAAAGCAATTAAGGAGATGCAAATACCGAAAGATAGAAAAGATTTAGAAAGATTTTTAGGTGCAGTTAATTATTTATCTAAATTTATTCCAAATCATTCAGAGTTAGCTATTCCTCTGACAAATCTTTTAAAAAAAGATAATCTGTGGCGCTGGGAAGAAAGCGAAAGTTTTGCATTTAATCGATTAAAAGACGTAGTCACGGGTGCTGGTGTTTTGGCACTATATGACCCATGTCAGCCCGTTGTAATGTCAGTAGATGCGTCATGTAATGCGTTAGGAGCTGTACTACTGCAGGGTGGTCACCCTGTGGAGTATGCATCTCGAACGCTCACTGACGCACAAATAAGGTATGCACAAATCGAAAAAGAAATGCTGGCGATTGTTTTCGCATGTGAGCGGTTTCATCAATATGTTTATGGTCAAAAACACGTAGTAGTAGAATCTGATCATAAGCCTGTTGATCCATTAGAATATAATACTATGATAAGTAAACAAAATAAAGCTAAAATATATTATGATAAACGTTTTAAAACTCTACCGACTTTAAACGAAGGTGACCCTGTTATTTGTATTGATGGAAAATATAGGAGTAGAGCTAAAGTAGTCGGACATACTAATGCTCCTAGATCATACATTGTGCAAACTGATATAGGCCGTAAGTTTAGACGAAATCGTCGTCATTTAATAAAATGTAAGTCTAATGTAAGCCTTGATAACGACAACAGTTTCGAAGTGTTTAGTGACGCTAACGAGTATGTAAGTTCATCAGAAGATTTGCCTGTACCTAAAGATTTTAATATTGCAAATGATAATGTAAACATCGCAAAACCTACATCCCCTAGGCCTTTTCGTAGAGCTAAGGAAATTGCTAAGCAACGTCTAGCTCAGAATATATTTAAATGATTTATTTATCTTATGTTAAGAAATGTGTTGTTTTTTTTTCCGTTCATATATTGTTATATTTAATTTAAAGGGGGAAGGTTTTAGTTATATTAATTATTAATGTAAACTATAACTTTAATACTTAAAAGGGGAAGATGTTGTAGTTGAATCATTTACCTGGCTGGTGATAAAAGAATAAAGTTCAGTTGTCAATGACGTGACGTGTTTAATTTACAACATTGTTGTTCTTTATATTTTTAGTTTTCGTCAAAATGTTGAAAAACTGAGAAATATTATGCGAGATCAACCGCAGTCACCATTAGAACGCGCTGTGTGGTGGACGGAACACGTCCTAAGACATAACGGCGCCTCACATCTACATTCACCAGCAGCCCACATGCATTGGACTGAATACTATGCCATGGATTTAGTACTATTAAGCTTCGGTGCTGTTATCACTTTACTGTTAATTTTGTCATTTATAATGCATTTAATTGTATTAAGATTAAAGAATATTCGAATGAAGACTAAAATGAATTAAAATGTATTTACAGAAATTATGAACTTTTATTTTGGTTCTTGATAAGCCAGCGGTTTTGCTTGCCTAGCATTGAAGTTTTCACCTAAATCTGATATTTATTAATATGATACGAATTTCGTATCATATTAATAAACATTCTAGAAACAGTTGAAAATTACATTTGTAATTTTAATATATTTTATTTTATTTGAAAAATAATTATGACGCTGGTCAGAAGTGCGCTCGCGCAGTAGCCGGCCTAAAGAATATTTGTATGTGCCAATGTATATGTGTGGTGACCACTTATCATCAGTCGGCTCACATGGCAGTCTGCCTACTTATGATGATTGATGATTTACAAAAAAATATGCGGTCCCGAGATATTTTCAGGAACGAAGATCTTTGCGATGGAGTCCGATTCTCGCAAATCTCATCTAGAATCCAAGCAAAACCAAAATATATTGGGAGCGAAAAAATCGAATTTACCGAATCAGTTTTATAAATCCATGCATACATATAAATATTAAACGAAAATGTAGAACGTGTCACGGAAAATTTAGGTTTATTAATTGATGAAATTCAATTATGACTAGCTGTGCTCTGCGGCTTCACCCGCGTATAATTAATAAAAACATAATAAATTATTTTAATACTCTAATAACACACACACACCTATCATTTGCGCCATCACATGTTCTTTGCGTGTACCAATTTTCATCAAGATTGGTCAAGCCGTTCTTGAGTTATAAGAAGACATACAGACAGACAGACAAAAATGAAAAAAAAATGTATAATATGAATCACTGCATCATAAAACGAAGGACAGAGGACCAATAGATTTATATAGCTGTATAGATAAAGGATGTTATTAGCATATACATGCGATATTCTGGTCGAGAATAAATTTTAAAATGCTGCTACTTAGGATCTATAGGCTGGATAGTGGAAAGTGTTTAACTAACCAACTTTATTCTAGTACAAGATGCAAAAAAATTATATAACAACACAATGAAAAACACTTGCTTTGCTTATGTCAATAGCTGGTGCGATCGTCAGATAAAAAATAATATACTCTTAGAAATGTCAATGGAAATAGGTTTTTTAAAAAGATTAATCAAAACCACTATACAACAATAAAGTAAACTTATATTGATATGTACAATGTACACACAAAAAATAGAACAAAGGAATCAATAATAAACAGACAGAGCTATCGCTTACGACCGAATTGCAGAAGAATAATGCTTCGCGTACGTTACTCGCGCTGCTTTTATAGGGCGCTGACAATAAATCTACCCACGAATTTAGTATTAAAAGTTGAACACCTAACACGGCCGTTCCTGACATGGAGTCGTCCTCGACGACGTTTGATGGACACCCTTCCGAGTTGTCTTGTGGCATATCAACATCCTCACAGTCAAGTTGTGGCATTGACAAACCTTGGCTAGTTCCAGGCGTTGAATTGTCCTGTTCTCCCTCATCATCATCGTCATCTGCGTATTATAAATCATATAAAAATCTTTTATGTTACTTAAATATTTTAGTGACATATACCGTCCCGATACCCGCACGACACACAAGGCGCCATTGTATGCCATACAAATATCGCGACCGTATACTTTATATCCGTTGTATGAGTTAACTCGGAAGTCATTATGCTTTACACATGTTCCGAGCTACACATACATAAAAACATGTCTTCCGAATTAAACATTAATTCAGGTATCAGAAACATAATACATGTCATCCGAATTACATCGTAATTCAGGTATCACAAAAATTATACACGTCATCCGAATTACATCGTAATTCAGGTATCACAAAAATTATACACGTCATCCGAATTACATCGTAATTCAGGTATCACAAAAATTATACACGTCATCCGAATTACATCGTAATTCAGGTATCACAAAAATTATACACGTCATCCGAATTACATCGTAATTCAGGTATCACAAAAATTATACACGTCATCCGAATTACATCGTAATTCAGGTATCACAAAAATTATACACGTCATCCGAATTACATCGTAATTCAGGTATCACAAAAATTATACACGTCATCCGAATTACATCGTAATTCAGGTATCACACACCATAATTATAAGCTCGACCAAAGTCGACATAAAGAATTCGTATTAGCCTTTACGACTGAAAAACGACGCACAAGACTCACGGACACCAGGACAACACCCTTTTCAATTCATCCGCGTCTTGCCATACTGAGCATTCTTTGTCATATTTTGTATCGCTTGTGTACCGGTATGCTGAGCACTCTCAGTGAGTCGGATGCTCCCAACGAGCCGAACACTTTCAGCATGATCAACCACACGTGCTGATTACTGCAGCACCATGCGACGAACACGCTGCACGCGCAGTACGCGCCATACGCGCCTCAAGCGCCGTACGCGCCGTACACGCCATATGCGCCTCAAGCGCCGTACGCGCCGTACGCGCCGCACGCACTGTACGCGCCGTAGGCGCCTCAAGCGCCGTACGCGCCACACGCGCCGTACGCACCGCACGCGCCGTACGCACCGCACGCGCCGAACGCACCGTACGCGCCTCAAGTGCCGTACGCGCCGCACGCGCCGTACGCGCCGTACGCGCCTCAAACGCCGTACGCGCCGTACGCGCCTCAAACGCCGTACGCGCCGTACGCGCCTCAAACGCCGTACGCGCCGTACGCGCCGTACGTGCCGTACGCGCCGTACGCGCACTGAAGGTGAGCGCGCCTGCGCGCTCGTGACGCTCAGCCATCAGCACCACGCGCCACGTGAGCCGCACGCTCACTCTCGACAGACGACCACGGCTGCACGCTCGTGACACTCTGTCACCAGCTCTACGTCCGGCAGGCTGGAGAAAGCTGACCGGCGGTCGTTCAGCCAGCAGCACCAGTTGTGCGCAGACTGATGTATCGCACCCGAAGCACTGAAGCACCAGCCTCGTGTGTTACTCTGAAACATTGTTTGTCACACAGTATCACTTAGCTCGGTCACTCCTGACCACACTATATTTTAGGGGAAAGTACAAAGACATCAAACTAGACAATAGGGGATATAATTTTTTTTTATGCTAACAGCCAGAGCCACATATCACAGTCGTTCGGACTAAATTGCAAAACGACTCTGTACAACATTACGCAGCTTTCGTAAATCCAGACTCTAGAAACTCCCGAGTAAGACATCTGCCGCCCCGGCTGTCCAGCCGATCAGTAATCGCATTGCTCACATCCAACGCATGGGTCGATTCCCTTGGATCGCCGTGTGTCACCCCCCTGGTAAGCACACATATGGTCTCTACAGACCCCCTTACTCGAGTTTCTAACACAACTTTTAATTTTGAACTTCATAATTAACATCAATCTCAACCAAAAGGACTAACTAGGATTAATTAACCGAATCACACGTTCACCCGCTACGCGAGTTTGTTCCAAACCAGTAATAAAATATTTCGAAAAACGAATCAACGCAGTAACAATTTCTGCTTTATGAGTTAGGGACACTTCGGTATTAATAACGGTAAAATCATTCATAAGAGCCGGTATTCATTACTACGGGATGAAACATTACTTTCTAAATTAGCTGAGGGTACGTGTGAGTAATAATTATTTACGTCATGAAATTTAGAAATTTTTAAATTGTTTCGCAATCATATTAACACTAAATCTCTGCGACAATATTTCGCGCTCTACCTTGATAATATCACTACGCAAATAGACATACGGCAACACATACAATAAAATTTCGATTAAATTATTACAATCTCGAAAATACAAAATATTTGAACAGTGCTGAGAACACTTGACTGACTAATAACCTCTTAATCTGACATAAACTTACAAGAAACACTTTCTTTAATAAGAGAATTCTCAGCACCTGAATCATAATGGAATGTGAAAGACTGACCTTTATGTTTTAAACTTGCACGCCACGTCACGAACTCCATTTACATTACCATTGAACTTCAACGCAATGTATCTACTCTCACCCAACACTCATGTCGTCGACACAGCACCGCGGCTCATGGCAGCATTCATGCCCCGGCGAAGACACGGCCGCAAAGTCAAGATGCTCCACTGTAGTCATGATCACTTACACGCGGTCGCGGCGGCGTCCCGCGTGGAGGTAATGCTTTATTCCTCCAACGACGTTAATCGAACTAGAATGTAACACATTCGTTCTGTTAAGACTTTATTAGAGTTATGGCTGTTATTAGGCACATTGCTTAGCTATTATTGCGCAAGATCACTGTTAATTAATAATAATCCAATGCAGGGTAGTTAAATAAAGAAATCTTTGCAAGCTAACTTGTGAATTTACTAAGAAACTTATAAATTCCGACACACAGTAAGTCACAGTGTCTATCGCTTTTAAACAAATTGGAACGCACTCACCAGATCCTTTCCATCGTATAATACGTTACCACAGGTAGCAGAGTGGATCAGAACACATGAGGTTCCGATCCCACTTCTGATCTTAGAAATGTCAATGGAAATAGGTTTTTTAAAAAGATTAATCAAAACCACTATACAACAATAAAGTAAACTTATATTGATATGTACAATGTACACACAAAAAATAGAACAAAGGAATCAATAATAAACAGACAGAGCTATCGCTTACGACCGAATTGCAGAAGAATAATGCTTCGCGTACGTTACTCGCGCTGCTTTTATAGGGCGCTGACAATAAATCTACCCACGAATTTAGTATTAAAAGTTGAACACCTAACAATACGTTATAATAATATTATTGTTTCTAACTCGTTAGGTATATTACACCTTTTTATTACATTTTATTTATTTCGTAGTATTATTTGAATTGTATTGTAAAACCGTCCTATTCTTTATTTGCTTAAATATTATGTCTCTTTTATTGTACTGTTATAATTTACTTGTTATTTTAGTTTATCCTGTGTGTGTGTACTTAATAAACATTTTCTTATTCTCAAATAATTATACTTTAGTTAATTCAAACTTTCATCTTCATGCACAAAATATTCAAGTCAATTTCGGAACTATCTCTTACAAGCCTTACGCTTTACGTTATACAAGCGCTATATTCAAAAGACTCCGAAATATTTCTCAGTTTTAAATTTATATTTGTAGAATACATATTTGCTTGACAACGTAGAAAACATCGTGAGAAATCGTTCGTGTATTCCAACAACCAGCATTGGAGCAGCGTGGTGGAATAAGCTCCAAACTTTCTCTAGCCCAGCAATGGGACATTCACAGGCTACTTTAAGTATTTGTTTGTTTCTAAAGGTTGGTTATTTATAAAATTCAATCAAATATAAAAATATATTATACTTTTAATTTTAAATAAAAAGAAAAGAGTTTTTCTTTTATGAATATAAAATATTCGAGGTGCGCTATCGCTCTTACGTCACTAAATTGGCAGACAAATTAATTTTAGTCACTGCTTCTAAATTTAGTTTGTATAAATCCATAGCTATACATACCTAAGAGGGTTTTGGATAAAATCCAACTTGACTTTATCGAGTGATTGTGTGACTGTAGTAACAAAGCTGCAGTTTCAGAGCAGTGACTCCTAAACGGTCGCTACGAAAATTTGTGCATATGTACGCGGACGATGGTGAACACGTTACCGTTCCATTTATCAAAAGTGATGCCGGACATAACAAGTAAGATAATCATAATTAAGTCATCAAAATAGCTGTACCTGGTAGAGATTGAAATGTATAGACGCGCTTGCTATAGAAATAAACTAAAAATAAGCTATACGTCGATATAGTTTTATTTGTAGAGGAAGACTAAATAAGATATTCAAATTATGGCCATAAAGTGGCGCCAGAAGATGAAACATCTAAATTTATGGTGAAATAATTTATAATTAACTATAGCAAATAAATAAATATAAAATAAAATAAATAAAACGCACACACAAGGCGAGACCAGCGGTGAAGATGACGGCATAAAAGAGCACCGTGTTGTTGACGTCACGGCAGACGATTCGGTCTTACCCCGTCAATAGATGTTCACATAGATAGACTAATAGACCATTAGATATATCATCTTCACTTGTATAATTATATCTTTACTATAATATAATATATGTCGAATTTCAGAAGTGGTTAAAATAAAAAATAAGCGCAGAACCGCTGACACATTAGCGTCATCGGTTCTGCTTTAATTACTTGAAGCAAGGTAAAGGAGTTAAGATAAAAGGTAGTTAAATAATTACAGACTCAAGTTTACAAGTGCTTGTCGAATTTCAGAAGTGGTTAAAATAAAAAATAAGCGCAGAACCGCTGACACATTAGCGTCATCGGTTCTGCTTTAACTACTTGAAGCAAGGTAAAGGAGTTAAGATAAAAGGTAGTTAAATAATTACAGACTCAAGTTTACAAGTGCTTTTTATAATAATAATAATAATCTTTATTTGAAAATATAAGCATTACAGTATTTACACCAAGTCGCTTATATCTACACTAATTACGAAACATTTTTTAATTATTCTTACTAATTTAACAAAACATACTACAAGGATAAATAAAATAAATTTTAGTAAAACAAAAATAGAATTAAAATTTGTAAACAAAATAAGCTTAAATCTATTTAGGAACCACAAAATTAATTTTTAAAATTCTGAAATATATAAATTTGTTTGAACATAGTATAAAAGGGATCATAAAATATGTCTACATCTCGACAACGTACGAAGTCATTTAAAAGTTTAACAGCCCTAGCAGTGGGGCTGTTGCTAGCTTGGGGAGAATGCCACATAGGTGGATAGCAAAACAATCTATGTTGCCGTCTTCCAACACCACGCATATATTTGTCGGGAACATATAAATATATTGATTCACGTACAGCAGTGCTATCCACCCTATGCACTAGAATTAAATAGTAAAATTTTATAAGTGCGGCTTCCCGTCTAAGCTGAAGTGAATCTAGACCAACCATACCTGACACAAACATTGAAGGATAGAGAAAAGGGTAATATCCATATTTACGTTTAAATAAATATCTACAGAATTTTCGTTGAATTTTTTCTAACATTATACTATACATTGCCTCACGCGGACTCCAAACTATTGCATTATATTCTAATTTACTACGGACATAGGCATTATACAATTGTTCTATTACTTGGGTATTCTTAAATTGCGATGATATTCTAATAATGAAACCAAGGCATTTATTAGCATCTTTGCATGTTTTAAGTATATGGTCATGAAATTTATTTGTACAAAAGGAAATTAAACAAATAATTATTATTAAAGATGATAGACTAGCAATTAATCAAACGGACATAGTTTCTACTTACAGTGTGTTCTCTTCGAGAGTCGGCGGCAGACTGAGCTCTGCGCTCAATTCACCGACCATAATGCTTTCGCTTGCCCCACCAAAAGCAAACGTCACATCACAAAAACACTAGTGTAAACAGATGTCTTTATCATCTCTGTTATTTTAATATAATTATGGATGTTATTATTTATTTAACATAATTCTAAAATCACATTGTTTTATCTAAATTATTTTACAATAATTAAAACTTTACAATAATCAATTTCGCGCGTCATGAATTAGTCAAATTCATGACTAAATTAATTTTAAGCTATTTATTATTAAACATAAAACCTAAAACATAACATAAATCATAAAACAAAATTAATGAACTTGTAGGGAAATTATTTTATAACAAAACCGAAGTAAATAATATGTCTGCGGCGACACGGCCATTCTGACGCGCGATGCGTGCTCTGCATCGCTCCTGGTCTCTTCTCCAATAAATTAATTAATATTTGGCTAGGCACTTCCACAGTACACACAAGCCTATAGTTACGATCTAGAAAATATTCCATCTTGTATTCGTCGACTGATGATGGCTACTTCATATGGTAAAAGTAACAGTAGTCATCGTTACTTTTATAATACTGCTCATTCCACATGACAACAGTATTTTCATTTTATTTATTGTAATAGGGAAGGATAGGTGGGTGAGAGGTCGGTGCTGTATAAAACAGAGGCTCTAAAGGATGATAGGACAGGTCGATGATGTGCTCTAGGCGGTCTCGTACGCCGTGGTACACAGGGGACCATTATTCTTTCAGGATGGGCTTATAAATGGCTAATTGAACGGCTCTACACGTCAATAGCATCTTTTAATTTATAATACTGCTCATTCCACATAACAGTATTTTCATTTTATTTATTGTAATAGGGAAGGATAGGTGGGTGAGAGGTCGGTGCTGTATAAAACAGAGGCTCTAAAGGATGATAGGATAGGTCGATGCTGTGCTCTAGGCGGTCTCGTACGCCGTGGTACACAGGGGACCATTATTCTTTCAGGATGGGCTTATAAATGGCTAATTGAACGGGTCTACACGTCAATAGCATCTTTTTTTTTTTTTTTTTTGGCTTATTGAACGGCTCCACACGTCAATAGCAATTGTTTTGTTATTAAAGTCTATTAAAGAAAGTGCTCACCGTTATGTTCACTGTTCGCTCGAGGTTGTCGGTGCATCCAACACGATGGGCATGCGAGGGGCGGCTGCAATACTGGAAAGTTCAGCTTGCTGGTCTGGTGGTGACACAGCCTCGCGGGTGACCCCTCCAGGTTGTGGGGCGCGCCTCAGTTGATCGTGCGCGAACTTCCAAGGTCGCCCATGGTGTGCCACTAGCTTTTTTTACGCCTTGCTGTATCGGCTCCTTATTAGCAGGTGAACTTGATCCGGAACTGGCTTGACCGGGCACTGCATAAATTGGCGGGCTCGGTAGTGATGATCTGTTCTGATCAGCCATCGTGACGCACAGGATGAAACGTAGGCAGGTAGTATGATCAAGTCGAGCGACGGAGGCGAAGTGAAGTGATTCTGTAGTTTACCGTGCCTTTTTATACACTGGACCATGTTGATTACTCTTGGAGGCAGAGACCTCTAACACGGTCTCTCCTGACGAGACAGCGTCCTCGGGCCTTCACCTTGGTCACTGTCTGAAATTTGTGGAAACAGTACAACTTGGTTTTACAGTAAAAATACGTAAAAGCTCATCCAGACTTTTTGGCAGCTTGTGATAGAAGTTGTCGGTGTAAGTGAAGTGTCTGTATGATGCCTTTATTTTGATGTCCCTACAGCGGTCACCCTGACGCTCGAGTGAGACTAATACAGGTCTTTTCCGACTTTACTGATGGGATTTTAAACAAGTCTTTTCCGAGTCACCCCGACGCTCAAATAGTGAGACTTATACAGGTCTTTTCCCAATCACCCCGTACCGTAGGCTACAAAACAAGGACTTATATAGGTCTTTTCCAAGTCACTCCGACGCTCGCTATTTTATGACAACGAGACTAACACGGGTCTTTTCAAGATCACCCCATACCACTTAATACACATAAAAGCATCTAAAGCAATCACTATATTACACCAAGTACAATAAAAGTAAACAAACATATGTTATCGTAACTTCTTACATGATAAAAACAAACAGAATTTCTGCAGTCTAATCAGCTGATCACCATGATCACATCCATCATCTCCTCAGATCACATCCATCAGTCATGTCAGTTGATACCCCTGAGGTACCAAGCCAGTACGCATATCAGGTGTCACCTTTTCCTGCGTGCTCATCACACAGGGATAGTTCGTACAGAGACCATACCGACATAAGCACGCCTGCGCGTTCGTCACGCTCGGCCACCAGCACCACGTCCGTCAGGCAGGAGAGAGAGCTTTCCGGCGAAGGGTTAGCCAGCAGCACCAGTTGTGCGCAGGCTGATGTATCGCACCCGAAGCACTGAAGCACCACGTCTGGCAGGCTGGGGACTGTTGACCGGAAATTATCAGCCCGCAGCTCCAGCGGTGAGCAGGTTGGCGATTTGAACACGAAGATTCACTCCGCTCGGCTATTCCTGATCTTGACTGATAGTGTAACCTGTAAAGTGCTTCTTTAAATCAATAGAAAAACCCGCATTTAAAATAAATAAAAAAAATAAAGACTGACTATTAGGGCCAGTACAGTCTTTTACTCTCAATCGAAGAGCGCAGTATATGCTTCGCGATACCACTAATTGCGCCAGGCTCAAGCATCATTTCAGACAATTACAAATGCGAGAAACACACAATATCACTCCTTTAAAAGTTTGCGGGAAAAATATTGGTTTGATCATATCAAACCAATGATACGATCGATCGCTCCCGCATCGTGGTTCATGGTAGCCTCACGGAACGCCCTGGCGAAGGCAATGCCGTAGAATGCCCGATGCTCCACCATAGTCACAATCACTATACGCGGTCGCGGCGGCGGCCCGCGTGGAGGTGAACGACTTAACGACGACGACGTTAATAACAACGACGTTAATCGCTTTCTGAAATGAGAGTCACATTCACACGACTATTATTAGGCAAGTTTCTTAGCTATTATTGCGTAAGGTCACGATAATTAATTAATAATGCAAAGCAGGGTAGTTAAATAAAGAAATTATCGCAATGTAGGTAGGTTGTGAAATTACTTATAAAGTACCACCCACAGCAAGCCAGTGTCTATCGCTTTTAAACAAATTGGAACGCACTCACCAGATCCTTTTCATCGTACAATACGTTACCACAGGTAGCAGAGCGGACCAGAACACATGAGATTCTGATCCCACTTCTGATGTCGAATTTCAGAAGTGGTTAAAATAAAAAATAAGCGCAGAACCGCTGACACATTAGCGTCATCGGTTCTGCTTTAACTACTTGAAGCAAGGTAAAGGAGTTAAGATAAAAGGTAGTTAAATAATTACAGACTCAAGTTTACAAGTGCTTTATTTGTACAAAAGGAAATTAAACAAATAATTATTATTAAAGATGATAGACTAGCAATTAATCAAACGGACATAGTTTCTACTTACAGTGTGTTCTCTTCGAGAGTCGGCGGCAGACTGAGCTCTGCGCTCAATTCACCGACCATAATGCTTTCGCTTGCCCCACCAAAAGCAAACGTCACATCACAAAAACACTAGTGTAAACAGATGTCTTTATCATCTCTGTTATTTTAATATAATTATGGATGTTATTATTTATTTAACATAATTCTAAAATCACATTGTTTTATCTAAATTATTTTACAATAATTAAAACTTTACAATAATCAATTTCGCGCGTCATGAATTAGTCAAATTCATGACTAAATTAATTTTAAGCTATTTATTATTAAACATAAAACCTAAAACATAACATAAATCATAAAACAAAATTAATGAACTTGTAGGGAAATTATTTTATAACAAAACCGAAGTAAATAATATGTCTGCGGCGACATATATAATAATAATAATATTATAAAGAGATAAGATTAGATTTTTTATAATTATGTTTGTGTTGTTAATGGAAAAAGTATCAAACAGATTTTAAGAATTATTTCATCGACAGAAAGCTACGTTCTACGAGTAACGTAAGCTATACTTTATTTACAAAATAACATATATGTGCAATAATGACACAAAGTATCAAAAAAAATCCTATGAAAGTCATTATTTTACGTGCGCTGCAAAAACTGTTACCTATAATTATGTATTAGTACTCGTTTACTCGGTTACTCGTGTAGTACGCATTAGACGAGATTTAAAAATGTTTAGATTTTTTTGGACGTTGATCGTATAAAAATCTGCTTCTATGAACATATTTAACGACGAATGGCGCATATTATGTCAACAATTACGTGACTGCGTGGGTCGTATTATAACGTCTCTATTTTATCTAAGTACAATTATTATGATGACATGCTATTTAAGTGACCGATGCACGCACGAGTAGCTAGAATAGCAACAACTAAAGACTTACTTATCGGTAAGTATTTGCACGTGTTTTAAAATGATCAAGATGAGGTCTTACTTGTTTTAATCGAATATATAGAATTATATTATTTGTTTTAAGGAATTATGATATAGTTTTTTTGTTATAATGTAAGATAGGCTCTATATAACGTAAGTTTGAAAAAAAATATTATTAGCATATAATAAATTTATGCAAAAATTGCTGTTTAACGGTAGATTATCTGACTGATCCATACAAGCTAGCATAAAGCGCATGCACCTAGTTCAGGTTTTAAGTTTTATAGCATGGGCTTTACATTGACAAAATCACACATTTTGTAAATATAGAATACTATCTTTATCTATCTTTTATTACTTTGGAGCTCAAGTTCAAAAACATACTTTGTCCAAGAAGGCTCTAGAAGCTGTTTTGAATCACATTTTACAAGAATTAGCCATAAGTACGTTTGTTGTACAAATTCTGCATTTAAAAGATAAATTAAAATATAATGTAATCAATTAAATTTATACAGACATAATTATATATTTGCAAATAATTTTTAAGTGCATATAAATAAAATCAATAGATGCAATGGATCACATCCATGGGTCACACAAATGGATGTGATTTACGATGATAATAAATGAATATATTTATATGAAAAGTAATGAAGTAGCGCTGTATTTATATACTGCGTGTATTTTTAGATTTTTGTAAGCTGTTGACCGTACGGTCAAAAATCACACGAATGTAAGTCGTGTGAAATAATCATCTAAATCGAATTTCGTTAATGAAACGCCATGCAGATGCACTAATTAACCCTCATCATTTAGGCGCCGACAACACCTCGAAAATACACTTTTCGTGAAAATACAATTTTATCGCAAATCAATTTTTAATGTATGTTTATGACGTTATAACATTCTTCATTAGTGTATGGAGCGACTAACTTCCACTTAGCAGCGCATTTTCGCGAGGATTGTCAAACTGCATGAATAGAAAAAAAACCTTTCCTAATTTACTGAATCACAAAATAATGAATTACCCAAAAATAATATGATTTAATATAATATTACTAGCAGTTCACCCGCAGCTTTGCCCGCGACATAATCAAAATAATAAAATATGATAATTATGGTCTATCTAAGCTGTGAAAACAGTACATTTCATGCAGATCAGACCAATTTGTATACGAATGTTTCAACCCATTTCTCTCGTTTGGGGTTGAATTTTTAAAAATGACAAAATATGTATTAAATGCATACAGTTACATTTTTGTTCAGAAGCTTTAAAATTAAATTTCATGCTTCTTACATAAAAAAAATAACGGACCCGCCATACAAACTTTCAACCCCTATTTCACCCTCTTGTGCGGGTAGTTTTTACAAAACCTTGAAATACGTATTTATTTATTTCTAACCAGAAGCTAGTATATTAAATTTCATGCTCTTACATGAAAAATGATGGACCCGCGATACAAACTTTCATCCCTTATTTCACCCTCTTGCGGCAGAGTTTTTAAAAAACCCTGAAATACGTACGTATTTATTTCTAAACGAAAGCTAGGATATAAAATGTCATGCTTCTTACTTCAAAAATGACGGACCCGCCATACAAACTTTCAACTCCTATTTCACCCTCTTGGGGGGTAGATTTTCGAAAACTCTGAAATACGTAATTATCTATTTCTAACCAGAGGCTTGTATATAAAATTTCATGCTTACTTCAAAAATGTCGGAGTTCCCATGCAAATTTTCAACCTCTATTTCCCCCTCTTGGGGGGTAAATTTTCAAAAACCTTGAATTACATATTTATTTATATCTAACCAAAAACTTGGATAAAAAATTCCATACTTCTTACATCAAAAATTACGAACTTTCCAAATAAACTTTCAACCCCTACTTCACCCTCTTAGGTGGTGAATTTTGGAAAACTTTGATTTGCGTACTTATTTCTTTCCAACCAGAAGCTTGTGTACGAAATATCATGCTTCTAACTCTGAAAATGACAGATTTCCATACAACGGTTCATCCCTTATTTCACCTCCTTAGGGGGTGGAATTTCAAAAAAATCCTTTCTTAGAACGCGTTTTCATTATAAAATGCATCAACTGTCAAAATTTCAAGTTTCTAACCCCAGTGGTTTAGGCTCTGCGTTGATGAGTCAGTCAGGACAAGTCTTTATATACTCGTAGATTATACTACTAACTAATATATATAACTAAATAAAAAAAAGTGTTTTTAGAGGATTCGTTTTTCAATTTTTTTTTCCACTGTTACTGTATTGTTTAGATTTACATATATTTTTTTAAACTTTTACCCCAAATCAGTATAGTCATTTAGTATTGTCAGCATATTTTAAGGACATGCGAAAGAACCTACGATATTAAACCTGAAGCGCGTCAATTGTTTTTATGACCGCAATACACATTAAAAAGGCTACCACAATATTTACTGTATTTACTCCGAACTATGTCTGGGTGTCCTCTTTTCAAAGTTGTCTATTTAATTTTAAGCTATTTTTGCAATAAAATATGATTCAAATGTTATACACTAAACTCAACACAAAAATGACTTACAAATAAATAAAAAAATAACATAAATCATTTCAATGCCAACAAAATTGTTAAAATTTAGCTTTGTCATTGTTTGATAGTGATTTAATAACTGTTGTTGATATACAAGTGCTGATAATGAGTGTCTTTACCAAAGTATTCTTATATTATTTATTTATAAATATTAAAATAATTACTTAATGGTATTTTTAACAATCTCAGCATGACAAAGCAAGATAATATGAAACACACACTAACACTCCAGAGATAATATTTATAAAAGTCTTGAAATGAATAGAAATAGTTTATATTATAGGTGTAAGGTTATTTTCATCTATGATATGATATTATTTTATCCATCAGTTGACATAAATTAATCAAACATGTCAAACGTACTAACGGTTTTATTCATTTATGTTATTGTAAAATGTGAGTGCGCGAAAATATTAGCAGTTTTTCCAACTCCGTCTATCAGTCATCAAGTAGTATTTCGTCCTCTACTGCAAGAATTGGCAAGACGTGGACATGATGTGACAGTGATAACGACCGATCCAGCTTTCCCGAAAGGACAAACTCCTCAAAACTTAACCGAAATAGACGTACATGATATATCTTACAACATGTGGACAAATTTCTTACGAATAGATAAAGGAGATGGGGATAGTTTTCACGCCCAATTAAAATTTATTTTTGAATTAATGCAAGCAGTTTTTGAAGAGCAAATGAAAACGGCTGATGTCCAGAATCTTATTAATGATAAAAATAAGAAATTCGATTTACTTTTAATCGAATCATGGGTAAGACCAGCTCTTGGTTTTTCTTATTTATACAAAGTACCAGTTATAGAAATAAGTTCACTTGGTGCAATATTCGGAGCTTTTGATAATTTAGGAGCTCCAACCAATCTTCTCTTATATCCAGTAGCAACCCGCCAACGGCTGAATAATTTATCATTGTGGGATAAAATTCAAGAATTATATAAAGAAATCAAGATCAAGTACATAGTAGATACAGAGCTAATAAGTTCAGAAGACAAAATACTACAGAAAATATTTGGTTCGGAAATTCCCAGTGTTACAGAACTAAAAAAAAATGTGCACATGTTATTTTTAAACGTACATCCAATATGGGATTTCAACCGTCCTGTGCCGCCTAATATAGTTTATTTAGGAGGTTTACATCAAAATCCTGCAAAAGAATTACCACAGGTAAAACTTTTATAAGCTTAATATCATATTATATTTATGGTTACATAATAATTAACTAAAAGAATAACAATAAATGAGCCATCATCGTATTTACCATCTTTATATATTTACATACTGCTCTTTACTTTATGCAGTAATATTTCGCTCTGCAGGATCTCAAATCTTATCTCGACTCATCTAAGAATGGTGTCATATACATGAGCTTCGGTACAAACGTTAAACCCTCATTGTTACCGAAAAAGAAGGTGCAAATATTTACAAATGTATTTTCCGAGCTGCCTTACGATGTTTTATGGAAATGGGATAAAGATGAAATTCCAGGTCGTTCTAGGAACGTGAGAATATCTAAGTGGTTTCCACAGTCCGATTTACTTAGTGAGTTCAACTTTATATTTTTAAATATAATCTCATGATAACAATAAAATAATATAAATCTTGGTTTTTTTCAGAACATCCTAAAGTTAAGTTATTCATAACTCAAGCAGGCTTACAATCGACAGACGAAGCCCTAACAGCTGGAGTACCTCTAATTGGTGTACCGATGCTTGGAGACCAATGGTTCAACGCCGAACTTTATGTCAAACATAATATAGGTATCAAGCTTAGTATTGAAACGCTTACAGAAGAAAAACTAAAGAAGGCCATAGAAACTATCATCTCAAATAATAGGTAGTGTATCAGACATTTATTTCATTAGATAATTAAAGCTGATAATAACTAGTAATTAAAAACTTTAGAGTTCATGCAAGTACAAAATACTTTATTTTAGGAGAAACTAAAACCTGTGACTTACCTTAAATATCCTTATTATTTAAAATTCAAAGCTATTTACAAAAGTATTATACAATAAAATTCATGAAATAGTTACTATTTTTATTATGAAAAATGATATATTGTTGTTCTTTATATTTTTAGTTTTCATCAAAATGTTGAAAAACTGAGAAATATTATGCGAGATCAACCGCAGTCACCATTAGAACGCGCTGTGTGGTGGACGGAACACGTCCTAAGACATAACGGCGCCTCACATCTACATTCACCAGCAGCCCACATGCATTGGACTGAATACTATGCCTTGGATTTAGTACTATTAGGCTTCGGTGCTGTTATCACTTTACTGTTAATTTTGTCATTTATAATACATTTAATTATATCAAGATTAAAGTATGTTCGAATTAAGACTAAAATGAATTAAAATGCATTTACAGAAATTATGAACTTTTATTTTGGTACTAGATAGCATTACATTTTTCACGTAAATCTGATGACATTCGTATTCTTATCCTGTTAATCCTTATCTAACTTAGTAGTTTCATAATAAGGTTGATAATGTACATGTAAATTCTTCTTTAAATTATCGGTATTAGAGCTTTGTGCAAGCTCGTCTGGGTAGGTACCACCTACTCATCAGATATTCTACCGCATTTCTCATTAGTAAAATTTTCAAGTTTAAAGAACGCAAGGATATTGTGAGCCTTTCTAAGTAATATATAAAGTAATATTATGGCAAAGCTCTCATATCTACCCTTACATGAAAATGCTAATATGTTATATTTATAACAATTTTTTTAAATTAATTAAAAATGAATTCAATGCCATATTTACTTCAAAGACAGTCAATTCAAGGAGTTTTCTCACATTTAATGATTGGGCGATTGTAGGAATTCATTAGAGTAGGCAAAGGTTTTATGAACTTTATAATGAAAGAACTTACAACCGGTCTCTTCCTTTCATTAATTATGTTAGTGCTTACTCTAAATTGCTCAAACGAGTATGTATCATGGCCAAGTCTTTGCATCTAAGAAAAAAAATTTAGACGCACCAAATAAAATAAAAATGACTTGGAAAATTATTAATTGCGAAACTGGAAAAGACAAAAGTAGCACCACTAATTACCAACTGTCGATCGATAATAAGCCCATTACTTCTGACAAGGACGTTGCTAGTATTTTTGAAAAATTCTTTGCTGACATTCCAATTTCAACCACTAAATCACTCAATTCCTCTCCTACCGTTGCTGAATCGTTAATGAAAAACAATGTAACTAAATGTAACATTTACCTTAACTTTAACAGTGTAAGTGTGTAATTCCTATTTTTAAATCTGGTAGTACTTCAGACCCCAACAATTATAGTCCTATTTCTGTACTACCAACGCTTAGTAAGATCTTTGAAAAATTAATGCTTAATCAGATGAGGCGCGGCGGACGTAGAAATACATTGTGCGTTTGTCTGTAGTATCATTAGACATCATCAAGGCGGTTAAAAACTAAGTTCAAGTGAAAGTAAAGTTTTGAGTTTTCGATACGTTGTGACATAAGGTACAATATAATGAATGCTTGCTTTAAAGTTTAACGGAAATCAACGTTCTGCCGTAAATAATATTCTGTTTTTGAACGTCATGATACGTTGTGCCGTATCAAAATCTTAAACCATGACGTAAAATTACGTTCTGTCGGCCAATCTCAAGAGAGATTAGCCAACTGCGCAAGAGATATAATAGTGCACAAGTGTGTGCGCAAGCACAGGTGCACTCTCTCTTCCCTAACACTCATAATCCGATGGGACGGCAATCCGACACGACCGGAAAGAGTTCAGGCGCAGGACCAACGGCTCAACGTGCTTTTCGAGGCACGGGAGTGTACACACTTCCAACTTCGAGACTCCGGGATGCTACTTAGAAATTTCGATAGAAAATCTCAGTAACATTTTATTGGCCCGACCTGGGAATTGAACCCAGGACATATGGTTTATATTGTAAAAGTAGTTTGAAATATTACCATTGTTTCTTTCTTATACATAATTTTTTGTTATTAATCAACTGATTAATAAAAACGTTGTTTTTAAGTGATTATTTATTAAAAAACGACAATTTTGAGCTTTCGCTTTTATTATTTGAATAGATTCAGCTACAAATAATTTTAACTTTTAAGTTATCTTAGTATTAGTCTCTTTGAACAGAAATATAATATATATAAAGGCAAGGTTATTTCGGAACTTCCGAGGCAAGGCAAGGGAAGTCATGCTGAGATTGATAAAAATTCCATTAAGTAATTATATTAATGTATATAATTTCCTCAAATCGAAATAAGATGTATGTATCATTTCTGTTTCGTATTATCAAGTACACAATAATAACAACACTTATTATCAGCACTTATATGTTAACAGTAGCTATTAAATTAATATAAAAGCTAAATTTAACAAGTTTGTTAGAATTCGAATTATTTACGTCTTTTTAATATAAAATTTTGCATGAAAGTAGCAAAAATAGCCTGTAAATGTCACTATGGAAAAAGAAGAAGAAAATTTCTTTTGTGTAAAACATACAGATAATACGTATAAAAGTCTTATGTAAGCGAGTTAATAGTAACAGCTTGTGAATGTCCCACTGCTGGGCTAAGGCCTCTTCTCCTCTTTTTGAGGAGAAGGGTTGGAGCTTATTCCACCACGCTGCTCCAATGCGGGTTAGTGGAATACACATGTGACAGAATTTCAGTGAAATTTGACACACGTATGTTCCCTCACGATGTTTTCCTTCATCGTTAAGCACGAGATGAATTATAGTCACACATTAAGCACATGAAATTAAGTGATGCTTGACCGGGTTTGAACCCACGATCATCGGATAAGATTCACGCGTTCTTACCACTGAGCCATCTCGGCTTAGTAAGATAGCGTGTTTCTTATCAATGAGCAAAAAACGTTTATAAAATAAGTGGAAAGTTATGTTATCTATCAGTTCACTGAAATAAATCAACTATGTCAAACGTACTAACGGTTTTATTCCTTTATGTTATTGTAAAATGTGAGTGCGCGAAAATATTAGCAGTTTTTCCAACTCCATCTATCAGTCATCAAGTTGTGTTTCGTCCGATAGTGCAAGAATTGGCAAGACGTGGACATGATGTGACAGTGATAACAACCGATCCAGCTTTCCCGAAAGGACAAACTCCTCAAAACTTAACTGAAATAGATTTACATGATATATCCTATAATATATGGAAAAAATTCTTACAAACGGATAAAGGAAACGGAGATAGTTTTAACACCCAAATAAAATTTATTTTTGAATTAATGCAAGCTGTTTTTGAAGAGCAAATGAAAACGGCTGATGTACAGAAACTTATTAATGACAAAAATAAGAAATTTGATTTACTTTTAATAGAATCATGGGTGAGGCCAGCTCTTGGTTTTTCTTACCTATACAAAGTACCAGTTATAGAAATAAGTTCACTCGGTGCTACATTCGGAAGTTTTGAAGAGTCAGGAGCTCCAACCAATCCACTTTTATATCCTCTGGTAACCCGTCAACTACTGAACAATTTAACATTGTGGGATAAAATTCAAGAATTATATAGAGAATTTAAGGTTAAACATATGTATGCAGAGCTAATAAGCTCAGAAGACAAAATGCTACAGAAAATATTTGGTTCGGATATTCCCAGTGTTACAGAACTAAAAAAAAATGTGCATATGTTATTTTTAAACGTACATCCAATATGGGATTTCAACCGTCCTGTGCCGCCTAATATAGTTTATTTAGGAGGCTTACACCAAAATCCTGCTAAAGAATTACCACAGGTATAATTAAGAATTTCAATTAGCTTAATTTTATTCATATTTATATCACCGTTATGCCACCTTATTTTCTTTACAATTAACTAATATTATAAGAACGTACTTATATATTTTTTTATTATTTACTTCATATACACATAAAATTGTGTATTTGACATAACGTATATCATTTATCGTATTGCAGGATCTCAAATCTTATCTCGACTCTTCCAAGAATGGTGTAATATACATGAGTTTCGGTACAAACGTTAAACCCTCTTTATTACCGAAAGAGAAAGTGCAAATATTTACAAATGTATTTTCCGAGCTGCCTTACGACGTTTTATGGAAATGGGATAAAGATGAAATTCCAGGTCGTTCAAGAAACGTAAGGATATCTAAATGGTTTCCACAGTCCGATTTACTCAGTAAGTCATATATCAGTAAAAAATATAATCTCATGATAACAATAAAATAATATAAATGTTTTTGTTTTCAGAACATCCTAAAATTAAGTTATTCATAACTCAAGCAGGTTTACAATCGACAGACGAAGCCCTAACAGCTGGAGTACCTCTTATTGGTGTACCGATGCTCGGAGACCAATGGTACAATGCAGAACTTTATGTCAAACATAATATAGGTATCAAGCTTAGTATTGAAACGCTTACAGAAGAAAAACTAAAGAAGGCCATAGAAACTATCATCTCTAATAATAGGTAGTGTATCAGACATTTATTTCATTAGATAATTAAAGCTGATAATAACTAATAATTAAAAACTCTAGAGTTCATGCAAGTACAAAATACTTAATTTTAGGAGAAACTAAAATCTGTGACTAACCTTAAATATCCTTGTTATTTAAAATTCAAAGATATTTACAAAAGTATTATACAATAAAATTCATGAAATAGTTATTATTTTTATTATGAAAATTGATATATTGTTGTTCTTTATATTTTTAGTTTTCGTCAAAATGTTGAAAAACTGAGAAATATTATGCGAGATCAACCGCAGTCACCATTAGAACGCGCTGTGTGGTGGACGGAACACGTCCTAAGACATAACGGCGCCTCACATCTACATTCACCAGCAGCCCACATGCATTGGACTGAATACTATGCCATGGATTTAGTACTATTAAGCTTCGGTGCTGTTATCACTTTACTGTTAATTTTGTCATTTATAATGCATTTAATTGTATCAAGATTAAAGAATATTCGAATGAAGACTAAAATGAATTAAAATGTATTTACAGAAATTATGAACTTTTATTTTGGTTCTTGATAAGCCAGCGGTTTTGCTTGCCTAGCATTGAAGTTTTCACCTAAATCTGATGTTTATTAATATGATACGAATTTCGTATCATATTAATAAACATTCTAGAAACAGTTGAAAATTACATTTGTAATTTTAATATATTTTATTTTATTTGAAAAATAATTATGACGCTGGTCAGAAGTGTGCTCGCGCAGTAGCCGGCCTAAAGAATATTTGTATGTGCCAATGTATATGTGTGGTGACCACTTATCATCAGTCGGCTCACATGGCAGTCTGCCTACTTATGATGATTGATGATTTACAAAAAAATATGCGGTCCCGAGATATTTTCAGGAACGAAGATCTTTGCGATGGAGTCCGATTCTCGCAAATCTCATCTCGAATCCAAGCAAAACAAAATATATTGCGAGCGAAAAAATCGAATTTACCGAATCAGTTTTATAAATCCATGCATACATATAAATATTAAACGAAAATGTAGAACGTGTCACAGAAAATTTAGGTTTATTAATTGATGAAATTCAATTATGACTAGCTGTGCCCTGCGGCTTCACCCGCGTATAATTAATAAAAACATAATAAATTATTTTAATACTATAATAACACACACACACCTAACATTTGCGCCATCACATGTTCTTTGTGTGTTCCAATTTTCATCAAGATTGGTCAAGCCGTTCTTGAGTTATAAGAAGACATACAGGCAGACAGACAAAAATGAAAAAAAAATAGTCTAATGTGAATCACTGCATCATAAAACGATTATTTATCACAAAATTAGGTGAAAAAAAAGGACAGAGGACCAATAGATTTATATAGCAGTATAGATAAAGGATGTTATTAGCATATACATGCGATATTCTGGTCGAGACTAAATTTTAAAATGCTGCTATTTAGGATCTATAGGCTGGATAGTGGAAAGAGTTTAACTAACCAACTTAAGATTCTAGTACAAGATGCAAAAAAATTATATAACAACACAATTAAAAACACTTGCTTTGCTTATGTCAATAGCTGGTGCGATCGTCAGATAAAAAATAATATACGTGATGATAATATTATTGTTTCTAACTCGTTAGGTATATTATACCTTTTTATTACATTTTATTTATTTCGTAGTATTATTTGAATTGTATTGCAAAACAATCCTATTATTTATTTGTTTAAATATTATGTCTCTTTTATTGTACTGTTATAATTTACTTGTTATTTTAATTTATCCTATGTGTGTGTACTCAATAAACATTTTCTTATTCTCAAATAATTATACTTTAGTTAATTCAGTCTTTCATCTTCATGCACAAAATATTCAAGTCAATTTCGGAACTATCTCTTACAAGCCTTACGCTTTACGTTATACAAAATATATTTGTAGAATACATATTTGCTTGACAACGTAGAAAACATCGTGAGAAATCGTTCGTGTATTCCAACAACCAGCATTGGAGCAGCGTGGTGGAATAAGCTCCAAACCTTCTCTAGCCCAGCAGTGGGACATTCACAGGCTGTTACTTTAAGTATTTGTTTGTTTCTAAAGGTTGGTTATTTATAAAATTCAATCGAATATAAAAATATATTATACTTTAATTTTAAATAAAAAGAAAAGAGTTTTTCTTTTATGAATATAAAATATTCGAGGTGCGCTATCGCTCTGACGTCACTAAATTGGCAGACAAATTAATTTTAGTCACTGCTTCTAAATTTAGTTTGTATAAATCCATAGCTATACATACCTAAGAGGGTTTTGGATAAAATCCAACTTGACTTTATCGAGTGATTGTGTGACTGTAGTAACAAAGCTGCAGTTTCAGAGCAGTGACTCCTAAACGGTCGCTACGAAAATTTGTGCATATGTACGCGGACGATGGTGAACACGTTACCGTTCCATTTATCAAAAGTGATGCCGGACATAACAAGTAAGATAATCATAATTAAGTCATCAAAATAGCTGTACCTGGTAGAGATTGAAATGTATAGACGCGCTTGCTATAGAAATAAACTAAAAATAAGCTATACGTCGATATAGTTTTATTTGTAGAGGAAGACTAAATAAGATATTCAAATTATGGCCATAAAGTGGCGCCAGAAGATGAAACATCTAAATTTATGGTGAAATAATTTATAATTAACTATAGCCAATAAAATAAAATAAATAAAACGCACACACAAGGCGAGACCAGCGGTGAAGATGACGGCATAAAAGAGCACCGTGTTGTTGACGTCACGGCAGACGATTCGGTCTTACCCCGTCAATAGATGTTCACATAGATAGACTAATAGACCATTAGATATATAATCTTCACTTGTATAATTATATCTTTACTATAATATAATATATGTCGAATTTCAGAAGTGGTTAAAATAAAAAATAAGCGCAGAACCGCTGACACATTAGCGTCATCGGTTCTGCTTTAATTACTTGAAGCAAGGTAAAGGAGTTAAGATAAAAGGTAGTTAAATAATTACAGACTCAAGTTTACAAGTGCTTGTCGAATTTCAGAAGTGGTTAAAATAAAAAATAAGCGCAGAACCGCTGACACATTAGCGTCATCGGTTCTGCTTTAACTACTTGAAGCAAGGTAAAGGAGTTAAGATAAAAGGTAGTTAAATAATTACAGACTCAAGTTTACAAGTGCTTTATTTGTACAAAAGGAAATTAAACAAATAATTATTATTAAAGATGATAGACTAGCAATTAATCAAACGGACATAGTTTCTACTTACAGTGTGTTCTCTTCGAGAGTCGGCGGCAGACTGAGCTCTGCGCTCAATTCACCGACCATAATGCTTTCGCTTGCCCTACCAAAAGCAAACGTCACATCACAAAAACACTAGTGTAAACAGATGTCTTTATCATCTCTGTTATTTTAATATAATTATGGATGTTATTATTTATTTAACATAATTCTAAAATCACATTGTTTTATCTAAATTATTTTACAATAATTAAAACTTTACAATAATCAATTTCGCGCGTCATGAATTAGTCAAATTCATGACTAAATTAATTTTAAGCTATTTATTATTAAACATAAAACCTAAAACATAACATAAATCATAAAACAAAATTAATGAACTTGTAGGGAAATTATTTTATAACAAAACCGAAGTAAATAATATGTCTGCGGCGACACGGCCATTCTGACGCGCGATGCGTGCTCTGCATCGCTCCTGGTCTCTTCTCCAATAAATTAATTAATATTTGGCTAGGCACTTCCACAGTACACACAAGCCTATAGTTACGATCTAGAAAATATGCCATCTTGTATTCGTCGACTGATGATGGCTACTTCATATGGTAAAAGTAACAGTAGTCATCGTTACTTTTATAATACTGCTCATTCCACATGACAACAGTATTTTCATTTTATTTATTGTAATAGGGAAGGATAGGTGGGTGAGAGGTCGGTGCTGTATAAAACAGAGGCTCTAAAGGATGATAGGACAGGTCGATGCTGTGCTCTAGGCGGTCTCGTACGCCGTGGTACACAGGGGACCATTATTCTTTCAGGATGGGCTTATAAATGGCTAATTGAACGGCTCTACACGTCAATAGCATCTTTTAATTTATAATACTGCTCATTCCACATAACAGTATTTTCATTTTATTTATTGTAATAGGGAAGGATAGGTGGGTGAGAGGTCGGTGCTGTATAAAACAGAGGCTCTAAAGGATGATAGGATAGGTCGATGCTGTGCTCTAGGCGGTCTCGTACGCCGTGGTACACAGGGGACCATTATTCTTTCAGGATGGGCTTATAAATGGCTAATTGAACGGGTCTACACGTCAATAGCATCTTTTTTTTTTTTTTTTTGGCTTATTGAACGGCTCCACACGTCAATAGCAATTGTTTTGTTATTAAAGTCTATTAAAGAAAGTGCTCACCGTTATGTTCACTGTTCGCTCGAGGTTGTCGGTGCATCCAACACGATGGGCATGCGAGGGGCGGCTGCAATACTGGAAAGTTCAGCTTGCTGGTCTGGTGGTGACACAGCCTCGCGGGTGACCCCTCCAGGTTGTGGGGCGCGCCTCAGTTGATCGTGCGCGAACTTCCGAGGTCGCCCATGGTGTGCCACTAGCTTTTTTTACGCCTTGCTGTATCGGCTCCTTATTAGCAGGTGAACTTGATCCGGAACTGGCTTGACCGGGCACTGCATAAATTGGCGGGCTCGGTAGTGATGATCTGTTCTGATCAGCCATCGTGACGCACAGGATGAAACGTAGGCAGGTAGTATGATCAAGTCGAGCGACGGAGGCGAAGTGAAGTGATTCTGTAGTTTACCGTGCCTTTTTATACACTGGACCATGTTGATTACTCTTGGAGGCAGAGACCTCTAACACGGTCTCTCCTGACGAGACAGCGTCCTCGGGCCTTCACCTTGGTCACTGTCTGAAATTTGTGGAAACAGTACAACTTGGTTTTACAGTAAAAATACGTAAAAGCTCATCCAGACTTTTTGGCAGCTTGTGATAGAAGTTGTCGGTGTAAGTGAAGTGTCTGTATGATGCCTTTATTTTGATGTCCCTACAGCGGTCACCCTGACGCTCGAGTGAGACTAATACAGGTCTTTTCCGACTTTACTGATGGGATTTTAAACAAGTCTTTTCCGAGTCACCCCGACGCTCAAATAGTGAGACTTATACAGGTCTTTTCCCAATCACCCCGTACCGTAGGCTACAAAACAAGGACTTATATAGGTCTTTTCCAAGTCACTCCGACGCTCGCTATTTTATGACAACGAGACTAACACGGGTCTTTTCAAGATCACCCCATACCACTTAATACACATAAAAGCATCTAAAGCAATCACTATATTACACCAAGTACAATAAAAGTAAACAAACATATGTTATCGTAACTTCTTACATGATAAAAACAAACAGAATTTCTGCAGTCTAATCAGCTGATCACCATGATCACATCCATCATCTCCTCAGATCACATCCATCAGTCATGTCAGTTGATACCCCTGAGGTACCAAGCCAGTACGCATATCAGGTGTCACCTTTTCCTGCGTGCTCATCACACAGGGATAGTTCGTACAGAGACCATACCGACATAAGCACGCCTGCGCGTTCGTCACGCTCGGCCACCAGCACCACGTCCGTCAGGCAGGAGAGAGAGCTTTCCGGCGAAGGGTTAGCCAGCAGCACCAGTTGTGCGCAGGCTGATGTATCGCACCCGAAGCACTGAAGCACCACGTCTGGCAGGCTGGGGACTGTTGACCGGAAATTATCAGCCCGCAGCTCCAGCGGTGAGCAGGTTGGCGATTTGAACACGAAGATTCACTCCGCTCGGCTATTCCTGATCTTGACTGATAGTGTAACCTGTAAAGTGCTTCTTTAAATCAATAGAAAAACCCGCATTTAAAACAAATAAAAAAAATAAAGACTGACTATTAGGGCCAGTACAGTCTTTTACTCTCAATCGAAGAGCGCAGTATATGCTTCGCGATACCACTAATTGCGCCAGGCTCAAGCATCATTTCAGACAATTACAAATGCGAGAAACACACAATATCACTCCTTTAAAAGTTGGCGGGAAAAATATTGGTTTGATCATATCAAACCAATGATACGATCGATCGTTCCCGCATCGTGGTTCATGGTAGCCTCACGGAACGCCCTGGCGAAGGCAATGCCGTAGAATGCCCGATGCTCCACCATAGTCACAATCACTATACGCGGTCGCGGCGGCGGCCCGCGTGGAGGTGAACGACTTAACGACGACGACGTTAATAACAACGACGTTAATCGCTTTCTGAAATGAGAGTCACATTCACACGACTATTATTAGGCAAGTTTCTTAGCTATTATTGCGTAAGGTCACGATAATTAATTAATAATGCAAAGCAGGGTAGTTAAATAAAGAAATTATCGCAATGTAGGTAGGTTGTGAAATTACTTATAAAGTACCACCCACAGCAAGCCAGTGTCTATCGCTTTTAAACAAATTGGAACGCACTCACCAGATCCTTTTCATCGTACAATACGTTACCACAGGTAGCAGAGCGGACCAGAACACATGAGATTCTGATCCCACTTCTGATGTCGAATTTCAGAAGTGGTTAAAATAAAAAATAAGCGCAGAACCGCTGACACATTAGCGTCATCGGTTCTGCTTTAATTACTTGAAGCAAGGTAAAGGAGTTAAGATAAAAGGTAGTTAAATAATTACAGACTCAAGTTTACAAGTGCTTGTCGAATTTCAGAAGTGGTTAAAATAAAAAATAAGCGCAGAACCGCTGACACATTAGCGTCATCGGTTCTGCTTTAACTACTTGAAGCAAGGTAAAGGAGTTAAGATAAAAGGTAGTTAAATAATTACAGACTCAAGTTTACAAGTGCTTTATTTGTACAAAAGGAAATTAAACAAATAATTATTATTAAAGATGATAGACTAGCAATTAATCAAACGGACATAGTTTCTACTTACAGTGTGTTCTCTTCGAGAGTCGGCGGCAGACTGAGCTCTGCGCTCAATTCACCGACCATAATGCTTTCGCTTGCCCCACCAAAAGCAAACGTCACATCACAAAAACACTAGTGTAAACAGATGTCTTTATCATCTCTGTTATTTTAATATAATTATGGATGTTATTATTTATTTAACATAATTCTAAAATCACATTGTTTTATCTAAATTATTTTACAATAATTAAAACTTTACAATAATCAATTTCGCGCGTCATGAATTAGTCAAATTCATGACTAAATTAATTTTAAGCTATTTATTATTAAACATAAAACCTAAAACATAACATAAATCATAAAACAAAATTAATGAACTTGTAGGGAAATTATTTTATAACAAAACCGAAGTAAATAATATGTCTGCGGCGACATATATAATAATAATAATATTATAAAGAGATAAGATTAGATTTTTTATAATTATGTTTGTGTTGTTAATGGAAAAAGTATCAAACAGATTTTAAGAATTATTTCATCGACAGAAAGCTACGTTCTACGAGTAACGTAAGCTATACTTTATTTACAAAATAACATATATGTGCAATAATGACACAAAGTATCAAAAAAAATCCTATGAAAGTCATTATTTTACGTGCGCTGCAAAAACTGTTACCTATAATTATGTATTAGTACTCGTTTACTCGGTTACTCGTGTAGTACGCATTAGACGAGATTTAAAAATGTTTAGATTTTTTTGGACGTTGATCGTATAAAAATCTGCTTCTATGAACATATTTAACGACGAATGGCGCATATTATGTCAACAATTACGTGACTGCGTGGGTCGTATTATAACGTCTCTATTTTATCTAAGTACAATTATTATGATGACATGCTATTTAAGTGACCGATGCACGCACGAGTAGCTAGAATAGCAACAACTAAAGACTTACTTATCGGTAAGTATTTGCACGTGTTTTAAAATGATCAAGATGAGGTCTTACTTGTTTTAATCGAATATATAGAATTATATTATTTGTTTTAAGGAATTATGATATAGTTTTTTTGTTATAATGTAAGATAGGCTCTATATAACGTAAGTTTGAAAAAAAATATTATTAGCATATAATAAATTTATGCAAAAATTGCTGTTTAACGGTAGATTATCTGACTGATCCATACAAGCTAGCATAAAGCCCATGCACCTAGTTCAGGTTTTAAGTTTTATAGCATGGGCTTTACATTGACAAAATCACACATTTTGTAAATATAGAATACTATCTTTATCTATCTTTTATTACTTTGGAGCTCAAGTTCAAAAACATACTTTGTCCAAGAAGGCTCTAGAAGCTGTTTTGAATCACATTTTACAAGAATTAGCCATAAGTACGTTTGTTGTACAAATTCTGCATTTAAAAGATAAATTAAAATATAATGTAATCAATTAAATTTATACAGACATAATTATATATTTGCAAATAATTTTTAAGTGCATATAAATAAAATCAATAGATGCAATGGATCACATCCATGGGTCACACAAATGGATGTGATTTACGATGATAATAAATGAATATATTTATATGAAAAGTAATGAAGTAGCGCTGTATTTATATACTGCGTGTATTTTTAGATTTTTGTAAGCTGTTGACCGTACGGTCAAAAATCACACGAATGTAAGTCGTGTGAAATAATCATCTAAATCGAATTTCGTTAATGAAACGCCATGCAGATGAACTAATTAACCCTCATCATTTAGGCGCCGACAACACCTCGAAAAAACACTTTTCGAGAAAATACAATTTTATCGCAAATCAATTTTTAATGTATGTTTATGACGTTATAACATTCTTCATTAGTGTATGGAGAAAAGCGACTAACTTCCACTAAGCAGCGCATTCGCATTTCGCGAGGATTGTCTGCATGACTGCATGAATAGAAAAAAAACCTTTCACTAATTTACTGAATCACAAAACAATGAATTACCCAAAAATAATATGATTTAATATAATATTACTAGCAGTTCACCCGCAGCTTTGCCCGCGACATAATCAAAATAATAAAATATGATAATTATGGTCTATTTAAGCTGTGAAAACAGTACATTTCATGCAGATCACACCAATTTTTTATACGAATGTTTCAACCCATTTCTCTCGTTTGCATTATAAAATGCATCAACTGTCAAAATTTTAAGTGTCTAACCCCAGTGGTTTAGGCTCTGCGTTGATGAGTCAGTCAGGAGAAGTCTTTATATACTCGTAGATTATACTACTAACTAATATATATAACTAAATAAAAAAAGTGTTTTTAGAGGATTCGTTTTTCAGTTTTTTTTTCCACTGTTACTGTATTGTATAGATTTACTTATAATTTTTTTAAACTTTTACCCCAAATCAGTATAGTCATTTAGTATTGTCAGCATATTTTAAGGCCATGCGAAAGAACCTACGATCTTAAACCTGAAGCGCGGCAATAGTTTTTATGACCGCAATACACATTAAAATGGCTACCACAATATTTACTGTATTTACTCCGAATTGTGTCTGGGTGTCCGATTTTCTATTCAATTTTAAGCTACTTTTGCAATAAAATATGATTCAAATGTTATACACTAAACTCAACACAAAAATGACTTATAAATAAATAAAAAAAATAACATCAATAATTTCAATGCTAACAAAATTGTTAAAATTTAGCTTTGTCATTGTTTGATAGTGATTTAATAACTGTTGTTGATATACAAGTGCTGATAATGAGTGTCTTTACCAAAGTATTCTTATATAATTTATTTATAAATATTAAAATAATTACTTAATGGTATTTTTAACAATCTCAGCATGACAAAGCAAGGTTATTTCAAACACACACTAACACTCCAGAGATAATATTTATAAAAGTCTTATGTCAGCGAGTGTATTACTTATCAATGAATAGAAATAGTTTATATTATAGGTGTAAGGTTATTTTCATCTATGATATGATATTATTTTATCCATCAGTTCACATAAATTAATCAAACATGTCAAACATACTAACGGTTTTATTCATTTATGTTATTGTAAAATGTGAGTGCGCGAAAATATTAGCAGTTTTTCCAACTCCGTCTATCAGTCATCAAGTAGTATTTCGTCCTCTACTGCAAGAATTGGCAAGACGTGGACATGATGTGACAGTAATAACGACCGATCCAGCTTTCCCGAAAGGACAAACTCCTCAAAACTTAACCGAAATAGACGTACATGATATATCTTACAACATGTGGACAAATTTCTTACGAATAGATAAAGGAGATGGGGATAGATTTCACGCCCAATTAAAATTTATTTTTGAATTAATGCAAGCTGTTTTTGAAGAGCAAATGAAAACGGCTGATGTCCAGAATCTTATTAATGATAAAAATAAGAAATTCGATTTACTTTTAATCGAATCATGGGTAAGACCAGCTCTTGGTTTTTCTTATTTATACAAAGTACCAGTTATAGAAATAAGTTCACTTGGTGCAATATTCGGAGCTTTTGATAATTTAGGAGCTCCAACCAATCTTCTCTTATATCCAGTAGCAACCCGCCAACGGCTGAATAATTTATCATTGTGGGATAAAATTCAAGAATTATATAAAGAAATCAAGATCAAGTTCATAGTAGATACAGAGCTAATAAGTTCAGAAGACAAAATGCTACAGAAAATATTTGGTTCGGAAATTCCCAGTGTTACAGAACTAAAAAAAAATGTGCATATGTTATTTTTAAACGTACATCCAATATGGGATTTCAACCGTCCTGTGCCGCCTAATATAGTTTATTTAGGAGGTTTACATCAAAATCCTGCAAAAGAATTACCACAGGTATAACTTTTATAAGCTTAATATCATATTATATTTATGGTTACATAATAATTAACTAAAAGAATAACAATAAATGAGCCATCATCGTATTTACCATCTTTATATATTTATATACTGCTCTTTACTTTATGCAGTAATATTTCGCTCTGCAGGATCTCAAATCTTATCTCGACTCATCTAAGAATGGTGTAATATACATGAGCTTCGGTACAAACGTTAAACCCTCATTGTTACCGAAAAAGAAGGTGCAAATATTTACAAATGTATTTTCCGAGCTGCCTTACGATGTTTTATGGAAATGGGATAAAGATGAAATTCCAGGTCGTTCTAGGAACGTGAGAATATCTAAGTGGTTTCCACAGTCCGATTTACTTAGTGAGTTCAACTTTATATTTTTAAATATAATCTCATGATAACAATAAAATATTATAAATGTTGGTTTTTTTCAGAACATCCTAAAGTTAAGTTATTCATAACTCAAGCAGGCTTACAATCGACAGACGAAGCCCTAACAGCTGGAGTACCTCTAATTGGTGTACCGATGCTTGGAGACCAATGGTTTAACGCCGAACTTTATGTCAAACATAATATAGGTATCAAGCTTAGTATTGAAACGCTTACAGAAGAAAAACTAAAGAAGGCCATAGAAACTATCATCTCAAATAATAGGTAGTGTATCAGACATTTATTTCATTAGATAATTAAAACTGATAATAACTAGTAATTAAAAACTTTAGAGTTCATGCAAGTACAAAATACTTTATTTTAGGAGAAACTAAAACCTGTGACTTACCTTAAATATCCTTATTATTTAAAATTCAAAGCTATTTACAAAAGTATTATACCATAAAATTCATGAAATAGTTATTATTTTTATTATGAAAAATGATATATTGTTTTTAGTTTTCGTCAAAATGTTGAAAAACTGAAAAATATTATGCGAGATCAACCGCAGTCACCATTAGAACGCGCTGTGTGGTGGACGGAACACGTCCTAAGACATAACGGCGCCTCACATCTACATTCACCAGCAGCCCACATGCATTGGACTGAATACTATGCCATGGATTTAGTACTATTAGGCTTCGGTGCTGTTATCACTTTACTGTTAATTTTGTCATTTATAATACATTTAATTATATCAAGATTAAAGTATGTTCGAATTAAGACTAAAATGAATTAAAATGCATTTACAGAAATTATGAACTTTTATTTTGGTACTAGATAGCATTTACATTTTTCACGTAAATCTGATGACATTCGTATTCTTATCCTGTTAATCCTTATCTAACTTAGTAGTTTCATAATAAGGTTGATAATGTACATGTAAATTCTTCTTTAAATTATCGGTATTAGAGCTTTGTGCAAGCTCGTCTGGGTAGGTACCACCTACTCATCAGATATTCTACCGCATTTCTCATTAGTAAATTTTTCAAGTTTAAAGAACGCAAGGATATTGTGAGCCTTACTAAGTAATATATAAAGTAATATTATGGCAAAGCTCTCATATCTACCCTTACATGAAAATGCTAATATGTTATATTTATAACAATTATTTTTAAATTAATTAAAAATGAATTCAATGTCATATTTACTTCAAAGACAGTCAATTCAAGGAGTTTTCTCACATTTAATGATTGGGCGATTGTACGAATTCATTAGAGTAGGCAAAGGTTTTATGAACTTTATAATGAAAGAACTTACAACGGGTCTCTTCCTTTAATTAATCATGTTAGTGCTTACTCTAAATTGCTCAAACGAGTATGTATCATGGCCGAGTGTTTGCATCTAAGAAAAAAAAATTTAGACGCACCAAATAAAATAAAAATGACTTGGAAAATTATTAATTGCGAAACTGGAAAAGACAAAAGTAGCACCACTAATTACCATCTGTCGATCGATAATAAGCCCATTACTTCTGACAAGGATGTTGCTAGTATTTTTGAAAAATTCTTTGCTGACATTCCAATTTCAACCACTAAATCACTCAATTCCTCTCCTACCGTTGCTGAATCGTTAATGAAAAACAATGTAACTAAATGTAACATTTACCTTAACTTTAACAGTGTAAGTGTGTAATTCCTATTTTTAAATCTGGTAGTACTTCAGACCCCAACAATTATAGTCCTATTTCTGTACTACCAACGCTTAGTAAGATCTTTGAAAAATTAATGCTTAATCAGATGAGGCGCGGCGGACGTAGAAATACATTGTGCGTTTGTCTGTAGTATCATTAGACATCATCAAGGCGGTTAAAAACTAAGTTCAAGTGAAAGTAAAGTTTTGAGTTTTCGATACGTTGTGACATAAGGTACAATATAATGAATGCTTGCTTTAAAGTTTAACGGAAATCAACGTTCTGCCGTAAATAATATTCTGTTTTTGAACGTCATGATACGTTGTGCCGTATCAAAATCTTAAACCATGACGTACAATTACGTTCTGTCGCCCAATCTCAAGAGAGATTAGCCAACTGCGCAAGAGATATAATAGTGCACAAGTGTGTGCGCAAGCACAGGTGCACTCTCTCTTCCCTAACACTCATAATCCGATAGGACGGCAATCCGACACGACCGGAAAGAGTTCAGGCGCAGGACCAACGGCTCAACGTGCTTTTCGAGGCACGGGAGTGTACACACTTCCAACTTCGAGACTCCGGGATGCTACTTAGAAATTTCGATAGAAAATCTCAGTAACATTTTATTGGCCCGACCTGGGAATTGAACCCAGGACATATGGTTTATATTGTAAAAGTAGTTTGAAATATTACCATTGTTTCTTTCTTATACATAATTTTTTGTTATTAATCAACTGATTAATAAAAACGTTGTTTTTAAGTGATTATTTATTAAAAAAACGACAATTTTGAGCTTTCGCTTTTATTATTTGAATAGATTCAGCTACAAATAATTTTAACTTTTAAGTTATCTTAGTATTAGTCTCTTTGAACAGAAATATAATATATATAAAGGCAAGGTTATTTCGGAACTTCCGAGGCAAGGCAAGGGAAGTCATGCTGAGATTGATAAAAATTCCATTAAGTAATTATATTAATGTATATAATTTCCTCAAATCGAAATAAGATGTATGTATCATTTCTGCTTCTTATTATCAAGTACACAATAATAACAACACTTATTATCAGCACTTATATGTTAACAGTAGCTATTAAATTAATATAAAAGCTAAATTTAACAAGTTTGTTAAAATTCGAATTATTTACGTCTTTTTAATATAAAATTATGCATTAAAGTAGCAAAAATAGCCTGTAAATGTCACAATGGAAAAAGAAGAAGAAAATTTCTTTTGTGTAAAACATACAGATAATACGTATAAAAGTCTTATGTAAGCGAGTTAATAGTAACAGCTTGTGAATGTCCCACTGCTGGGCTAAGGCCTCTAAGGGTTGGAGCTTATTCCACCACGCTGCTCCAATGCGGGTTAGTGGAATACACATGTGACAGAATTTCAGTGAAATTTGACACATGTAGGTTTCCTCACGATGTTTTCCTTCATCGTTAAGCACGAGATGAATTGTAGTCACACATTAAGCACATGAAATTAAGTGATGCTTACCCGGGTTTGAACCCACGATCATCGGATAAGATTCATGCGTTCTTACCACTGAGCCATCTCGGCTTAGTAAGATAGCGTGTTTCTTATCAATGAGCAAAAAACGTTTATAAAATAAGTGGAAAGTTATGTTATCTATCAGTTCACTGAAATAAATCAACTATGTCAAACGTACTAACGGTTTTATTCCTTTATGTTATTGTAAAATGTGAGTGCGCGAAAATATTAGCAGTTTTTCCAACTCCGTCTATCAGTCATCAAGTTGTGTTTCGTCCTGTAGTGCAAGAATTGGCAAGACGTGGACATGATGTGACAGTGATAACAACCGATCCAGCTTTCCCAAAAGGACAAACTCCTCAAAACTTAACTGAAATAGATTTACATGATATATCCTATAATATATGGAAAAAATTCTTACAAACGGATAAAGGAAACGAAGATAGTTTTAACACCCAAATAAAATTTATTTTTGAATTAATGCAAGCTGTTTTTGAAGAGCAAATGAAAATGGCTGATGTACAGAAACTTATTAATGACAAAAATAAGAAATTTGATTTACTTTTAATAGAATCATGTGTGAGACCAGCTCTTGGTTTTTCTTACCTATACAAAGTACCAGTTATAGAAATAAGTTCATTCGGTGCTACATTCGGAAGTTTTGAAGAGTCAGGAGCTCCAACCAATCCTCTTTTATATCCTATAGCTATTCGACAACGGCTGAATAATTTAACTTTATGGGATAAAATTCAAGAATTATATACAGAATTTAAGGCAAAACATATATATATAGAGCTAATAAGTTCAGAAGACAAAATGCTACAGAAAATATTTGGTTCGGATATTCCCAGTGTTACAGAACTAAAAAAAAATGTGCATATGTTATTTTTAAACGTACATCCAATATGGGATTTCAACCGTCCTGTGCCGCCTAATATAGTTTATTTAGGAGGCTTACACCAAAATCCTGCTAAAGAATTACCACAGGTATAACTAAGAATGTCAATTAGCTTTATTTTATTCAAATTTATATCACCGTTATGCCACCTTATTTTATTTACAATTAACTAATATTATAAGAACGTACTTATATATTTTTTTATTCTTTACTTCATATACGCATAAAATTGTGTATTTGACATAACGTATATCATTTATCGTATTGCAGGATCTCAAATCTTATCTCGACTCTTCCAAGAATGGTGTAATATACATGAGTTTCGGTACAAACGTTAAGCCATCATTGTTACCGAAAGAGAAAGTGCAAATATTTACAAATGTATTTTCCGAGCTGCCTTACGACGTTTTATGGAAATGGGATAAAGATGAAATTCCAGGTCGTTCCAGGAACGTGAGAATATCTAAATGGTTCCCACAGTCCGATTTACTTAGTGAGTTCAACTTTATATTTTTAAATATAATCTCATGATAATAAAATAATATAAATGTTGTTTTTTTTCAGAACATCCTAAAGTTAAGTTATTCATAACTCAAGCAGGCTTACAATCGACAGACGAAGCCCTAACAGCTGGAGTACCTCTAATAGGTGTACCGATGCTTGGAGACCAATGGTACAATGCCGAACTTTATGTCAAACATAATATAGGTATCAAGCTTAGTATTGAAACGCTCACAGAAGAAATACTAAAGAAGGCCATAGAAACTATCATCTCAAATAATAGGTATGTGTATTAAACATATATTTCATTAGATAATTAAAGCTGATAACAACTAGTAATTAAAAATTCTAGAGTTCATGCTAGTACAAAATACTTCATTTTAGGTAAAACCAAAACCAAAAATATCCTTATTATTTAAAATTCAAAGCTATTTACAAAAGTATTATACAATAAAATATTGCTTAACGTGATTGTAATTATTTAAATGCTTACAATTGTTATGTTAATGTTCTTTATATTTTTAGCTTTCATCAAAATGCTCTAAAATTAAGAAATATTATGCGAGATCAACCGCTGTCACCATTAGAACGCGCTGTGTGGTGGACGGAGCACGTCTTAAGACATAACGGCGCCGCACATCTACATTCACCAGCAGCTCACATGCATTGGACTGAATACTATGCTATGGATTTAGTAATATTTAGCTTCGGTGCTGTTTTAATTTTATTGTTAATCTTAACATTTATAGTGCATTTAATTTTATCAAGATTAAAGTATATTCGATTTAAGACTAAAATGAATTAAAATGGATTTACAGAAATATTAAACTTTTATTTTGTAATAACAAAAGAGTTCGATTTCTAATTGAAATTTGTTTGATTTGAAGAGATATCAAATACGAAGAGTTATTAAATTTGTGCTCAAAGTATTCCGACTCATTGCCCTGATATGCTTGCATCATTTCAATCTTAGAATAATAATTATTCATGCCTTTCGTCGTTTTATTATCTGCCTGGTACGTTTGACCCGTAACGATCGTATCGACAAATGATGAGATGGAGTTGAATTCTATTAACGATCTTGCGTTTCATAATCTATAATTAAATTAGTTGGTCGGCCCAGCACCATTTTGAATAATATCTAGTGCTATCTGAAATCATACCATAACATTACAACATAAATTTCCTAAGACAAAAACTCTTCCAGTTTTGGATGATGATAATTTATTTTATCGTTTATCATAATTGTTATGATTGTACAACCATTTATTTACGCTAATAATCACAAGAAAATAATTTAAATAATTATACTAAGTTAAAAAGAGAAGAAACCAAAACTGTTTGTGACGAAATCCAAAGTGTTTGATTAATTTTATACGATAACTAGCTGCCCGTCCCGACTTCGTACGGGTAAAATAAGGATTTTATTCCGTGAATTTTTTATTCAATAAGATATAAGCATTCGCCAATCGACCTATTCGCCCATACAGGGCAGTGTATATGTATGAAGTAGAGGGCATATAATAATATTGCATAAAGTATAGTACTACATGCCCTGCATATTGAGGTTTACAGTAGAAATTGTCATGTAGCAAAAACCTAAAAATTTGTACACTCACTCATATATACACATACAACTTCACTTATTAATTACAAACAAACATACAAAAAATCTAATTTTAACCCTTTATAATATTAGCATGGATATACACAGATTAAGCGCGAGCGAAGCCGTGGGCAACAGTTAGCTTATCAACATAAACATCATAAAATCGGTTACTATGGCAACGGTTGCTAAGGCAATTGTTACTTATGTTTGGTATGGGCTCTCCTACATATAGAGAGAATGATAAAATATGTAATGATTCCGCTTTGGATAGAGAAAGAACCAAATCCGTTCTTAGTGAGCGTCTACGTATGGGAAGGAGTATCTGTGACAAATTTCAAGTCAATCTGACGGATAGTTTAGGAGATCTCTTGATGAGTGGGGAATCGATTATCATTTTCTATGCAATTGACGTCACAGATGCTGAGCGCTGGCTAGCATGTTATTATGGAATTATTATTGGATAAGAATTAAATTACAAAGTTGATCTGTTTATCTAAATTGTATAATGATACCAGTCTGGGTTTTAGTTACAACGTCTAATTCAGATACCAATATATCAAGAGAATACTTAGTATTCAGGGCAAATTTTATTGAGCCACTATCAATGATATCCTTACCAATTTCATGAAATTTTTCACGTACTCTCGAAATAATTCATCTGAGCACTAGTAATCGAGAACAAAGACTTTTATGACTACGTAAAATATCAAATTCAATTAATTACTTTTGCGACATGGTTCAATGACTAATTTACTACTTACTTACTGGAGGTAGGGCTTTGTGCAAGCTCGTCTGGGTGAGTGGGTAGGTACCACCCACTCATCAGATATTCTACCGCAAAATGGCAGTACTTGGTATTGTTGTGTTCCAGTTTAAAGAGTGAGTGAGCCAGTGAAATTACAGTCATATGGGACAAAATATCTTAGTTCCCAAGGTTGGTGTCGCATTGGCGATGTAAACGATGGTTAACAATTCTTACAATGCCAATGTCTATAGGCGGTGGTGACCACTAACCATCAGGTGGCCAGCTCCTTATAACCAAGAAGATCGCAGTTCTAGATAATGGCAAGAACTATTGCTTGTATTCGTCATGTTTGAGAAAAAATGATTGGTTGTCTTTAAAGTCGGTTTACGGACGATCATTTTACGTAATAACGTCATAAAAAAACATTGATGAATACTCGGATGCATCGGCCGATGGAGTGGAGGAGAGATTGATGCGTCACAAACCGAACGCTTAAGCCGATCGTGCTTCTCTATCGTTTGTTCCACGCTCTCGCTTGCGCGCTCGGCTCAGGCGAAACGTTACTAAGAGTCATGCTTTTTCGTGCGCGCAGGCGGCGTTCATCGATTTATAAGACGTTATCACGTCCAAAAAGAAATTGATTCATAAATATTCACTTGCATGTATTATGAATCAGTGTGATGGGATACGCCTCGATTCTTTTTCCTTAATGCATGGGCTTTCAATTTACTTCAAATCTTTAACTTTTGTTATTACTTTTTAAAACAATATTAAGGTTAGGTCGGAAATTCGCGTGGTCAAAGTACCTTGCACAGTTAGATGTCGCTTCCATAATCTTGCCAGGTACTATATTAAATGGTATGCTTATAGATGGTAGGTAGATAAATTGCTTCGAACTAATACTTACTAGTTACGATTTATTATATTAATAGTATTAATCCTTGTTTTTATTAGAATCTATTCAAAAAACTTGTGACCATGCCAAAAATGTTATACAAATTTAAAACTTCAATATAATAACATATTCATCAATTTAGTTGTAATTAATTTAATTATGATAATTGTTTTTATGAATTTGCTTGTTTTATTTTTAGCTTTCGTCAAAACGTTGTAAACTAAGAAATATTATGCGTGATCCACTACCACCATTAGAACGAGCTGTGTGGTGGACGGAGCACGTCTTAAGACATAACGGCGCGGCACATTTACGGTCATCGGCAGCCCACATGCATTGGACTGTATACTATGCCATAGATTTAGTTCTATTGTTTTAAATTGTCATGTTATTTTAATGCTAATATTGAAGTTAATAACGCGTTTAGTTCTATCAAAATTAAAATATTTGAGAATGAAGAGAAAAACTAATTGAAATGTACTTGTTTAATTATTAACTATTATTACATTATATAAATACAATTTAATTTAAATTATTACATTAAAACCTTAAATAAATACAAATAAAAATTAAAAATATTTACTATACAAATCGTGACCGCGTGGAATGGTGGTAAGAATGCTAGCAGCATTTCCCCTTTGAATCGCAATTCCGATTCTCTGGACGAAAAATGAACCAGCCCTCCTGTCACCAGTAGAGGCAATAAGACGGGGTGTAATATTTTGGATGAAATTTTTTGCACTATTACTCCAAGGTCCAAGCGTTTCAACTGCAAACGGAATAAAAATATAATTTTGAATAAGAGAAGAATATTTGTTACGTTTGTTCGTTTCAGCTTTTTCCGCGGCAGCACCGGCCTTTAACATTGTTTCTCTGATATGAGACGGGGCTAGTGTGTCAACACATGTTGCGTCCCACACAAGGGCCCGTCCCCGTTCCCAGGGAACCAATGTCAGTCCATCAGGTCTCTTGCCATCATCACGACTAATTCCATGAGGCTCAATAATACGAATATAGTATAGCTTGTATGCGTAAATTTATTATATGTGTGAGAAATATTGTTACAAAATAAGCATGTCCTTCATGCCTAGTATTTTCGATTTTTTTTGTTGCTTTAAACATTTTGTATAAACTTTGTAAGCCTCCATCTGCAATTTACAAATTGAATTATGAGCGACAATATTACAATTAATTACTGTTCTTTCATTTAAATTATATTCAATTCACTGAATGATTATTAATTATTTAATTTTAATAGTAAAAACATTTACTGTTTTAACCGTTTAAAAACAAAACTTATTTCAAATAAAGTTTGACGCTATAAAAAATCATCTTATTGGTATGAGGCATTGTTTCTTTAAATTTTAATCAAAAATCAAATATATAAAAATAACAACTGAATGGATGGTTTTCTGAAGTCCGTTAAAAATATAATACAAATGTAATAATATTACAATATTTTTAGTTTTATTGGTTTGTTATTTAATAATCTGAATAATTTTATTTAACATACCAGTTATAAGGATTTTTTTAAGCGAAGTTTCGATTCTGTCTATTAATAATTAACGTTTCATTCAGAGAACAAGCAAAATCACAAGAGAATACTTAGTATTCAGGGCACATGTTACCCAGTCACTACTCAATGATAGCTTCAACAATTTGTAGAATTTTTCCACGTAGGTTCTGCACTCTCGAGTGAATTTTTCCTTACTATATATGTATAATCGAGTAAAGTAATGTATTATATCACTACGTACAAAATCATAATATTAGACTGAACAGAATATAAATCAAGTTGTACTCATAATGATTTATTATTATAGCAAGCTATAATAATACAAATACGTGTTCACTGTTCACAAGACTTCTTTTATTGTATTGTTCTGTGGACGAGCATATGGGCCACCTGATCGTAAGTGATCAACAACGCCCATAGACAATGGCATTGTAACCAATGTTAACCATCGCTTACATCGCCAATGCGCCACCGACCTTGGGAACTAAGATTTTATGTCCCTTGTGCCTGTAATTACACTGGCTCACTCACCCTTCACACCGGAACACAACAATACAAAGTACTGCTGTTTTGCGGTGGAATATGTAATGAGTGGGTGGTACCTATCCAGACGAGCTTGCACAAAGCTCTACCACCGAGTAAATTTTTTCCGAATGATCAGATTCAGCTAGCGTTTCACTGAAGTTGACTACTGCGATCTTCACGTTGCACAGTGCTGCTATCCATTGAGCTGAAATATGACCGGAAACCCGATGGCGATAACAATCAATTTTAGATTAATACTTTTGTGACACTCAGTGGCTAAAACACGTCGACCTTGATCAAAAGATCGCTGAGTCTAATACAAGCAGCATAGTACCTCCTATATGGGCAGCAACGTATCATAAGGATACATCTATATGCCGAAAGAAATTTTGATACAATACCCACTATAAAGATCCACGTTGGGAAAAGCTTCGATACTTTTCCTTAAATAGGTATTTCCTGAATATATAGATACATAAATTACTATTTATGTTTCAACGTTTCTGATGCATATGCAGATTTTGATGACCTACACATCAAAATAAATAAATAGTTGTTTTATTTATATTTTAACAGACAAACAGATAGGCAAACGGGCCACATGTCGTCACCGCCACCTGTCAACACTGACACTAGAAAAAATATTCACCACCCCTTACATTGACAATGCGCCACCAACTAAGATGTTATGTCCCTTGTACCTTTAGTTACACTAGCTTACTCATCCTTACATAGAACCGAAACACAACAATAGTTGTAAGTTTTGTTGTTTTGCGCTACAATATATTATGATAAGTGGGCGTTACCTTTCTAGACGGGCTTATAAATGCAAAAGAAAATGAATGAATAGAATAATATTATGATTCGCGTTAAAACTCAAAAAATGCACTCATAATGTCACTTCCTATCTACAAATATATATTAATATATGTATATGTCTTCCATAAAGCTTAACTGATCACATGTTACTTGGTATACATAGGAAGCAAAATATATCTATGAATATATTATTACCATTCTTATAATAACAAAGCAAGGTTATATGACTTCCTCCACCAACATACATAATTTCTGTCAATCATTGAAGATAATTTGTCGCTGTAATTGTGTCATGTCGTCACTTACATTCCATACTAGCTCCTTTTCTCGACTTCTTTTTGAAGCGTTTATTTAAGTCTTTCGTATTATCTCACAAACTGTACTAAGCAATATATACATAAAACAGTAACATTAATATGTTATTTATGAAATATATTTTGTGTTTTATTTATCTATATATATATGTATATATATGTACGACTATACTCGTAAATTGTGAAATTAAAATTAAACTGTAATTGTCGTTAATTTTTCCATTTTTAAAACCATAAAAAGGTTAGAGTGTGTCATCTTTAAATAATATTTGTTGTCATCAACTTTTCTGTGAAAAATTCGGAATCATACTATTTATTTTAAGTGTTTGTACTTATATTTAAAACAGTTTTTGCAGCGTTCGTTTTTAACTACGTCATCATATTAACCTATTTTTCAAACTACAACAAATTATCCAACAAACAAACAAAACTTACCTCTTTATAATATTAGTATAATAAATGAACAGGAAACATTTATAAAGCCATAAAGCAATTTTATCTACCAGTTCACAGAAATAAATCAAATATGTCAAGCATCATAGCAGTTTTATTTATTTCTGTAATAGTCAAAAGTGAATGCGCGAAAATATTGGCAGTTTTTCCAACTCCGTCTATCAGTCATCAAGTTGTGTTTCGTCCAATAGTGCAAGAATTGGCAAGACGTGGACATGATGTGACAGTGATAACAACCGATCCAGCTTTCCCAAAAGGACAAAGTCCTCAAAACTTAACCGAAATAGATGTACATGATATATCCTATAACATGTGGACAACATTTTTACAAGCTGATAAAGGAAAAGAAGAAAATGCGCAAACCCAAGTCAAGTTTATATTTGAATTATTAGCAAGAGTTTTTGAAGAGCAAATGAAAACAACTGATGTTCAGAAACTTATTAATGACAAGAATAACAAATTTGATTTACTTTTTATAGAATCATGCGTAAGACCAGCTCTTGGTTTTTCTTATTTATACAAAGTACCAGTTATAGAAATAAGCTCACTTGGTGCTATAATTGGAAGTTTTGAAGAGTCAGGAGCTCCAACCAATCCACTTTTATATCCTCTGGTAACCCGTCAACTACTGAACAATTTAACATTGTGGGATAAAATTCAAGAATTATATAGAGAATTTAAGGTTAAACATATGTATGCAGAGCTAATAAGCTCAGAAGACAAAATGCTACAGAAAATATTTGGTTCGGATATTCCCAGTGTTACAGAACTAAAAAAAAATGTGCATATGTTATTCATAAACGTACATCCAATATGGGATTTCAACCGTCCTGTGCCGCCTAATATAGTTTATTTAGGAGGCTTACACCAAAATCCTGCTAAAGAATTACCACAGGTATAACTAAGAATGTCAATTAGCTTTATTTTATTCAAATTAATATCACCGTTTTGCCACCTTATTTTCTTTACAATTAACTAATATTATAAGAACGTACTTATATATTTTTTTTTATTCTTTACTTCATATACACATAAAATTGTGTATTTGACATAACGTATATCATTTATCGTATTGCAGGATCTCAAATCTTATCTCGACTCTTCCAAGAATGGTGTAATATACATGAGTTTCGGTACAAACGTTAAGCCATCATTGTTACCGAAAGAGAAAGTGCAAATATTTACAAATGTATTTTCCGAGCTGCCATACGACGTTTTATGGAAATGGGATAAAGATGAAATTCCAGGTCGTTCCAGGAACGTGAGAATATCTAAATGGTTCCCACAGTCCGATTTACTGAGTGAGTTCAACTTTATATTTTTAAATATAATCTCATGATAATAAAATAATATAAATGTTGTTTTTTTTCAGAACATCCTAAAGTTAAGTTATTCATAACTCAAGCAGGCTTACAATCGACAGACGAAGCCCTAACAGCTGGAGTACCTCTTATTGGTGTACCGATGCTTGGAGACCAATGGTACAATGCCGAACTTTATGTCAAACATAATATAGGTATCAAGCTTAGTATTGAAACGCTCACAGAAGAAAAACTAAAGAAGGCCATAGAAACTATCATCTCAAATAATAGGTATGTGTACTAAACATATATTTCATTAGATAATTAAAGCTGATAACAGCTAGTAATTAAAAATTCTAGAGTTCATGCAAGTACAAAATACTTCATTTTAGGTAAAACCAAAACCAAAAATATCCTTATTATTTAAAATTCAAAGCTATTTACAAAAGTATTATACAATAAAATATTGATTAACGTGATTGTAATTATTTAAATGCTTACAATTGTTATGTTAATGTTCTTTATATTTTTAGCTTTCATCAAAATGCTCTAAAATTAAGAAATATTATGCGAGATCAACCGCTGACACCATTAGAACGCGCTGTGTGGTGGACGGAGCACGTCTTAAGACATAACGGCGCCGCACATCTACATTCACCAGCAGCTCACATGCATTGGACTGAATACTATGCTATGGATTTAGTAATATTTAGCTTCGGTGCTGTTTTAATTTTATTGTTAATCTTAACATTTATAGTGCATTTAATTGTATCAAGATTAAAGTATATTCGATTTAAGACTAAAATGAATTAAAATGGATTTACAGAAATATTAAACTTTTATTTTGTAATAACAAAAGAGTTCGATTTCTAATTGAAATTTGTTTGATTTGAAGAGATATCAAATACGAAGAGTTATTAAATTTGTGCTCAAAGTATTCCGACTCATTGCCCTGATATGCTTGCATCATTTCAATCTTAGAATAATAATTATTCATGCCTTTCGTCGTCTTATTATCTGCCTGGTACGTTTGGCCCGTAACGATCGTATCGACAAATGATGAGATGGAGTTGAATTCTATTAACGATCTTGCGTTTCATAATCTATAATTAAATTAGTTGGTCGGCCCAGCACCATTTTGAATAATATCTAGTGCTATCTGAAATCATACCATAACATTAAAACATAAATTTCCTAAGACAAAAACTCTTCCAGTTTTGGATGATGATAATTTATTTTATCGTTTATCATAATTGTTATGATTGTACAACCATTTATTTACGCTAATAATCACAAGAAAATAATTTAAATAATTATACTAAGTTAAAAAGAGAAGAAACCAAAACTGTTTGTGACGAAATCCAAAGTGTTTGATTAATTTTATACGAGAACTAGCTGCCCGTCCCGACTTCATACGGGTAAAATAAGGATTTTATCCCGTGAATTTTTTATTCAATAAGATATAAGCATTCGCCAATCGACCTATTCGCCCATACAGGGCAGTGTATATGTATGAAGTAGAGGGCATATAATAATATTGCATAAAGTATAGTACTACATGCCCTGCATATTGAGGTTTACAGTAGAAATTGTCATGTAGCAAAAACCTAAAAATTTGTACACTTACTCATATATACACATACAACTTCACTTATTAATTACAAACAAACATACAAAAAATCTAATTTTAACCCTTTATAATATTAGCATGGATATACACAGATTAAGCGCGAGCGAAGCCGTGGGCAACAGTTAGCTTATCAACATAAACATCATAAAATCGGTTACTATGGCAACGGTTGCTAAGGCAATTGTTACTTATGTTTGGTATGGGCTCTCCTACATATAGAGAGAATGATAAAATATGTAATGATTCCGCTTTGGATAGAGAAAGAACCAAATCCGTTCTTAGTGAGCGTCTACGTATGGGAAGGAGTATCTGTGACAAATTTCAAGTCAATCTGACGGATAGTTTAGGAGATCTCTTGATGAGTGGGGAATCGATTATCATTTTCTATGCAATTGACGTCACAGATGCTGAGCGCTGGCTAGCATGTTATTATGGAATTATTATTGGATAAGAATTAAATTACAAAGTTGATCTGTTTATCTAAATTGTATAATGATACCAGTCTGGGTTTTAGTTACAACGTCTAATTCAGATACCAATATATCAAGAGAATACTTAGTATTCAGGGCAAATTTTATTGAGCCACTATCAATGATATCCTTACCAATTTCATGAAATTTTTCACGTACTCTCGAAATAATTCATCTGAGCACTAGTAATCGAGAACAAAGACTTTTATGACTACGTAAAATATCAAATTCAATTAATTACTTTTGCGACATGGTTCAATGACTAATTTACTACTTACTTACTGGAGGTAGGGCTTTGTGCAAGCTCGTCTGGGTGAGTGGGTAGGTACCACCCACTCATCAGATATTCTACCGCAAAATGGCAGTACTTGGTATTGTTGTGTTCCAGTTTAAAGAGTGAGTGAGCCAGTGAAATTACAGTCATATGGGACAAAATATCTTAGTTCCCAAGGTTGGTGTCGCATTGGCGATGTAAACGATGGTTAACAATTCTTACAATGCCAATGTCTATAGGCGGTGGTGACCACTAACCATCAGGTGGCCAGCTCCTTATAACCAAGAAGATCGCAGTTCTAGATAATGGCAAGAACTATTGCTTGTATTCGTCATGTTTGAGAAAAAATGATTGGTTGTCTTTAAAGTCGGTTTACGGACGATAATTTTACGTAATAACGTCATAAAAAAACATTGATGAATACTCGGATGCATCGGCCGATGGAGTGGAGGAGAGATTGATGCGTCACAAACCGAACGCTTAAGCCGATCGTGCTTCTCTATCGCTTGTTCCGCGCTCTCGCTTGCGCGCTCGGCTCAGGCGAAACGTTACTATGAGTCATGCTTTTTCGTGCGCGCAGGCGGCGTTCATCGATTTATAAGACGTTATCACGTCCAAAAAGAAATTGATTCATAAATATTCACTTGCATGTATTATGAATCAGTGTGATGGGATACGCCTCGATTCTTTTTCCTTAATGCATGCGCTTTCAATTTACTTCAAATCTTTAACTTTTGTTATAACTTTTTAAAACAATATTAAGGTTAGGTCGGAAATTCGCGTGGTCAAAGTACCTTGCACAGTTAGATGTCGCTTCCTTAATCTTGCCAGGTACTATATTAAATGGTATGCTTATAGATGGTAGGTAGATAAATTGCTTCGAACTAATACTTACTAGTTACGATTTATTATATTAATAGTATTAATCCTTGTTTTTATTAGAATCTATTCAAAAAACTTGTGACCATGCCAAAAATGTTAACAAATTTAAAACTTCAATATAATAACATATTCATCAATTTAGTTGTAATTAATTTAATTATGATAATTGTTTTTATGAATTTGCTTGTTTTATTTTTAGCTTTCGTCAAAACGTTGTAAACTAAGAAATATTATGCGTGATCCACTACCACCATTAGAACGAGCTGTGTGGTGGACGGAGCACGTCTTAATACATAACGGCGCGGTACATTTACGGTCATCGGCAGCCCACATGCATTGGACTGTATACTATGCCATAGATTTAGTTCTATTGTTTTAAATTGTCATGTTATTTTATTGCTAATATTGACGTTAATAACGCGTTTAGTTCTATCAAAATTAAAATATTTGAGAATGAAGAGAAAAACTAATTGAAATGTACTTGTTTAATTATTAACTATTATTACATTATATAAATACAATTTAATTTAAATAATTACATTAAAACCTTAAATAAATACAAATAAAAATTAAAAATATTTACTATACAAATCGTGACCGCGTGGAATGGTGGCAAGAATGCTAGCAGCATTTCCCCTTTGAATCGCAATTCCGATTCTCTGGGCGAAAAATGAACCAGCCCTCCTGTCACCAGTAGAGGCAATAAGACGGGGTGTAATATTTTGGATGAAATTTTTTGCACTATTACTCCAAGGTCCAAGCGTTTCAACTGCAAACGGAATAAAAATATAATTTTGAATAAGAGAAGAATATTTGTTACGTTTGTTCGTTTCAGCTTTTTCCGCGGCAGCACCGGCCTTTAACATTGTTTCTCTGATATGAGACGGGGCTAGTGTGTCAACACATGTTGCGTCCCACACAAGGGCCCGTCCCCGTTCCCAGGGAACCAATGTCAGTCCATCAGGTCTCTTGCCATCATCACGACTAATTCCATGAGGCTCAATAATACGAATATAGTATAGCTTGTATGCGTAAATTTATTATATGTGTGAGAAATATTGTTACAAAATAAGCATGTCCTTCATGCCTAGTATTTTCGATTTTTTTTGTTGCTTTAAACATTTTGTATAAACTTTGTAAGCCTCCATCTGCAATTTACAAATTGAATTATGAGCGACAATATTACAATTAATTACTGTTCTTTCATTTAAATTATATTCAATTCACTGAATGATTATTAATTATTTAATTTTAATAGTAAAAACATTTACTGTTTTAACCGTTTAAAAACAAAACTTATTTCAAATAAAGTTTGACGCTATAAAAAATCATCTTATTGGTATGAGGCATTGTTTCTTTAAATTTTAATCAAAAATCAAATATATAAAAATAACAACTGAATGAATGGTTTTCTGAAGTCCGTTAAAAATATAATACAAATGTAATAATATTACAATATTTTTAGTTTTATTGGTTTGTTATTTAATAATCTGAATAATTTTATTTAACATACCAGTTATAAGGATTTTTTTAAGCGAAGTTTCGATTCTGTCTATTAATAATTAACGTTTCATTCAGAGAACAAGCAAAATCACAAGAGAATACTTAGTATTCAGGGCACATGTTACCCAGTCACTACTCAATGATAGCTTCAACAATTTGTAGAATTTTTCCACGTAGGTTCTGCACTCTCGAGTGAATTTTTCCTTACTATATATGTATAATCGAGTAAAGTAATGTATTATATCACTCCGTACAAAATCATAATATTAGACTGAACAGAATATAAATCAAGTTGTACTCATAATGATTTGTTATTATAGCAAGCTATAATAATACAAATACGTGTTCACTGTTCACAAGACTTCTTTTATTGTATTGTTCGGTGGACGAGCATATGGGCCACCTGATCGTAAGTGATCAACAACGCCCATAGACAATGGCATTGTAACCAATGTTAACCATCGCTTACATCGCCAATGCGCCACCGACCTTGGGAACTAAGATTTTATGTCCCTTGTGCCTGTAATTACACTGGCTCACTCACCCTTCACACCGGAACACAACAATACAAAGTACTGCTGTTTTGCGGTAGAATATGTAATGAGTACCTATCCAGACGAGCTTGCACAAAGCTCTACCACCGAGTAAGTTTTTTCCGAATGATCAGATTCAGCTAGCGTTTCACTGAAGTTGACTACTGCGATCTTCACGTTGCACAGTGCTGCTATCCATTGAGTTGAAATATGACCGGAAACCCGATGGCGATAACAATCAATTAATACTTTTGTGACACTCAGTGGCAAAAACACGTCGACCTTGATCAAAAGATAGCTGAGTCTAATACAAGCAGCATAATATACCTCCTATATGGGCAGCAAAGTATCATAAGGATACGTCTATATGCCGAAAGAAATTTTGATACAATACCCACTATAAACATCCACGGTGGGAAAAGCTTCGATACTTTTCCTTAAACAGGTATTTCCGGAATATATAGATACATAAATTACTATTTATGTTTCAACGTTTCTGATGCAGATGCAGATTTTGATGACCTACACATCAAAATAAATAAATATTTGTTTTATTTATATTTTAACAGACAAACAGATAGGCAAACGGGCCACCTGTCGTCACCACCACCTGTCAACACTGACACTAGAAAAAATATTCACCACCCCTTACATTGACAATGCGCCACCAACTAAGATGTTATGTCCCTTGTACCTTTAGTTACACTAGCTTACTCATCCTTACATAGAACCGAAACACAACAATAGTTGTAAGTTTTGTTGTTTTGCGCTACAATATATTATGATAAGTGGGCGTTACCTTTCTAGACGGGCTTATAAATGCAAAAGAAAATGAATGAATAGAATAATATTATGATTCGCGTTAAAACTCAAAAAATGCACTCATAATGTCACTTGCTATCTACAAATATATATTAATATATGTATATGTCTTCCATAAAGCTTAACTGATCACATGTTACTTGGTATACATAGGAAGCAAAATATATCTATGAATATATTATTACCATTCTTATAATAACAAAGCAAGGTTATATGACTTCCTCCACCAACATACATAATTTCTGTCAATCATTGAAGATAATTTGTCGCTGTAATTGTGTCATGTCGTCACTTACATTCCATACTAGCTCCTTTTCTCGACTTCTTTTTCAAGCGTTTATTTAAATCTTTCGTATTATCTCACAAACTGTACTAAGCAATATATACACAAAACAATAAAATTAATATGTTATTTATGAAATACATTTTGTGTTTTATTTATCTATATATGTACGACTATACTCGTAAATTGTGAAATTAAAATTAAACTATAATTGTCGTTAATTTTTTCCATTTTTAAAACCATAAAAATGGTTAGAGTGTGTCATCTTTAAATAATATTTGTTGTCATCAACTTTTCTGTGAAAAATTCGGAATCATACTATTAATTTTAAGTGTTTGTACTTATATTTAAAACAGTTTTTGCAGCATTCGTTTTTTAACTACGTCATCATATTAACCTATTTTTCAAACTACAACAAATTATCCAACAAACAAACAAAACTTACCTCTTTATAATATTAGTATAATAAATGAACAGGAAACATTTATAAAGCCATAAAGCAATTTTATCTACCAGTTCACAGAAATAAATCAAATATGTCAAGCATCATAGCAGTTTTATTTATTTCTGTAATAGTCAAAAGTGAATGCGCGAAAATATTGGCAGTTTTTCCAACTCCGTCTATCAGTCATCAAGTTGTGTTTCGTCCAATAGTGCAAGAATTGGCAAGACGTGGACATGATGTGACAGTGATAACAACCGATCCAGCTTTCCCAAAAGGACAAAGTCCTCAAAACTTAACCGAAATAGATGTACATTATATATCCTATAACATGTGGACAACATTTTTACAAGCTGATAAAGGAAAAGAAGAAAATGCTCAAACCCAAGTCAAGTTTATATTTGAATTATTAGCAAGAGTTTTTGAAGAGCAAATGAAAACAACTGATGTTCAGAAGTTTATTAATGACAAGAATAACAAATTTGATTTACTTTTTATAGAATCATGCGTAAGACCAGCTCTTGGTTTTTCTTATTTATACAAAGTACCAGTTATAGAAATAAGCTCACTTGGTGCTCTTTACGATACCTTTGATAACTCAGGAGCTGCGACGAATCCTCTCTTATATCCTATAGCAATCCGACAACGGCTGAATAATTTAACATTGTGGGATAAAATTCAAGAGTTATATACACAGTTTAAGGGAAAATATGTATTTGCAGAGCTAGAATACTCAGAAGATAAAATGCTGCAGAAAATATTTGGCTCGAATATTCCTAGACTTGCAGAATTACGAAAAAATATACATATGTTGTTTTTAAATGTACATCCCATTTGGGATTTCAACCGTCCTGTTCCACCTAATATAGTTTATTTAGGAGGCTTACACCAGAATGCTGCTAAAGAATTACCACAGGTAAATCTAATATTTTATTTAGGGTAAAGGCAATCTAAGTCTAATATTATATTGCGGGCCTGTACTGTATTTTTTGGAATAAATTGATAATACGCAATGTATTAACTATCTATAATTAATATAATCATATTTATTTAATTCTTTATTTTATACTTTAAATTGTGTACTTTACATGAATTATATCATTTACATTCCGCAGGATCTCAAATCTTATCTCGACTCTTCCAAGAATGGTGTAATATATATGAGCTTCGGTACAAACGTTAAACCCTCATTGTTACCGAAAGAGAAAGTGCAAATATTTACAAATGTATTTTCCGAGCTGCCTTACGACGTTTTATGGAAATGGGATAAAGATGAAATTCCAGGTCGTTCAAGGAACGTAAGAATATCTAAATGGTTCCCACAGTCCGATTTACTCAGTAAGTCATTTATTATAAGGAATAAATTACATTTTTTTTTAACATGAAGTCAATACTACATTACATCGTAGTATTCATACTCTTCATACATTCACTTTTGAAATATAACTGTTAATATTTTCAGAACATCATAAAGTTAAGTTATTCATAACCCAAGGAGGCTTACAATCGACAGACGAAGCTATAACAGCTGGAGTACCTCTTATTGGTGTACCAATGCTTGGAGACCAATGGTTCAACTCCGAACACTATGTCAAACATAACATCGGTATGAAACTCAGAATAGAAACACTTACAGAAGAAGCACTTAAGAATGCCATAGAAACTATAATTACAAATACTAGGTATGTTTATTAAATATATTGTAAGTTAAAAAAATCTATATGGAATATTAAAACTCTTTGTTTGTTATATTTTTAGCTTTCGTCAAAATATTATAAGACTAAGAAATATTATGCGAGATCAACCACTGTCACCATTAGAACGCGCTGTGTGGTGGACGGAGCACGTCTTAAGACATAACGGCGCCGCACATCTACATTCACCAGCAGCTCACATGCATTGGACTGAATACTATGCAATGGATTTAATAATATTACTCTTAAGTACATTTTTGATTATATTATTGACATTGACTTTTATAATACGTTCAGTTATATTAAAATTAAAGTGTATACAGATTAAAAGAAAAATTAATTAAAATGTACCTACTGATATAACTTGACTTGGATTTTCATTTAGATTTATTAGATTTTAACGCACCAGAGATAATGCACATAGCATTCACGAGTTTGTAATTATAAACCATTTAGCAAAAAGAACCAAAGCATCAAAAAATAATAATTAAGAAATTAAATAATTTCAAAAAATTAAATACATGTAAGATAATTATTATTAATTACCACTGATTTTATCCGAGTTAAATTCTTACAAGATAACATTTTATATATAATGTGTTGATTTTAAGATTGCGAGTGTGTTACTGTCATTAAGATTTGCTAAATTAACCGAAGCCAACTTAATGATAAGTGAGACCTATAAACGCGTGGTTACAAATTACACAGCATAAATTGACATAAGTACATTGTCGAGCACCATCTGAAATTATATTGTATTTTATTCGTGATCTTACACACATACAAATCGGCTGCCTTATGGAAAATAGTCACTCTTGTTAATTTTATACAAGGCAAATTTGCCCCCAATCGTTGCAGTTAATTTTCATTTGTCAATCTTCTTGTCTCTATAATAACTCACTATTAAAATTGAAACAAATCGTAAAATTACTGAAATTTATTTTATATAGGAATATGGAGGCACAAGGGACATAGCAGTCTTCTATAATTGGATCTTTAATATTTCTTACTGATAATGTGTTTGAGCGATGGTAACCACTTACCATCAGGTGGCCCATTTGCAAGTCTACTAACCTATTTTGAGTAAAAAAATTATTTAAATTTTATAAATAATTATGAATTGTTCTATTTATGAACATTATTTTAACGTGTTTTCAAGAGCTATTTTAACTTTACTTCTTAGTTAATGAATATCTGGTTTCATGTCTCAATCAGATACTACTTATCTGATTCGGTAAAAATAACTTTATTCAAAACATATTTGATGAATTTGAGAATAGAAAAGGGATAGAATGATGTGTCAAGGGTATGCTTGAAATAGATAATTAATGTCGGAAAAAACATAATTGGTGAATCGGGCGATATTTTCTTAAGATCGACGGCTGAAAAACCAAGAACGAGCAACAAAAGGAGTAAAGACCAATAACTTTGACTTTGAATCGGTCTAAAATACTAAACTACTAAATTTACTAAATTTAGTGAAATAGTGTTGTAATATAAATAAACTTATGTTAATCCAACAATTGCATATTATAACAGAGCTATTAGCAAATCGTATGGAATACGTAAATCTAAGGTTTGTTTAGCATTACTCCTTCACCGATTGGAATCCAATCTATAAAGCCTGTACGTAGATTGGAATATAAAAATATATAAAGCAGATATTCTAATTCGATCTCCAACATTTAAATGAAACGTGTTCTCTGCTATTTATATGTTATAAAAGTTGAAAAATGTATGTTTAAACGAATTGTATAAAAGTGAATTATTTGAACGTTTTATTTTTGTCTTGTCAACGTATCTCTATAGCTAAACGAAATTTTATGTGGAACATGTGGACAAACAATATTGAGTCGTATAAAGAATTTTCGACTCAAACGCTATACATTTAAAGACTAATATCCCTTAAAATCATAATAGTCTAAGGGTTAGAAGTACAGTTGCGAAAATTGACATATCACTTACTCTTAAGTTTCCACAAAGATGTTAGCTGTCTGTTTTGTGTTAAGTTAGCAGTATGCTTTTGTTACTCGAATTATTAATGTACTAGATTTGCCGCCATTTATATAAAACTTTTAAAAGTGAATATACTAGACATAGTTGAAGTTGGACATCTTTTATTTACTCATTTAAGACATAGTTCACTTATAACGTGATTACTATAACAATTAACAAGTTATAATAACTTACTTCTCGCATCTCAACTCAATACTTAGTATTACATAATTGTCAGTATTTGCTGGTGACTTTAGATCTAGAATATAGAATAAAATAAAGCCTATGTTACTCGCGGATAATTTAGTTTTATATACAATATGAAATAATTTTTAAATCAGTTGTGTATTTAGAGTTTATACATTTAAAAAAAGTACAAAAAATCATTATCTCTTTATAATAGGTACATATTATTCTGTCCAGGTGATCCGATGTCTTGACACTTAGGAGTCTTAAAAGAATTTTACCGAAGCTTCGTAGAATGACTTTGGGCGGATAGTTTTCTCTCAGACAATCCGTTTTATCGTTGACGTATTATGCTTAACGTAAGCTTTCATTGTGTGATTTATCTATGTCGAAAGAAATACTTTTTACCCTGAAACAAGGAAAAATGGAAAGGAAACCTTACCTTTTTGCAGTAAAATATTTTTACGCAAGAAAAATAACGATATATCACTGTTGTTAATAAAATATTTATATACAGTGGTGGTCGTATAATTAGAAACACTACCAACGGTCCTTCATATTATGTAAGATACTTTAACGCAATCGTTTTTATTTTGAAATTAAACAATAAATAGGACAACAATATGTTCAACGATTTATCATTTATTACAAAAACAATATAAATCCCATTACACAAGTGTAATTTCAATATTACATTACGGACAAACATTTAAATTCGTTTTAAGGTATGAACAATAATGGTCAACTAATTAGAAACAACAACAAAAAATATAAAAAACAATATTTTTTTAAGTATTACTAAAATTACTAAAATTAGTATTGTTATTTACGAAATAGCTACTATCCACAGCCTACCAATAGTTATAAGTAATATTTAGTGGCGTATCCCTTATTTTCAATAACAGCACTGCAACGACGTGGCATTGATTCAATCAATTTCATACATTTTTCTAGGGGGATTGAATTCCATGCTTCAACAAATGCTTCATATAGTTCGTTTTGACTGGTGTTACGTTTGTTTGTGACTTTCTTTTTAACAATATACCAGAGATTTTCTATCGGGTTTAAATCCGGACTATTTACTATTACGGCTGGCCAGTCTAAAACGGATATACGCTGTTCGCTAAGAAAACATTTGACGCTATTGGCCGTGTGTTTAGGGTCATTATCATGCTGAAAGATCCAGGTTATAGACAAATGATCGTCCGAGTAGGGGATCATTGTGTGCTCTAAGATATTTTTGTATTGACATTGATCCATTGTACCGCCACCGTGCCTGACTATACTCCTTGTGTATTTATAATTAAAAGCATTATTTACAGGGCGTCTAACATAGCGCTTTCCATCGGAATTTACCATATTTATTTTTGTTTCATCTGAAAATACTTTTTTCCATTCTCGTACTGTCCAATTAAAATATATTATATATTTTTAGCGAATAATAATCGCTTCTCTCGATGTTGCTTGGTAAGAAGCGGTACCTTTCGAGAGATTCTTCCAAACAATTCAGCTTCCACTAATCTTCGGCGCATCAGTCTTAACGAGATGTTTCTCGGGTCATCAGGTCAATTTTATTTTTAATCTGGTTGGAGCCTTTACTTGGGTCTTTTTTAGCAACACGAACGATTATCGTATCTTCTCTGGGAGTGAATTTTCTTGGCCGAGCCTTTCTAAGAACATTTTCAACAGTTCCATGTGTTTTATAATAATCAATTGCATTATAAACTTTCTTAACAGAACAATTTAAATGCTTAGCTATTCTTCTGTACGCCCTTACTTATGTAATCTATATGTAAATTAACAATGATTTGCCTAGTTGACGCGTCACTACATTTATTTTTGCTCATTTTGAACAAAATAAAATTCAGATTAAATTTTGAATTGCCACCAAAATAATTGAAAAAGCAATGTTATTCTCCAATTTCAAAAAATTAAGGAGCTATGGATGCTTATTTAAAATGTTTCTAATTAAGCGTCCAAGCGGCCAGTAACAGAAAATATACTCCATGGGTAAGACTCATTTTGTAATTAAAAGTAAGATATGTTTTATATTTTATGCATTTAATGAGTTTTTTATTTGAGTGGCTATATTATTGCATGATTATTAATTATTAAATGTGTAGGTATATTTTTTACGAACATTTGTACGTTGAAGTTATACTTTCTTTATTCATAAGAAGTGTTTCTAATTATATGACCACCACTGTATATATATATATAGGTTTGTGCGTGCGTGGATATGAAGATACAGTAATTCCATGTGGTTTTAAATAAATAAATCTTATTTTAAGTACACAGGTTTATTTTTGGACGACCACACCGGTCGTGTAGCGTATCCAACTGGTCCGGATTAATTGAAAAATTCAGGGAGACTACTCCCTGAATTTTTCAATTAATCTTTTCTCAGTTGACGAGATTAAAACTGATTATTATTGACAATATTTTGTATATAATTTTCGAATTGCGGCCGCCAAACTTTCATTCTTTTTTAAATATTGTTCAATAAACACTTTGGCGTATATATGATACAATCATATAACGCCCCATTTATACTAACCCTAAATGCTCAGCTGTCAAATTATTCTACTTTCAGGACTTCCAACAATTCACAGCAAAAATAGCGGCAAATACAAATCTTGCATTAATTTTGGGATACCCTACATATACGAACAGCTCTAAAGAGACATCGTCGCTTAAAAGATAGTTACCGAATCAGCTAATTCTAGATATTGCAAAACCTTAGTGAATTTTTGTTATTATACTGAAATGGGAAGTTTTTTATTGAATTGTTTTAAATTTATATCATTATGGATATTGTAAATCTTCGTAAATTAAGCCGGCCTTCATAAGTCTGTATCCTTGAATAACTATAAAGAAATAATCTACATTTTATATTGTGTTGTGTGTAAAAATATAATCAAAATAATATTAAATTTATGTTTACACAAATTCAATTAGCACATATAAATTCAGTGCTCGATTTGAATCTACAATCTTGTATAAGATGTTCCCTAACTACCGGGTCAGTTTGGCTTTTAAGACTCGTTCAGGGGACCAATTCCACTAACAAATTGTCACTTTATCGCAATCGAATCGAAGCGTGATCGTGATTATTGCCGTTTATCCGTTTAACTGTTCTTTAATTTAATTATGTCCATAAAAGCTAACAATTAAATTTTACAACTTACAACATTTTAAATTTACAACGATCCGAATAAATATATAATAGTCAAAATCGGATTGAAATTGAATCGGCGGCGTATCGTAATCGTTATTTATTAGTAGAATTTTGCGCCAGGTGTGTAATCGATTTCATTTTATCTTCTTAATGGTAAGCTTGATAAGCATCATATCAAAAGTTAATAATATTGTCATGAAGAACCTAAATAAATCGATTATTAAATTTCAGTCCCAACCCATGTAATGATATTAGGGTCAACAACAAAATGATTTATTACAGCGATTTGTATCCGGGTCTCTTATTACATAAATGCCCCGGGACTAATGGAAAATTCAATTTGTCACTTATGTCTTAGGTGACCATAAAACGAATAAGAGCCATTATGGCAGCTGTTCAAGACTTCCTTTTGCCTCTTAATTAGTGTAAAATAAAGCTTATTTATAAAATATGTACATATATATAAGAATACGCTGGTATAAATAATATGAAAGTTCAATATGAATTTGATTTTTTTTACTGTAAATTCGGAATAAAATTACAAAACTACGAGCTTTGTCTCGGGTGGTTAGCCAAAACTTTCCGTGGGGGCGACAAAGTGTTCACGACCCTGCATTTATCGCTGGCACGAATCTCAAAACGTAGCGACCACGCCTGAGGTGTCCCTTAACAATATTAGCATCTATCAAAAATATTAGAAATGAGCTAGATACAATATTCCATAACACGATTCTTAGAAGATATTTCATAAAAGTTTCTAGGTACAAAGTTTCCTTTAAATTTGGAACTTATATTTTCTTGTTATTTTCTTCTAACTATTATATATATGTACAAATAAAAAATATATATTATCTTGATGAAAAAATTTGAAAGTTTCTTTTGGATTTACAAAAACTGACTCTATATTTAGGACCTTACTACTGTTGTTACTTACTGTAAGTGTAACACCTTTTGAAGCTCTGACGTGAGTTCACCTTCTATCGTCTTTGATTTGGTATTCTAACGTAGATCTAATTACCCTTCAAACTAGATTTATCAGTAAATCTGTTTCTTATACTTTAATTCGCAAAATATTAAAAACGGATGACATAAGAGTTTTTATTCAAAATTACAACACCATGCTAAATTCTAATGAATTATTCATTAATAAGAAATTCATTTACAACTATCTGATATTTTACAACAGTAAATAAAGAGCAAAAGTTTTAATAAATATTTTTAATCTATATTTCAATTCAATTGCAAGGTAAAATATTTTGTCATCCGACAATTCGGAAATTTACAACTTGAAAATTTCATTAACTACTTATAGAGACATTCGCGTTGTCGCTATGAACCGGAATTTTTATTAAATTCGATCTTCAAACCAAAGTGAGACGACGGATCACTGACATCTAAAACACTAGAAGTGTTCGCCGGCATTAATGGATTATATTTGGTTGTCTTGTATTTATTATAAGCTGTGGCTTGCGGTTACATCTGTGTTATAACGTGATTATACATACAATATATATATCCTATGTCATAAGCCTGATGTGAACGTGCTTACGATTTGCAAGATCAGTTGATGTTTACGATAACTGCTTTGCTATTTAACGTCAGGTAGTTATCTTTAATAGACGGGCTATTTAATACAAAAACTCAATGCAAATCATTAGTTTCTGAGATTTGAGAGATTAAACATACAACATTTCTAGCTTTTGTCAATATAAAAATAATAATAATAATACTTCATTGTTATCCATTACATACTTATTATAAAAAGTAGCCCTGATTCCTGAACTGGTGTTACCCGTGCGTCAAAAGTCAGTTCCTTCCCATTAAATTATTACAAAGTATTACAATGTGTTTACGTGTGTGCGTGAGAGTGTGTGTTTATGTGTGTAATCTGAAAATATACTTTAATTAAGCAGACTCTCACAAGCAATTTTGAATCAACAAATTTAATTTTAATATAAAGCACAATGTAGATTCTACCGTAAAGAACCGGCAAGAAACTCAGTAGTGAATCTTTTTAGCATCCAAAAAATTTCATGAAATAATCATATACAATTATATTTATCACGTTATAAATGAAACATCTTTTAATAAACTAGCTGTACCTCTCGGTTTCATCCTCTTTACTGTTACGCACATGATTCATACGTAATGTTGTATATAATATAAAATCTTTAACAATTCGGACGACCAGTTGGGACCTGATGGTAAGAATAATTATCTATTATAAGAAATAATATCTCATGAGTGGTACCTACCCATACGGGCTTGCACAAAACCCCACAAACAAGTAAATTTAGTAGTATATAGTAGTATTTAAAATATGTTAAGCAATGTAATGGAATAAAAATGTACAGTCAATATAATATGTACGTGACATGAGTCAAAATAATTTCAAGAATTGCTATCGTCGAGATATTATGTTTTGGGATAGTCCAGATATTTATTACTAGGAATGAGTGGGCGCTTAGCGAATAAAGGCGCAGAAAATATGTTATGAATTTATCATTTAATATCAGGCGGTTAATTCATTCCTGAACAAAATATTTCTCATTCATATTCTGGACTTGATCTTCTAAATATTTAGCAATTACTTCTGCGTATATACTCTGTTCACTCATTACTCATTACTCATACTCTTACTCATTACCGAAGCCGAGATGGCCCAGTGGTAAGAACGCGTGAATCTTAACCGATGATCGTGGGTTCAAACCCGGGCAAGCACCACTGAATTTCATGTGCTTAATTTGTGATTATAATTCATCTCGTGCTTGACGGTGAAGGAAAACATCGTGAGGAAACCTGCATATGTCAAATTTCACTGAAATTCTGTCACATGTGTATTCCACCAATCCGCATTGGAGCAGCGTGGTGGAATAAGCTCCAAAACCTTCTCAAAAGAGGAGAAGAGGCCTTAGCCCAGCAGTGGGACATTCACAGGCTGTTACTTTTATATACTCTGTGTACATTAATATAAATCTTTCGGGATTGTCAATGAATGCTTGATCAACTAAACTGTTTGCAGACAGTATTTTCATTATGAAGAACTATAATTATTTATGTATACATTTTTTATAATTTTTAATTGTATAAGTTGTAAAATAAGGCAGATCTAGATATTTATATCTAGGCTAAACTAAGTTTAAGCAGTAGTTGAAGGGTAACTTTTAGATTGCAACACAGGATTCTCGTTACTTCACTTACCGATTTCAGAATCTGAGGTGGTATTAGATAAAACTTTCCGTCATCCATTTCGTAATAATAATATAGACGGTTTTATCGAATACGTTATTCATTTTTACATACCATAATATTACACGTTGTCTAAAGTGACTGAGCAATACAAAAAACAATAATGTATTCGTTTGTGTGGGTTAGGTTATTATTTCTTATATAAGTACATAAGACTATGTATATTGGTATATCATATATTTTATATAGTTTATAAGTATTCAATATAAGTATAGATTGTTCGCACATTACCCCCGATTACTACTCCTGGCTAAATGCAAAAATATGTTTCTGACTAATGTGCCTGGAAGAAATCACCTAAGTGATAAGACCGTCTTTGCATAGTTATATGTACTGCTGGTTCTTTTATGTATTTGTAAATTGTGTGTAATAAAGAATTAATAAATAAATAAACAATGGAATGATGTTAATTTTAACGTGATATCTGTCACAAAGCGTATGCCATGAGTGCCAACATGACGTTCTCTTGTATCTTTTCTCAACTACCGCACTCTACACCCGGGTTTGTATGGCCCGAATAATATATATTTCGTGGCTTCGAAGTGAGAGTCCCTATAGGGACTCACTGTGTGTGATTTCGCATAAAAAATATATTAACTTTATCAACGACACTTTATGTTATTTTTTTATTATGACTTCTATCAAAATCCATAAATGACGTTTCACATTTTCATTTCTAAATCGTTAAATTTTTTGAAGAATTTATATTTATTTAATACATTTTAATATCCATTCGATGATCGAAATAATTCAATACATATTTTTATTTTAATATATTAACAATTCATAGTCATTATAATAACAATGACGTCATTAGCGTCGGATTGACAATATAATCGGATAGTAGTGACGTGTAAGCCAATGATAAGCGTAGCTGTGTCCAGTACTAAAGGATCTACCTTGTCAAGTGTGGTATGTGATGTTGGGTTACGTGATTTGTGATTAAGAAGTTAATATATACGTATCATTAACATATTGTTTAAAAATTAAGAAGTATTTTAATAAAAGTGGCGTGCAACTTGGTACATGTCATATGGATGCGGGATGTCATGGGATGTTTTGGGTTTACAGTAATGCCCATAGACATTGTCATTGTAAGAAATATTAACCATCGCTTACATCACCAATGCGCCACCAACCTTGGGAGCTGAGATGTGCTTTAATTACACTGGCTCACTCACCCTTCAAACCAGAACACAACAATACCAAGTGCTGTTGTTTTGCGGTAGAATATCTGATGAGTGGGTAGAATATCTGATGGGTGGTACCTACCCAGACGAGACCGCACAAAGCCCTACCACGCGTAAATCGATCCTGAAATGAAAAAAATCTTAGTATCAGTATGAAATTTAGAAGCTATCTCTGTTACAATCGTGTTTCAAAAATTTACGCCTCAAAATATGTATGTGTCGATACAAATATGACGCGATGCGGCGCGGTGTGGTTTTAAGCCGTGAAAATAAAAATCTACTATAGAAAATTAAATGGCTCTCCAGATATTCTTTCAAAAACAATATTTTTTTTTAATTTTAACTCTTTACTCTATTTTATACAATTTTTAACGTCATGTTATTTAATAACAAAAAAGTTCATAATGTTATGGGTTCCATTATGTAATTAAAATACTAGTTACTATATATATTAAACATAAGGTCAAATAAATTTGAGTTGTAACCAGAATATTAAAAATCCACCATGCAGTAGTTACCTTTAATTGTATCTCTAATTCTCGTTTTTATATATAAAACATTAATGTAGGATTACAAACATGACATATAGTAATAATTACATAATTTATATTAAAGATTAAAATAAATACAAATAAAAATTAAATATAGTTACTGTACAAATCCTGATCGCGTGAAATGAATGCTATGTAAAATAAATTAGACCCAGATACCATTGCAGTTCTCTTTTATCAAGAGTATCCTCATACTTAGCTGACATCAGTAGGATGTTCCATTGTGAATCAGCTATAAATTACCTTAAGTGTTTCCAGTACAAAGCACTAAATATTGTGCAAACATAAATTAACCATATCCTCGCCAAACTTGGAACTCATAACTTAGAACGAACAGGTTTTTTTTCTCATTTCACTGGTCTTGTTCCCAATATCATATAACTTCGATAAACCAAGACTGATACAAGACAATTTTAACTAAAATCAATGGTCGGAACACAGTACGCTCACTGGATAGCGTTATTCCCCGCGAAACGGTTGTGGGGTACTCGAGTTTATCACAATGAATTAGATACTGACATTGTATTTCCTATTTATGTCCGTAATCCAGTTAGTATTTATGCATTTAATTAAAATGGGAAGCCAATATTACATATTTTATCCAAATGTTTGTTGTAAATAAAGTTAAAAAAAAATGTTTTAAAAGGTATCTTAGCATGCATGGCAATATTGATTAAAATTAATTACATAATAATTATAAAAACTTAAGATATGAATTAATAAAAAATATATTTATGAGTTTTATGTACGTGTTTTATCTAAATTAACACCTGATAAGAGATCGCCTTTGTCCATGTACATTGGCATCGTAGCAGATGTAAAGCATTCCTTACAATCCTCTATTCCTATAATAACGAGGTCAGAATTCCCACTTCAAACTACAATACTTGAATGACTGAAAAATGGATTTTACTCAGAAAGGTTAGTTCAAAGACAATCTACAAATACCTTGTCTATACATATAATTAGTATTACTAAGACGATGTAATTGAAATAGACATCATCCAGTAACTGATGATGATATCACCTTATGCGTAAGACGGGCAAGTATACAGATAAACAGAGAAAACAGTTGAGTATCTTTACAAACACACTTCATATACATATTTTATACGTGGTATTATACGTACAAACATACTTAGGTACGAGAAGATGATAGCCGAAACTGTCTGTTGTAAATTGTAGTAATATAGTGAGATACGATGTGTGTGCTTACATGTGTGGCGTTAGTTGTAAACGTTACTTAACGGCTGTTTAGTTAAACAATTATTTATCTCTTTCTGTCATTATTAATTTGGCATTCGAAAGAAGAATACACAGTATTTTTTAACTAATCACGCGCTAAACAACGTTGGGTAACTTAAAAGCCAAAGGTTTCACAATCGGATATAAAAAAAAATACATTATATTTCCTATTTATTAAGAAATAATATTATCTTAGCTAGTTTTATATACCACGGTATGCAATTCAGGAAAAATAATTTAAAAGCTTTTCCCTCAAACGTGTTCATAAAAGTATATTTTGTGTTTAAATAAAATTATGTTACAATACGCAGACAGTAATGTAAGTGACTCACAAAAATGTGTATTACAATTTATCCCCGTCATCGTCTGACGCTCCGGGAAGAAATATTTAAGATTCCCATGAGACGTAACGGAGGAAATCAATATTGTTCACTTCAGGCCCGGTTCATGTGAAATAATCCAGGAAAATTGAAAAAAATTGCTCGCCGTCTAAAATTTCGGAGCGAAGTAAGTCGGTTATAATATTAGGTCCTTACATATAAAATTGGCGTTTTGTACGAGAGGAATATAAAGTCATTTCTTTTTTTTTTGTAAAATATAATTAATTAATCAATTTATGCACCGTTGTTATCTATGCACTTTTGCCATCTCATAGGTAGTTCATTGATCCCTTTACTAAAAAAACCATGGGGGAGAATCAATAAACTCTTTGAAGGTGGTTTGGACTGCCGCATCGGAGTTGAATTTTTTTCCTTGTAAAAAGTTGTCCAAATTCCGGAAAAAATGGTAATTAGTTGGAACAAGGTCCGGGAAGTACTGTGGATGGCACCGACATTCCAATTGTAGCTCATCTAACTTAGTGGTTGTTTGTTGTGCAGTGTGTGGTCTTGCGTTGTCGTGAAGCAGCAGTGGTCTAGAGCGATTGACCAATCTCGGTTGTTTAGCAGCTAGTTCTTCCTTCATGGTTTGCAGTTGCTGACAATAGATATCTGCCGTAATCGTTTGGCCCGATTTAAGAAAGCTGTAGTGAACGACACCGGCGCTTGTCCACCAAACACTCACAAGTAACTTTTTCTGAGTCAATTTTCGTTTAGGGCAGGATTTGGTTGGGTCTCCAGGGTTCAGCCATTGCAACGAGTGCTTCCGATTATCGTACAGTATCCACTTTTCATCACAAGTAATGATTCGATTTAAAATCTCTTCATCATTGTGTCGGTTGAGCAAAGTAACACAGCAGTCGACGAGTATTTGCAAGTTCGATTCACTCAATTCATAAGGTACCCCTCGTTTAACTTTTTTTACTTTCCCGATTTGCTTCAAGTGGATTAATACAGTTTTATCACTTATCCCGAAGCCTGCAGCTATCTCTGAAGTGCTTTGTGATGGATCCGCTTCCACAATAGCCTTTAATTCTTCATTTACCACTTTGGTCTCCGGCCGTCCACGGGATCGGTTCTGAAGGTTGAAATTTCCAGTACAAAAACGTTGAAACCAAAAACGTACCGTGATTTCTTTTGCGACACTAGCGCCGTACACATCATTAATCCTTCGAGCTGTTTCTGCAGCACTGGTGCCACGATAGAACTCGTACTCGTAAATATACCGATATTTCATGTTTTCCATAGTGCGGTAATAAGCGACGCCAAAGGAAAAAATAATGAGGAAAAAACAAATGAATGACTGTTTTCAAAACTCAAATGTACCAGCTAAATGAATTTATAAATTTGAATTTGGAATTCTTACCCAAAGAGGAGATATTTCAGATCAAATTGGTCAGTACGACAAAACGCTAATTTCATATATTCTAATATTATTATAGAAAATTTCCGTCATTTAAATATTCTTGGAATGACTACATTATAGTTATGTCAGTGTTGATAGTATTTTACTAGATTTTTTATAGATGTCACGTTGATTTAGTTAATCAATGTGTTTGAAGTATTAAGTTATAATTAATAAATTAAGTCAAATACTGTTAATTATCTTAAATTATATATCACACTGTAATAGAGGATAGTTGTCGTTACTTTTTTTAAAATATGCCGATGGTAATTTTATATGAACGATTTTTTTTATGTAAGAGGGGGCAAACGTGCTGTAGGCTAACCTGATGGAGTCACTATCCACCGCCTGCAACATACAAGGGCTTTCAGGTGCGTTGCCGCCCTTTAAGGAAAGAGTACGCTCTTTTCTTGGTTTAGGTTTGGTAAGGTTTAAAGAATGAAAGATATGAACGAATGAAGAATGTAATATATTCTGTATAACTGATTATGAATGCGAAAGTAACTCTGTCTGTCTATTACGCTTTCACGGCTGAACCACTGAAGCGATTATGATGAAATTTGGTATGAAGCAAGATAGAACCCCAAGAAACTAGCCTTATGTAATATGTCGCTTCACTGTTAACTTCTCAAACTTCTCCTACATTTATGTTCAAGTACATATAAGTCTTAGTGAATAAATTATGCTTATTATAAGCAATATTTAAACCTCATACTACAATTTAGTATGATCGTAAAGTATAAGAGCCTATATAATATCGTATCGTTTTCGTTGTTTACGATCTACACGTGACGAATTGAAATTTTTCCCGCAGTACGGAAAATGTATTATTATTAGTTGGGGTTGAAATAGAAAAAGTCGTGAACGATCGTGTGCAATCGTTGCGATCCGTTACGAAGCGACACGATTCTATTTTTACTAAATTAATATTTTTAGGCGATTTGGTAATTGATCTCTTGTAGAAGGTTTGCTTTATATTAAAACCACTGTCAAGACTAATTTGATTAATGCTGGTAATTAAAATTTTAATGACATTTTAATGTAAGATTTTGAAATAAAAAGAATATAAGGAATAAATTAAAATATTAAGATAATTTTATGCGTCAGTATGTTACGTAAGTAGTAATTATATAGGCAAAGTGTATATCGTCCCTCAGTAAATATGTCATTTATATGTGATATTTTAACGGATAAAGGCTTTAATGCTGATGGAAAATGTCGTCTCTAAAAAAATATCGTTATTACTTTTATGACAAAAAACGCGCCATAGTCATTTTTTAACATTTATTGTGTTTATGAAACGATTTAGATAACCTACTCTACTAACACATATACCTTTGTTTATAATGTAACACAGCGTTATGACAACATAGAATGACGTTAAATATTTTGAAATCAAAGGAAAGAGTTAGTAAATGTGGCAACGAACTAAAAGATTACGAAAGAAAAACTACAAATCTAAGCGTTTTTTGTATTTCACTTTAATACATATACGAGTACATATTAGATCAACAGCATTGTAATATTCTATTTAATATGTCATTAAGTTTTTTTAAATTTATTTTATTAGGTAGATAGACTCGCACTGGCACAACCTGATGTTAGATGGTCACCACAATTCTAGCATAAGTGACATAAAATCTTAATATTGGAAATTAAGATTTTATGTCACTTATGCCAGAAATTACACTGGCTTACTCACCCAAACCGCACACAACAGCACAAATCCTTACTGCTTGGTGGTAGATTATAACTATGATAAGTGGGTGGCTTGCACAGAGCCCTTCTACCAAGTAAAGTTGATTGATTGAACTTAGCTAACTTCATTATCTAAGTATACAAAAAAATTATCAAAATGCCTTTCTTGACTATACATGGTATTTATTATTGGTTAAATGAATATTAAAAGAAATAGAGGGATAAATCCTTTTCTGTTTTCGCAAAATTAGCTCCGGAACCTCGGCAATATTTTCACTGGGAAAAATCGAGAAAATTATTATTTCATGACCATATCTGTGCGAACTAAGAATGAAATTTACGAGTCTTCTTATTTCATGCCGCATTACAGCAATTTCTGTTTGGTTGTTCCCATAAAAAGTTATTTTATTACTCTTAGTAATTTCTATTTCTGTCGACAATCAACACAATTCTTTATAACTGTATTTTTTTTAAACTTCGCTTCTCATTTCGTTCACTATGTGTATCAATAAACATAAGGAATTGTTTTTAACCAAATGAAATTAATCGCACAACATTTACAAATTTTATTAAGAAAAATGATTAGTAAAAATAATAACACCTGAATGCAAAAAAATTCACATCATGGGTATTTAGCCCAAGCAATGCGAGGTATAATTAGATAATAATTTGAATACCGACTCCAAAAATAACTGATGATTAAAGTAATTTTTGATGGCGGTTTTTATTAAAATAAATTAAATGCTACCATATATATATATATATATATATAAATAGGCAAAGATAAAATAGTTTCGTACCGTTTTCACCTCCCTGTTGACAAGCTTTAGTCAAATCAATAAAAAAAATTTGTAAAGTGTGAAAAAAATATATTTATATAAATATTCTTCAAATTTTCAATAATAATTATCAAATTTTGCCGCGTGAACACTAATGTAGTTTGATGTTATTTAAGTCTTTCGAGGCAATGATTATCACAATATATTTTACATTTAATATAAAACAAAACAATATTTGCAGTTGAAATAGACTTTTGAGTAATAGTGTAAAAACCTTATCAAACATTTAAAATCCCGCAGTATTGACTCCAATGGCCACAAGATTGTGAAGTAAATAATATTTTGTTACTTTTATACTTATTCAAGTAATTTAATAATTTCAAATCCATTGTAACGTAATCTTAAGCTCTCATTTAGTTTTTGTTCACATACAAACTGGATCTGTAATCTACATCCTCAGGCCAAGTTGATTAATTAAAAAAGTTCTTTAAAGATTTAGTTCCATTAATTTGAGTCACAATTTACTTCTTGTAATATGTCTCAAAGAACTAATCCCTCAGTACTTTGAAAGGACTTTATTAATTCCTTCCTCTTTGCAATCAAATTTTAAATCCATTAGTCAAATTGCTGACGTTATTGTTCATTCTGAAGTATGGATTTAGAGGCACATAATTAACTAAGGTATGATCGTAATTTTAACCATTCGAAGCTAGGATGAAAGTTAATCAATAATAATAAGAAAAATGTCTTCCAGACAGATTTCGGCCACGACAGCCAATCTCAAGATAGATTAACCAACTGCACAGGACATATTATAGTGCACAAGTGTGTGCGCAAATAAAGGTGCACTCTCTATTACCTAACTCTCATAATCCAATGGGACGGCAATCCGACACAACCGGAAAGCGTTCAGGCGCAAAACTAACGGGGCTTTGTACGTTTTCCGAGGCACTAACTTTTTATTGGCCCAGCCTGGAATTTGATTCCAGGACCGGGTCTGCCGGCCTTACATCTAGCCACCGACGAAGTAGTCTTGAACTAATTAAACTCTAGGACACAATAAAATACTCCAAGTATATTATTAATTTTAACGCAAAAACAAATAAAGTATATGTACATGTTAGAAATTAACAAAACATTTACGTTAATTTGATTAGTACATAGTGTGTACTTGTCTTAATTGTAGCTTATATACGATACGGTTACCTCAAGATAAGCAGTAACTTAATGAGAATTCTCCGATCGTGGGAGTTAATACGATATCCCTTTGATTCACAACAGCAATCTATATAATAATATCTATTAATCCATCTTAAAGGTTTACAATTAGTTATATCCCGTGACATTAAGAGTATTTAGTTTGATGACATGCAATATTAATTAATACTCTTGATATAGTGATGTTGGTAAACACTTATAACTCGTGCGACGCTAATGAGTTAATCGTTGAATAACTATTACTTATATTATAATTTGAAATCAATTTGTTTGTTTGTTTTTGACGCTTTCGTGTCTTAACTAGTCAACCAATTGTTATGAAATTTTGCACACACTTTATCAGGGAAAAAATATTTTTTTTTTATAACATACGGAGGCGGAATAGCATGTGGGCCACTTGGTGGTAAGCCAACGTCCATATAAATTGGCATTGTAAGAGATGATAACCATCGCTTACATCGCCAATACGCCATCAACCTTGGGCACTAAGATGTTATGTCCCTGGTGCCTGTAATTACACTGGCTCACTCACCCTTCAAACCGGAACACAACAACACCAAGTACAGTTGTTTTGCGGTAGAATATCTGATGAGTGGGTGGTACCTACTCAGGCGAGCTTGCACAAATCCCTTCCACCAAGTGACTAGCGTTCGTTACGCAATATAGGAATTAAAAATAAAAATTAATAAATAATCTTTAAGCAACTCACCATTTTATCGGTTCTACTGGTAAAAGAAAGGGTAGGCACCTTGATGAAAGGAATTGCGATTCAACAAGAATATGTTGCAAATATTCTTGCCCTATCCACGTGGTCATGATTTATATTTTTTTAATTGAATGTACATTTTTAAGAGAATATACTACCCCACTTTGAATATATGTTTTGCCCTCGTCTCACCATTACTACACAATAGCAGCTATCTCCCTTGCACTATACAAGAAACTAGCTTCAATATTCCCAGATATTAGTAACGATCATTCATAAATGTTATATTAATAAACAATTACATTAAATTGTCCAATTCCTTCTTTTATTGTTTTATTGCGGTCATTTAAAAGAAATCGCGTTACTTCTTATAGTGGCATCCCACGGTGCGTAATTCTGTGGAGTATTCACGGAGGGCCAACGACCACGGAAGGCTGACTGAAGGACGGCCATAAACGGTAACCCACCGCACCAAGGCTCCTCTAATGGTACTTGTCGGATCTGTGTGAACTCATCGCTAGAATATACTCTGAGATGGTAAAAAAATAATAATTTGATGATGTTAAAAAAATCATTTAGTGTGATTTCTTATCATATGGAAGAAAATAAGTGTGTTCTACGTTTAAGACGAGTTTATGGTCACTGAAGGAATCGGTCTTATCCCCAAATAATAATATGTCGCCCTTATATTAAAATACATAATATTAAAAAAAATCTTTCATAAATAACATTCAAGCTATTATATAATGCTATTTATATTTTGTGCAGTTACTTAACTGCGCAAATTGGACTACGTGATCAGGTTTCATGACATTTAATAAATCAAGTAACATGCAGTGACACGGTGGCTTCATGAGGCTTTTCCTATATCACTTATTGGTAACAGTTGTATGCAATAGGAATCGGAAATAATATACATTTTTAATATTTCTATTATTATATTATATTATATCCTATTTTTTATTATATTCACGAGACACCGACTTGTTGAATCTTCTATGATTCTTTTCATGCCGAAAGAGCCAGGAAACTGCTTGGACTTAAGTCTAAAAGTGAGTACATTTCCAAAACTCTTTATGATTTTATGCTTGTGTAATGTATAATTTATTTTATTCTAATTGAAAATGAAAATTCAAATATTTCTATTTGATATTTTGAATATAACATGAACTTTTAAACATAAATAGCTTTTTTTTTTTTATTGCATAGATTGGCGGACGACCATATGGGCCACCTGATGGTAAGTGGTCACCAACATATTCATCAGAATAGACATTGGCAGTGTAAGAAATGTTGACCATCGCTTACACTGCCAATGCGCCACCAACCTTGAGAACTAAGATGTTATGTCCCTTGTGCATGTAATTACACTGGCTCACTCACCCTTCAAACCGGAACACAACAGTACCAAGTACTGTTGTTTTGCGGTAGAATATCTGATGAGTGGGTGGTACCTACCCAGACGAGCTTGCACAAAGCTCTACCACCAAGTAAAAAAGCTTTTGTATTGACCTTTAAATTTTTCGTGGTGTTAATTTTAACATGTAAATTTATTGAAATGTAGAATGTTTTTGTTTCATTCTCGCATACAGCTATTTACTGATGAGTCTAGCAATGAAACGAGCGACGACCTACTTAAAAGTCTACAACAAGGACATTTAAACCAAGCGGCGTTCCTACTATCCTTTTTTTCTTCTTTTCACACAGTGGAAACCTTCAGAAAGGTACCGGCTCCGTTGGGAGAACCGGGTTATATGGGATTCTTAGCCACTAAAACCACTGCGTCAAAGGCAAGATAGTTCGTACTATCCTGCCTTAAGGTAATCCGGCTTAATATATAATCTGTACATATCTCTGTATCATTTTAAATTCTGCAACGTAGATTATGATGTTGCCTAATATTAAACATTAAAATTACATAAAATAAATTATAGATAGAACCACACCAAACGTATACAACACGTGTGTCATTGTATCTCAGAATGAAATTTAAACCAATTATTCATTAGTTCGTACTATCTTCTTTTAAGGTCGGCTTAATATTTAATCAGTTGTATAATATGTGATCAGTTGGGAATACACAAAACATTATATTACGAAATATTTATTTATATGTTCACTTATTACAAAAACAACATTAAAATTGTTTGAGAGTGAAAATTGTTTGCTTGAAAGTCATTAAATGTTTCAGGTGACGTCATAGCTTACAAAATCGAAATATTATATTGTCATTCAATAAGGATAAATGCGTATATATACATATGACTATCTATAGCCCTCTGCGGTCTCTGAAATATATTAAGATATATATTTTTTTTTAAATCTTACATACAGATTAAAAAAAAAAATTACTAAGTTTGTTTTTAAATATATTTTGAAATTAAATTCAGTTAAATATGACAAATTATCGTAAATAGTTGTCGTAACCACTTTTTAAAATTTGAATTATAAAGTTAAAGTATATTAATTATTTTACCGTCAAGCACCACCCAAGAAATCTAACATTCTAATTATGTCATTTGTGCGTTTATTACAATAAACTACTCGGCAGGGAGCAACAAGTAATCATGTTTAGTGGGATAATTTATGATTCTACACAAAGCGCTACTATGACTAACAGTACTCGCAAAAGCCTACTTAAATAAACTATGTATTTATTTGATTTGAATTGTCTAATAGAAAAAAACAGCCAAATACAATACCAACAAAAGAAAAAGCTGGAAACAAACTTCAAAGTAATGTAACTTATCAATCAACGTTTAATAATAAATTGTTTTCTATCGATACGAATAAATTAAATATACTCTTAAGCAATTTATATTAGATTAATCAAATTTCCATTTGGTTGATATTGTAATGAACTGGATATGACAAAACGACTCAAACAGCTTACAAGAATAAGGGACAACACCACTGTGACGCCCTGTTTTTTTCACATTTTTCAAGATTTTTTTTTGTGGGAAAAAGAAGAGATATTCGATTTTTTTTTGGGTTTTGTTCCTTGTTTAATAATATATAAAAAAACATTTTTTCACATTTTTTACGCACGCTGGGGAAACTTTCGCGTCAGGTGCTGTCATGTCCGCAGTGGTTCTCTGAACAGAACTCTCTTCAACGTCGATCTGAAAAAAAATACCGAGTGTTTTCGTTAATAATATGATATTTTGAAGAGAAGAAGAGGATTTAAAATAATATTGATTTTTAAAAAATAGGCGCGCCTTTGACGTTAAAGAATGATTGATGAAGTTCTACAACGATGATGGCTGTGTTCAGTTCAACGGAGAAATTGCAAAAGTTTGAGCGCAAATACAAATACATTCTCTATTACTTTGCTTTAATTATGCAATGGCAAACCGAAACAACAAGACCACCCAAAAGCAAGAACTTTCCATAGCACGGGAGCATAAACGTAAACATATTCCAAAATTCGGTTACGTAATGAGAATTTATTTTCAGAAAAATCCAATCAGGTCATTGAAATTTGCAGCTCCATAAACTAGCACCAGCATTGATAGCTTCATCAGTAGATTGAAGTCCTGCTTGTGCTACAAAATCTTTGCTATTGTAATGTCCTACAATGGTTATACTAAAAGCCTTACTTAATTTAACAAAACAAAGGTTTTTATGAGTCAAATTCAATAAAATGTAGCTTATAATACCTTGCATGGCATGAAATATGCAATAAGCGAGCAACGAACTCACACCATCAGCAGCAATAGCAACAGTTAACCAGTAAATATAAAAGTTCAAGGTTGGTTCATAATCAAAATTGAATTGATAAAAGAAACTAATTATTTAGTAAAGTAACATCTTCTTAAATAAGAAGTATTCTTACTTAACAAATCTGATTGTGGAAACCACATTCCAACTCTGACATTGTTTGGACAATTCGTTAACTGTTCAGTGTCCCATTTCAATAAAATATCATACTGAAGTTGTGAAAATTTTACCCTTTACATCTTAGGTTAAATAGACTTCAGTGGTGTAAAACTAATACAACTATTCAAGGAAGTCAATTGGCACACATTCCGAGTCAATTAAGAACTCACCTAGACTTTATTACGTCAAATAAACTTTATATTTTTCGAACGAAGTTCTTTTACGCGGCTTTCATTATTATAAATTTTTTTATCGTTTCTTAATCTTTGATTAGAGAGCATAAAGGAGGTTGAGGCGCTTTTTGATGTGATAAAAATACAGTGATATAATCAAATAAAATCTACATTTTACACGTTTTGAGTTGAAAAAATATCGCAAAGAACTTCGTTCATGAAGGGGGTCTCCCGACCGAACAATTTTTTTAATATATTTTTTCGTAACGTTATTCGAAAGTAAGCTTTGTTTGTTAATTAATTTCCAATCATAATATAAATATGAAATTCTATAATAACGTATCGCTCGACGAATCTACAATTATCTTAACTTAATTGTTTTTTTGCGTATATACCGATTGAATTTATTATACAAAACAATTTATATCATAAAGACGCACGAAAACCTAAAAAAAAACATAATATTTCAATAAAATATAAGCAAAATGTGCTTTGTACTATCGTGAAGATTAGTTCCACTCGCGTCGCCATAGATGGCACCACAGTACTTTTAAATCGCGCTTACGAGTGGTACAGACGGAAACTCTTAACCGAGACACACGAAATTCCATTCGCCGTCACTTATGGTTACTACACTATAAGTCGACATTGAATATCATAGAATTTACAAGTAATGAGCAATTTTTGTAGGACTAAACGCCTTATTGGGATGATTTAGTCTAGTATAATTAATTGCATAATGATGAAATACAAATATAAACATAAGCCTAAAATAGTGGAGTAGTATTAATTATTCAATTTTTTGCATTTGTAATTTTTACCCGTTTTGAATATATTAAAACAGACGAAAAAGAATGCATTTTCTTTTTTTTTTACAATTGTTTATACTACAAAAATATATACACGAACGAGAGTCATAGAACGAAGAGTAACTACGTCTGTCTGAAATTATGTTACTATTTAGTAAAATAATCTTTATAAAGAATCAAGTCACCCATGGTCACCACTCCATCACTATAAGAAGTATAAACCACTACATTCACATCTTATTCTTACTAAGATGTTAATAATATAACTTTTTTTACAGTGCCTAACTCACTCTTACAATCAGATGCATCAATAAAGAGTATTAATGTTTCTTTGTTGAATCATTGTCGAGACTACACAAAGAGTAGTAATGAAAAAAAATTTACCTTAACGCAACACAATATCAACAAAGCGATTAGTGTAAATCAATCTTCAAATTAATGTAAGTTACTGGTGGTAGGGCTATGTGCAAGTTCGTCTGGTTAGGTGCCACCCACTCATCAGATATTCTACCGCAAAACTGCAGTATTTGATATTGTTGTGTTTCGGTTTGAAGGGTGAGTGAACCAGTGTAATTACAGGCACTAGGGACATAACGTCTTAGTTCCTAAGGTTGGTGACGCATTGATGGAATAAGTGATGGGTAACATTTCTTTCAATGTCAATGTCTATGGGCGATGGTGAACACTTAACATCAGGTGACCGACATGCTCGTCCACCTACCTATTCAATTAAAAAAAACATCAAATTTCAGTAATAATTAATTCTTACATAATTAAAAACTAGGTCAATATAAAATTAATTTATTTTCCATTTTGTTGACATAGTAATCTGAGACAAGATTCTTGATATGACGAAACGACTCAAACAGCTTACAAGAATTAAAGAAACAATAACGACGCTGAATGTAATTACTACTAAATCAAGTTCATAGTACTCCGCCCAGTGCATGTCGGCTGCGGGCGCGCGCAGATGTTCACCACCGTGTCGCAGCACATACTCCGTCCACCACACCGCACGCTGCAATGGAGTGTAGGCTTCATCCCGCATTATTGAACGTAGCTTTATAATATTATTTCGGTAGCTGTAATTAAACGTTAAGAAAGTAAAAGCATTATAATGTATGTATAATGTGTTTTACATTTGTGATAATTATTTATCATGTTGATACTCAATGTAAGTGATAATTTGGTACCAAATTCATAAAAAAAAAAATTTAAAGAAAATCCAATCATTATGGCGTTTGCTGACCCATACCTATCACAGCGATCAGTCTCAACGAGATTCGCCAAATGCGAAGAAGATATTATAAGATTTGCGATGTTATAAACAGATAGCGCAGATTTATCATCTATTTTCTTACTATATTAATGCGGGATTTCGAGGCAAAGAATTGCAAATATCCCATCTTCGAGCTGCTGAAAATTTCTTGTCAAAAAAACCCCAGAACACCAGAAAATTTGTAGCCTCATAAGATATTCAATGATTAGTCCGATTGTAAACGCGATATGCAACCAGTATTAACGTACATTTTTCCAGAGACACACTATGATAGGATATTATAAAATTAAAATTACCTTGGGTCTTTTATAACGGTTTCTAAAGCATTTCTAAAAATGTCTTCTGTAAGACTTTCCATGTCAAGCTTCATACCAATTTTGTATGACTCATACTTTTCTGCATTAAACCATTGATCGGCTAAAAGCGGTATGCCGATTAATGGAACACCTGCATTGATAGCTTCGTCAGTAGATTGAAGTCCTGCTTGTGTTACAAACGCCTTGATATTGGGATGTCCTGCAATAGTTATTATTATCATTTTGCTTGATTTAACAAAACATGGTTTTTTAGAATTGAATGCAATAAAATCTAGAATTATTGATAATAATCGTTATTTGTGAGTCTTAAACTTGCGTCATCTACATCATACTACCAGTTGTTACAAAAATTTAAAGGTTTTTTAAAAAAAAATGTATGAGTAAAATAAGTGTTAAATAAAATATTAAACGTATCTCATAAATTATATAATTATAAATTTGAAGAATACTAACTTAACAAATCCGATTGCGGAAACCATATACCAACTCTGACATTGTTTGGACAATTCGTTATGTCTTCAGAATCCCATTTCAATAAAATATCATACTGAAGTTGCGAAAATATATTCATAAGAATTTGAATCTTCTCAGGCGGTAGTGAGGACGGTTTGGAATTTGTACCGAAGCTGACGAAGATAACTCCATGTTTTGAGTTATCGAGGTACAACTTCAAATCCTGCAATGATTATTTAAAAACATTTTAAAATCAAAATTATAGAGATGTGCAAATTACTATAATGTGTTTTATAAAGTTTATAAGGGAACAGTGCAATAATGAATTAAATTTTACATTAAATTTCATTTATTTGTATAGATGTTCGTTTGTCTATGTTTTAGCAGCACCCGAAACTTGAAAAGGTGCCAAGAATAAATATATTAATATTTTATTCGTTTAAATATATAAATAAGATAAGATAAAATAATATAACCTTTGATAAATCCTTCTTAGGTTGATGATGAATTCCGTTTATATAAAGGACATTTTTTGTAACAGGGCGATTGAAGTCCCAGAGAGGGTGAACATTGAGTAAAGATATTTGCACATTGTTTCTTAATTCACTTATGGGCGGTATATTTGGATCAATTATTGATTTTAACATTTCATTTTCAGCCTCTTCCATATTTATGACGGCTTTAGTTATGGGACAGTATGACGACAACTCAAGCATATTTTCCCAGGTGGTGAGATTCAGGAACCTCTGACGGGTTGCTAGTGGATACAAATTAGGATGTGTAGGAACTCCTATCGAATCAAATGTTCCAGGAATAGCACCAAACGAGCTAATTTGTATCACAGGTACTTTATAAATATGGGAATAGCTCAGAGCTGCTCGACTAAACATTTCAATAATTAATAGATCAAAAGTGATATTGTGATTATTAATCATGTTTTGCATTTCTTGAGATAGTAATTGCTTCTCTATGACTTCTGCGTTTTTTTTAAATATACATTCTATTTGACTCATTAAATCACCTCTGTTTCCTGAAGCTATTGAATAAGTCCCTTTCAAGGTGTATGACAAGTCGTGAAAATCGATTTCATAGAGATTCTTCGGTGATTTCCCTTTAGGGAAAGCAGGATCTGTTGTCAACACAATGACTTCATGGCCACGTTTTGCTAGTTCTTGTGTCAGAGGACGAAATACCACTTGATGACTTATCGAAGGGCAAGGAAACAATGCCAAAATTCTTGCTGACTCAGTCTTTGTAATTATTAATAACGTGAGAAATATTATCCTAGCTAACCACATCTTACAAGTGGTTTCTCCTTCTACGAAACTGATGATATTATTTTTCATTTACCATCATAGGTAAAAACCGTTGAGTTTCTTTTCTTCAGTAAGTGTATTTTATTTTTCAAATCTGTGGTAGTTTTTCATTAGACAACCAGTAAGCTGGTGTAAAGGTTCAATATTGAATACAGAAATTTCAATTTGGTATAAAAATATATTTAATACAACTTTTGTTATTTTTAAAACAATAACATAACTAAGGCGTAGGCATAATGTTATTTTTTATTGTTTACATATTTCTATTCCTTTTTATACAATTTTCCATATTCTTACAATAAAAATCAGGTCAACCAACCATGTGCGATATGGCCATACCGAGGACACGGCGGAGGGTACCGCGCTGGGCGGTACGTCCGCTGTCACAGGCGCAACGGCCTCGACGTGGACCTGAAGGTACAGCTGTGGGCCACTTATCGTAAGTTGAAAAAGGAGCTTCAGCAGGCGATAAGTTGTGACAAGAAGAGAGAATAGGAGGAGCTTTCTAGTGGGCTTGAACTGGGACCCGTAGGGGCGCCCGTGTCGTTGTGTGCGAGGCAAATTCCGCACACATGGTGCTCCTGTTACAGAAACACTACCGCCGGATCTCCTCCTGCGCCTAGTTGGGTAAATATTTCCTCACCCGGGCGAGCACGTCCCACCAAATATGGTTCCGTGATGAATGACAACGTGGCTCCACCACATATCACGGAGCGAGAGATGGAGATGGCCCTTGATCGATTGAGGACCAGAATCATAGCGCCGGATCCAGACGGGGTTCCAAGACGTGTTCTGCGTGACGTCCCGAAACAACGAGGAGGGAGGTTTCGGGAACTGTTCGACGAGTGTCTTTCCAATGGGCAGTTCCCGAAGTTGTGGAAGGAAGGAAAGGTGGCCCAGTTGCCGAAGTAGGGGCGTCCACTAAATTCTTCTTCGGCATACAGGCCAGTTGTGCTGCTGAATGAGACTGGCAAACTCTTGGAGAAAATTGTCGCTGCCTATAATGTTCAGCACCTCGAGACCGGGTCTCTTAGAGGCTCAGCACGGTTTCAGGGCGAGCCGATCAACTATCGTCGCCGAACGCCCTGAAGACCCGGATCATGGAGGCGGTGGCCCGAGGGAACGTGGTCCTGCAGGTTACGTTGGACGTTGCGAACGCCTTCAATAGTCTTCCTTTTGAGACAATAATAAATAAGGTTGTTGGGGGCCTATAATATGGTATACCTTCAGGATACTACAGGGTTTGGTTCTCGGTCTAATCCTGTGGAACGTTGGCTTTGACTGACTGCGAACGACACCCTCATCACGGCGACGGGACGGACCTTTAAGAAGGCGGCCCGCCTGACTGCATGGGGGCCTCAGCTTTATACCCCCACACTTTAGAGCCCCACATATACAACCCCCCCCCCCCATGTGGGGGAAACGCGTAAAGGCGTTTTTCCAGCGGAAAAAAAAGCCAACCAACCAGATTATACTTATGAAATTAAATATTTATTAAAACGTGGTCCTAAAGATTTCTTATAACCCAATTAATTTAAGCACGATTCGATTAAAAAATAATAATAACCTATTGTATGTATAATAACACTGGTGGGTTTTACTAGTGGTAGGACTTTGAGCAAGCTCACCTGGGAGGAACAATCCACTCATCAGATATTCTACCGCAAAGGTTTGAAGAATGAGTGAGCCAGTGTAATTACAGGCACAAGGAACATAACATCTTAGTTCCCAAGGTTGGTGCCGCATTAGCGATGTAAGCGATAGTTAACATTTCTTACACTACCAATGTCTATGGGCGTTGGTGACCACTTACTGGTCGCCCATATACTCGTCCTCCTACCTATTCTATAAAAAACATTATAATTTCAAGGGCTACATTCATCCAAAACAAAATAATTAAATTTTCTCGGCGGTATAGTCACGAGGTGACCTTTATTTTTTCCATTCTTTCTTTTTATCTATATTATATATATAAAAAGACTTGTCCTGACTGACTCATCAACGCAGAGCCTAAACCACTGGGGTTAAAGACTTGAAATTTTGACAGTTGATACATTTTATAATGAAAACGCGTAAGAAAGGATTTTTAGAAATTCCACCCCTAAAGGTGAAACAAGGGATGAGCCGCTGTATGGAAATCCATCATTTTCAAAGCTAGAAGGATATTTCCTATACAAGCTTCTGGTTAGAAATAAATAAGTACACAATTCAGACTTTTCCAAAGTTCATCACCTAAGAGAGTGAATTAGGGGTTGAAAATTTATATGGGAAGTTCGTCATTTTTGATGTAAGAAGCATGAAATTTTATATACTAGCTCTTGGTTAGAAATAAATAAATATGTAATTTAAGATTTTTGAAAATTTTCCCTCCAAGAGGAAGAAATAGGGGTTGAAAGGTTGCATGAGGACTCCGTCATTTTTAAAATAAGAAGCATGTAATTTGATATACAAGCCTCTGGTTGGAAATAAACAAATACTTATTTAAGGGTTTTCGAAAATCTATCCCCCAAGAGGGTGAAATAGGGGTTAAAAGTTTGTATCGCGATTCCGTAATTTTTCATGTAAGAAGCATGAAATTGTATATACTAGCTTTTATTCAGAAATAAATAAATACGTATTTCAGGGTTTTTTTAAAAACTACCCCGCAAGAAGGTAAAATACGGGGTTGAAAGTTTATATGGGAAGTTCGTCATTTTTGATGTAAGAAGCATGAAGTTTTATATACTAGCTCTTGGTTAGAAATAAATAAATATGTAATTTAAGATTTTTTTAAATTTTCCCTTCCCTCCAAGAGGAGGAAATAGGGGTTGAAAGTTAGCATGAGGACTCCGTCATTTTTGATGTAAGAAGCATGAAATTTTATATACAAGCCTCTGGTTAGAAACAGATAAATACGTATTTCAGGGTTTTCGAAAATCTACCCCCCAAGAGGGTGAAATAGGGGTTGAAAGTTTGTAGGTCGGGTCCGTCATATTTTATGTAATAAGCATAAAATTTTATATACTGGCTTCTGTTTAGAAATAAATCAATACGTATTTCAGAGTTTTCGAAAATCTACACCCCAAGAGGGCGAAATAGGGGTTGAAAGTTTGTATCGTGGGTCCGTTATTTTTCATGTAAGATGCATGATTTTATATACCTACTAGCTTCTGTTTAAAAATAAATAAACACGTATTTCAGGATTTTTAAAAACTATCCCCCAAGAGGGTGAAATATGGGGTTGAAAATTTTATCGCGAGTACGTCATTTTTCATGGAGAGAAGCATGAAATTAAATTTTATAAAAAATTGTCTGATTTGCTTGAAATTTACTGTTTTCACAGCTAAAATAGATCATAATTAACATAATTTATTATTTTTGATTATGTCTTGGGCAAAGCCGCGGTTGAACCGCTAGTTACGTATAAAAAGAAAGAATATAAAAACAACTATTGGTTATTGAGATAAAAATGGTCAATTAATTATAATAATTGCTGTCAGTCCTAGACTACACTACTAGGACTGACAGCAATATATTTTTCAAATCCTTTTAGTTAATATTTATTCCAAAAAAGTTATTGGTGCTTCATTTTCCTTTCGTGAAGGCACACAACCACATTTAGAAATATTACATTTATGGGTGGGTAAAGACGTGTGAGTGAATTGCAGCTATGGTGACTACATAACATTAGGTAACCTGTTTACCGAAGATGTTATGTATCTTTTTCCATATTCACTGTGAACACAACTTTGGATTTACGCATCTGATCTTGAATAACACCTGTCCAAACCTAGACGAAGTAAATGTGTATTCTTAACAATAAAATGGCAAATCATCATTATATAAATACGTGAAGCAAAATCTTTGTATCCCTTTTACGACTGGTGCGTGGACGGAGAGGAATGAAATTTTGCACAGTTAAAGTTTAGATGGAGGAGGAGCGCAGAAAGTTAAATTTTTTGTATTATATGCATTAGAAATACCTCAAATTAATAAAATAAAACATAACACACATTACCGATCATTTTACACATGCATACGCACACATATACACATCCATAATTTGAGTAATGGTAATAGTCTCTAGTCAAACTGAGAAGAGATTAAATAATACATGTAATATTTCTTTTTTTTTTTTTTTGTATAGATTGGCAGACGAGCTTATGGGCCACCTGATGGTAAGTGGTCACCAACGCCCATAGACAATGGCATTGTAAGAAATGTTAACCATCACTTACATTGCCAATGCGCCACCAACCTTGGGAACTAAGATGTTATGTCCCTTGTGCCTGTAATTACACTGGCTCACTCACCCTTCAAACCGGAACACAACAATACAAAGTACTGCTGTTTTGCGGTAGAATATCTAATGAGTGGGTGGTACCTACCCAGACGAGCTTGCACAAAGCTCTACCACCGAGTTATTTATGATTTATCCTATAATTAGTCTAATAGATATTTGTACGCTATAATATATTTTTTTTATACATCACTTTATTCATTTGTTTAAAGTTTTGTTTCACTAATTAATAAATAAATGAAATAGATTGGTAGCCATGTGATGGAGTCGACTAAAAATCACTACATTATTATCTGTAAGAACCTCGTCATTTTGTTGACACAGCACAATAATTAATTCATTCGACAATAATTTATCTTGACAATTTCATGTTTTCAATAGTTGTTACATAAAACCCAATATTGCATACCTATAGTGTGTGGTTTTATAAACTCATCTTCTCATCTTATATCTTTGATCTTTCATAACAGTTCGCCTCAGGGCTGCGTGTGAGCAAAGTCAGTTTACTCGGTGACAATTAATACGTAAATAGTATGTAGATGTATATAGGTGAAAGCGCAATAAATGAATATTGTATTTTATCACATAAATGATAGTACTTTTATACTGATAATAAAAGCAATTCGACTAAAATTTTACCCTAATCATTCCAAAATATCAAAAATGCACAACGTTTATATTCAAGTTTTCACTTCTGCCGGCACTCCCGGAGTGAAACTCGTTGTTTATTTGTCAGTCTAAGTGTTTTGGATTTGTTTTTAATTGAAATGTGACATCATTTGTTTGAAAAAGATATTGTAATGGAATATTGTGTTTGTTTAACATGTGCGAATTAATAGACAAAGTTTATTTTAAAATAAAAGAATAATAACTTTTATACCTTCTATTAGTATATGGTGATTTTTATTTATATATTCTAATATAGCAGCTCCTTCTTCATTAAATTTAATTCCCTTATTAAATTAGTTTAATTAGTAGTTAGTAAGATGATCTTGAATAAGAATATTTATATGAAAAGGATTTTTTTAGAGATGGTTATATACTATTTATATTATTTTATTCACCATGGAAATATAAGAATGTATAGAAATTGATAGATGATTGTCTCGAGAATATTTAATATTATTATTACATTGATTACCTTTAACGATTATAATTTTAAAAGTTGACAGTAGATTTTACTTAAATAATTTAAATAAAATATCGTTTTGTGGAGTCAAATATACGAATATTAATAAATAACTATTCAATGTTTTGTTAGTTTTTTTTTTATATGTATTTTAATTATTTTTTATAGTGAGTGAAAAATAATTTCCTTTAATTCTATAAATATTGTAGTTTATATTTTATAAGATTGAATATCTTTATTATTTGTAATATTTGTTTCTTTAATTTCTTCTTATGGAATCTTTATAGAATAAGATATATAAGTTCTGAATAAAAGTTAAATCGTCAGTTTTTAGTTTTCGTATTTGGCGAGATAGATGTCGCTACATATTATTTGTTTTTTCAATCAATTCATTAATTATTAGACCTAATATAATTCGATTTTTTCTAGGTTGAAGTTTAGGTTTGGTTTCTTATTGTTTAATTATTTATTATCAGTATATTAACTCTTATAATGCTGGAATATTAACTGCTTTATCAAATGGAATGAGTGATGTAATAATTTTAATTTCTTGAATAGTTAATTATGGGAGATGAAATTTCATTTTATTTATTTAAAACTTTGTATGAAATTATTATTCTATATAAAATATTAATACATTCAGTTCATGTTTGCCTGCAGTTCCTACTCCTGTTTTTTTTATATCATATGGAGACTGACGAGCATATCGGTCACCAACGCCCATAGACATTGGCATTGTAAGAGATGTTAACAATACCAAGTAATGCTGCTTTGAGGTAGTATATCTGATGAGTGGGTGGTACCTACCCAGGCGAGCTTGTACAAAGCCCTTCCACCAAGGTTCTGATTCTGCTTATAATTGTTGTGTTCCAGTTTGAAGGGACTCTCCCTTAAAACTGCCAGAACCAGTGTAATCACAGGCGCAAGGGACATGATAACATCTTAGTTCCTAAGGTTGGTGGCGCATTGGTGATGCAAGCGATGGTTAACATTTCTTACAATGCCAATGTCTATGGGCGTTGGTGTCCACTTCCCATCAGGTGGCCCATTTGACTAATCTATTCTAAAAAAAGCCTAGGTGAAGCCTGTGATTTTATAGAGATTTTGACCTTTATAACATTCAAACTGAAAATTTAAATAAATTATGGTCGAACTTCGACCACCGGGTGATCACTGATATTAGCAAATGTTTGAAGTATACAAACTTTGCCTTAACTATTCTATTACCTTTAAACTATTGCTATAGTAACATAAATGTAATATAATAAATTTAACCTTATTTTTTTTATTAAATTTTGAGTGAAACTAATAAAATTCCAGTAACGAAAGAACTTTTAGCTTTAGAAGGTAACAGATAAAATTCGTTTAAAGTCACATCACGTCCTCGCTGCGCGGAAGTTGTACTAGAAGCTATGACACCAACTAAAAGGGAATCAAATGTATATAGGGAAACTGCAAAATGTCGTAAAATACATAAAGGTACATTGAATTTTGAGCTTTAGGACAATTCCATAGATATAAGAATTGAATGATCGACGCGTGTAAATGTGTATTAAATAAGGAATATCTAGATATCCATGATATGAACTTGGATCACTCAGTGGATTATACTCGTGCATTTTAACCGAAAAACATAGGTTAAAATCCGTGTTTATTATGAAAAAAGTTACAATTTGATTAATAATAATTATTATTACTCCAGCTGATGATGTAGGAAAACATAAGGAAAAAGCCTACTTGTGCTCAACCCCGTACTCCAGTTGGTGGAATCAGCTATGAGACAAGTGCTGGCTTACTTTACATATATATTACATGTATCTGATAATGTTATGTATTGACTCAGACGGAAATGAAAGATGAAACCCAGTACTTGAATAATTATACTATAATTATGTTTTAGGTATCGTAAGTTATTTTATGATAATTATTACATGGCATAATTATTTAACCGGTTTGATAAATAAGGACATTTGAAATGTTTTTTTGGAAATGTTTTTTTTTTATTAAATATTTAATCTTGAACCATTGTACCATTTTGATTTAAATATATAATTGAGAGTCTTATTGGAAGAAAAAAGAGCTGGTAATATTTTAATACATTTAGAATATAACAGTTTATAAATGAAGCCAATTCTTTTATGTCATTTTATATTAAGCCAATTAATAAAATCATCGCTTTAGTTCCATTTATAAATCGAATATTTCAATTGATTTAATTACAATTAAACTAAGATGATACAAAAGATAAAACACGTGGATATCATACGATGAATACGTTTTCAAATTAGTACAAGCTGTGATACGTGATTTATGGGATGAAAGCAAGGATGGGGATGTCTATGAAATGTCAGAAGTTGAAGCAATTAATGATTAAATATTTCGTTCAAAAATAAAATAAAAAAGTGTTCGTTTATTTATTTATCTGCTGACTGTACACTACTACAAACGCAAAAACGTATACAAACTGATTCGACTATACCTAAAATATAAATAGTTTGATAAAAAAGCTTAAATAAGTTTAGGAAGCTTGCTCCATTACATACGACCCATTCATATTTATAGCATATTTGCAGCTCATAAAATAAATCTACACTATCTGGTATTTTTACTTTTCGAGAGGACAATAAATTTACAACAATTTATGGAATGCCTCGCCACGGACAAATGACGGTAATTTATATACAAACTAAGCTTGGTATGCAGTTTTCGACGTGTCTGATTTTAAATCCGCAAATAGTCAGTGGTCACCGCTTACATATTATTTTGGAACTATTATTTATTTATTTACATAAAAAGAAAATAATAATAAAATTTTTATTTCAACATGCAATATACATAACGAATTATAAAAGTGGCACTTAAGATGTACATTCTGAGTTCTTCTTGATACTGAGACTTCTTTACGGAATAAAACACTGATGGAAATAAACATAAAATAAGATTTACTAAATAATTTGAAAGTAAGGTAGCTAAAACAACAATACCCTCAATCAAAAACTTTGTTGCTAACATAACCATAGTTCGTGCTTCAGAACTCACTGAAAATTACATTTAAATGTCTATAACCTCAAGCTCTTCAAGTGTTAACAATATTACAAATTCAGAGAAATTTCAACAGTGTCCTTTAGCATCTGGCTGAGTAATTTAATATCTTAAAGGGAATAGTAATAGTAAGAGGGAACATTTATTTTCCACTTGTGTTTCGCTTTAAGATTGTGTAGAAGATTGCCTCGTTGGTCTAGTGGCTAGATATAAGGCCGCAGACCGGTGGTCCTGGGTTCAATTCCCAGGTCGGTTTTCTGTCAGAAAATTCTCAGTAACAGCCCGGAGTCTGGAAGTTGGAAGTGTGTACACTCGTGCCTCGGAAAGCACGTTATGTCGTTGGTCCTGCGCCCAAACTCTTTCCAGTCGTGTCGGATTGCCGTCCCATCGGATTATGAGAGCTAAGGAAAAGAGAGTGTCCCTGTGTTTGCACACACACTTGTCCACTATAATATCTCCTGCGCAGTTGGCTAATCTCTTGAGATTGACCGCCGTGGCCGAAATCGTTCTGGAGGAGCTTATTTAGAAGATTATAAAGACAAATTAATCATATCTTTCTACTAGATTAGCTTTAGCGATCAAAAAACATGAAAAATTACTAGCAATGTAAAAAAAAAGCCGTTTAATAAACATTATTTAATAACATAATATGTATGTACATACCTCACCTGAACTACCAATAAGAGCGATTAAAATAGTCATCAAAATTATTACGTCTTTGTTACGCAATATTACTTTAACAACATTTAAAAATGTGTAAGGTGGTTTTACAAATTTCTCGTTCTATTTTAAATTAGTTTAAATTACAATGCTCAAATACAGGAATATAAATTTCAATTTTGTTTATCCAAACTTAGCTGCCACATCTATTGACTTTTACTCAGAAGGCTTATGTTTTATTCATGACAACTAGCCGTATTCACTAGAGAGAATTTGAAGCCAACACAAACAGTTGCTTTTTTTTGGCTTGACTTGATACTTTGTAAATAGGAAAAGTTACCGTTGCGCCCTGGGAATTTTCAATTAGATTGTGCGATTCATCTACCGATTTAAGGAAGATTTAATTTTTTTTATATGTATAAAGTAGGTTAAACGGGTAATTGGGCCACCTGATAAATAAAAGCCGTACCTTACATCGCCAATGCGCCACCAATATTTGGAAGTTACTAAGTTTCCAAGGCTTGTGGCGCAGTGGCGGTTAACATTTCTTTCAGCAGCTTCGCTCGCGCTTAAGTATAAGTTAAAGATAAATGATTCTTTGGAAGTTCTGGTTAGAAAAAAGTGTATTAAGTGTTTTTATTTTTATTTTAGATTGATGATTATTCCTTTAATAGTCATTGAACTTACTGCGAATCTCTGTAGTTTTTTTTATATTTCCTTGGGCATATGACTACTCCACCTTATGTTAAGTGGTAGTAGAGTCCAAACGCGACGACGACGGCTAGTACAGTCGGGAAGAATGATCTGCACTAGTCAAGGCCTTGCCGGCCCGCAAGATGCCTCTTCGCACCTCGTTTGAAGGTCATAAGAGGAGGGGAACACGTGTGCTGGTAAAGATTTCCATTATTTAGAGGTGCGACAAAGAAAAAATTTTGACTTTATAATATATGTATTTTATAGTGACTTAAATGACTTAAAGAAAACAAAATTATACATATCTTCCGATCTACGATTCTGTTGCTAACTTTTGTGAGACTCAACCGATTTTGATGAAATAAAGACTAAACGAAATCTTGAAATACATCTTATAATAATTCAGTTTTTTTAATTGGTAATTCTTAGCCGTTTCAAAGATAAGCCTGGACAAACAGATAGACAGACAAATTTTTTTAAAAATGATTGTATTTTTTTGGGAAATCGCAAAAAGCCATAAAAAGTTTAAAAGAAGTAGTTATTTTGAAATCACAGAAAGACACTTGATTTTCATTTATATGTATAATATAGATTAAACATAAAATTCTAAGAATTAATGTTAAACAGTAAACAAACAAAAGTTTTCACTGTCAACAAGCTGGTTCGTTTGTGAATACATATAATATCATTAATTACACCGTAACTATTTAAATTGTTCGAAAGTATCGTGATAGGTACTATATTCAACTGTTATCAGTATGAAAATATTTACACAACATTCGGAGTTCATGAAATTATGAATACTATTCTCATTTCCATGAACATCGTAAATTTGCTGGGATTTATGAAACACAATGGTTGGGTCATATGTGAAATAAACGGCGACATTTTTTGCTATTTTTAAATCTGTATAATTCGCTATTAAAAAAAGGCAAATTGTGATCTTTAGTCAGCGTCTTGTAACAAAATGCCATATTAAGCTCCAAAGAAAAAGTTTCAATTATTATTAAAAGTAACGTAAAGTTTATGTGCATAAATAAATTTGAGTGTGTAAGACAAAAGATAAATAATAACAATCAGAGGAATCAATGATACCGCTTACCGCATCCCTTACATTTATCAAATCTCAAAAACTTCAATTATCGAAACTTCTCTTGGCAAGCTGGAAGTGACACTTTAAATGGGTCGATCAAGCGAGCTAACGATTTAGAGGTGTAACGAGAGCACTAGATTCGGCAATGGGAGATTTTCACGAGTAAGCACCTTTCAACCTGTAAGCTAGCCGAGTTTCCTAGAAAAGCTCGTTTGTTACCTGCAATTTGTACACACTCGTGCTCGTCAAATAAATGAAAATTTTACATTTGACTAATCGCCTAAAGTGTATTATGTCCCCTTTTTGATTTGTGTCGGCTTACAATAACATCTCGCTTTGTGCCAAAATCATCAATATATATTATATTTATGTGTATTACTGTCATGGTTGTCTTATCGAACTGTGTGGTAATTTTTCAGAAAAACACAAAGGCATTGTAAGAAATGCTAACCATCGCTTACATTGCCCATGCGCCACCAACCTTGGGAACTAAGATGTTATGTCCCTTGTGCCTGTGATTACACTGGCTCACTCACCCTTAAAACCGGAACACAACAATACAGAGTACTGCTGTTTTGCGGTAGAATATCTGATGAGTGGGTGGTACCTACCCAGACGAGCTTGCACAAAGCTCTACCACTCTCGTTGTAAATATATATCGTTGTATATGAACATTTTCTAAATGTAATTTTAAGCTGTCATATGATTTATTAATATATACACACATATACATATGTCACAAATTTCAATCGTGTCGGATCCATAGTTCTAGAGATTAGGTGATGAATTAATGTATGAGTACTCTCTCATATTATGTATAGAGATAAATATTTAAATTAAATTATTCATTGTAGGGAAATGAAGTATATGATAAAATAAATTGCAATGTATCATAAAAAAGTTAAGTGACAGTCTGTAGATACCTGTTCCCCTGCTGGGTTAACGACTCCTCCCTTTTTGAGGAGAAGACTTGGAGCTTATTTCATCACACTGCTTCTATGTAAGTTGGATACACATAAAGAAGATTTTCATCCGAATTCCAACACAGTAGGTTCTGTCGAGTTTTTACCTTTACCACTGAGTATTATGAAAAACGAATTAAATATATGATGATCTGTGGGTTTGAAAATTCACTTTAAATTAGAAACACAACTGTCACTGTCAAAAAATCGACTATTCAGTACTCCCGGTACAAGTACAATCCTTTGTGAATAACTTAATGATAAAAGAAAGAAAATTTATTTATATTGTAACTTGGCGGTACACTTAAAATTATGTATGCAATGACAATAATGTCGAAATTAAAACCAGATATTTTTAAGTCATTCGACGATTCCAAATCGTTGCCATTTGAAAAACAAACAGCATCCCAAATAGAAAACAAAGCAATTGTCGACCTGAGATTGACAGTGACTTATTTTGTTTGGAAGTTTCAATCTAATTGAAATAACTCTTATCACCGTAGAATAAGGCATATTGTCGTAAAGCAAAGTAACAAAATGTTTTGTCAAGTTAACGATTGTTGACTTTTATAAATTGAACTTTAAATTTTCGTTTTTAGAACACATTGATTTGATTTACGTTTTTCATTCTTGTAAATGGATAAGAGATTTATTATTACATTTTAGATTTATACTTATGTACAGGGCCGGATTAACCCTATCAGGGCCCCTAGGCAATGCAATTTTCGGGGCACCTTTCCTTTACCTTTTTCATAGTTTTTAAAATACATTTTCGCTATTAAAAATTCAATTATAATAGTTGGCTATTGCTATTTTTAGTTCGACTATATATGAAGTATTTCATCAATTGACAACATGCGTCGAAAAAAAGGAATAATATTGAGGAATTATATAAACTTAAAAAAAAATATTCGTTCGATGAAATGTTTTTTTTCTTGGTGCGTGCACGGGGCCCCTAGTCGATGCGGGGCCCCTAGGCAGTTGCCTAACCCGCCTTATGAATAATCCGGCCCTGCTTATGTATTTTTCTTTTAAACAATAATTATGTCATTAATACGAGAAAGAACAAAACAATATATTTGTTTATTATTTTTATAAACTTATTTAGATCTTAGATAGACTTTGAGACAAACTAAATTGAATTTAATAAATTCTACCATACAAGAACGATAAATCTTTTATGTCTCAGCAATATAGCGCCGTAAAAATAGTAAGTTCCATATAATTATTTTCAGCTGTCATATCGTTATTTCGTATCGTCGTTAAGAAATATGTTTTACAAAATGAAAGGTAAATAATTGTAGGTGGATATCCAAAGTTGAAGTATTATAATACTGATGCACATTGAATATTGATACACTACCGGTATTTTAATAAGGGCAATGTACTTACTAAACATTATATATTTATAAGGGGAATACTACCATGACACAATAGAATGGCTTGATAAAATAATAGTCATTTAGAATAAAATAAATATCATCTCACATTTGTAAAAGAATGGAGCTTAATTTGTTATTAATGTTGTGTCAGTTATCCAAAATAATAACATATAAAGTTAGAGAATATATGAAATATTCCGTAATTTATAAAGTGAAATGTATTTATATGTGTGGGTGTGACACACTAACACATATATAGAACTGTTCAACTAAAAGTGTGGATAATATTATGATTGATTTAATTCCAAACCTTTAGGCATCAGAGACCTCATCCACGTAGTTATTTCCAAAGTGGTACACAACTGCCACTCGCATTCACGCTCCACACTGAACAAAGTAATCGACATTAAGCCTCAATAGTTTGCCAAAGCCTACTCTGATTGATTTCCACTTCGTCAGACAATTCCGCAAAAGTTAGAGGCTGGGGCTGGCACAAACGCGATGGACTATTGTTATGATAACAATAGAAATGTCAATCGTATTTAGTCGTCTTTTATCAAAATAGCAAATAAGTTAACTGTGACTGTGAATGCTTAGTTTGTTATTTATATCTGTGGCGATGTTTGCACTATGTGATGTGTTATTTATGCACTCTGTGGTGTGTTATTTATGCACTCTGTGATGTGTTATTTATGCACTATGGATAGAATGCAAGAATTCAATCAAAGCGAATCTGAAGAACTCCAATTTTTTATGTGACAAAATGATTATGATAATTCATATCGATGAAGTATAGCAACGTTATGAAACTCATAATTATAAATAAGTAATTTATATATTGGACTAAGCTCTAAATCGTTTTTTTAACAGGCGTTATTTACAAAAGATCGAAATATTAATTGGCTGTCAACACATGCAGCCGATTAATACCTTCTATCTTATATATTCTTCCTACAAATCTTTGTTATAATATATCAAATAAAAACATTAAGTTTAAATTAAAACAATATTTTTCACTTGGTGGTAGAGCTTTGTGCAAGCTCGTCTGGGTAAGTACTACCCTCTCATCAGATATTCTACCGCAGAACAGCAGTACTTGGTACTGTTGTGTTCCCGTTTGAAAGGTGAGTGAGCCAGTGTAATTACAGGCACAAGGGACATAACATCTTAGTTCCCAAGGTTGGTGGCGCATTGGCGATGTAAGCGATGGTTAACATCTCTTACAATGCCAATGTCTATGGGCGTTGGTGACCACTTAACATCAGTTGGCCCATATGCTCGTCAACCTACCGATGATATAAAAAAAAAAGATTAAGTTCACTAAAAGTATTTGACACGTATTTAAATCTGTAGTTTTTATAAAATATTCTGTACTAAAATTGTAATTATATATGTGTTATAATGTCCACTTTCCCCCACGTCCACTGATCCGCATGACCTTCATCCCCTCAGTCCTGCTCATTTCCTCGTTGGCCGTCCGTTAACTGCGCCCGCATTCCCAGACATGGTTGACGTTCCTGCGCACCGCCTCACCAGATATCAGAGGGTGAAGCAAATCCGGCAGCACTTCTGGGCGCGCTGGGCCAAGGAATACATCTCCGAGCTACAAACTAGACGCAAATGGAGCCAAACGTCCGCAGACCTGCAGCCCAATACATTACTGGTAGTCAAAGAAGACAATCTGCCGCCCCTTAAATGGATGCTGGGTCGAATCATTGCCACCGTCCCAGGCAAGGATGGCATCAACAGGGTGGCGACAATTAAAACATCATCTGGCTTAATCAACAGGTATTTTTCCAAAATCTGTCCGTTGTTTGCTGATTGAAAACAGTGCTTCCAAGGCCGGGGGCATGTTGCGGCAACACCAGCTGTGACGTCGCAGCAATGGTACCATGGAAGGGGACCACCACCGGCTCAGCCATATTAGAATCATTACATTTCAATTTTCGCAACATCTTTGTACTATACGCATTATAATTTTTATATTCCAAACCAAGTCTTTTAATTATCGCATCACTAAATAGAAGCAAAGCATCAGACATCATACGCTTCAGTTTGTAAGTAAAATTTGTATTGTACTCATGATAGCATAGGCTTAAGCTTAGAGGTATTTAGTTACTATTATCATATTACTATTATAATGTTAAATAAATAAAATAGTCAAAGGCATTTAAAGCAAACTACTTTGAAAAAATATGTCATTTATATTTCGAATAACATCCTCAAATGCATATAACATGTGTTTTATAGAGATAGAATTACACACTTAAAAAAATTAAACCAGCCGCTTGTAAAAGCTTAGTAAACATGAACTTTAATCTTTTTAATATTCAGAATATCAATATTACGTGACAAAGACTCCAGATGGCTAAAAATTACAAACAATATCAATGACTCCGAAGTAAAGGCGAAACAGCCGTTTCAACTTTCCCCAAAACATCTTATAAACTTTTACGATGATACACAGATGAATGCGAATTAAGTTGAAGGGCTTTGTGAAATTTTAACGCAAACCGAGAAAAATAAGGTATAAGGCATACACAAGAACGTGAAAGAAGCGATTGTGTGAAATTTATATCAATACTAGCTGTGCACCGCGGTTTCACCCGCGTATAATTAATAAAAATAAGCCTAGAGCTTTCCTCAATAAAAGGACTATCCAACACAAAAGTAATTTTTAAATTAAAACCAGCAGTTCCTGAGATTAGCCAGGATCAGACAAAAAAACTCTTCAGCTTTATATATTAGTATAGATATAGATCCTATGCTCTGATTCTAATGATCACTATGATCACAGATCACTATGCTCTGATTCTACTAGAATTTACTCAAGTAACCAATCCCAACATAAACTTATTTTGAAATCAAATAGCATTTTCTCTAATATATTTCTTTACCCTGTAAGTAATGTACATGCGTTTTTTAAAAGACGCTTGTGATAACGCCTCGTTGCCAATAACATTATCCATAAGCAAAACGGAGCGTTTATTATTTTGACTGAATATAACCTAACTAACGAAGGTTACTTAAAATAATAATAACAATAATATCTTGGGAAATTATTCATACAAGGCCATCTGATCCAAAACTAAGCAGAGCTCCAGACAACTGATATACTACACATACTACTTTTCGTTTTGTAAATACATACTTATATGGATAATTACACTCAGACTCAGGGCAAGCAGATATGTCCATGCACACATCTCTGTCCTGGGTAGGAATCGAACCCACGCTTTGCGACGCGAAAGGCAATCTACCAACTACGCCAATCGGCTCGTCGTATTTGCATAGCTAAATTGATTAATTTGTATTGTTTTTTTATTTGATTTAAAATAAGTAGACAGACTGGCTATTGGCTAAGTGGGCAGCACCGTCCTATGTGAAAAATATTAACCACTTCTTATATCGTCAATATGGTAACAACCTTGTGAATTAAGTTATTAAAGTTACACTGACTCACTTAACTTTCAAATCGAAGCACAACAACACTAAGTATTGCCGTTTGGCGATGGAATAAGTGGACTACCCAGACCACTTGCATAGTTCTACGACCAACTGAATGAAAAAATAATATTAGATTTAATGAAACCAAAATCGCTTAACGCTTCCGCTGTGGTTTATTCATCACTATGTGAAAAAGGCTAACACAGTTTTACAGTACCATAAAAAGTTATTATGACGTTAGACACATTCCGGTCTGAAATTTAAATTTTGTTAAGAAAAGAACATAAAGATATTTGAATGTTGTTTCGATATAAACGTCTAAGTCTATATATTGAAGGCGTCTACATCTTCAGTAAACAATTCGCTCCATAAACAGAACAATTATGTATTATCTGAAAATGATAGTGTCGAACAAAAGTTTTCCTTTAATGTAAATTTTACACAGTAAATATATTTTATAAAGACGCTGACTACGTATTCCGATGAATATAATTGAAGAGCTATGTTACATATGTACATTTTAGAGTAACTTAACCATTTTTTAGAAGTTTTGTAAACATAGAAAGAAAATTATTTACATTTTAGTTTTAGTATTGATTTTTCTAATAAATACGTATATGACAAATATACGTCACAAATCCAAGATAAACTATTATTCTTCGTTCCATAAACCTGAAAGGATACACACTTCTTGTTAAAATCTCGACCTTTGTTCACGAAGCTAAGCAATACTCATTACTTTTATTGTTCTAAATTTCGAAACAAACGACGATATTTAGGCTCGAATAAATATCGTCCAATAATATAGCCTGAATAGACATTGAGGACTCAAAATTATTTCTCTGAAACCAGAAAAGGACTATTATATACTAAATTGAATCTTATTTTAAAAGAAATAAAGAGTATAATAGTAAATGTTTTTGTATAGGAACCTATACAAGAACCAATTTCTGGTCAAAAGTGTCCTCCAAAAGATCATAATTTGGGACAGTGATGGACTCAATTGTTAATATCTGCAATTTATGCGGGTATAAGTGTGGTTTTATTGTTACTGAAATTCTCGATCTTCTCTGGCTTTGATGCTTTTTGTAAGGAATGAAATACAATTGTGACACGCCCAATCAACTTTAGAATTCACGACGGAATTTTCGAAATAGTATCACTTGAGTATTTACACTTTTCTTTGTACAACCAAGACAACTTACTAGACTCCGTTTTATTTCATAATTGTTTAAAGATTTTATTTAATTCAAATAAAGAACTCTGAAGAGTTATAACATCTTATGCTTTTTAGCTTTCTTCTATTCATGTCCTGTGTTATATTCTAATTTTCATTTATCTTTTTACATTTATAAGGTCAAGAAACAAAATATTTAAAATATATCTTTAAATATAAAATACCATAATGCATTAATTAAAGCAGACTATTTCCCACTTAAAACAATAAAATTAAGTTTATTCATCAATGTACAAAAGCTGGGGCAACTCTTTAGGAAGGAGTTAACGAGAATGCTTGAAGCTCATTCAATTACGCTGCTCCGCTTTTAGTAAGTGGATATGTGTATGTAGCAAAATGACATTAGTCAGTTACAACATCCTAAAGTACATCATCATTACTGTTCGTTTACAAGAAATATTATCAACAATTTTGGTAATATCCTGGAAGCTTACATACATTATAGTGAGTCACTATTATTTTCACTGTAAGAAATAATAAGCATCTCTTTCAACGGCAATATACCATCAACCTTGGGATTTAACTTCTAAAAGAATTCTCATATAATCCGTTTGTTAAGCTATCTTACTCCAAGCTTAGTATAATTCTTCGAGTAAGTTAGTCCAGCGATTTTTGTATGTGACCGTTTTCTGGCAAATATTTTTTATCATCATCATCATCATATTGATCATCTTTTTAATTTTAGTATTCAGATAAATTCTATGAATAGTTATTTTCATTGTATTACTACGTTGAATGATATACAAGCTGTTAATGTACATACTGGACAATAAATTTGTTTTTTTTTTTTAATGTATAGGTTGGCGGACGAGCTTGTGGGCCACCTGATGGTAAGTGGTCACCAACGCCCATAGACAATGGCATTGTAAGAAATGTTAACCATCACTTACATTGCCAATGTGCCACCAACCTTGGGAACTAAGATGTTATATCCCTTGTGCCTGTAATTACACTGGCTCACTCACCCTTCAAACCGGAACACAACAATACAAAGTACTGCTGTTTTGCGGTAGAATATCTGATGAGTGGGTGGTACCTACCCAGACGAGCTTGCACAAAGCTCTACCACCGAGTGCAAAAAGCTCTACCACCGAGTACTACCAATACATTTGTTTGAAACTTTTATTTAATAGGCAAAAAAGTTATTGTAACTAGCCAATTTTACCCGCCAAACATAACTAGAACAACATACATACATACACATATATATATATATTTTTAGCAGCACATCAAAATTTATGTACAATAAGGGTAACATGTTTTAAGATTTTAGCAAAAGTTTTCCTATTTATAATAAACGTTCAAGATTGTGTGAAGTTAATTTTGAAGTATTATATCATTATGTTCGGAAACTTTTGCTTTTGTATTTGCATCGTAACTTTGTTGACTTTTAAGTTAAACTGTGTTAGCTTGCATTTTATATAAGCATGCGGGAGCTTACTTAACTTAGATGGTTAAGATTTATTGTCACTTTAAAAATAATATAAGTTATACGCAAGCATTTCAAATATGAAATAAAAACATAATTCAGATACATTGGAGGATTAACAAGAGTAAACAGGCTGGATAGCTGGGCTAAGGCGGCGTCTTCTTTTGAAATGAGCTTAGATCTTATTCCATCACGTGACTTCAATGCGGATCGTTGAATAATTATGTAGTCTGCTACATATTTATATTCCGACATAAGTTTTTGAGCGTAAAATTGACCACATGACAATGGTGCTTAGTTTTTTTATTTGAGAATGTGTGAAACAGTCGGTTGAACTTAATAGCAAGAACAACAAATATTTAAAGATGCTGAGCTGAAAGGGAAAAGTAAAACTCGAAGACGCCTAAAATACGAAAGTGGAATATCAGAAAGTGATATGCGATATTACTTATTATAATAAAGTACAATAATTAAATGATAAGGTCCTCCAGACCGCTTTCGGCCACGGCGGCCAATCTCAAGAGAGATTAGCCAACTGCGCAGGAGATATTATAGTGCCAAGTGTGTGCGCAAACACAGGTGCACTCCCTTTTCCTTAGCTCTCATAATCCGATGGGACGGCAATCCGACACGACCGGAAAGAGTTCAGGCGCAGGACCAACGGCTTAACGTGCTTTCCGAGGCACGGGAGTGTACACACTTCCAACTTCCAGACTCCGGGCTGCTACTGAGAATTTTCTGACAGAAAAACCCAATAACTATTTATTGGCCCGACCTGGGAATTGAACCCAGGACCACCGGGTCTGCAGCCTAATATCTAGCCACTAGACCAACGAGGCAGTCAATTAAATGATACACACACCGCCAAGTGAAACCTTACAATGGCACTGTGGCAAAAACGCATCTGAATTTTATTTATGTATGTTACCGTATATTTGTAAGAATAGCAGTTATTAATAAATACATATAGAATGTCAAGTATTGAACAATTATGAACGGCTTATATTCTTTCACATAATGAACCAATTTCAGTTAAATGACAAACGCACTGAACTAACCTAACCTAAAAGATTGTAAGCGATCGAAATTTTATAGTGAATTACCTATTATTATTATTAATTAATTTTTTTACTTTACAATTTTAATTCATAGTATAATTGATGTATCTAGATTCATGTATGTAAATATACTTATGATTGGCACATACTGTGACATATGTATAGGGTTTTCCATTAAGGGCGCTTGATCTTTGAAATGCAAAAAAAAATACATGTAGGAGAGATATTTGCGAATTTTTTTTTTTATTTGGAAGGTCTATCGACCCCATTATGTATGGAATATGACATCATTCAAATGACCGCCACGGCTTCGGTTGGTGGCGCGCACACGAAAGGTCCAATTTTCGATGACTCTGGCGCACAAATCGGGCTGTATTTGATCGATGGCGTGGCATATGTTGACTTTGAGGGCATCGGTGGTTTGCGGCTTGTTGGCATAGACCTGCGACTTAAGAAAACCCCACAAGAAAAAGTCCAGCGGGGTCAAATCGCACGATCTCGGTGGCCAGTTCACGTCGCCTCCGCGCGAGATGACCATGTCCAGAAATTGCTCGTGCAGAACTTCCATCGTAGCGTGTGCTGTGTGGCACGTAGCGCCGTCCTGTTGAAACCACATGTTGTCCAGATCCATATTCTCGATTTCAGGCCAAAAGAAGTTGGTTATCATCGACCGGTATCGCTCACCATTGACGGTGACGGCCACACCATTATCGTTTTCGAAAAAATACGGACCAATCACGCCTCCGGCCCAAAATCCGCACCAAACAGTCACTTTCTGCGGGTACATTGCCACTTGGTGAACCTCGTGTGGATTGGTCTCGTCCCAAATACGGCAATTTTGCTTGTTGACATAGCCATTCATCCAAAAATGCGCCTCGTCGCTGAAGATGATTATTTTGCCAAAATCGTCGTCAACTTCCAACTGCTCTAATGCCCAGTCAGCGAACACACGGCGCTGTCTATGGTCATTAACCTTGAGCTCTTGGGTCAGCTGGATCTTGTACGGGTGCAGGCTCAAGTCACAACGCAAAATTCGCCAAGTTGTCGTCTGCGAAAGGCCGAGTTCCTGTGCGCGACGCGGAATTGACTGCCGCGGGTTTTCGAGGACACTGTCGCGCACAGCGGCGATATTCTCGGCAGATCTCACGTTACGTTGACGCACGGGAACCGGCTGATTGTTAACTGACCCGGTTGACTCGAATTTGTCCACCAATCGACGGATAGTCGACTCGGCAGGACGATCATCGCGACCGTAAAACGGGCGAAGTGCGCGGAACGTTGCTCGAACTGAAGACCCATTTTCATAAAACAATTTTATGATTTGCACGTGCTGCTCGACACTGTAACCTGCCATGGTGGTTTGGGAGGACGGAATGAATATAACACACTGCATTTGACAGCTGTCACTCAAACAACATGGCCGCAATCAGCTGTCAAAGTTCAAGCGTCCCTATTGGAAAACCCCTTATAAAAATCTTGTACATGTTTACTTATAACAAGTATCGTGGATTTATTTGTCTAAAACTTTTCTCTAGTATTTCGCAAAGTGATATCGAACTACGTCTCAACGAACACTTTTCTTCGCTTAGTTGACAAACTTGTTTGAGCCCAATTACTGATAACTTACGTATTACATTGATAACATATGAGACTAGCATTATTTGTGTCTTTGATATTTTTCCAACAAATTTTATATTACGAACAAAACGTACGTATTTTTATGCCCAAGTTTCAGTTACTTTTATTTGTTGGTAGGATTTTATACGAGGTCGTCTGGGCAGGTACCAAAGACTATGGGTCAGACTCTAAAAATGATTTTCTGTCCGTGATAGTGAATTAACAAAAAGTCATTACATACAGATTAAATTTACCGATTTACTAATTATGCTATGGAGCTTGAAACCTTATCAAAATAACAAAGCAATGACGTTCCATTGCAATATTTCGATACGTTCTCAAACTGCACAAATACTTAACACATACCTTAAAATGTTCAGTCAGTCTTAGTTAGAACATTACACATTTCTCTGTTATATTTATCTGTTGGAAAACTAAGTGCAATGTGCGCTATATTTTACAATTAGAGAGGAGATGACCAAACTACAATATAACTCTGCAATCTCTTCTACGTAATCCCAAGTCTAAGCCATGTGTGACGGTAATGTCTGCGCTTCAGCTTGCTATCGCAAAACTAGCCGTCTCGCATTGTAACAGAGTCTAAATTACTTTCATTATCTGCGTTACAAAAGGGTAGAATACAGTGGATATGACAAAGTATTATATTTAATGAGTCAACTTTTATTATATCCATACGTAATTCACTTTTATGAGTAACGCTAAATCTGCTTAAGCTCTATGGTAAACGTCAAAAACTATTTTTTGTTACGCCAAATTTAAATGCACGAAAAAAATGTCTCCAAAATCAAAACACGGCTAAGATAATTATTATGACGCTGAATGTATAATTAATTATCAATTATATTAATTACTATGTGTCTCGTAGGATCATTTGCGTTAAAGTGGATTATGTTTCGTACATATGATGACTAGTTGTCTACAGTTTTCGACATTGATTAACATTTATGATTATTGATCGTAGTATGGAATTAGCCTTAATGTCCCTCTTCTAAGCCCCGTTTTCTTTTCGGAGAAGATTGGTAGCTTATCTAAGCACACTACGTTTCATGTAGTTGGTATTTTATTTTCTCACGATAATTTCCTTCACTACCGAGCTGAGTTATGAAAACAGAACTAACTATAAATATTTATAAATAGTTAATTATAGATAATAATCCATAAACATACTGGATTTTTATAATAAGTAATAAATATTTGTATGAACTCGATAACATATTATCGATGTACATAACAATTGTAATGAATTACGCTGAAACGCTTCGATTCTCTTCACTAAAATTTCGGCAAGCTCTATTGCATATGATTGCAAAATTTTATTCACAAAATCTTCATGTCCCCGTTAGTGATAATCTGTTTGCGCAATTTGCGTTGTGGTTTCTCTCAGCGGCTAATATCAACACGTGCCATTTTAGCCCACCCCAATTTCTGCAAATGATCATGGACGTAATTGTGAGGTGTGTTTGTATAATGTGTACTTTTGCGTTTTCGTTGAATTTTAGAGTGACCGGAGTGTTGAAACTGTCGATTATTCCTATTATAATATTACTTTAGTATTCGGCGTTTACTGGTCCTAATAAAACTAGACGTGTCTATATAGAATTTGTTTTGGTTCTAAGCCAACACAGACAAGAGGTACACAGAGAGAACTAATACTTATAATAAGATATTCTACCGCTTATAATATATTTACACAATCCGTTTTGTTGCGTTCCGGTTTAAAGGCTAAATGAAGTGTAAGAACAGACACAAGGGACATAAGATCTTAGTTCCCAAGGTTGGTGGCGCATTGGCGATGTAAGGTATGCTTAATATTTCTTACACCCAATGTCTATGGGCGGTGGTAACCACTTAACATCAGGTGTTCCATTTGCCCCCACCTATACATGAAAAGTGCAACACAGAAAAAAAAGAAAAAAAAGAAAAGAAAGTAAGAGCTGTACAGAAGCAGATGTTCAAACTGTAACAGTCTAAATTACAAATGGTCGTAATCATGATCGCGGACTTGTTGATGTCACTTTCCAAAAACGCAAAATTCGTCCTATGTTAGATAAGCTAACGAGTTAGTCCATTAAAAGGGTTTTCCTTTTATACGTAATATAATATTTTTATAACGGTCCGTGTAACAGAGAGGAAATTTGAAATTTTATACCAAAGTAAATTATGCTGATCGTTAAAGTTGGTAATTCCACAAAGGTTTTTACACAACACATTTATCTATCTCAGTAACTATTGTGTGAAATAAAATCAACTAAAATATTACAATTATATGTATATTTATGTAAATATATCTAAACAATAAATAAAATTGAAGTGTCTGTCTTTTTTTTTCTTTTTTTAGTACTCGTTTTGTTTGATGACTTATCGTATTTGTTATATATTTATGTTATTTTATTTATAATTAAATCACCACCTACCATCATATGGTTGGCTGGAAGATATCGCTATGTAGCGATAAGGTCGCCATGAGGTTGTATGCCACTCATATTTAGGTTGTATCCATGTTTTCTAGTTTATTTAATTTTTCTTTGTGGTGTACAATAAAGTAAGTAAGTATAGCTATTTGTCACTTACGAAAATCAAAACAAACATTATTTTTATTTAGACTGGCGCTACTGTCTAATATTATTTCTATGTGCTATTCAAATAGGCATTTAAACGTTTAAATGGTACATTTTGAGGCTTTCGTCACAAACCGAATTCCATGCTAGCAAAACTTACAACAAACAAACAGTTATTATAATAATAAAATGCAAAAGTGAAAGATCAATTTGATAACCGATAGATTTAAAACAAATTTCTCTTTCGTCGTCGCTGAAAATATAGCGTCCATGACATAACATGCTGGACGTATTTACATAAGTCAACAGTATTTTTTTTTTTTTTGAAAGGCCGCAAGCCTTAGTCTACTCGTCAGTATTGGCCAATTTGATTCATCTATGATATCAATTGATTGACCATCAACTCATTCGCTTTTCAATTTGCTTAAAAAGCATTATTGTTGACAAAATAATATCTGTGTCTACGCGTATATATCATACAATAAAGAACGCAATCCGTAAATAATTATATCCTCCGCCTAAAACCTTCTAATATATCATCCTGTGAAGTGTTGTTGACATAAATCGCGCTATCGCTTTCCGGGCCACTTGACGTAGAGCTCGCCCGTCATTGCGGACCGCGGCGCTGTGGACGTTTTATTACATAGTTAGGCACCTCTGTGTGTTTAATGGTCTGTGGCGATTGTTGGAATTATAATAAACATTTGTATATAATATGATTATAAACTATTGTAATTTAGTTTCACATTGTTTAATTTGAATATGAAACGAAAACATGATTGTTTTCCAAAACAACAAAACTGTAACCAAAACGAAAATACAGAATAAAAAAGAAATGTGCGGTCGGGGGACCCCCATCAGGAACGAAGTTCTGTGTGATATTTTTTTGATTCAAACCGTGTTTTAAAATGTAGATTTCAATTGATTATATTGCTGTATTTTTGTCACACCAAAAAGCACCTCAACCTCATTTATAGCGACCTCATAAATTCGAATGCCCAACGCATAGCATTTTTTAGCATTTGTTAAGCACAGTATGAACGCTATTTCGTTATGTGACGTGACCTTGGACCACTGCCATTTCACTCTACTGTAAGCCGCATAAAATAACTTCGTTCCAATAACTGTGTTAAGCTTAACATTACATTTATATAAAACTAAAAACAAAAAAAATACAATAAACAAATACACATTTATTTATTTAAATGTTAACTCAAGCTTTCCAAATGTTTTTTGCGTGTAATTAATCACATAGCTTAATAATGGGAGAAAATTGATTTTACTATATTTATCAAATAACAAAATAATTATACATCTTGCATATATTTTAATTGATGTTGTTGTGTACTGTTGGGTACTGATGGTATTCATAACTTTTAACATGAAAAGATCCATAAGCTTTTATGATTACAGGCTGATATGGGGTAGCTCTATTATATATTGGCATCAGCTAATTATGGCAAAACTAAGATGAAGTTTTCCCTATCAATTTCGGTCGTGGCGGTCATACGCCGGCTGGCGTGGTTAGTAGATACTTGCTTTTCGCGCACAGGTCGATTACCACCCAGGACAGACATTTGTGTGCATGAACATGTCTGTTTACCCTGAGTCTGGGTGTAATTATCTATATAAGTATGTATTTATAAAAGAAAACTAGTATATGTGGTATATCAATTGTCTGGTTTACATAGTACAAGCTCTGCTTAGTTTGAGATCAGATGGCCGTGTGTGAACAATGTCCCAGGATATTATTATTATTATTATAATTTACAGATAATAGCCAAGCTGGTGATATTTTGAGTATCAAGTTTGTGTGCCAATACCGGTGCACACACTATTCCGAGACAAGTGTTTACTTTGCTAAAATCTTAGCTGCCACTGAGAATTTATTGACAGAAAAACTCAATAATTTGGCGATATGGCTTTGTGCAAGCCCGTCTGGATAAGTACCATTCAATCATCGCAAATTTAACCAAAAACAACGAGTATTGTGGTTTTCTGGTTTGAAGGGTGAGTGGTTTAATTAAGACTAATGACGTGATAAGCGTGAAATTCATGTTCTTCTTTCAATTCATGTAAATGTTGGATTTGTACAAAAATATTAACATTTTATTCTAAAGCAATTTTCGAATTGCAATTACACGAAATTTTCCAACAAATTGAGTCCCAGTAACGTTTTCTAGATAAGAAAAAACTTTGGGTCAAATCTACATTCTCTGATATTCCCAAATGATTCGGTGCTAATATTTAGCGAGCTTCTAAAAGAAAATGTTATTTACCTTAATAAGGGAACGGTAAAGATGTTTTCCCTTTCGTTGGAATGGAGGAAAATTAAAGTACGCGTTCTTATACATATATGTAGTTACATTTTCGTTTAAGGAAAGCGAGGAATTTATTTGTTGTATACTTTTGGTATCCATTTGTTCGTTTTGTATTGATAAATGAAAATGAGAACATGTTTTATTGATGAAAGCATTTCGAGCTAGTTGTAAGGGTACTTCGTTTATACTCGTACTCGTACTGGTGAAACTCGGATTATCGACTCTGCTCGTCCACCAAGACAAATTATTGTTACCAATTAATCGACCTTAAACAAAAACATTCTATATATAATCTTGACTGTATTTGACGTTATTTGCTAACATTTAAACGTAGATATTTCGTGAAATCTTTAAACAAAAACACCCTTTAATTTTACTACTTTTATTTCAGTAAAATAAACTATTTGAAAAAAATTATAATATAATCTTTGTCAGCAGAGCATATATATGCTAAAGCGAATCTATTTTGGTCTCCAAATATGTCTATGTAAAGTTTTATAATGCTATTAATAACAGTAGCAATCACGCATTCTGATAAAGAACGCTCTTGTTTCCTAGAGTTACTTAAATTACATATCCTTATCTATATATATATAAAATAATAACTGGCTGACTGATCAACGCACCAAACTGGGGCTAGCACGATGAAAATTTGCATACGGAATCTTTTTAAACACCAGGCTAGCAGTAAAGAAGAGTTAAAAAAATACCTCTAAGGTGATAAAGGGTTGAAAGATGGAAGGAGAATCCTTCATTTTTGAAAAAAGAACCATAGGAATTGGTATTTATCGATTCTATGTAATGACGCGTGCGAAGCCACGGGGAAAGCACTCGTTAATATTATAAATGGGAAAGTGAGGTTGCTTGTTAATTTGTTGCTAGTTACGCTTTCATGTCTCAGTACACGTCAGGGGTCTTGACCCTCGCACCATCGCACCTCACTCCCTTACACGGGTGCAAAGCCGCGAGCGAAAACTAGTTAATGTGTGTATTCGTATGTAACGCTTGAAGACTAAAAAAACGTAGAGATGATATACGTTGATTTTCATTATGGATATATAATTAATTCTATTTTATTAACATTTTTAATAATATAAATACATATTTGTAATATGTAGGTGAGCAGATTAGAAAATGTGCCACTTGCCTGTGCGTGGTCCTATTGCCCATAGACATTGGCGGTGTAAGAAATATTTATCATTCTTACATCGCTAATGCGCCACCAACTTTTTATCCCTTGTGCCCAGCCTCAGTCACTCTTCAAATTGGAACACAACAACATTAGGTAGTGCCATAGCGTCTAATGACCAAGTATATACCATTATTTTAAGCTATATCATAAGATAAAATACTAATGATGAAATGAAACTAAACTTACTACTACTTAGATATTTTGGAATGATTGGGGACAAATTTTGCTCGAATTGCTTTAATTATCAGTATAAAAGTACTATCATTTATGTGATAAAATACAATATTCATTTATTGCGCTATCGTACACAAACATGACAATATATAATACATTAAAAATTTAACACTTCGAAATCCGTCTTTCGAATTTTCAATCAGGGTCACGTGACCTGACGCGAGTTTAACATTTTTTCCCCATCACAAAAAAGTGCACAACGCCGCTAAAGAAGTTTTTACTTCAAAAATTTAACACGTCAGAATCCGTCTTACGAATTTTCAATCAGGGTCACGTGACCTGACGCGAGTTTAACATTTTTTACCCATCATAAAAAAATGAACAACGCCGCTAAAGAAGTTTTCACGTTTTCACAAATTAAAATTATGAATACGAAATGGGTTGGTTCGAAGAATTGATTCCAAATAATCAAAAACATATTCGTAGCTTATGCAATGTTTGCTTAAGTAAAATTTTAACGAACCAACGAATGAAAAACTAAGTAAAACATTTTCGTTTCAATATTTAAAACGTTAGCTGAAATGTAAAATGTTCTGGATTAAAACAAATATTGATTTGGTCATAATTATAAAAATCTGAATGATTCGAGACTCATCTGGTATATTTAACTTAAGCTTGTTTTATTATTATGTACGCCTGGTCCTGGATGAAAGATGGAGCTTTACGCACCTTATTGATGTTGTTGCTGTTTTGAGCCGCCTCCTACCCAACTTAGAATGGTTGGAATCACCATAGGCACGCCTATACTCTGGTGCGGTGGAATGCGGTGGTTGTACATTTGATATTTTTACAAAATAACGATTTAAAATTCATTGTCTATTTCCTAATTTATATTTGATCATAATCTATCTTTCATGATTAAGCTAGTATTCTGACAGCGTCCCTTCTTGGTATCTTGTATCTAAAACATATTTTACACCCATTCGTTATATTGAAATCAATTATACTATTGTTCATCCATTGTAATAAAACACAATAGTTAGAAAATTGAATAATATATAGAGTTCGTAACTGAACATTCACATGTCTGCCGTCTTCAAACTTAGCCAATTTAAGTGGCAGATGTTTGGCAACTGATACAGACAGTGTGAATGAAACTCAACAAAGGAGTTAGGATTCACAGATGCGATTCTAATTTGAACAACACGGTGTTTAAATTAGAATTTATGCGTTTAAATTTATAGACGAAATATATGTTCGTCTGTTTGGTTTCATATTACCAAGTTATACTAATGTTTGACTTGGTGGTAGGGCTTGTGGGCTTGTGACACCAACGCCTATAGAAATTAGCGCTGCGAGAAAAAATAACCATAACTTACATCGCCAAATACGCCACCAAACTTGGGAATTAAGATGTTATGTCTCTTGTGTAGTTACACTGGCTCACTCACTCACCAAAACCAAAACAAATTGAGTACCAAAACCAATACTTAGTATTTTTGTGTTTTAGATAGAATATATAATAAGTGGGTTGACACAGACATGTACAAAGCCCTACCACCAAGTAAGATTCACTATATAGTAACATATCACCAAGTACTAAGCGCAACATACTAACTTCCTCGCTAGAATGAGTGACGTCACTAATAAAAAACTTTCTTTATTATACAAATCGTTAAGTTCAGGACGGAACAGTACTCTCAAGGGAAAACTTTAACCATACCCGTAAATAGAAGTTTGTATGTGTTGTTATATATACCAATGCCTCGTTGGTCTAGTGGCTAGATATAAGGCCGCAGACCCGGTGGTCCTGGGTTCAATTCCCAGGTCGGGCCAATAAATAGTTATTGGGTTTTTCTGTCAGAAAATTCTCAGTAGCAGCCCGGAGTCTGGAAGTTGGAAGTGTGTACACTCCCGTGCCTCGGAAAGCACGTTAAGCCGTTGGTCCTGCGCCTGAACTCATTCCGGTCGTGTCGGATTGCCGTCCCATCGGATTATGAGAGCTAAGGAAAAGAGAGTGCACCTGTGTTTGCGCACACACTTGTGCACTATAATATCTTCTGCGCAGTTGGCTAATCTCTCTTGAGATTGGCCGCCGTGACCGAAATCGGTCTGGAGGACCTTATTATTATATATACCAATAGCCCGTTTATGTTTCACTGTCTGATGAACATATTTTTAAGGAGCGTAATTCACTACGCTGTTTCACTGTGGATTAGTAACCTTAGCCTTGGCCTTCAAAGTTGTGTAAAAAACAATTAAAGGCCTAAATTAAGCAAGCGAAAATTCAGTATTGAATTTCAATTACAATTTCTGTTATGTTCGTTTATGATGTGTAGTTATTTTGGTATAAGTACGAAAATTATTATTTTTAAACATCAATACTGAACTGTTGAGTAAATTGGGTGAAAACCTGACCTGAGACTGGAGTTATAAATTTTATTATAGTATTTATTTATTCAGAATACTAATACTTATTGTTACAGTTACTATTTTCGTCGACTTCAGAATGTATGGCAGCAACTTAGTTTCTTCGGCTCCTAATTATGCTATAGAATAAAATTTAAATAACTTAAAATAAATGAAGTGAACACTACATCGGGTGTTGCACTAATTGTTGTTTATTCATTATAACAAACGCTGGAAATCATATATAATATTTATATATGATTATAATATAAATGGTCCAGTCGAGGCTTGGTACATGTGGCCTCGTGGATTTTAACACAAGAAAGCGTATTCAATCCTGGGTAAGCACTACTAAGCTCTCATTTACTTATCTTGTTGTTGAAACCAACCTGCGTTGAAACAGCATCACGGAAAAACTCTAAACCTTCTTGTCGAGAGGAAAGGACCCTGCATCTGTATAGCATTGGGACGCTTAGGAGCGGTAACTATTTATTTTAATATAACTTAATCGCCCAGGATACTCTAATTTTAACACCTTCCCAGTTCCGAAAAATGCCTACGATGAAACGGACAAGCAATAAATCGAGAACACAATTTAAAACATCGTCTTGTTTTCCGAGTATTAATATCGGTAATTAAAATATAAACAGAACATTTCAAAGTAATATGAAGAGCAACCCTTGAAGTATGAGTGGTGAGAAACTAACGTAGAGCCGTAGTATTTACATTTCATCCGGCGATTATGCTAACATCCGCTGCAGGAGTTAGTTAGAATTTATTTGCCGAGTCGCTTAGTATACCAGCACAATATTTTTTACTACTATGAACTGCACCGATATCTTAACGTATAACATTCACTGCCTTATTGGCCCTGCAACTTTGTGGCTAACAGATTTTATTGGTCCTGAGATTCTCTCTAACAGATTTTATTGTCCTGGGTTCAAATCTCGAGTCAGATCTTTAGGTTTTTCTGTAGAGAAATTCTCAATAGCACCCTGGAGTCTGGAAATTGGTAGTCTGGCTGGAGAATGGTTGCTTTGTAAAAATTAAACAAATGTTTTTACACAAGTGATAGAAATATTAGTTACCAATAATGATACTTAAACTTCATTTTAGCATTAAGATATTTTGACGCGAGCATTTCCTCTAAATGGATGGTCGACAAAGATATGAGATGTGGTTTATTCTCGCCAGAAGAACATTTTAATTAAGTCTCTAATCCTGTTACGTGAATTATTCTCTATGAATAAATTGGGCCTTTTTATTTAGCTTTGCATAAATGAAGGCATCTTCGTGTCTGCTTTGAGCTTGGCCACTCGAAAATGATTTCGTAGTTTCGGAACTAACTTCCATAACTTTGGTGAAATTTATAATACAATAATTTTAATAATTCCATTTTTAAGCCGTGCGACCATTTTCGTTTTAATTATTGTTTGATATGTTCGTATCTTCACGCACAAGTTATCCACACTTTTGGTGTATCTTATATAAAAATGTTTTAATGTTGCCTGCGTATTTTTATTAGACACGGCACAATCTCAGTTTTAGGATACACATACATAGTAATATTTCCTAAGTAAGAACAGACTGTAAATGTGTGTGTGTCTGCTGGGCTTAGGCCTTCTCTCCTTCTTTGAGGAGAAGGTTTGGAGCTCGATCCACCTCGCTGCTCCAAAGCGGGTTGTTGGAAGGAATTTGAGTGAAATTAGTCACATGTATTCATTACAATGTTTTCCTTCACCGCCGAGCACGAAATGAATAATGAACACGAATTAAGCACTTGAAAATTCAGCGGTGCTTGCCTGGGTTTGAATCCGCGTTCATCGGTTAGGATTCACGTGTTCTCACCACTGGGTTATCTCGGCTCTAGGATTTTAGAATGAATGGAAATAATGATTAGAAGGATGGAACATGCATTGTAAATATAACATTAGACGTCCTTAGAGCTGACCTCTTTGTGCGAACGTTTTGAATAGTTGTGTTTGTGGCTAGAACTTTCAAAGCTCTTTTTCCAGAGTACTGCACGAACTAGATTCCTACAATTCTGGTAAACTATAAACAAACTTGAGTTAAATTCCGAGAAGATTATAAAATTCTGTTAGCAAGGAACCGTTGGAGTAAAACGCGAAGTTTTGAACCTTATTTACTGTAACTTGAAGACGTGTTTTTAAAAAAGAAATCTTATTATTTGTACAACAACAATTACATTAATAATATATTTGTGGTAATTATAAAAACTTACATGTTTTGTTATTTGAAGATTCCATTTTGTGGAACAAAATATCAATGGTGCATTTTGTTTTTTTTTTATAAGGTATATGTTTATGTAAAATGTTATCAATGATTTCGATTTATATAAATTATTTCTATTGCTTATAACAAAAAGATATATATTTGCAAATAATGTATAATGAACTATAACAATGATAATTGTACTTGGTGGTAGGGCTTTGTGCAAGTTCGTCTGGGTAGGTACCACCCACTCATTAGATATTCTACCGCAAAACAGCAGTACTTGGTGTTGTTGTGTTCCGGTTTGAAGGGTGAGTGAGCCAGTGTAATTACAGGCACAAAGGACATAATATCTTAGTTCCCAATGTTAGTGGCGCATTGGCAATGTTTAACATTTCTTAGAATGCCAATGTCTATGGTTGTTGGTGACCACTTTCCAACAAGTGGCCCTTAGACACGTCCGCCTACCTATTCTATAAAAAAAAAATTGTACTTTTTTTTATTTTTTATATTGGTATAAAATAAACCCGATTTGTAATTTATACTTAAACTATACCAAGAAATCAAGTTACATAGAGGGCCCTTCATCTTGTTCTCGGATGGTATTACGCGAAATGTGCCAAGTTTTTAGTTGGCTAATTAATTCTGGCGCACGCTGTTATCTCGTAGCTCGCGAGCCTCGTCAGGGATAGCGTTATGCAGTATAAACGGTAATATAATATTTAAATATTACTAGCTATATTACCTACAACATGGCTTTCGTGAACAAGACTATAAAGATTTAACTTTTTTAAGTAAAACGTGGATACTTTTTAATTGTTTTGTCTTAAAATTATACATCTATGAATATATAACAGTTTCAATATATACCTATTGAAAGAAATTTTAATGCGATTTATTCGCACACAAAATATCATAATAAACTTATTTACAGGTCCTTAGGCGAGATTTTTAAGATTTGTCTAATAATTTATTTATTAATGTAATTTTAAATTGTTCTCATTTATTATAATTTGATTGATGAACTTGACTTAAATTTTATGTACCTACTAATTATTAAGTTGAAAAAATACGTCAAATAAATTTTTAATCATAATTAAAATACTAACATTATTCGATAGTGGTGCTCAGCACGGAGAGTCTTGATAGCTTTCGACGACGACAAAAAAAAATTGGAAAGAACAAAAAAAAATTTGAGTGCTGTTGTGACGTCACAACGAGGGCTCTTAGTGATTCTATCATGGACGGATTTATCTATTCTATTAAGGACGTACTTTAACATGCCGTATACCAGATATTGGAGCATTACATCAGGGGGCTGTTTCATAACCGAAGCCTCAGCACAAAGGTAACATAGGTAATAAAACTTAGTGAATCGATGATTCTTAAGAAATCAAAAATAACAAATTTTCAATGTTTGTACTGCATTAACGGTATAAGATGCAATTTAAATAACATATAACCAGTAATGTCGTTCTAGAATCATCTGCGAAGAAGATATTACTGAACTGTGTGCTATCAGGGATAAATAGGATAGGACGCTGATTCTATATGTGGAGGATTACATATACACGTAGCCGTATGTATGTATGTATTTTCCGAGAGATTTTTGATCTTTACTTTAGGCTTGTACGTACTTTACGACCAGATCCAAATCCTTCAGATATATAGAATTATACATGTAATAAAATATACAGGGTTATTTGTAACGAATCAACAACCTCGCAGGACTAGATAGCTAACATCTTAAGCAACAACTTTTGTTCTACGAGTTTGGACATAACTCAATATATGACAAAAAAAATGATATTACAAGTTTTCGTTGTATTGTCGTGATATTTTTATGTCTATGTTTCATTCATAAACGAAAGGACGACGCGGCGCTCGTGTGAGCTTGCCCTGCTAATAATAATAATATGTAGCGACATCTATCTCGCCACATACGAAAACTAAAAACTGACGTACCCTACATCGCGATATTAAAGTTATCCGAGCGATTGAATATATATACAAGAACCCGACAACAACCGTCGGGCAGTAGCCTACCAGACTAACACCCGTCTGGTCGGAGGATCCTCCCTTTTCAATGGTCAACACCAAACTGGTGACCCCGAGCATGAACGTCAGCGCAGCCTTCGCAAAAACTACGTCATCGTGACGTCATCATCACTTCCTCAAGCTTTCGAGCAGCGAGTCATACAGCCAGCCAGCATCCACGACTACTACGGGTATCCTGACCACCAGCATGCAGCGGACGCGCATTCCTGGTCATCACCCACAGTCTTCTCAGCGACCTTGGCACAGCACACTGCACTTCGGCCGGTCAGCAAGCAGAGACGCACTTCTCTCCTGGTCGACGCAGCAGCCAGCCACTACGCAGCACTGCACCACTCCGACTCACTGGAGCATTTGCAGCATCACCCCGACTCACTGGGGCATCACCGCAGACAGTTCCGACTCACCGTGAACTATGCGGCATCTGGTTCCGACTCACTGGAACATTCCACTGGCCCGGCAAACATCACAAGACATATGGACGACTCAACCTGCTATCGACTTCCGGTCTCGAAGGGGAGTGATGTAGCGACATCTATCTCGCCACATACGAAAACTAAAAACTGACGTACCCTACATCGCGATATTAAAGTTATCCGAGCGATTGAATATATATACAAGAAACCGACAACAACCGTCGGGCAGTAGCCCACCAGACCAACAGCCGTCTGGTCGGAGGATCCTCCCTTTTCAATGGCCAGTTCCCAAAAATATATACTAACATGTACATACATATAGTATGCGCGCGAGTTCATGTCCATCGGGGCCAGAGGCGACGCGCGGGGGGCAGCTCGCCCCGCCTTCGCCCCCCTCGCCGCATTTGTCTGACGTCGAGTTTTGTCCTTGACGGTTGTGACGTGCGCTTATCGATACCGAAAATTTACGCTAAGTTTCTGAACACGATGAACGTGGAATGGATATTTGCCTTCATTGTGAATGACACTCCACGCGAAGTATTGTGACACATTGAACCGCCGCACCGCGTCATTTGTGCTTGCTGTGGGATTCGCCTCAAATAACTCCAGGATCGCTTCTTGATCACCTACTGTGTGTCTCGGGGGACCAGTATCCCAAATCCTGTAATGGAACCGTCCATAATCCCGTAGTCGCTGCGTGGCAGCTAACATCGTCTGACTGCTTGGTGTAGGTACATTTGGAAACCTTGTTGCATATTGGCGGCAGGCTTTCGACACATTGTCATCACACCTAGCAAGCATTCTCACCATTTCTGTGTATTCGATATTGGAATATCGATACGCCATGGTAATAAAATAACATCCACAATCCGCACAATAAATCGATCGATACCGCGCCGGCGCAGGCGCGGCGGCGCGCGCAGGAAATTAAATTAATATTTATTTTTGTATGATAATAAAATATAACAAATTATAAAAAAACGTAGAACAAAAGTTGTTGCTTATGGTGTTAGCTTTCTAGTCCTGCGAGATTATTGATTCTTTACAAATAATCCTGTATATATGTCACCAATATTAAAATAACAATTCATCTATTATTCTTGAAGGCCTGTCTCCATCCCGTATAACAATATCAAACGGCCCAAACATTGAGTAACGTCTTTTAGCGAAGCGTGCTTTATCGTCGGGAAGATGTAAGCAATTAAACCGTACTGTATACGGCACACCCGCTTTTGAATTAATCGCTTGTTTTCCGCTACAAGTTCCAAGTAACTTAGACCGCGTGGTCATAATTTCTTATTACTTTCAGAACGCTGAATAAGAATATTAGGACGCTGTTAACAGGGAGTTCTTAATTTAAATTTTAAAAAAACTATTGCATCATCATCGTCGGATTTTGAATAAACGTTTCTGAAATATTTTAAATTTAGAATAGATTCCATAATTATAATAAGATTTAAATTAAACTATATTTTGACGATTATGAAAATTTCTTGCTCTCATACTATTTGGGTGCAGGACTTTAATAAACACAGATACGATACTACATTTTTCATCCAATAGATACAGATTTCTTCGCAAATTTTCAATACAAATTAATATTTATCTAAATAATAATTTGACCTTAATATATATTAAATTAAGTTATGAGCCTTTATAATATCTTTTATACATATTATAAATCTGTAACTGGTCGATGTCTGTATATGGAAGATATATGAGTAAAAATTTTATCGGGGGTCTTTATAAACACAATAGAATCCAAAACAACAGAATTTTTGTCTGTTTGTCTGTGCGTTTGTGCACACTAATCTTAGAAACGGCTTAACGGATTTGAGTGCAGTTTGCACTAATGTATTGTGGCTAACTTCACTTAACATTTAATGTTTGTTTTATTTTAATCGATTCATAAATAATAAAGTTATGTCAATTTAAAGATACACGTAGAACATTTATTAAAAAGAGTAATAGTTATGGTCAAACTGAGAAGAGATTAAATATTACATGTAATATACTCTTTTGCTTATGATTTATCCTATATTATGTCCTATATTTTTTCATCTCTTTATTTATTTATTAAAAGTTAAGTATCACTAATAAAAATCAATAAATTATTATCTGTAGGAAAAGTACGCGCACTGTTAGTTGTCAAAATCAAAAAGTTTTGTTAACAATTTCGTGTTTTCAGTAGCTTCGTGTGTTGTTTTTGCATAAAAACTAATTAAAATATTGCATATATATTGTGTGTATCTTTATGATCTCATCTTATATTTTTCATAACAGTACGCTTTAAGTCTGCGTGTGAGCAAGTCAGTTAACTCAGTGACAATGAATACGTGAATAGTATGTATATAGGCGTATAAACTAAGCCTAAAAAACAACTATAACATATGGTTTTAGAAGTGCTTGCTTTAAACATCAACGTGGTATATCACTTCTTAAAACTTTAAATAGGTATAATTTTGTCGTAAATTCGTGTTTCCTGTCAAAAGTTTTAAAACGGCAGATAAAAATTCAAACGTTACCTAACGAAGTTAAAAATCACATACCAATCCAAATTTCAAATAATCGTTTATCCTTTACTTATACTTAAGCGCGAGCGAAGCCGCGGGCAGCTGCTAGTACCCTAATATTTTCTAAATAAAAGGACATGGCCAATTTATTTATGAGCGTTTGCTTATGTATCGAATTTAATTTACACCAATGACTTGTGGTATTTTATATTCGTGAAAATTTGGACCATTAAATTGTTATAAATAAAAAAAATCCGCATTGCAACAGAATAGACACGTAAACAGTTAATTGTAATGAATTTACATTGACATATGACATATAATAAAGGCAACATACTTCATATATGAAATTATTGTTACAAAATTGTAGTTTCATGACAAAATTTGAGCGACACAATAAAGTGTACGTTAACAAAATACGAGCCGCTAGTATTGCATTGTTAGACTAATTGGATGGGACGTATAAACAACTATTATCCGTGTTGTTATTACGCTGGTCAATTATTATATTAAACTGCAAGACTTGACTGACTTTGCAAGTTTCATTTCCTTCCTGGGGCAGAGTATTCGTTTCATTAAACAGTTTCCAGATTATTTGCCGATTAATACATTAAAAAATTCATATTAAAAATATGAATCGGTGCGAATGTGAGTTTGTTTGTTTCTTTGTGATGCTTTCACGCCTAAACAACTAAACCGATTTCAAAAATTCTTTCACCAACGGAAAGCTACATTATCAGCGAGTAACAGCAGCAAAACGTTAGTAGATAATAAAATATGGTATCGTTAATAAAAAGGTGTTCATTTATGATTCTTTGATTTTCATTCTATATTTAGTAAACAAAAAAAAGTACACAAGAATGTACTACATTTTTATTTACAACTTAAATAGTCTTATAGTTTTGTAGGTAACACAAGTCTGTTGACATTTCTTTAGTGATTATTTAAAAGCTCTTTATAATGACTTACACATTACATATAATAATATAATATCCTGGGACATTATTCGCAAAAGGCCATCTGATCCCAAGCTAAGCAGAGATCGTACTATGGGAACCAGACAACTGATGTACTACATTTCTTTTGTAAAGACATACTTATATGTATAGATAATAACACCCAGCTCAGGACAAACAGACATGTTCATGCACTCAAATGTTTTTCCTGGGTGGGAATGAAAGTATCCACCAACCATGCCAACCGGCTCGTCAACATTGACGATGCTTAGAGACTGTTTAGTTAAACACTTATTTCTCTCTTTCTATCATTATTAATTTTACATTCAACAGACGAAGACACAGCATCGTTTACTATGAACTCGTTAAACAATGTTGAGTTTTATTAAACACGCACAATCTGTAATGAGCAAATAAAGAAGCCAAGTTATATAAAAATTGTTTTTCCTTTTATAGGAACAAAAACTCAACTCAATTTTTTTTATAAGTAAACCCAAACAAATTCGAACGTAATTATAAAAAGTTTGAGAACATTAAGCACGAAACATGGTGTAATGGAAGTTTTGCCCCGCAGCCCTGGAAGTTAGACAATTTAATACGACAGCCATATCTCCGCGTCATATTTTAGGCTTCTGAACCCCGAATAGCTGGAAACACCTTTAATGTACCTAGATGTTTAAGTCTTCTCAACATTTAAAAGTTATTTAGCCTCCATACTTTATTAAATGAGATATACTTAAAAGTTTGCGCTTGTGTAGACTTTTGGAAAACACGACGAAATTCTTGGAAAGGAAAATCATAACATCTTTAAGTTTTATTAACACAATATTGAAACTGGAACTTATCACTCCACAAGTTAAGAATTCCTCGAATCAGTGACTAATGGACTTCATATTTTTACACCATTTACTTGTTTATAGGGCTTGAGGCCAAGCTAACCAACTTATCACATATTCTAAAAACAAACAGTAACAGTTAGTATTGTATTCCGGTTCGGAGTGTGAGTGAGCCAATGTAACTATATATACAAGCACAATTTCCTTAAATTAGTGGCGCATTAGCGCTGCAAAGGATAGTTAATATTTGTTTCAGTGTCAATGTCCTTGCGAGTCATATCGCGAGGCCTATTTGTCAGTCTCCCTATTTTTTTTTTTTTTTATAATTTAACAAAAATTTAACAAAAGTTAACCACCACCTGATAAGTGGTTACCAACGCCCTTAGACAATGGCATTGTAAGAAATGTTAACAATCGCTTACATCGCCAATGCGCCTACCCAGACGAGCTTGCACAAAGCTCTACCACCGAGTAAAATTAAGTATTATATAAGTATTTAATTAATATTTACTTCATACATCTAAGTTTTTATTTTACATCTTAATACGAATAGCTAATTAACTAAATCCAGGCTAATTTACAAAAGTAATAACATAAGGTGTACCTTTCACGGATATTTACAAATACCTCAAACGGTACACGTAGCAATACCTGATTACTTCTCAAACTCCCAAACATATGAGACTGTTTTCATTATATAACGAGAACCACGTCACCTAATATTATACAAGATTAAAAACTGTATTTTAGCCAATATGCGGCAATATCTGATTGTTTTCTAGATATACGTTACTAAGTCCCAGGATATTATTATTATTATTATTATTTACAAACGGCTAGATCGATTTGGATTAAACTTTATCTAATTGTTGTGGTTCCTCCAGTCATACCATACGTTTGTCTTAAGAGTACATATGAACGTGCGTTTTTCAGAATTTCGGATAATCTTGACTTGGCATCATGTACGCTCTTTAATTATTTTTTTTTAATTTTATCAACTACGTGCTTGATGATTTAAGCGTCGTAATGTTTATTCAGTTTTTTTTTTCAATCAAAAATGGTTTAATTATTTCTTAGTTAATAAGTAATGTCGCTTAGCCTACGATACGTATCACTTTTAAATTTTTTCAGATCGAAATTTGACAAGCATTATTAATCAAGACAAAAAAAATCAACCCGCTGAGTTTCTTTCGCCGGTACTTCTCAGGGCTGGCTGTTTTTTCCGAACCGGTAGTGGTTTCCAGTTTAACAATCAATAAGAAAGTGTAATACTTCAATATTGAATAAAGTATTTTGAATTTTAATTTGAATCCTTATTAGCGGCAGGATATCACTGTATTTTATAGATGTATACCAATCCAATATAAAAATGGAAAGTAAAATTAGCTCAATTGAATTGACATAAAGTCTTTATGCCATTCAATAACATTATTTAAATGTTTGATGAAAATAAATACTGTTAAATATGAAGGTGTTCAGTTCAAACCAGTTGTTTTACTTTTACGAAATATGTAAATAAACGAGTGAAAAATATGCAAAATGTTAAAATGCATAAGCTCTCAACGAGCGTATAGATCGGTTGGTAAAAGGTTATATACCTTTTGTTAAAAAATAGCACGGGATAAAACAAATATTCTACCGTTTTGGAATTGGGAGTAACTAGTATTATTTGAATAATAAATGCTTGATGGTAGAGTTTTGTGCTAACCCGTCTGGGTACCACTCATTATATATTTAACTGCCAAACAAATATTTAGTTCTGTTGTGTTCCGGTTTGAAAGCTGAATGAACTTATATACTGATATTGATGTATGGAATAGTTAATATTTCTTACATCACCAATGTACAGACATTGGTGATGATCACTTACCATTGAGTGGTCCAACTGCAAGTCTATGGCACGTATTTATATAATAAGTGTAATATGTAATGCACAGTGCCATGATGTGAACTAAGTATAATTTTAATCGGTCCAGTAGTTTCAGAATATATTGCCGTTTTAGAAGACCTTGCAAACAGACGAGAGTATGAAATTGTATAAGCAAAAACAAATGAATAATCATTATCATAATCATTATACATACATTTAAGACGTTGTAAAATGGAAACAAACAATTAGGGGAAGCAAGAACAATCTGTAGGTACAACTACATAACTTATTCGGCGGCAGTTTACTCAAACTCGGTAAGTCACTTGCGAGAGTTATAACATTGTTCGGATTGATATATTACTCGTTCCATTATACGTATCCATTATACTGCTTTTACACCTGTAGGACGATTCTGTAACGAACTCGAAACTCACATACAACGGTCGCACAGAAAACGGTCGTGAAATGTTAGTAAGTGATTTACCATAATAATTATAACATTTCAAGAATACACGCATCATAATAGTATATTACCATACCAATGAGACGAAAATATTGTACAAATTAACTAACAAATGTTTAAGTAAATACATGTGTATTGTGTAACTAATAGAGCGATATAGTCACAAATGGCAACTTAGCTCTAAAAAAAATTTAAGTAACTTCTTACAAAATCGTAGTACAGTATAGACAACTTTCATATGTATCGAACTTCAGTATTCTTTTTTATTGTATAGGTAGGTGGACGAGCTTATGGGCCACCTGATGGTAAGTGGTCATCAACGCCCATAGACAATGGCATTGTAAGAGAAATTGCATCGCTTAGATCGCCAATGCGCCACCAACCTTGGGAACTAAGATGTTATGCCCCGTGTGCCTGTAATAACACTGGCTCACTCACCCTTCAAACCGGAACACAACAATACAAAGTACTGCTGTTTTGCAGTATAATATCTGATGAGTGGGTGGTACCTACCCAGACGAGCTTGCACAAAGCTCTACCACCGAGTTAGACTAGTGTCTATAAGTCAACCGCTTACATTATAACCGTTAAATATACAGTAAAAATATTTCGTGTACAATTATCGTTTAAAATAAAATAATGAAAGAATACCTTAAATGTCTTTATTTATTTATTATATTTATTTATTTAAGAGGACAACCAACAGTGGATACAATATCACATGATAAAACAGTATTACATTATTAAAAATCATCTTGGTAAAGGTTCCACTAATTATAGGTAGTCACAACATCCACTATCACATTATACAATATGTCTTATCGTATTACCGAATTTATATTAAATAAAAGAAATATACTGGGACATTATTCACACAGGGCAATCTGATCCTAAGCTAAGCAGAGTTTGTACTATGGAAACTAGACAACTGATATACTACAAATACTACTTTTCTTTTGTATATACATACTTATATAGATAATTACACACAGACTCAGGACAAACAAACATGTTTATGCACACAAATGTCTGTCCTGGGTGAAAATCGAATCTACGACCTGCGGCGCGAAAGGCATTTACCAACCACGCCAACCGGCTCGTCAATTTAATAAATATGATATGCAAATGAGATAATCTATTTAATCAAGTATTTTTATTCGAGATTTTTTTTTCATTCAATCGTCAATACGATTTACTTCGTAAAATATTTTTAAGAGCAATATGTATAAATATTTTTTACATATCAATGCTGGAAAAACTATTTTACGTCGATATATGAAAATGACCGAATAAAAATATTTTTGTTGCGAACATTTTCAGTGTTTTTATAAATAAATTTTGTACGTGAAAGATTACAAAAAAACTTTATTTGCATTTATTACAATTAATGCAAAAAAAAAGTATTTTAAGGCAAAATTTTTTTACACTTTTATTTAAATTATGCTTAGTGTAATAGAAGTTTAATTTGCATGAGAGCCCAGAAACAAACGGCCCTATAACAAAATCGAAACGAGATGTGCCCTTCAAACTTCGGCAATTTAGGTTCGAGGGTCGACAACGACATACAAAACTGACATATCTACATTTAAATAGGCAAAGACAAACAGTTGAGTATAATTAGTATTGACTTACCGCCTTATTCATAAACTTTATTTAACTGGTGATTAGTTAAACAATATTTTGTCTTCTTCTTTCGTATGTCAAATCAATAATGACAGAAAGAGACAAATCAGTGTTTAGCTAAACAGTAACTAAGCAACGTTTATAAATAAGGCCGTTAGTGATTACTTAATGCTTTAGTGTTCAAAAAATCAATAAAAAAAAATGTAATTAAGCAATAATTGGAAAACTTAAATTTAAATTGTAGACTCTAGCAGAGTAGTACTAGCAGCGACTACGTGTTATTTTGCTCTGTATATATTTAGGAAAGTCATGAACGGATAAGTTAGTTAAAAAATAAAATAATAAACATAAACATTAGTCCAACTCAGGGCAAAGTTTCCGCACATAGCCCAAGGCGAACTTATTCGATTTAACGTAGAATTTTATTGGCTGCCAAGCAACGCAAGCTGATAGTGGAATCGAAATGGAAATACAGTGACAGCTGTACCTATGCAAATGCACTGAACAATTTAAATTTTGGTATTCTCGATTACGACTCGGATGTTTCGGACACGGATTTAATATTCAGATTCCAGCTTGTTATAAAGATTTGTTTTAAAAAATCAGAATTTAATCTCTCTATGATTAAATTTTTCTTTCAAACGTTTTATGACTGCTTTTTTATATAGATACTAGATGCCCGTCCCGACTTCGCACGGGTAAAATAAGGATTTTATCCCGTGCATTTTTTAATCAATAAGATATGAACATTCGCCCATACAGTACAGTGTATGTGTGTTCGGTACAGGGCATATAATAATAATAATGCATAAAGTAAAGTACAACATGCTCTATATATTTTTTCATTTATTGGAACAAAGTTCTTTTACTACTGCAAAGTAGAGTGACCTGGCAGAAATTGTCATGTAACAAAAAATCGTTGTCCTCAAAGCGACCTTTCCCCTCTTTCTTTCTTACTGATCCTTTCTATGCTAGAGGTTGTATGTGTATGTATGTGTAAGTGTGCAAATTTTCAGATTTGACAATAAGGATTATGTGCGGCCAATGAGATGATCTCAATTCTATACAAATGTAAATATAATTTGAACTCTTTTTTTTAACTTATAATTCGCTATTTTATATTTAATTTTCAATAAATTACTATTTTTCTAAAGTATTAAATCAAATTTATCAATTTTAATTCTTACTTTACATTTTTGCATTGAAAACATAATAAAAATACCATAAAATATACACATGTGAAAGGGAGAGTTGATTAAGAAGGGTAACGCTTTGGTGTGATAAAAAAGTAAGAACAATTTGTTCCTTTTTTTTCGCTGGAAAAATGTATTTACGCGTTTCTCCCACATGAAGTAAGGGGTTTGTGGGGCTCACAGGCGCTGAAGGTGCCGGAATACCCACTAAAAAAACAGCGGTATCCTCTCCGTCTAGTCGGAGGGCATCGCGGGATTACTTGCGCATGCTACCGTGACGCCCCGGGGTTCCCGGATACAGGGAACACCCTTAACAGCCACCGGGGCTGTTAAGGTGCGCATAGCGCCTACGCCTTCTCCCTGGTCTTCTTCGACGGATCGAATCAGTGGAGGCATTTTCCTCGCGCTGCCACTTCGCGGCCTCCTTTGGCGACATGACACTCTCGCAGAAGGAGACCATTTCCAACCAGCACCATGCGTGCTGTATACATGGTGCTGGTTGCAGCATGGCGTTGATCACGCTCGGCAGCGAGAGATCTCCACCGACTATCGTCGCCAGGGTATGCCTCTGAGGCCCCACGCAGCACACTCCGAAGAATAATTTCCTCCTGACCGATTGCGACCGCGATGGCATTAACTTACCTTCCACAATATATTTTTTTAAGAATAATACAGTAGAAATACTCTTAATATTAATAATTAATAATAACAATAATTACAGCACTACTAATTTATAATAAATTTAGTTGAGAATTACACGGAAATGATAAAATGATAATTGTAAAGGTCACTACTGCGATCAATGTACAAACAATAATAATGGCAGATTTTTTTCCGAAAACTGTGTAAGAAATGAGATACAGCTTATTGCAAGAGAGACAGGAAAACACTCCTATCCTTACTCCGTGCTGCTTACATGGTGAGAAGTGACACCAAAAGACCCCTGACGGGGATAACTGATCAAGTGTTAATTGATCCAGTTATCGACCGAGGTAGTTTTAATGCCACATAATAAAAAAAGAAAAATAAAAGAATATGTCCAAAAAATTTAAAAAAAATTTGGGGTGAGTCACCTTTAATACTTAGGGGTATAAAAATTAGTTATAAACCTATTCTTAGACCTACAGAATATACGTATAAAATTTCATCAAAATCGGTCAAGCCGTTTCGGAGGAGTATAAACACTAAAACTGTGACACGAGATTTTTATATATATAGATAAACTTTATAGAATATGCATGCAAAAGTACCCCTTATTACTATTTACTAATAACTCGATTTCTCGCAGCCAAACTCGGGTGTAGAGGGATTAGAATATAAATACAATTTAATGTATGTAACCAAAATGTGTAATATACTACTAATTGCATAATTTCCCCAATACTTTTCACTACTCAAATTATTATTTTTTCAATATACTTTGAAAATAAAGTAAAAAAAACACTAACACTTCAATGACTAACCAGTACTCAAGTGTGATTATATTATATAACAATAGAAGCAATCCAACTCTCTTCATCTACTTGGTGGTAAAGTGAGAGTCATAATAATTACACTTTTCTACCGCCAAACAGAGTAGCTTAGTATTATTCTGTTCCAACTTAAAGGGCATGGGAGCTAGTGTAATTACATAAGAGACATAACTTCTTAGTCAAAATTGGTGGCACATTGGCGACGTAAGGTATGACAAATATTTTATACAGCGCTAATTTCCTCAGACGGTTATAACATACAATCCGGTGGTCTATTTTCCAGTTACCCTAACTATTATAAAAATATATAATTATACATATTTCGGAGGAATCTATGAGTCGGGTTGATTAATTTTTGCATACAATATTATTTGTTTACATTTTAATTATTTCTTTGAAATCTTGATTTGTTACATTTTTCTAGAAGTTAAAAACCTTAATCATTTCATAAGAGTTATGAATATTGTATTTCACGTATCCACCAATCAGAGCAAGGCATGTGCCTCGTGGGGTCGAGGCGCCATCTTGACTTTGGAGAGGTATACATATACATGGTAGAGGTATACAGTTTGTGTGACAGATTCGGAGAAAAGCAACCGATCGAGTAGGATCGTTGAAGTGGATTCGTCTGTCAATGTCGAATCGGTGCCCTGAACTCACTGCTCGGTGTTGTTACTCGTTAAGGCGTTAATTAATTAATTTGATTTGTTAATTAAAATACTGTGAAACCATGATAGTTGTGTTTTGTGCTTGTACTTTACCCTGATGGCCACGAGCATGGAATTGGAATTCCAACGACATGAATTCACACGCCATCTTCAATTTTGTACAATTAAATGAAGTGACTTTCACTTAAATAAATTAAAATTAATATCCAACTTAATTCAAAACTAGAGCATAAACATACTTCATAAAGTTTCCCAGCGGAATTCGAAGTGAGGTCCGGGCCTCTTCAAGATATTCTAAAGCCACAATATCTGATTCAGAGCACTCGTAATTCGCTTAACAATGCTGATCAACAAAAAGAACGTAGAGAATCAACAAAATAAGTAAAATTGAAACACACTACACTAACGCAACCAAAAAAAGACAATGTGAAGTTCTTTGTTGAAACATGAATTCAATCTGACTTCAAAAATAAGGATGGTTATCAATTCTGTTCTAAGCGTTTTCTTTATTTGAACTGTTAAATTCTGATAATAATCCCATTTAAAATTTTATACAATTAGAAAACTGTGGTATGTTATATTACGCCCATATTTTTGTAGACTTGTTCACCCCAGACTGACATTTACATGTCACTTAAATTTATACACGCACTGGCCATTTTCACAGATCATTGATCATCAAACAAAAAAAAAAGTGCACATATTTCATATTTATAAAAGCAAGTCACGTCGAAGCTTCGCCTGCGAAAATATGAGGATACTAATATTTATTTTAAACTCAACCACAGATTATATTACATCAGGTCGAGTTTGTGATTTTTGTCAATAAATCAATACGAGTATAGTTTCCGCGCTGTACGACATACGATATTTTATTTCTCATACAAATATTCTTCTTAACATTTCTTTGCTTGTTTGCTTTCTATGCGTTTCTAAAAGATTCCAACTGTGGAAGATTGGATGAGTGTTGTTCTATATACGCTTGCGAAAGTTGCAATTCCGAAAAAACAAGATTTCCATGTATGTATGATTTTACTTACTCTTACACATATACACACTACTAACATACTTATTATTTTTCATCACTAACATACACTATAGTTCGGTCAATAGATATAAAATTTATAATAACTTGATGTCAGCGCCATATATCAGATATTAACGAACACTTATTCCATCACCATTGACATATTTTGGTAGGTAGTTTAAAAATTTTACTAAATAAATGAATTTAATAAAATAAATTGCTAAAAAACGTGAAGCTAAGTGAAGAAAGGAAGATTTCGGTTTCCAACAACACGTACAATTAATGTGCTTAATGTTTTTAAATAATTAATTTCGTGTTTATTTTGCAGGAAATCGTACAAAAATTTGTGTTTCGGATGAAAATCTAAATTACATATTTAGATTTTCATCCGAAACATAATTGTATAATTGTATAATAGTGTAGATTTAAACAATCTCAAGACATGAGGACGCTTTTGTTGTTGATGTTAAGTTGTATAAAAACATTTTCAGACTGTCAATAAACTTTTAAAAGATTTGCATAAAACGTTGTTAGAAATTCAATCACTAATTTAGTTAACAAGAACAAATTGAAATTCTAAATAAATATAATAACATTGAAAATCAAAACATAAATTGCTAAAATCAAAGCATTTACGGTTGAAATCATTTCACAACACAGAAATAGCACGAAAACTTAATTTCGACTTGAAGTGCGGTTAATTTTCTTCAACACGGACGCTGAAACCGCAGAAACCAGAAACGCTCGATTCGTTCTATATTTATAATTAACTAAATTATCTTTAGAAACGACTATAAAATCTTGAAAGCATTTTATATATTTATTGGTGAAAGTCTAGTGGAACACGTAAAATTTTAACCGAAGATTACATGTTCTAGCACAAGCACTCCTAAATTTTTATATACATAGAAATGTGTGAAGTAAACTATAGTAATAAGAAATTTGTATGTATCGAATAAAAATCACATATACATTATACGTTTATTCTAATTCGAATACAACAAGATAATCAGTCTGTTTCTATAGATTTTTTAGGAGTGACGTCACACCATAATTTTAAATAAAATTTAAACAATTAAAATATATCGTATTACAAAGAGATTACAAAACAAATTTATAACATCAATTCGCTATTTTATTTTGTAAGAATCGCATAAATCATAATCAAATGCAAATAAAATACGATTACATTTGTATAATAAACTACCATGATGATCTTTACCAACATTAACGTCAAGAACTTTGAAGTTTAAATTTTCTGGCGATGAAAGCTAGAAAACTAATCGTAACCCATCAAAAGTAACTTAACAAAATTTAATATTTACAACATAAACCAAATAAGAAAACCGCGCGTTTATGGTTAAAAATTAACAATTTCTTTCGGCTTATTTAAATTTTAATATCTAGCGCAATTTTGAATTCATCAACCGTTTTACGGTTTTATGATTTTTTATTTAATGTTACTTGACGAGCTACAGAGATAGTAGATACAGCCTCATTAGTTACAATGTAAATAACTTTTTACACCGTCATTGCATCGGAATCTGAAATATCATATCCCTGTTATTAGAATTCAAATTTATTTATTCTTTATATCATTATTCCATACTTTATTTTTTATTTTTATTGTATAGGTAGGCGGACGAACATATGGGCCACCTTATGGTAAGTGGTCACCAACGCCCATAAACAATGGCATTGTAAGAAATGTTAACCATCGCTTACATCGCCAATGCGCCACCAACTTTGGGAACTAAGATGTTATGTCCCTTGTGCCTGTAATTATGCTGACTCACTCACCCTTCAAACCGGAACACAGCAATACAAAGTACTGATTCTTTGCGGTAGAATATCTGATGAGTGGCACCTACCCAGACGAGCTTGCACAAAGCTCTACCACTGAGTTATTGATAGTGTTAGAAATACTACCATCTGTCCGGTTTTTTATTACTGTCATATTTTATTACAATTTTTATATAAGAAAGAATTAATCAAGAGGCGATCGTTTAAAGTCTTTCATTCGTCGCTTAAACTTAAAAAATTTAAAACGTTATTTACACTAACTACCAATCAAAATAACCGACAACTTACCGAATTTAGCAGTAAAATAACGGGTATATTAATATCTCCGCAAAAAATACAACTACAAATAAAATTAAATAAAACATTTAAAATAACAAAGTCCACGCATACAGAGGCAACAAGAGCATTAATTAACCTTAACCGCTGTCGGGTAAAAGAGACATTCCTCAAATCCTTTCAAGGATTTTTGATACTTAATTTGTATCAGTATGTCTAAGACCGATACCAATATTGATCTCGGTGCGAATTATTCTAAACTGAAATATCAATTTTGACCGGTCTATGACCTCAAAACTTAAATCGGTCTGTCTCCTTATTAACAGCGGTGTTATTGTCTGGTTTATTAGTTTACGGTTTTTTGATAGCATCACTATATTGTATTAAAATTTCATCTTCTTTATAAATGTAGCTAATAATAAATGTCCAAAAAACATAAATTTGTAAGAAATGAACAAGTAAGTCCGCATCAGTATTCAGGATGCACATGCAAGCCCATTTTATCTCCAACCGATATAATTTTCCATGTACATACACCAGTTGTTAATCCATACATTTGCAGACATTGAGGCAATCGACAGAATAACACAATTATGAAACTTTCAACCTTAAACTCAATGAATAAAGGAGGTATGGCAAGTAAAATACTTATTGTAGGGTTGAGTATGAGCAACGAAATATTTCACAGCTAGTTTAAACGATTTTAAACCTTATGATTTAGGTAATAAGAGTGATAAGCGTTGTAAAATAGATTGGTTAGATTTAGCAGTGTCAAAGTTTATGATTTACATCCGACCGCAGCGCAAATTCGGCACGTAAGTTTTGTTTAGCTTCTTTGTGCCTGTATGTGGCACCAAAAATGATATATTTAATAATTATGTGTATTGTATGTTTATTAAATCACTATGTGAATAACGACCAGTATTATTATTACTATTATAGTTGTACTTATTATGTACTATTTTTAAAATGATATCATAAGTTTTTGTTGCTAGAGGTAGTTGAGTTCCTGTTTTGTTTTTTTTTTTAAATATATTTTATAGCAAGATTTATAGAATAGATTTTTATTTCATAAAATATTGATTTTAACACTGGTCACTTTACAATAAAAATATAATATAATATAATATATCCTGGGACATTATTCACACACGGCTATCTGATCCCAAACTAAGCAGAGCTTGTACTATGGAAACCAGACAACTGATATACTACATATACTACTTTTCTTTTGTAAATACATACTTATATAAATAATTACACCCAGACTCAGGACAAACAGACATGTTCATGCACACAAATGTCTGTCCTGGGTGGAAATCGAACCCACGACCTGCGGCGTGAAAGGCACGATAAAGTCACATATCTACCAATCACGCCAACCGGCTCGTCAAAATATTTTAATACATTCAATATCGAGCCAACCAATCTATCTGAACTTTTTTTTTGCGTTTATTTAGATCGATATTATTTACAGAAAATGCTAAAAACAAATATGTTTTTAGGATTATGGTATTTTAATGTATGACAAGTAAAGTGAAAACTTCTAGAGCAATTTGGGTGAAATTATAATTACACCTATGTTCATATCTAGATAGTTTTGCATTGCCTTGCTTTGACTGAGCCGACTCTCAAAATATACTAAATTAAAGTGATCAGGTAGAAATAATTAAAAAAATAATAATTTAAGACTGTAGGCAAATTTGGAAATATTATATTTCCTTTTGCTTTATAGCGTTAAATTTAAATCATATATATATCTCGTAATAAATTTACTCTATGGTTAAATAAAAGCTTTGTAGAATTCGTTATTCGAAGTTGGCGTAAAATTTGGCTGAAATTTCGGCAGCACATTAAACTTCTACATGACAATTTACATTCGAAAATTTTCCTCCTAATTTTCAACGCTTGCATCAAATAATGAAATAATGGCATATAAAGTCACTCGACCACATAAAACTGAACACGATATAACATTAAATAACTCAATATATTTCATTATTTTTATTCAGACTTATGGTTTAGGTTCACTGATTTCATAAGTAAAATCAAAAAGGAGAAAAGGCCACCCAGTAAGGGGACAGACTACTTTTTTTAATGGAATCGAAGCTTTGCAGCTTTAATAGTTTGATAGGTCGAGAGCGAAACATATTGTAGTGCACAAGCGTGTGCGGTGCACTACAATATGTGGTGCGCATAACACAGGTGCGCATTTCAAGCCCTTCTGGGTAGGTACACCTACTCATCAAATATTGTACCGCCAAAAAGCAATACTTAGTCAGCCATAATATCATAATATCGTGGTGGTGACCGCTTACTATCAGATGGTCAATTTGCCCGTCCAAATTACTAATAAATATTAATAATAATAATATTCCATTGGGGCGGTCATTTCGACACAAACGGAGTTTAAGTTAACCAAGGGTTTATATACTTAAAGTGCTTTCCGAGGCTCACGAGATTCATGCGTTCTTAAGAAGTTCTAAGAAGTGGTAAGAAAGAAGGTAAGTGGTAAGAAGGTAAGAACGCGTGAATCTTAACCGATGATCGTGGGTTCAAACCCGGGCAAGCACCACTGAATTTCATGTGCTTAATTTGTGATTATAATTCATCTCGTGCTTGACGGTAAAGGAAAACATCGTGAGGAAACCTGCATGTGTCAAATTTCACTGAACTTCTGTCACATGTGTATTCCACCAACCCGCATCGGAGTAGCGTGGTGGAATAAGTTCCAAACCTTCTCCTCGAAACAGGAGAAGAGTCCTTAGCTCAGGAGTGGGACATTCACAGGCTGTTACTGTTTCCGAGGCTAGAAGTGTAAACACTGCAAACTCCGAGTTGCTACTGCTTTTTATTGGCTCGACTTGGATTTCGTACCCATTATTTCTAGATATTAAGAATTTGATTATAAGGTGACAGAAGATTGAAATGATATGTGATTTCAGTTTCTTATTTCCATTATAAATTACAATTTCAATTCAGTTTCTAAATACAACTTTTTACGTTCTCTTCTGTAGACGCTCACTAAGAACGGATTTTATACAAATTCTATCCCGAAATACAATATTCTTCTCATCTACCCGTGCGAAGCCGAGACGATTAGCTAGTTACCCATATAAATTACAAAATATTATGTTTCATGTTTTCTGATATTCCATTAATTACACCAGAGACAGTTTCCTATTAACACTGTTATATCAGATAGTAGCAGGTTTTAAGCATACATTTAGAGCGTGTTATATGTTTAACACCATTTACTTGTTAAACACACGTATAGAATATGCAACGCGCCATTTTAGCCGTTTTGTGGCTACCGTAATGACCGAACCAGGGAACTAGCTTACCGGCTTTGTTAGATATCTAAAGTGAAGTGAAATAAGATATTACGTGCATGCTCGTAATATTCATTTAAGAAAATACGTTTGTATTATAACTTTGTACTTTTTGATTTGTTTATACTATAATTGGCGGAAAATAGTAACAACTGAGTTTCTGCGTTTCTACATTTTTTACCATGATAGGTTATTTGAGTGCAAAAATATTTTTAATACAAATGAATGAATTTACAAATATGTCATCGGTTTTGAAAAGCGATCGAAGTGTCATATTGTATACAACTTTGAATTTAACGTTTTTAGAATCAATATTTTTATACGTTTAATTAGAGTAAACAGTAACTTGAAGATCAGTTTCTTCCTAGTTTTGAATTCAGTGGTCTTATTTCTAGATACTAGACTAGAAATTAATAGTTTATTATTAAATAGTTATTCTTTATTTATTAAAATAGATATTGATTAAAATAAAATATATTTCATGGCATATCTTACATTTAATTACCTCGAAAGTCGTTATAACAAAAATGAAATCGATTTTTATTAAAAATTTAATACATTATGTTTGTCAAATATTTATTAAACTTATAACAGCAGTTTATTTTAGTATGATAAAATATAATAAAGCTTTAATGTAATTTTGTACGTCTTGTAGTGCTATTCTCTGAGAACGAATTTTACCCTCACAGCTAACACGATCGTTATTTGCCAAAATGTGACATGCGACATTAAATATAATAACTATAAAAATATACGACATAAAGTTCAAATTAACGCATCATCGTAAAGTCGGTTATTAAGATTTCACAAGTGAGATACGTAGTCAGTTCACTGCTGACCGTGATGCAGAATAATAAGACAGGTTATCTTTTATCTAGAACAGCGGGAGGAACGACATTTTTCTATATTAACTTGATTAAAAAAAGCGTGTTCATCATTATTTTTACATGACACCGCTTATAAACCAAAGCGTTTTTTTTTTAAATAACTGAGCAACTTGAGGGCAAATAGCGCAAAATACTTAAGACAATGTCTCATTATGATTGCGCAAGTTGAAATGTGGGTTAATATCGTCTTGAGTGTTATAAAATATAAAAAATAGATCGGTAATGCTATCTATTACCAACTAGCTGTAAGTGTCAGTACTTTTCTAGAATATGTAGTAAATGATTAATAAGCCAGTTAGTTGACGTCTTTTATTTCAAAGCGTTGCTTAGCAACTGTTAAACACAGACTTTTCTCTTTCTGTCATTATTGATTTGACATTTGAAAGAAGAAGACACAGCATTGTTTAACTAATCATGTTTATAAGTAGCACACGTACTGGATTATGTATTTAGGTTATAATGACCTAAAAAAATCAGCTCATATTGTGCGTCATAAATGATGACAATTGTCAAAAACGTCTGAAATAAAATCAACTAATCTCAATAATTATAAACTTTGCTTAGCGACGAAACAGTCGCTAACTAAACAGTTAAACATTGATTTATCTCTTACTGTCATTACTAATTTGACATTTGAAAGAAGAAGACGCACCATTGTTTAACTAATCACCGGCTAAAAACATTTATAAGGCACAATACCTTGAATTAAAATTGTACACAATCATCGCTCTTTGTAAATCCAGTAAACAAATTCGCGGCGTATATACTCATATATATAATTTTATAACAGTAAGAGACTAATATGACATAATTAATTATATTAACATAACAAATATTTACACAAACTCCTAAACCCAGACTTCGGGCATATCAAGACTAAGCCAGTAATTAGTGCGTCTCACTCCCAATGTCGAGGATTAACCGCGTCATTTGCGAACTAATACCAGCTAGGCTCTTGGGATATTGAAATAGATCAGGAGACAGAATTGATATTGTTGATTTGATCTCGTATATATTTCACATAAGTATATAATACATAATATGTGAAATATGTATTGACGCGCATTGGATGTTAGACTGGTTGGTACAATAAACGGCATGACACTCTCTAAACATAGTGGTTCGTGGTGCGTATACTTATTTGCTTTATTTTACTATAATAACAAGAAAACTATATTTATTTTACTTACAAAAATCCTTATTCGTCCATATTTTATATTTATTGGTTTTTTTGTTTATAAATTCTCACTATCCATTAATCCCCAATATTTATCTGCTGGGCCTTCTGTGACCATGTATTTTTATAATACGAAGGCTAACGAGTTATAAATGGTGCATAGGATTGTTAGGGATCACTTCTATATACATTGAAATTTAAGGATTTAAATAAAAAATATTAAGTTTCTTGACAACCTTGGAAAGGTTTTGAAGTTTGAAATTTTAAGATTTATAGTTATGTAACGAGGCATATTTTGAAATTTTAGTGCTGGATTAGATACAAAACTGTATATTGGAAATATAAACGGTGGTTTTTGTTATATTTTTGTAATATTCTCTTTAAAGGGGGAAGTAATGTGCCGTATGCACATAGGCATTAACGTTTTGACTTTTAACATATCTGTTTGATTATTCTTTGTTCGCGAAAGCTACACTATTAGTCAATGTATCGCTGTACTTCAGAATAAATAATCGTCAATCAACTAGTTTATTATTTCCCACTCCTACAATACAGTCAAAACCATTCAAAAAGACATCACTCAACATATCGGTTATATTGACCAACAAATCAGGTTCGGTTCGGTTCGGTTCGTGGCTTATAAGGAACACTGATTTTTATGACATTGCAGACTATGGCATACCGCATTTACCTAGGATTTGAGAAGAATCATATCATTTAGAATAACCATCTGTTTTGTAAAGTAAAAGTAAAAAAACATCTAAACCGATTAAAATTACGAATGTTATATGAAAACCATACAATAGTAATATATGTAGTATGTCGTATTATACGGTTTATGTGAAATAAATAAAACTAATATTTTTTTATAAACGAAGATATTATTATCTATGAATTTATACGTACGCGACTTTGTGCCTCAAAAACGTCACCGGTTGTTACGATTATTGTAAGGGTGGATGTCATTATTGCTAAACGGTCATAATTCATTTTTTGTATCAATACTTTGTTTAATTGATATATATTATATTAAAGTATACGGTCTATTGAACTACATAGTGAAATAATACTTGTTTTATCTTTCAGCGTGTTAAAAAAACATTAAACAAAAAAAAGATATATACACAAACATAATTTCGCATTAATAATAACTAATATGTAACCAATAAGAATAAATGTCAGCAAAATAAAAAGTAATCCAAATAACCATCAACCAATACAAATACATTAATACATATATCTCTTTACCCATATTATATCACAGCCAGCTCTTGGACTATTTGCATTAGTCGTCAGGGAACGACTAGGTAACTAAAATTATTATGATCTACCTAACTTAACAAGTTACTACAACATTCGACGCATATAGGCTCAATTTTGAGATTTTATATAAATTTATTTTAAGGTAAGCAAAAAATTTAAGTTACAATTTGTAAGTTCTAAGCAAAGTTTGCATTATCTAGAACATTAGACGGAACTAAATTAATCACGAAAGTCCAATTTACTTACACCGTGTCGTTTTGTTTTCCTTTTTAATGATAAGTCTTTTGTATTTTAGGTGTTATTATACTTGGCGAGAAATGTCTTAGAATTAGCTGAACTTAATGAATTTATCGTTGACATTTGTTGTCGATAAATATATAAATGAACAGAAGCATTGTATGTCGATAAATATATAAATGAACAGTAACAGCTATAAATCTCGTACTGTTCAAACCGAGGTAACTAAACGATGATTGAGGGACATTATGTAATATCAATAAAAAACTATGAATAAGTATTGAATTTTGAAAAGTTTATCATAGTAGAAATAATTTGTTATGTGGATTTTTTTTATTGAATAGGTAGGTAGGTAGGGCGAGCGTATGGACGACCTTGTGGTAAGTGGACACCTACTTCCATAGACATTGGTATTGTAAGAAATGTTAACCATCGCTTACATCACCAATGCGCCACCAACTTTGGGAACTAAGATGTTATGTCCCTTGTGCCTGTAATTACACTGGCTCATTCACCCTTCAAACCGGAACACAATAATACCAAGTACTGCTGTTATGCGATAGAATATCTGATAAGTGGGTGGTACCTACCCAGACATCAGTAAAAATAAATAAATGCTTGAGTAAAGATTCGTTGGTTATAATAATTATTTGAAATACATAAAAGTACATATGATTTAATTATATCAATAGCAAAAAATTCCTCACTTTCCTTTTCGAAGAGCAGATTAAAGCTATACTCATAAAGATTTTCCCCTAAACCGCTTTTCTAAAAATATGAAACGGCAGCAATTTCGATTTGGTCCCCGTTTGAACCAATTCGATTCAGTTAAATATAAACCATAATACCTTGTGATACAGTGCAAAACTTAAAAACCGAGATTATAAAATAAAATAAACAACGTATAAATGCATCCCCAATATTGTCAATATTGTAAAGTCTGGCCGATTTCTAAACAATTTGCTTTTTAGAACTTTTAAATTTATTTATGTTATGATGAAAAGTCACCAACTGAAGGCATTACCAGTATTTCAGGGTTAAACATAATATGCTTCTAATATCCTGGGACATTATTCACACAAGGCCTAAACTAAGCAGAGTTCGTACTACGGAAACCAGACAACGGATATGTTACATATAATACTCTTCTTTTCGAAATACATACTTATATAGAAAATAACACCAAGACTCAGGACAAACAGACATGTTCATACACAAAAATGTCCGTCCTGGATGAGAATCGAAACCACGAGCTGCGGCGCGAAAAGCTCGTCACTAACTAAAACTAAAATAATGAACGATATATTTTACTTTTTATATATCGTATCTTCAGCCATCAAACCGCAAATATATTTCAATAAAAACCGGCATCGTAAAGGTTGTACTTTACATGGAAATAGCGAATCCACAACGCCCTTATCGTATTTTCGTGGTATAAACAAGAATGTAAACAGTTCTTTAAAGTGAAATAATGGTAATATTAACACAAGACTCGTTTCACGTCTGAAGATATAACATCCGTATATTGTAACGTAATTTGATTTTATGGTACATCATTTTGTTGTGCTGGCTCCAATTTTATCGTCCAACTTGGCCAAGATTTTAGAATGGAAAATCGACAAGAATGTTAATACTCGGCTACATATTTTATAAGATATTTCTTTGTAAATAATTTTAGATAATTTTTAAACGTCAGATATGGGGTTTCTTTGTTCATAGATTAGGGGGTTTCTTTGTTCATAGATTAATAAACAGGTAAGTGGAAACGAGATCATTCTATAATTATGAAAGAAAAAACAAGAATTTATTATTAACAATAAGTTCAAATTCTACAACAAAACAACAAGGCCATGCATTATTGTTCTGTTGTAAAGACCTTTCATCTCATTGTCTTACATTGCTTAGAACTATTAATGTTGGCTCCTTACCAGTTATCACGAAGTTTATGATAATAAAGGCCTGCTTTACCCATTCGAAACCATATTTCAGAAGAGTGTATTGTTTTTATGTTACCTGATAAAAAGTAACTTCTGTTAATCGACGCTTGTGTGTGTGTATGTCCTAACATCATTGAATTCAAACGCCTTGGTTACCCAAGATTTGATCAAATGTTTGCTCCAACATAAGCCGATATGAATATTCATTGTAACGAACTCAGTATATCCCGGTTAAGGATTATTCAAAACCTGACTATAACTGCCTGCAGAATAGTCGTCTTTAAATGGAAATTTGGGAAGTATTTACGATGTGACTGGATTTAATAATTCAATGTTACGTGTTAGATTGAAAAAGATTTTCACAAATCCCCATTTTGAAATTAATGCCTCGATTCTGAAAATGCCACATAAATACTCATAAGTGTACGTCTCGCTTTGTATTTTTATAAATTGATTCTATATTATATTACTAGCTTTCTTCTTCGAGATTTCCATTTAGAATTAATTGTGAATATAATATAGGCCCTCAAAATTAGAATTACATTAAAAGAAATACAGCCAATGTAACTTCTAGATTAATTACTAAATGTGTACATAAGTCCCTTGTATGTAAAGAATTGTAAGCTTAAGTAAGATTTCTAAGTGTTTATATTTTATAAAACAAATCATATTTATTGTAGTTAATTACGAGCAATGAACAGATATTCAATACATCGAGTCGGAGCACTTACGCGGCTAATTGAAGCATAATTTATTAATCTGTTCCATAATTTAAATATGGCTATGTAGGACTCACACTAGAGACTTATTCATAAACTGTTTTAGCTTATTCGTTTCTTATTTTTGCATTGTATAATTATTTTGTTATATTATATTATATTATAAATATTATCGGTAACTATGAAATAAGTAGTTTCTAATCTGATTCCTGGTCTGATCAACAGAAAATAAAAGATAGCGGTTCTATTATTGATGCTTGTGGAACAACTCTAGAATCTGGCTTAGATTTTGAATCAGTGATAGATTAACAACGAATTTAAAATTAAAAGACATAATAGTTTGCCAAATAGACTTGAAAATATATTTCAAAGCACTTGATGTCTATCGACCACATCGACAAAAATACTATTTTATTTTTCGAGGTCTCTAAAAGTATATTTTGATACTAAATTTTAATTTTAAAATGACATATTTCATTTTATAATTCAAAACGTTGAATTATTTGAATTATTTTTATTTTAAAAATACACATTTCTCATTGTAAATATGCTTCACCAACTCTCAAACCACCACCGATTCTTCCAACACTGTTTAAAATTTAATAATTATAATGTTTTCATTTTGTGGTTCTGACACTTGCGAGAGCTTCATTTCGATTTTTATCGTGTTATATCTATGCGTCTTGATGTCCGTTAGTACTTGAACAAATAATATAAATTAACGTCATATTATTAACATGAGTGCACGTATCTAACACATAGATATTATATCACGTACAGTTAATCTTGCAGCATGCGTGAATAACACTCTAACCAATAAAATCGCCTAATAAGAAAAGGTGATCTTAATATAAAAATGAGTTTAATGTATAATTAATTCATGATTAGAAATACACACGCGCAACTTCGGTGCACTGTTATCGGCACCGGTGATAAAAAGCGCTGCCCAAGATGATAGGAATAATAATAATTTACAAATTTAGAATATTGTAGTTAAAACAATTTCCATTTCTGTTGGACAATCCTAACTAATATTATAAATGGTAAAGTGAGTTTGTTTGTTACACTTTCACAAATAAACCACTAAGCCGATTTTAAAAATTCTTTCACCTATGTAAAGCTACGTTATCAGCGAGTAACATAGGCTAATATTCCCACGGCCACGGGAATTACGCGAGTGAAATCGCAGGCAAAACGCTAGTATATTAGAAATCTATAATGTGCAATCAAGTTTATCTAATATGCGTAGTACCAATAGGGTTGCCAGACTTAAAAATATTAAATCCGGACTCCGAGGAAAATGTGTATAAAATCTTGCAAAAATGTTTTACTGGCCAGGCCCGTTAATCCCTCAAATAACGCAGAAAATATACTTCTTTGTTCAGAAACTCTTACTTTAACTACTAGTGTAAAGTTTAACATACACTATTTAAGCACGATTCCTCTAATGCATTAACTGAAAACCAATATCTAACTAAAGTCAAACAATAACAAGCTCGATATTCACCGCAGAAATCAGTCGTGAAATGTCAAAAGGAGTTATGCGACATTGATCATAATATTCAAGAAAACACATAATATAATAATATATCACCATAAGTCGGCTGTCAACATTTCATGGGTGAGTAATGAAGTGTGTTCTTACAGAATCGCACTGCTGGCCACTCTACAGCACAAGCGTTTGCAATTTATAATGCTAAAATTAATGCATAACAATGTGTCATTCGACCCACCCCATTAGTTGGTTGATCGGTTGACTTGCAATCCGTCTAATCAAACCTAATGGTTGACACGGCATTAGCATTAAAGTGAACCGCGATATGTTGCTAAGGTTACGCTTAATCATCGGTTAATACATTAATCTAAGATTAAAATTATTCGGTCTTACTTATAAACATTCTGGCCGACTGTTTTCAGTCATAATCACAATAATTAATCTCAGTAGTATTAACCTGCTCGTTGATTTGGTGGTTAGCTTGACTGCATTTATGATTGGTGGGTTTAATATTCGGCTCGTAAATTTTTTATACAACCAAATCACAAGTTTATTTCTTATACACCTGTTGTTCAAACATTGCATTGTGCATTTTCATTCGTGATATTTACATTCACCACTGAGAACGAGATAAATTATTTAATCGTCAAGTGAAATTTCCAAATTGATCAATAATCATATTGAAAGAATTTATAATAAAAAATAATCGTTAAAAAAACAATTATTTTATTTTTCTTATTTTTATTTTGACGAGCCGGTTGGCGTGGTTGGTAGATACCTGTCTTTCGCCTAACTAACTATATAATATGCCTGCCAGGTCGTGGGTTCGATTCCTACCCACGACAGACATTTGTGGGCATGACCATGTCTGTTTGTCCTGAGTCTGGGTGTAATTATCTATATAAGTATGTATTTACAAAAGAAAAGTAGTGTATCAGTAGTCTGGTTTCCATAGTACGAGCTCTGCTTAGTTTGGGATCAGATGGCCGTGTGTGAATAATGTCCCAGGATTATTAGTATTATTATAATCTTATATAGTACTTATATATTATATATCAGACGTGGCACGCACACACTAGGAAATAGGTAGCGACGGAGAGGGACAATGATGCCATAAAAGACGTCATGCCCTTTGGCAATCTTACACCAAAGCACATCCAATAAAAAATTACAAAAACAAAATTCTTTTGATGGAGCTGATCACTATTTGGTGGCTTATTGGCTCGTATGGCTCAAGATAAAATAAAATTAATGTTTAATATACTCAACTTAACTATGATTTTTGTCTAGAGCAAAGAAAAACAACCAAATTGAAACAAATTAACTAGATAATATGTTACCTATACTAAATATCGAATATAAGCTGGGACCGAATCCGCTACGAGCTATTGTACTTACTGTAAACACTTATTTAAATAATTCATTATAATTAAACATTTATGCTTATGAAATAAATAATATACAATCCTATTAACGCAAACACGAGAAATATGCCAATATTTAATAGCCTTTAGAGTAATTTTGTTTGCATAATCTTGTTTTGTTTTAACAACAAACTCGTTATCGTTTGTCAAACTTAATTTTGTCGCTCGGCGTCATATCCGCCATATTGGATTTAATATGACATTATATAGCTTGTACTAGTCTAACGTAGGTGACGTCATTTTGTTAAAATATAATAAGTCGCTTCGAAGCTGGACAGGAATGTATAAAGATATTAAAATACTTATACAGATTGGTATAATCGAATCTCTCTTTTTGCTCCGTGATGTGATGTGATAAGTAAATGCTCTCTAAGTTATATTGGTAGGCCTTTTTAAAAACATTTTTTTTCCTATGACTTACAGTTCCTGTTGATTTAAAGAGGTTTCAGTATCAAATGGAATCTGAATGATCATCTATATTCAATCAAGAATAAATCTATCTAAAATAGGCGCGTCTTAACCTAGTTTTTTTTCCAATATTAAGTCTTTGGATTTCGTCTCTCGCTTTTTTCTAACGAAATTGGCCATAAAGCACAGGCCTGCAAGTACTGCGGATTTATGCAAATGATCTAAAAGAATTCATACGCAAAGAGCAGAGTCAATCTTTTGACTCGAGAACCGAAGAATAACAGTAAGTATGGTCGTAAGTCATTTTAAGATAGTGTTGTATTCGCTTAATTTTCTGAAGTAATCATTGAAACTTTTTTGTTATGAAGTAATTTCACGAAGTTGTTCTTCAGGTTCAAACCAATGATACAAAGTTTTCATTTCATAACTTATCTTAATTAGTATTTGTAATACTTTCTACAGATTTGACACACAACTACAATTTTGTTATATTATATATACATTAACAATTCTTTCGTCAATGAGCTACCTAGCTATTATAATTACACCGGCTCACTCAGCCTTCAAACCGGTACACATTGATAATAAATATTTCTGTTTGGTGATAGAATAAGTGATGAGTGGGTAGTGCCTACCCAGAAAACACCAACACCAACCTAATAACGCAAATTCAGTATTTGTTATTAAACTGTTACGCAATTATACAAAACTTACATATTACACATATAGCGTTATGTGAATATATTTTTTCAAACAATTTAGATGAACGAAATATATACTATGAGTAATATTTTAATGTATTTACTAAAATAAATATATAATACTGCTTATAATATACAGTTTCCACAACATCATTTGTATAAAAGCGAGAGAACAATTTTAACACCATGATAAAGAATCAAATATTCAGAGCGATATGATGCGTACAGTAACGACAGCTGCGGTTAGGGATGTTACGATACGGAGAATATATCGATAGTATAAGTTAAGCAGAGATAAGTATTGCGTTTGTTGATTAGTCAGCAAGGCTGCTAATTGAAAAACCGACTTAATAATAGATAGTTATATTTCATTCTCAAAACCAAATCTTTCGTCGTAGCATATTAGATTATAATAAAAAAGTAACAACGCGTAAATGTGACACTGTTGGGTTAAGGCATCTTCTCGGTTTGAGTTACAGCTCTAATGCGAGTCTGTGAACACACCTAACGGAATCCTCACAATGTTTAACTTCACCACCGACCACGAAGTGAATCACAACCATTAATTAAACACATAAAAGTTCACTGGCACTTGGAGCTGTACCTGCAATCTTCCGTAATGATTTAACCGTTTGGTCATCTTATAACAACTATATATTATCAATATAAAACACATCAAGTGTTAAATTAGATGCAATAACTTTTAACTAAAAAACAAACACTTCGAATTAAGTAAATAAAATATTCAATATAATTTTTTTTACAATTGATTTCATTTTTAATGATTTATAACTGTAGTTACATAATTAAAATAATCAAACTATTTACACCACCAAGCATAGATATCAAACTTTATATCACTTTATCAGTGGCGATGTCAAGAATAAACGAAAGAATGCAGTAATTTTTTTTTTGTATCATAGTTTGGCGGGCGTGCATATGGGCCACCTGATGGTAAGTGGTCACCAAAGCCCATATACATTGGCAGTGTAAGAAATGTTAAACATCGCTTACATTGAAAATGCGCCTCCAACCTTGGGAACTTAGATGTTATGTCCCGTGTGCCTGTAATTACACTGGCTCACTCACCCTTCAAACCGGAACACAACAGTACCAAGTACTGCTGTTTTGCGGTAGAATATCTGATGAGTGGGTGAATTCCATGTTCCTTCGATAGTTTCAAAGCCTAATACGAACAGACAAATTATTTTGTAAAGTACTAGTGACCCAACCTAACTTCGCACAGAACTAGGTAAAGAATCATATTCTAACGCGTACTTTCCTTCAAAACTGATTGAGAACATTCGACTCACTTTATTTTCATATACTTTGCCCGCGAAAATTTTAAAACTATTATTTAACGTAAATTAGTATTTGGTAATAGACTGAACGTAGGACAGTTACAGTTTGTTCAAACTATGACATTTTTCTTACTGAGAAAATTTTATACCCGTCATAACTTCTGAACGAAAAGACCGATCCGGATAATTTAAAGAAGAATTTAAATGTAAATAATCATCTTTAATTATCAAACCATTTAAATGGATAAGGATTAATAATATCATGATACATATATCATCTCTATTCGATTCCACCATATTTGAACTTAATAATTTAAACAAAAACTGTTATTGTGGCTTAACTATTAATATATAGAAATAATATATTAATATATAGAACACAGTTTTTATATACTGTCAATAGTTTTCGCAGCGTGCGCCAAATAATGACTTTTATAGGCAACAATTTCATTTGATACCTCAGGTTACATCGTTCCATTTTAGGTAGAGATCTCTATTTTTTTGAAAATATAATATAGCCTATGTTACTCGGTAAAGATGTAGCTTTCCTTGAATTTTTTTAATAAGATATTATTTTAACATAATTTAAGTACTTATCGATACACTTTGTTGGCCATAACACATCACTACCATCACAAGCTTCGCATGAAATGCGGTTTTTATTCAAATTTTCGAATATTACGTGAAAATCCATGGTAAGGACCTGGACTTGGCAAGTCCCAAAAATATTTGTATTAAGCGGCCATTGTATAAAAAACATTTCTTTCTTACGCGTTTCCAAAAAGGTCTCCAGTGGGCAGACATCATTTCAGGGAGACGAAAAAGGTAAAGAGGATCGAGAATTTTTTATACATTGAATCAAATATTTTTATATAACGATTATACCTTTACAAATGTTATATATTTAGAACTCATATACTTGACAACAATATTAGCTTTTTAATGTTAGCATTTATAAAGATAAAAAATTCCACTCTTTAAATATCGCGTTGTATTTCATCCATTTTATTTACATTTAGTTCAACTCGTGACCACGAAAGGTTCAACTCTGTCGAAACGCTGGGGAAAATAATAAATCGCGGTTAAAACCCGAGTATAATGATGATGTTTCATTTCGTTTTCATGTTGTATGTTGTTTTAGTATAAATTTCATGAATTTGCAATGTATTTTGCTCATACAATTAAATTTTGTATATTAATAATTCTCATTATAATAGGTTTTTATTTAATATAGTCTTGAATTGTTGTATACTTGCTTCCAATATTGCAAAATAGACTTGAAATATAGTAATAATAACTTAATTTATGCTAATGCTGTTATTAAACTTTCTCTACAAAACATCAAAGCAATGTTTATTGCAATAACAATTGCTCAATATTAATTTTCAGGCGCTGTATTTAGTAATTTAAATAAGATTTAGTAATAGGATATTTAATAAAAATGGTATATACATATTCAATGTATATACTCACGTCGTACATATGCTCGTGTCTTAAATCATTAGTTACTCTTAAATAAGACTTAAAAATTGTTGCGGTTTGAAACTTTATTCGCTCAACATTAAATGCTCATAAAAATCCTTTTTACATTGTATAAGTGAAAGTGATTCACCATAATCAGCAACGTGATTTATTTGAGATATTAATTTATGGGGCGGAGATAAACCGGCTTATCAGGAAATGTTTAAATGGAAGTCTCTTGCAAAAACTAGCACTTAAATAAGAACAAAATCTTGAATAAGCGCAGACGATAAAGATAAAATGATAATTTTAATAAGAATTCGATGTGAAGAAAACTAGATACGAAATAAAAATACTTTTTACTCCGAAGAAACTTACTACTAAGGCGGATCACAAACATTGATGCATGTTTTCAAATAATAACATTACAATCCATACTACACTGTTGTTGAAAAAAAGTTTAACGAGAACATAGCATTTCATGGTTTTAATTGGTGAAGAAGAGTAATTATTTACCGTGTTGTTTGTCGGTCAACCTTGGGAACTACTTGTGCCTTGTTTCTGTACTTACTCATTCATCCTTCAAACCGGAACACAACAATACTAAGTTTGTTAGTTTAATGCGATGAGTGGGACAAGCCTAGATGGGTTTGCAAAAAGCCCTAACTTCAAATATTTTTTACATAGAACATAATGTACTCTCATTCCGAAGCGGTGGCAGCAAGTCGATTGTTTATTTGTTTCGATTCAAAATAGGTATAAATCTTATTTCGATTTGTTAAAGTCTACATCGATTATTCTTTAAAACCACGCTGCTACAATGCGGATTACAGCTTTGGAAAATTTGTTTCCTTATGATGTTCTCCTTCACCGCCAAGCTCGAGCACATGTAAAGTTAATGGTGCGTGATTAAGTTTGCCCCCGTAATCAATGTATACGGTTCACGTGTTCTAACCACTGGGCCATCTCTGTTTGCCAAGCCAAAATAGTACAAAAAGTCGCACAGTATGTAGACTTCCTTAATTCGGTAAGAATGCTGAGAAAAGCATAAAGCATACCATCTTATGCATACTTTATTTGAAATTTGAACGTATTGTTGCGGGCATGCGGAAAACACACGACGCCTTTATGAAAACTCGTGGAAAAACTTCGAGGAAGTTTCTATTTACATTTCGCTTGAAGTTTAGTTAACTGATAATCCGGTTCCATTGTAAGTGATATTTATGTTCCTTAAAATAATAAAGACTTATAAGTGAATTTCAAATTGTGCACTATGCGTCATTATTGAAATAATCAACTTATATATAGAGCGATTGTTCGAGAAATCATCAAATCAGGATTTTGTTTTATATATTTCTAAGAAGAAACATATTATTAACATTCAATAATTTTTGCCATTGTCCGAAATAGCTAACACACACCCCGAGTAAAGAGTAAATAAGGGCGCTATTCACAATCTTCGAATATATTTTTTATACTCACACTATTAGTTACTAATTGTAATGTTCTTATATTCATTGTTACATTTTTATTGTGATAGTAGTGAGCAAGCAAGAAAAGTGAATCTTAACCGTAAATTGCAGGTTCAAACTTTGTCCGATTTTGAACCACTGAATTGCAATGCTTACATGAGTAAGCATGGCGATAGGGCTTTGCGCAAGCCCATCTGGGTGGACGGAAGATGGAGCCTCGGGCAGCACTTTGTCCAACTGGGCCGCCTCCTACCCAACGTGGGAGGGATCACCATGCCGGCGCCTATACACCGGTGTGGTGCGCTCCATGGCGCTGTACGGTGCACCTATTTGGGTGGACGCTCTCACCGCTCAGAACAAGGCCCTTGTGCGGAGACCGCAATGGGTCATAGCGGTGAGGGCGATACGTGGTTACCGTACGGTGTCATGGACGGCAGCTACACTTCTTGCGGGCGATCCGCCCCGCGAAGTGTACCGGTTTCGGGTGGAAGCCAGAGCGAGTGGCGGCCGTCCAGGATCCGCGGAGGTGGGATGAATCAGGGCTCTAGCCCAGCAAGCCCTGATTCGTAGATGGGAGGAGGACCTGAGGTCCCCATCAGCAGGTCTAGCCACAGTGGAGGCGATTTGGCCCCACTTGAGTCGCTGGTTAAGGAAAAGTGGCACACTTACGTTTAGGCTGACGCAGGTGCTTACCGGACATGACTGTTTCGGTAAGTACATGCACAAGATAGCGAGGCAGGAGGTATCACCCTCCTGCCACGAGGGTGTGGTGCGCCGTGTCCAGCGGCGCACCACACCCTGACGGGGTGTGCTGCGTGGAGGCCTCAGAGGCATTCCTTGGCGGCGATAGTCGGTGGAGATCTCTCGCTGCCGAGCGTGATTGACGCCATGCTCGACAGTGAGAGGTGCTGGTTGGAAATGGTCTCCTTCTGCGAAAGTGTCATGTCGCAGAAGGAGGCCGCGGATCGACAGCGTGAGGAAAGTGCCTCCGCTGATTTGATCCGTCAAAGGCGACCGGGGACGCTATGCGCACCTTCTCCCCCCGCCTTAATAGTCACCTGGGCTAAGTGGGTTCCCTGTATCTGGGAACCCCCTTAGAAATGGAGGCCCGCATAGGCCGACCGTCAGGGCGTCATGGTATAGTGGTCATGGCATGCGCGAGCGATCCCGTGGCGCCTCCTAACCAGACGGAGGGGATACCGCTGGTTTTTTAGTGGGTAGTCCGGCGCCTTCAGTGCCGGTGAGCCCCACATACCCCATTTCACGCGGGGGAAACGCGTAAAGGCGCTTTTCAGCGGAAAAAAAAAGTCCCATCTGGGTATATACCCACTCATCAGATATTCTACGGCTAAATCAAATTAAGCATATGAAAATTAAGTAGTGCTTCTCTGGGCTCAAACCCGCAATCTTCGTTAAGATTCGCATATTCTAATAATCCTGTTACGGCTTTGTTACAAGACAAATATAAATTTAATCATTAAACTAAATTTCCATACGGTTTACACAATGCGTTCAGAATGAAATTTAATACATTTTGCAAGAGCAATTTCAGTTTAGTGCGCCAAAACATGATCTGTAAGATCTCACCCTAAGGCAATTTGTTACATAAAACAGTAGTTACTTATGAGAATGTCATCGTAACTCACTTGTACAATAAGACATCTGGCTGTATGAGGAAGTTAATCTTCGTATGTGTTTTTTGTCCAAGACGAAGGAAATTATAGCTTTAATATCATATTATGTAATCGTTTTAACAATAAATTTATTTTTTAAAACAAATAAAAATGATGAATCAGATTCAAAGTTTCCTTTCCAATATGTTCTCTCCGTTCTTATTTCGAATTTCTTTGTTTAGTTTAGTTTAGCATTGGAATAATTTGAGATCCGGAAATCTCAAACATTTTCTATTTTCAACCAAACAAAATCTTTGAAATAAAATAACCCACTAGGACAATGTCTTGAGCCATAATTTATCGTATTCATAATATATAAAATTATATAAAAAAATATTTACTCAAGTGGTTGACTAGTAATATAATCGTGACCACCCATTATTTTGATGTTACCATTTGATTCTTTTAAAGTTCAAGTCATTTTATATGCAATGTGAATAAGACTTTCTAGGCGTGATACTTAAATAAGACATTACCATTAAGGAGACCATTATCATTATTTTTTTTTTATAACATAGGTAGGCGGATGAACGTATGGGCCACCTGATGGTAAGTGTAAGAAATGTTAACTATCGCTTACATCGCCAATGTGCCACCAACCTTGGGAACTTAGATGTTATGTCCCTTGTGCCTGTAACTATACTGGCTCGCTCACCCTTCAAACCGGAACACAATAATATCAAGTATCAAGTGCTGCTGTTTTGCGGTAGAATGTCTGATGAGTGGGTGGTACCTACCCAGACGAGCCTGCTCTACCACCAAGTTATAAACGTGGTGGTGCATATTTACCAAAAATTACATAATACAGCTTACAATCTTTTCATTTGAACTTTATTTATTTTTATTTATTTAATTAGGTTTGCTAACAGTTGTTACATTTTGATGATACAATTTATTAATTTACATACTAATTACTTTCTAAATGTACAACTATATTAAAGCAAACACGACATGTACGATTGGTATATACATTCTGTTTAAGTGGTTCTAATTTGACAAAAATGTAAAAAATGATCACATGGTAGGAAAAATTAATAATATTACAATTATAACAATTAAAATAAAGTTAAAACGATTTCTTACAATTTAAAATTTAAAATAAATTGGTTATTTAGATTACAATATCATCGATTTAATAATAGGTTAACAGTATTCAACAATTAATCCAGTCAACACTTAGTCCAGTCATAAAATACATCAATAAAAATTTATAATATCTTAAAAATTAAATTATATTATGGCATGCATTGATAACGAAAACAATTAATATCAATAATTTATCCTTCAATTATAATTATACAATTCATCATTTATCATCTAATAAGTTATAGAATTAAAAAAGTATTGTTCCATAAATCGAATAAAAAATTTAGTTTATTATAACGTAAAATTTTGTATAAATCAAATTAGAAATTCGAAATTTGGACATCAATATAGAATTAGACGTTTTCAATTCGGTCTATAACTAGATATCGGAACTTTGGGAGGCTCACAATGTTTAAATCTATTGAGTCGCTGAAGTCATTGAACAATTTGGACATTCGAGCAACTGCTGAGTGATTACCAAAAACTGTTTTCCGCCGTGGTGCGGAGAGAGGTTTTACTGGGTTACGAGGGTATCTGGATGGTGCTCTAAAGTTAAATTTGGATAGTAAATGGGGACAATCAAGTTTGTTTCTAAAGATTTTATATAAGAATATTAAGTCTAATAAAGTTCTTCTGTTTTCCAAGGTCATCATGTTAAAGTATTCGATTCTCTTTGCGTAAGACGAAATTTGTTTAGCAATACCCTCTGTGTATGCCAAGTGCCATAGGAAACGCCTCTGTATACGTTCTAGCCTCAACTGATGGGTAGCATAATGTGGTCGCCAGACCATACTGCAGTATTCCAAATTGCTACGTACAAGGCTGTTATACAAAAGAATTTTGGTCTTTACGTGTTTGAAAATTCTACCATTCCTTAAAACAAAGCCAAGCATTTTTGTACTTTTATCAACGACATGATCAATGTGCAGGATATATGTTAATTTCTGATCCAAAAAAATGCCAAGATCCTTTATATGGGTTACTTCCGTTAATCTTTCATGTTGAAGGTAATATTGTGTGGGGAAAATGTTGTGTTTGCGTGTAAATTTTATGTGCGAACATTTTTTTATATTAAGTGACATGCCATTAGTCTTAACCCATTCGACTAATCTATTAAAGTCCATTTGTAAGAGGACTGAGTCGTCAAGCGAATGAATAATTTTTGAGAACTTTAGGTCATCAGCATATAGGGACGGTATGGAGTATTTAAAACACGTTATGATGTCATTAATAAAGATATTAAATAGTATTGGCCCTAAATGGGAGCCTTGGGGTACGCCTGTTGCTATCATGTGTTTGTTTGATGTGTAACCATTAACTGCAACGCAAAAACTTCGGTCACTTAGGTATGAAGAAAACCATTGCAGCGATATCCCAGAAAAACCATAAAGCTCTAGTTTCTGTAGTAGAATGTGAACAGTGAGGTACTTTGTCAAATGCCTTCTGGAAATCTGTGTAAATAGCATCGACCTGTTGTTGAGAATCAATAGCTTCACTTAGATATTCAGTGAAGTTCACTAAATTCGTACTACAAGACCTGCCCGTAACAAATCCATGCTGATACTCTGATATGAAACGTTTCATATACACTTTTATATAAGGACATACTAAGGATTCAAAAATCTTGGCGAACGTGGATAACATAGATATTGGTCTATAATTTTGCACTAAGGAATCTTTGCCATCTTTACGAATAGGTACAATCCTAGCTTGTTTCCATGCAGTAGGAAATATTCCAGTTCGCAAAGAAGTGTTAACAATTATGTACAGCGGAAGGGCCAAGCTGGAAGCACAATTCCTAATCAGGATAGGCGGTATGTTGTCAGGGCCAGAGCCTTTTGAGATGTCTAAGCTAGCTAGTTTATTAAAAATAGTTTCAAGGGTGATTTCTGGAAATATGAAGTTGTCGCTGATACCTGTCATTGGAAGAAGATGTTTTGAGATATATTCTTGGGTTAGACGTGTGACATTATTCGTCGGCTTGTAAAGTGTGCTAAAGTAACTAGAAAATAAGTTGCAAATTTCTTCTCCAACACTGGTTGTGATCGTGCCGTCACTCATTGATGAAGGGTAAGAACACCTATTGTTTCTCTTACCTTTAAGGAAGGACCAAAACATATTAGGGTTTTTGTGGATCTGAATCTCAATGTTATTATTATGGTTATTGTATGCGTCTTGAGATAATTTTCTACAGCGTCTACTGATTAACTTGAGTGATAAATCGTCCATTGGGTTCTTATATTTTTTTACGCGTTCTAATAATTTGTGTTTTTCTTTAAGTCTCTTCTTTAAACTTTGACTAATCCAGTTGGGATAACTATCTTTTTTAACATTTTTTAGTGGGACAAATTTAGAAATTAAGTTTTGTAAAGTATCGTATAGAAGGCATACCATTTCATTGACGTCAGAACAGGCCTCCAGCACCTTATACCAATCTAATTCATCTAATGATTTAATGATAGAAACAAAATCAGCTTTAAAGAAGCAATATTTTTAGTCGTGTTACTTTTTAGTGTATCATATTCAATACTAGGGATGCGAATTTCTAAGGGAGGATGCAGCGAATCAATATTGCAAACAAAATTATTAGACAGTTCCACGTAGCATTTAGGAAAGTTAGAGAGTACAAGGTCTAAGATTTTATTTTTATTATTATTGATGGTATTAAATTGCTGTAAGCCATATTCCGATACAAAATCTAATAACAACTGCGCGGCAGGAGGATTGGGCTTAAATAATGAATTTTGAAACATATTCCAGTCAATACAACTCAAATTAAAGTCACCCACAATACAAGTGTACATGTCATGTTGCTCGGCTACGCGATTACAATTATTAAAAAAGTGTTCAAGAATCGGTTTTTTAACGGGTGGTGGAAGGTACACAGCGCATAAGACTAATGACTTGACGCCTTTGAAGTTTGGAATTTTTAAAGTGATCCAAATATCCTCAATATCGCTTTCCCATTCGTATTTTCTACAGGATATTAGATTTTTATTAATACCGATAAGAACTCCTCCACCATCCGTTTTATTGCTGAGTTTGCAAGAGCTTCTGTCTCTTCTGTAAACATTATATCTGTTATCAAACAACTCACTGTTTAATATTGAGCAGTTTAACCACGTTTCAGTCAACACAATTATGTCGTAATTATTAACAGAAATATTACGGTATACTTCATGGGTCTTAGTCTTTAAGCCACGAACATTCTGGTAAAACATATTCAAAGCTGAGAATTTTAACATAAAAATACCAAAAATCATGACAACACTTTCAGAAAGTTACCGTCATTACTTTAACGTGTCCAAAAACTCCATGTCCTTAACTATTTTGAAATCTGAACTGTCATTTTTCCGAACAAAGATACGCCCGTTCCTTATCCATACGTATCTATAGCCCTTTTCCTTTGCCTTGATTCTTGTGGCCGCATGTAGAGCTTTGTTTGCAGGCGATAAGTGTTCCATAACATAAATAGGTTTCTTGATTCCCCCGATACCTAAATGCGATGTGTTCAATTTGTCATTTGGATGCGTTTTGTTAAATTTGATAACAGATGCTAGGAAGGTGTCTCGAACATTCATTGAGCTAAACTGAACCACGATAGATCGTGGCCGTGGACTTTGGCGATTAGCTTTAGCTACTCTAGAACAACTTAATATTTTATCTTCGGGGATTTCTGATCCAATAATATTGCCCAATTGTTAATAACTGTATTTAAATTTTCGTTTCTGATTTCTGGAACACATTGAATCTCCAAGTTTCTTTCACTGGCCCGCTGTTCGAGATCGTTAATACGGGTGGTTAAACTATTTAAATTTGTTTGTGCTTTTAAATTCTCGTCCTTCAATTCTTTAATTAAATTTATATTCGATTTATGTTCTTTAATAAAATCATCGTATTGGCTATTTATAAAGTTGATTGACGTTTTCATTTCACCGAGTTCGTCTTTGATTAGCTTGAGCTCGTCATTCAAAAAAGACTTCAGAGATAATTTTAACTGAGTAAGCATAACATTCATTTCGTCTTTGACAATTTCTTTAAGCATATCGCGGTATTGGCCATGGGATAAGACACTGTTAAGTTCCGATGCAGGTGGAGAGGAGAGAGCCATTCTCTTTGTAGATCTTTTAGTGATGTTGGCATTATCGTGTACTCCTGTATTGATCGTTTTCGTGTGAACTGGTGTATTCTCGTTATTGCCTTTTGATCGCTTAGGCGTACATGTTGGGCAATTCCATTCAGAGATAGCCTTGTCTGGTATCTGTGAATAACCAGTAGCTTGCAAGCAATTTGTGTGATAGGCTTTCTTACAACGCACACAACACAAATACGATTCACCGTCTTTATGGTCTTCGCAACAATTCCAATTTAACTTCGGCATTTTATAATGTTAAAATCAAGAATAATAAAGAAAAAGTTATGGCCTCCTCGAGGATTGAACCTAGGACCACCGGCGCGTAAGTCTACACCAGCGACCGCAAGGCCAGTCGATTGTTACTTGTAAAGGTGAAAAAGGCGAACACTCGATACTCGCGCTCTTCGTCAGCTACTCGTGAGTGCAGAGGTTAATGACCGCGGTGCATGACCATGCAAAGTGAATCAGTGAACTGTACACGTTAAACGTATTCAACAAAAAGTATCACTGATTTATAATAACAAAACGAGTGTCACATACGCACTTTTTTCACATTATTCAAATGTCTTTCGCAGGAACCACAACACAATGTACTAATTATCTAAATTCCGGTGACCTATTCAATATTAAACGCATTATCAATTGAGAGCCACAGAATGCACGTCAACGACTTACGGCGCTGAAAGCGGGAACTTTATGAACTAATGGAGATTGATATGTTTTAACATTATATTTTTAAAGAAACAAACTTATATACCATTTCATATTTTTATACCGGTATTCATTCTTAACTAACTTACTTAACCAAACATAATGAAAAAAACATTCGATAAAATCACAACACAATACAACTAATGCTGAATCCTCTAATTTTACACTACTAATCTACTGATCAAGATGGAAATGATTTAATTTATATTAACAAATTCAAAAAATTCTATGTTCAATAATCTTTATTCAATGTAGAAGTATTACACTTGCTTATTGATTGCCATAAATCTGCCACCGGTTCGGAAATAAACCCCCCAGAACCTGAGAAAAACTGGCGAAAGAAACTCAGCAGGATTTTTTTTAGCTCATTCTTCATTTATAGTTGATCTACACAATAACATAATAATATTCTTATTTATTTGAAATAGCCTGGAGAAGATCGTTTCATTCCCAAGGTCTAAAAAGTCATTGATTGTGTATAAATAACAAAAAAAGAATACCCTTTAGCACACAAGCTTTCCTTAACAGATCGTTTAAATTTTACAATTGAATATATTTGAACATTTTCTGGGATCATGTTGTAAAAGCGTATACATTGTCCCATAAAAGACTTACTAACCCTGTATAATCTAGTAATAGTGGTTGTAAGTTTATACTCGTTCCTGGTGTTAACAGTATGTACGTCACAATTTCTGGGAAAATCTTTTGTTTTTGCGTACATACATAACATATATAAGGGGTTTTCCAATAGGGACGCTTGAACTTTGACAGCTGATTGCGGCCATGTTGTTTGAGTGACAGCTGTCAAATGCAGTGTGTTATATTCATTCCGTCCTCCCAAACCACCATGGCAGGTGGTTACAGTGTCGAGCAGCACGTGCAAATCATAAAATTGTTTTATGAAAATGGGTCTTCAGTTCGAGCAACGTTCCGCGCACTTCGCCCGTTTTACAGTCGCGATGATCGTCCTGCCGAGTCGACTATCCGTCGATTGGTGGACAAATTCGAGTCAACCGGGTCAGTTAACAATCAGCCGGTTCCCGTGCGTCAACGTAACGCGAGATCTGCCGAGAATATCGCCGCTGTGCGCGACAGTGTCCTCGAAAACCCGCGGCAGTCAATTCCGCGTCGCGCACAGGAACTCGGCCTTTCGCAGACGACAACTTGGCGAATTTTGCGTTGTGACTTGAGCCTGCACCCGTACAAGATCCAGCTGACCCAAGAGCTCAAGGTTAATGACCATAGACAGCGCCGTGTGTTCGCTGACTGGGCATTAGAGCAGTTGGAAGTTGACGCCGATTTTGGCAAAAAAATCATCTTCAGCGACGAGGCGCATTTTTGGATGAATGGCTATGTCAACAAGCAAAATTGCCGTATTTGGGACGAGACCAATCCTCACGAGGTTCACCAAGTGGCAATGCACCCGCAGAAAGTGACTGTTTGGTGCGGATTTTGGGCCGGAGGCGTGATTGGTCCGTATGTTTTCGAAAACGATAATGGTGTGGCCGTCACCGTCAATGGTGAGCGATACCGGTCGATGATAACCAACTTCTTTTGGCCTGAAATCGAGAATATGGATCTGGACAACATGTGGTTTCAACAGGACGGCGCTACGTGCCACACAGCACACGCTACGATGGAAGTTCTGCACGAGCAATTTCTGGACATGGTCATTTCGCGCGGAGGCGACGTGAACTGGCCACCGAGATCGTGCGATTTGACCCCGCTGGACTTTTTCTTGTGGGGTTTTCTTAAGTCGCAGGTCTATGCCAACAAACCGCAAACCACCGATGCCCTCAAAGTCAACATACGCCACGCCATCGATCAAATACAGCCCGATTTGTGCGCCAGAGTCATCGAAAATTGGACCTTTCGTGTGCGCGCCACCAACCGAAGCCGTGGCGGTCATTTGAATGATGTCATATTCCATACATAATGGGGTCGATAGACCTTCCAAATAAAAATTTCGCAAATATCTCTCCTACATGTATTTTTTTTTGCATTTCAAAGATCAAGCGCCCTTAATGGAAAACCCTATATATAGATACACTAGGTGAGCCTTTTTTTTTTGACGCTGGTTAAACGCATTCCGCATTTCCCCCCACGGGAACAGTGGGGGGGTATGTGGGGCTCGCCATATGTCCAGGGCACCGAGTGTGCCCCGGTCATCGGAATACCCACTAAAAACTCAGCGGTACCCTTCCCGTCTTCACGGGAGCGCCACGGGATCGCTTGCGCATGCTACCGTGACGTTCCGACGGCCGGCCCGCCTATGCGGGCCTCCATTCACTAGGGAGGAGTCCCAGGGTACTGGGAACCCCCCTAGTCCCAGCGGCGCCTATTGTGGCGGGGAGAGAAGGTGCGCAAAGCGCCGCTTTCTTCTCCCCAGTCTTCTGCGGCGGAGCGGGTCCGCAGCGGCATCTTCCTCCCGCTCCCGCTCCGCGGCCTCCTTCTGCGACATCACACTTTCGCAGAAGGAGACTATCTCTGACCAGCACCCCTCGCTTCCGAGCATCGCGTTGATGATGCTCGGCAAGGAGAGGTCTCCGCCAACAACCGCCGCCAGGGAATGCCTCCGGGGCCCCCACGCGGCACGGTCCGTCAGGGTGTGATGCGCCGTGTAGAATGGCGCACCACACTCGTGGCAGGAGGGTGAAACCTCCCGCCGCGCTATCTCGTGCAGGTACTTACAGAAGCATCCGTGTCCGGTAAGCACCTGCGTCAGCCTGAACGAGAGACACTAGGTGAGCCGTATCAACATCAGTCAACCACGAAAGCTGCAGAGCTGAGTCTATATGCCAATTTATTAATATGAGGGCCCCATTGAAGCTTAGAATCTATGGTGATACCAAGAAATTCTGTTGCTTTTACAGAAATGGCTTTTATCTAAAGGTTCCCCAATTAAAAGGACATTCTTTTTTACAAATTTCACATTAGAAATAGTGAATTTAATACATTTTGTCTTTTTACTGTTTAATAGTAAATTTTATTAACACCAAACCAATGTACTATTTCAGAGATAGCATTGTTTACCCTGTCTTATATTGATAAGCGTCTTTTAATTTTAAAGATCAAGGAAGTGTCGTCAGCTATCAATGCTATCTCATGTTTATTATTTAAAAGATGGGGCAAGTCATTTATATAAATGGGGAAGACAAATGGACCAAGAATAGATCCTTGAGTGACCCCACACCAACTGGAGCCCCGGGAGTTCTCCTTCCATTTATATCAACCCTCTGAATCCGGTTGCTGAAATATGAAATCAAAGATCTTACTAAGCGTTGGTAGTACAGAAATAGGTCTATAATTGTTGGGGTCTGAAGTACTACTTGTACTAACTGTCAATGTAATCAATAATAAACAATAGGCGAATAAAGTTATATACAAGGAACAAGTAACGAATCCACTAGCTGTCTAACGTAATTCAATTTGAAGGAGGGTTTTGTCAAATTAAAATGAACATCTCAACATATGACCGAAAAAATAGAAATTATGAAATCGGTTCACAACCGAGCGAGGAGCATAAACGTAAAGTGGCATAATTATTTATAAACTCCTTCTTTTTGAAGTCAGCTAAGTATAAAATTATGATCCTGAAGCGATAATAGGCAAGAGTTAAAGTAATTACATCAAGGAAGAGAAAATCGTTGGTTTGCACTCTTGTGGCTAATGTAGCCGCTACGTTACATTTGATATAAAATATTTTAGATCTCAAAAATGCTTACAGTAAATTCAGTTCTCTGAGTCATTTTATATATTTTAATATTTTATATTAACAAATAAAATTATTTTAGCTTATAATCGAGTAATTTACTTGTGTAATAAGAGTGTATTTTGCTTGTGTTATTTGTATATTAAGTAAGGATATTAATAAATAAGTAAGTTATCTATATTATTTTTAAATTATTTGTTAGTTTAAACGGGAAGATTAAAAATATACGACTTTGCTCTTCGTTAAATGTCAGTCTTATATTTTTTTTAGAATAGAAAGAAAAGGCTTGATTAACTTTTAAAAATATATGGTAATCAAAATGTCCAATTAATAACCTACACAAATTGAATATAATAAAGCATAAAAGTCGCTCAAGGTAAATCCAAAACCCGTAAACACGGATCAGAAGGGCTCTAAGGAGATATTTACTTCCTTGTTAATCTTCCTTAAGCTTCGTGTCTGCGAAATAACAATAAATTATTATCTCTCAAGTCCTTTACATAACGACAGACATTAATTAACATTATTTGATAATAAATAGGCAATTGTTCTTAATTACATTCCAAATTAAGTAGATTATTAGACTTATTAATGTTAATTTACAAAATTATCTTTAATTTACAATTTAACTGCCATATCTGTTTTTTAAAATTTCAGTGTCAGCTAGGAGTTAGAAATGTCATTTAACACTCAAGTGCCTCGAGAAACACGCAAAGGTGAGTTTTAAGCCTGACCTCTCTCTTTGATTATAGATGGGATACATGGACGGTGAAAATAGAGGCCAAAATCATATTTGTGTATCCTTGTGCACTATATACCATTGCTTAGTTGGCTAGTCTTATTTGAGTGCCCTAAATGCAATAAGGACAGTAGTGATTTCATCAAACATTTCATGGTGTTATTATATTTCTTTCTTAACTAGGAGTTTTTGCCCTAAATGGAATAAGTTAGTAGTTATGTACAATTGTCTATTTATGTTAATTTATTTCCTACTTGAATGTTCTCTTCTTAATTTAATAAGGCTATCTACTTTAATTTGTACTTTACTTTAATTTGGTTTTGGTTGTGTAAATATATTTCAAGAAGCGTTCTTAATACAATTAAGCAGGGCAGCTTAATTGTTAAATCAAACAAAAGTTATTAAATGGTAACATTGTATATTATTCATAAAAACATCAACAATCTTAATAATAAATAAATCAACTACAACATGAAGACAGTTGAAAATGACTTAAAATTAGTTAACAATATTTACAAGGCACGGAACTTACATACATTAAAGCACACATACAGCTTAATTAGTGGTGACTTTTATGATGAATGGTTTTGTAAACTGGGATTTTAACAGGGTAAGGCTGGGGCACATGAACTGTCACGGTTTTTTCGATCTTAATGGGAACATGCTTTTCAACTGGGTAAGGAACGTGCTTAACAACGGGATATGGAACAACTTTTTCAATTGGAATAGAGATTTCAGTCTCAACAGGAACAGCTACAGGCTTGTGAACAGGAACCTTGACGGGATAAGGATGAGGAATGCCAATAAGGATAGGCTTGGGCACGTTCACGTGAATTGGCTTGTGGATAGGGACAGTCACGTGTTTATAAAGAGGTACTTCAACGGGGTGCTCTTCGTCAACGTGCTCACCTACTGGAATAGCTTCGGCGTGTCCAAAGTTGTGTTGGTCACCAAATTCGTGGCCACCATCTTGCAGGATAAAACCTTGTTGACCGTTGTTTCCATGTCCTGCAAAACTATGTCCACCATAATTGCCATCTCCTCCTTCGTTGCCATGACCAGATACATCGCCTTGAATAGCACCATGACCGGCATCACCACCTTCAAAATTGTGACCTAAATCATGAACGGCTTGAAGATATGAATCTCCACCGAAGTTTTGTCCACCACCATGGCCGCCAGCGTCAAAGTTTTGTTGACCATGTCCCGAAAAATCTTGGTTTTGAGCGAACGCAAAGGTATGATCATTGCCTTGACCACCGGAAAAGTCGTGAACCTCTTGCCCTCCATTAAATCCATGACCTCCTTGGCCACCTGAGAAGTCATGTCCGCCCTGAGCATTAGCAAAATCGTGATTTTGTCCTCCCGAAAAGTCATGACCTCCGCCTCCGCCTGAAGGAGCAGGGAAGTGATAACCTCCACCATTATCTCCTAGCCCATTATTTCCTTGATCATATCCAGATTCAAATCCGGCCTTGCAAGTGGCAACTGCCAACGCCAGTAAGCAAATCTGTAACAAAGAAATAGATAGGTACTTAGTAAAATCTTTTTATCTATGATGCAAAATATATTTTAAATTTTTTTTTGTTCACAAAATATCTACAATGTATTTTTTAATGGCCAGCTCCAAAATGATAAATTTTGCTCCGATAAAAATATTTAATATCATAAATAAAATATATCATAAATCGGGCTTCTATTTTTGACGTCACTTGTGTCAACATTGTTTTTTTTTTATAAGGCCGACACTTGGCTGTCTGTTATATAGTTAACACATAAAGGCAATTCATTGTCAAGCGTTGTTGGGAAGAGAAATAGGCCGGGAGCGGAAAGCGCTGATGCAATCTCGTTAAATTTATTTAATTGGCAATTATTGAACGCATCGCTAGCCAAGCGGATAGGTAAATCATCGGTTCTGACTCTCAAATTTTAAAACCTCCACACGAAAGTTTCAGTCGCGGCAAATTAGTCCGAGAAGCGGGTTTTAGTTCACGAATGTGCTTCAAAAAGTATGAATTTAAAGGACGTCGAATCGAACTTTTAACGTATGACGCTATGCAGCGGCGTATAACTTTTAAGCGATTTTAAATGGTTGTTTTAATTTCAATTAAATTTGCGTTAATTAAATATAAATTAAAATCAACTTTAACATTTTATTAGAATTCAAGTATTTGAAATATTTAAGATAACAAAATGAACATAAAATTATTGGATGAGCGGGCGAAGATTAACAGCAAAATTGACAGATGATTAGTTAAATTACAAACATAAAATTAAAATAAAAAAATTAAAAGCGACTTAAATAATATGCTTGTATTTATACACTTATAGTCAACAAAAAATATTTTTTATTGAAATCTACATCCGTGTTCAGTTAAAGTCACCCATTACTGTTTTTTTAGACTTAGTCTAAATAATAGCTATTGGATAATGTTGTCAGTTTTTAAAGTAAAAAATTCATTGGATCGTTTTATTCAACCTTTCACTTTGAGATCACGATCGTTTGGTCGTTGTACATAATAGAGTTACTCATGTAGAGCTGTAACAATCAATATTGATGTTTTATATAACTGTTACATAGTTATTTTTTTAATTAACAAATCTCCACAGTTTTATTCGTGTTGCCTTTATTGCATCATTCTGTTATATTGATTGTGTTTATTTTTGATATCCCTGTATGTTTTATTATGAGAGAACATCGCAATCGAATTCTCAGAATTACAATTTTAATTGCGTTCCGTGGTTGTTCTTAACTTTTGCTTATTTTTGTATGCACGTTTTCTGCCTATAAAATATGTTACTGAGCTCATATGGTATACTAAAATCCTTTTTTTTAAATATTTGTTTTTATTTTTTTTATATGATTAATTCATTTCATAATAAGTACGTATTAATTATTTTGTTGATATAACGTCACCATATTATGAAGAACTAAAAATATGATCTTGAATATTTCCGTAACAGAAATAATGTACTTAATAAATGCTATATGTATGTAAATTGAAAACTAAACTTGTAAGAATGTTAATTTATTAGTCTTTAAAATGTTCATGTTTATTGAATATAAAAATATCCAACCAAAATCTCTTTATTCAAGCTTTTAAAAGTACCTCTGACTCGTCACGTTACAGATTACAGATTTTAATGTAAATTCTTAAATGTATAATGTATAATGTTATGTCAATGATTTACATTTTAATCATTATATTATAGCCTGAATGAAATTCAACAAATATTAACTCTACTCTAAGCCTTTATTAGTATGCCTATGAAAACTGTTTAGTTTTTTACCTGAATAAATTAATAGGATACAATATACTTAAACAAGACATATAATGTGTTTTTTTACATGTTACATGTTATATTTTCACATGTTGTTTTAGTTCGAATATGAAAACGTAATTGATCAATGATTGGATTGATATTTTATGGAAATTATTTTTATATATTTTTGTTCATCTTATGTTTTGAAAGGTTAATTATTTGAAATTTAAATTCATAATCATTTTATACTACTAGACACTTTCGTGTTGAAACGGTATATGCTACCGGTCGAATATCGAATATATCGAAAACGACTCGCAACAAATTCGGAGTTTCTCACCGGTTCGGAAGAAACTCCGAATTTGTTGCGAGTCACCCATTTATAACTAATAACATAATATCTGATATAGTGTTATAACAATAACTGTTGCCTGCAGCTTTGTTTGCGTGTTTTTTATTTTTTGAAATGTATTGCGCATGTAATAAAATTGTTGTGTTGTACTAATTAAGAAACAATCGCGGATGTGCGCATAATTCAAAAATATGTCATCATAATCGAATGATTAGTATATGGACGCATATGAGAAAAGCAAACATTTACATATGACATGTATAACTTTTTATGTATGATATGCTAAAAGACACTGTATAATTGATAATACTCTTAAGAAAAAATTACCTAAAAGTCCAATTTGTAGCAATTGTACCAATAATAAATTTCAATTATTTCCAATTAATCACAAGAAATATCACTCAAAATCTATGCAAAATAAACGAATAGCTTGGTAGAATAACTTGATTTATTCAACTATTAACTTTTGGTTTGTCAATATTTCAATTGATCCCTAAAACCAAATGAATAACGCCACGGTCTACTGAACCTGTTATGCCATTGAACTTATTGTAACAATGTTATCTTATATAACATGAGTAACTTTTCGTAATATTATCGTAACAGTCAGGGCTGTCAACTCTTAAAAAAAATGGGTACAATTTTTATCTACCAATCCTGTTGTTAACATTAGATTTGAGCCCCTTATTGGTCAGCAAATTGGTGAACTTCGTGGATAGTAACGTATGCGTTTTCAAACTTTCAATAGTGACATCATACAGCTTTACTTGATTGTTATTCGTTCTATTCGTCCGAGCAGGATTATCATGTTTTAAGCTATCCGTTCCGTAGGCACAATGATTGTAGCGAGGAATTCACTTTCTTAAGTCTAACGCTAAGGATATAAACATTGGATTTCTCATATTTGACCTTTTGGTAAATAGAAGGCGTTGGCGCACAAATCGCGCTATTGTTTTGTTTTTATGTAACTGTAAGAGCAAGAAGAATTATTGCATGAATGTAGCTAATTTTATTAACTATATTAGAGGTTGTTTTTACAAAGAACATCTGATGGGAATTAAGCATCTTTACTGAGGTTAATGACCTTATCTGGGACGAATTTCCATGATGGGAATGATTCAGATAGAATAAATAAATGGCTCGTTTTGAGGAATATTAAGATAATTTTACGGTTAACCTAAACGCAAAATTACTAAAATTTCAAATCCCACGTGATACGGTAACTCATACTTTAGTTCGAACTGGACTTTGATATAAATTCATATCCGAAAGTAAAATGGAATGTCCAGACAGCTATTAAATATATATCTGCATTAGTGAATGTCCCTTTTACCCGCCTTTCTCGTACAAACGAGTTTGCTATATTAGTCTAGTCTTAACGCTAAGACCTAGTTCACAATGGAGAAAGTGCACTCATCACATTATGTTATACAAACGAATAAGTTACAAAAGGCGTTCGATGTTAAGGTGGCTTATTGGCCTTCGTTTGTAAATCGCTTTATTTTGTATGGTTATAAAATATATATTTTGATTCGAGATTATAATCTAGATTAGTCGCTGAGTTTTCTTGAAACATTCTTAATTATTTTTTTTTATAAATGCAATAATATTCTCAATGCTATTTTTTTTAATTCGATCATTTGTCCATTGTGATAGAATAGATTAAATAATAATCTATTTACTGTTACGTCTTTTGCATAATTAATTCTAGTGACCTAACATTCATTACATATTCTTTAAACAGGCAACACTGAATATTGTATTCTGGTTTGAAAGATGAGTAATCCAGTAACTGCAGGCACAAGAGACGTAACATCATTCCTAATAAGATGATTGATATTTATTACAATTATTATATTCGTAAACGGCACCCACCGAACTAATTCTACTTAAAAATAATTTCAGAAAACGTTTCAATCGTCACTTTCATTACGTTTTTCGCCATTCACTTTTGGTACGTCTATTTATATTAGACATTCAGCACTTTATATAACAAATAATTTCTGTAATCGTAAATATGTTACGTTGATTTATTGGACAAGGTAGGGACATGTTATATAGATCCATAAAACACCGCCTTTCCTTAATCCGTAGTGATGTCTGTAAACATAATTATTATCGATTAATTGCGAGTAACGATTGACTATAACGGGATAATAATATTATTAACTTATTTTCAGGCATATTATATAAATAAATTTAATTGTATTTTAATTTGTTATCGTCAGAAAAAAAGTAACTACTAAGCTTCTAGCCGTTTCCGTCAAAAATGACGTTTAAAAGTACTCATATTGAATATACTTGCGTATACAAAAAGAAAGTATAAGTTAATTTTGACAGAAATATGTTAAGATAGTAATGTAAGACGTCCATGTTTCTCAGTCATTTGTTTTTCGTTTACTTAAACGGAAACGTTTAAAAGTTATCGAAAATATTTTAAACTAGCAGCGCCCGCGGTTTCACCCGCGTATAATTAATAAAAATATAATGAATAAAAATCAGCCTAGAACCTTCCTCGATAAAAGGACTATACAACACTAAAATAATTTTTAAATTCGAACCAGTAGTTACTGAGATTAGCCGGATCAAACAAATAAACTCTTCAGCTTTATATATTAGTATAGATTACATATCAAATAAGATATGTAAAATAACGCGATTGAGTAGGTTTATATACAGTGTCCGACAAAATTACACGCTTTGTTATATTATATCGTAAATAGCTTACTTTCTCTAACACATAATCGACATTGTTGAGTATCTTTTTTTAGGTTTTATATTAATTTCACTCTTAGTATCTAATGGCCTTATTTTATACGAGTTCAACGCTATGACTATTTTCTACAAACAATACAAATTAGCGGCTTTTACTTATTAAATTAATCTACTTGATGGTAGAGCTTTGTGCAAGCTCGTCTGGGTAGGTACCACCCACTTATCAGATATTCTACCGCAAAACAGCAGTACTTGGTATTGTTGTTTTCCGGATTGAAGGGTTAGTGAGCCAGAGTAATTACAGGCATGAAGGACATAACATCGTAGTTTCCAAGGTTGGTGGCGCATTGGCAATGTCAGCGTTGGTTAACATCTCTCACAATGCCAATGTCTATGGGCGTTGGTGACCACATACCATCAAGTGGCTCATAAGCTCATCCGCCGACATATGCAATAAAAAAAAATTAAATATTTTATTTACGAAAACCATAAATTACATTTCATTTACTTAGAGTCCTTTAAAGACCATGAAATGACTTTTTAGATAAATAAAATCAAAATAAGCTTATCAGTTAAAGTAAGAATATATAATAAACAATAATATATAACATTAAATTGGGTGGTACTATTTACTTACAAATATTCCGAGCTTACATCCCTAAATGGATGAGATACCGCAACAATATAATATGACAATATATCGATATCGTCCCATTACTACTCGTGCTTTTGAAATAGGAATAAATTGGATTCTCAGTCGCTTTCCACATGGATGAGTTCCTAGCCGGCCAATAGTAATCGTTCAATCGACTTTGAAACTGGAGATTTTCCCCTTACTATTTTGTGTTGTCATTTATTTACGCTAAGGAAAATATAGGATCGCTTTGGTACAGATAAAAAAAAAATTGGTATTTTTTATTTTATTGTTAACTTATCCTTTTTACTATACAATTGAGCAAATCACGCATAACTTTTCTGAATAATAATAAAATTTAAGTTTCAAGTGAGTATGAAAAAGCAAAAATAAATTATAATCATAAATAGAAAATAATCTCCAAAGTCAACCCTTAATCACAGACCACACCTCAACTGCCTCGCTATCAGATGAGATATCGAATATGAAGGAAATCAATCGCAGGATCGACTTTTGCTTGCTTTCCTCGGCGTGGGCTAAACTTCCTTACTCATTGGAGTATGGGAGTAGCATATAGCTGCTACTACTTTTACTGACCTAACGGGATTCAAATCTTGAACCTTGGAACATTAACCCGTTATAGATAGAATTAATTATCAATTGTATAATTTAAGGTAGAATAAAATTCGTCGTCGCTTATATCGTAAATATTTTTTTTTTTTAAATATATAAATTCATTCGAAATTCAAACACAAAATGTGTCAAGCGTATCTTAAAATCGTACAAGTGAAGTTTGCATACGTAAATGAGAAACCTCACGGTATATTTCACAGTTGAAAATGTTCAAATGTTTAAAATGTATCTCCTAAAATTGAAATGTTCTGTTATTATATGAATATTATTATGAAACATATATTATTTTGTTATAAAATTTAATAGAATTATTTCGTTGTTATGAGCAATTACATAATTATGAAATTATACTATTCGTTTGAATTATATTGTCTTAACTGAAAATTCGCTCTTGTCAAAATTTCCGTGATGAAAAGCAGCCTATGAGATATAGGCTGCTTTTTCAACCCGTAAACTATTTCTAAACAAAATAATGATTTTCTTAATTTTTTTCTGAATAAAAGGACAAATCACCGAGTACACTAAAATCTTAAAGTTAAAGTTGTTTTCTTATGAATACTAGCAATAAGAAGCATTCCATTTAAGGAATAGTATTCATATTTACCAATTAAGCGTAAAGCTTGTCCTAAAAGTGGGACTGATATAAGAGTAATAGATAATAATAGTCCAAGAAGTCAGGATCGAACCCGCAATATAATGTATATGCTAGGTCCTTAAACCACTGCGCTACTAACACTGTTCAACATTTAATATTAAACAAATGTTACTATAAAAATAGTCTGTGTGTCTTTGATATATTTCATTTCTGTCACCGTGGAAAGTTTTATTAAGTTCACAGCGTCTATTCATCGGCAGATATATTTTTTACAAATTTTGTTTGCAGTTAAAGTTTTCAACACGGACGGTTTATTTCATCTATACGTATGATTACTTTGTCTTATATAATATATTACCGTAACTAACGTCGATGTAAGACATCAAACTCGATTGTAAACAGTCAAAAAATCGACATTTCATAATCTTATGATACAAAACGAACCTTAGTTTTGTATTTATTATTTAACTGAAATTGACATGTTATATCAACAATAATATATATTTTTTATAATCATGCTATATCTATAGTAATCAAATAAATACGAAATTGGCTGTTTGTCTATCTTTCAGTTACGCTGTCAATCTAAATCAATTTGATGAGATTTTGTATGAAGCAACACCTATCTGTCTGTAGCCGCCACCCCCCCCCCAAGTTTATAATTAACCAAATCCTTTTAAAAATATATGTTTAAATATTAAGTTAAACGAAAAATTAAGATCGATCCGGAATGACTTCTAAAAACCGACCAGAAATTTATTAATTAATATTATTCAGTACTTATTTTTAAAACATAAAATTACATGTTGGGTTTTTTTGCATCCGATACGTATAAAATAAAAAAGTAATGGGTTAAAATAGTTTTATCGCAGTACATTCTTTTACTTGAGAAAATATTTAAAGGTCGGCAAATAAATCTTACTACGGTCAGCATAACAAAAGTCAAAAACATTTTTTTTATATGTATTTATAGATTATATGTTAACATCTTGATACGTGATCACTTTTCTTTGGGTGTGATTACTATTTGTGCTTATAAGATTATATAAACTTTCCAGCTTAATTTATATTTCCCGTTCCTTAGTAAAGAGCAAAATTGTTCCCGAACATATAAACTCATTAATATATAATTAATGAGTTTTCATAATCCACAATATTTTTTTATACACCTCAATAAATATTTTAATATTTAAAATATTTTAATTATATAATAGATTAAAGCGATTTATTTATAATGGGACCGGTGCAAAATTTTTTTATATAAAAACTAGATCAATTGTTTTTTTCTATCTCTACCTTTAACACGTATTTATGTAGGTTACTGTTTATTTTCTTTGAAAATAATACGAGCTTTGAAACTTATTTATGTTAAAAAACTACTTGGTTGATTTTGATAAAAAGCCATCTAGAAAATTATTCTTAGAGCTTAAAAATGGAACAATGAAAATTTTGCGTAAATTTATCAAAAACGTTAAACACTTCAATTTTAAGCTTTATAACTTATATTTTAGACTATTTTATATCCCTACAAATTATATAAGTGTTAACGCATTTACTGGAAAAAAAGATTAAATCGCATTAACAGTGTCAGTTGTCTTCGTCTCCATAACAATAGAACATTTATTTCTATTCACGTTATATAACAATTAAATAATTATAAAAATAACGATCGCATATGGAACAAATTCGAATCGAACGTTAAAAAAGAACAAAAAAAATAATTACATAACAAAATTAATGATACATATATAAATAAATTGAGCTTCCGTTTAATAACACACTAGCACACACCAACAGACATTCAGAATACAATTTTTGAAAAACGAATTTTTAAAATAATTTTTCCTTTTTTGAAAACGTTTTAAAAATAACAGAATCCTGACCATTACGCACACATCCACGCACACATTAATATATATTAAATAACTTACAAATGTCTTCATGTCGATAAACTTAGTTAACGGCCGGTGGTAGGAAACGATGTGATACCAAACAGTTGATGTTCCAAGTTTTTATACAACTCGGAAGTGATTGTCGGTTCTTAGGAAAACGGGAAAGGCTTTATATCTTCGAGAGTGGCTACAACGTTCTGAATATTATTGTTTTTTTTACATTATAATTATTTCATACTATTTATATTACAGAAGGTTTATAAACACTTTTACAATTCATGTTATATAATTACGTTATACTTATACCTTATATATAATTGTTCTTTTTTTAAATCTATCTAGTTTTTAACAGATATTTAATAAACTCTTTCGGAAGGAGTGGCGATGGTGTTCTGTGGCTGATTTCGTCATGGTTTTAATTTATGATGATTAAAACAAAAGACGCAATAACTTAATAATATTCACGTAGTGACTAACAGATTGTCAAAACTAATTGAGATAAATATTATCATAATATTATTGTATTTTAAATATTATTTTTTTCTCTCTATAGCTGAGATTATCAAGTGCTTAAAATAGGCGAACCTAAACCGTGGCTGGTTCAAACCTAGACAATGCCCATTTGCTTATCGCCAGCTTATATGTACATATGAATTTTTATTTATTTAATATGTGAAGGATACCATCGTACCTGAATCGAATAAAACTCAGCCACATCTATATCCACCAACCAATATGGAGCAGCGTGGCTTACGAAGCTCTAAGCCTACAAATTTACAAGTTGTTATTTGTGATTTGTTATTTTTTATATTTTGTATTTTTTATAATATAATCTTCACAAAAAGTATTACATATATCTAAATCCTCCACCAGCACCGTACACATCATTAATCCTTCGAGCTGTTTCTGCAGCACTGGTGCCACGGTAGAACTCGTACTCGTAAATATATCGATATTTCATGTTTTCCATTGTGCGGTAATAAGCGACGCCAAAGAAAAAATAATGAGGAAAAAAACAAATGAATGACTGTTTTCAAAATTCAAATGTACCAGCTAAATGAATTTATAAATTTATTTCAGATCAAAGTGGTCAGTACGACGAATCGCTAATTTCATATGTAAGGACCTAATATAATCCTGTATATGATTATGACTATTTATGACAGAAAGTTCCAAAAATTAATATTAAAAGTGTTTTCACACTAAATTCCATAAAAACTTCTATACGATTTTGTGATCAAGATGACGATATTCTCCGCTGATATTATCATCGACGGATATTGATCAACGGAGACAAGACAACTGCTCAAGAGTTTTTATAAAGATTTATTACCTCACTATAATTATAGTCCGATCTTATAATCCAACATGACCTACATGATCAGACACATTATGAACGGTTTTACATGTTTTCCTAAGCAAGGAAGTAAGGAACTGTGCCTGTGACTGACGAGTTCCTGACTATCTTCTACGGAGATATTCATGGCAGAAAAACCCAATAACTTTCATCGGCCCTACCCACGACTACAACCCGGAAAATCATATAGTATACAAAACACTAACATATAAAAATATACGTTGAAATTTTAATAAAGTATTGAACAATTTACTTTAATTTGTTTATTATTAATAATATTGGCATTCTCAAGAGTAACCAAACTGCAGGATTTAATATCAAGAATATTTGCTAAGCATAAATATCCACTTTTGTATCATTCAATTGCTTGCATGAGTATGTGTGCACACAAGTGGTTCCGGCGCGGTAGCAACGACTTAATAACTCACCTTTTTTATTTTTATCTCGCTTGAAAAACGCATTGTTTCCTCCACATGAAGTGGAGGCTATGAGGGACTGGCTGGCGCCTGGAACTTCATTGCACCGGAATACCCATTAAAAACCATCTGTACCCTAACCATCTCTTCGGGGGGCGTCACGATGTTTATATATACTACCGTGACGCCCCGATGCCCGACGGCTAACCCGCCTATGCGGCCCTTCTATCCTAGTTGGGTTCTCGGCATAAAGACCCAACTTGCCCGAGCATCGCCTTATCAACTGGCTTGTTATATGCTCCAATTTGTTCTCTGTTTTGAAAGTAAAAGGATTTAAAATCGCGATGATAATATTTATGAGTCCCACGGTCGAAGCAACTTTGAATATTCTGAATAAATTAACATTCATTGTTTATCTTTTCGTTTCAACCCCGATTTGTTAGTCTAAATATTGATTCTATCTTTGTTTACAGTTGTAATCAATGTTGGTGTCGATAATGTTGATTGAGAACTTATGATAACCATAATTCCTATTTTAATTTATTCCATGAAGGCTACTTTTTCTTGAAACATTTTTTTTATAACTTCTTGGTATACCTTTGAAATTATTTCTGAACACAAAGTAATTTAATTATTTGACACGTTAAATTTGGATTTAAAATAATCGGTAATTATAAAATTGGAAGAAGAAGTCGATTAATAATGACGAAAGTTAAATTTTCAACCAAAAATTGTTATATAAGCCATTAATAAATATTAGATTTTTGAAAAAAAAAACAGTTATATTCCGGATATTATAAAAGCATTCTTATTTACAAAATTATATGTTATTTATTTTTGTATGTAATATTATATGTAATAATCTTAGTTAAAAGATGATAATTGTAAAGTCCTTCGGACAGATTCTCAACGGTGACTAGTCAACCGAGCGGGACATATTACCGCAGACAAGTGTTTGCAAAAACAAATGCAGTTGCTATCTCATAGACCGATGAGATGGCAATTTGAAACGATCAGAGAGAGACCTCTGATCGTTTCAAATTGCCATCGACGGCTTCTCATGTTTTCGACACGAGTATAAAACTGAATTGCTTAGTACGGCATTTAAGAATTCCTTTATATGGTAAGAAGGTGCGAGCTGGAGTTCGATACAAATGGTACTTGGAATCTTTAAGCGTAAACGTTCCAAAGTCGATTAAGTTAAAACTTTGTAAAATTGTTGATATGTGTAATCTGCGTGTGAACAGAATGTAATCCAATATTTTGAAACTGAGATAGCGTGAGCGAATTTGCGTCAATGATTAGCGAGACTATTTGATCGTGATTTATATAAAATAGTTACGGACGGTTGATGGATAAATGGGCCACGGGATGTGCTTAATTTGTATTTATAATTCATCTCGCATGTGTCTAATTTCACAAATATTCTGCCACACGTGTATTCCAGTAACCCGCATCAGAGCAGCGTAGTGGAATAAGCTGGAAACCACCTCCTCAAAAAAGGAGAGGAGGCCCAGCAGTGGGACATTCGCAGGCTGTCACTATTCATGTTACTTATTCAATGGCAATAACCACCCGATGGAAGATACGGAAGTTAGGGAATGGCTATCAGTGGATTTTTAAATCTTTCGCATACTTGTTGCTTGTGACTAAAATATTTTATCTATCAAAAGTTACTGTGGCATTTATTTACACAAAACAGTATCCAATTTTAAGAACCTCTTTAATTGGTTCGCCATTAAATATCATAATTTGCGAACTTCTTTAATTGGTGTCAGATTTTGTCAAACAGATAAACTTTTGATACACAATCATGTAGAAACTTATGCTTAATGGCAAAATTTAAATTGATGGAATATTTAAATTTAGAGCAATATATTTTAGGCGGCATAATGTAAAAGCAATAGAAACATAGTATCCATTGAACACGAGACTGATTATATGAAAATTATGCAGACAGCGGCCGTTCTCGTCAGAAACTAATTTAGGAAACAATGCGAACTTTGAAATTTTGAACATCTTTGAGTTAATGTTTGCGAAGTCCTTATATTGTTATTAGAATATTTTATGAGTCTTGAGAAGTTTTATGTTAATTCAAGTACTTATATATTATTGTAATTTTATTCAAAGAAATGTTATTAAATTGACCTCTTTTTATTAGACCTTCTCATTTTAGGTAGAACAATATCGTGACTACGGTATATGTAACTTATAAAACGTCAGGCTTATGTCTAATCTAATGATTGTGCTTAAAACTCTGCTAATATTTATATAAAAAAATCAATATACAATATATTGATTCTCATTTATAATGATATACACTTTGGTCGGTATGTCGCTTGGTTGAGTTTGCCCAAGGACGTTGCCAATGTTAACGGTTAGCAGTAAGCACATCGCGAGTGTCAACAATTATTGAAGCCAAGTTGGAACAAATAATTCGCATTTTGCACACTAACTCTTTACGATACAAGTACTGTTTGTTAATTGCAATGTCCTCCTGTCCGATTGCGGGCACGGCGGCCAATCTCAAAAGAGATTATCTGGACTCCAGGCTGCTCAGAATTTTTGACAGAAAAACCCAATAACTTTTTATTGGCGTGTCCTGAGATTTGAACCCAGAACCTCGGGATCAGCGGCCCGAGGTTCTGGACCACAATTTATTATTATTCCGACCACAAGACCGATAGTGTAGTGGTATTTCTGTTGATGTATTTGTAAGTAAACATACTGGTGACGATAATATACATGTTATTAATATATTACGCAGTAGTATGTCTCTCAATTAAGTCTGTAGTTAATCTACTATCATAATCCTGCGTAACTGATTGGATGGACTGATATAAATAAAAAAACGAAATTGCATTCCACATTTAAAAAAATATTTTTTTGGAAAATCATACAAGCTCCTTTCTCCTAAATAAAAAACATAAATTAATTCTGTAGGGCTATGTTGTATGAAGGAAATCATGAGTTTCAAAGTCTCATATATCTTACGTTAAAAGCTACAGGATCAACTCAAACGATTCCTAACTTAAAAACGAGCTATTTTTGAAGTAAAACAACAATTTATATAATTTTAACGGACTGTTGTAGCAACTCTATATAATTAGTTCCAAAATACCTTTCATTGGTAATGATTACGTTTATAATTTTTAGTCCCAATTCATCGCGGTGCATTATTTGTTCTCGTATTCAAAACATATATTAATTAGTAAGTAGTAATAGCTTCTGTTAACGATATTTATCTGTATATACTTATATAATAATCGTTTATCCTGTCTGACTATCAAGGCGGAGCTAAAACTAGTCTAGAAAGCTGAAATTTGAAACATAATTTTATTTTATAACATTATAACGTCCACCATAAAATGATATTTGAAAATTTCAACTTAAAGGGGGAAGATGGGTGATGTTTGAATTTTACATGTACGAAATTGAAACAAGCAAATTATAGTACAAATATGTTTGTCAATATATTTAAAACATTTCTAATCATATAATATACTTTGACCATTTATTATCTATTTGTCAATAATACAAAAGTCAATAACAAAAACCTTTTGGGCTTGGAACAAATTCCAATACGGATACATATGTAGCAGAGCTTCTAGCACGAGATGAATATTATAAACAAAAATTAAGCTAACTTAAACTCATTAATGCTGGGTCAGATTTGAGTCCTGGGTCCTCGTTTGATATTCACGTTTCATTCATTCAATAAAAATAAATCAAGAAAGCATAGTATTATGAAATCTTATAAAAAATAAAAACAAATTTTCATTTCTATATTGCAGATTATCAGTAGCACCAAAAATTGCCTTAAAATTATTTCAGCTTAATCAGTTTGGGGGTAACTCTTCAGCACTGATGCTCATTATAAGTTAAATGAAAGCTTGGAAAGAAACACATATTATATGTATTTGATACTACATTATTTGAACGTATTCATCTTGAATACTATTTATGTAACAACGTTGATAAAATATCATATTTTCATTGGTTTATCGATACAAAGTAATATTTTTTTTTTTTTCTATAACTTACTTTAAAGAAAGGATAAGGTTTTCAATTCGAATGTTTTTTTTTTTTTTATTGCATAGGAATGCGGACGAGCATATGGGCCACCTGATGGTAAGTGGTCACCAACGCCCATAGACATTGGCATTGTAAGAGATGTTACCATCGCTTACATCGCCAATGCGCCACCAACCTTGGCAACTAAGATGTTATGTCCCTTGTGCCTGTAATTACACTGGCTCACTCACCCTTCAAACCGGAACACAACAATAGCAAGTACTGCTGTTTTGCGGTAGAATATCTGATGAGTGGGTGGTACCTACCCAGACGAGCTTGCACAAAGCCCTACCACCAAGTACTGTATGTAAATATTGAGCAAAGACAATTTATATACATTTGTATCTGTGAAATTAGACACATGTGAATTTCATGTTCTTGTAAAACACATAGTACGTATATTATTTATTTATTGTTAAAGGCCATGTTACACCTGGTGGCAAGACTTGGTCATATGTCATCCATGGACACCTGTACGCAGAACGAATAATCTTGATGCGCGTTCATTGGTAATATACCAAGCATCCACGTGGTGTGGATATTTTGCCGCTCAGTATAGACGGTATCATCGGCATACCAACGAATGTTCTATTTTGCACCATATAGTTGATATGCAGAATCATAGGGAGTCTTGGGGTATACCAGCATGATCAGAACATGATCTTCGATATAACCCGTCGATCCTTTAAGCTCCTCTCCCTAAAAAATCTTATCCACCAGCATAATCTCCCGGGAAGTTCGCAAGATAGAACCTTCACAAAAAGCCTTATGTCAGACACTATCAAAGGCTTAGTAAAACAATGCTGTCACTTCTTCACTCGAATGTTAAACCAATAATGAGAGAAAGAGCGAAATTAGTTTTTAACTAAACAACTGCTAAGCAATATTAATAATAAGGCCGTAGAATATTACCATGGACTTTGTGATTTAGTAGCTAGCTTATCACAAGTCATTGGACTATTTACAGAGTTTTGTGGATATTTAATAGCAAAGTAACATAAATCTAAGAAGTCATTCATCCTACTTACTAACTATCGTATACATTTGTATTTGTGTTATTGGGTTAACAATTTAATATTACCTTTCAGCCGATCTATCAAAAGAGCAATAAATCTTTGATTTGTTTCAAAGAGTTTTTTTTAATTCGTTTCCCTGAAAACCTAGCAACTCCATGTTGACATTTATGTCATTGGAAAGACGGAAAAAGCCTTGAAGCTCAAGAACGTTTGCCCTGGGTGACTACAGAACGCCCTCCGTACTCATTTAGGGATCATAGGAAATTCGATCAATACAAGATTGAGATTGTGTTTACCCATTGTTTGGAATGATCAGGTAAAATAAAATTTACGATTTTAATTCGATTAAGATATGACATGACAAAAGATAAATTATTAAGTTACGACAAAAGAAAATAATATATTTTTCTTAAACATAATATAAACTATTTTCACACTTTTTTTTTTTAATATAAAAATGTGATTGCATTCTTATTTGTAAAGCGCTTTACCTACTTATATTTATATAATAATAATAATGTCCTTCAGACCGATTTCGGTCACGGTGGCCAATCTAGAGAGATTAGACAACTGCACAGGAGATATTATAGTGCACAAGTGTGTGCAAACAAAAATGCACACTCTATACCTTAGCTGTCATAATCCAATGGGACAGCAATCCGACACGACCGGAAAGAGGTCAAGCGCAGGACCAACGGCTTAACGTGTTTTTCGAGACACGGGAGTGTACATATTATCTAGCCACTAGACCAACGAAGAAGTCAGTTACATTTATATATACTTATTATAAGTGATCAACCATTATATTCAAAAACAAAATATTCCTCATTCAGCACCGGCAAGAAACTTAGTAGTTATTCGTTTCTACCAATTAAATTAAATTAGCATGTTAAATAAATGCAATAAAAAATTATTATTTATCTTGCACGAAAGTCACCGAATACTAACCGGATGCTTAAGACCACGTTAATTTTTGAATTATAAGAGATTTAAAGTATCATAATCTGTATTTATGACAGTTTTAGTTATTGACAAAAATATATTATACATTTTAGAATTTTAGACAGTAATTTATATCTTTAATTTCAACTTTCTATCTTTCACCAAATTACGTCGATGCTAGATCGTTTTAAAAGATAAGACCGCAGTGGCGTACTATTTTTTATTTATATAAGTAAAAAATAAAACAAATCAAATAAGTTGCTTGCAGATCTTTTTGAATCCACACTTTAAACCCTGATCACAACATGCTTATGATATTCCATTGCAAACTTAAATTTATATATTTTTAGTCATCGCTTATGACAAATCTTTGATTCTCTGAGTAATTCTCGTAGACTATGTGTTCGTGGATCCAACGTTGTTATTCATTGAGAACTCCCTTTTTTCTCATTTTTTACTCGAGAAATATTGAAAATCTATTCACAGTGATATCCTTTTTGAATGCTTTCTATGCTATAATTTATTACGGTTAACATCACATATCACTTTCTGTCAAGATCTGATCTAGTTCTGCGGTGCGTATTAAGTTCTTTGATCCAAATTGCTCTACAGGTCTCCATACAACGCTTGCCAATTAGTTAAGTGTGATGCTTAGCTATATATAATTTAACTAATGCAGAAGCGTTACATTCACTTATTGATAGCGAAGTTTAAATTTCCACATGTTCAGCAAAGGAAATACCCAAATCTAAGAACCCGCAAAGAATTTTAAAGTTTTATTGGGATTTCATTGAGAAATATTATGGTATAAATGGTATAGCTTTAATGTTTTGAAGTCCACACGTACAAAACGTCATTAATGATATTATGAAATCGATACAAGATCGTAATTAAAGATAATGAACGTTTTACTGCAAGTATAGTTTTTTTGGATAATTCAGTCGCCAGTTATATAAAACAAGTGCTTCTGTATATTACGTAAAATCCTTTAGTGTACAATCTATCCATACTTATAATGAAATCATAGTGTGATTCTGTCTGTACATAAAATAGTTTTTATTCAAATTAAATGTATCTATATCTATTGTTAATGTTGTCTATTTTTTGACAATTTAGAAAAATAGATGAGCAAATCCGTTATCTGATGATAGACCACTAACCACTAATTTAAGTTGTTTTGTCTGTTATGCAATTGCACACTTGCTCACTCACCATTCCTTCCTAGTCCCACCAAAATAATTTTCTAGATTGAATGTAATGTGAATCATACAATACTAGATTTCGCCCGCGGCTTTGCTCGCGTGCTGGGAGTCGCAATAGATGTTTAAACAAAGTATCTTTCCTTGGGGATCAAGGTTTCTTCATACCGCATTTATATTATTAGTAGAGTGTGAGGGACACTTAAAATGAGAGCGATGCCACGGGTGAAAACTTTTTGTTCTTTATTTATATATGTATGTATACCCATTGGTATGGCGATCGGTGAACGGTTTAAAAGGCAGTATACTGCAGCGACGTTTAGCGGTAATTCACTACAAAATGTACTCGCATCGTTGAAAAATTTCTCGATGAAAACTTATAGCTGATTCCAACGACAAGAAGTGTTAAGACAAATAATCATTTTTGAATTGACGCGATAAAATTTCATTTTAAATTCGCAAAAACATCACGTCTCGAATGACGTTGTTATCGTAACTTTGAAAGTGAAATTAAATTAGTTATGAGTCGTTTACTGAAATAATTTTGTATTATACAAAGCAATATATTAATCAAGTAGTGTATGCAGTGCATAACATGTCAAGCTATTAGCAAATCGCATGGAATATGTAAATATTAGGTCTGTTTATGTTTACTCCTCTTTCGATTGGAATATACAGACATGCACTTTCATGATGATCATACTTAGTAGAAGTATTCTCAAGCAGATATGTAGCAACATTCAGATTATTAAATAAAGACTATCACATACCTTAGATAATCTTAATTATAAATACATAGTATAATATAAATAGCAATGTTACTTCCACGTGTATAAAGTCGTAGGATTTTTTTTATTTTATTGTATTGCTTGGCGGACGAGCTTGGGCCACCTGATGGTAAGTGGTCAACAACGCCCATAGACAATGGCATTGTAACCAATGTTAACCATCGCTTACATTGCCAATGCGCCACCAACCTTGGGAACTAAGATGTAATGTCCCTTGTGCCTGTAATTACACTGGCTCACTCACCCTTCAAACCGGAACACAACAATACAAAGTACTGCAGTTTAGCGGTAAAATATCTGATGAGTGGGTGGAACCTACCCAGACGAGCTTGCACAAAGCCCTACCACCGAGTAAATTAGTAGTAAATTAATTATTTACATCCAGTTGTATGTGGGTAATACCAAATTATGACCATCGTAAGTCGAAAATCATATGTTCTTAGTCGAGGTCATTGACTTTATTCGTAATGATATAAAATTATAATAGCACAAAATATTGAAGCGACGCTCGCAAAAAAACGTGTTAATTAACGGAGCATAAAATTAACTAATGATGACGTACTGAACGATGTCTGTCACGACGGCCATTCTCAACGGAGACTAGTCAACAACACATATCAATATTAGAATGCACAATTGTGTGTGTAAATATTGACCTGCACTCGCATACGATTATGGAAAAGCAATCTGACACAATCGCATCAGGACCACACTATTTTTTTTAAATATATTTATACATATATTTTTGCTGTTGAGTTCAATTAAAAAATAACTTACTACGAGTACCGTCGCCAGAGTTGTAAGAAAACAAAAAGATATATTATTGAAACTATATTCAGGTGCATAGGTCGTCTAATATGATTGAATTCCAAAGTATACGTAATTTTCCATTCTAAATACAATATCTGTGTGAGAGTGTGTGAGAGAGAGAGTGTGTGAGAGAGAGAGTGTGTGTATTTTTAGTTTATGTAATTTTCATTGAATACGCAAATATTCTTGTTATCAATATATAAGCAACATCGACGGTTCAACACTAATCATGAATTATCTTTGCGAATCTTAAATCGATTAGATAGATTTCGTAATATCTAGATATACCACTACACGATCTTAGACTAGAAAGTCTTAATTGTGCGTTATACGTTCATTTCACTGTCTATCTTTTACCCTTCTTATTGCACCTAACCACAGAGTTATAACGAGAACTAAACAGTAGTTTCCGCAGACATGTCTAGATTCTGTAGCCAAATGTCACTCGTGCGTGTTTAAAGCTTAAACGTTGTAAACCATGTAACCACCATTACAACCTGTTAATATTCCACTGCTGGACTAAAGGTTCCTTTTTAAGAAGAATCTTTAGAATTTATTCCACCACGTTGCTCCAATGCGGGTTGCTGGACACAAATGTGTCAGAGTTTCATCCAACGCATGCAGGTGTCCTCCACCGACGAGATAAATTATAAACACAAAATGAATCGAATTAAATTGCAATCATCACTTAAAATTGACGAGCCCTAAAATGAAGAACTTAATCTTTTGAAGGTCTTTAATATAAGATTTTATATTCGTGATCGAAATCCACTGGTATATTATTGACATGCATTAACTGAACCATTCAAAATAATATATCTTGTTAAAGAATATTTGTTATATCGATCCGTACTTTACTGTTTTTTTAACCTCATTATCACTACTCGTACTTGACGTAGTAACTATCGAGAGTATTATTATTACCAAATAATCCGGTTTGACTTCCGTTATGTATCAAGTAGTGCTTGATATGTTTTGTATGGATTATGTTGCTCTTCGTCATGCAGTGAACGCATTGAAATCACGACTATCACAGCGAAAGCTATTGAGATTTTTTTCAACGTTCATATAAGAGAAATAATTCAAATTCAACGTGAGAAGTAAAGCGAAAAATAATACACACATACACACACAAACACACATATACATTGATTGTACCTGTTATACTTATTCATTTTTCACAATTAAAATTGTAATCCTGTCTGGTATTTTTTTAGTACTAAGTTATAATTTTACAAACATTTCTGTAACGCTGTTGATTACTTATAAATAAATAAAATAAACTATATATTTTCACGTACGCTATGAAAATGAAGTATAACTAAATTTTTTTTTGTACTTTTTTTTTTGATAATTTTGCAATGAAAACGTCCGTCTATCTTCAAATAACACGAAACTCTTCATCCTTAATAGAATAGAAAGCATATACTAATAAGGCATGTAGTGCTTGTGATGTAAGTGAACATCATTATTTTGAGACATTCAAGAGTTATTAAATCATTAATTATGTTTTCGTCTGGTATTAAATTGAAATATTATTTATATAAGAGTTTTTTTTTTTGTGTAACTTGATTCTAAGGGTATAATCATCAACTAGCTGCTGATCCCGACTATGAACGGGTTAAATTCATACATGGTAACTTAATTTTTTAATTTTGTCTTAAGCGTATGTTCTAAATATCAGATGTTGAAAAAATAATTTGCATAAAATCCGTTCTATTAACTATTTTAAATTTCAAATTAATCAGACCTATAGTTTCATACATCTATATAGAGAGTCAGTCAGTGGCATTTCGCTTATTTAATATATATTGATTGCTGTTAATAAATTATTAATGCTTGTTGGTATGGCTTTGTGCGAGCTCCTCTTTGTATGTACTGCCTATTCATCACTATTATTCTGCCGCTAAACAGCAATACTTAGTGGTGATCAAGTTTGAAGCCAGTGTAATAAGGCCAAAGAGACATATCTTTTTAATTCCCAAGTTTAGTGGATCATTGGCATGTGGAAGAAATCGTTAATATTTTTTATAAAGCTAACTATAACTACAGTTAGTCTATAGGTAGAGTCCACTTATTTTTTAATGTTAATATATTTACACCAGCTTAGACGATTCAAATCATTGTCAATTTACCAGTTAATCGACTTAACACTAATGTGAACACGGATTAAGAACCATTTCATCCGAGTGAAAGTAAATCTACTATTATCAATCTTAATCTATTTTCATTACAAAACATAATTATTTACACGTTTATGTCATCTCAAATTATAAATACTGGTTAGATTGAGGATTAACGCAGCTTGTCAGTTAATATTTATTAGCCAAGATTGACTTTCGATATGCGAGTAAATGTTTACGTTGTTAAGAACATCATTACTACTACGAAAGTAGTGTTTACATTGTATTTAATTCTAAGTTTCACTGAACTTGTTAATCGAGTAATGGTTGATATATATTGGGAAGACTACATTGCCCATTGATTTCATGTGCCCGTTATCATTATGTAGCAGACGCAGCGAAGTATGGCCACCGTGAGTTAGCCGGTATGTGTCGGATAAAATTCTGTCACATATTTATCCAACAACGTGCATTGGAGCAGCGGATTTTTTCGATAACCGTCAAACTTTCCCATTAAGAGCTGTCAATATTCCATTGCTGAGCAAATTTTAAGTGAGACATTTACAGGTTCTTACTTAATCTTTATTGTAGATTAATTTATTTGGATCTCCAATAGTTGTACATAAAATAAATCCAACACATGATTTAAATTCACTTAAACTAAATATATAACAAAATACCTAACAAAATTAAATTACAAAGCTTAGAATTTGCTTAAACCTTTGCTTATTTTAATCATTAATGAAAAAAGCAAATGGGACGATTATGAACATACAGTAACTACCATGGAAGAACTATCAGGTACATTTATCTAATTTTCAGTTATTAAAAAAAAAAAAAAAATGTTCGTAAAGGTATTTTTGCTTATTTTATGTAATTTGACACCTGTCAAAATCGATTAACTTATATTACAAAGGTGAAGTGAAAGTAGGCTAGTAACACGGTGATGATTTGACTGATGCGAATTGTAAAGTTATGACTCGCTCTGCATTCTAGAACAGAATTCTCCAATTTTGTTGTCAATTTGGAACAACGAACTAAATTTCTGAGTGAAGATGAATGGAGGATTTTCAAAGTAAATTCTTCTCAAAATCAGCAATACCATCGTGAAAAGAATACGATTAGATTGCAATGGTAGCTCGTTGCTATATGTATATATCTAGTAAAGTATTAACATAATATGCTTTATAGTTCTTGATCATCACCAATCACTTGCCTTTATACTACATGTTCTGCGTGTTATGTTGTTTGATCTTCAAGATATAATCTACATTTCAAACCGGTAGCTTTATAATCAATTTAATCTTGCAATATTACGCTTCAAAAGCGCTTCGAAGCGCCTACGTGACGTGTTTTGATTTTATTGTTTCTATTTTTCATTTCGGAAGTAATTTTTACGCTTATCTATACTACCAGAGGTTAATAATAAACCATTAACATTATCATCTGCCAATTTGCAATAAAAATTGATTGCAAATTTCAATATTCTAATGGTGATGTAGCAAATCGTTGTTTTCATCTTATAATAGTAGGTTTACATGTGCTTTTGAATTTAGAATATTTTCGATATTAAGAAAATTCCTACCAAAATTATGCTCGCACAGACTCTACTCCTTCCTATTATTGATTACGCTGACGCAAGCTTTGTCGACTTAACCGAAAACCAATTAAATAAGCTTGAGAGACTTCAAAATACTTTTATTCGTCTTATATATGGATTACGCAAATATGACCACGTTTCACAATTTCGTTCTCGTCTTAATTGGTTACCCATCCGACTTCGCCGGAATATGCACATCCTTTCTATTCTATACTGTGTATTGTTTCACCCTGTTACTCCTCCTTACTTGAAGGCGAAATTTTAATTTTTAAGGAAACCTGGAGAAGTTCTCCCTTTTGCGAAGAAATTGATTTTAGGGGTGCCCAATCACAAGTCATCCTTTTATAATAATTCTTTTACAGTACAGGCTATAAAACTCTGGAACGATCTTCCTTAATATATTCGGGAGGCCAGATCCATAAATATTTTTAATAATAATTTTAATAATTTTCTTTTATTTTAATTATTTTTCTTTCTTTTCTCGTGTTTTTTGAGGACTTATCGTTTTTAGTATCGTATATATTGTATATACTTATATTATATACTTGTAATTTTAGTATGTATTGATAATATAATTTATATATAGATATATTGTATACGTGTTATATGTTCTATATGTGTATTTTATATCTATATTGACATGTATTTATTAGTTTTTGGTATAGATTATTATTATAATGTTATTTTGTTATTACTGCACCACCTACCTCATATCCTATGGGTTATTCCTTACACCGTTGGTTGCCTGGAAGAGATCGCTATGTAGCGTAGGTATAAGGTAGTCAAAATTTTGTAAAAAAATCTATTGTGGTGTATAATAAAGTATAAATAAATAAGAAATATAGATATTTAATTTAACAATAAAATGTAGTACAGATAAAATAAATCGTTTACCTTTCGAATTGTTGGTAGAATTAATAGAAGATACGCATAACGCCAAAGAGTTTTCACTACTACTTAATTATATTTACAGTATTTCAATATATTGCATAATATATCAATTGGATTGACAGTTCCTATTGACATAATAACTCAACATCGATCCATAAATCTATGGCCAATCAGATCATTATCAAGACCCCGAATTATAATGATGGTAAATGAAAAAGTAACCTCTGCTACACAATTGTTCTTCATTTCCAAACAATTTAAACTATTAGGTAATATTTACTACACTACAACTATAAAAATTTGAATTCGAATACCTACCCAGACAAGCTTGCACACCACCGAGTAAATCATAATATTAGCCTTTACGTAAATTATGTATAAATATAAGTTCGAAATCCGGTTAATTATATAATTATGTGTAATAAACAAAAAACTAGCCTGCTCGGCATTGCGTTGTTTTTTTTTTTTTATTCAACTGTCAGACGGTGTTATAAAATTCGTCATGTCATGTAATCACCTTTTAAAAGAAATCATGCAAAGACGGACATAAAACATAAAAATTTATAACAATAACTGTAAGCATAAAAATATTGTTTTATTATTAACAAAAATTATGTATTTTTCCACGGATGTTTTTATTAACTTTATTGTAAATCACACACAGGCACATCGACTCCTATGCAATTCAACTGATCGCAATGGTTTTGCTCTCTGGCGATTGCGCGAATATTCTCCATCTATTTGTGAAATGGAGGTAAACATAAAACGAAAAATCGGGGAATTCGTTTGCAAAAGGGAAAACGATTTGGCCGCAAGTGAAACCCGGATATATATGAATAACCCTCCGTCCCGACTTGATATAAGTATTTCAACAATAACAATAACAGCCTGTGAATGTCCCACTGCTGGGCAAAGGCCTCTTCTACCCTTTTTGTGGAGAAGCTTATTCCACCACGCTGCTCCAATGCGGGTTGGTGGAATACACATGTGACAGAATTTCAGTGAAATTTGACACATGCAGGTTTCCTCACGATGTTTTCCTTCACCGTTGAGCACGAGATGAATTATAATCACAAATTAAGCACATGAAATTCAGTGGTGCTTGCCCGGGTTTGAACCCACGATCATCGGTTAAGATTCACGCGTTCTTACCACTGGGCCATCTCGGTCTAGTATTTCAAGTCATTGTAATTCATAAACTTGTTTGATATCATTGAATCTTTTCGAGCAAAAGTAATTGGAACAGCTTTAAGTAATAAATTTAATGAGGTGTCCAAAGTCTTAATTACCTTGGAACTGTTATAATCAAATTCTAGAAGTTGGTTTGTTTTTAATACTTACTTGTATTTATGTGATTATAGAGTTGGTTCAGATGAGGACCATTCTCATGGTAGTATGTGCAAGTGATGGCCAAGAAACGGTCAGTGGTAACGCTGGTTTTTTAGTGAGTATTTCGGTGCACTCGCAGTCCTAGGCTCTGTAGTGTGCCATATACCTCCCCATACTTCATGAGAGTTAAACGCATAAATGCGTTATTCCAGCAAGAAGAAAAGATACATAGATTGTATCCATTGATACCAGGTTCAAAAGAGCAAACTTGACTGAATTTAATTGTATATATTTTTTATAATTGGTTAATTATTTATCGGTAAATCAGCTTCAGTAAAATTATACACATGCAGGTTTCCACACGGGATGAATTATAAACACAAATTAAGCACATGAAAATTCAGTGGTGCTAGAACCCGATATAATCGATTGATTCAAGCGTTCTAACTCATGGGTTATCGTGGCTATACCAGTTGTAATTATTTTCTATCTCGTTTTAGATGTCTAACAATTGCATTATTAAATAAATTACATGTCCATCACAATAATTATTAATTTGAAGTGAATGTATCGATCTTTGCGAGTCACAATGCTATAATTAACTCAACATAATATAACACGCTTATTGGTTTGGTAATTTCGCTGTAAATAGAATGTACAGAGCGGAGCGTTTAGAAAAAAATATTTCTCTGATTAAGTTGTATAACTTATTTTAAACACTTTAATATAAATTGCTATCCCATTCTTGAATGAAATTTTAGACACGAGTGAATCAATTATGAAGTTTTGACTCGTATATATATTGTATGTAAAACACCTCGACAATGTAGTAGCTAATAAGGCCTCAAATCCCAAGGCCTTTCGATTAAATCTAGAGCTAATAAAAAAAAGCTTTGGATGGTTCTATCTGATGGTGTCCTATCGGATTGTCATCCCGTTTGATCATTTGTGTGAGTATCTCTAGTACTGTGTTACCGCTCACACACGACCATCTGATCCCAAACTAAGCAGAGCTTGTACTATGGAAAGCAGACAACTGATATACTACAATCTACATATTATACTACTTTTCTTTTGTAAATACATACTTTCATAGATAATTACAGAAATTCTTCTGACGAACATCATCATTATCATAATTTTTAAATCGTTAAAAATAATTCCAAAGAGAATGAAATAAAAAAATACAGTAATTTAATAAATTTTCCAAAATAACTACATCTGTTTTGTTTTTAAAATACTTTCACATTTCATACTTTAATCATGATTAAACAAGTAGCGCCATCACACGTATAATTTAATAACTCTATAAAGACTATACGTAATAAGTTTCGTAAGTGCGCCATCTTGCGGACTACTGCAAAACTACGTCAAAACCAGATAGAAAACGTGAAGTAAAGAGTTTTAGTGATAAGTGATAGATGACACTAAATACAAATAATTCATTACGTTATATTGTTTTAGTATAAATTATTTTATTTTGTGTTACAATACTTATAATGTTAATAAAGTTCTGTTTTTTTTTTTGGGACGATTTGATTTCACTTTGTTTTCTTTTTCGTTGTTGGTGTTCTTTTATATACCAATTTTAGTTTAGTTTTAATTATAATAGTGTAGTGATTCTTGACGTGATGATCGTGGCTTTAAATATCATTGACGTTTCAGGTGCTTAATTTGTGTTTAGAATGCATCTCGTGTGAAGGAAGAAAAACATCGTGAAAATTGAAATAATGGCACATGTATGAGCACTGAGCGTTAGTGGTTTATCATTGGTTGTTTATGCTTGAAACCTTTAACCCAGCAGTAGGACATTTACAGACTGTTCGTTTAATTTATTTTATTTATAAAGTAAATGTCATTCTTTTTCTTTTTTTTTTTCGTTTATTGATAATAATTAAATCCCTTCTAATAACTCTTCTATTTTAAATATTTTATATAAATTGGCTGAGGAATTTATATCATAATAAATAGCAGTCAAAACTTCTGTAGTCACGTAAACATTTGTTGCAGACATAGCACCAGTGTTAATGCACCAATTTTGATTAACTGGTTAATTTTTCGCCATCAGTAAGGATTGTAATTCAACGTGCTGCTAGTATTCAAGAAAATGTTTCAACGGCAAATGGCAAAAGTACATAATTAATTTAGAAAATATATATATATATATATATATATATATATGTCTATGTATACATTGATAACGAGTTTCCATAATACACATAGTTAATTGGACAAACCCCAAAGCCGAGGAAGTTCTAACTTAAATAATTAAGACCACAAAGATACACTTTGAGAAGTTATTTCATAATACACAACATGTTCTTTGAAATTTTAGTCATAATACCTTAATATATTTTTTAATACAATTCAAAGTAGACTTTAATGTAATTCGATAGAGTTGATTGTTGAATGATATCGTATCTCATTTTATGATCTAACGAATTTGAGCTTAGAAGCAGAGACTACTGGAGTAATTGTAGAAGTTTTAACCTATCGTCCATTGGAGTTTGTAAAGCGTTATTGTCAAAGTTATGGGCTAATGGAAAATGAAATTTTATTTCGAAGCGCTTATCGCCATTTTGTAAATATAAAGTCACTAAAGTATTTTTATAATCAATATTAATAGTTTATGATATAATTACAATATATAATTTTAATTTAAAATCTTTCTTTCTTTCTCAATGATAATATAAGAAGTCTCAAAGATATTTGTATAAAATGGTCCAGGAGGTAGTGTAGAAAATAATTGACTTATTTATTTTAATTATAGCGTATGCAAAGTACTTAATATGAAAATATGGTCAATCTAACACTTACCCAGTTTTATAGTTATCGTTATAAAATCTGACATATGAATGTAAGAAAATTCCGATAATGGAACAGAGATAGACTTATATGACCCATATTATGCCAATTTATTTAGAAATTTGCTCTATTACGTACTATTCGTATTTTTTGTCCTATATATTTGCCAATCAAATTCTACTGCTGGACATGGAATGTAATATGTGTTATTTGAAGATTTAAATTTGACGCAATAGTTACAAGGCAAGTATAAATCATACTAATATTCCCCATAGTAAGCCCATTTGACAAGCTTTCGTTGTCTGGTAATAGTCATAGATAGGCTAGAAATGTAGGGCCTTTCTGTAAGAATAAATTCGAGACTAAACTCAGAAATGGGACGAAACATCAGAAAGTGAAGAAACATTTCAAGAACGGAATTTCACATCAAACGGTTGTCAACATTTCACGGGTGAGTAATGAAGCAAGTTCTTATAAAATTACATTGCTGGAAAGCTTTTTTTTTTAAATATATTATCAACGTAGTCTGAGACTAAATCTGTCTTGTATTGTAAGAATACTGGCAAAATTATAAAGTGTAATTTACATTTATTAAAATAATGTAAGAATACGAGGCATAAGATAAATAATCATTTAATATTCAATTACAACAATGACTAGTCCGATATAAGAATATTATATAATGAAAAATAATCTAAAGTGTTTCCTATCACCAAATGTGTTCAAACTTGGCTGCTAGACCAACATCAGGCTTGCCATGACCCAAGTCTTGGGAGACGGTTCCTCCAGCTGATACGTGAGTATTTTTGTCTATATTCCAGACTTTAGAAGCAGCAGCTGCGGCCTGTAAAATTGTAATATAAGTTAATTATTTAAAGTTGAAAATATTTTCCAAAATTATGTATTTTATTTTGGATTAAAAAATAATAAGTATAATTAAGGATATGCAAATTCGAAAAGACTATATTTTTAATAATGAAAACTAAAAAAACTAATAGCTAACCTTAAATGATATATACAAGAGTGTCCAATAATAATGCAGTGACGTTAGTTAGTTAGCAATGGCTTTAGGTTCAAAAGCTTGGAATTATAGCTTGTTTATATTTTATATAGAATTTTGACCAACACTCTCAGAAATCGCTTAGAAACTAAAGTGAGGGGTACTCGAGGATATCTTACAATAAATATTAAATCATTGCGATGTCGAGCCCGGTAGCAAATTTAAACAAATTTCTTGACCCGTGAACTTGTTATCAGGTAACGTTAGTCGGTTCTATTTATGTAATCATTTTTAAAATTACCCATAAAAAATAATAATTATCATTTTCAATTGTAAATGACGAAAATTTCATGGACAACTGAGATCACAGCTTCGTGTCCTAGCTACCCGATAGGTAAGAACTATTGAGCACTGTCGCCCGCGCCTGTGTTGCCATATAATTTTCGTTAATTTTTTGCTTAGTTTTAAAAATGATTACATTAATAGAATCGACTATACGTGATAACCAGTTCGCGGGTCGGATAGGGTTTTTGTTATATCCTGTATTTCTCAATAAAACTTACGTTCGTTTCACCGCCAATTTGTTTCGTCAGTTCAAAAGTGGCGTCCGCGTTTTTGTTAGCATTAGTCCAATCTAATTTCCCTCCAAAATAGCTGTTGTCGCCATTTGGGCTCAGAACACGTGACCCATACGCTTCAGCTTTCAACACACCCCTAGCATCATTGAATATATCCTGCTTGTAACCAATTTTGCCCTGAAACAGGTAAATAACACAAACTTGAAGATTTTTCTCAAGTGGTTTGATATTTGCTCCTGCACCCGTGGACGACTTATGATTTGACTTTAACGCTTTTGAATTAGTAAAAATAACTTTGAAAAAGTTGTATGATAATAATATTGCACATTAGTAGTAGTTATGCTTTTTTTATGGCGTATGAGCATATGGGCCACCTGATGGTAAGTGGTCACCAACGCCCATAGACATTGGCATTGTAAGACATATAACTATCGCTTACATCGTCAATACGCCACCAACCGAAGGAACTAAGATGTTATGTCCCTTGTGCCTGTAATTACACTGGCTCACTCACCCTTCAAACACACATACACAATAATACCAAGTCCTGCTGTTTTGCGGTAGAATATCTGATGAGTGGGTGGTACCTACCCAGACAAGCTTGCACAAAGCTCTACCACCAAGTAAATAATTATAATTAAATAGTAAATTAATATAATTAAATTAAAAAATATCTAATCAGCATAACGTAATCAAGTATGCCGTCACTTTTAAAGTGTAATTTTGATACCTAATCAAAACTCGGCGGTAGGTACTTTGTATTGTCGTGTTCCGGTTTGAAGAGTGAGTGAGCCAGTGTAATTACAGGCACAAGGAACATAACATCTTAGTACCCAATGAAAAAAAAATGAGTAACGGTTTGCAATGCTACCAGGATACATCGACAAGAAACTCAGAGTGAGATCTCTATTAATATAATTGATTTAAAATTTTAAACAGAAATATGAACAATGTAATTAGGATTAGATTAAATTCATGCAAATATTTGACAATAATTACCAAAAGCTTCTCCTCTAGGCTACTGAGGGTACCAAATATTCTTCCATCACCGGTTCTCTTAATCCAAGTAACGTCTCGTGGATGACGAGCTGACTTCGCGATCATGTAATAATCGGGGTACCTGGAGAGAAATCATATATCGATACAAACAATGAATTTGACTCTGCTTAAAATTATACAACGGTATCACAGTGGTGTGGACCTTAATAATTTAAAAGATACGTATTAATCGGTGTACCAGTAGAAACATTTGGTAATTCCATCTTATATTATAATTTAAACGCAACGACGGTGTCACAGTCTCGCCGTTGTGTTGGTAAAATAGACATGGCTTTGATGCCATGATCATCATTTATTATAATTTTACTTATATCATCGTAGGATTCTCAGATTTTATATTATAATAATCAAAACATATTGCATAGAAATGGATTCATAATAAGACTGTTTCAACTGAAGGTTATAATATAAAGACAAATTTTGTTACATTACATTTATGAACTTACCTATTAACGTTGCATAGCGGCTGTTTAGATAAACACTCATTTCGCTCTTTCTTTCATTATTAATTTTGCATTTGATAGAAGAGGACACAGCATTGTTTAACTAATCACTCGCTATGCCGATAATATTTGTGAAAATATTATATCACTTATTGATTTGTAGAATTTTGGCCAACAGTTAAATATTTTTATTTATTTACCGTTCTTTATATGAAGGTGGTTGAGACACTTGTGCGCAAGCGCACGCCAGTAACGCGAACCCAATAATGATATGTACTTGCATTTTGATCTGAAAAACGAACCATGTTAAACATTTATTATTATAACAGCTTAATTCTTAAAATACCATTATTTTAATTAATATAAATTTATCTTAGAATATACTTTAAGTAAAATAATTTAATGCCTTAGGAATGGGTAAAGGCCTTTTGTTACATGTAAGGAATTAGAGGTAGCAATTTTTATTCCGAAATATGTAGTCCTCACGATATTTTCCTTTAACACTTTATAAGCACATACAAAACTGAGTAGTAAGTTCAATGCACAGAGCATTGAACCCGCGACCTTCGATCGACATCCAAGCGTTATCAACTAAGCTATATAACTACACAATGTATTATTATGTAAGTTAAATATATATTTTTCTCTAATTAAGTATTACCTTTTTAATGCTTATATCTTTTTTTAAATATGCATAATTAAAACAAAATTTATTACCTTATATATGACAAGCAGTTGAACTTCTCAAGTTCTAACAATTAATGAATATTAAAATACATTCTCCCTTCATTTAAATGTAAGTTTGTGTTGCGGTTAAGTCCCTACACACGCGAAGGAGTTCATCATATCTGACTCATGCGTTATACATGATAAAAACATAAACAAGATATATAATGTTGGGGGAATTTCAGCTTTAAAGCGATTAGTGACGGCTTTAACGGTGAGGTACAAAATTGTTTCCCTACAATATGACGAGTGTATAAACACTGCGCGCAATGAAATTGACGACGGTCTTGTGCATCTTTTCTCTTTGTCTCTCGTTTTTAATTTACGATTAGGTCGAGAAGGATGAATGATGATGATTTTTAGAATTTGATTGCTGTGTTCTTGTTCGAAGAGAGAATGAGCCAGTGTAATTACAGAAAGTTGCGTAACTTTTGCAAATCCCAATGCAAAAACTGGAAACGAACTTTTTCTTTCACCGATTCTTCCCAGGTCTGTGGTGCTTATTGCCGAACCGGTGGTAGATTTATAATAATCAATAAGTAAGCGTAACGATTCTACATTGAATAAAGATTTTTGATGTTGACCGTGGACTGCCCAGCGTTAAGAGAAGTCAGCTTGTCGCCATTAGACACCTGAAAGCTGTGTTTTATTATTTGAAGTAAATCAAAACTGAAATTGTAATAATTTTTTAACCTCAAATTATAGTTTGTACACAGACAATCACAATATAGAGTCAATTAACCAGAAAAAGTAAGCTTAAATGACCACCGACATATCCTAGTTGTCCTCGAAAAAATATATAAAAAATTATCGCAAATTACATCCTACCCACCTATAGCATATATTTTTGTTTGAAAAAAATGTTTTAAAATAAAATAATTGTCTGTCTCACTGGACCCCCATTGTTTCAGAGCCAGCATGCAATCAGCATTAACATGGTAACGGCACTGATTGCAAGCACCAATGTTATCATAAATAGTTGGCGCTTAAAGTGTGAAGAATGACTTATACTTCTTGCAGTGCTCAGATCACGTAGTTAATTTACACGCATTCTTAAAATAAAAGAAACAAATTTTATAGACATATTTAACAGATATTTCACATTTGAATTCGAAAAAAACTTTAAATATCAAAAACCAGTTTTTCACTGATTAATAGATTCATCATAAATCAACTTTAATTATTCAAATTTATTTTTTATTTAATATCAATATAAAAGGAAATAAGGATCAAATTAAAAAAAGAATGAGTATCTTGTGATTCGGGATTATCGCCCCTTTCTATTCGGTGCTTAGAGCGATCGATTTCTACTTATCTCATCGCTGATGCTGCGTCTATAAATCTAACGACCCGTAACTTGATAAGATCTATTAAGTCATTTACAGTCTTAATAAATGTTTTGCAAACGCATTTCTATCTTTATCAGCGCTGTCGGGTTTAAGCCAGACACTTCGTTGAAGGAATCTTATGTAACAAATCACAACAAATACTTTATCATTATCATAAATAATGTTGTTTTCAATTAAACTGTTGTCATTCAAACGTAACACATATTCAATATCTCAACTAAGAATATTAATAGAAAATTGACCGAATACATCGTACGTTTTATGTATGGAATTCCACACACATATATAAATACATGCATTCAATTAAAAACATAATATGATCGAAATTTCTAATGTATATTATAACCCTATTGTTCTCTAAATAGTATAAAACAGAATCGCTATCTGCCTCTGTCTCTATCTCCACTAACTTTTTCTAAACCACTCAATCCCAACGCCCTTAGACATTAGCTGCGTAAGAAATGTTAACCATCGCTTACATAGCCAATGCACCACCAACCTTGGGAACTAAAATCTTATGGACTTTGTACCAAGTACTGCTGTTTTGCGGTAGAATATATGATGAGTGGGTGTTACCTACCCAGATGAGCTTGCACAAAGCTCTACCACAAATTGACAGCACTTTGAATTTGTAAAAAAAGAAGGGATATGATATTATTTGACGCTGTAGATTCTTTTAGTACTATAGCTACTTAAAATACACAGATTCACATGTCATTAATAAAGCCCATTGAAATTGATTTAAAAAAAAAACGCATAAATTATATTCCCCAACGTTCCATATCTCGTTTTTGTTTTGTACAAGATGTGACTCAGATATGATGAACATCTTTTCCTGCTCATAGGGACTTCACCTTTATACAAACTTTCATATAAATATAAGGAGAAGTGTTTCGATATTCACAATAGTCTTGAAGAGTTCAGCTGCGTATCAAATAAAAGGTCATTTTTTCGTTAGAATTATATATGTAGTACATCTACTTAAAATAAATATCTTAAGTCAAATATCAATATACAATAATTGAAAGTTAATACTAAGCGATTTTAATACCTAATTTTTCAATTTCAGATCAAAATGCAATTTCAAATCATCATTGGATTCGCGTTGATGGTGTGCGCTTTCGCACAAATACCTCAAGCTAATGAGGATGGGTAAGGAAAATATCAACAACTATTATTATAATTTGTCAAATCAAAATTTGAAAGATAGTACTTAAATATACATAGAATAGATGTGTAGTAAATATACAGATATAATATTATTAAGTTGCTGCTAAATAATTCTCTTATATCACAGATTTGATTCCGCGAGTTTCGGTTCAGGCTCACGTCTTATATAATACAAGCTGTGCACGCGGCTTCACCCGCGTATAATTAATAAAAATAAAATAAATTATTTTATTACTATAATAACACACACGCGCACACACACAAACACAAACACACGCACACACACGCACACACACAAATACGTAATTATCGATTTGAAATTAATTTTCATAAAATACCGTAGGACTTACCGATCTTATATGTGGCCTAACATTTGTGCCATCACATGTTCTTTGTGTGTACCAATTTTCATCAAGATTGGTCAAGCCGTTCTTGAGTTATAAAAATACATACAGACAGACAGACAGACATTACTTGGTGGTAGAGCTTTGTGCAAGCTCGTCTGGATCGGTACCACTCACTCATCAGATATTCTACCGCAAAAAAGCAGTAGTTGGTATTGTTGTGTTCCGGTTTGAAGGGTGAGTGAGCCAGTGTAATTACAGGCACAAGGGACATAAAATCTTTGTTCCCAAGGTTGGTGGCGCATTGGCGATATAAGCGATGGTTAACATCTCTTACAATGCCAATGTCTATGGGCGTTGGACCACTTACCATCAGGTGGCCCATATGTTCGTCCGCCTGCCTATGCAATAAAAAAACAAAAAAAGATATCACGTCGTATATAAGTTGAATTAGGGCTGAAACATCATTCACATTGATATATGATTTCCCTCCAGATATCCTGAGCATTACAACTTCGCGAAGGCGTCTCGTCATCCACGAGACGTTACTTGGGACAAGAAAGTCGGAGACGGAAAAGTATTTGGTACCCTCGGTAACACGGACGACAGCCTTTTTGTAAGTAAACTTCAGTCCAATTATTAAATATTCGCACAATTACAATCGAGTTTCAATTTATCGTCATTATTGTTTTTATATTTCGTATAGATTGTTTTAAATTTCAAGTCAAATAATAATAATAATTAATTGCTCAAATATTTTTATAATTGTGTGATTTTAAGTACTATAATATATATTGCTTTTTTCTCTATATTCAGTTACCATATTGATATTATTAAGTATGTTATTAAAACTATATACATATAAATAATTAATTTCTTAAATAATTTATATTATTAGTGGTGTTAAAAAATTTTCAATTACCCTAACTTTCAGGGTAAAGCTGGCTACAAGAAAGACATATTTAATGACGACAGGGGTATTTTGAAAGGCGAAGCTTATGGTTCACGTGTTTTGGGTGCGAATGGCGACAACAGCTATCTGGGAGGGAAGTTAGATTGGGCTAACGCTGACAAAAACGCTGAAGCAACTTTGGAACTGACTAAACAAATTGGTGGCAGGACAAATGTAAGTTTCATTCAGAAATCTAATAAATAAACGTGTTATTGGCCTCGACCTCGTAATGGTATTATCATCTATAGTGTAATATATTCACTGATTAAAAATTACAAACTTTTATTAGTATAATTGATTTCATTATAAAATTGAATATAAAATTGAATAATTAATAATTTTAGTCAGTGCATTAAGTCAAATGTTCAAATTCAAAATACTTTATTCAATGTTGGAGCATTACACTTTCTTATTGATAGTCAATCTAGAAACTACCACCGGTTCGGAAAAGAGACGCCCAGCCCTGAGAAGAACCGGCTAAAGAAACTCAGCGGGTTGACTTTTTTTTTTTGTTTTTTTGTTGGTTCCGTTTTAAATCTTGTAAGCATTATTGTTGTTGATCTGTTAGTTTTTCCCTTCAATATAAATTAGGTATATTTATTTTATAAGCTTATTCCTATAAAGAGTTACATTTTCAACTTGAATTATTTTTTATTATAATTTAACAGGCCGCGGCTGCTGCATCGAAAGTCTGGAATTTTGACAAAAACACTCACCTATCTGCTGGTGGAACCGTCTCCCAAGACCTGGGTCGTGGCAAACCTGATGTTGGTCTAGCAGCCAAGTTTGAACACATTTGGTGATGAGAAGATATTTCGATGATGTAATATTTTTCTAGTTGACTAGTCACAACAAAAAATATTGAAAAATAAATAATTCTATACCTTACATTTTGTATTATTGATATTATTTTAAGTTGTATTAACATACTATTTCATAATAATTATTATTATTTTTACTATTAAGTAAATAGTAGTAAGTAATATGTAATTCATTATTGGATAAAATCTAACATCTACTCTAAGCTGATTCCATATCTTAGATGTTAGTTTCTTCCCGTGTAATAAAGTTAGTATATATGTATTTAAGATTAACCGCACAGATAATATAATGACACAACTAAATAAAATTGCAAACGTTTAAAAAAAAAACCGTCAGTTCGAAGAATAACTACGGAAACTAAGGCCTTCGTAATATTTGTTGATATGTTGCATACTTAAAGATATATAACTTAATATATCGCCGTAATCAAAAAGCCAATTATAAGTCCACAACTATAATTGACACACAAAAAGTTTATATGAAATTTGTCCTCAAAAATGTCTAAATAAATTCAGCCATTCATCTTCTAAAGATAACACGCAGTAACCTATTAAGTTTTCTTTTTTAATAACTAATTAGATTAATTAAATTAGAACATTGATCTTTATCAAAAATATATCTATACTAATATTATAAAGAGAAAAGATTTGTTTATTTGTTTGTTTGTTTGTTACGATTTAACTCAAAACATCTTTACCAAGTAACATAGGCTATATAATATTTCCCAAAAAATTAGAGATCCCCTAAAATGGAACAATACAACCCAAGCTATCAAAATGTTGCCTACAAAAGTCATTATTTGGCGTGCGCTGCGAAAACTATTGACGATATATAAAAAAAAATGTTCTATATATGAATAGTACTTATGATTGCTCACAAAAAGACCGCGATAGTATTTGCCTAACTTTTGTAGTTAAGCCACAATAACAGTTTTTGTTTAAATTATTAAGTTCAAATACAGGTGGAATCGAATCGTGGTGATATTGGTATGACGATATTAATCCTGATCCATTTAAATGGTTTGATAATTAAGGTTGATTATGTACGTGTAAATTCCAATTTTAATTATTCACATCGGAATTTCCGTATTGAAGTTATGACGGGTATAAAAATTCTCTAAGTAAGAAACATGTCACGGCTTGAACAAACTCACTTTGTCCCACGTTTATTCTTACGTTTATTAACAAATACTAATTAACGTATTTACATTATATAACAGTTTTTAAATTTTCGCGGACGAAGTCGCGGGCCAAGTTTTTATATATAAAACAACATATTCACATAAACATATAACGTTTAAAAGTTTTTGAAATATTACGAGATATTCAAACAAACGCTTGGTAAAACACGCAGGGCGAATGGTTTATATATATAGCTTATAGTAACAGCCTGTGAATGTCCCTCTTCCCTCTTTTGAGGAGAAGGTTTTGGAGCTTATTCCAGCACGCTGCTCCAATGCGGGTTGGTGGAAGACACAGGTGACAGAATTTCATTTAAATTTGACACACGCAGGTTTCCTCACGATGTTTTCTTTCATCGTCAAGCACGAGATGAATTATAATTACAAATTAAGCACATGTAATTCAGTGGTGCTTGCCCGAAATTGAACCCACGATCATGATTAAGATGCACGCGTTCTTACCACTGGGTCATCTCTACCTGCCATATATCGCTCGGCGATTTTTTTTATTTATTGCATATTATCATTATAATATAATTTGTTGAAATTTGCTATCAAATTTGAATCCCAAGGCAGTATATCGGCTCCTTTTTTTGATACTGCTTCCTAATATGCGAAAGCCGCGGGCGAAAACTAATACATTACAAAGTATTGCCGGTTAGTTCTTACGATAGTCTCTTCGTCTTACTTTTATATAGATCAGAAATGAACTGACATCAAACATTTATTTATAAAATCTATATATTGAGCGATGTTAAATACATTAAGATTTTTTTAAATAATTTTATAATTCTATTTTATAACTTATTAAAATGGAAGTTCAACGGTTACAGTGGTAACAGTTATAGAAACATTATTTGTTAAAATTTTATTAATTTAATTTGGTGTTTATTCTCTAGTGTCATAAAACAAAAACTAAAAATGTAAGATTATTGATACTATCAGCAGTATTTACTCTAGAAAGCAAACATGTCATATGGGAAGCGCTGTCCTAGTTTCCAATGTTAGTGCAGGGAGTGTTTGTATAAATGCTTTAAAATCGCGTAAAATAGAGGCTTGGAAAGAAAAATATTATGAAATAAAATCCTTGTGTATTTGTCGCAATATGCGGAGAACGGTTTGTGGTTTTTTGCTCGTATTTAATATTAAATAGCGACTTTAGTAAATTCATTTGTTTGAAATAATTTAACTGAATATTCCATGGAAAATCTTAACGATATTTTTTGCATTTATATTTCTTTCCAAACCGATGGCAGATATTTTAAAATCAATAAATTATAATGCTTCTGTATTGAATAAAGATTTCGACTTTGACTTTCTATATTATAATTACTTATTTTTTTCTAAATATCATTTGAATAATATTATGTACTCAGACGAGTGTATCCTTTGTTAAAATTATTATCTTAAATTAAATAAATAAATAATCCTCAAAAACTTATTTGTTAATACATAATACTTACCCTTTAGACAAGTCATACACTTAATATAAAAGTATTTTATGTTTTATAAGGCATTCAGTTTAAGTATAAGCTGGGCTGGGTTTCTATATAAAATAAGCGCATTTTGTTTTGCAGTATAATATTAAATCACATTCATCAAAACTGTTATTTCGTTTCACATGTTATAATCGCAATTATGATCAAAACAAAAGACTATCGGCCGAATACTGAAACGCTTCTCAAATATTTGAGTGCAGCACAATTATTTGAGATGCTGTTAACTTAAAATTTCGCATACTCAAACGTAAATTTTGAGCAACGTTTAAATTTGAGAGCGGCTCATAATAAGTAGCTAATGTGTTTAAATGTTTGCACACACTTGATACATATCAGCGTTAAAATTTCTCTCTGATCTTTAATTCTCTGTTCTTGTATTGTCGAATTAAAAGCCACAGATTAAATAAATTAATAATAAAACTCAAATATATCTCATTTTGAATAGTTAACTATAGCAAGTTGGGTATAGAAATATAATTAAGGTTCAAAACACATTTTACTTTTTAATATCATAATTTAATTGTATCATAAATAAAACAAGCTGAATTATTTACTCTATGACAAAACGCACAAAGCCTTGCATCGAGCATACGTAACCTAAATCCATGCATTTTGGGGAAATGGACCCGTACCGGACATGTAACATGCTTCAATCACAGAGTACACTCCAGAGAACTGTATTTACTCTGTATATAAAGTGTGCGAATCCATTAGCTCATGTTAATATTATAATATTACCCGAGATCTCTAGCTTATTTACTCTGTGGTAACTATTTTTAAGCCACAAGTTTTTTTGACATGTCAAACTTTTAGTAGTTTTTATGCAAACAATATAAGGGTTATGCTTTATAATTATACTGTCACTCTCTGTCACTTGAAGATTTAATTTTGTATCTCACTTGTGGAATCTCAAAATACCAACTTTTGAAATAATTTTTTGATGTATCCTTGAAATGCTATTAGTAATGTCCATAATAATAGTCAATGATGGATATTACTTTCAAACATTTCATATTTAGCAATCCAAAGATTATTAAGTACGATTTAGTCGTACGTCCGATGGACACTTTCTATTCTTCCATCCGTAAGCGAAACGAATCGAATCTTTAATATAGCAAGCGCATATGTACTGAGGCGATGTTGCACTGAATGGTAGAAAAAATATTCTATCAAAATATCCCGTATCGTCAGACGCAATGCAAACGTGCACCTCCCGTGCACTGTCGAGTCAACATAATGTATGTGCACTGCATTTGGCGAGCGCCCAAATTTACTACCAGATACTGTACGTCCGCCATGTGTTATAGATATGCTTTCATAATGTCCGATTTTGTGACGTCGAAATAGAAACTGAATATTCGGATATGTCTTTTCTAAGAGCCTATGGCCCATTTACTAGAACACTTACATCTTAAATATTGCGCGTTAAAACCTGGGCAATGTAATAATTCAATTCGTTTTTGGAGGTGAAGGAAAACATCGTGGGAAAACTTGTTGTTGCATGAAATTCTGCCACATAATTATTCATACAGTATTGAAGCTTTCCTCATACAGAGTTTTGTATAGCCGTGGGTCATTTAGTGATCTTTTTTTTCTTACCATTAATCTTTAAACGTGAAGGCGAAAATATCATAGTAACATAATAATCATGGATAAGTAAAATGTGATCAAAAATCTCTTGTAGTTTTACTTGTTATTATTAAAAGGATAGACTTCCATTGATTTCTAACTTACTTCAGTATTGTCAGAAACAGTAAACATTAAACGGGAGAATCCAAATAAACTCGCTGTGACTATAAGATTTACTTAAGGACTATTTAATCCCTTTCTCGTCTCAAAGAGCACGTTAGACGTCGCCACTGGTCTTTGGTATTTTCTTGCTACGACGTATTTTAATATTCGGAGACTACGGGAGAAATACCGTGATGGTACCGTTAAGACGAGAATCTTAACCGATGATTCCAGTTTCAAACTCAGGCAAGCACCACTGAATTTCCATGGGTTTAATTTATGTTTATAGTTCATCTCGTGCTTCATATCGTGAGGAAATTTGCATGTGGCGGATACAATATGCCACAATCTACCAACCCGCATTGGATTCGCGCAGTGGAAGATACATAGTGGTGGACGTTTATAGACTTTATGCCGACTTTAGACAGAATTCGATAACGGCATCCATTTTAAATTGCACAATTGTGAACTCATGTATTTTGCAGACTTTATTTTCCTTTATTTCCATAATCTTTTGGTCGAGTTAGACGTCAAGTCTAACACGACCGAAAATACTTCAGGCGCTTCATGTACTTTTCGAGACACGAGATTATAAGCTCTGCCAATTTCGAGAAGCTGCTGCTGAATATCTTGATAGGAAAACCCAATAACTTTTTAGTGGCTTGACCTGATATTTGAACCCTGGACCTCGACATCTGCGGCCTTAATATAAGCTATATGACTAAATTATCAACCAATGTTTGCATTCCACAATGTGTACTTAGGTGATAATCTTAGAATAATGAGATCATTATGGACCCTTTCGGATAACAATATAAAAGGTGAAGATTTAACTTATGATTAATTGTATTATTTTATAAGATTACTAGCAAATTGTTTTAATAAACACATCTCTATTATTTATTTAATAAATAGCAATTACAATTATTTAAAAGTTTATTTTTATAATAGCATTAAATAACTAATAATTATTTTACTTTTTTATTTAATTTACGATTGAATTGTTTTACATAACTTGTTTATTGACATTACATAAGGACTTGTAGATTATTTTTTAATAAAGTGGTCGGTATTACTTCTCCTTCTGTTTTGTGATTGTTTGTGTTTTGTGTACAATTATATTAAGTTATAAATGTCTCTACTACGTCCTACAATGGTAAACTAAATAATATTAAAGAATTAAATATTTCTAAAAAATAAAGAACTACCGTTAATCACACCACATTACTTGTACATGTAGTACATTCACTCGGTGGTAGGGCTTTGTGCAAGCTCGTCTGGGTAGGTACCACTCACTCATCAGATATTTTACCATAAAACAGCAATACTTTTTACTGTTGTATTTCGGTTTGAAGTGTAATTACAGGCACAAGGGACATAACATCTTAGTTCCCAAGGTTGGTGGCGCATTGGCGATGTAAGCGATGGTTAACATCTCTTACAATGCTGATGTCTATGGACGTCTGTGACCACTTACCATCAGGTGGCCCATAGGCTCGTCCGCGTTCCTTTGTAATAAAAAAAGCGTAAAGTATAAACATACATAATATACATAAAAAGGTTGCTAATAAATTAATACCATTTTGTTTTTGGTATTCATTTTAATATATGAACTGCTGTGAGTTCACTGTTCCCTTTCAGAATCGGCTAGTTTGATTAACTAGAAAGAAATGTTGTTAAAATCCAGTTTCTTTCAATAAATATTTTAGTATCTAATAAATTAGATCGCAGTCGTAATATTTGACTACGTGAGATTGATTTATCATTAGCATAAATGATTCATCGAGACAAACAATCTGATTCGTGATCAAACATTGATTAATTTAAACGCATCGATTGTGTTCCATTCAATTGAGGTATTGATTCACGAACAGAACTTCTCTACATTTATGCGATCCTGGTACATTTTTTGGACAAATACTATTTCAATTGTATTTATAGAAACTGTTGTGTGTGTGTTTGTTACTTAACGTCGTCTAGCGGATTATTACGAAGTTCTCTTTTCGGTTAAGTCTATGCTGAAAAAGTATTTAACGATAACAAATATAATTAGAACGGAGCCAAACATATTCGCCCAGATTTAAATATTTAGAAATAAGTTATTCAATTATATTACAAAGTGCATGATTCTTTACTAATTTCAATATTATGATTATGATTTCTCTAATTTTTTTTACATTAATTTATAAATAAATTTTAACAAAACAAAATTAGATATAATATAATTATTTTATAAATTAATTTGTAAATGCTTTGTATGTATGTTGTAAGTGTGCTTTTATAATTAAATAAATAATATTATAATATAATATTATACAGAGCAGGTCTGCAGAGATTTGCTAATAATTTATAATCTGTGGTTAGTCTATTTGTAGCTCCACTTATTCTTTGAACACTACAAACAATCAATTATCTAATATGATGATAAACTTAGATATATACTTCAAACTGAATTAATTTATATTTATAGTGTGATGATTAATCTTTGCGGTAAAACTTGAATGAATAAATAACATAATTTTTCATTAAACAACAGAAAATGTGCCTTTGAGTTTTTTAATTAAAGGTTTATATGTGTCACTAAAGTGTCTGTTATTGTCAAGCCCTTAATATATCACTAGGTAGTAAGTTTGGTGCAAACCCGTTTGGGTGATACTACCCACTCGTCTGATTCATTCCGCTTTGAAGCTGAGTGACCCAGCGAACTACAGACACAAGGGCCGTAACATCTTAGTTCCCAAAAGTTGGTAGTGCCTTGGCATTTTAAAAAATGGTAATATATCTTACAGCGCCAATGTCTTTGGACGGTGGTGACCACTTACCATCAGGCCTATTTGCCCGGCCTACTTATTTCATAAATAAATACATAGCACTGTTAATGTGCGAAATGTTATCTTACTTCATTCTCCATGTTTATTTATAGAAGTGACCACGTTCTATAAATGGCCATGTTATTCATGTAAGGGGAATACTCTATCTAATAAAAGATATAAAAATGTAATTCAGTCCAATTAAAATGATATTAAGCCGCTATTACAAATTATTTACATATTTCGAGTTTAGCAAAGCCTTACTTATTAAAAACGTTGCTTAGACTGTTTACTTAAACATTAACGGCCTTATTTATAAACGTTGCTTAGTTACTGGTTAGCTAAACACTGATTTGTCTCTTTCTGTCATTATTGATTTGACATACGAAAGAAGAAGGCAAAATGTTGTTTAACTAATCACCAGTTAAATAATGTTTATGAATAAGGCGGTTATTCTTTTCTATCATTATTGATTTGACAGTTGAGAGAAAGAGACAGCATTGTTTAACTAATAACTCGCAAAACAACGCGTATAAGATACGTTAACATTATATTTTAATAGCCAAATTTATTTTCCTGTTACTCAAAATATTGTACCTACGGCTTGTTATCAGTGACGTCATGATTTGTCATTAACCTTGGCAATTAATGTGATATCTATATTGTTATTTTCAGCGAAGTTTTTTTGTTTAAAGTTATATCGCTTAGCATACATTACAATACTTTTTTATGGTATCTTATGGAAAACTTTACACCAAAGTAAATAAACAAAATCTGTTTAATCGTCAATAGCTTACGGGAAGCAATGTAAAAGTCGCAGGTTCGATCCTAATCTCTTGTGTTAATAAGAATCTTAGTTTTCTTAAAACGGGAATTGCAAATGTACTTTATGCAAAAAAGCTAAAGTAAATAACAATAACATATTTATGTGTTGTCTATTTGAGTATTCAATTTTTATGGTGAGAATAACAAACAATTAAGTTTCAACCTAATCGAATGAACTATATTTGAACATACATATATAATACGAACAAAATCATGAATTATTTTTTATATATGTGTACGTACGAACGATAAAAACACGGTTTAATTGTTGTGATCGGTTTAATTAAAAGTGACGAGCCGGTAGGCGTGGTTTGTAAGATAGCTGCCTTTCACGCCGCAGGTCGTGGATTCGATTCCCACCCAGGACAGACATTTCTGTGCATGAACATGTCTGTTTGTCCTGAGTCTGGGTGTAATTATCTATATATGTATTTATGTATATGTAAGTATATATATCAGTTGTCTGGTTCTCATAGTACAAGATCTGCTTAGCTTGGGATCAGATGGCCTTGTCTGAATAATGTCCCAGGATATTATAATTATTATTATTAATTAACGGATTTTCCTACGTTGCCACCAATGGACGGGGTGATGCATTAGAAAGGTTTAGTCTTTTTGTTTTTTTTTTTTAATTTAATCTTTCACAATTTACAAAAAAGAAAAATTACAATTTATCATTCATTATAGCATTACAAAAAGCCACTGAGGTTTGTCTTGCATGCTACTACCTATTATAATATAAATTATTGAAAGGCTATATAACAAAATTAAGCTAATAATGCTAGGAAGGAACTACGCAGGTACATTTTAATATTTTATTTCATTACTATCATTTATAAAGTAAGTTTTCAACTTTTGTTTTATATTTTTATTAGAAATAGAATTTTTTAAGTGCGAGGGTAGATTATTTATTAACCGCGGTACTAAGTGCCGATTGGTTCTCTTTCCGTAGCTGTTATTAGCTTTTACCTGTGTGCGTAACTGGTTTTTTGTTATCGCACGCGTACGTATATTCTACTTTGATATTATATTACGGATTAAAGTATTCTTCTTTTAATAATGTTAAGCTAAGCAATTGGTGAATCGGCAATTTTTTACAATGTTTAAACAGGTTTATATCATTTTTTTTGTACATATTTTTAATATTTGACACAATAGTTTTAAGGATTTTTAATTGAAGTTTATATAATTTATTCAAATAAATATTAGATGTTCGACCGTAACTACTCAGGCCATATTGTATATATGATTCTACAAATGAGTTGTACAACATAAGTCTAATATGGAATTCGAGATTTTTTAATATTTATAATTGCTAAAAATGGAGGCAGCTTATTGCAAACATATTCAATATGCTGACTCTAGTTCAACTTATTGTCTACAATTAGACCAAGATACGTGTGCGTTTTGACATTCTCTATAGAAGGGCATTTACATCCTGTCGTAAGAGTATCATGTAGACATCTGTGTTCGTGAGCAGTTATATTTGGAATAGGCTGCTGGGGTATGTGAGGTGACTTAATATGAATTAGTTTTGTTTTATCGGGATTGAGTACCAGTCCAGCATCATGACACCATTTAGAAAGGACATTGAAATCTTCCTGAAGTAATTTATGTATATTTTGAACATCTTTTCCTGCTATCAAAAGACACGTATCATCGGCAAATTGGTAGCATGAGCAATTTATTATACAATTACTCACGTCGTTGACATAAGTTAAGAAAAATAGAGGCCCTAGGACAGATCCTTGGGACGTTCCTGCTCTAGCCATAACAGTATCACTAAAGGTATCATCTATTTTGACAACATAAGTCCGATTAGTAAGATAGTTAATGCACCATGTTAACAGGGGCCCTCTTATACCACATGTATCTAGTTTCTTTATCAGACGTTTGTGATTAAGAGTGTCGAATGCGCGAGAAAAGTCAATAAAAAGAGCTAGCACCTGTTTTTTATTATTTATATGTCCATAAATTTCATCTGTAAATTTTGATAAAAGTTTAGTTGTACTCTTGCCTTCCTGAAAACCGTATTGATTTCCATTTAGAAATTCATTATCTTTATAATATTTATATATTTTATCACTTATAAATTTTTCTACAACTTTATCTAGATTAGAAAGCAAGGTGATGGGACGGTAATTATTAAAGTCATTACGTGAACCTTTTTTAAAAATGGGTCTGACACATTCTTTTTTAAGATCATCTGGGTAAATTCCTGTCATAACACTTGTATCAATAAGGTTTGCGATAGCTACAGATATATCATTACATAATTTTGTATGCGATAATTTTAAGTTGTCAATACCGGGATACTTGTTAGAATTTAGATTTTTTATAATTTTACCGATTTGTTCACCTGTCGCTTTGTAAACTTTCATACTTACGTTAGAGGGCCTAATATAGCTTTTATCATCTATAATTTCAATATTGCATTTTGGAATAATTTTTTGTACAGCTCTATTAAAACCAAGTGCCAAATTATCGGCTATTAGTTTTTTTGAATGACCTTCAAATGCCTTAAGAATGACCTGATCGATAGATAATGACGTTCGTCCTAATATTTCATTAATTATTTGATAGATTCTCCTGTAGTTGTTAAAATTGTTTTTAATTTTATTTAAGTAATAATTGTTTCTTTTGTATTCTATTGTTTTATTTATTTTGTTACGGGTTTTATTGTATTCAATGCTGAGCTTTGCGTTATATGGATCTTTCTTCCATATGTGAAACAATTGGTCACGTTTATCGCACATTCTTATAATATTATCGTTCATCCAGGGGACGCGAAATTTTTGTTGTTGTAGTTATATAAAGGTTTTGTCATAATTAGCGGAAATATGACAATAAATGTTAAAAATTTCGGAAAATCAACACCAATGCAAAATCGTACAAGTCTTACGCAATACGTTATTTCAAACACAAGCAATTTAAATTTTAGATACACATTATGAAGAGAAAACACTTTATAACGCATGACATAGCCTAATGAAAGCCTTTATCATAAACGTTCGCCATTAGAGCTTATTTCACAGGCAAAATATTAAAACTGAATAACTCTCATAAAGTAGACTTTGGTTAAGGGTCGTTTTCATTGTGCCGGTTTTTTGATAATATATAAACTATATTCACGGTATCAATAAATAGTAAAATCTTTATTTTTATTTCTCTATAGAGAATATATATAGATGCGAAAGTAACTCTGTATGTCAGTTACACTTTCAAGGCTAAGCCACTAAGCCGATTTTGATAAAATTTGATATGAAACAAACTTGAAGCCCAAGGACGGAAATAGATTTTTTATAACTTATACTCGCCTCTCTCACCCTCAAACGCGGACAAAGCTGCGGGCGAATACTAGTAAGATCCTTATATGCATAGACAAGTTTTTTTTTAATATAACGAGCGTGTGCATTTCTTTTATCACAGCATGTTAAAACTATAAATATATAGTAACTATCATTGCTCATATGAATGTAGCACAGTTACTCGAGGAGCTTCATTGATCAAATTCGCTCCTCCCAGCTTCAGTAAACGCTTCTATCACAGATCAATCCCTCTTTCGTATTGCCACAATAGATTAATAAATTATATATTTTTAAATTTAATTGAACGACAAAAATGTCGCATTAAGGGGAATCCCCGTTAAGCAATTTCAATTTCCCGGCGCACGACGGCCTCTTCGGATACATTAAGCACTTAACTATCACTGTCTGCTTACTCTTGGCCCGTTTTATAAAATAAAATCCGTTGAGATTTCTCTGTATCTCGTGTTTTTTTTTTTCGAGCTGTTTAATCAGTCTGAGTATATTTAATCGTATTAAAAATATATATTGAAAAATAATGTCATAGAGCCGAGATGCCGCGCTTAAATTCGGGCATGCACTACTGAATTTTCATGTGCTTAATTTGTGTCATCTTAATTCCGAAGGTTAATTCCTAAGGTTGGTGGCAAGTTACGGTGTAAGGAATGGTGGTAACCACTTATAAACAGGTGGCCTTCTTGTTCACCACATAGCTTCAATTATTTATTTCATATTTAAAATTTATCTATAAAAATGTATGTCCCAAATCTAGTATCAATTCATTAATAAATTCTATATTGTACGAGAGAGATAAAAACCACTATTCGTGGCGTCGTATTATAACTTTATTGTTAGAAAAAGAAGAAGATACGCCATTGTTTAATTAATTACTCAATAACAATTATAGTTAGCGTCCATATATACAGTAACTATTATAATCAGCGTCTTAGCCTATACCATAAATATATTAAACAATGGCTCTACTTTCGGCATTTCGTGGCATTATCAGGTCAGATGCAAAAGTTTCGAGCTAAGATTGACCTTGGGGTAAAAACGAAACTGGTTACCAACTAATCTATCACCTTGTGACGTCATGGGTACACAGTTACGAGTTCAATGGCACAGCGATTGAAATGAGTTTCTATAAAACTGGAAATAGTTTTTTTTACTGTTTCTAGTTGAGTAATATTCAAGATTCAATAACTAAAAAAAAACTTAAAATAATTAATACAAGAAAAGATATACATATTTATGAATGTTAAGATAAAACGTTAAGAGTAATAACTTATTTTGTAATATTTGATATTACAAAATAATGTGAGGCAACAACTTGGGTACCACTCACAGCTTGAAGTTGATGATAATACCAACGACAAAACGATGGTATTTAATGTGCCAAATGATCTAATTTTTTTTTTATATAATGTGTAATTACCAAAAATATAATTCATTCGATATATCCACACAGTAAGAATAGTGTAACTCATTGGTAAAAGGCATACATTACATCTTAGTTCTAAGGTTTGGTGGGGCATTGACGATGTGAGGATTGTTTAAATTTCTTTCAGCGTCAATGTCTATGGGCCATGGTGACTATTTACCATCAGGTGGCCAATCTGTCCGTCCATGTTCCAAAGGACAGGCATTATTTCACAGGAGAGCAAAAGCAGTCTCTTTGCGTCCAGTAGATAACCGTCTAGACAAGACAGTTGTAACAGAATGAGAATTCAATTTAAAAAAAACTATTCAAATTCAATTTAAATAAGAAGTCGTACTTATAAAGTAATAATAAATACATAATTATGTTACATGTCCTACGTAACTAAAGTAATACTGGTCAGTCTAGAAACTTTCAGAAACTCCAAATCTTCTCCTCAAAGGGAGAGGAGCTCCCAGAAGATTTGGAGTTTATTGCACCATGCTGCTCTAACGCGGGTTGGCGGAATACACATGTGGCAGAATTTCAGTACAATTAGACAAGTCTAGCACGAGATGAATTATTAACAAAAATATGGCTGAAAACAAAATAAAGTAAATATATATAACTTCAACATTAAAAAGGAATAAACAGCGTTTCGTTAAAATAAAATTGTCGTCAAACTCTCCGTCACCCATTAAACTTGAAGCCCTCCAGCGCTATCATTATCCCAAATTCGCCACACAAATGAACGATACTAAAATGTTTAATTTTTATACAAAAAACAATAAGTTAAGAAACTTATGAACCGAATATTTATTTTTTGAATAAACATAATTGAAAATTCATCTTCATCATCATATCAGCCGGAAGACGTCCACTACTGGACAGAGGCCCAAGGATTTCCATATTATTATTATATATTCCATCAAACGGCTTCCCGCAACTCTTATTATGGCCTCGGTCCACCTTGACTGCGGGGGCCTGCCCATTAAAATGTATTTAACGCTGTTACTGTAACAGGGTTATCGTTGTTAACACGAGATCGATTATAAAAATAAAGTAAGGACGTTTTCACTTAAAACTTGAAACCAGATAAACTCGGTAAGGTCCAATAAATACTCCATAACATGTACCGTCACCAAAAATAATTATTCAAAAAGCTCTAACGAAGCATAAAAGGAATCTAAATAAAAAAATGAAAAATGAAAGTTAAAAAAAAAGCGAATTCAAGATATATCCCACTTGTTTTTCTACCGTACTATAACATTTATGTAAGTAAGATTCGTTTTATTATTGTTCTTACTGAAATTTATTGGCGTTAAAGTTGGGTTAATTACTATAGTAAAAAGTATCGTAAACACAAGTAAAACAAAATTATACTCCAATCTTTGTTTAATTAAAGTCACATAATACTTAATTTACGAGTAACTCTAAAATGGCAAAATTACAAAATCATGACGGAAAAGATGTAACAACATATAAAATGATTTCATGCCAGATACTTATTAATAAAATCTCTTGATATAAAACGAATTAAATAGTACAGCACAATTTCTTTGGTGATTAATATAAGAATCAATAGGTAAGGAGTGCTTCAAGGCTTAAAAATATTTAGAGTAAGTCAGTCCAAAAGTTGGTTGCCAAGATCTATTCGGAATGTATGGTGATATAGATTTAGTGGCACCAGCGTTGAAATCCAAAGTAGAAGTGGGGTTTTTGAATAAGTTGACGTTAGCCATCGCTGAATAGTCTGTGCGTTTTAAGAGATCGGTGTGTGCTGCGCTTAGTGATGCACCAAACTTATTGCTGAAATAATAGGAAAAGTCGTTATTTTGTATCCACATATTAAACAATGAAACTGATCAAATAAATCAATTGTGATTACTGCCATATAAATACTTTATGAGTATATCGTAATTCCACCTTTGAGTACTAGATGGCGCTATATAATAATTGTAATATTTCTACATCGCGATAGCAAGATTCCCTATATGTTTAATATAGGTTAAGGAACATTTTGAATTTAGCATGGCAAATAGTGGCATCTAAGTGTTTTATTTTATAACAAGAGTGTATCAAAGTAAAGTACATCTTTAGGATCTAGTGAACAAGGTCTTCAAATCCTAAATTTTAGTATGAATAAAATTATTATATTAAATAACATTCTCTTTGTTCAAGTAATAAAATTATATGTTAAGTCGATACAGATCATATTGGTTTCAAGCTTACTTGTAGGTGTAATCGACGCCACCTCCAACAGTGTTGAAGTTCGGTATAACAGGATTCTTCGGTAAGTTTCTTGTGGCGAATGCATTGGCGGTTAAGTCGTTGTGATCGTTGTGTAAGAGATTAACCTTTCCTGCTGCCGTTAGCTGGTTTCCGAAGTCGGGAATATGTTTGCCAGTAAGACTTAAGCCATGACCGTTACTAGAAATAAACAAAACATTGACATTGAAGCATAAATAATAGTAATTAGTTATTATCGAAAATTTAACAAAATTAAATGATGTTATTTTCAAGGGAGATTAGTAACAGCGCAGGACATATTATATAGAACACATATGAACTATAATGTATGCCCAAACACATGAGTACTGTCAATTTCCATACACCGGGTTGTTATTAAGAATTTATCGATGAAAAATTCAAAATATTTCTAATGACCCAACCCGAAGTTTGAACCTAGCACCTCGGGAATAGCAGAATATTAAGCTAGCCACGAATCAACGAGGTAGTCAGTAAAATAACATATTAAAAATGTAACTTACACATTGTCTAAGGCCACACCACCAGATGCAGCACCAAAGCTTCCACCAGGCTTGACACCTTGTAGACCACCGACCGCACTCAAAACATTTTGGTCGTTACCAGCTATGGGTAGCTTGCCCATGATATTGGCAGTGCCATCAGGATTGGTGTTCATGACACCATGTACTTGACGACGTACCCTCGAATTCACGTACAATGGACGTGCAGATTCAAATTCATGTACCGAATACAAATCTTCCAAATCATCTTCGATTAAGTCTGTATTGTCTTCTATGTAGCTTGCAGGTCTGTACGGCAACGACAAATGACGGCAGCTGACTCCAACGAGAAGTACGCTGAGTAAAAAGGTTTTCGCAAACATTTTGCTTATTTTGTAATGTTACTACTAACGTTACAGCGCTTGAAGTAAGAATGATAATAGCGGTATCAAACACACGTTATATATTAAAAGGAATGCGTTCAGTGAATCCCCGGGAACCAAAGAATATATAGCTACTAGATATGCAGACTATGACGAATAAATCTTTTATCTCTTATTTGTTTTGCATATATATTAATAACAATTGTAATGTCGTTTTTCCTTTAAGATATTAAATGAATCGTACAATAAGTTTTATAATGGGAATTATTTTTTATATTTTTGTTCGTTTTTTTTTTTGTAAAATATCTTTGTAATTAATTAAACTTGGTGGTAGGGCCTTTTGCAAGCTCGTCTTGGTAGGTACCACCCACTCATCAGATATTCTACTGGCAAATAGCCACAACAATACTTATCATATTGTTGTGTTTCTGTTTGAAGGCTGAGTGATCCAATGTAACCACAGGCACATGGGACATTACATTAGATCTCAAGATTGGGTGGTGTTAACAATTAACAGGTGACCATTTGCCATCCACCTTCCTATATTATAAAAAATAACACTGACATGAACCTATTGCTTGCGACTCCCACTCCTACTGCTACTTATATGGATCTATATATTCAATAAAATAAGAATAATGAAATCGATTAATAATATTCGGCGAAGGTATCGAGTACAAGTGACAAATCTACTAGAATTCTGCACTTATTTCACTTTTAGGCTATGTTAAAATCTTTTCCAGCAAACTTCAGATCTCTTAATTCTTGGGTAAGAAGACTTCCCCGACTATCAATGATATCACATTTGACCCCACAGAGTTCATTAATATGCGAGTGAATCCCTTTTATCGAAATGATTCAGTTTGTTTACATGCGCACGCGCAAATGTAATATAATTAAGCGTTGACCTTGATAGGAAATGACTTAACCAATTAATCTTCTAAAGTAGCTTCAAAAATTTTGTAATAAATTGTTTTGTATTTAGTTATTTACCATTATTATATATTAGACATATTTTTAAATTTATTCGTGTAGCAAATGACATACTTATTTTGGTATCTGAAAATTCAGGCATCTGTACACAACGAAGTAACAGTTTATTTAGAAGTATAAGTAAACGAAGAACACTTGAAAAATAAAAACACTTGAAAATCGGATTCGGACATTCGGCAAATAATTTGTATGGAGGGCGGCCTATATTCAGACCTCTGTTTATAAAATGTCAAATAAAACATTGAGTTTAAGTTAAGAAAAACTATTTTTAAGTTCAGTTTGTGTTTGATATGAATTTAAATCTGTATTATGTTTGAAAATTTGTGTGTGTGTGTAAAATTGTAACTATCAATAATTTTTAAATATGTATGTTATCGTTTATAATATAATAGCTTTTTTTTAATAGTATTCATAATTTCGTAAAGAGATAAATTTATATTATACTAGCTGTGCCCCGCGGCTTCCGCGGCGGTATACGCGGGTGTATAATTTATAAAAATATAATAAATTATTTTATTATTATAATAACACACACGCGCACACACACATACACACACACATATGGCTACCGGTAAAGAAATACGTAATTAACGATTTGAAATTAATTTTCATAAGATACCGTAGGGTACACCGATCTTATATATTTTGCCTTACATTTGCGCCATCACATGTTCTTTGTGTGTACCAATTTTCATCAAGATTGGTCAAGCCGTTCATGAGTTATAAGAAGACAGGCAGAGAGACAAAATGACTCTACTCGGTGGTAGAGCTTTGTGCAAGCTCGCCTGGGTAGGTACCACCCACTCATCAGATATTCTACCGCAAAACAGCTGTACTTGGTATTGTTGTGTACCGGTTTGAAGGGTGATTGAGCCAGTGTAACTACATGCACAAGGGACATAACATCTTAGTTCCCAAGGTTGGTGGCGCATTGACGATGTTAGCGATGGTTAACATTTCTTACAATACCAATGTCTATGGGCGTAGGTGAACACTTACCATCAGATGGCCACTTACGAGCATACGCTCGTCCGCCTATCCATTCAATAAAAAAAAACCATGAAAAGCCTAATTAATTAAAGTACTCAAATAAATTACAATCTTGTATCTACAATTATAGTTATTACACTCACAAATCTAGTATGCTAGCCTAAAGTTAAACCGTCCATGATGTTCGCCTAGTTATCTAGTAATTAGTTTAACGATAAAATTAATCGACTGTTTACGTGATTGCTACCGAACAATATGCGTATCTCTAGCTTATATTACTTACTTAAATCGTGTCTGATCAATATAATATTTTTAATATTAATACCAGAACTATAACACAACATCGAACCAAAAAAAAAAAGATTGTTAATAACTCAATGAAGTCTAATTATGAACTGACATGGCCCAATGAGTAGACAACAGATGAATCCTTTTCGAAAATTGCGCGTTGTATTCCTAACAAGCACTTACTTAAATAATAATAATAATTAATAACTTTATTGCAAACTCACAAGGAAAAAAACAACAAAACAAATCAGATATAAATAAAAAGAAAAATAAAAGCTAAGGAAGGACGATGCATGCAAGGGGCGGTCTTATCACTCAAGTAGTGATCTCTTCCAGACAGATGCTAGCGGGACATAAGGGGCGAGTGCATTATATATATATATAAATATACATATATACGTTTATATAAAATACAATATATTAATACATGTATAAATAAAATAAACGTATAAAAAACTTATTATATTTATAATTCGTGTTGTGCTCGGCTGTGAAGAAAATGTCGTAACAAAATGAATCAATCAAATCAATACCAAACTGTATCGAAGCAGCACCGTGGAATGAGAGTTCTAAACCTTCTTGTCTAGCATATAGAGGTCTGTTAATTTTCTTTGTTCAGCATAAAGCATTTGGAAATATGAATGCACATACGTCCATAAAGACATTAAAAGTTCCATGCCAAATTACATTTGAAATTAGAACAAATTAACATCAAATGGTGTATTCAAAACAATGTTACGTCTGCAACTTGACTCGTTATAATTCCATTAATCGTTTTGAATACATCATATAACGTTCGAAAAGTTAAAACGACATTAGGAGCATTCCATTTCAATGTGTTTTGTTTATTTAAAGGTAGGTAGACCGACAAATGGAACACCTGATAAATAAATAAATGTCACCTCTACCCATAGGCATTGGCGTTGTTAGAGATCATTATATGGCCAATGCGCTACCAATCTTGGGAACCAATCCCTTGTGAAAGTTGAACAAAAATCTCAACTTATTCTTAATTCAAAATAAAAAGTCAAAAGATTCGATTGTTGTAATTGCACTATCAAATATTTTTTATAAAAAGGGCAAGATCGACATTAATAGTCTTATCGCGATCTTTAACATAATATCCATCTTGTATATTTCAAGACAAGCTTGACAGAAACTCGATAAATTACTTTCCAATATAAATTCGATGTCCCTTACTTCTTTCACGATTGTGAAGCTACAATATATATTATTCTCGATCTTAACAACTAATTAACACACGTACAAAATATGTTAATAAATGCTTAAAAAATTGTGTCATGTTCCATAAAATAATTATTAAGATTGACCTACGTAGCATATTTATTAAAAAATAATTGACTGCCTCGTTAGTCTAGTGGCTAGATGTAGGGCCGCAGACCCGGACGTCCTGGTTTCAATTCCCAGGTCGGGCCAATAAATTTCACTCGCTCACTCACCATTTCTATAGAAACACAACAATACTAAGTATATAGAAGGACTTACGCTAAGCCATAGCAACAAGTGCAATAGTAAAATAATGTAATAAATACCATATTTTATATTAATAAACGAAATAAAAAGAAACATTTTAAAGAGTTAATATAAATTATATTAGAAATAGTCCGTCGATACAATAAAAGGAAAATAGTAAGGGCGCATTGCTTCGCCGGCACAGTTTTTATATCTACGCGACCCGGATTGAAAGAATTTAATCTGAAAATTGCTTGCTTAGCGATTTCTATCGTTCGTAAAACAAAACGATATAACGTACTTCGTTATTTGATAATTTTTCCGTTCTATTCTAAGATGGGTTTTGGATCAATCTGCACTATAAATTTTTAGTGCTTCCTATTAAATAGATCTAGATCAATAGTTTCTATTGGTTTTATGGCTTTGTTTATATTGGTCGGTAAGATTGTTTTTTTGGTTGCTGCGTGGGTTTTCTTAATATTCCAGGTTAAAACATGTTGACACACATACCACAGCATTGAGATGGATTATAAATAGAATTCAATTTTTTTTTTAATGGAAGAGAAGGCAAACGTGCAGCAGGCACACCTGATGGAAAGTGACTACCACCGCCCATGGACACCTGCAACATCCGAGAGCTTGCAGGTGCGTTGCCGGCTTTTAAGGAAAGAGTGCGCTCTTTTCTTGAAAATTCTTATATAATATTGGTTCGAAAAAATCGTCGGTGAAAGTTGGTGCCACAGAGTGGTTGTGCGAGGCAGAAAATGCCCTAACAATCGCGCTTTTGTGGATTTCCAGACATCGAGTTGGTGAGAATGGAGTTTCGAATTCTGGTAAAATTCAGCGGCCGGGACTAATCCAAACAACTCCTCAGAATCCTCCCCGTGATACATGCGATAGAGTGACCCAACATCTCTACGCAAACAAAAAATATCAAGCCGGTCGGTAAGATCCTGATCGTCGACAATTCGAACTGATCTACGTTGAATGCGGTCAAAGGGAATAACCTGATACTGAGGCTCGCCCAGAGACGAGAGCAGTACTTGTTGAGCACACCAAGCTTTTTTGAGGCCAATTTGGCATTATCTTCCAATTGACCGCGGAACCGAATAACGTTCGAAATCTCGACGCCAAGTAACCCGATACTGGCTGTGGCAGCGAATTCCTCCTATCATATACCTTCATAAAAGGAGACATTAGCGGAATACACGCAAACTTGAGTCTTATTAGGGTTGAATTGGACCAAATTTAACTTTAGTTAATAGAGTCTCGACTTCAGACACAAGATTATTCCGACAGCCTTCAACGTGTTCCCGAGAAATATTAGCGCGGCTTCTGTAAAGGGCGTCTACAGTGCTGTCATCCGCATAGTAGTGAATGTTGATGATTTGCAACATGTCATTGGTATGCAGAAGAAACAGAGTAAGTGATAGAACGCAGCCTTGCGGAATACAAGAATTGACGAATTTTAAGTCAGAGCATGCACCGTCGACAACGATCTTGATGCTCCGATCTGCCAAAGAGCTGGCGATCTATTTGCATAATTTCCCGAGAAGCCCGTAAGAGGGAAGCTTCGAAAGAAGCGCTTTATGCCATACCCGATCGAAGGCTTTCGCTATGTCCAGACTGACTGCTAGCCCCCTTGGACTGGACTTCTTCAGCCCATCTGTAAGTCAGATAAACTAAAATATCACTGGCTGAGCGACCCCGACGAAAAGTGTTTAACTTGCCCGGGTTTCAAATCACAATCTAAGATAAGTTAAGAACTACTGGGCTATCTCGACTCATAGTCAAACCTTTAAAATTACATAGGCATTAATAAAATGTCTCCAATAACTAATATACATTTTTTAACTGTTTGCTGTATGTTGAATGTGTATGTTATGAACGATTTGTTTAATTAAACCGGCTCAATAACCAATCGTTATTGTACATAAGGCACTTATCGATTTTCAGTTATGATAAATGTGATTAACGGAAGTTAAAGTCGTTACTACATGCAAATTCGAAATTTACGAAACGTTTTTATAGGTACTCTTTTAAATTACTCCTCATAGGCAATACCATAATTAAGCAAAAGAATTATTTTCTTGAATATAGTAAGCGAACATTATTGGCTTAGAAATATAAAGTTACCACTTAATACAAAAATCCCATCACAAGGCAGGATTGATTGGGAGTGGAGTGGATTAACAGCTAAGCGAGTCTGTATTGGAATTCGAAGAGAATATCGAGTTTCGTAAGTTAAATTGTAATTTTGGAAGCAAAACCATAGAGCTTTGTATTCATTCAGTATTTGACGTCAATGAGGATCTTTATTATAATATAGGAAAGCACATAGGTAAATGGGCTACCTTATGTCAGTTAGTAGTTACCAACGCCCATAGACACTAGCGGAGTAAGAAATATTAAACCTGAGTACGTACCAACCTTGAGTACTATAAACTGCTATGTCCCTTCCGCCTGTCATTAAACTGGCACTCACCGCTTTTTTATAGCATAGGTAGGCGGACTAGCATATGGGCCATCTGATGGTAAGTGGTCACCAACGCCCATAGACATTGGCATTGTAAGATATGTTAATCATCGCTTACGTCGCCAATGCGCCACCTTGGGAACTAAGATGTTATGTCCCTTGTGCCTGTAATTACACTGGCTTGCTCACCCTTCAAATCGGAACAAAACAATACCAAGAACTGCTGTTTTGTGGTAGAATGTCTGATGAGTATCCAGACGGGCTTGTACTAGGCCTTGCGATCCAAAACATTGGTACATCACTTGCTGGAACCTACGTCTTCGTCCGCATGACGTACTCCTTTTACATTTTTCATTGTCATCCGAATTCAATAAAACAATACTTAATATAATACTTGTGGAATCCGAAAGAAAATCATTTAAGTCGATTATCTATGTACACAAAACCCAGAGACAGGTAAAATTAAAAAAAATTTATGTGTTTTGTTACTTTTTTTATCGAGCACATTCATTTTATGATAATTTTTTTCAATGTTTATTATATTACTTATCTATACTAATATATAAAGCTGAAGAGTTGTTTGTTTGATCCGGCTAATCTCAGGAACTACTGGTTCGAATTTAAAAATTATATTTTTGTTGTATAGTCCTTTTATCGAGGAAGGTACTAGGCTGATTTTTATTCATTATATTTTTTATTAATTATACGTGGGTGAAACCGTGGGCACAGCTAGTGCATATTTTTTTTCGCTTGATAAACGCCTTTACTCGCATCCCCCACATGAAGTGGGGCGGTATGTGGGGCTTACCGGCTCTGAAAGCGCCGGAATACCCACTAAAAAACCAGCGGTATTCTCTCCGTCTGGTCGGGGGGCGCCACGGGATCGCTTGCGCATACTACCGAGACGCCCCGACGGTCAGCCCGCCTCTGTGGTCGTCCATTTCTAGGGGGGTTCCCAGATACGGGGAACCCACCTAGCCCAAGCGGCGGCTTTTACGGCGGGGGGAGAAGATGATCATACCGCCGACACCTTCTCCCCGGTCTTCTTCGGAGGATCGAATTAGCGGAGGAACTTTCCTCACGCTGCCGCTCCGCAGCCTTCTTCTGCAACATGATATTTTCGCAGAAACGAGACCATTTCCAACCAGCACCTCTCGCTGTCGAGCATAGTAGCGTTAATCACTCTCGACAGCGAGAGATCTCCACCGATTATTGCCGCCAGGGTATGCCTCTGAGGCCTCCACGCAGCACACTCCGTTAGGGTATGGTGCGCCGTGTCCGGTGGCGCACCACACTCGTGGCAGGAGGGTGATACCTCCCTATATATTTTTTAAATTAGGAAATTAAATAAATAACATTTTGGTATGGCTTATATGATTATTTGTTTCTGACAATATGTTCAATGTTTTTGAATTACTTCTTACCTCGTGTTCAATAAATAAATACTTTATTTTGTTATTAAAAATATCTAATATGCATAACGCCACCCGGAGTCACATTCATTAGTAAAAATAATCTTCATTGATTTCGATATTACACTGTTCACCAGTCGAAACAGCGTGGTACTCATCAGCATTATTACATTTAGCAATAACAACAGCAACATCAAAATCATAAACAATGTTTTCGTAAATACCATAAAATGATATAACGATAGAGAAGTAAAGCCAATGTAAGTCTCGTGCCCTTAAACGTAATAACAAACTCGTTTGTAGCTCATTTCCGACGCCTCATCGTAGTTATTTATCATCGGAAGGCTTTAGATAGAGATTTAAAACAACTCAGCATCTCTCTAGAACAGATATTGAATTACTTTGCGAAACTCGTACCGCTTAGATGAAACGAGACGATATATTTAGGTAAACTTACTTTTACTACTGAATTTTACTCGGTTTACTCGGTGGTAGAGCTTTGTGCGAGTTCGTCTGGGTAGATACCACCCACTCATCAGATATTCTACCGCAAAACAGCAGTACTTGCTATAGTTGTGTTCCGGTTTGAAGAGTGAGTGAGCCAGTGTAATTACAGGGACAAGGGGCATAACATTTTAGTTCCGAAGGTTGGTGGCGCATTGGCAATGTAAGCGATGGTTAACATTTCTTAACATGCCATTGTCTATGGGCGTTGGTGACCACTTACCACCAGGTGGCCCATAAGCTCGTCCGCTACCTATAAAAAATAAAAATAAATAATATAATGGTTGTGCTAGTTTTAAACTTGCTTTATAAACACTTGGTTCCATTAGTGATTTATATTATGTTTTTTCTATTACTTTAGTTTAGTGGCGATATGATCCAGTCGTTAAAATGCGTGAATATTTATCTTAAATTTGCGGATCCGAGATCAGAAAATCGGAATTATCAGGCGATTAATTTATTTTTATAAATAACTGTGGCCACATGTGTACAATCCCATTAGAGCAGCGGTATGAAATGAGCTCCATGCCTTCTCCTTTAAAAGAGAAAAATATTAAAGCCAGCAGTGGGCTATTTACAGGTTGTTAGTTTATCAGAAACATAAATATAATATAACAAAAGCCATAGACGTCATCCTATCTATGTATGTGTATATATAACTTTTATCGATCCATTGATCGGTTGTTGTGATGTAGTGGTGAGTTACACCTTTTCAAAGTAAAAACCAAACTGTATCGAAGTCATTCTTTTTTTTTTTTAACACTGTGGAAACCTTCAAATGGTACTCGGCTCCCTTCGGGGGAGGAACCGGGTTATGTGGGATTCTTACCCACTAAAACCACTGCAATGGCCGTCCTCGGCACGGATCGGAGAGGCTGCGGGATCGTGTTGATATAACGCATCCGCGGCCCCTCCCGTGCTCTGCTCCGCTCGTGGCTTGGCGGAGCTCTCCTCAGGGAGCGAAGGTAATTTCGCCCCCCCACACTCCTCGCTAGTGCGTACGGTAGCTCGAGGCCATCTCGGCTGCCGTCCTCCTCAGGGCCGTCTGAAATATGACCCGTGAGGCCCCCACCTCACGCATCCACGGCCCCAGGGTTACGCCCTATCTTTTAAGCCCCGGGCGTCGGGGCAATGGGAGGGTCGAGACGACGCCGACGTCGTCTCCGCCGAGCAGGATCAGCCCTTTCCCGTTCCCGCTTCGCTGCCTCCTTCTGGACCATGACGGTGTCACAGAAGGAGGTTACAGCCCTCCACGCCGATTCCCTGCGGAGCATCGCCGACACGATTGCTCGCAGGGATAGGCCTTGTCCGACTTCACGGACCAGGATCTCCCTCCCCGCACTCCACGCTGGGCACGCTTTCAACGTATCGAAGTCAGTTTTATCTTGACACACATTTTAAAATGTCAAGTATGATGTTATTAGAGAAACGAAATGGAAAAATCATCGATTTTCCATTCCTAATTGAGCGAGCAACAATTTTCTACTATATATACTCATTTTTATCCATTACATATTTTTCAAATACATACATAAATGATACATATCTGAATTGAAATATCCTATATAGCGTAGTACGTCTAAAATGTCTCCATTAAAATAATAAACTCATTCAAAATTCAAGTAAATCTGTCAATCATATTTTTTTATGATATGATTTTGAAGCAATGCCTTAAACAACGAAGCATATCCGGAGTACATACATTCAATTATGTTCCGAGAAAATTCTACATTCAAGACAAAGCAATAAATCGGGAACCGTTATTCTTTTATTTTTCATACATCCCTTTGTAATATCCCCATGTGTGTTTTTCTAAGGGCTTACTTATAGTTTATTTATTACAATTACTTAGCCTGATGCTAATATTTGCCATTACCCTAAGCCTTGTATGAATGTTTTAAATGTATCCGTCTATCCCGCAACCTCTATATTTAATTACAGAAACGAACATTTTACGATTACGTTAATTTTAAGCTTAAACTGTTGAAAATTTATAGATTGTACTGATTTTATCAAAGTCTGTATTCGTAATCGAATGACACATATGATGATGATGATGATGATGATGAGGATGATGATGATGTTTTCCTGACCACTATTATTTCACCACGCTACGACTGTAGGTTGGTGGATACGTGTATCAGGATTTGTCAAGATTTTTGCTATCACTAACAAAATGAATTATAAATACAATTTAATCCTACGTACGAACTTAAGTTGCTTTAGTTGCTTTTCCGAATTCAAACCTAATAATCTCCAATATTAAATAATAAATTTCTATAAATACATATAGTAAATATCAATTCATAATGTTTTTTTGATTGATGACAACACAACTGTGATGGATATAAGGCAAATATAGCTCGACTAAAATAAACAGTTCATGTCCCCTGTTGTCAACGGGAGCAAACTCAGTATCAATTCAATTCCCCAATCGTCCATTTTATACCTGAATAATTGATCTGTTGATATACATCCACTCACTCGCACTGCCTGTATAATGTAACTTCATATATAAATGCAGACGTAGTTAGTTGGGCTCTGTACAATTAATTATGTTATTTGAGAATGTTTTTGTTTTAACAATTTTGACTTACTATACTTAGGGAACTTGTGACTGAAGTTCAGATAAATAAAAATCAATTGAGTTATGCCATATTTAAGAACGAACTTCAGTAACAAATCATTTCCTGTAGTACTTTTTTTAGTAGGTATAGTCACGCCACTAGTACATACAGTTCCTTCGAAAGTTAGGTAATTGTTTTAGTAAAATTCAACAAATCTTCCGCCGTTAATGTTTCGATTCCCTCAAAAGCAGCATTAATTAATTTTGCATTTAGGTCTTCTAATAACGATGTTTTTTTAGCGCATATTCTAAATTCACGAAATAACGATTATAAAATCACAACTTTATCGCCCTCCGAGGCTTAATTGGTGGGCGCGTAATACTGGAAAATAAATTACACAGTTCGTCCATGTAATGGACTGCGATGTAATGGACTTTCAGTCCATTACATCGCAGAAATATAGTGAATAAATCGTTCTCTATGTTCACGGGATTCTTCTTCAGTCTTAATGTAAAGTGATTGTATTTTAGTATAACAGATTGGGCAAGTCTGACGTCATCATAAAATGCACGAACATTCCAAAGTTATCCATAGCTCAGTCCTTTTAATATACTTTCGGTTTCATTAATCTATTGTTTAAAGCAGTTTTAAGCAATTGATTAGCCAACGGTACCTTATTACATTGAGCCAGCTGAAAGACTAGTAGGAAGGCTTTGTGTAAAGCCCGTCAGGGTGGGTACAATCCACTCATCGTACTATATTTGTTTCCGCTTAATTTAAGTTAAATCTTTTTATTAAAAAATATTCAAAATATATTATTTACAAGATAATAAAAGTGCCTAGGAATTTGCTTACGTAGAATTTCGTAACGATAGCTACAATACTTTACATATAAAGGAATATATGCAAAGTAAGACTAGAGTTGCTCGATTGTTAGCACTATTGTAACGAATCCACAAAACGTCTGCTTGTTTAAGCAAACATTTATACAACGTCGTATGTGATTTTGTTCATTTGGCTTATATCGAACTAATTTATTGTCATATAAGGCATATTATAAGAGAACTTTACAATTATTTAGAGATTCAATCTTGTAAATGAAAAACAATAAAAAACTGAGCCGAGATGGCCCAGTGGTTATAAAACGCGAAACTTTACCGATGATCGCAGGTTCAAACCAGTACAAGTACCAATGATTTATTATATATTTGGTGGGTGGTCGGTCCAGATCCATCATTTCGGATTAATAAGCAATCAACAATCCGAAATTTAAATCCGATTTAGAAATTCCGAATTTTAAAATTTCAATTACTGATTTCAGCCAATTAGACTTTTCATGTTTGGTATTCAAAGGCACAATAATTAAGCGTCATATAAGTACCTAGGTATTATTGAGACTGTATAAGCGCTTATCTTACTCTGTAGTATTAGACCAAGCAGTATCAAGCAGTGTCAAACACGCCTCGTGACCACTTGAAGTTTTGAGTGGAAGATGCGTGTTTATTAATTGACAAAAAATGCTATTACTAAAAATTTTAAAAACTTCTAATCGTTTTTGTATCTATAGCAATGACATACAGCTTTGTGTAAGTCAGATTTTGTAGACATCATAAGAGAAGTTGCAAGAAAAATTACCAAAAATATAAAGAAGAATTTAAAGGAGAATTTGACACTTCCGTCATTCGACTTGTTCTAGGGCGTATCTTTATAGTTGTACAATCTCTACATGCAAAATCTGTTTGGCTGCAAGCCTAACGGTACTATAAACCTAGGTATTACAGTGGTTCACTCAATTTGTATGCCAAAAATTCTAAATATTTACCATTGAATGTTAAACAATGTTCATTGAAAAATAGGTAGAAATAATAATAGAATAAGCAAAAAATTTGTTCTACGACTTTTTATAATTTGTTAGATTTTATTTTCATACAAAAATAAGTATTAATTTAATTTCCCGCTTGAACGTTTATAAGTCTACGCGCATCGCAAAGATCGACGCGCCGCGTCGTCCTTTCGACCTACAAATGTCACGACAGTACGACAAAAACTTGTAAAATCATTTTTTTGTCATGTATTGAGTTATGTCCGAACTCGTAGAGCAAAAGTTGTTGCTTATGGTGTTAGCTATCTAGTCCTGCGAGGTTGCTGGGTCGTTACAAATAACCCTGTATAGGCAGTGGTAGTCACATTCCACGTGATCCAGTGAGCCTCCAGCTAGTTTGATTCTCTTCATCAATCATCATCATCAACATTCAATCGTTGTCCACTGCTGTACATAGGCCTTGATTCTCTTACATAAAAAATATAGATTCTAAAGAGAAATACTGGCAATAAATTTTGTCATTATTTTTTATATCAATTAAGATGAATGAGACAAATAAATTATCATTTATTCTGCTTGAACATCAACAAATACTAACTCCACACATTTTTATCTTATAAATGAGATTTTATTTTATTAATGTGTATGGCTAATTATTTTTTGAAAAATTGTGTTAACGTAGGATGATTTGACTTAACCCAGACGAAACGTGCTGTTATGAGTTTTTCTTTACGTCTTGCTTATGCTTAAACAATAATGGTAACCTGGATCTTAAAAATATCAATAAAGTTATCATTCAATGCGCAATCATTACTTACGTCTTTGATGGAGATGGACACGCTTTTCACATTATGCTTATCGATACTAATATTATAAAGAGGAAAGATTTGATTTTTTGTTACGATATAAATGAAATACTACACGATCGATTTAAAAAAAAATCACCATTAGAATGCTACATCCTTACCGAGTTACATAGACTATATTATATTTTCAAAAAAATTAGAGATACCTACCTAAAATGGAATAATGTAACCCAAGGTATCAAAATGTTGCCTAGAAAAGTCATTGACTATTGACGATATATACAATATTATTCTATATATTAAAAGTACTCTTGCTCACAAAAAAGTCCGGGATGGTATATGCCTAACTATTATAGTTAACCACAATAACAGTTTTTGTTTAAATTATTACGTTCAAATTCGGGTAGAATCGAATAGTGGTGATATTGGTATCATGATAGTAATCTTTATCAATATAAATGATTTGACAATTAAGGTAGATTATATACGTGTAAATTCCACTTTACATTATTCGGATTTTGGTTTAGAAGTTATGACGGGTATAAGAATTCACTCAGTAAGAAAAGTGACACGGCTTGAACAAACTGTAACTGTCTTACGTTTTGTCTATTAACAAATACTAATTTACGTATTTACGTTAAAAAATAGTTTCTAGATTTTCGCGGACGATGTCGTGGGCGAATAGTAACTTCTATAAAAATAGGAAATATACATAGCCTATACAGCGTGTAACAAAATTCGTGTCCGACCCGTGAAGTGGTTATTAGGTATCGTGTGTCGATTCTATTTATGTAATAATTTTTAAAATACTAAGCAAAAAAAATTATCACGGATTTTTTAAAAAAAAATAATTGACGAAAATTAGCTGGCAACACAGGTGCGGGTAATACCGCTCGATAGCTCTTACCTATCGGGTATCTAAGACACGAGGTCATAACCTCAGTAGTCCACGTTTTTACCACCAACAGTGTCGTTAAACACAATTAATATATTTTTTTAGGTATACAACCAGTCCTGGCAACATTTGAATCTACATAGTATTATACATGTATAGAACCATTAAAATTCATCGTCATTGAGTGCATTTCAATGTTATTTCTATCGTACGCTACTGTCCATATAATATTGATACAAAAAAAAAATTGCGATATTTGAAAGAGCTCTAATAATCTAGTTTTATGCTGAGGCGTCAGACTCATGAATATGCAACGTGTGTCCGCTCGAAGATATTAATTATGCACGGTTTACGTCCTCTCTTGTTAAGAGGAGACAATCTTTAATTAAAAAAAAACAATTGCAAATATACATCAAGGTCAGGTGAGAGGAATTAACAAGAATTATTAACATTTGGTCGTTGAGTCGATTCTAAAATGTTTTTTCTTGTATGAAAATTAGCTTTTGTTATAAAATTGTTTTTTCGATTTCATGTAATTGATTGACATATGACTTGATGGTTTATTTCTTAGAGCATTTTGGTCAATGTCGATTAATACTCCATCTTGTAAAGCGTATAAGGTGGCAAAAGTGTTTTCAAGTGCTTAATATTATTTTATTCGAAAAACTTAGCTTTTATACAAATCGTGCAGAATAAATTATTTTTTGTATTATAATATGTATTTACGGTTATCATTATTTAACTTAACATTGTTGCTTCGATGTTCCGAAATTATACCTAGATTTGAGAGAAAGAGACAAAAAATGATTAAATTTTAAGAGTTTTATAAATACGTCGTAGAAATAATATAACTTCGCCTTAAATGTGTTTCTAAGTCTTAACTAAAGATATTTATAAATGTCTTGACGTCATAAAATTTCCTAATAAATACTTACTTCCCCTTAACATAGATTGTACCGACGGTTTTAAGCTCAGATTTTAAGCGTAGCGAAACTCGTAAGTGCTGACTGAGCGAAAAAAATTGTCGCATCGTGGCTTATAAAAATTTAACAGTGAAAAATTCAGCACGTTGTACATTTATGTGTGAGTACATTGTCTGATGCAAGGTATGCAAATGTTATTCAGTTTATTGCGTAAAAATGGGAAAATATTTTTAATTCTTTTATATTTAGAATACCAACGAGCAATGAATGCAAGGTATAGCCTGTAAATGTCGCATTAAGCAAAGACCTCCTTCCTATTCCTTTGAGGAGAAGGTTAAAAAGCGTATTCGAAAGCTTAAATTTCCTAACTCTAAGCAAAAATAAATGATTTATAAACACAAATTAAGCACATGAAAATTCAATTGTGTTTACCCGAGTTTTAACTCTCTATCGTCGATTAACGTGATCTAACAACATGAAAAATAATAACAGCCTTTCGCTATCCCACAGCTGGGCTGGGATTTCATCTTCTCTTGATGAGAAAGCTTAGAGCCATTACGCGGTTCGACATTGAAAACAAATTAAACATATGGTTCGTTTTATTTCCCCTCGTAATACTCGCGTTACTCATTTGCAGTCTGGGTTACAGTCAAATAAAATTGCTGTTTTAGTAGAATTTTTGTAGTTTAACATCTCAAAGGACTTTACATAAATCAACTTACTACACAGACTATATTATTAATACTAACTACATCCATGTTTCTATTTTATAGCCATACAACTCATATATTAAAACTGCTGAACGTTGAGCAAAAGAAGCACAATCGATTTTATACCTTAACAAAATTGTTTTAAGGCTTATAATACTATCTGTTGCAAAGTGTTATAAGTCACATGGCTTTACAAAGGTCCTTACTATGTAAAATTAAATGTTATGAAATTTCGAACATGTTATACAGTCAATAAGGTTTAAAATAAACAATCTTTACCCGTAGTAACAAATTGTGGAGTAACATATTTAAACTGTTTTGAAACTTAATGCTACGGTCCAAAAATATAAATAAAGTTGTACTTAAATTTGTCAATAAAACATAGTTCAAGCAAATGGTTTTGATATTTGTTATATAATTTTTTTATTATAACTGTAATTTACATTTTAGCGTTAAAAGTCTTATCAGTTTTTTTAGACGAGATCATAATACAACTAAGTACGTAATTTAATTAGGAATTTAAAAAAAAATGTAAAATTTTATCTACCATGTTGGCTTGATAACATTTCCAAAAATATTATAGAGTCGTAATATTTTAATTTACTTTTACAGTAGAACCTCGATTATCCGACTAAGACTAGTTCGGATAATCAAAAGTTCGGATAATCGAAGCGTGGGTTTTTTGGGACGCCTTTTTACATAAAAACAGTACATACATGTATATATATTAATATTTGACATGAATCTTAACATTGTATATATATATACATATAATAATAATAATAAGGTCCTCCAGACCGATTTCGGTCACGGCGGCCAATCTCAAGAGAGATTAGCCAACTACGCAGGACATATTATAGTGCACAAGTGTGTGCGCAAACACAGGTGCACTCTCTTTTCCTTAGCTCTCATAATCCGATGGGACGGCAATCCGACACGACCGGAAAGAGTTCAGGCGCAGGACCAACGGCTTAACGTGCTTTCCGAGGCACGGGAGTGTACACACTACCAACTTCCAGACTCCGGGCTGCTACTGAGAATTTTCTGACAGAAAAACCCAATAACTATTTATTGGCCCGACCTGGGAATTGAACCCAGGACCACCGGGTCTGCGGCCTTATATCTAGCCACTAGACCAACGAGGCAGCTATATACATATATGTGTATTTTCAACACCTGAAAAAAGTCGAATATTTTTTGTTATATTTTTTTTTATAAATCGTCAATTTTTAATTGACAAACGGCTGTAACTCATTTTTGGGTGGCCAAGTCTCAACAAACAATGTATCTTTCGCACCAATGTTCAGATAATTGAGCGTTCGGATAATCGAGGTTCGGATAATCGAGGTTCTACTGTATTGGTAAATAAAAGTACCTAATGGTTAGTGATGTCATTTTATTTTTGTAATTACCTTTTTTTTTAGGAAAAATATAAATGAGAGCCAAGATACTTGCAATACATATAGACGAGAATGATGAAAAAATTAGCTGTCACGAGACGTCTGGCAGATAGGAAACATCGAATGAAATAAAATGATGACGATTTGTTTATTCATTTAACGTTTATTTTTTATTTATACTGTTTATTTATTTATACTTTATTGTACAACAATTTTTCTCTACAATAACTTAGACAGCCTATATAAACGTAGTATACAATTTTGGCGACCTTATCGCTACATAGCGATCTCTTCCAGGCAACCAACGGTGTAAGTATTCCTTACACCGTTGGTTGCCTGGAAGACCCATAGGATATGAGGTAAGTGGTGCAGTAATAACCAAAAATAAAATAACAATATAATAATAATCTATACCAAAAACAAACTAATAAATCAATATAAATAAAAAATACACATTTAATATATATAAATTATATTATCAATACATACTAAAATTACAAGTTTATAATATTAATATTTACAATAAATATGATACTAAAAACGATAAGTCAACAACACGAGACAGAAAGAAAAATAATCCAAAAAAAGAATAAAAATAAAAGAAAATTATTGGTGAGAAGGTATATACTTGAGACAAAAAGTGATCTTTTACAAGTTTTTTAAAAATATTTATGAATTTGGCCTCCCGAATATTTAAAGGGTGGTCGTTCCAGAGTTTAATAGCCTGTACTGTAAAAGAATTATTATAAAAGGATGACTTGTGTTCGGGCACCCTTAAAATCAGGTGACTTCTCCAGGTTTCCCTAAAAATAAAAATTTCTCCTTCAAGTAAACAATACACAGTATAGAATAGAAAGGATGTGCATATTCCGGTGAAGTCGGATGGGTAACCAATTAAGACGAGAACGAAATTGTGAAACGTGGTCATATTTGCGTAATCCATACATAAACCGAATAAAAGTATTTTGAAGTCGCTCAAGCTTATTTAATTGGTTTTCGGTTAAGTTGACAAAGCTTGCGTCAGCGTAATCAAGAATAGGAAGGAGTAGAGTCTGTGCGAGCATAATTTTGGTAGAAATTGGAAGAAAATGTCGAAGACGCAGCAGAGACCTCAGAGCTGCAAACACTTTCCTGCTGATTTCATTCACATGGCGAGTCCAGCTAAGAGTATTATCAAGGAACACTCCCAGATTTTTAACATAATCGCAATACGGGATGACAATATTGTCAAACATTATTGATGGCAAGGAAGACCAATTGACTTTTGATAATTGTTTACGGCTGCCAATTAATATGGCTTGAGACTTGCTAGGGTTAACACTAAGGCCAAAATATTTACTCCACTCAAGAATTATATTGAGGTCGTTATTCATCATTGCGATAGCCAAAGGAAGGTGACACCATGATGAGTATGTATCATCAGTGCGAATACGCTGCCGACGACCATGAAGGTAACTGTGAAACAAGTCAATAAATGCAGGGGATACGTTAAGAGAACGCAGCAGACTAAGTAGGGCATCAAAATCAACATTATTAAAAGCATTGCTGAAATCCAACAGAGTCATAATGGTGAGTTGTTTATTGTCCATACCCCATCGAATGTCATCAGTAACTTTAATAAGGGCAGTAACAGTACTATGTCATTAAATACAAAAATTTATTTCAAGTTGCGACAACTTAATTTTTTTACTCAGTGACTTCAGTAATAGTTACACTGGAAGTTGCCTCAATTAAATGAATATAAAATGATTAATTAATTAAATTAATAATTATTATAATTTTATTAAATGTTTAATATGAAATACTTCGCCATACAGTACGCACTACTAGACATAAACTGTATATATATATACAGTCTATGTGTAGTAGTGCGGTGGTATATATATATATCGTATAGCGTGGCGATGCGTCGCCCGTCGCAAGCCCTCGCCACACGCCAACAAAAGACTACGTTGCGAGACTACCATTTTTTACATATTATATTTTTGATGGGATTGTATTTTCTATATTTCTTTAGTTAAATGATATCAACATCATATAATATAAAAATAGTATTTCATTTCGCTTACTATTTCGATTTTCGACGACGAGGCTCTAGAGCATATGGCACGGCTAAGATAAAGTTTTCAAAATTAATCTACTCACGATGTGTAAGACCTCAGATTGCTGTAATCCGATTCTAATTGTCATAAAGATATATCCTTTGATCTAATGATCGACATCACATTAACGAGAAATAATACCTATTATTATTAATATCTTAATGTAGGCTTCGGTAGGTCGCGTTGTAATCGTTAGGAAATAGAGAATTATCAAAGACAATTATTGTATAGCAATTGTTTGATGTTCAATTTGTCATCATTACAATGTATGATCTTGTAAATGATCTAATTGGTTATAAATTGATGGATCGAAGTGATGTGACACCATCAGTCGGTTTAACTGTCAATCGAATCCAAAATATTATAATATAGGTCGAGCCGGTTGGCTTGGTTGGTAATAACTTGCCTTTCGTGTCGCAGGTCGTGGATTCGATTCCCACCCAGGACAGACATTTGTGTGCATGAACTTGTCTGTTTGTCTTGAGCCTGGGTGTAATCATATGTATGTATTTAAAAAAGAAAAGTAGTATATGTAGTATATCAGATGTCTGTTTTCCATAGTACAAGCTCTGATTAGTTTGGGATCAGATGGCCGTGTGTGAATAATGTCCCAGGATATTATTATTATTATAGGTTGAATCATTAAAAAAATCCTTACAACAATTACTTTCGCAGGTAACTAACGTTTGAAGTTAATAAAAAAAAAAAACAAATTTTAATAATAGAATGAGATAAGGTCTTACACAATCTGTTATATTAAAACATAATTCTTGTAAACGAATAAGTAAAGAATAAAATGTAGAAATAGATGATTCTACATTACTCACTCAAGAGTCTGACTTGCTAGTTGACTTAAATATGAATAAAAAACCACCTAGGTAGATAAAATCAATAAAAAATCATAAAAAGAAAAACATATCGGAATACCGTTGTCTCTCTTGAATAATCTGAATAAATTATTTAGGTATAATCGCGAAAACAATTCGAATCGAATCACTAATATTATGTATCGAAACATTTCATTAAAAACGATCACCGTTTACTTGGTGGTAGAGTTTTGTGCAAGCTCGTCTGGGTAGGTACCACCCACTCATCAGATATTCTACCGCAAAACAGCCGTACTTTGTATTGTTGTGTTCCGGTTTGAAGGGTGAGCGAGCCAGTGTAATTACAGGCACAAGGGACATAACATCTTAGTTCCCAAGGTTGGTGGCGCATTGGCAATGTAAGTGATGGTTAACATTTCTTACAATGCCATTGTCTATGGGCGTTGGTGACCACTTACCATCAGGTGGCCCATATGCTCGTCCGCCTACATATACAATAAAAAAAAAAAAAAAACCGAAGACAAGAATGCTGAGCATGAGGACCTTGGTGCAAATCCCGAGTCGGACTAATTAAAAAAAAGGTTTTTCTTCAAAGTAATTTTAAGTGAAAATTCGGTGCTCGAAATTTGGCGGTGTTTACACTTATGTGCTTTGGATTGCCGTTTACAAAACAAATATAAAAATTGAGACGAGTATATATTCTTATCTAATTAAAAAAAATATCATTATCGTATGTTTGATAAAAGTTTTGTGAACAATATCAAGGTAGAAGTCAAATACATTACCGTTAAATGTTATGTCTTCATCATGGACTACAGAGATACTATAAACATTTTATGTAATATTTATATCTCGTGTTATAAAAATATTTTTAGGGTGAAATAAAAATCATTCTATCCAAAATCAAGCAACACGACACTGAAATTCGAACCTTAATCAAATTCCCTTTGATGCGAATAACGAAAAACGATTACAAAAATGTCGCGTGACGAAAAATAAAAGTCAAAAATCGGAAAACGTTTTGAAAGAACCGCAAAATTTTAATTAAACCTGCATCGATACGACACTACGAGAGCTAAACCTCCACTAACGATAGGAAAAGCGACAGACAACTGCAGTAACAAACAGTTATATAACAAGATAGGACAGAGTGCAATTTAATATACAATGATATGTTTTTTTTTTAAAAAAGAATAATGGCTTACATTTCAAATTAATCGATTTACAAAATGATTATTTATTTATTATCAGCAGTTACACATCTATATATATATAATAAAATTCTAACAGGCCTATGTCTGTTCATTAAGGCCTATAATTGTAAAGAATGAGTAAAAAAAAAATCCCGCTGAGTTTTCCCGTTGAGCTTTCGCCGGTTCTTCTCAGGTCTGAGGTGTTTATTTCTGAACCGGTGGTAGATTTATGACAATTAATAAGCAAGTGTAACATTTCTACATTGAATAAAAATTTTTGAATTTGAAAAAGATATTAGAAAAAAAACGAACATGGGGGGGGCCTTTATTAAAGCAACACCAACCAATCGCGAGAGTTTTTAGAATTTTTGTCCGCCTATATATTTATACCCACATCACGAAAAAGAAAATGCGCATTTTCATAATTCAATGGGATGGCAATACTACTAAATAGATCAGCCACAGATTTAACGGCTTTATGAGGCAGGGATTAAGAAACTACTAATTTCTAATTGTATTTCCGGGCCTACTATAACATATTGACAGAAAACGCAAACACTTTTTTTAACTTAGACCAATATCGATAAGTTTTCTATCGCCGTCGTAACAAAAAATATTAAAGAATATATGAAACCGGGATATATAAAAGATAAAGTTTATAAGCTGTTAAGTCTCCGATAAATGGATGTTTTACGCGCCATTGGACGGAATGCGTCAATCTTTACCTTTATAGATGGAGTTAATAATATCCCTGTTAAGGAAGCTATTATACTGGAACAAGGTTTCTTGCTTGGAAAATATAAAATGAACTACTTACGATAACTTTACTAATTCTACCTGGTTTCGTGCAAGGTCCTCTGCTTCAATCTACTCATCACGTGTTCTACCTCCAAATAGCAATAGTAGTATTATTGCATTCCTGTTTGAAGGATGTATAAGGTAGTGGAACTACAGGCATAATGGATATAACATCTTAGTTTCTAATGAATTTCCAATTCGACCTATGTATTTCTTACAGAACCAATGTCTATGGGAAGTGGTGGCCCATTTGCCTTTCAGCCTACCTTTTGAAGAAAAAAACCTGTTAATAAACGTCACAATATTTTATATCTACATCTTAAGAAAGATATTTAAAAAATATTTTTATACAAGCTGCTGCCTTGATAGATGTAAGAATCGAACAGAAGCAGAATTCTGCAAGACCTCAATTGAAACATCCATAGGGCATTATAATAAAAATTCATATGTACATACATACAGAGTACACAGTTGCAAAAGACACAGCATCTTAGTTCCAAACGTCGGTGGCGCAGTGGCGATGTAAGGAATGGGTCATATTTCTTACAATGCCAAAGTATACGGGTGGTGGTGACCACTTACCATCAGGTACTTGACAAGTAAAAAAAAAGTCTGCCTTATTTTTTTATATTATTAATTATATTATTAATGTATGTTTTTTTTTATATTTTCCGAGAGGGCAACTGATTCTACAACATCTGATAGTAAGTGGTAGTAGAGTCCAAGCGCAACGATTGCTAGTGCACTCTTCAAGCCTCGTTTGAAGAAACCCAGGTCATAACAAGGAGGGAACACGTGTGCTGGTAAAGAATTCCATTTTTTGGAGGTGTGACCAAGAAAAATTGCCAAATTTCTTCGTGCGCGATGGAATTGATGTCACAGTTAGGCGGTGACATCAAGAGCCAGCACGCGTAGACTTATGAAGGAAATGAAAATGAATAAATGTTATGTAATATTATTAATGTGTGATTATGAATGTATTAAATATCTTATTAATGTAACAAAATTATTAGCCTCGATGTCTGAATAATAAAGCTATTAGTATTATTATTATTTAAGTCAAATAATAACAATTCAGTATCGATCTAACACAGAAACCAGAGCGTCCCTAAACACTAGAACTAACGTAGAAACTGTCTAAAAACTTAGCACTTCCTTCCAGAACGTGTCTGGCGAAAGCAAAGCTGGCAAATATATTTTATTCCGACTTAATTTTTTAAAATTCTGAAATAAGACTTAGAAGAACAAATTTTGAAGAATCACTTTGTACATTTAGATGCAAACATATGTATGTTGATAAGTATGTGTTTTATATTTATTTGAACCAATGATAGCATTACTCATATTTTTAAATCATGATTCAAAAGTACGAGTCAATTAGATCAAAGTTTTGATTAATTACCATGCAAGTACCATGATCCAGTGCATTTAGTATTCAATCAGTGTAAATACGAAAACTTAATTAGATACCCTTCACAAAACGCATAGCTTTACAGCTTATTCCCATTAATAAAATCAATGAATTTTAAGTTACTATCTAATTAGCAACCTCCACGTACTGTACTAGCTACACGTCTCGGCTTCGCATGGGCAAAGTTAAATCCAAATAAATAGCATATAATGCAATAGCAATACAAACAATTTTATTGTTTCATGCTACTCGAAACCGGATTGATGGTGTGATTGATTGTGTAACAGGGTGGATTGGTGGACAAGACTTGCATACCACGATGCTTTAATTCTCTGCCGAGCTCTAGATGAATTATAAAACACAAATCAGCACATGAAATTGGTGGTGGACAGTGATGCTTTCCCCCAATCTTTGATTAGGATGCTCTAACCACTAGGCCATCTTAGCTCTGATTTCTGTGCAAGTGTATAATTTATGTCACAGGCAATACTATTTTCTACAGTTCGTTTAATAGCAATAAGCCTAGCCTCATACTTTTATTTGGTACTCAAAGGCGATCATATAGCACCAAATATAAGCAATATATACCTCCAAAAAATGTACACTATAACTGTGAAGCATAATAATTTATTGTTACTAGCTGATACCCGTGAATTCATCCATATGAACGTCGATTTTATTACGATATATTAAAGAAATAAATTTACGTGGTTTGTTATTCTTCTTCATCGCTTTTTTAATAAATTTATTCAATGTACAGTTTCTACTTATTATATGTATTTATAGATAACATAACCCACATCATTTCATAACACTTAATGCTTACATAAAATATAGTAAGCTGTTAGTAGTTGTAGTAGGCCGCTAGGGGTAACTAGTGGTTGAATAAAGTTTGTTGCTTTATAACCCAACTTGGAGCTATTGTCCGATGTAACACAAAGGATTGCGATTATGCAAAATTAACATACTTTGACTATTTCAGACTGAATACATGTTTATACAAATTTAGCATACATTTTTCTTTTCTTGTTATAAAACTTATTACAAGATCACGGCAACAAATATATGATAGATAAATGGGTCTTATGGTACATTGTCATTACCGCCCATATACATCGACACTTTAAGAAAACTCTGTAGTCTTATCTTTGTCGCACCTCTATAAAATGGAATTCTTTACCAACACACGTGTACCCTCCTCTTATGACCTGGGTTACTTCAAACGAGGCGTGAAGAGGCATCTTGCGGGCCGGCAAGGTGGGCCGGCTAGTGCAGATCATTCTTCCCGACTGTTCTAACCATCGTCGTGTTTGGACTTAACTCTTATCATCAGGTGGAGTAGAGTCATTTATATTATGTTCCTTGTTGTCACCCTTCAAACCGGAACACAAAACAGCACACAGCAATTATTACATAAGTGGTTTTAACCTACCCAGACGGGAAATTATTAATATTTTCAAATGTCCATGGGCTCAGAAATATAAGAATATTTTATTTAAATAAATTTTACCAAGAACTGAGGGCATTCAAAACTTACAAATGTAGATTCTTCTGAGAAGGACGGGTAAGCTTTTCAATACTACTACATTAAAAGTTTATTTTGACCGAAATATACAAAATGCTTGCGAAGTTTTGAATGTCAAATTAAAATGATAAGTAAATAAAATTATTCTTATATTATTATATTTCTTGAATAACGAAGTATTTGTTCAAATAAATTGAAATTTGACTTTCAAGGTACAGGTTATCGCCTGGTTTGGATGTCGATATAATTATTTTTGAGTGACAACTATAATTAGCCTATCACATGTCATGTAACCTACCTTGTTTTTATATTATAATTGTGTTGTTATTTTTTTTTTTTTTTATTTATTTATATAATAACTGTTGGTTTATTTGCAAGGCTATGTTTTTTCTCAATAATTTATTATTATTATTATTTTATATTAATAAGGAACGAATGTCGAATGAAACAAACGGAATGCTTTTCACAGCTTTCATAAATTTCCCTTATGTGATCAGCTATATAAGTTATTGTATATATATATATACTCAGTAACAAACATCTAGCCGGTGAAATTCGAAATGTGAAATATTTAATTAGCATTATCTATCTGTTGACATATTTTACGGATCTCGTCCATTTGGTTAAGACTGACTATGGCCTTCTAGGCTAATTGATGACGCCACAATTTAAATTAACGGTCACAAAATGTCCGAGTAATGGGGAAACCCTAAGGCCCGTTATCAGTCTGGAAGAGCCCATACGAAAACATCGTATATGAAAACTAGTCGCCTAGTTTTGAGGGGGGTTCAGGTTCACCTTTTATGTATCCCTGATGACATGTATGAAAAAGGTCCTGAAGATCGATTACGTCATTAATACTTAAAAACGTAACAAAGAAAAATGTCGTTTCCGCATATAATATAAGATTAATTTTAATAGTGGTTTTGTGCATGTCTTTTATAGTAGGATCTACTATATACTATAGTTCTATATTTCGTATTATTTATTAGGACTATTTATGCAATACAATAATATATATAATAAAAGCGTGAATTAGAAGATTTCGTGAATTGCATGTTGCAGAGATGCGAATGACGGTGTAACTAGAATGGACAAGATAGGAAACGAGTATATCAGAGAAAGTCTGGAAGTAGCACCAATAGATGAAAAGTTGAAGAGTAAGAGATTATCGTGGTATGGGCATGTGATGAGGAGGGATGAAAAGCATGTTACTAGAAGGATGATGAGTATGAATGTTGATGGATCTAGGGGACGGGGGGGCCAAAGAAAGTGAGAATGGACATCTAAGTAAGGATAAGTATGAAAGGGGTAACTAATGAGATGACGAGTGACGGAAAGAAGTGGAAGGAAAAGACATTTTGTGCCGACCACACGTAGTGAGATAAGGGCAGAAAGAAGAAGAATAAAAGCGTGAAGTTCGTTTTCTTTATTCGTACAGGACATTTTAATTACATTACATATATTTAAAACTATATTACGTATTCTATTTGAGTAAAAGATCTTCTTAATAGAAGATTCAGGATGAAAGCTTTACATTAAGCTTAATCCTGCAATATTACAATTTAAAAGTAATTATCAGAGCCTCCTAGAATTAACATATTTTTTTTTAGTTGTATAAAATCATACATATTTGGCGGCATTTTAACGGTATAGAGCACACTACACTTAACCGTAGATTGTGTAAATCCAAGTACCATGAATTTTCATGTGCTTAATTTGGTTTTATAATTCATCTCGTGCTCGATGATGAAGGGAAATACATGCATGAATACTGGAACAAAGCCTTTTTAAAAGTAGGGTTCTTAGTCTAGTATGGACCATTTGCAGGCTATTTACTTACCTAAACGTTACAATTACCAATTGACTGCCTCGTTGGTCTAGTGGAAAGCACGTAAAGCCGTTGGTACTGCGCCTGAACTCTTTCCGGTCGTGTCGGATTGCCGTCCCATCGGATTATGAGAGCTAGGGAATAGTGAGTGCACCTGTGTTTGCGCACACACACTTGTGCACTATAATATCTCCTGCGCAGCTGGCTAACCTCTCTTGAGATTGGCCGCCGTGGCTGAAAGCCGGTCAGGAGGATGTTATAATTACCAATTAGTTATTTGAATACAATTGTATCGCATTTTAATATGATGGTAGTTACTTTAATTATTATATATTTTGGAGTTATATTTACGACTGGAAAGACTAAAAGACTCGCAAATGTTTAAATACCTAAATCACAAAAACATTTTTGGAACGAAGATCGTTTTACGCGGCTTACAGAAGAGTGAGATGGCAGTGGCCCAAGGTCACGTCATATAACGAAATAGCGTTCATACTTTGCCTACCAAATGCTAAAAAATGCGATGCGTTGGGTGTTCGATATAAAGTAGGTTGAGATGCTTTTTGGTGTGACAAAAATTCAGTAATATCAGTCAATTAAAATCTACATCTTAAAACACGGTTTGAGTCGAAAAAATATGGCACAGAACTTCGTTCCTTACGGGGAATTTAATTATATGTTTTTATATTTACATAAACTACATATAACAGGAGCTAATAAAATTTTATACAAAGGTTCAAACTGCCCCTTAAGCGTCGTGGGGCTTATAGATGGTGCTTCCTTTGTCTTACAGTTAATCTTCCCGTGTTGTATTTACTCTTTACGTTACAAAGTCAAAAGGTGTTTTCTCAACAAATTACTCAGAATTGGAAATTTAGTTATAAAACACGTTGAGAATAAATTACCTAAATTTATTAAAGTAGATCCGATTTTACCAAATAAATCACCAAATTGTTTTTTATTTATATTCATTCAAATAAGATAACTGAATAAGTGTCGGTTTCAGAAAAATAATCCATTAAAAAAAGCATAAATAGATTGAAAAGGATGGCAATAGATTATATAATTTGAATTTGATTTCAATTTTTCTATTTAATAAATAATGAGATATTATTTATAGTTTCAATTAGATTCCAAAATTTAAATTTAATTTTTTTCTTACGTAAAGCTTAAAGCTCGAAGCTGATTCGACTATTTTTTTTATAAAAAGAGATCTAAAGGTCGTGTCGGCTAAGATATTATCAATGGTGCTCGATCTGCTGTAATAAAATTGAAATCTCACACGTCAAAAGTCGATTTTTTTTTTTAGGATAGGTGGTCTCCAACGCTTTTAGACATTGGCAGTGTAAGAAATGTTAACCATCGCTTACATCGCCAATGCACCACCAACCTTGGTTATTAAGATGCTATGTCCCTTGTGCCTGTAATTACACTGGCTCACTCACTCTTCAAACCAGAACACAACTATACAAAGTACTGCTGTTTTGCGGTAGAATATCTGATGATTGGGTGGTACCTACCCAGACGAGCTTGCACAAAGCTCTTCCACCAAGTAAAAACGATAGTATTGTAACGATAGTAGCTAAAAAAGTAAATAGAACAATCGATATTGTCTTAATAAAATATGTTTTTACAAAACCCCTCTTACTGTAACAGCGATTTGTAGACGCCATGTCTGGTGTTGGAATAATATGGACTTACCTTTCACACATAACTCAATCTTTGATAGAATAATAATACTATGTAGATATTACTTTAAATAATATAGGTATTTTAAAAAAATTTAGAATTAAAAAAATATTGTTTGGTTTTAAACCCACCCACAAACATTGGTTAAGTCTCAATGTTCTATTGAGATAGATATACGACTTTCTTATTCTTACTAGCTAATTAATCAATGGCTGACCTCTGCACATTTTGGAGGAGCTATGAAACGTCTTATCATAACACACTCGTCTCCATAAATATCACAAAAGTTTTGGTGTGTACGGAAACTTAACTCACATTCCATGACAATAAAGTAGTCATCTGGACTCTGCAATGTCAAAAGCTTTTAATAATGAAACATAGATTGATTGCCTGATTATAAACATGCAGGCACATTAAAATAATATAAATATAAATTAAATATAGGATACACCTAAGCCTAAGCCACGGACATAACATCTGACGTGCTTTACGTCGTTTAGGTGTACTAAAAAAAAGAACTTAACATTACATACAAACAACTAGCGATTTGTGCATATTGCTATGATTTACTAGTTTTGCATTCATTTATTTCTTTGTGATGACCATCACAAGAGAATTTTGCTTGGCATAATTCGGTTTATTCTTGTAATATATTATCACTGCGTGCTTACTCCTCTGTGAGTATTGAGATTTTCTTAATGATTGTTGACCATCTTCTTAATATTTTTTGAACGATTTATTATAGTTGCTAAACAATCTCTGTTGTATCTAATAAAACAGAATATAAAATTAATGTTATGAACTACGTTATTAGAATAAGACTCGTAGTAAATTAAAAAAATAATATATTACTATTAAATTAATATGATTGTCACATCAATACTTTGACAACGTAACCCTTATTTCCGCTTGTTTCGCCCCGAGACGATCGACAGTTCGAAATTGAAAAGAAAAATGTTTCTCCGTATTCGAGATTGTTACAAATACTATGAATATTTTGAAGGACTCGATTCTGATTGGTATCAAGGAATCTTTATATTGATGGTACTCGTAGTACAGTGGCGTGAAATATTTTATATGGTTTATTGCGTGTTACTTATTCGCTACGAGATTTTTATAAAGGATCAAAATGTCCCTGTTTACTCCCGAAGTAATCGGAGGGAACAAATGATGAACGAAATAAAAACTATGTTTCACTGTTCACTTTAATAAATTTGATCAAAATTGTTACATTGACATTCTATATAAGTACACTTACAAAAAAACTTAGACAGCGTGATTCAGAAAATTCAAATAATTAATCAACACCATCTATTGACAAAAAGTAATAAACATGTTTTACTGATAAGAAAAGGTTTAACTATGGAAAAAAGGTTTTAATCTCAACAGTCCCTTTTTAGCTATACGCTTTAGTAACTGTATTTCTTTGATATGATGCACTTTTTCGTCGTAACTTGTTGTAATATTTATAGTGGAATTGTTATTGAGAATCTGACCGCTTAAAAAATAATAATGAGTTATTAAAAGAATTATTGTCTTTATTTTTTTCTTTTGTAAGTGGCCAACTGCACTGCCCACAAACATTGGCCTCGGAAGAAATATTGGTCATTCCTTACATCGCCAATACGCTACAAATGTTGGAAACTAAAATATGATGTCCCTTGAGGCCATAATTACATTGGCTAACTCATCCTTCCAACCGAAACACAATATTACTAAGTATTGCTGTTACAATACATCAGTATTGATTATATAATAATAATAATATCCTGGGACATTATTCACACACGGCCATCTGATCCCAAGCTAGCAAGATAGCAGTGCTTGTACTATGGAAACCAGACAGCTGATATACTACATATACTAGTTTTCATTTATAAATACATACTTATATAGATAATTACATTCGACTCAGGACAAACAGGCATGTTCATGCACACAAAAGTCTGTCCTGGGTGAGAATCGAACCCACAACCTGCGGCGAGAAAGTCAAGTATCTACCGATAACGCCAACCGGCTCGTCGATTTCCTTCCCTTTGCACATTTTAATATTATATCTTTAAAAAAAAGGCACGATAAAACTTTTAAACAAATACATTATTTTAGAGCATTATTTTAGAAAATCGAAAAATAAAATTATAAGTAAAACCTCTTTTGTAAAAGAAATAAATTTAGGAAGTAATTTATTTTGTTTCCTCATTCCGGAGCTTTTACACTGAACTATAGTAACGCTTCTAGACAATAGGTTACGGGCTATTAAAGTTTACAACTGCCTGCGTTCTAGGTTTAAATTCAGGACTTTGTAGTGTTATGTTGTCATTGTTACAAAGCTAGATCTGGTTTTAGCAAGGAAATGTTTGCTTAAAATCTAGTGTCAAACAATGTAAAAGGTAAACTGTATAATACAAATACAAGGAAAACAGATATTATAAATAGAATGAAATATTTAAAAAGTATGTATTTGAAAAAATATTCTTTATCGATTTTACATAAAACGATAATGAAAAACGCCTGGTAAAAAGAAATAGAATAAATTGTCAGCAAGTAAAAATCTTGCCTTGCTATTTTTAGTACCTTTAAACGTAAAAAATTGTACTACTCTTTGCTTACTAATTTTTAAGAACCAGGGAAGGTTCTAGTGTGGAAGATATATTTTTTCATTATTATGAATAGCTTTAAAATACGAAATTCTGTCACCAAATTCATAATACAAATAAATCTCACAAAGAAATGATGAAGAATATAAAACATCAATTGGTTCTTTATTAAATTCAATCTTATCAAAGTCCATCACGTTATTTAGGCGAAGCGAACAAAATAAAAAAACGCAACAAAAAAATATCATGGATTTTTTTTTAATTTGTACAGTCGGAATTACTGAGGAATATTTCGAAAGATTGAAGATTTGAGACAAATGAAAGTAAAACAAAACGTATCAACAGCGAACAACGCTGCCAGTGACGTACCTAAAACAATTGCATTGAACTATTCTTTCGAATGCTCTGGTTTGGACAGTTAATCCTTCAGTGCTTTTAAAAATAGAAATATTTTCAGGTTTTTTTATAGAACTCCATACGCAATTTTATATTTTTTGTATATAGTTAATTTATTTATTAATTGTATTAAGAGGAATCAAACAATTATCACTAGCATCCAGTAGCGTAACTAAACCAACTGACGCCCGTGGCAAATTTATTGCATGGGGCCCAAGCTCAGGGGTTTACCCAAGTTAGGGGCCGTTAATACCTTTGATCGAGGCCATTGATTGATGGGTACGAGGGCAAGCTACGCCACTGGCCACAAAATATCTAAGATAATGTAAGACGCTTCTGAGCTCGTGGCCTCTCTGACCGGGGGCCCCTTCTTGTCAGGGGCCCGTGGCATTTTGCCAGCCCAGCCACCCTATAGATACGCCACTGCTAGCATCGATCGTGGTTTTGATTAATAAATACGACTATTTTTAATATCTTTCGAATGGTTATTGAAAGCATTTATTATAAATAAACATGATTTAAAATAAATAAAAACAGCGTCTCGTTGAAAAGAGAGTATCATGCCCTTTATCGTCACGACATACACCCAAGGTGCGCAAATATATATGCTAGATATAAGGCCATAGACCCGGTGGTCCTGGGTTCAATTCCCAGGTCGGGCCAATAAATTGTTATTGAGTTTTTCTGTCAGAAAATTCTTAGTAGCAGCCCGGAGTCTGGAAGTTGGAAGTGTGTACACTCCCGTGCCTCGGAAAGCACGTTAAGCCGTTGGTCCTGCGCCTGAACTCTTTCCGGTCGTGTCGGATTGCCGTCCCATCGGATTATGAGAGCTAGGGAAAAGAGAGTTCACCTGTGTTTGCGCACACACTTGTGCACTATAATATCTCCTGCGCAGTTGGCTAATCTCTCTTGAGATTGGCCGCCGTGGCCGAAATCGGCCTGGAGGACCTTATTATCATCAAAAGTATATGCAAATTGTTTTAAACGATTATCTTATTATCTTTTTATTTTCAATATAAAAATCAAAATAAAAAGTTTCACTCAAATAATAAGTTATATAAAAGAAAAACAATGTCAACAGTTCGCAGTTCCCATAAAACATTCTTGTATATATGGTATGTATAAACAATACACGATTTGATGATTTGTCTCATAATTTATATACATCGAACTTATATCTTTCTGTTTGATTTATTAGAGGCTGTAACTCAACTATTTATAGCCTTCCTTCTGAGGTTAAGTTAAAATTTGGCACAAACTTTTGATGCACTTGTACGATGATATTACTTAATACATTTTTAATATTGTCTTGTTTACAAAATTGCCTCCAAATAAAAGCAGGATTTAGACTTTTTAAAGGATTTTTAATCAAAACATATTATTTACTTATTGTTAATTTAAGAATACGTTTTAATTTCTTTTTCGAAACAATATTAATGACTATAATATAACATGAAATAACTTAAATACAATATTTACAATAAGTAATGTATGAATACTTAACATATTCATGAATGTAATATTAATTAATAAGAAATGTGAGATGATTTTCTAATATTCAACTTCACTAATTCATGAAACGTTTTTTTTTTTTTAAATTAAAATGCGCTGGCTGAAGTTGGTCTGAACAAGGATAGGAAAAATCTGCTGTTGACATTTATTACGTTTACACGGCCAACCAAATAAAGTGCCAAGCAATATTACAGACTCGGTGGTAGAGCTTTGTGCAAGCTCGTCTGGGTAGGTACCACCCGCTCATCAGATATTCTATCGCAAAACAGCAGTACTTTGTATTATTGTGTTCCGGTTTGAAGGGTGAGTGAGCCAGTGTAATTACAGGTACAAGGGAAATAACATCTTAGTTCCCAAGGTTGGTGGCGCATGCAAGCGATGGTTAACATTTCTAACAGTGCCATTGTCTATGGGTGTTGGTGACCACTTCCCATCAGGTGGCTCTTATGCTCGTCCGCCTTCCAATACAATAAAAAAAAGACTCAATACCAACATCATCATTTAGCCAATATGAGTAGACTTGTCTGTTGCTGGAAAAAAACTTAGTAAGAGAGTGGTGCTTAATAATAATTTCATTATTGTATTATATAATATAACGATTTAAGATGTGCCAAAGCCTCCACTTCCAGCATCCAGTCGGTTCACGCCATCGTCTTCAGGTTTTCCACGTGGCTGGAGGACGCTCCACGATGCTTAAGAAAGGACAGTTTCAGTTTCAATTATAATAATAATAATAATAGATATAAAAGTATTACTGCCTGTATCATTATTTTAAATGTTTATTTCAAAGATAATATATTATTTATAGAATATTTTTTTTAAATACGTTTTTTTTTTTTCTATTTAAAGGCTATATCAATGGTTACTGCACTTCATAGCGGAACATAGGAATTACAACAATTTCGGTTAAGATTCAAGTGTTCTATTCACAATCAATGCAATCTCGCTTTCTCGGAATGTTTAATAATATTCAATGACTTTGTCGTTTTATAGTTCGAGATACGAAGGCGAAACTTGCTAAGACAAACATTTAATCAGATCGAACAAGCATTTCGAATTGAACTCGAATGCAGAATGTGAATAATAATGGAACATCGATTCGTTATTCAGCTATTATTCTTTTTATTTCCAGTTTCTTAATTAAATGACAATATTCAATGTTATCCCTATTCAATTGGCTCGCAGTGTACGCTTCCTGGCAGACGACAGCAAAAAAAAAGCATTTATTAGACGTGTAGATTTTTTTATTCTTTCAATAACATTTCTATTGAATGGTATAAATCTGAAATGAAATCGATACGAACTGGGAATATTATTTTGATTGTAGTGATGAACAGACACTATATAAATAGTGTAAAATGAAATAATAGCCCGTAATATCCCACTGTTGGACAAATTAAGAACCTTTGAAACATCCTATCTCGATTTGAAATTTCTTTTGATTTGATTTTTTCTTTTCACTAAATATTGTTTACTCAGATTTCAATTTTAGTTTACTTGGTTGTAAGGCCTTTCTTAGTAAGAAGTAGATGCACTTCTTTATATTCCTACTTGGTTGTAGGGTTTTGTGCAGGTCCGTCTGGGTGGGTATCACCCACTCATCAGATATTCTGCCGCTAAACAGCGATATTTAGTAATATTGCTCTCCGGTTAGAAGGGTGAGTGAGCCACTGTACAGGCACAAGGGACACCACGTCTTAGTTTCCAAGTTTGGTGGTTCATTGGCGATGTAAGGAATGGTTATTATTTCTTACGTCGCCAATGTCTATTGGCGATGGTGACTTACCATCATGTTTCCTATTTGCTAATCCACCAGCCTATAACATAAAAAAAATATATATATATTGGTGTTTTCCAGTTTAAAGAGTGGGACTATAATTACGAGCTCACGAGAAATGAAGATGCGGATAAAACTGCGCGAAGCAGTTAAAGTGTTATAAAAAAAAAACCGTAATCTTCTGTTGATGATTTAAGTATTCTCCACCACCCACTATTCCATAGCGGCTCTATATAAATAATTTTAGTATGTTACCATGTTTAAAAATCGAAAAATCTTTATCTACTTAATTTAAAATTCAAAATGATATTATATATCAAGGTTTCTTGAACATTTTACTAAAAATCCAGGTACATTTTATGGGGACGTAATGAAGTGGTTTTGAGATAATCTGTTGTCAATGGAGTGGGGGTGACTCCCTAGGGTGGAAAGATGAGCTCGCTTAACTTCGTCGGTTTGATAGATTTTTTATTTTGTGTTGCTCCATGAAAGTAACTATGTAGGGAATACTTTTAAATAGAAATAAAATACTCTTTTACTTATTGTGACGTGGAATTAATCATACTTAAATATATAATAAAAGTTTTCTTTGTTTATAACACTTTAACTTATAATCTATTGATTGCATCGTAATGAACTGTGATATATCATTGATATGCGATTACGTTGCACATTTTGATATATAGAAGGAAACGAATATTAACTTCAAATAGCTTTAAAATACTAATATAAAAAACCCTTAAGAACGTTTTCATGAAACAACACACTTGTGTGTGAAGTCGATTTAATTATTTCTTTAAATATGTTTTTTATTTTAATACTTAACATATCTAATACTCATACAGTTAACGATTAATATAACCGAAAACGTATTCTCAAGACCAATATCTAAAGTGGATTAAAAAATGAAGTGGTCACTCAACATAATGAAATAAGAATATCGATTCCACCATCAGAATAATATCGGTACATAATCTCAGCCACGTTCCGCAGGAAAACAAGAGCCTCCATTGTCAAGTCCTGAATCTAGAGACTGTATGCCGCCATTTTAAACTAACCTATATTTGTTCCATTATGATTCTTATCATAAAGGCATAAGGTCTAAATAAATTGAAATCGAAAAGATTGTTGTTGATAGCGCAAACAATATATAAATACAAAGCCTCAAACTACAATTATGGCCTTTATGTCTTAATAATAGAGTTCATCGTGGAGGCAAATATAAATTGGTACGTATCAGATACGACGGTTAAGCGCTCAATGCACTCTTTATCTTAGATTAAAAAAGGGGGTTCCCACTTCATAGTAGGGTTGGGACAGGTGTTGAAAACACTTAGAAGTGGAGTTTATTCACCGAGGAACGGAACAATGAACACTTTCATAGCAATTCGTGAACAATTGGGTTTTTGAGGCATACGTATCGCAATCCATTAGACGGAAAGAATGAGAAATCTATACTATATGTCAATATAACGAAAATGTTCTAAAACATATAAAACCTTTATAAAATTGAATTTCAAAAAAATTCGAAATTCAAAAATTTCGAACACATTTGTAATTTCATTAGTATCTCACATATTTATATGTTTAATGTTACCGTCTATTACAATTTGATTTATGTGGACTTAGTCCATGCTAGGATAGAGAGATAAACAATTGATCGTCTTTTAATTAACTGATATGTTTTTAATATCCTGCGAGAGGACAAAAAGAGGTCATATCCCGATAGGAATACTATGGAAAACGTATTGCCTTTGTTTCATTGTTACGACCAGAACGTAAGTAAAGCTTTGTTAGGTCCTTTGTTGGATCACTACCTGAATAAGTATAACTCATCCAGCTGATTCACTAATAATGTAATATCAAGAATTACCTTGCAATCGTACATAGACCAGGGCAATTGGGTTACATTTGCGTTTTGATAGTCATCGAAGTTACTTATAAAAGTGGTTATTTTGTTTGATATTTTGTTTGGAAACTTATAATATTATAGAGACAATTTAAATAATAACTTTTAATTGTAATTTTATCGATCAAATGACATATTTAATTTAAATATTTGAATTTATATTCAAATATTTAAATAAAATATTCTACCGCAAAACAGCAGTACTTTGTATTGTTGTGTTCCGGTTTGAAGGGTGAGTGAGCCAGTGTAATTACAGGCACAAGGGACATAACATCTTAGTTCCCAATGTTGGTGGCGCATTGGCAATGTAGGTGATGGTTAACATTTCTTACAATGCCATTGTCTATGGGCGTTGGTGACCACTTACCATCAGGTGACAAATAAGCTCGTCCGCCAATCTACACAATAAAAAAAAAAAAAAAATGAACCAGTGTCTATAAGACGTGAATCTTAAAGTATGGTTACGTGTTCTAACCCGAGCAAGCACCGTTTTCATGTGCTTAATTAGAGTTCGTAACTCATAGCGTTGATAAACTAAAGCATCGTGAGGAAACATTCTTGTGTCAAATGAAATTCTGCCAAATATTATCCAATTCGCATTGGAGCAGCGTGGTGGTTACCCTTAAAACTCTCCAAGAGGAGACACCTATGTTCACTTACAATTGTCTTTTATATCAAGAGAGAGTTATACCCTGTGATAGCAAATAGCTTACGTCGTCTTTTGATATTGGTCAATGAGAAAAGTCATGAGACATTCAAATTGCTTTGTATCTTACACTGGTTATTCCGTTATCTCACTCGCACTTCAAACCCGGAACACAGCAATACTAATCAATGATATTGGCGGTTGAATCACTAATGAATTAAGCCGTATATTGCGTTTTTCAAGGACCCAATATGAATAAATCAAGTTATCATCTCAAAAACATATGTACATATGCGCCAATATGAAGATTGCGCAAAGTACACCAACGTACATATATTTATACCGTTGATCCTGACATCATTAAAATTGAAAGTAACTATGTATAAAAACCTTATTAAAATGATAATAATAAAATAATTTTCAATAAACAATTCTTTGCCGGTATTATGGTGTCACAAGAAAGCGGGTCGGGAGGCTGACAAGGCGTGCAGCTTTAATTTACTAGTTATGGTATGGTAAGACAGCAGGCAGAACGAAAAGGCAACGAGATGAGAGCAGTAATTGTAATACTAGTTAATGTGGTAAAACTACAGAAAACGGGCCTCACCTCCGATTTTATTCATTTTGAAATAGGTTAATCTATAACATTTTTACGAGTAATTTGATATATATATATGTAATAGGTGGTCTCTATTAGTTTAGGAGATATATGGTTTTAAAAGTCCTGTTCTTCTCGTAGTTACGACACCTACTCTGTCTTAGACTAATGAACATGGGCCGATTCGGTTCTGGCACTCGCCGGCCGCTGCTTGCTCGGCTCGTGCGTTGTGCTTTAAAAGTAACCTACATGACTTTGTCCTAGAATTATATGTTCGCGTACCCCGAACTAGATTTTGATGTGTAATTATTCAGGTCCAACTTATTGTTAATAGAAATAAAACTATTTATTTTTTATTGTATAGGTAGGCGGACGAGCATGTGGGCTATCTGATGGTAAGTGATCACCAACGCCCATAGACAATGGCATTGTAAGAAATGTTAACCATCGTTTACATCGGCAATGCGCCAACCAACCTTGGGAACTAAGATGTTATGTCCCTTGTGCCTGTAATTACACTGGCTCACTCACCCTTCAAACCGGAACACAACAATATCAAGTACTGCTGTTTTGCGGTAGAATGTCTGATGAGTGGGTGGTACCTACCCAGACGATCTTGCACCAAGCTCTACCATCAACTAAAATATGATATAATTATTATAAAAAAAACACACGCAAAACACCACAAGCACATTCACGTAACAACGAGGGGAACGTAACGACGGCGTTTGTTTGTCGACTGAACACTCATACCAACGTCGCGTTGCCGTTCCACCCCATGTCTGACCAAGGCTTTAGGTATTTTATTCCGAACCATTGATAGACTTTTCTCAATCAATAATCAAGTTACCCTGAGTATCTATTTGTAATGAAAATGTTGCATAGAAATTTCATATAGGAAATATCTTAATACAAACATGAATGTAATTCGAAACAATTCAAGAGAGAGTAATTAAACGATAACAATTTTAAAGTTTGAAACTCAAAGCGAATCACTGAAACGTAGTTTGCAACTGCAACTACTATTTTACAATCTTGAGTACTTGTGCCAATAAACCTAGTTAGTGAACTCTTGCTTGGGCTTGTAACTCATTAAGGTTTGTATTTCATACGACTTGAAGCACGTGTCTTTGTTCTCGCGAACGGAGATAAAGTTTTATGACTAAACTATATTTGGAGTTGAGATGAGATATTTTATAATTAAAACGTGTATATAAGGTTGATTTGAGTTAAATTAGAAACTTTATTCGTGGTTATGATTACCGGGAAAAAATAAAAATGTGTTTATTTCAATCTATATAATTATGTATAACACGTAAAGCATTTCCTATTCGTTTATTTTTTAAATACATTAAAAATGTAAATAAATTATTGACATTAGCATATTAAATAGCACAATACGAAGGGAAACCTTCAGTTGATTTTCGCAAAATATGTTTAATCATATTTTTAAACAATTTTTTACGTAATCGATGATTGAGTTTTGTTACAAAATATAACATAAAGATGTGAGCTCACTCACGAAGCTGTACTATATAGAGTGCAATGGAAAATAAAGAATAGGAAAGCGATCAAACGTTGAGTAGATGAGGAAGAATCGATACGCAAATATCACATTTCAATTAGTGTGGGACGAGGCGTTGTTATGAAATGACCTGTAATATTTATATCGGCTAACCGGTTATCAGAAACGCTCAATTGCGCAAGATCGTATATCCACGTCTTAAAATATGAATCATTTACATTGAGTATTGAAATAACTATATGTAAATCAAAATAAAAAATAGCTATTGTAAAAATTATAAGCATTACTTATATAGCGTATATGATCGTATTTTTCATGGTGTGCAGAAGAGGTGAAGGAAAATTGAAGGAGTTCATCGCCTCAAACAAAATCCTCTGTACGTGAATCTGTGCGTTAATAGTCATTGTCATTGTAAGTAATATTAACCATCGCTTACATCGCCAATGCGCCCCCAACCCTCGGAACCAAAATGTTATATTCCTTGTACCTGTAATTACACTGGCTCACTGCTGTTTTGCGGCAGAATATCTGATGAGTTAGCTAACCAGTCGAGCTTGCACATAGATCTACAACCAGCACATTAGTTGAATTTGAAGTAGTTATATATGAACACATATAAACATTTAAACATAAGCCGAACATCGACTCAAGCTGACCACGACAGACGTCAGAAACACAAGAGGAATGGGTGAGAGTAGACGTGTTCCAATTGTAATTGTCAAGTATACCTGTGAGGCCTTAGACAACGTTCGAGTAGCCACAGACTACGAACCAGCAAAATGTTCATTTAAAGATAATTTTAAATTCTAAATTCATCTTATCTCAATGATGTTAATACTTACCAGTTATGTTACTCTTTTTTATCTTCCAGACTTGGTATTTTAATAAATTTATAAAATGTACAGACAGACCGTTTCTACTGATTAATCATATGTATGTATGTATGTGCAACTTGATGTAATATTTTACGATTGAATTAATACATATAATTTTGAAAACTTGTTTGTACTGAATAAATGTTAAAATAAGAGGATTTGTCGTGGAGACCAATTATGTAAGGTAAGTCGACGAAAAAATGGACGTATGCTTTTCTTACGAGCGCTACCTTTAAGCTAAAAGGTATGTTTATGAATTTTCTATAGAAAAGTTGTAGAGATTATAAAGATCCGCAAAAAGTCCTCAGTATAAATACACGTTCCGTTAAATTCACTAGTTGATAAAATATGACGTAAAAATATATATTTAATTTTAAATATTTAATCATATTTTATAAGAGTATAATATGAGCAATTTTTTTATGTATTGTATGTCTCAAAAACGGCTCTAACAATCTGGCTCTTGTACTTAGATAAGATGCTTTTAAGTTTATATAATATTATTTTATATAATCTATGCTGAAAAAACATTTAAGTATAACAAATATTATTAGAACTGAGTCAAGCATATTCGTCCAGATCATTTTAATATAATATTATACAGACCAGGTCAGCAGAGTTTGGCTAGTTAAAATCTGACATCTGTGTGTGTGTGTCTCTAATTCTTTGAATACTACAAGCAACCAATTATCTATGATAATATAATAATTACTTCATGAGAAATACTTGTAACTGAATTAATTGATGTTTATATTGTGGTGTGATGCGTTTAGGTCACTGACGGGGTTGTCGCGACGTTGTAGCGCCTCGGGTATGTTCGCCGCGGCAGGGGTGGACAGTTTTGGTGCGATCATGCGTTTTGCATCAATGCTGCGCCGCTTTCGCGAGAGCCTCAACACTATCCTACTCGCATTGTCAGACAATTTCGACTCGCCGATGGTAAAGCGATGGGTCCAATTTCATGTTGCAAAACATTTGTAAACCCCTATCACCAGAAGTGAAATCGGAATTGTCCTCCAATATTTCATTAATTTTAATTATTTGTCATTGTTATTATTGTTATTATTATTATTTGTGCTACTAACATAGTTATTAAGGATACTGTTACTAACATTCTATGGACCCTGTCTAATTTAAATTAATAAATAAAATAAAATTTGAAATAAGTAAACAAAATTCTTCATTAACAACAGAAAATGTATGTCCCATTATTTTTTAGTTTTAGGTTTATATGTTCAAACTACAAAACGGTTTGTTATTTTTTTGTTGTTGTAACAAGCCCTTAAAACGTTACCAGGTGTGTAAGTACCACCCACTCCTCAAATTTTCTACCGCTGAACAGCAATACTTAGTATTCGTCGCTAGTATACTTAGTGTCGCGTTCCGGTTTGAAGTATGAGTAAGCCAGTGTAACTACAGGCTCAAGGGACATAACATCTTCGTACCCAAGGTTGGTGGTGCATTGGCGACGTAAGGAATGGTTAATATCTCTTCATCACTAATGTCTATTGGCGGTAGTGACCACCCGCTTACCTATAATATAAAACAGTACGCGGTTAGCCAAATAGCCACTCATAAGCTATAATGGAATATTAAATATAATTCTTTATTCTATAGAACCTTCTTTATTTGTTATGTTTTAAAAATTATAATAATACTCAAACTCATTAAAGAACATTTTCAAAATAAAATTTTGAAATTCCATAGACGACATTAAAACCACAACTCCCCTACGAAATGTCCCCTCGATCTATTTGTTTTCTGATCTTTTGAAACTACATATAAATCTTCAACACATCGAGAGCACTCTTTTATTAAGTGTAATCATTACAAATTCTTTTAAATCTATTTGGGTCCCTTTTTCCTCCTTCCCTTTTTATTTTAAGCTTTATGTTTGGTAAAATTGGTATTCAAGTGTTTCGTATTGTCACGAGCAGAGAGATAGGACGCACAGGTAATGGTTTTATTCGATTTTCGGAGAATGAAAGTGTAAGTCCACTTACCTTCCAAACTCCAGACTACTAAACATTTTTAGAAAAAACTTAGTATCACTTTATTGGCCTGGAAATGCTTGTCACATGGTTGACAATCACAACGTTGTACTCACTGGACCATGAACGCTTTACAATGCCGACGCAAAACGAGGAGTTATAAGCTTAACGTCTTTGTATCTGTCTGTGGCATCGTAGCTCCTAAGCGGATGAATCATTTTTTTTATATTTAGTTAATTTTTGTTATAAAGGTAAAATGATTCACTGGTTAATTAATCAGTAACTCATTCATATTGATAAGAGCTAATAGCAGTGGCGGAACTAAATGGTGGCAGGGCTGGCAAAATGTCACCCCACTTAACAGGGCCTCCGGTCCGAGAAACTACGAGCTCAGAAGAGCCTCCTAACATCGCTACAATACTAATTTATAGAACAAAAATACTTCACTAAGTCCCATGTACAAAAACCTGTGCTATTCTCTAAAAAGTCACATCGTATAATTTTCACTTGTGATAGTATGTCGAAGACCGTACTGTTATACGCTTTTTTGATACGCGTATCCTTTAATAGTATTTTAATTGGCAGCTTTGTACTAACCCCTAGGTAGGGCCCACTCATCAAATATTCTATCGTAAAATGGAAATACTCAGTATTGTTGTTAATTGTTTTTTTTTTATATATATTACCCGGGAGAGCAAATTACTCTACTCCACCTGATGGTAAGTGGTAGTAGAGTCCAAACGCGACGACGGCTAGTGCAGTCAGGACGAATGACTTGCTCTAGCCGCCCCCGCCTTGCCGGCCCGCAAGATGCCTCTTCACGCCTCGTTGAGAAGGGTGAGTGAAGAAGTGAAACTGCAAGCAAGAGGGACAGAACATCTTGGTGCCCATAGTTGACGCATTGGCGTTGTAAGGAATGGTTAATATTTCTTACGGCGCCAATGTCTATGGACATCGGTGATCACGAACTTTAAGCTGATCTATTCTCCCGTCCTGCCTCGACTATATTGAAAAAATGTTATGTTTAATATCAGAAAGTGAATGCAATATTGACTATATTTCATTCACTTTCTGATATTTCACAATCGTTTTCAGCGGTGAGTCATGAGTTGTTCTCACGGAATAGGTCTTATGTACTTGAAATAATCTACTGATAATACTATTGAATCTGGCCATAAGGAACTGTTATGTATGATAATATTTATGTTATGTATGTTAACTGTTATGTATGATAATATTTCTTATAATATCATTCCCGTGACTCCGTCTGCTTCAAATTTACTTCCGAAAATCCTTGCATAGATAGATAAATAGTACTTCGCAACAAGTACTACTTAAGTTTCGTTAATACATGAATATTTTTGCATAACAAGACAAACATCTAGTTATGCCAGTCTATTGTTTACGTGTCGTCGGAGCGATCCTGCCGGCCTTCGAAGCCTGAATGAGACGAAAGTCACGGTTGTTTCGAAGAATACCTGTATATGGTCGGACGTAAATCGACACCACTGTGGCGTGGATCAGGACACAGCCCAGCATACGTTGGAGGTATGCCCCGCGTGGAGCGCGGAGAAGTCCGCGAAGTCAAACATAACCTCTCAGTGCGAGCAATCGTGTCGGCGATATAGGGCTCCGCAGGGAATCAGCGTGGAGGGCCATTGCCTCCTTCTGTGAGACCGTCATGGTCTAGAAGGAAACGGCGGAGCGGGAAAGGGATAGGGCCGATCCTGCTCGGCAGAGTCGACGTCAGCGTCATCTCGGCCCTCCCAATCGCCAATTAGTTTGCAGTATTATCTAAACCTAGGGTTTTTACATTAGGCCGCGGATGCGTTATATCAAAACGACCCCGCACCCTTTTTTTCCGCAGTAGAAACCTTCTAAAAAAGGGGAGGAACCGGGTTAGAATCCCCTTCTTACCCACTAAAACCACTGCGATGGCCGTCCTCGGCACGGATCGGAGAGGCTGCTTGATCGTGTTGATATAACGCATCCGCGGCACCTCCCGTGCTCTGCTACGCTCGTGGCTCGGCGGAGCTCTCCTCGGGGGGCGAAGGTAATTTCGCCCCCCCGCACTCCTCGCTAGTGCGTACGGCAGCGCGAGGCCATTCCGGCTGCCGTTCTCCTCAGGGCCGTCTGAAATAGGACACGTGAGGCCCCCATCTCACGCATCCACGGCCCTAGGGTTACGCCCTATCTTTTAAGCCCCGGGCGTCGGGGCTGTGGGATCCCGCAGCCCCTTCGATCCGTACCGAGGATGGCCATCGCAGTGGTTTAAGTGGGTAAGAAACCCACATAACCCGGTTCCCCCAACTGATACACCATCTCGAGGTATTTACCAAAAAATGTTTACGTCAAAATTGCTAAACATTATAGCCAGAATTAAGCTCGAAATTAGATGCCTGATATAGAAACAAACCAAGGGTGGCATTGACCGATTCTATATTTATAAAACAAATAAAATTAGCCTTTTGTTTTTTTTTTTTTTTTTTTTTTTTTTATAGGTAGGCGGACGAGCGTATGGGCCACCTGATAGTAAGTGGTCACCAACGCCCATAGACAATGGCATTGTAAGAAATGTTAACCGTCGCTTACATTGCCCATGCGCCACCAACCTTGGGAACTAAGATGTTATGTCCCTTGTGCCTGTGATTACACTGGCTCACTCACCCTTCAAACCGGAACACAACAATACAAAGTACTGCTGTTTTGCGGTAGAATATCTGATGAGTGGGTGGTACCTACCCAGACGAGCTTGCACAAAGCTCTGCCACCGAGTAAATTAATATTAACGATAACATGGAAACAACATAATAAACATAAATTGTCGTGTCGGTCGTGGGACACCAGATAGAAACGAAGTTCCTTATTTTAAAAATATTAATTTCAAGTTCTTTTCGAGATATAACGAAAATAATTATTCGGGTATACATTTTTTATTATGATTTTTTTATCGATAAAATAAAAAAGAACTACTTTACAAAATTATATTAACACCTTTATTTTGTTTACAATGATTTATAAAAAAATGTATAATAATAATATACAAAGAAACAGCTATTTACATGAATAATAATAATTAAAACTGGTCAGGTACTATCATAGAAACTATAGCTTTAAGGTAACTAAAATAAAAATTGAAATGTTAAATTTTGAATAAAAATTTAAAGTAAATCTTACGCTTTTTTTAACGTTACGGACGTTTTTTACCAGCTAGGGTACCCCTCCGCAACGCCCCATAAAGAACTTCATTCCAAAAAAAATGCAACAAAAATTAACATATTAATTCACCAGTGAATTTTAGTAAATATTTAAAATATGAATATATTATATCGATTAACAACGCACTTCACAATCTCCTCGTAAATCCTGATATAGCCTATCAATCCTCAACACAGTGCACTTGCTTTTTAATTCTCATTTGTTACTGATATCAGCAACATCGCTGACATTTTAAGACCAACGCAAAATAATTTGCGAAAATGTTCACTATTAGTGTATCGGAAAATACGGACAAAACAAAGAACATAAGTGTAGACACCGCTATACCAATCGATTATAATCATAAAGTTAAAGCAAGTATGTTTGTCGCGGGACAAAGTATTGAATCCAAGTCGAACAATTCAAATGCACTTTCATTCAAAGCGGTTGGTGGTAGCTTGGGTGTAGAAAACGCGTAAGTATTTTCACTTTTTTTTTTCGTAAGCCAATACAGCTAATGAGTGGTTACTGTCCTCCATAGTCACGGTCACAGTAAACAGTTTATATATACGAATTAATATCCCCTGTGCCATTTTGTACTGCTTCGCTATAATATACTAATAATGTGGTTTTTTTTTTATATTGAAGGACAAATATATGGGGTTTTCCAATAGGGACGCTTGAACTTTGACAGCTGATTGCGGCCATGTTGTTTGAGTGAAAGCTGTCAAATGTAGTGTGTTATATTCATTCCGTCCTCCCAAACCACCATGGCAGGTTACAGTGTCGAGCAGCACGTGCAAATCATAAAATTGTTTTATGAAAATGGGTCTTCAGTTCGAGCAACGTTCCGCGCACTTCGCCCGTTTTACGGTCGCGATGATCGTCCTGCCGAGTCGACTATCCGTCGGTTGGTGGACAAATTCGAGTCAACCGGGTCAGTTAACAATCAGCCGGTTCCCGTGCGTCAACGTAACGCGAGATCTGCCGAGAATATCGCCGCTGTGCGCGACAGTGTCCTCGAAAACCCGCGGCAGTCAATTCCGCGTCGCGCACAGGAACTCGGCCTTTCGCAGACGACAACTTGGCGAATTTTGCGTTGTGACTTGAGCCTGCACCCGTACAAGATCCAGCTGACCCAAGAGCTCAAGGTTAATGACCATAGACAGCGCCGTGTGTTCGCTGACTGGGCATTAGAGCAGTTGGAAGTTGACGCCGATTTTGGCAAAAAAATCATCTTCAGCGACGAGGCGCATTTTTGGATGAATGGCTATGTCAACAAGCAAAATTGCCGTATTTGGGACGAGACCAATCCACACGAGGTTCACCAAGTGGCAATGCACCCGCAGAAAGTGACTGTTTGGTGCGGATTTTGGGCCGGAGGCGTGATTGGTCCGTATTTTTTCGAAAACGATAATGGTGTGGCCGTCACCGTCAATGGTGAGCGATACCGGTCGATGATAACCAACTTCTTTTGGCCTGAAATCGAGAATATGGATCTGGACAACATGTGGTTTCAACAGGACGGCGCTACGTGCCACACAGCACACGCTACGATGGAAGTTCTGCACGAGCAATTTCTGGACATGGTCATCTCGCGCGGAGGCGACGTGAACTGGCCACCGAGATCGTGCGATTTGACCCCGCTGGACTTTTTCTTGTGGGGTTTTCTTAAGTCGCAGGTCTATGCCAACAAGCCGCAAACCACCGATGCCCTCAAAGTCAACATACGCCACGCCATCGATCAAATACAGCCCGATTTGTGCGCCAGAGTCATCGAAAATTGGACCTTTCGTGTGCGCGCCACCAACCGAAGCCGTGGCGGTCATTTGAATGATGTCATATTCCATACATAATGGGGTCGATAGACCCAATTCCAAATAAAAAAAAAATTTCGCAAATATCTCTCCTACATGTATTTTTTTTTGCATTTCAAAGATCAAGCGCCCTTAATGGAAAACCCTATATAAAGAAAGCGAAACGTGCTGTGTTATCCGCTACAAACGGATGTTATATAATTTTGTATAATTTCTCAATAACGAAAAGATTTATCCACTACTACAACAAACAAAGTTAAAACAAACAAAGTCTTCAACTTTAAATAATGATATCGATAACGTATATTTCAAGTGAATTTCTCATATTCATACACCTCAAACTAATTTTCTAAAAATAATATTTTTTTATTATATACAGGGTTATTTGTAACACACCAGCAACCTCGCAGGACTAGATAGCTAACATCATAAGCAACAACTTTTGTTCTACGACTTCGGACATAACACAATACATGAAAAAAAAAAATTATCGTATTGTCGTGACATTTGTAGGTCATTATTTCATTCATAAACGAAAGGACGACGCGTTTATAAACGAACGGACGACGCGACGCGTCGATCTTTGCGATGCGCGTAGATTTATAAACATTCAAGCGGAAAATTAAACTAATATTAATTTTTGTATGAAAATAAAATCTAACAAATTATCAAAAGTGGTAAGTTGTCACCATCGCCCATAGACATTGGCCTCGTAAGAAATGTTAACTGTTCCTTAAAACTCCATTGTGCCACCGACCTTGGGAACAAAGATGTTATATCTTTTGTGACTGTAGTTACACTGGCTCACTCATAGTTATGTCAAACCGGAATACAACTTTTTTTGTTATTGGTAGGTGGTCGAGCATGTGGGCCACCTGATGGTAAGTGGTCACCAATGCCCATATACATTGGCATTGTAAGAAATGTTAACCATCTCTTACATCGCCAATGTGTCACCAACCTTGGAAACTAAGATGTTATATACCTTGTGACTGTAATTACACTGGCTCACTCACCCATCAAACCGGAACACAACAATACAAAGTACTGCTGTTTTGCGGTTGAAAATCTGATGAGTACCCACTACCTACCCAGACGAGCTTGCACAGAGCTCTACCACCGAGTAATTATTAAGTTATAACAATTGTACCAAAACAAATATTTTATAATATATTTATTTTCAGCGCTGGTCACTCGCTTGATGTATCAGCTCAACATGTACCAAAATTTGGCAACCATGTAACAGCCTCAGCTAAGTACAATGTCCTGAAGGCAGGGGATCACAAAGTTGACGCCAAGGCGTTTACAACCTACTCTATGCCAAAGGATGGAGAAAACTTTACAACATATGGTGCTGGTGTAGATTACAGTTACAAGTGAGTTTTTGAAAGATCCAACTACTCATATGTTGATGATGAATTTATTTTCTTATTTTTCTTATTTTCAATCTAAATTAGAGTTTCGATATTATTATTTTTTACCGGAACAAGACAGTCTTCCATTCGATGCCATTTTTTTTTTTGTATAGTTAGGCGGACGAGCATATGGGCCACCTGATGGTAAATGGTCACCAACGCCCATAGACAATGTCATTGTAAGAAATGTTAACCATCGCTTACATCGCCAATGCGCCACCAACCTTGGGAACTAAGATGTTATGTCCCTTGTGCCTGTAATTACACTGGCTCACTCACCCTTCAAACAACAATAACAAGTACAACTGTTTTGCGGTAGAATATCTGATGAGTGGGTGGTACCTACCCAGACGAGCTTGCACAAAGCCCTACCACCGAGTAAACAATATTTGTGCAGTAATCAAAATTAATTATGTAAATACAAAATATACCGATAAGATGTAAGTATGCTAATTTATCAGAGATATCAGATAGAAATCAATAATTTAGGAGGTGAAGTAAAACATATTCTGAAGAATCTTTCTTGTGTCGGATAAAATTCTGTCACAAGTATAAACAATATCCAATCGATTGTTTAATTATTTAAGTTTATTATTAAGGTCTATTCACATCATAATATTAAGTCCTTTTACAAAACGAATTATCAAATAGACAGCAAATATGAAAACAGTCCCTATATTTTACAATATACCACCAGTAAACTGAATATTTTGAAATATATACATGAGGTCACGTTTGAAGACCGTCATAAAAGGGATCTGCCAATCCAAGATATGTATGCATATGGGAAACAGGACTAGGAACTAATCTTATCAAGGTCGTTTTTTATACAATTATACACCCTATCTCAAGACTTTAAAGTCTTTAATTGAATGTTAAACTACATATGCGAGTGATTAATATGATTAAAATAGTTTACAGTCTTATGCACCAGTGTTAAAGTCTATAATGCTTTAGTTTTGATATTCTATAATCAAAAATTGAATTATAAAGATATGGTTCTATTAACTTCGAGTGTTTTAATGTTTGAGGCTAATCAATGTTTTTGTATGCAAATAAATGTTACTGCTCACAAAAGTAGCTTCTAGCTTAATAAGTCGTTTTGTGCGATTTGCACGATAAAAGCATGGTAATATTTATTTGACTGCCTCGTTGGTCTAGTGGCTAGATATAAGGCCGCAGACACGGTGGTCCTGGGTTCAATTCCCAGGTTGGGCCAATAAATAGATATTGGATTTTTCTGTCAGAAAATTCTCAGTAGCAGCCCGGAGTCTGGAAGTTGGAAGTGTGTACACTCCCGTGCCTCGGAAAGCACGTTAAGCCGTTGGTCCTGCGCCTGAACTCTTTCCGGTCGTGTCGGATTGCCGTCCCATGCGATTATGAGAGCTAAGAAAAAGAGAGTGCACCTGTGTTTGCGCACACACTTGTGCACTATAATATCTCCTGCGCAGTTGGCTAATCTCTTGAGATTAGCCGCCATGGCCGAAATCGGTCTGGAGGACCTCCTTAATATTTATTTATATAATACCAAAGATTAAATATTTAAATATCGAATGAATTACTACAAACGTAATCAGTATTAATCGTTTAGACACAGTGGCGCTCACAACACATACACACACACACAGAAAGATGGATATGATTACTAGAGAACAAAAGACATGTTCAACAGTAATAATCTTCTATATCTGAAAGCTTTTATTTAACTTCACCGATTAACATCAGATGGACATGACTTGCAAATGAATTTTCGGCTATTCTTCGTATTAAAGACGGTTCAATCCACGATAACATTTGTCCATTTTTTTTTCAATCGCTACAGTGCAAGTCCTCTGTTACGGTGGGGCATATCTTCAAGGCTAACTATAATTATGTAATTAAAATTTAAGTTATTTTCTTATTTCAGGGGAAAATATAGCGCTAACGCGGGTATTAGTCAGACGCCCAAGTTTAAGCAAACAGGTTACACTCTTGGTGCGAATGCGAACGTGCTTAAAAAACCCTACGCAAATATCGACCTTTGCGTGAGCGCTCGTAGAAAGGACACTTCTTCTGGTACAGGAAATTGGGAGAAAGACGTCACAGCGAAGTCCAAGAAATCGTTTTAAATATATCCGGTTGCATATATTTAAAACAGTTGCTTTTTGATGTATTTTTATATAAGGTTATGTTATAATGTATCTTTACTTATTAATAAATGAATAATTTGTATTTTATAAATACATCTATATACATTTGAATAAAGTGTCTGTTTGTGATTTCAAAATAACTGCCTCTTTTAAAGTTTATATGGCTATTTGCGATTTACCAAAACCAAAACAATCATTTTTTTATCTGTCTGTCTGTCTGTTTGTCCAGGCTAATCTTGGAAAGGGGTGAAAATTACAAATATAAATAAATAAATTATTATATGAAGTATTTCGAGGTTCGAGGAATGAAAAGTTTTTAGAACTTTCCAAAAAAATTCATATACATAGTGCAAGTAACGAAATTCAAAATACACAATGTCTTAATATCAATATCTCCTAGTGAGATGCAAGTAATATTTTTTTATACGAACTTCATTATGTTAGTGAAGTTTGGATAATGCAAACATATTCCATTCTTTCCATTATTGTCATGTGCACCACGTAATTAATTGGTAGTCTCTAAGCTTTACCTCAACATAACTCTCATCCCTCTATATAGAGTTAGTTTTGTTTAATCTGAGTTCGATAGAATAAAAAAAAAATAGTACGCTTGCTCATTTACAGTATTAACTATGGCTATTATTTAAATATATATAGGGTTTTCCATTAAGGGCGCTTGATCGTGCAGAACTTCCATCGTAGCGTGTGCTGTGTGGCACGTAGCGCCGTCCTGTTGAAACCACATGTTGTCCAGATCCATATTCTCGATTTCAGGCCAAAAGAAGTTGGTTATCATCGACCGGTATCGCTCACCATTGACGGTGACGGCCACACCATTATCGTTTTCGAAAAAATACGGACCAATCACGCCTCCGGCCCAAAATCCGCACCAAACAGTCACTTTCTGCGGGTGCATTGCCACTTGGTGAACCTCGTGTGGAATGGTCTCGTCCCAAATACGGCAATTTTGCTTGTTGACATAGCCATTCATCCAAAAATGCGCCTCGTCGCTGAAGATGATTTTTTTGCCAAAATCGGCGTCAACTTCCAACTGCTCTAATGCCCAGTCAGCGAACACACGGCGCTGTCTATGGTCATTAACCTTGAGCTCTTGGGTCAGCTGGATCTTGTACGGGTGCAGGCTCAAGTCACAACGCAAAATTCGCCAAGTTGTCGTCTGCGAAAGGCCGAGTTCCTGTGCGCGACGCGGAATTGACTGCCGCGGGTTTTCGAGGACACTGTCGCGCACAGCGGCGATATTCTCGGCAGATCTCGCGTTACGTTGACGCACGGGAACCGGCTGATTGTTAACTGACCCGGTTGACTCGAATTTGTCCACCAATCGACGGATAGTCGACTCGGCAGGACGATCATCGCGACCGTAAAACGGGCGAAGTGCGCGGAACGTTGCTCGAACTGAAGACCCATTTTCATAAAACAATTTTATGATTTGCACGTGCTGCTCGACACTGTAACCTGCCATGGTGGTTTGGGAGGACGGAATGAATATAACACACTACATTTGACAGCTGTCACTCAAACAACATGGCCGCAATCAGCTGTCAAAGTTCAAGCGTCCCTATTGGAAAACCCTATACTATTGCTTAAATATACACATAACAGAATCGTAGACCGATAAACTCAAATTACCTTCAACCCATTTAAATCACTATAAAATATATTAAGTCAAACTACAGGAATTCATAGTAAGTTCACAAGTTGTTGATTATATAATAATCATATATCAAAAATTAAAAAAAAAATCCCTTTATATACTTTCTAACCAGAAGGACATTTTTTTAAATAATAATATCCTGGGACATTATTCGCATACGGCCATCTGATCCCAAACTAAGCACAGCTCGTACTATGGAAACCAGACAACTGATATACTACATATACTACTTTTCTTTTGTAAATACATACTTATATAGATAATTACACCCAGACTCAGGACAAACAGATATGTTCATGCACACAAATATCTGTCCCGGGTGGGAATCGAACCCACGACCTGCGGCGCGATTTACCAACCACGCCAAACGGCTTGTTTCATGCCTCTTACTTTAAAAATCACAGACCAATTCAAATTCCAAAGCATCATTTATCCTTTTCTTGTACTTAAACGCGAGCGAAGCCACGGTCAACTACTAGGTTTTAATATATTTCATTATAATGAAACGCTAAAAATGAAACTATTATTGGTGCCACCTACTCATCAGATATTCTACCGCAAAACAGCAGTAGTCGGTATTGTTGTGTTCCGGTTTGAAGGGTGAGTGAGCCAGTGTAATTACAGGTACAAGGGACATAACATCATAGTTCCATCATCATAGTAGTGTGAAGAATTCAGTCTGTGTCGCTGAATTTTAAATGTTAAAATGGCTGATTTTGAGGTGTTTTAAAATTCAAAATACATTTTTAAATTTCATATAATCTGAAAGTTTTAGTAGTCGCAGTAGGCAATCCTTATAAGTATACCAGTCCGACGTTGTAATTTTATTACTTTATGAAATATCTAGGTGGGCGGGCAACTGGGCCACCTGATAATAAGTGGCCACCATGGTCCATAAACATTGGCATTTTAAGAAATAATTCTAGAATTACTTATATACCACCCACCTTTAAAAAATTAGAACATTGTGTTTCCTGTAATTACACTAGCTCACTAATCCTTCAGGTAGGAACACAACAATACTAAGTATTGTATTGACTGCCTCGTTGGTCTAGTGGCTAGATATAAGGCCGCAGACCCGGTGGTCCTGGGTTCAATTCCCAGGTCGGGCCAATAAATAGTTATTGGGTTTTTCTATCAGAAAATTCTCAGTAGCAGCCCGGAGTCTGGAAATTGGAAGTGTGTACACTCCCGTGCCTCGGAAAGCACGTTAAGCCGTTGGTCCTGCGCCTGAACTCTTTCCGGTCGTGTCAGATTGCCGTCCCATCGGATTATGAGAGCTAAGGGAAAGAGAGTGCACCTGTGTTTGCGCACACACTTGTGCACTATAATACGTCCTGCGCAGTTGGCTAATCTCTCTTGAGATTGGCCGCCGTGGCCGAAATCGGTCTGGAGGACCTCAAGTATTGTTGTTTGGCGGTAGAATATCTTATGAGTGGTATCTACTTAGACTTACAAAGGCCCTACTACCAAGTAAATCACGTGACGAAGAACAATATCTTAGGACATATAATGAGATTCTATAAACTTAGCGATACTATTTCTCCTATAATCCTTTTTCTTAATTTAATTTCACATTTAATATTTTTTCGGGTACGTCATAATATTATTATACATTAAATTACATGAATAAATAAGTAGATAAACAACTTACGGTTTAAAGTGTGAAATAGTCGAACAAGACAAGGTATGTAAGCAACAAGTCGAGATGGCCCAGTGGTAAGAACGCGTGAATCTTAACCAATGATCGTGAGCTCAAACCCGGGCAAGCACCACTGAATTTCATGTGCTTAATTTGTGATTATAATATTGCTCGAGACTGTAATATTGAAATACAGTGTGTTCCGGAGCATAAGTCTGAAAACCTGCTTACTATTGTGAAACAACTCACTAAAGTCGTTTCGTGTGACATAGATGATAGTGATATTAAAGAATTCCATCGCGTTGCTAAGGTTGATTCTGACTCGAAGCGCTCTCGCAATATTATAGTCAAATTAACCAGCCCGCGCGTCCGTGATACTATACTTGCAGCGGTAAAAATTTTCAACAAAAAGAATGAAAACAACAAACTCAATTCGACTCATTTAGGCATCGCGGGTGATAAGCAATCAATATACGTCAGTGAACATTTGTCCCCAACGAACAAGAAACTTCATGCAGCCACGAGACTCGTCGCAAAAGAGAAGAAATACGAGTTTGTCTGGATCCGAAATAGCCGCATTTATATTCGTAAAAATAAGCATTCACCTGCAATTTTAATAAGAAATAACGATTTTTTAAATAGTCTAAAGTAATTTTTTGGTTATATTATTGTGCTTATTTTTTTTTATTTTTTACCTGAGTAAGTATTTATTGTGTTTTTTAGTTTTAAAATTCAATATTAAATTTTTTTATCAAAATGTGAGGGGCTTGCGGACCAAGACTGAGGACCTCTATTTATCTGTTCTCTGTTGTGATTATGATGTCATTATTCTTACGGAAACTTGGCTGAATGATACAATATTTGATCATGAATTATTTGACACTCGATATTCAGTATTTAGGCGCGATCGTAGTACAACTTCATCTTATTTGAAAGATGGTGGTGGTGTTGTAATTGCCATACACAAAAAGTTTGAGAGTCTGAGAAAAATCACTTGGGAATCTGTATGTGAAGATCTTTGGGTTTCATTTAAAATAGGTCAAAGTACTCAAATTAATATTTGTGGTGTCTATATTCCACCTCCAGTAAAGGAGTTGGAACTTAATTACTTTCTTAAAAATACTGCACAAGTTATTAACTCTAATACAGATGACGGCACAATAAACGTGGTGATTGGGGATTTCAATTTGAGCAATATTGTCTGGGAATATAGCACTTACAGTCGTAGTCTAATACCTGTACGTACAAACAATAATGTGGATTCTTTATTTATTGACACAATATTTTTTTGCAACCTACATCAATGCAACTCAATTTCTAATAATAACGATAGAATTCTCGACCTAGTACTTAGCTCACATCCATCTTTTCTTACGGTATCTGAAGAAAAACCCTTAGTTCCGCTTGATTGTCATCACCCAGCCTTATTAATAGACCTACAGTATTCTACTCAAAAACACTATCTTAAAAGTAACACTGAACCTAAATATAATTTTGCTTTTTGCGACTATAATACTGTTATTGAGGAACTTTCAAAGATTGATTGGGCACATTTATGGAAAAATTGTGGCTCTGTAGATGAAATGATAGAAGTTTTTTATGAAACTTTACTAAATGCTATTTACAAAAATACCCCAAAATCCAAACCCCGTGATGGCAAGCATCCCATATGGTATTCACGTTCTCTAATACGTACTCTTAAGGAAAAATCAAAATATCATAAAGTATTCAAGAAGTATAAAAATTACAAGTATAAAAATTACACTTATGATCTCCTAAGAGATCGCTCAAACGAAATGATATTTGAATGCTATGATTTCTTCAAAAAAAATATATCAGACCATATTCGTAACAACCCTAAATACTTTTGGAAATATTTTAAAGACAGAAAATGCAATTCTAAGTCGATTCCCAATCAAATGATATTAAATGATAGAAAAGCTACAGGAGGACAGGAAATATGTAATCTTTTTTCCTATAATTTTCAGTCGATCTATGATACCACACATAAGTTACCACCTTTCAACCCAAAATATTTAACTAGTATTAAATGTACTAATAACACATACGCCAAATGTTCTGTAACAGACCATGAGGTTAAAACACAGCTTCTATCCTTAAATTGCAATAAAGGGGCGGAACCCGATCTAATACCACCTATATTTATTAAAAATTGTGCTAAAGTTTTAGTTAACCCTCTTACAACTATATATAATAAATCACTTCAATCGGGAATATTCCCAGCTAAATGGAAAGTTGCTTATATAACACCAATTCATAAGTCTGGAGACATTAATAATATATCTAATTACAGACCAATATCCATACTATCTACTTTTGGGAAAGTTTTTGAGTCACTAATTCAAAAAAAGATGTATTCTCATTTAAAACCTTACTTTGATTCATACCAGCATGGCTTTTGTCCACATAAATCCACAACATCTAATCTAGTTAGTTACATATCTGATATTTCTGAAGCTGTGGATAAGAATAATGAGGTACATGCTATATATCTGGATTTTAAAAAAGCGTTCGACTTAGTCCACCACGACATTCTTTTAACCAAATTGGAATGTATGGGTATTCATGGTTCCTTGTTACGTTGGTGTGAGTCATACTTAAAGAATCGATCCCAATTAGTTGCCATGAAAGGTTTTAAATCTCTCGAATGTAATATACCCTCTGTTGTACCGCAAGGGTCACACCTAGGACCTTTGTTTTTCCTTGTTTTCATTAATGATGTTGGAAAAGTACTTAAATCCAAATATCAAATATACGCAGATGATTTAAAAATATACAGGGAAATTAAATCACCAGAGGATATAGAAATCCTGCAAAGTGACATCGACAACCTTGTTTGTTGGTGTCTTGCAAATCGTATGACTCTAAATAAGGATAAATGTGTTCATATTACATTTAGTAGAAAACGAAAACCACTAAAACACACTTACTACATCGACGGTACGCCCCTTACGGAGTCAACGAGTGTAAGGGATCTCGGGGTGATAATAGATAACACCTTAAGCTTTAGAGATCACATTGATTACATCATATCAAAAGCCTCGCAAGTATCTGGTCTGGTGTTAAGATTAATGAAAATCTTTAAGGATCCAAGCTTGACAATATTAGTTTTCAATAGTATAATAAGGAGTATCCTAGAATATTGTTCAGTTGCTTGGAGTCCTGGGTATGAGGTGCACTCTGATAGAATAGAACGTGTACAAAAACGTTTTCCATATTACTTAGCGTACACAGATCTAAATGCTAAGAATTTTAACTCTTACGATGCACGCCTAATTAATTATAAAGTGCGAACTCTTAAATATAGAAGAGAAGCTGCTGATTTTCTTTTTTTATACAAATTATTGCACGGATATATTGATGCACCTGATCTACTTGCTAAAATTAGTTTCTACATTCCGCGTCAAGGTAGCCGTTTACATAATCGTAAAATATTTAGCCTACCTGATGTCAAATCAAATCTTGGTCAACATTCGCCAATTTACCGTATTTGCTCGCTTGCGAATTGTAGTCGTCAACACCTAGATGTCTTTAGTGAATCTGTTGGTTCTCTTAAGAATAAACTTAAAACAAAATCACATTAGTTTATGTAATAATTAAATAATTAACTAGTTAGTAATTGCACAAGTACTGTTCTTGTTAAATATGTTTTTTTAAAGCATGCTAGGTTTACATCCAGAAGACTGCAACTTATTAACACTCTGTTTAGCGTAGATTTTATTTTGTATGCACTAGTTGTAAGTCAGTTTTGTAAACTTAAATAAAAAAAAAAAAAAATAAAAAAAAAAAATAAAAAAGTTCATCTCGTGCTTGACGGTGAAGGAAAACATCATGAAGAAAATTTCACTGCATGCGTATTCCACCAACCCGCATTGGAGCAGTGTGATGGAATGAGCTTCTCCTCAATAGAGGAGAAGAGGCCTTAGCCCAGCAGTAAGACATTCACAGGTTGTTACTGATGTAAGAACCTATTATCTACCTTACATACGCTATCTATTCCATTTTATAAAACTAAAAATAATTTCAATCCAATTTCATTAAATTAAAATTTAATAAAGAATAAATGTTCAAAAGAAAGCGAAAAATACATTATCATGACGAAATTCAATTTCATAATAAGCCGACTCCAGCTGAAGTATTTTCGTAATAAAACAAAATGTAATTTCTATCTATAAAACGCGAAGGTAATTCCAAGATTTCGTGGATATTTTTAAGCTTTAAGCGCAAAACTCCTAACTGTGGCAATAATTGAATAATCACGAGAGTAACTTCGTCTACAACCGCAATTTCTTGCGATGAGATCGAGTTATAGGCGTTGAGCGATTGTATGAATATTTTTTCTCAATATCAACCATACATATAACATAGATTTATCATTAACTGGACAGTTTGTGTGTACATACCAATCTCAGGATCTAACAATTCTATTCTAATAGAGAGATTGCTAATCAGGGTGTTTGTTTTCTAGGAATGGCGATGTAGATACGTATCTAGTGGTAGTTAATAATTTATACAAAAGCATGTTTCAGAAAAGGCTTAACTTTGTGTAAATGACTGATTTAACATATTAAAAATTGACAGGTGACATTTGGACGTTAACGAAATTCAACTGCCTATACCTGGTGGTTTACAAGACCGTCAAGAAGTCATAACGGAATTATTATTATTAAATCAAATACGCGTTCACTCAAACCACTCGACTGCCAGTTGAAAACAATTCGCCACTGTGAGTTAGATTTATGCAAGTCTGTTTTCAGCGAGGTCTAAAACTTGAACCAAATGCCAGTTGGAATCAGACTTTCGTTTTTTGCTCAACAAATTAGCCGACTTTCGTTCCAACTTTTGTTACTTGATTTTTTTTGTATTGTTTTAAATAAGGTGCTGCTTAGTAATTAGTAATCATTTCATTGTTACTCTATACTAATAAAAAAAGAGGAACGTATTTCTCTTTTTAAAACTTAAGTATCTAATAAAATTTATTTCTAAAAAATGAAAATTTCTATATGTATTTTTGTGTGAAGGTTTCTGACAAAGTACCATCAACGTAAAATAGATTAATACTACCAACTTAGACATCTGATGGCAAGTGGTCATCACCATCTCACCATCCTACCTACCACCCCCAAAATAAAATAATTAACCATACCTTACATCCCTTCCCTCCGTGGCACTACGCTGGAGATACAAAGCAAAGTCGGCATACTGGGGATTGACGTTCGGTGCGAGCTCAATCCAAGGGATCACATCGAGGCTGTTATAAAAACAGAAAACCCACGGAAACTCGGAATTCTGAACAAAGTGAGGCCTTTTTTTCGCGCCACAACAACTGTTCCTGCTGTACAAAACGCAGATGCGGTCGGTTGAATATTGCTCGCGCCTTTGGGTTGGCTCCGCCAAGTACTTACTGGAGGTCTTGGATCGGTTGAAACAAAATATCGCCAATGCACCACCAACCTTGGGAATTATTTTACATCACTCGTGCCTGTAAGGACACTGTCTTCGAAGGAACAACAGTACTAAGTATTGCTGTTTGGGGAATCGAATATGTGACAAATATATTCAGACGGCATTACATAAAGCTATCACCAATTACGCACAGATCCAGCAACTTTGTTTGATCATAAACATAATGTACAAGGTCGTAAATTACTTATATTTGAGTTTGCGTGCACAGACATGATCTCATAAGTACCTTGGAAACATCAGGTGCAAGATTATTACAATAGTTTATGAACTTACCGCCTTTAGCCTTATTTATCTGTAAAACTTAAGCGGGTTCTCTGTTTACATAATGTTTTAACAACCGTCGCGTTAAATACAACAGCGTTGTTTATAAGAAACATAATTGTCTTGTGCTAATAATATTAAACATATAATAGATATAAATATATAGATAGATAACAGCAGTGGTAAGAATATTTGAATCTTAGCTGATGATTGCGAGTTTTTCCCACGGTGCCTGTCCGGGCTCAAGCCGTCGTGAGAAAACCTGCCTGACATTTTGAATGAAAATGCAACAACTTAGCAATATTGGGTCATATCGGGACAGCGAGTGGGAGTAAGCTCTTCACCTTCACCTCGATATGGAATAAGGCTTTTTCCTTTGAGTTGTCGCATATTTAAAGACTATATTTTTAGTTTTTTTGCTAATCTATACTAATATTATAAACTAGCTGTGCCCGCGGTTTCACCCGCGTATAATTAATAAAAATATAATGAATTAAAATCAGCCTTGAACTTTCCTCGATAAAAGGACTATACCACACAAAATAATTTTTAAATTCGAACCAGCAGTTCCTGAGATTAGCCGGGTCAAACAAACAAACTCTTCAGCTTTATATATTAGTATAGATGTGTAAGTCACTCTGTCTGTCTTTTAAGCTTTCACGTCTAGAAAACTGAATTGATTTTGATAATATTTGATATGTACAAGCTTGAACCACGAGGAAGGACATAGGCTTCTTTTTTTTACAACCCTCCCCTAACGTGCGGGCGAAGCCGCAGGCGAACACTAGTTGCTTATATTTATCTGTAAGTAGTTGTAAGTAAATATGATATTAAAAAAAATTATTAACATTTTAAGAGAAAAATAATTACAACTACCACATACCTTTCTGGAAAAATAAAACAAAATACCCATTAAAATTGTAAAGAAAAAACACGCCGTCTAAAAGATTGTCCTGTGGCATTGTACCCAAGACGCTGGCACTATTGCCTCTGCACCGCTAGACTCAGCCTTTGGGCTAAATAAGCGCCAGCTCTTGGGTCACCAGAAGTGTGGACCAGTTTCTTGGAGAGGTCTTTCATAATTTTCTTAGTATCAGACGACCAAAACATTTTTTAATTCCAGGTTAAAATCCTATAAACACACAAACGGAGTCATAGACATGTGAGTTTACTTATATTGTAAAATAGCACATATATTGTGAGAGACGTACATACATGTAACGTTAAAGGTAAGTAATCTCTCCGTAGGAAATGACAGTCGCAGGTGCGCCTCCGACGGCAACTGCTAATAGCTTTTAGACAGCAAAAACTAGTGATGAGAAAAAGGCGATATCGATAGAAAAACAATTAAATCAATGAAGTATTTTTTTATATATTTAACAGTTTAACAAAACACTTGTTACAAAAACATGTACATTGAATAAATTTCTTTAAAAAAAGTGTGAAGGCGATAAACAAGAGTAACAGAATACGATAATACATTTTTTTATAATAATATATTGTAAAAAAACCAACTGCCCACGGAGCAACTCGCGAAGGCTAGTGTTGACAGTAATAAAACATTTGCGCATTTACTACAAAATAAAAACCAAGAGACAAGTGTGTAAATAGCGCTTACTATTAGATATAATTTTGAGTTAGAGTAACGTAACGGAGTGGTAAGAACACGTGAATCTTAACCGATGATCGTGAGTTCAAACCCGGGCGAGCACCACTGAATTTCATGTGCTTAATTTGTGATTATAATTCAGCTCGTGCTTAACGGTGAAGGAAAACATCGTGAGGAAACCTGCATGTGTCAAATTTCACTGAAGTTCTGTCACATGTGTATTCCACCAACCCTCATTGGAGCAGCGTGGTGGAATAAGCTACAAACCTTCTCCTCAAACAGAGGCGAAGAGGCCTTAGTCCAGCAGTGGGACATTCACAGGCTGTTACTGTTTTACTGTTTACTGTTTTTGAGTTAGTTGAATATTTGCGTCGTTTTAACAAATTGATAATTTTAAATCGAATCTTTCAATCAAGCAATAATAGACCTTACTAAAATATATTAAAACATATTGCAGCCCATTGTTTTAATATTCTATATAAACATTCGGCATAGGTTAAGTCAAATCGTTTAATTATTACTAATTTCGCTCATATTTAATCAAACAGAAACGTTTTAATTATGAATAAAATGATTAATAATTCACCAAAGCCGACACAACTTCGCTTATTGTAGCTTTCAATTAATTAAGTCATAATTTATTCGAATACATTTTAGAATTCTGTTTTGTTAATTGTTTTAAGCACTCATTTACGTAGCGCTTATTACCTTTGTTCGTTTATATCGTTCCTACTTATAAAGTTAGAGCAACTGCCTCGTTGGTCTAGTGGCTAGATATTAGGGTGGTCCTGGGTTCAATTCCCAGGTCGGGCCAATAAATAGTTATTGGGTTTACCTGTCAGAAAATTCTCAGTAGCAGCCCGGAGTCTGGAAGGTGGAAGTGTGTACACTCCCGTGTCACGGAAAGCACGTTAAGCCGTTGGTCCTGCGCCTGAACTCTTTCTGGTCGTGTCGGATTGCCGTCCCATCGGATTATGAGAGCTAAGGAAAAGGGAGTGCACCTGTGTTTGCGCACACACTTTTGCACTATAATATCTCCTGCGCAGTTGGCTAATCTCTCTTGAGATTAGCCGCCGTGGCCGACATCGGTCTAGAGGACCGTATTACTTATAAAATTAGCGGTTGTATAGTTAAACTATTATTTCGCTCTTTCTGTCACTGTTAAATTGTCATTTGAAAGAATGAGACACAGGATTGTTGGACGAATCAATCACTAAACAAAAGTGCACAAGTGTATGCCTAAACAGAGATGCCTTATTATATCTTATATACATATATAGATCGAATGAAGAGCAACGAACGAACAGACACCGAACCAACTTTACGAACTTTCCAAGGTACGATAGTGAAACATTATCACCTTTTAAACTTCACGCTGCTATTGAGACTTTCTTCATTGTAAAAACACACACTTACAAACACACGCACAATTACACAGGCTTTAGAACCTGAGACTTCATGATCTACAAGCCCACCATCAACAATCTACGTAATTAAGAAAGAGCCAGAAGGAGAGACAGAGATGATAGAAAACATATAACTTATTAAATATTTCTGTTAAAGGTAGGAACTAAAAAAAAGTTAAATTCAATTTCTTAAAATAGTATTATAAATCAACTTAATTATTAATAATAATAATATTTGCAAGCTATTCCATAAGTCTACATTTTGCTGTTGTCGATAGAATCCCAACCCTAACCAACAAAGATGACATACAGTAATGGCTGACTTGCACTGCCATCTGGTGCCAGTGGAATTAGCAACCATGTGTTCTTGAAGTCGCTACATATGACCCAGCAGTAGGGCCTTTAATTTGATCAATCAATAACGAACTTTAAGTTGTACCACATAAGGATCATGTAAATAGCAAAAAATAAATAAGTTGATAATTTAAAATTGAATCTTTTACTTTAATCAAGCAATAATTTCATCCAAATCCATTGAAAGCTACTAAGATATTAAAGCAATTGATCTGGAATCTTGATGAAAATTAGTCTAACAAGGATGAGTCGAGATGGCCCAGTAGTTAGAACACCTGAACTTAAGCCGAAGATTGCAGGATCAAACCCATTGTTGATGTTGTTGTTGTTGTACTTGTACTAGTAAAGATTTTACCACTGTACCTATGTATTATTATTGTATATGTATTGCTCATTGTATGAGTGAAGTATAAGTTTATTTTTGAGTAATAATGAATAATAACCACTGAAATTTTATTTGCATCATTTGCGTTTATATTTTTGGTTAATAAGCTTTAACTCAACAGGTGAGGAGACTTAACTCAGAATTGGTACATTAACAGGCTGATACATTTTTTATGTATATCTAAAGTTTTCGATTAAGCCAATCATTTAGTTTATCTTTATTTGATATAACTTATGTTTAACTAGCAAGGTCTTTTATCCGTTTAAGGAAAAAGGCAGACATAGCTCGTAATATGGAAACCAAATAACTGATATACTACATATACTACTTTTCTTTTGTAAATATATACTTATATAGATACACCCAGACTCAGGACGAACAGACATTTTCATGCACACAAATGTCTGTCCTGGGTGGGAATCGAGCCCACGACCTGCGGCACGAAAGGCGAGTATCTATCAACCACGCCAACCGGTAAGTCGATAGTTCACCACGCTGCTCCAATTCGGATTGGATACACACATGTCAGGTTATCACAGGCAGGTTTTCTCACAATGTATTCCCGGGTGTTTTCCCGAGAATAACAAACACAAAATAATTATATGAAAGGTTAAACAACATAGCAAAATTTAATTAAGTATCAAGTATCTTGCTTAACAAATATATCATTATGATCCAACCCGTCTGTTCTTATTGCTTTAATACATCTTACTAAGAACCGCGAAAAACTAATTAATCAAAATATATATAAAAAAAAACTAATATTATATTTAATGTACCTATATATGTGTAGTGCAAAACAGCAGTACTTAGTGTTGTTGTATTCCGGTTTGAAGGGTGAGTGAGCCAGTGTAATTACAGGCACAAGGGACATAACATCATAGTTCCCAAGGTTGGTGGCGCACAGGCGATGTTTTTTTAAAAGAAATGTACAATGCCATTGCCTGTCGTTGGTGACCACATACCGCTTACCTATACTATAAATATATATATAACCAATAGCACTCTTATATATTAAAACAAAGTTTTTTTTCGCACCGCATATACAGTATGAAAACAATCAACGTCACACAAATAAGCGATCCAAACATACCGTACGGGTCATGTATTTTTTGTTAAATGTTTTCGAAACATCGTGAAAAATATTCGACCGTACTTTAGGTCTAATTGTGAAATTTAAACGGTTATTTATACTTTTAGAAAAAGTATAATATTAATAATATACTATTAATTTTGATACTGATTAATATTTTCCGTTAAATGTTATAATACTAGTTTACTTGGTGGTAGAGCTTTGTGCAAGCTCGTCTGGGTAGGTACCATCCACTCATTAAATATTCTACCGCAAAACATCAGTACTTGTTGTTGTTGTGTTCTAGTTTGAAGGGTGAGTGAGCCAGTGTAATTACAGGCACAAGGGACATAACATCTTAGTTCCCAAGGTTGGCGGCGCATTGGCGATGTAAGCGATGGTTAACATTTCTTCAAGAGCAAGTATGATATATTTTATTATGATATATATTGTTTTTTCATAGATGTCTGTGCCTTGTTATATCTTATCTATAATTTACGTTATTTTAATATACCCGCATATTTTTATGCCCAGGCACCATAATAATCTATCTAATTTTAAGATTGCAAATTGATTACAATATTGTGCTTACTCATATGCTAATAAAGGTAAATTTCCTTTTCCGTGCTTTGCTCCTGACAACGTTTATGCCAAATTTCATGATGATTAAGAGGTAAAAGCAAAACAGATAAACTAATTTTCGCTTTAAAATATTAATAAGTAAGAAGTGCAGATATAATATTAAATAACATATTCATTCATATAATTTTATGAATTAGATTTTTTTTTAAACACGGCCACCGGTTCTCGATGTCCGTTCAAAGAGAAGATAAGAAGATCATTTATTACCGTAAGTAGGATACAATTTCACGGAACGCAAATAAATTTAATTAATTTCTACAATTTCAAGAAATTGCCGATTCATTTCTTCATAATGTTTTGCTCCAACATCAAGCAACAGACTTAATTAATTAAAAATTATTCCTTGGATTTAAAATCACGACCGGCTGGTACACTACCTACAACCACTACAACCCACAATATGATCCATTTTGGTTCGACGCGAGTTCGACTTTATTGCTAACAAATACATGAACTTTATTGTTGTTACATACCATTAATAGTAAATCAATACTAATATTATAACTGCGAAAGTAACTCTGTCTATACAGCGTGTAACAAAATTCGTATCCGACCCGTGAAGTGGTTATTAGATATCGTGTGTCGGTTCTGTTTATGTAATAATTTTTAAAATACTAAGCAAGAAATTTATACGGTTTTTTTTTTTTTATTATTTAGTGACGAAAATGACATGGCAACTCAGGTGCGGGCAATACCGCTCGATAGCTCTTACCTATCGGGTAGCTAAGACACGAAGTCATGACCTCAGTAGTCCACGTTTTTACCACCAACAGTGTCTTTAAACACAATTAATTTTTTTAAAGTAATTTTTTTGCTTTGTATTTTAAAAATTATAACATAAATAGAACCGACACACGATACCTAATAACCACTTCACGGGTCGGACACGAATTGTGTTACATTCTGTATATATTGCTAAGCCACTGAACCGTTTTTGATAAATTTGATTGCACTTGAACCCTAAAGACGGACATAATTTTTTACCTAATTCCCGACCTTCTCATCTTACTCTCGGGCAAAGAAGCAGACGAATACTAGTAATAGATAAATACAAATCAACAATAATATATTGATATGGCCTAGTGGTTAGAACGCGTGGATCTTAACCGACGATCATGGGTTCAAACCTAGCCAAGCACCACTGAATTTGCATGTTTTATTTATGTTTATAATTCATCTCGTGCTTGACGGTGAAGGTCAACGTCGTGAGGAAACCTGCATTTATCTAATTTCACTGAAATTGTGCCACATGTGTATTCCAATAACCCGCATTGGAGCAGCGTGGTGGAATAAGCTTCAAACCTTCTCCCCAAAAAGGAAGAGGACGCCTTAGCCCAGCAGTGGGACATTCACAGGTTGTTACTGTGAATCTACAACGACGATAACAGCTAATACATTACCGTTATCCTTTTGAAATAAATCTCGCAACATAAAGACGTCAAACTCGCAAAAATTATGCAAAAGAAATGACGAAAATATTTACTTACATTCAAGAGTTAAACGGGGATATACGAAATATCTCCCGCTATGAAGATCATCTCTTCAAACGTCAGAGCCCAAGAGTAGCATTATGTAGCACCAGCAAGAATCTGTTTTACCCCTACCACTTGCGTATTAGAAACTTTTCGAATTTAATTGCTTTATAATAATTTAAATGATCGAATTGTGACTGGCCTGTGTTTTGTGTATGTTAAATTTGGCAATGACTTTTTATGTTTTAATTAATGATAATAGGACCCTTAATTAAAGTAAAACTCAAATTTGATTGGTCGTAGTCAGTTAAAAACAGTTACATAAATTATTATAAAAATATAATAATTTTACATGATTAAATTGATTTTTTTGATTTTCAAAAGTGAAAATATTTTTGTCAGATTGGTTTTACAAAAACGTTTGCTTTGCAAACGTAACATTCAAAATTGACCTTGAACATTTCACTCTCATACCGCCCAAAGAAGTTTCACTTCAATAATATAACTTCGTGATTTTTCAACGTTCGGAAACATATAGTAGGAAACTCAGCCAGTCCTCAGTTTCATTTGAGACGCGTCGAGAGGCGCACGCTACTCCAGGATAAAAGAGCGGGAAATCGCGAAAATTTTTTCGTAACAAAGAACCTAATTTCTTAAAAAATCATAATATGGAACGTTTTAAAAATGTAATAAACGAACGAATGACTTTTAAAAATGGAACGTTTTGTGACGTTAGAATTTATTTTTAAAGTAGGAACATAACAATAATAATTGTGTATTTTAGAACTTAATGTGTATAATATTTAAAAATGGATACAAGTTTTTGGATGTTTTTGCTGTTTTTCGCGCCATATCTATCTGGTGAGTGAATTATTAATTTGCAATTCCAATATTCGATTGAACGAAAGTTGAATTCTTTTAACGAAGTTTAAATATTTACATTTCGCCTTCACGTCCTCCGGTTTTTATTAAATTTACATTTAAAATATGATATTTCATTGTTGTAGGTTTTATTTAATATTTATTTATTACGTTAACTTATTTTGATTCGATTGTAGAAAGAGATATTTACTCTGTGCTCATATAGCTAAGCTGTTAAAATTTAAAATGCATTGATAATAATTATTCTTGACAACTGAATAAATTAAAATTAAAAATTTATTATATTAATATTTTTTTTTTACATTGTTTATAACTAACTGTACGTATTTACTTTTTTAAACATCATTTTTTTTAACTTAGATGACATGACGATATTAATTTTATTTTTGTCTATATTATAAAGAGGTTAAGTTTTTAAGTTTGAATGTTGATTATTTCCGTGTTCTCATTTAATTTTTTTATCCAATTTCAAAATTTCTTTCACCTTCAGGATGGATATATTTTTATTATCACGTTAAATAATAACGATTTCTCGTTAAAACCAATTTTGAAATATAAGTCGTCAAAAAAACGGTCAATATGATTCTTGTGAACGTCGCCTTACTGTAAAAGATATAACAATGCTTTGTATAGAAAAGTTGTACAACTTAAAAATATATAATTTGTAAAAAGTTTAGCAACGATTTATATATGTATGTTACGGTTAATTTATAATTTGATAAAATATGACTAAAATATATATTTAAAATATATATTTTTTATATATTATTATATAGTTGTCTAGCAATTTTGGCTTGTAATATACATTCTAGATAATTAATATATTTTTTATTTCAAACTTAATAACGTCTTAAAGGGAACAGCAATTCAGAATTCACTTTTTAACTCGATTATTACGTTGAAAAATACTATGAAATTATATTTAGTAGATTACAATTAGCTAATTATTTTCCTTATTTTATTATATACGGAAACAGCCTTTTAATGTCACACTGCTGAGCTAAGCCTTCCTCTCCTTTTTGGACGCTGCTCCAATGCGGATTGGTGGAATTCACATGTGGCAGATTTTCAGTGAAGTTAGAAACATGCAGGTTTTCTCACGATGTTTTCCTTCACCGTCAGGTACGAGATGAATTATAAATACAAATTAAGCACATGAAAATTCAATAGTGCTTGCCCGGGTTTGAACCCACGATCATCGGTTCAGATTCACGCGGGCCATCTCGGCATTTTATTATATATATATATTTTCAATTTATCATGATGAAATTCAATTATCGTTTCAACTCGATTATTCGTAATCAAATAATTTTAGACTAGCACGTTTAATAATAGTATATATTTTAAACCAAAAAAAAAATTAAAAAAATTTTGTTACATGCAGGAAAAACTGAAAATCAAGACGTCGGAAGCGTGGTTACAATTAAGAGTAGACATATATATATATATGTATATATTTAATTGGTGATAGGTCCTTGTTTAAAACTACCGTCAAATCGCAATGTTTGGTATTGTTGTGTTTCGGTTTGAAGGGTGAGTAAGCCTGTATAACTACGAGCACAAAAAACATAATATATTTTTTCACAACGTTGGTGGCCCATTTGCGATGTACCGAATGGTTAATATTGCTTATATCACCAGTCTATGGGCAGTGTAGACCACTTGACGTCGGTAGGCCCTTTTACCAGTACGCCTACCAATTTCATAAAAAGGGGTATCAAAAGGGGTAAAATTTCGAATGCAAACTTATTAGAGAGTTTATAATAATTTTATCAGAATAGTCGAAGTCAAAATCTTTATTCAATATAGAAGAATACTCACTAATTAATTGTCAAACATCAAACACTGCTTGGGAATGAAGTACCTATTTGTTTTTTTTTTAAATTAACAGATAATATTGAACATTTTTTTAATAAAATAATACAATTAAAATTATAATTTTCTTATTGTAAACGACAAGTATATAAAATACACAATAAAAATTACATAAAAACGATCTTATCGCTAAGTAGCGATCGCTCCCAGAGAACCTTACGGGCTTGACGCAAAGTCAATATAAATTGAGGAGTGAGAGCAAAGATATTTTGATTTAAACATATTTATCCAATTATAACATTTTTATTTAATAGTATATATAAGTGTGTATACATGCTTATCTGAGTAAGACAGTGTGAACTAAAAATCGAGCGATTTGTTATCTTCAAAAATGACTGATGATCCAAAAAAGGTTGGAAATCTATCGTCTATACGTTTGCAAGCGATGTGGCATCGCAAAATCATAAGCTTTCGTAAGCCAAGCTTAAAGGCTAACTTTTCTGTTATATTTGTATTGAACTAAGAAAAAACGTGTGCGTCATGGGACGCTCGACAGAAGTGACAATATTTATTATTAATTGTAATATATGAAATATAATTTAAATTAGTACCTGAGAGTTGCTAAATTATTATAAGTACTATCTGTATACGCTAGATGGCGTTAGGTTGGTAGCTCTCAGGTAAAGCAGTCCGCGTCGGTAATAGTGGCACCGTAACGCGTTACGTTACGAAGCGGTTTACCCTCCCATAAGAAGTTATCACTTCAAAAATTAAATAGGAAATTAGAGCTATCTATATGAAAATGAACTAAAAGTAAAAGCGAAAATGAAAGTTGATTTAATACACGAATTTGGATTTAATATTTACACATTCAAGTTCAAATAAACTTTTTTGTTCGAGCTGGTCGAAATTCGACCGTAATTCATTCGTAGTAAAAATGACTCGAAATTATTGAAATATAAGCTCCAATTGTTTTCAATTACAATATAACATATCATTTTTGGTTAAGTACAAAATTCAACAGTAGTTTAGAGGTTAGAATTCGGTATTACAATTATTATATGATTTTTTAATTGTCTGTGCAATAATTTTTGGGTTAATTGTAACATTAGAAAGATTAGGATTACCTTAATTTATTTATTATTATAAAATCAGACAACCAGTAGTACATTATATGTTAGTAGGAATGATAAAATTAAATTAAATTTGTTGGTAACTTACTCTAAAATTTTTACATATTAATATTCTATAACTAAGAGCGATTTAGTCCTCTGGAGAAGTTTTCCCATCAAAGGACTATCCGCCTTACCAGCTATCATGCTCAGAATGCTGTTGGTGCTGCCACGGACTCTGGAAAGGAGAGAGGCGGTTTTCTTTCGCCAGACAGCATCAAAACCATCTGTACGTGCTTTAGCAAACATATCGGAGGCACTACAGAATCGTGGCTGCCGCAGCAATACCCTGAACGCATTATTATATTGTATACGCAAGGCATTGTAAGACCTCTGCGCATACCGAACCCACAGGCTCGCTGAGTATAAAGATGTACAGTACGCTTTGAACAGCGTTATTTTAACCCTGTCTGTACATCTAGCAAACCTGCAGGCAACCATATTCGCACGGACTGACAAAGCCCTGCGTTCCCTTTCCATATCTTGGTCGTCTCTAAGATCATCGGTCACCACGTGCCCGACGTATTTGAATTTACAGACTACTAATAGTTACTCCATTAAGTCGTAAAGGTGGTACATAAATTGGGCCCCTGGCACCCGCCCTGAAGACCAATACCTCCGTCTTTTTTACATTATATTGCAAACCATGTGAGGCTGCATATGACTTGCAAACCGCAATCAACTTACGCAACGCGCTGACTGAGGGAGCCAGCAGCACCATGTCATCTGCATAGCTGACACATATTATGAAACATTCTCATTATTACAATAAAAAAAGTAAATATAAAAAAATCGAATTATTCGTTTTTAATTTTGACGTGGCAGTTGTCATTGGCAATATAAACGTTTATTTTGTTTTATTGAATACTAGCGCTTGACCAGCGTCTTTGCTCGCATCATAATTCAGAATTTCTAAGTACCAATTACCATAACTCTTCCTTCCCCTTATACAAACTTTCATCCCCTTTATACGATAGGTAGGTTAAGTAAGGGTTCAATTTAAAACAGTCCTTCCTTAGTGCTATCCTACTTTGTAAAAATAGTATCCGTATGCAAAGTTTCATGGTACTATCTCAGTAGTTTGGGTTGTGGGTTGATATATCAATCAAGCAGTTGTTCTTTTATATAAATAACGGAACGAGACAATATTACATAATGAAAATCAGTTAATTTTGAGAGTTATAATTAATTTTGTTAATTTTTATCGTTGGTTAATTATTCTGTTTAGTTTATTAGAGGCCCACCATGGATTCCCGTACTAACGAATTCACGAATCAGCTATTAGATTCGAGCCCGGCTTCCCGACGTCCCGTTATATATATGATGAGGAGTAGGAGGTCAACTCGTTATCATACATGGCGAACTTCGAAATAAAAGCCTAGTCGTTCACGTTAATAATCTATTTTCAATATTAAACCACAATAACTTTAAAATATTACAATACGATAACAAGATGGAGGACAATTCAGTTGGTAACGCAGCGAGTTCGTCCAATCGACTGTCTCCACATACGCGGTCCCCGCGCCCATTTCAAAATGACATTTTTCGGATTTGTTCTTTACGTCGTACCGACACAGTGGCGACCTCGCTCAAGCTTCCAGCTTAACGCTGCCGGCTGAGTACAATAATTAATCAAAATAATTCTCAATCAAACTTCTTAATGCTTCGACATACATATAATTTTACATTAAGAGCGATTGAACTTTGAAATAGAATAAAACAACCTGTTTATTACACGATAATTACGATAATTATTTTATTTTAAAGAACATTTAATGACATTATGTATGAAATATAATTTCTGCCAAATGGCCGCCGCGACTGTGCTGAAGGTGGTGTATTAATTCTGATAGACCAATTTTGAACGCAATTTTCGAAAATGTATTTTTTTTTAAATAGAACAGCAAATCATACAAATTGATGTAAATAACTCAATCAATTACTCGATCACAATCGAACATTCAACAAATCACCTTTCTGTCCACCAACAAAATGGCGATTTTAGGTTAGCGCGCATCTTTTTTTAACAGTTTCGTTGTTTTAATCAAGAAGAAGAAGAATCAAGGAATCTTCCATTTATATGAATATATTCTCAGACATGTCCACAAATTTTAGCTTTCTGCCCTCCTTCTACCCATAAACTTAAACTATGCCAAATCTCTCCATGCGCGCAAAATTCTTTAAAAGTGGTACAAAGTTTTCTCTTCCCGTATTAATAAGCAGAATTTAATGAAATAATAAAAATATCAGTATTTATTGCAATATTCGTTTAATTTAAGCACGATAGTTAAAAAAAAGTTTTTTTGGGGATTCCCGCGTAGTTTTATGCAGTCCATCAATGTCCTGTCAATGTCCGCAGTTGTTACGGAACTTTTGTACCAGTGCTATTCGTTCATGATACGCGTTATCTGATGCGTTTCATGCTACGAGTAAACTGAGGCCCTATTGTCTTCGTTTATTTCAATACGCAAAAGGTATTTTACAAAAAAAAATAAAAAATATTCACGGATTCCAATGACTATGATTTCTATGGAGAAAAACTGACAGAGAAACTCACTGTAGTGTTATAAATAAAATAAATTTTTATAAGGAACAATAAAATTATCGTAACAAAAATTTCGGAAGGAACTGACTTAAATTAAAACACAGCAAAATCTAAGCTTGTGCATAAATAAATAAATAAACCATGGCTACATACATTCTTATTAATGATGCTGGTATAATCAGATATCATATAGGTAGCATTAATTACACTGACGTCCTTAGATAAATATATTTTTTGTAGATGCCAGCTCTATAGCTATAACTCTTCGAAATAAATGTCCAAAGATGGCGCTCGTATTTATACACGTCCGATGCGAGGCAGGCTAGGCCGTGATATATTACTCAACTGAGTAGCCCTTAAAGAAATAAATGAGATTAAGTTCATATGAAATAATCTATCTTACTAAGATCTTCCTCAATAAAGAATGACTAAGGAAAAAAATGTTTTTATTTTATTGCATTGGTAGGCGGACGAGTTTATGGGCCACCCGATGCTATGCAATGGCATTGTAAGAAATGTTAACCACCGCTTACATCGCCAATGCGCAACTAACCTTGGGAACTAAAATGTTATGTCCCTTGTGCCTGTAATTACACTGGCTTACTTAACCTTCAAACCGGAACAACAATACCGAGTATTGCTGTTTTGTTTCTGATGAGTGGGTGGTATCTACCCAGACGAGCTTGCACAAAGCTCTACCACCGATTAAAGTTAATTTTGATAAGAAATAGATTACCTCAAGCAAACGAGTAAATTGTCTTGTATGGAGTAATAATTTGTCATATTTATTGAAGTTTTTATTGTATACGACTTAAATTAATTAATTTGTATATTTTTTATTATTATTATATTAAGCATTCCTTACATTGCCAATGCGCCAAAATTGTGAACGAATATGTTATGTCTCTTGTGTCCATGTAGCTACACTGGCTCACTCACCCTGCACATAGCCTAGTGAAGTTATTTAAAATAATTATGTAAAATAATTTATTATTTTACATTGGAAACTTTATTATAGAAACGAACCTTGCCCCAGACAGAATTTATTGACTTTGCGGAGTCAGAAACTTCGTGTTATAAGTTTATGAAAACATTTGTTATTGCTCAGCAGTTATATTCTGTAAGAACACAATTCTTAGCCATTTGTTTTTATACATATAAACTGTAACATTAAAGAGGGTAGATAGAACAGGCCACCTTGTGGTCACCGTCAACGATAGATACAGTGGTGGTCATATAATTAGAAACACTTCTTATGAATAAAGAAAGTATAACTCCTACGTCCAAATGTTCGTAAAAAATATACACATTCAATAATTAATAATCATGCAATAATATAGCCACTCAAATAAAAAACTCATTAAATGCATAAAATATAAAACATATCTTACTTTTAAAAGTGAATGTGTAAGACTCATTTTGTAAATAATTAATTACAAAATGAGTCTTGCACATGTAGGAGATTATTTTCTGTTACTGGCCGCTTGGATGCCTAATTAGAAACATTTAAAAAAAGCATCCATAGCTCGTTCTTTTTTTGAAATTGGAGAATAACATTTCTTTTTCTATTATTTTGGCGGCAATTCAAAATTTAATCTGAATTTTATTTTATTCAAAATGGGCCAAAATAAAAGTAGTGACGCGTCAACTAGGCAAATCATTATTAATTTACATATAGATCATAAGTGGGCGTACAGAAGAATAGCTGAGCATTTAAATTGTTCTGTTAAGAAAGTTTTTGATGCAATTGATCTTTATAAAACACATGGAACTGTTGAAAATGTTCTTAGAAAGGCTCGGCCAAGAAAATCCTCTCCCAGAGAAGATACGCTAATCGTTCGTGTTGCTAAAAAAGAAGGCTCCAACTAGATTAAAAATAAAGGTTTTTCGCCTGATGACCCGAGAACATCTCGTCAAGACTGATACGCCGAAGATTAGTGGAAGCTAAATTGTTTGGAAGAATCTTTCGAAAGGTACCGCTTCTTACCAAGCAACACCGAGAGAAGCGATTATTATTCGCTTAAAAATATGTTAATTGGACGGTACGAGAATGGAAAAAAGTGTTATTTTCAGATGAAACAAAAATAAATATGGTAAATTCCGATGGAAAGCGCTATGTTAGACGCCCTGTAAACAATGCTTTTAATTATAAATACACAAGGAGTATAGTCAAGCACGGTGGCGGTACAATGGATCAATGGCAATACAAAAATATCTTAGAACACACAATGATTCCCTACTCGGACGATCATTTGCCTATAACCTGGATCTTTCAGTATGACAATGACCCTAAACACACAGCGAATAGCGTCAAATGTTTCCTTAGCGAACAGCGTATATCCGTTTTAGACTGGCCAGCAAATAGTCCGGATTCAAACCAGATATAAAATCTCTGGTATATTGTTAAAAAGAAAGTCTCAAACAAACGTAACACCAGTCAAAACGAACTATATGAAGCATTTGTTGAAGCATGGAATTCAATCCCCCTAAAAAAATGTATGAAATTGATTGAATCAATGCCACGTCGTTGCAGTGCTGTTATTGAAAATAAGGGATACGCCACTAAATATTAATTATAACTATTGGCAGGCTGTGGATAGTAGCTATTTCGTAAATAACAATACTAATAACTAATACTTAAAAAAATATTGTTTTTTATATTTTTTGTTGTTATTTCTAATTAGTTGACCATTATTGTTCATACCTTAAAACTGATTTAAATGTTTGTCCGTAATGTAATATTGAAACTGCATTCATTATACAAGATAATGGGATTTATATTGTTTTTCTAATAAATGGTAAATTGTTGAACATATTGTTGTCCTATTTATTGTTTAATTTCAAAATAAAAACGATTGCGGTGAAGTATCTTACATAATGTCAAGGACCGTTGGTAGTGTTTCTAATTATATGACCATCACTGTATATTATGTACATTGATGACACCCTTATTATACCCGTCCGACTATTCTATAATATATAACAGAAAAAAATAACCAAATTGTATTACATAACCGCCATTGCAAATCCTATCCTACAAATCCCTAGATTTACTCGTACTATTATATAAGACGAACGAAGTAAAACATTAAAACAAGTTTTGACGCATAAAAAATACATTTAGAAAGCTCGCTTACAAAAAAAAACTCTAAGACTTAAGAGCATTTTAGACCGACGGCTTACCTTAAAAGATTTCAAGCCTTATCTAGGTTACATCTCGGGATCCCATTGAAGCATCTTGAAACGTCACCAAGTGTTCTCCTCAAAGGGATAGGAAACACGCTTTCGAGACACGTAAGAATTTATCTCTTAAAAAATAATAAAGGCATGTGAAAATGTGATTTTTTCGTGTAAAAAATTCGCTACGCTGATGAAAATTAAATTTCTGCACCGACGAAACATTCGATTTATTTCGTTGTTTCAGTCGTCGAAATAATATTAATTAAAACTTTCAAGAAAAACGTTGTATAAAATATTTAATTATAGCCTTTCTCGCTATTATCCTGTGAAACCAACGATGCGAATAAATAATTGAAATGAGTTTTATTTCATATCATTTTCGGGAACGGTCGACTTTATGTAGGGTGACCATTGTATTGATATATCTTAAACATGTATTACTTTGTGCGATTGGAGAGGCCTAAGTCCAACAGTGGACGACGAAAGGTTGTTGATGATGATGATGATGATGTTGATGATGAAGAAAATACTACTATAACTGATAGCAAAAAAATCTAGTTGAAGTTTGAAGATAGATTTAGTCTATATACAGCACATGTATGTTTAATATTACATGAAATGATGATCTTAGGTATTTCAGTGTAGTTATGAAGATGTAAGTTTTTGTGTTGCCAATCTGATGTATGTGTAACTTTCACTTGAATTTAGTTAACAGTTCCAAGGATATAGGTGATATAATATGTTTTTATGTTGTATATTTTTTAAGATATTAAGTCAACATAGTCAGGGAGATAATTGTCGGTTCAATTGTTTTGATGACCGAAGACTGCTCAAATTATAACATGATTCTTAATGTATTTAAAAAAAAACCGTAACGCCATATTATATTTATTTTGATAGAATTCATAGTAACCAGTTTTATTTTAGTTTCATTTCTGATAAACATTACATTTACTAGAATAAGATATGTGAGATATTATTGTTGCCATTATGTAAATTTCTTTGAATGCTAAATAAATACTATTATTTACCTCTGAGGGGCTTTGAATAAGTTAGAATTTAATATTTTCTAATATATATTTTTGTAATTTAATTAAATTTAATCTTATATTATAGCATTTTTAACTGTTTGGCTGTATTTTAAATATAATATGTATAGGAATAAACCAGGAAATGTTTTATTTGATAATTGAAGAAACTATAAAAAGCAATATACATAATACTTATACCAACAGATGCAGGTTTCGGTGAAAGCTTTACTATATAATATTTTTATATAAGTAGCTCCGCTTCGTCGTTTCACCCACTTTATTCGATTGACGTGAGAAGCGTGAATTTAATATTCTTGCAATAAAATAAATTGTTTCGAGCAATAGAGTGGTAGAGCTTTGTGTAAGCATGGGTAGGGTAGGGTCTAGTAGTAGTCTAGTCTGGGTAGGTACCACCCACTCATCAGATATTGTACAATAAAACAGCAGAACTTGGTATTATTGTGTTCCGGTTTGAAGGGTGAGTGAGCCAGTGTAATTACAGGCACAAGGGACATAACATCTTAGTTCTCAAGGTTGGTGGCGCATTGACGATGTAAGCGATTGTTAACATCTCTTACAATGCCAATGTCTGTGGGCGTTGGTGACCACTTACCTTCAGGTGGCCCATAATATGCTCGTCTGCCTACCTATGCTGTAAAAAAACAGCAATTTTTTTCTTTGATATTTTTATCGTGAAATATTTATCCGCATTTTCGGATTAAAGATGACCAAAAGTGTTCCGTAAAACAGTTAAAAATTATCCCGGGTATGAATACAAAAAATACACAAATACTTAGAACAACATTACATCACAAAACGTTTTTGTAAATGAAATTCACATTTCTTCCTCATCGTTATATAATTGCTTTGAAGTGCCGCTTCGCTTCCTGCTTTTAGACACTAATGCGTGGTTACATTAGCGCTTATACGTTGTTTAATATTTGTCTTTGTCAAAATACGACTGAAACTGACGACTACAGGCTTTATAAAGTCGTAATCGATAAAGTTTTTAAACATAAATATTGAAGTCTATCCTAAAATTCATAAAATTATTTGTATGGAATTGTTTTTATGGAAATACAAATAATAAAATATGAAGTCAAATCAAATTATCATTTATTTGGTTCAAATAGTCTATTACTTTTAAATTTCATAAATAAAGATAGTTTAGTTGTATTGGTACTCTTAGCAGACGAGATAAACAGCAATAAAAAAGAATTACATAATTGCCTCAAGTACTTAACAAATATTATATAAAGAAATTACATTAAAAATAAATTAATTTAGTGTCTGCAACATTGGCTAGATCCTCATGTTTAAATCAATATTAGTCTGGTGTGTTTCAACAATGATTATTTATCAGTAGATAAATAAATATTTTTATGTTAATATAATGGAAGCTTCAGGAATTGAATCCTATTGAAAAGAAAACACTAAATATTTTTGATAATAAGGAGGTCACTCCTGTCGACAAATCGATAAATAGATTGATGTACTCCTGACCGATTTCGGACACGGGGATCTCAAGGGAGACTAGCCAACTGCGCAGCATAAGTGCGCAAACACAGATACACTCTTATCTCCCTCACTCACTAATATGATGGGACGGCAATCCGACACGATCGGAGAGTTCGGACACACTACCAACGGCTTCATGTGCTTTCCGAGGCACGGGAGTATATACACTTTAAACTATCAGACTCTAGCTGTTACTGAGAATGTTTATATAATTTGATTTGTCCGACCTGGGGCTTGAATCCAGGACCTGGTATCTATAGCGATATTATATCTAGCTACTAGATCAACGAGGCAATATATTATATACATAGAGACAGACATCGCTATTGCGTGTCATCTACCTGTACAATGTACAATTTCGTAGGCAATCCATTTTCGACGAGCTTCACAGTAATACATCAGGGAATAATACAAAAACGCTTCATTGCGCCATTGTAAACTGTGAACACTTCGAGAGTATTCAGCGATGTTAACATATGTATATTTCGATGCAACGATAAATAGTTTTTTTAATAAGATAACCTTTCGTTAATAACAATATTTATTAATGAAAATGATTTCGTGTCCAGTATATATAGTAATGAATTGGTATACCAGCAAAACACTCTTGATGGGATGTCCATTGCAGCTTTGTTTTGACACAATAAAAAAGTGCGTTTTAATAACACGCAATGTAAATAAAAACAATTGAATACTTTATTATTATTCTGTCAAATTAATAAGAATAAAACCAAATTACAAGTATACGATCGGGAGGCCCTCCTGCGAAAACAGCAGAGGGTCATAGCGAGCCTCATCAACGCGATGCTCGGAAGCGAGGGGTGCTGGTCGGAGATGGTCTCCTTCTGTAAAAGTGTGATGTCGCAGAAGGAGGCCGCGGAGCGGGAGCGGAAGGAGGATGCCGCTGCAGATCCGCTCCGCCGCAGAAGACTGGGGAGAAGAAAGCGGCGCTTTGCGTACCTTCTCCCCCCCACCTCAACAGGCGCCGCCGGGTCTAGGGGGGTTCCCAGTACTCTGGGATTCCTCCCTAGTGAATGGAGGCCCGCATAGGCGAGCCGGCCGTCGGAGCGTCACGGTAGCATGCGCAAGCGATCTCGTGGCGCTCCCGTTAAGACGGGAAGGGTACCGCTGGGTTTTTAGTAGGTATTCCGATGACCGGGGCACACTCAGGGCCCTGGACATATGGCGAGCACCACATACCCCCCCCCCCACTGTTCCCGTGTGGGGAAAAGCGTAATGAGCTTTCCAAAAAAAATTTTTTTTTTTTTTTTATGAAATCCAAAATTACCTGGCAACACGCTAAGACACGAGGTCATGACCTCAGTAGTCCACGTTTTCACCACCAACAGTGTCGTTAAACACAATTAATATATTTTTTTAAGTAATTTTTTTGCTTAGTATTTTAAAAATTATTACATAAATAGAACCGACGATACCTAATAACCACTTCACGGGTCGGACGCGAATTTTGTTACACTCTGTATAAAAGAATAACTGACTGACTGATGGTCATATTAACGCTCAGCTCAATTTCCTGGGGCTAGCACCATGAAAATGTATATGGGTTCCTGTTAATAAACAGCAGGTTAGCACAGGTTAGTGATAAAAGGGATAAAAGATCATATAAAAATCCCTCATTTTTGAAGAAAGAGCTTTGGAAATTGGAATTAAGCAATTGTGAATTAGGCCGCGAGCGAAGCCATTGCATGATACAAGCATCAATTATAATAAGTCGGTTTTCAATATTTCAGGAATATACGAAGTAGTATTAGTATTCTAGAAACTTCTCCAACGGTGGCAAATATTATTATAGAAACTTGCCATCTGAACCGGTGATATTATAGTGCATGATTATATAGTATGTATGTGAATATAGACGTAATAAGGCGAGAATATGATCGATTCGATAGGTCACGTGATCTTATAATATAGCATATTGGACCGCAAAGAGATATTACTGTCAATTTCCAAGATCCGGGCAGTAACTGGAAGCCTGGATTAGAATCTGAGGCTTCGGGATCTGCAACCTTAAGAGCTAGTCACTAGACCAATGAGGCAATTTTGATAAACAAAATACTTACTTAAGGTAGTAGTCAAAGTTTTAACAACGCCATCCAAGAACGATCCACGAACTCTAGTTCGAGAGATAACAAACAAAAAACTTACACATTTACAAAAGGATGCTTCGTTTATACTATATATAAGAGCATCCTTCCGTACTTCTATTGTTAAACAACTTACGTCATCTTTGCATACTAAAACTAAGCACTTGACAAGTATTAAGTTATAGTAAAGTATGAAAGAAATTTCCATATGGTTTTTAAACTTATATCTACTACTAATTTCTGCCCGCGGCTTTGCTTGATTGTTATGGTGTGGGAGAGGTTAAAATCCTTTCCTCTTTTCGAGGAAAAGGTTTTGGAGTTTATTCCACCACGCTGCTCCAATGCTGGGATACACATGTGACAGAATTTCGGAGAAACTCGACACATGCAGGTTTCCTCACGATGTTTTCCTTCAGCGTCAAGCACGAGATGAATTATAAGCACAAATAAAGCAAATGAAATTCAGTGGTACTTGTCCGGGTTTGAACACTCGATCGTAGGTTAAGATTCACGCTTTCTTACCACTGGGCCATCTCGACTTTTAAAGAACTTTATATGTATTTTTGTACTACTGACAACGTGTAAGCAAAGTTTCATGATGATGAGTTGACTAGTTAAGACGTGAAAACGTAACAAACAAACACACTTACACAATTATAATATAAGCAAAGACGAGAAATTGTATTTTTTGTAATATGTTAAACCATTTAATCCACATAATATGTTTTATATATTATCTGACATGTTATTTCATATTGGATAACTGCTAACACCATATGCGATTTAGATCTTTCTAATAAAAAGCTGACCAGACGATGTAGCATTCAGACGGACTTTTTGTATTAATAAATTAAAGTCATAAACGAGACTACCCAGTTTATGGAAATAAAATAAAAAGATCAGACAGTAATACCCTACAGCTGGTCTAATACCTCTTCTACACTTGAGGAGATGGTTTGGAGCGTATTCCACCATGCTCTATCGTGGACGATAAAATTGCAACCGACACATGCAAATTTCCTTGTTATGTTTTTTTTTTAAGTAAAAACTTCTTTAGCGGCGTTGTGCACTTTTTTATGATGGGTAAAAAATGTCAAACTCGTAACAGGTCACGTGACCCTGATTGAAAACTCGTAAGACGGATTTTGAAGAGTTAAATTTTTAATGTAATATAAATTGTCACGATTGTGGACGATAGCGCAATAAATGAATATTGTATTTTATATTGATAAATAAAACAATTCGAGCAAATTTTTTCCCTAATCATTCCAAAATATCAAAAATGCACAACGTTAATACTCAAGTTTTCACTTCTGCCGGCACTCCCGGAGTGCAACCCGTTGTTTTTTATTGTATCAGGTAGGCTGACTGGCATATGGGCCACTTATTGTTAAGTAGTCACCACCGCCCATGGACATTGGCATTTTGGTATTAACCATCCTTTACCACCAACCTTGGGAACTAAGATGTTATGTCATTTGTACCTATAGTTAAACTGGCTCGCTCACCATATAAACCGGAACACAACAATTCTAATCATTAGATTAGTAACTACCCGGAAGGGCTTGCACAAAGCCGCTGAAATAGAGAATGTACTTATAGACGCGAAAAGATACCTGGGGGTAGAGCTTTGTGCAAGCTCGTCTGGGTAGATACCATTCACTCATCAGATATTCTACCGCAAAACAGCAGTACTTGTTATTGTTGTGTTCCGGTTTGAACGGTGAGTGAGCCAGTGTAATTACAGGCACAAGGGACATAACATCTTAGATCCCAAGGTTGGTGGCTCATTGACGATGTAAGCGATAGTGGATATCTCTTACAATGCCAATGTCTATGGGTGTTGGTGACCACTTACCACCATGTGGCCCATATGCTAGTCCGCCTGCCAATGCTTTAAAAATATACACTTGAAAAAAACAGTGCCAATATGCGGTGAAGTAAAATAAAATTGGTTTAAAAAGTATTTTAGTAATCATTCCAAAATATCAAAAATGCACAACGTTAATACTCAAGTTTTCACTTCTGCCGGCACTCCCGGAGTGCAACCCGTTGTTTTTTATTGTATCAGGTAGGCTGACTGGCATATGGGCCACTTATTGTTAAGTAGTCACCACCGCCCATGGACATTGGCATTTTGGTATTAACCATCCTTTACCACCAACCTTGGGAACTAAGATGTTATGTCATTTGTACCTATAGTTAAACTGGCTCGCTCACCATATAAACCGGAACACAACAATTCTAATCATTAGATTAGTAACTACCCGGAAGGGCTTGCACAAAGCCGCTGAAATAGAGAATGTACTTATAGACGCGAAAAGATACTTGGGGGTAGAGCTTTGTGCAAGCTCGTCTGGGTAGATACCATTCACTCATCAGATATTCTACCGCAAAACAGCAGTACTTGTTATTGTTGTGTTCCGGTTTGAACGGTGAGTGAGCCAGTGTAATTACAGGCACAAGGGACATAACATCTTAGATCCCAAGGTTGGTGGCTCATTGACGATGTAAGCGATAGTGGATATCTCTTACAATGCCAATGTCTATGGGTGTTGGTGACCACTTACCACCATGTGGCCCATATGCTAGTCCGCCTGCCAATGCTTTAAAAATATACACTTGAAAAAAACAGTGCCAATATGCGGTGAAGTAAAATAAAATTGGTTTAAAAAGTATTTTAGTAATATGAGCTGTATAGCTTCTGTTTGCTAATGATATCATTAATGAAAACATTACTAAAGTATTTTCTGTTAAATCTAATGTTATTCATATTGCAATTGAAATCATACCAGTTTCATTACCTTAAATTTATTCATGTTCATGGTTAGATGACATTATTTTGTTGGTGATCCAATAATTAATAAATTAGTAGGAAAATTAACTACTAATAACCGAATATTGGTAGAATTAGAGGTCTATATTGGTATCGGCTTCATTTTTAATTGACATGATCATTGTCTAAATAACGATCACAATAATCGTAGAAATCAACTTCAATATATACATAAATTATATCACAACAATTAGCTTAAACTCTTATATCAAAGACAACAGACAATAAGTGATACCTCACTATATACCGATATACATAATATACACGTAAATAAAGCCGTTCCGTCTGTCCGTAATCGTCGAAGTTTTAATGATGTACCATTGACGCCGGTCTTATATCTGACGAGTATTCTTTCTTTGAAGGAACTTCATTATACGTCAAAATAAAGACATATTCACTCCTTCAGAACGATTTAAATAAACTTTGTAAGTCCTGCTCAGAGAACTCGTTGTATCTTAATATAAAAAAATGTTGCGTCTTTTTCTCCTAAAACGAATATTGTTACATTTAACTACCAACTTATTAATGAGTCATAACCTGACTTGGGTATTCACATCGATAGCAAATAAACTTTTAAGTGACATATTAATTTGAATACAGCAAAAGCATTTCGAATGCTTGGCTTTATTTTAAGAGTGGGGAGAGATTTCAAGAATATTAGCACAATTATTCTTCTTTATAATACCTTTGTAAGATCTGTCTTGGAATACTGCTCAACCGTATGGAATCCGATTTATAAATCTCATGTTGCTCAGTTGGAGAAAATCAATCTTAAATTTATTAAGTGCTTAAATCGTAAGCTCTACTGCAGTGCCAAGATATCCCGTATATTCCATCTTTATAAAATCCTCGATTGGAGAGAGATCAAATATTTTTATTTAACTTGATCAGTAATTTTATGGATCCTCATTTTCTGCTGAGTAATATTATGTTTAGATGTCAATAATACCAAGAACTAAAACCAGATATGCGCAGAATTCGTTTATTCTCAGAGCCTGCAGAATGTATAGGGTTTTCCAATAGGGACGCTTGAACTTTGACAGCTGATTGCGGCCATGTTGTTTGAGTGACAGCTGTCAAATGCAGTGTGTTATATTCATTCCGTCCTCCCAAACCACCATGGCAGGTTACAGTGTCGAGCAGCACGTGCAAATCATAAAATTGTTTTATGAAAATGGGTCTTCAGTTCGAGCAACGTTCCGCGCACTTCGCCCGTTTTACGGTCGCGATGATCGTCCTGCCGAGTCGACTATCCGTCGATTGGTGGACAAATTCGAGTCAACCGGGTCAGTTAACAATCAGCCGGTTCCCGTGCGTCAACGTAACGTGAGATCTGCCGAGAATATCGCCGCTGTGCGCGACAGTGTCCTCGAAAACCCGCGGCAGTCAATTCCGCGTCGCGCACAGGAACTCGGCCTTTCGCAGACGACAACTTGGCGAATTTTGCGTTGTGACTTGAGCCTGCACCCGTACAAGATCCAGCTGACCCAAGAGCTCAAGGTTAATGACCATAGACAGCGCCGTGTGTTCGCTGACTGGGCATTAGAGCAGTTGGAAGTTGACGCCGATTTTGGCAAAAAAATCATCTTCAGCGACGAGGCGCATTTTTGGATGAATGGCTATGTCAACAAGCAAAATTGCCGTATTTGGGACGAGACCAATCCACACGAGGTTCACCAAGTGGCAATGCACCCGCAGAAAGTGACTGTTTGGTGCGGATTTTGGGCCGGAGGCGTGATTGGTCCGTATTTTTTCGAAAACGATAATGGTGTGGCCGTCACCGTCAATGGTGAGCGATACCGGTCGATGATAACCAACTTCTTTTGGCCTTAAATCGAGAATATGGATCTGGACAACATGTGGTTTCAACAGGACGGCGCTACGTGCCACACAGCACACGCTACGATGGAAGTTCTGCACGATCAAGCGCCCTTAATGGAAAACCCTATACAACAAACATTTCCTAGACATTGATTTCGCAGTCTTCACAATGTAAACTGTTACGAAAGAAATGAGGAAAGCAATAATTAATAAATTATAGTAAATCTATATCTACACTACTATATAAATCTATTGGTGCTGTCTGTACATTTTTTTTTCACCTAATTTTGTGATATATTATCGTTTTATGATGCAGTGATTCACATTATACTATTTTTTTCATATTTGTCTATCTGTATGTCTTCTTATAACTCAAGAACGGCTTGACCAATCTTGATGAAAATTGGTAGACACAAAGAACATGTGATGGCGCAAATGTTAGGCCATATAGAAGATCGGTAAACTCTACGGTATCTTATGAAAATTAATTTCAAATCGTTAATTACGTATTTCTTTACCAATACCCATATACGTGTGTGTGTGTGTGTGTGTGTATGTGTGTACGCGCGCGCGTGTGTGTGTGTGCGCGCTCGTGTGTTATTATAGTAATAAAATAATTTATTATATTTTTATTAATTATACGCGGGTGAAGCCCCGGGGCACCGCTAGTTGTATTATAAAATTGTAATGTGAATTGATTGTCTTGTATATATAGAATTTGAAATTGTATTGTATTCAAATTTATGTCATTATTATTCATTGTTATATATTTGTTTAATCTATAGTTTTTATTTTTAATTATTAATGTAAAAAATGGAATTTCTACCTTCTACTGCTTTATTATATGTAAACTTTTTGATTATTTTTATTTCAAGTAAGTCGCCTATAAATGTTACGCTGCTGCACTCTCAATAACGTTGTATGCTTATGCATATCAAAAATCCATACTTGATCTTTCTAAGAAAAACTCTTAATAAAAAACACTAAGATATGTAGTTGTTCTAAAACACAATCAGAAAATATAATAGAGTGAAAAATCAACACGATTTTTCAATCTCATATAATACCCTTTATCTATATCTATACTAATATATAAAGCTGAAGAGTTTGTTTGTTTGATCCGGCTAATCTCAGGAACTACTGGTTCGACTTTAAAAAATATATATTCATATAATATATTCATGATATTTTTATTAATTAAACGCGGGCGAAACCGCGAGCACAGCTGCTTAAAAATAAAAACGGTCTACTATTTCTCTGTCACACAAATAAGAGCTTATACCAGCAGTACTTTGTATTGTTGTGTTCCGGTTTGAAGGTTGAGTGAGCCAGTGTAATTACAGGCACAAGGGACATCACATCTTATTTCCCAAGGTTGGTGGCGCATTGGCGATGTAAGCGATGGTTAGCGTCTCTTACCATGCCAATGTCTAAGGGCGTTGGTGACCACTTATCATCAGACGGCCAATTTATGCTCGTCCACAATAAAAAAAAATCTATTCCAATAAATTAATTTCGATACCAGACAACATTCGTATAAGCCAATTTTGTTTAAGCTGAGAGTATATAAGGCATGTTTAGTTAAATAAATCTCTAAGGGATGTTATGATAGAACTATTAAAAATATTGACTTAGAACCTCATATTAAACACGAATATTGACTTTCAATTAGTGTACCTTTGAAATTAACTACGAAATGTGAGAGAGGGAACCTTTATTAATGATAATAATAGATTCTGATCCTGGCTATGGAATTGTAGTTTTGAAAAAATAATAGTTATATGAGCCCGTAAATGGCTGACCTTAGAGTGAAGCTACACTAGTGCGTTTTACTGCGTTGCGATAACTGAGCGTTTATCGCGCTCCGTTGTATTCGCATCGCGCTCGTAACGGACGATAAGACCAGGGAGACGAAGCGGGGAGTGTGGAGACTTCGTAGCGCCGGAGTAGCAACGCAGCTCAGTGCAGTATTATTTATTTTATACACTTAAAGACGTTCATGTCACACTCTACTCGCTGAGCGCTACGATACCGCAATGCTCGCGTAGCACTCAATGTGTTGAAACCGTTGCGACAACTCAACGCACTAACAACGCCTGTGTGGCCTCACTCTTATATCGTGCTACGCCGTTAAACATGAAAACTAACTACAATGCAATGATTCCATGTATTAGTGCTTGTAATTACACTAGCTCACTCACCTCTAAGCCGGAACATTGAATATAATAAGAATACACCTAATTATAAACGTATTGAATATTATATTATGATATTCTGTATAAAACTGGAGTACAAATTAATGTGGAAAGTTAAAGATATCTAGAATAATTTCCAACGTTATAAGTATTTCAGTATTTTTAAGAGTAATGAGTCAATTTATTAAAATATTAGATTTTAGTATACAAGTTAGTTATAATGCAGTTTTATTTCTTTAAAATTGCCGTCATTTTTCTTTTAATATAGTGTTAGTTATTATAGTTTCAGGTACTATCTAGAGATGCTTGAAATATTAAACCTATATCGGATACATGCTATTAAATAACTACATTATTATCTACTCGTATCTCGTCCAATATCATAGATTATGTAAATAAAATGACGACTTATATATTTATTAATAAATATAGTTTTTTTCCTAAAAATAAATAAAAAAATCTGAGCTCCTTGGACAAAAAGAGTGCAAACGAGTCTCTGTGCTAGAAGCACATCACTATTCCAAGCTGGAGATCTATTGTTATGTAAAAACATTAATTATTAAAGATATCGCAGTAACCCTTACTCTTTAGTTAAAAATGGGGCACGGCTTTTTCACTTGTTAAATTTTGTGTCAAACTATGATCGAACAGAATCCTTGTAATTGTAATACTATTCGACTTATGCAAAATCAAGTAAAAAATTAGGAACTTTATTTTATACCCTCTGTTAATGTTCCCTTCTTCTATTGCCTCTGTGTATCATAATAATTTTGACAAAATATATATATTTTTTATTTTGAACAAGCTTTTATTAATACTACACTAAGCGAGAAAGTCCAGAACAGTGCAACACCTAAAATTTTCCACACACCGATGCCATCGTATTAGGAATTTGAACTTCGAATCTATTCTGTTTTTGAAATTTATAAAGCTAGGTAATTTTCAGATAATACAGCAACGGAATTAAACAATAAAACCTTTGCTACACTATAGATATGTCCCAATCTATTTTCACTTAAGCGTTCCTTTGATAATGAAAATTAGAAAAGGCTATTTAAATTTTGCAAATACTTTATTACAAAGAGATTTTATTACAAGTAAAATGATTTTAAACCAAAAATACTGGCAAGCATAAATTCATGAATGATAATGAATATAAACCATATTTTCTTTTAATTATCATTCGTGGCTTTATCTTCTGGAACACTAACAATCTTTGAATAGCTTGACGAAATTAAACGGACAATGGGTAGATTCAATTACGTAAGTTAATACTGGTGGACTTAAGTATGGCTTCTATAGACTCAATGAAATCTAAGTATTTTATCTAACTCCATAAATAAATTATAATCAAATATATATATATATATTTTATTAATAATATATAATGCTTAGCTTATAAGATAGACATAAATGTTATTGAAATAAAAAATCAGTATTATTTACATCGAAGGTTTATGTATATACATGATTTTATATTCTTATTTGAACTCTCGATGTAAATCAAAATAACTGTTATAGTTATTATCATAGTGTTTTTGCAATGAATCGCAATCTCAATGGCAAAAATGTATCTGTCGTACTATCACTAGTAGAGGAAACAAGGCATTTAAAAATATGTTTGCATAACTACTTCAAGATTTTAATTTTATTAGTTTTGTTAAGTCCTTATAGCACACAATTTACAAACATTATATAAAAGAACAAGTAGTACATAAAGTATGCAAAGGCCTTATCACATACAGTGATCTCTTCTAATCAACCTCTAAAAAGAAACATGAAATTATGAAACGAAAACAAGAGAGGTCTTTAAAAACATTTTAGCGTGTCGATCCATCGATTGATTATTGACATACTATAACTATATTTGTAGCGTAAATTTTCAGTATTGGTTCCTGTCCTAAGAAATATTCCTGAGCACGTCTATCAATAGCCTTTAAATAATTGTATGGTAGAACGAATCCACCAGCACAATATATCCCATGAACTCTTGGAGTCAAACAGACGTATACCACAGACAGGTGAATGATAATTTATTTTATTAATTTTCTTACATTTTTTTTTGTTACAGGTTCCGCATCAGGCATTAGTACAATAGACATTTTTTTATCATCAAAACAAAAGGCTGCGAGCCCGAAGAACGATACACAAAATACAAGGTGAGCTTAAATTTATTTCGTAAGTCACAACGCGAACGTTATGTTTTAATATGCTGATTGTTATTCAATTCTTGTATTATAATATACTGGGACATTATTCATACACGGCCATCTGATCCCAAACTAAGATAAGCTTGAACTATGGAAACCAGACGACTGATATACTTACATATACTACCTTTCTTTTGTAAATAAATACTTATATAGATAACAAGTATTTTTATATATATAGATAATTACACCCAGACTCAGGACAAACAGACATGTTCATACACACAAATGTCTGTCCTGGGTGGGAATCGAACCCACGACCTGCGGCGTGAAAGGCAAGTATCTTACCAAGCGTCAAATAAATAAATAAATAATATTAATTAATTCTTGTATTAAAGAAAATATTAACGTACATAATAACTCGTATACATTTATATTAATAATATTTAACGTATTTGCTGATATCCGGCAAGCAGTGAAATGCTTTTTAAATTATATGTAATTCATCGCCGATTTGCACTCCGCCTTATACTTTGATGGTACTAACCAGAAACGTTCATACAAATGTCAACGACTATAGAAAGTTTGAACTCAATCGTATAAGCGAAGCACTCATTCCATGCAGTATTATAAATGAAAATAGTTGGAAAGATGCTCGATAGAAATAACTCTCTAAGATTTTAGTAAACATTCCGTTTTAACAGAACGTACATATGTCAATCTTGAGCAAATGTATATTTAAATTAAGAACGTATGCTTAGAGCTTATTCCACGAAGACGCAGTGCCCGTAGTATATATGTGCTAGAATTCCATGCGACATATGAGAGTTTTCTCAAGATGTTCGCCGCCGAGGACGAAATAATTTATAAACCATAATAAGCACGCGATAGCTCAGTTGTATTCCGGGCTTTAATCTAACGATCCTTTAATCAAAATATATGTACTGTCCATTCGATTGGACTATTTCGGAGTATAATTTAATTCTAAGTATTTCAACGTAAGTTATTAAAATTATCTCACATGAGACGTTTTTATAAAAACTTGTTGAGTATAAATGTTTTGACGTACATGTAAAAGTGTTAAAACCTTTATTTAATACCAAACTAAGCCCGTTGACTCACAAGGTTCAAAATTTAAAGAAAATAAGAACATACGAACGAACAACGTCCGAAACTGGTACTATCATAGTTTGAAAATCACGTGAAATAGGTCACTCGAATGTACTAGTAAAACTTGGTACATACGTTGTGTGGTGTCATGAATTTGAGAACTACTTTCCGTTGTCAATTTATCAAAGAAATAACGAGCATTTATATTCTTTAAAGTTTTTTTTAAAATAAATTCCGCATTTTTTATGTTGCCAATAAATTATTTTCTAAGTAAAATCATCATATCAAGGTCGCTGGTACTATTCGATGAAATTTGATATGAGTAGCCCCCTAATGATGAGGTCCTCCAGACCGATTTCGGCCACGGCGGCCAATCTCAAGAGAGATTAGCCAACTGCGCAGGAGATATTATAGTGCACAAGTGTGTGCGCAAACACAGGTGCACTCTCTTTTCCTTAGCTCTCATAATCCGATGGGACGGCAATCCGACACGACCGGAAAGAGTTCAGGCGCAGGACCAACGGCTTAACGAGCTTTCCGAGGCACGGGAGTGTACACACTTCCAACTTCCAGACTCCGGGCTGCTACTGAGAATTTTCTGACAGAAAAACCCAATAACTATTTATTGGCCCGACCTGGGAATTGAACCCAGGACCACCGGGTCTGGAGCCTTATATCTAGCCACTAGACCAACGAGGCAGTCACCTAATAACCTTTGCTGTAATACCTTACATATGAAATTAGCGTTTTGTCGTGCTGACCACTTTGATCTGAAATATCTCCTCTTTGGTTAAGAAATTCAATTTATAAATTCATTTAGCTGGTACATTTGAGTTTTGAAAACAGTCATATGTTACACTACAGTATATAAACTATATGAACTACCTATGAGATGGCAAAAGTGCATAGATAACAACGGTGCATACTTTGATTAATTAAACTTATTTTACAAAAAAAAAAAATTACTTTATATTCATCCCGTACAAAACGCCAATTTCATATGTAAGGACCTAATAAAACCCTCGAAAGTGCAATAGTGTTCTTGAAGGTATTATTAATTAATTAATATGGGTTACTCATGTTTAAAAAATGAAGTTTTGGTCCTTGTTTAAGCGACAAATATGGTATGTGTTTCCATCTACTAAAGTATAAGACAATTATTTGCCTTGAACTCACTCGGTTCGCTGAATAATATTGCACTTACGTCATTGTTGTAGGAAAAAGCAAAGTATATTCAATATGTACGAATAATAAGCCAATTAAGCCGCTTTTGACCAAAGATCACCAAAGAGTTTTACACGAACTTAACCTTTAATAATCACTTGTATGGTTTAAAAAAAAACATACCTGCATATAACGAATGAAATTCGGCTACGAGTGTATCCTCAAGCCCGCAGTATAGCAACGTCAATAAACTTGAAAGCTTTGCTTTAACAGGCTTACAAAGCGTTTGCCTCGCGTATGCGGCTTACTACAAATAATGTGTGCTATTTTTATTGTCAATGCGTTAAAAAATATTATGGTAATCACCTAATAGAGAATATAAACTTAACTTTAAAAGTCGATACTTGTAACTTCATTCAGTTACAAGTCAGTTTATATAAAAAAATTGAATAAAGAATCGTTCGAATTTAAGCTTAAAGGTTTAGTGTAAATCTGTATGTAATACTGAATCAGAATTTAATAATAAATTTAAGACCTTCTAATTAAGTTAATTGAATGAAATGAAACAAAATGCGTCGTATTTAATCAGGGTACGTAATGAAATGATTATGATAATGCTAGGGTAAGAGATTTCGTCTTCCAATTAAGATTTAATTAATAAAAAATTTGGGACTTCGGGAAGATATTTCTTTACGATACGGTAGATATTAAGGATATTTTGATTTTCTCAAACGTGAATATAAAAGTCGCCGTTTACTAATAAACAAACATACTAGTATAGCAAAACCGTTTGCTGATAAATATTACCTATGTAACCTACGGTTACCTTATAACTACGTACTATGCTGTCCTTTTAATTGAGAAGACCGTAACTACGATTTTTATGAAAAATTAGTTAATACTTGATTCACAATCTCTTCTATATGATGTTTTTAACAAAACTTACATAAACCAAGATAATGTTTATTATAAGCACCGTAATTACCTATTTTCGGTAAAAAAACTTTTATCTCGAAATCATATTGTGTGAAGTTACGGTTGTCTCAATAGGGAAGACAGTATGATTGTTCTCCTCTCTTTCTCAATAAAAAAAGAACACTGAATATTATATAACTTAGCGAGGAGTACAATGTTTCACCCACCTGATTGGAATCAAAATTGAACAAACCAAATTGTAATATTCAACTACTATGTTCAATCTCTATTATGAATAAAGATATATTATTATTATATGAATATACAGATAAATCAGCTCGGACACGTTTTTATGTTTGTATTAGTGTGACACACAGTGACTAAAAATGAAATACACCAGCTTGCGCTAGCTATCACTTGTCAAATATTCTAGTACAAGTGCCCTTAGAAATGTCTGATTTCTCAACAATATATAGACGATAGCGAAAACTTTATGTAAATATATTTAATAGGAGAAGAAATTTCTGGGAAACGATGCTTTAGATACAATATCATAACAAGTTATCATTACAATCAATAATTTAAAGGCTGAAAGTGAGGATGGAGACGACTACGAAACGAATGGAGTTGAAGACATTCATGGTTATAAATTATTACATATAATATGTATAATATAGTACCTACAACTAAAAAAAATCTGTGCGAATTAGAAAGAGAAGTTAATAAATTGAAAAATAGACAGATTAATTGTTTTTCAGGGCGGTGACTGTGATTGACCAAATCACTGCATTTAATAATTATTATTAATTCATTATTAAAATAATAATTGATTACAAGCTGTGATTTTAACCAATAATAATTCCATGAGTACTTGATCTCGAATCTCTCTCCAAATTGGTCACATCACATAAATGCGTTTCCAAATTACCACATCAAACGCAGAGATCGCCAGTACACTGTGAAGCGTCTAATTGTAAGTACCATTAACCTAAATACTGTATCGCTCGGGATTTTCATACAATTTAACTGAATTACTATTACAAATCCCTTCGTTGGTAAGTTTGTTTAAACTTAAGGGAATACGAGACTACCAAGTTAGAGATTTCATTGAATTTCTAATGTCTATAACTGAATCGAGGAAATTGAATAATCAACTTTAATGTAATGTTTTAAAGTTTAAATTTACTTAATAGTCAATAAATATTCAATTGAATGAGAAAGAAAAACAAGCGAACAATTGGTTTCATTCCTGGATCGTAGTACAACTAGTTAGCGAGTCTGTTTCGTGAAACAATATAAGAGCTATCTCGGTACGCTTTGAAATGTTCATTCAAAATCGTAAGAATAACAGAATTTTTATCTACAATTGAGTAATTTATGCATTGCCCCTTGCTTGCTCTTTGCTTTATCTTTATTAAATTTGTTGAAATTTGTTCAGTACATTTTTCTTAACCTCCTTAATCCAGTCCTTAAAGATTGTAGATACAAAGGTCCTGGGTTCAAACGGTACTTTTCTGTCATTAAATTTATAGTGCATACCTAGAGTTTAGAAGTTGGCTGTTTTAAGATCCTCAGGAATTGATAAAAGTCGGAAGACAAAAAAACACTTAGATTTAATCAAATACTTTTTAATATATTATACACGCGTTTTACTCAAGGTTTCACCAGCGCAGTTCCCGTTCCCGTGGGAATACGGGAACAAAATGTAGCCTATGTTACTCAATGATAATGTAGCTTTCCATTGGTGAAAAAAATTAAAATCGGTTTAGTGGTTTAGACGTGAAAGCGTAACAAACAATCAGACTCACTCACTATCTAGAAAGATCAGCTAGTTTCTCTTGAATGGCACCTGAATGGCCGCGGTTGCCGAAATCAGTCAACAGGACAAAATCTAAATAAAAGAAGAAAATATCATTTAAATTGAAATATAAAACATCCATTACAAGAATTACACTTTCAGTGGGAACCTACATACGCCCAATTCCTAGTATTAGAATAAATGTTTTCGCATGACCTAGATTTCCATTTGAAATTGTGCCACGAGCAGAATTTCGGTTTATTGAAGCCTTAAACAAAGGAATCACAAAGTTTCGAAGTTCATTCGAGTTGTTTGGCTTACATAAGAGCCCATAGATTTTATCGTCGGGCTTTTGCCTTGATAAAATTCTTTAAAGTTTCTTCAATGACATGTGTTCCTGGTACCTTCTTATTAGCATTTGTGTTTCTAGACATCTGATTTTTCTTTGCATATGTGCAAAGTTCAATTTATTTGTTGAGGCCTTGAGTCGAGGAATCACAAAATTTCAAAGTTTATTCGAGTTGGTTTTTTATTTTCCTTTGGCCTTTGTTATGTTCAGAGAAATACGGTAAAGTTTCTTCATATTCATATGCTCCCATTACTTTTTATTGGCATTATTTTCCACCAGATTTTTTAGCTTTGTATGTTTACAATGTCAATAATATGTCATCAGATAGATTTTAGGAATTGTAACAGTAACCGTTATTTATACACAGAATTTATTTTCGTAATATAAAACAATTGAAAGTTATGTCATAGTAGGAAATTGAACAAAATCCATTCTGTAAAATTAACTTGCTCACAGATATTATGCTCGGAACATTTTGTTTTACTCTATAAATGAAAAATACCTGAACTCAATACCGTGAGTATTTCTGTAAAATATTCGAGATGTAATCCAGAATAATTTATCTCTTTATTTTAAAAATGACTTTGTGCTGCCGTGTGTTTTTGTGTGTATGAGAATAGAATAACGCCATATTTCCTCGTAACTATTGTATTGTAGCTACTAAAGGAATTTTATTTAGAGGTTCCAATCTCCCTTATCGTAGTCCTCTAATAGATATGGGCCTCTTCTAAGCTGCGCCGAAGGCTCCTGGTTTTTCGCCATCCTTGTACAGTCGGGTCCCAGCTTCTTCAGGTTATTGGACCGTCTGGCTGAAGAGCGTCTTACGATTCGTATATCAGCCAAATCCTTTCCTTATAGCTTACATACTTATAATTATAATAATTATTAAAAATTAAAGTGTCATGAGTTCCTAGTATACCTTATTTCATTCTACGTATTAAATATCTAAATCTGACACACTCTTTATTAAGAATAATCCATTAACCTTTCTCTAAGATAATGGATCTTACTTACGATATATTAGTTTTTTCTTCATACAAAGACGTGTCTAATATTGTGTTTCATAATATACTTAAACCCTTGTTTGTCCCTTTGTTTTCTTCTTTCGTATCACAATTTACTGATGACAGAAAGAAAGAAATCATTCTATTCATTCACTAGACAATGTATTGATAAGATAATTATTATATTTACTTATAGTTTTGACGCAAAATCTAAGCAAACATTATATTATCAAGATATACATAAAAGGTGATTCACACGAATAACGAAAACAGTGCAAATAATAAATATAAAACATATAATTTTTTAGTTAGGCAACAATATCGTCTGCAATTAATGCATAGACACAGAAAAATTGTCATTTCGGTATCTGCAATTGCAATTTTTAGTTATTAATTTGTTTTAATAACTTTTTTTCCCTTGTTACTGCTGTCTTTTTCCACAAATCTCATTTATTATAACACAACAACAAAATAAAACCAATATTGCATTTCGGACGCCTGCCACGATGTCATTGGTAACTAAGGATAATTTTGATTGTAATTTTGAAATATCATCCGACCGTAAAAAAAGAAAAGTAATAATATTTTTTTACGTATTCATACTTACTTTTATGCATACACTTATACATTTTTTTTAAGTTCAAATGAATAACCCTCAGAGTTGTGATAAGAGCTCTTGGTGCTTGCAGTGAATGGTCAAGGATGACGTTCGCAATTGAAGTACATTGTTAGCACGACAGCACAGTCGGTTGACATTGAAACGAAATAATTTTTAGCCACCTAAAAATAAAGGTCAATAATAATGACCTTGAAATTGTTAAATTGGTATGACTCAAATGATTTCCTTAAAAAAGTTCGATGTTTATATATTTTTGTAATATATTAGAATTGGATTGTATTTAATAATTTTTTTAGCAAATTATTTTTTATAACTCATGAAATTAAATTGTGATGGATTTAAATCCCGTTGGGCGAATAAAAGCTTTTGATTAAATCTGATATACTCATAAAGGTCCTGGAGTTAGGGATTTGTCAGTTTTGCATTCCCATGTTGAAAAGCATATACGTATATTAGTAACGACGTCAGTCTTGCGTCTGATTTATCTTCGGTCAGGTGGATTATTGTCCCACCTGGTTATGAGGGAGAGAATTATCTAGAGAATGCGCCTGCGTTTATGCAATTACTTGTTACACTATTACATAAGTGAAATAAAATCGATTATATTAGTAGTTACGACAAAGCTTAATAGCTAGGGGTTGACCAAAAAACAGTTTTGTAAGTTGATATGTGGGTGCCACACGAGTTCACTAATGGAAACCTAATGAAACTGAATATATACAGAAACAATGTTGTTGCACAAAACATAGCCTTTTGCTATGTATTGAATATACGTTGATATGGGTATCAGTGAACTTACGTTTTCAGATGAATTCGGATGAAATTAGGTAATTTATTTTAGAACTAATAATGTTCTATATTTGTTTGCTCGTACGATAATACAGATAAGGAAATATTCATAGTTCCTTTGGGGATAACTATTGTGTGATAGGAATTCCCACAAGTAGCTCGCTTTTGATAATACAAAATTGGTTTAAATTGTAAAAATATAGCTTACTAATTTCCGTTAGTATATGAGCGAGGGAATTAGCCGAGATGGCCCAGTGGTAAGAACGCTTGAATCTTAACCGATAATCGTGGATTCAAACCCAGGCAAGCACCACTAAATTTCATGTGCTTAATTTTTGATGGTACATAATTCATCTCGTGCTTGACGGTAAAGGAAAACATCGTGAGGAAACCTGCATGTGTCAAATTACACTGAAATTCGGTCACATGTGTATTGCACCAACCCGCATTGGAGTAGCGTGGTGGAATAAGCTCCAAACCTTCTCTTTAAAAACTAGTGGGAAATTCACAGGCTGTTACTGTATATGAGGGGGTGTGGTACGTATTAGGCATTACTTATCGCTTGCTACACCTACCCCTGATAACGTGTATGTGAAATTCCACAATGACCGTTAAAGTATGGAATGCGTAATACACAAAGCCACTTTCGCATTGATATTATTTTAAATGAATTACATTAGTAAGGGTCAAGTCAATTGCACCAATAAAATGGAAGCGCTTCAGTTTACAGAAGATAAATGCGCTCCACCTTGGGTGCAAACGTCGTATAAGACTGTACCTGATTGGAGCTACCCACCCTTTTATATCATCGGCTTTAACAAATATCTTTGTTATCCTTTATATGTGAGAATCGTTTAAAGCTAATAAAAACGTTATAGCGTCTTTGGATTTTCCCTCATTTAATAATTAATTGGGACTATTTTATTTCCATTGAGATAAAAAGGATTTTTAATTTAGCCGTGTTATAAAATATTCTTTCTACATAATGTTATTCTTGTTTCATGAAATTCTATATTTAAAAGACTATCTGATTGCTCAAGGGACTTCTTTCATCCTCTAAAGCTCCTTCATGTTAACTCACAAGAAATAACCTTGTTCGAATCACTGATTTTTGTAAAGGTTCTTGTGTTGGATTATATACAAAATAGATACATAATGTAATATGTACTGTGTTATGTATTATCGGAGTTGGAACACGGATAATTGGTAGTCTATGGTATGTTATTAGTGGACGAATCGAAATTCCTAGCCGATGATAGCTTTGAATTTAATTCAATCTTGTAACAACGTTCAAAATATAAGATCAAGTGAGTAGAATAAAGAATATTTTGATTTAATTTTCTTTGACGAACATAATGTGAAGGTCCCAAAATTAAAGTAAGATTTGAATTTGCCGCCATTTTCGCAGTAAACTGTTGGAAGTCCTGTAAGTAGAATAATTTGACAGCTGAGGGTTTAAGGTTAGTAAAAATGTGAGCGGAGAGTAACAACGTGTTTTTATTATTGAACAATATTAAAAAAATAATGTAAAATTTTGCGCCGGCAGTTAAAAAATTTTATACCAAATATTGACAAAATAGTGTTTTAACCTCGTCAACTGTGATAAGATTAATTGAAAAATTCAGAGAGACTGGACCAGTTGGAGATTCTCAACACAACGGTCGTCCAAAATCGCATGTTAACCATCGCTTACATCGCCAATGCGCCACCGACCTTGGGAACTAAGATGTTGTGTCCCTTGTGCCTATAATTACACTGGCTCACTCACTCTTCAAACTGAAACACAATACCAAGTACTGCTGTTTTGCGGTATCTGATGAGTGGTACCTCCCTCTAAGCTTCTGCAAAAACCTACCACTAGTGATTCTTCTTGATGATTCCTAGAAATTATATATTTATAGAACGAAATATTACACTCATAAGACTAGAATAATTAAATAATATCGATTCAATATGTGATTCAATGGAAAATGCATTATGAGCTGTCATTCGAAAGCAATATTGAATTTCATCATTTCCCGCGTGCTCTTTGACAGCAAATCCATTTCCTGGAAGTCGTCGAACTGCCAGCTCATTAACAGTGTATATTATTTATAATACACAAATTGAATCACTTTGGCTACTTCGAATTAGGTAATTTCTTATCAAAAAATTGATTTTCCTATGATAAATTTAAGCGTAGTTTTTTTATTGATCAATGGAGCCTTATTAAGACCAATGTAATGTGTTATAAGTTTTACACTTTTTTCAAAAATATGCCGTACCATCGGATTATGTGATTGTGAGAATAGAGATCGCTATTCGCGCATATACTTGAGATATTTGATTGGCTCGTTGGTCTAGTGGCTAGATATAAGGCCGCATTCCCGGTCGTCCTGGGTTCAATTCCCAGGTCGGTCCAATAAATAGTTATTGGGTTTTTTGGTCAGAAAATTCTTAGTAGCAGCCCGGATTCTGAAAGTTGGAAGTGTGTACACTCCCATGCCTCGGAAAGCACGTTAAGCCGTTGGTCCTGCGCCTGAACTCTTTCCGGTCGTGTCGGATTGCCATCCCATCGGATTATGAGAGTGCATCTGTGTTTGCGCACACACTTGTGTACTATAATATTTCCTGTGCAGTTAGCTATCTCTCTTGAGATTGGCCACCGTGACCGAAATCGGTCAGGAGAACATTATTATATACACGTAAATACGACCTGTGCAGTTGGCTATTCTGACGTCATTGTTTTTGTGTTGACTATGAGAAAACCTTATCAAATTATTGTTATTTTATTTTCTTAGCGAAAAGCCTGATTGTCGTGCATTACCCTATTTAGTTATTTCATTGTTTCAGATCAATAAATAATCACGTGAAAAATGACACTATCGAAAAAATCACGAATTGGAAAATTCTTTTTAAAGGTAAGTTATACTGTCAAGGTTTGAAGTATTTTAATAAAGAATCAAATGAAACAATAGATTGTTTTATAGTAAAAATTGAGACTCTTTTGAAATCTTGTATATTGGATTCAGTTACAATCAATTTAAAATAAAATTGTCTTTATTTTTTTTATTGACATATAAATAATGCGCTTAAAGTTGGTAGGATTAAATTTTACTGTTATAAAACCTTAATGTCTAGTTAAATTGAGAAGGATTTTCATAAAATAAAAGTTTCAATGCAAGGTGTACATAATGTTAGTATTTAATATATTTAGTAAGCAATGTTTTCAGATTTTAAAAAGATGAAACGCTACAAGAGGTCGACTATGTTACTAACACAACATTTTAGCGAAACAACAGTGACGCCTGGTGTTGACGTAAGTATTATATTTAATATATTTTTGAATGTTAACTCATAGCAAAATACATAAACATATTAATTGTCGACTGGTGTGCTAATTTCGCTTAAAATTTGAAAAAAGTATACGGTGATTTCTCCCTGAGCGTTTCAACTATACGGTGTTTAGCACACCAACATTTTTGCATGCAAAATGATATCTCATTCTATTCTAAAGAATATATATAGCCTTGTCCTTAATTTATAAGATTTCATGAAAAATTTGTGTTTGCATTTGAAAGTTTTGTAAGATTCTATAATTGCCTTTACGCTATTAAGTTATACATTATCTACAAATTATCCATTCAAGATACATTCGACCACATAATAAATATGTTTGTAGTGAAAATCTTTTTTTTGTTATTATACTATAACATTGATCATATTTCCCAAATAGTGGATTTCCAAAGTGAATTTTAGTCTTATATAGTCGTTATTTTATATGATTTACAAATTTAAAACGACTATTTACGAAAGCATAAAATGTATGTTATGATTTTAAGTAATAACACATGTACCCGAAAATGAAAATACCAGAAAGAACCCATTCATTTTTCCTCCGGAAAAATCTAGTTAATGAAAATATATGATCAGCGATGTCATTTGAATGCTGTTATAAAGACAAAAAACCAAAATCATTCACATTTACATACATGGTACGGTCTGGATTCCCTTTTATGTTACAAAATTCACAAGTGACCGAAATGGTCTTAACAATATTCAGTAAAGCAACAACAATTTAAGTAAATTATTTACAATTTTATATCGAATTATCAAGTAATTAATTCAATTTGTCGTATATTTTAATTTAATTTATTTGTTTCCATTGCAACGAGCTTAAGGTGGCTGTACACGACGTGAAAGTGACAGCAATAAAATTAAATTTTGTAAACACTTAGAAGGCGAAGTGGCGTCGCAGCGTTCTATTTTATCGCCAGAATATAAAAAACAGAATTTACTCAGCTTTACTTATTTCTAAAAATACTTAACATAGTACTTATATGACAAAGATGCACTAATAGCTCGAGGACATATAACAAATGAATAATTTAATTAGACTAATAATAATCGTAGGTATAATGAAATTTATATTTCGCCATTATTCACAATGGCAATTTTGTATCTAACTTAAAAATAAACAGCGCAAATGTAATACAAGATTTTAAATTATTTACGTAAATCTAAATAATTGTTGGTGCTTAAAGAAGCATAGAAAAATTTTTTCGTATTGTATACCTTTCAAGCTCTAGCTTATCAAATTTTCAAATATAAGTATTACAGCTCAGTCAATAGGTAGGTATTGTTGAGTACCGGTAGATTTTTTTCTACCGATAAACAGCAATATACCGATATCTCACAAAGGGCGTGGTTAATATATTTTACAGTGCCGATATATATATGCGATGGTGACCACTAATCAGATCACGACTGTCCAAGCATTTTTTTTTTCTTATACTGGTTGATTATAAACATTTTAAATCAATTGATTTAGCTATAAGATTATATATATATATAGTCCAAATAGACTTTGCATCTTATAGTAAATATTTTCAATTTAAGTTAAAAATGAGACAAGAATTTTAATTCTTGTCTGATTCTTGAATTATCAATAACTCTTATCAATGACGAAACGGCTTAACGACCTTAACAACTTTCAAAATGTATTTATTAATTACTTAATGAAAATTACCTTTGTTCTTATTAAGTTAATCATTTTACTATGTAAACGAATAAATGTAAGCAGCATCAGCTTATATCAATCTAATTATATTTATATAAAAAAATATGAACGGCGCATATCGTTTTGAAAATCCACTATCCACTCTAATATAAAAGAATATAAGCTTTTTAAATTATATGTACTGTATTGTAAATTGAATTCACAATTTTGCAAAAGCTTACTAACAATCTTGATACATTATAAGCTAATTGTGCTTACAGCTACATAATCTTGAAATGATTTAAAACGTAAATATATGGAATTCAAAAGTTAATATTATCTTGACTTCATTTTGACTCGTTAAATTTACGCAATATTGTGTTTTATTGCACGTGTAATATGGCACGATTTCATGAATTGTAAATGTAATTATTCTCATGAGAAATTTCCATGTATGACTGATGAAATTGAACTTTTATACATTTGTATTAAGGTATAAATTACTTTGTTAGATAAGTCTCCAGTGCGTCGTCAATGGTCCACATCCAGCAAGATTTGTTTGGGAAAGGGACGGTGTTGTCATCTCTTCCAATACAGATTCAAGGTATTCAATACAATAAATGCCTGTACAGAGTTTAAATGTTTAATTGAAGTTAGTGATTTTTTTAGAATAAATTGTAGTTAATATTATTGATATGCAGATGAAGTTTATATAAATACTAGTTAATCGTTCCGGCTTTGCACGGGTAGATGAGAAGAAAAATGTATTTTGGGAAGGATGTGCGTTAAATCCGTTCTTAGGGAGCGGCTACGTCGGTTCAGGTGTAACTGTGACAAATTTCAAGTCGATTGGGCGGATAGTTAAGGAGATCTCGTGATAGACTGGGCCGCTAGTTTTTTATTAAGCACTAGTTCCGTGTTATTTGGCAGGTGTAAAAAAGGAGCCTATCCTTGGGCTTCCTTATGCTTCATACCAAATTTCATCAAGATCGATGCAGTGGTTGAACCGTGAAATCGTAATACAAAAATAGACATTTCGTTCACATTAATCATATATGTTCACTATATTTTGTATATTTTTTTAATTGTTTTTGGAATAATAGTATAAAATTACTATGTGGTTCATTGGTCACTATATCTAACTGATCTGATTACTATCACGGGTTCGATTCCTGGTCATAATAAATTCTGGTATATGCTTACCTCAAGATTTACCAGTGAGATGTTCATTAAATTGGGCAGAGTATTATCTTCATAGTAATTACTCAAAAATATACTTTATATAGAACGATTTAGAGTTTATATTTCTATTTTAGGTATTCAATTGGTCAAACAATGACTAAAGACGGTGGTGTCACAACTCAACTGAACATTTCACATGCGAGAGTGGATGATGGCGGTCGACTCGCTTGTGTTGCTCAGCTTGGTGATGCGATCATATCACATGAAGATAGAATTAATGTTTACGGTAATATATACACAATACTTCATACAGTAAATCCTCTTTTCTTGAGAACTTGGATTTTATTTCACAATGGTGCTCCAATATGGGTTGGTGTATATGTAACATTCGATACATATAGATTTACTCAAAATGTTTTTTGGTCCGAGCACGAAATTATAAACAAATTTTCAGTAAATGAAAAGTTTGAGGTGAACCCTCGGTTAAAATTAACTTGTTCTCTTCACTGGATCGTCTCGATTGTCTACCGTCTAAAATACAGTAGAAAATAATACGTATATTCTTATGTAGGAATTGTTTTTTTTATTAATTAACTCAAGAAGATATTTTGTGTGTAACAATTAATTTTTAATTAATTCAGTTGATTGGTTTTCGTGTAATATAATTTTACAAAATACTAAGTTTGCTTAAAATTGAGTTACCATGACTTTTCAATACGGGTAAGTTAATACAATATGTAAAAAGTAAAAATAAATTATAAATTGTCTTTATATTATTATAACAAAACAATGTTATATGAAATTTTATATAAAAATTATGTTTTTTTTCGTAATTACAAACCTATTAGCGAAGTTGTGCAAAGTTATAAATTATATTAAAAACAAACTTTTTTATTGAAAACAGGTCCCCCCTATATTCGTACTCTGCCACCCTTCAAAGTTCAAAGCGGTCAAAGTGTCACCCTCAGATGCCCGTACTATGGATACCCGATACGGTAAAGGAACATCATTAATTACTTACAAAATTAATAAACTAAAATATTATGGTAGTACGCCAAACAGGACTCGATAATCGAAGATTAAAAAAAATTGCCGTCGTCATGACGATAGCCTTCAAATTAAAATTGTTTGACGTTTAATCTTTACCAGTAATCTTTAATAGGGTTGAAAAGATTAAACTCGATTACAAAAAGTTCAAAGCATTATTATTATAAATACGTATTCATTTGAATCCAATTCGATACACTTTTTTGTGTGTATTTTAAATCCGCCATGTTAGATTCAAAATGACGTCACATACAAAACTCTAAAATCTAAGAAGATACGACTCAATTATCAAAAAAATATAAATAAGCACTTGAAAACAGATGAAACTAATAAGATAGACTATTGAAATCATACCCCTTATTTTTGTACCACGACTTGGGAAAAACTGGATTACACGTAATTTAGTGTAACCGATACTTATTTGAGGAGTTTGGCAGTTTGATCTTCAATTATTGATTGGGCGAATTATTACATAGGGAACTGAAGCTCTGTAAGAACTAACTTTATATCTCACTCATGAATTTATGTTGAACATGAACAAGATATTTGATGCGTGTATCCTTTTAATGTTATAATTATTACAGTAAATATCGTATATCACTTGATGATATTTTACATTCGTATATTTTAGAGTTTCGAGTTTGATCTTACAGAATAGCTCTACAGGTTCCATGAACATGATATCGTCATCATGCTAATATAACATTCTTACTTCAGTATTGTCAACTACAACTTTGTCTATTGCCCAACTATGTATATCAATTCACAAGCTTTAGAAGAAACAAAACAACTAACGCTTTAATTAATGTTATTGATTTATATATGTGAATATTTACACTATCCAATTAATTTCAAAATTACAATGCCCTATATAATTACAATTTATTAAATTACAAAATAATAAAAATGTTTATAGAGAAATAACATGGGAGTACAAAGGAAAAGAAATAATTCCGGAAGCAACACAATCGCGTTACAAAAGATTCATTAACAACACAGCTCTTAGCATAGAAATATTCGGTCGGAAACCGAAATTAAGAAGCAAAAGGGATCTAGCGACGGTTTCTAATGATGGTGTATTAAATATAAATAAAGTTAGTAAAAGTGAAAATGGTGGATTATTCGCTTGCATAGTAAAGAGTCCGTCAGGTGAAATGGCGAAAAGATCCTTCGAATTACAAGTCGTGGAAGCACCTCAGTTGGAAGAGATACTCTTAGCATCAGATCTTCAAGAGGGACAGATAGTCCAAATACACTGTAATTTAAAGAGTGGAGATTCACCTGTTTATTATTCTTGGTTGAAAGATGGAAAGAAAATATCAACTCATCTTAAGGTAAGTAATGATAATAATATATTTTTTAAACTCATAAGCGCTTAGTTGAGACCGTTTCATCGAGCGCAATTAGTATACCTCTACAGTAACTTGGTGGGAATTTGGGTATCCTGGTAATTTCAGGTGATGCTGCAGCATCAGGTTAGGGTTACCACATTATTATAAAATTGTGGAAGTCATTTTGAATAGATCAGACCAGTAGAAGCTCACCTCAATAATTACAAAAGAGCTGATTTAAAAAAATTAAAAATCATTTTCATTGTTTAACAAATGAAAACCTTTAGCAACGGTTTATAACTATAGAATCCAGTTAAATAGTGTTTATGTCTAGTATTTTGTTGAAGCTGCGCCTTATAAAATGTATAGGTATGTTATTAATTTTAAAGAAACAACGACCAAGTATTTTACTTCTGGGTTAACGTCTCATATCCTCTTAAGATATATGTAACGTAGCAGTTAGGAAGTTAGACCTTGATACTGATCCATTGAAAAAAATTAGTATCACTCAGTGTTTCCTCATGATATTTTCTTCACCAACATAATGATATACAAGAAAATTCAGCGTTCGGAATCAAATCCGCGATTTTTGGTTAGAATGTTATTGTATCTAATCCACTTATTTATTATGAAAATGTCTTACTTTTCTATGATAATGTTTTTGGCTTAAGTGCAAGAGAAACTTATTACAATATTATAATGATCGTATACGAATAACATGAAACTGAGCACGACACCTTATTTCTTTATTAATTTATTAAGATTCTCCAGGAGTAATTACACCAATTCAACATTAAAAAAAAGCAACAATAACTTATAGCTTAACACTACATACGTTAACTATTAAGGAGAATACCTCATGCAATGAAAATGGAGATAAAATAGGAGCATAGGTTACATTATAAAGCAAGTTACTCGTACATGAAACACGAAAATAAATCGTTGATAACAAAATGCTGTTACTGAATTATAAAATTAAATTATTTACTATTTTTACTTTTTAAATTATTTACGTTTTCAATTTTTATTTTATTCTTTTTGCATAACATCTTCTATCTTCGTACCTATTTAAGTAATTTAAAGGCAAAAGATTTTTGCTTTTTTACTTGAGTTCTTCAGCTGGATCTCTTATTAGTATTAGTCCACCTTTGTAATTTTCATTCGCTTGTAAAGTTAACTTTACAGATTATAATATACTTTGTGTAAAGATTTTAACACCAACAATTTTGCTTAACTAAAGAAACGATTCGTTTTTCATCTGGTCAGATTGTCAACGAAACGTTAATCAAAATAAAATCAAACCTTTTTTGTGAGTTTCAAAGTGATGATGTTTAATAACGATTTTATAAGTATAGAAACCGGACATAAAAGTAAGAGCTTCTACAAAAAAGCAACGTCGCAATTTCGATACTGACCTAATTTTTTATACTCCCAATATGGACCTTAGTTGCAGAGTCAATTTCACAAATGAACTTACGAAAACAAATATTGAAAATAAGAATTGATTTTTTGCTTCAAAGAACATATATAGTTTATTTTATTAATTTGCAGAAATAATAGATAATATGGAATCGAAATAAAAAAAAAAAGCTGAAAAGAATTTTTAATTTAAAATTTTATTAATACTGCGATGTAACAAAAGTTTCAAACTCCTCGCAAAGCGTTTAAGCGGATATTCCGTAACGCATGGTAACTATTTAGTTATTAAAGTGCGGAATGTCTTTGTGGGGTATGTTTTAGATCGTCGAGAGGAGCCTGGAAGTATTCAGTGTGCTCATCATCAAGAATGTCTCTTTGGAACACTGCGGTACTTACACGTGCGTTGCGGCTAACCACGTCGCTAAAGTCAACAGAACCGTCAACTTGTACATAAAAGGTATTTATATTTTAAAACGACGCCAGATATGCTTTGTCTAAATTCATTCAAGAACGATACTTTTATGCTAATATCGAATATATTAATGATGTTAATTTATTAAATCATAACTGTTATATTAGTAACAAGTACTCTCAGATAGTAAGTTACATCCTGCTAATAGTCCTTTGTTGCGCACATACCTTCTCTCCGCTTCAAGAGGCTTATGTATTATTTTCCAGAATAAAGAATAGCCTTATGGACAAACAAACACTTTTGTATGATATCCTGTCAATTTATTGTTATTTTTATTTACTGTTACTTATGTTTTCATTTATTATTAAATACTCGTATGTTTTATTAGCATCGGTATTACTTCGTATTTTTTTTTTCGGTCTCATGTCCATTGTCAAGTATTTCTATGGGTGTGATAGCTTTCATAACAATGGAACCTTTTTAACATTATTTGGTATCCAATAAAATATATTTTTTCTAACATTTGACAATAAAATGTTCAATATTTTTGGTATACTCATATTTTACCGAAACTCATCTTTTTATTAAACTTTAGTAAAGTGGTTACCGCGCATAGACGGCGCCGTAAGAATATTAACTATTAACTATTCCTTACAACGTTAATGCGCCACCAATCTTGTTGACTAGATGTTATCTTTCTTATGCCTGTAGTTACACTGGCTAACTCACTCTTCAAACGAGAACACAACAATACTGAGTATTGTTAATTATCGGTAGAAAATATGGTGGTACCGATCCAGACGGGTTTGAACAAAGCCGTACTACCAACTAAATGTACTCATGATACGACCATTAAATAATTTTGTTGCCTTGAAGTTGCGCCGAAGTGGAACGAAGAACCTCAGAATTCATCTCTACTTCTGGGAAGGAACGGTCACGTATCCTGCAGTGCTAATGGATATCCACAGCCGCAAACACATTGGTTGAAGAAAGACGGTAAGTCTTTATGTATAAATTCGAATGTATTTTATATATTCTTAACTAGTTTCCGCTTGCGACTTCGCGCACGTGTGAAGAGAGAGGTGACGGCTTAGATACCCTGCAGAATTTTTACTTACGTTGAGTAGTTAAGACATGAAAGCTTAACAAACCAAATCACTTTATCATTTATAATATCAAAAATGAGTAATGAAGAATTGTTCAATTCATTAATTATACATCTTTTCTTTTGGATGTATAAAATCGAAGAAATAAAAATTATATAAATTTTAATCGAGATGGTCGTATAATAAATATGAGTATTAATTAATTGAACGCAAATTTTACAGTCATTATCATAATAATCAATTAAAATGACTTCCAAATGAGATTATAGCTTAATTTACACTTTAATATTAAATTAATACATTGGTTTTATATAAATGAATATTTTTAATTACATAAGTGTTGTTAAAATAATAGATATGATTTAGCAGACTTCGAATCTTATAGGGTCGTTTTTAATGATGGTAAATGGCCACCTAATGGTCACCACCGGCCATATTAACCATATGTTACATCACCAATGCGTCACCATCCTTGGCAATTAAGATTTTATATATATATAAGAGTTATGTCTCATGAGTTTGCACTTACTCGGTCATCCTTCGTACCGTACCGTATCACAATAATGAGAGGGTTTGGACAAAACCCCACCACCAAGTAAATCATATTGTTCTATTTGTAAGAATATGAATTGTTATGTTATGTTAAGATATGTAAAGAAAATAAAGTTGAAAATCTATGCGATAATCGAGTTTAGTCTAAGCTCGCGAATCTCATCAGCATATATCGACATCGACAAATTCACATAAATACTTATCGTCTTAAAATATGTTGAACATTTCTCCATAATGTGAGTTTCATATTTAATAATAATTCAGAAAATTATTAACTCAATAAATTCTAGTGATATCGGAAACATGGCGACCAGTTCTGGAAGTCGCTGGTGGTGGAGTATTGAGTCTTTCCAATGGATCTCTAATATTCGATTCCGTCGCTCTGTCAGACGCTGGTCTATATACATGCCATGTTGAAAATGGTGTCGGGGAAGCTCTTAGCAAAACTATTTGGATATCCGTCAACAGTAAGTATTGCTATATTTTTAATTATGGTTATTATTTTATTTAAAGCATGCAACTTATGATAATAAAAGTATTTAGATATAAAGATTTTAATTTGATTTGATTCTGTTGTATTAGTAGTTAAGATTGGATTTAATTCTTTTTTTTTATATTGGTTAGTTTGGTTTATATTATTTTTGTTACAATGGTTAATGTTGTTTACGCCTTTAAAGACGTATCACTTCGTATGAATACCTGTTTAATTTGTTAATTTTAAGTGTTTAGTGATAAGTCGATGGTGTAACTATCTTAAATAAATAAATAAATAAATAAGTAAAAACTGACTTTAAGATATGCCTATGAGTGTCCTATATTAATGTAACTGAGATTGATTTTGAAATTGAGGACTACCGTCAAGCTATACTACTGTAGCGACATCTATCTCGCCACATACGAAAACTAAAAACTGACGTATCCTACATCGCGATATTAAAGTTATCCGAGCGATTTTACATATATACAAGAACCCGACGACAACCGTCGGGCAGTAGCCCACCAGACCAACACATCGTCTGGTCGGAGGATCCTCCCTTTTCAATGGTGGATGAGGAACTTTACACCCTGTTCCACCCAACACCCAAACTCCTAACGCAGTGAACTTATCAAAATATCAAGAATACCGAACCTAAAAAAAGACGGAAGAACATTCTTCTTTTTTGAGACGGTTCGGTAACTTTTTAAATTAAATATAATTTAAATGCTGATAATTCTTGATCTTTGACGAATATATGTTGTGTAAATTATTTTAGATTGTTGTATAATTGTAATTAGAAATTATCTGTGAAATAGATTTTTTATTAAGGCGACCCAGGTGTATATTGAAACAAAAAAAAATACATTGAACACAAAGAGGGTTTTTTCAGAACCGGTAACATTTGACATAATATCAAGGAATTTAACTGCGAAATTGGGTCAACATGTAACAATAGAATGCCAGGCCAAGGGAGATGACCCGATAAGGATCATGTGGACGAGAAACGGGAAACCGATTAATCCTTTGACTCAAAGGTAGTTGTATTATAATATCGATTTTGTTCTCTTTATTTATTCTTAGTCAGTAGTATCCTATATTCATGCAGTTTAAATATTTTTTAAATTTAGAATATTAAATCAGACGCGCAAAGAGCCTATCTAATTGTTAGGGTCAATCACTTGCCGTCAATGCACCGCCAATCGCCATCGGAAATGGTTAGGGCTAACATCTCCTTGTGAGGATAATTTTTAGAGCGTATTCCACTGCTCCGAAACGTGCATGATTCTTCAGAATGTTTTGCTTCTTTACATAAATTATAAACATAAATTAAGTACATGATCATGCACTTAACCTTTCATATATTCTTCACCGAAAAAGAACAATCTTTCTTATAATTATCATTTGAAGAGTATCTCAGCCAATGAAATGAAATAAAGGACATTATATATTTACACACAAAAGACATTCTATCTTTAGAGACAACAATAAACGCATTAACATGACGTACATTTAAAAAAACAAAACAAAAACAAAAAAACAATCTTCAAGAAAAGAATGTTTATTTTAAGATATTATATTATTTTAGAGTTAAAATATCTGAAGCTAAAACAGATGACGGAATGGCAAGTATATTAGAACTGCTTCAAACAGAAACGAGCGATGGAGCGTTATACCAATGTAAGGCAGGCAATCCATTTGGGGCTGATGTATTCAGCGTACACCTAACTATATTACGTAAGTTTATACCATATTTATTAATTTTTCACTGTAGTTACTTTAGTTTTCGTTATATGTATAATGTAAAAGCCGAGATGGCCCAGTGGTAAGAACGCGTGAATCTTAACCGATGATCGTGGGTTCAAACCCCTGCAAGCACCACTGAATTTCATGTGCTTAATTTGTGATTATAATTCATCTCGTGCTTGACTGTGAAGGAAAACATCGTGAGGAAACCTGCATGTGTCAAATTTCACTGAAATTCTGTCACATGTGTATTCCACTAATCCGCATTGGAGCAGCGTTACTGTTACTGTATAATGTATATGAATGTGATTTGATTGCTATACTATGTATTTTGTCAACGGACTCTGCCGCGTCATCGCTTGCAAACCGGCTTGGAGATAATATGAAGCACAAGTATTTTCAAACACATCGGCAGAATATTTCTTCATTATAAATAATTTAACACGACAGGACGAAGCTGAGGCGCAGAACGGCTCAGTGTAACGCTCCTGGGACTCAAAAGGTACATAATATCTTTCGAGTCTCAAGAGCGTTACTATTACCAACATCGGGATTGGTCAATTTGGTCTACAGTTTGTTGGGGCAAACTATTGTTTATTTTTATTGTAGATTTATGATACTTAAATTGTTATTACTTTATTTTCAAATAAATATTGATTATGTAATTATAACTTTGTGTCTGCAAAATCTGTTTTGTCATGTTTAAAGTATTTCCTGTTATTAGTTAAGAATCTGTTTCCATGATAGAGCCACCAGTCCCGCCATCAGATCTGTCCGTGGATTCAATCCGCAGCCGTTCAGTGAAGGTCTCCTGGCGCGACTCGTCTCGGTCGCTTGCGCAGTTCTACAGCGTGCAGCTCGCCAACTCACTCAGAGTGTCGTGGACTACCGCCAGGACTATTAATGTTACAAGGTAATAATAACAATAATAATAATAATATCTTTATTTTTCAGGCATCAAGGCCCATACTTTAGATACATGATTCACATTCAATACATTCAAATCACACATTAATAGAATTACATAATATACATTAATAATTAGAATTAAAATAAGAATCAAAATCACATAGATAATAAATAAAATATATAAGAATTAACAATTAACTAATTAATGACATAAAAAAAACAAATAATACAAATTTAAGATAAGATATTAAATACAATTGATCTATTGCACTGAATATTCCATATAATTATATAAATTAAAAAAATCTTATTTTAAATTGTACATATGTACAAAAGCATATCAACGTTCGAGATTTTGTGTGTTTGTACGCTTATCTCAGGAACTATCAGTTCGTATGTTTTTTTGTACCAGATAGCCCGTTTATTAAATAAGGGTATGAAGTTTTACACTATGGAATAAAACAGTAAAAAGAAACGACTAATATGTTTAAATGTATAAAACATGATCCAAGCTTAACGCGAATAAAATTGCGGAGCAATATTGTTAATTAATACTACAATATAATATACTATGTAATTTAATTCGTGAAAAGAGTTTTTCTTATCTTTCTGGGCTATTTTTATTGGTAAAATCGACATTCTGTACTGGATAGTAGTATTATAATTACTTATTATGATATATTTTTGAATATATATTTATAATTGTACAAAGTTGTGCTTATTTTGTGTGTGATAATCTTAATAAATTGATAGAACTACTAAAAAAAAAAATTGTGCGGTCGGGTGACCCCCGTCAAGAACGAAGTTCTGTGCGATATTTTTTTCGAATCAAAACGTGTTTTAAAATGTAATTTTCATTTCATTATATTACTGTATTTTTGTCGAACCAAAAAGCGCCTGAACCTCCTTTATGTCATTCTCCAATCAAAGATTAAGAAACGATTAAATTTATTAAAATTAATTTAACAATTTTATAATAGCAATCCACATTTTAAGGAATTGAGTAATATTCTAATATTATTTTAGTAATTTTCCCCTCCAATTAAACAAAGCTTGTGATGGGATTTGTGATAATAGCCCAAGGTTCGAACCTGGGACTTGCGTGCGGCTCGTAAGCCGCAGCGCTATTGGTCCTTATATGGTTTTGCTTAAGTATTGAACTTATTTAATAATAAGATAATAAGCGCACTACACAGTTCACGCTCGATCGTTTGACGTGCGTGAATTCGGCATAGATCCCACCTCCAGAAGCGCTCACGCAGTACTGAATTCGAACGCCCCTCAGTATGAACGCTATTTCGTTTCTGACGTGACCTTGGGCCACTGCCATTTCACTCTACTGTAAGCCGCGTAAAAGAACTTCGTCCCGAAAACGTATGTTCAAATACAAATACACATAAAGATGACATATGTAGTGTACAAAACAAAGGTAATATGTATTTATTATTAATATATATATAAAATAACTGACTGACTGACATATCAACGCAAGCTACTGACATATACACCATGATTAGTTAGTTAGTAATAAAGGGATTGTATGAATTACATGAAAATTCTTCATATATAAAGAAAGAGTTATGGAAATTCGTAACTAGCATTGGTAAAGCACTAGTTAAATATTTATAAAAACTTTGTACAAAAGGCTGGACGAAATCCGTCACTCCATCGACATCGAAGATCTACAACCAGCTACAAGCTACGTAGCAAGAGTCGCGGGCGGGAACCAGGCTGACCTCAGCTCATACTCAACGCCTGTTAGATTTACCACCACTGAAGAAGGTAAGATATGCAGTAATACTACAACATTAATATATTTAGTATTAATATAGTACCGTTCTCCTGATTTCGGTCAAAATCAGAGAAGAACTGACGAAAGAAACTAAGCGAGTTTATTTTTAATCTCATATTTTACAATTGTGGGTATTTACAATTATACAATAGTTATATATTTGAAATCGCATGGAAGTGGGCCTTTTATTCTCAAGATGTGCAATCGTCTAAAAAGTATATTTATAAGAGTGTATCCACAGCGAATGCGCGGTGACTGGGCGCGCGCGAGGCTGGGCCGCGCGGCCGCACTGATATCGATATATATCTAGCGCCCGCCTTAGTCACTCCACTATGGTCGGAAACGGCGGTTTATATGTTTGATACTTTGCGCCCGTCGTCGCCACCACGATAGGTCACAATGTGAACGCACAGCTACTCTAAGCCTCCGATTGACATTTCAATGCCACCCATGAAGTCACAGATCAATACATGTCACAGCTGAAAAAGCGCGTCTCAATCACAACAATATTCGGTAAACAGTGCTCACGTCAACTTCCAAACTTCACTAACCCAAGATTTGGCTTTTGAGCTAGCTACGAAACTAACGAGTCAATATAATCTTAATATTTTTGTAAGTGTGTACAGTTCTAAGTCGTTGCTACACCGTCGAGTCCTAAGCTTCAGGGCTATCTGGCAAAAAGATCACTATCTTAGCGAGAAGTCCGCCTTTGTACATCTTCTCTAGATTAAAGGTCTGTAATTAAGTTTAAATGGTGTGCAATCAAGTGTATTTGATTTGATTAACGACAGTGATTATTTAAGCCTTTAATATTTGAACAGTTGAATTAGTCAATCATACGCGCGATACTCATTGTATACGATCGTGAAATATCAGAAAGAAAAAAAATATATACCCATATAGTTCTAGTTAAAAAGTAATTTATATAGATTTTTACGTGGATTAAAAAAAAAAATTATTTCCAACACAAATAGATGCTAATTTTCAAACACTATAAATAAATAAATAAATATTACATTAAAAGCTACGTATTCAATTATTGTATTTTATTTTTTCATCTTAAAAAAACTTTTTTTTTATGCTTACCTCAATATATACGCAGATGTATTGTTATCTGTTTCCATTATAATATATAACATTGCAATGTATATGGCATTAAATTCATGAAAAAGGAAATAGTAGGTACATGACCTTTGCAATTTTAAATTGGAGCATTTTTTACATACGACCGATACAGTAGCAATAACCTGTGCGCCGTCCTACAAATATAAAAAAAGGAAAATATGTAACAGAATCGGTGTGACATCATTGTTGTACTTAAAATTTAAAATCGAAATAAAGTTATGTTTTAATATTTAATACTGGTGGTAGAGCTTTGTGTGGATAGGTACCACCCACTCATCAGATATTCTACCGCAAAACAGCAGAACTTGGTACTGTTGTGTTCCGGTTTGAAGAGTCTTAGCCAGTGAACATAACATCTTAGTTCCCAAATTTGGAGGCGCATTGGTGATGTAAGCGATGGTTAACATCTCTTACAATGCCAATGTCTATGGGCGTTGGTGACCACTTACCATCAGGTGGCCCATATGCTCGTTGGCCAACCTATTCTATAAAATATATATTTACTGTATTCACAAAGTAACGTTCATACGACATGTGAACAGAAAGATTTATTGCAGAATAAAAAAATGGTAATTTTTTTCTTAGTATTTATAGCTAAATTGGAACGCTTTATATAAAAGCGTTTGGTGTGAATTTCATCCGACAGATGACGAGTTTTCTGACGTAATTTTCCTTAACGACCACGTGAAGTATTACTCGTATAGAGTACGTTTATAATTCGCTACACAATTTTACTTAACTAAATCCAACATCTTGAAGATTGATGAAATTTAATTAAGAATTGACGGAGGTTTTTCTGTTAATTGAATATCATTCAAAACGTTTCATTAAAATGCTCTGATCAATTTACTTTCTAATAAATTGGATATTTTTATTCGAGGTTCTTCAAATAACATTCATAATTAAGTTTTTTTTTTTTATTATAATAATTAATGAAATTTTAAAATTACAAATAATATTGGTTTTATTCTTTTTTACATCCGATTAAACTTAAACACTCATAAATAATACGATGAGTATCTGTGGTCGTTTCGGTGATGTTTGAGGTATTTTTCAATTCAATACGTAATTAATTTTATATATCTATCTTATTCTCACAAATGTTTCCCTCTCAAATCACGCCACACTATTGCTCTCTGTCTGACATCGTACTAGTGTACGAATACAAGTACGCTTACAAGTATAGTTAGATAATACAACGTGGTACAACTTTCCCACTAACGCTTCACTTTACGTTCTTGTAGTGTTTGTCATGGCGTGTGGCTCACCGCAAAAACGTGCCAACACCGTATCTCATTTATGTGAAATTAGATCTTATTGACTTCGTACTTCATAACTAATATTATGAATGAGGACGTGTTTATTTATTTGTTTGTTTGTTACGCTTCGAAACGGAAAAGGATATAGGGTACTTAACATCTGAAGCACACTTTTAACCGCCCCCCCCCCCCCCTCACACACATACACGCGCGCGTACAGAAACTAGTTACAGAATAGACACTTTTCGCTACAGTTTTGCTGTGAGTCGGCAACTATTTGTCATTTAAGTGTGTAATTTATCTTATCTGTTGCAAGCGAAGAGATTTAACTCAGACGACGTTAGGTTCAAAATGTATTAACGCCAAATCGTCGCATTTGTCCATTTTTCTATACTCGGATAAGAGATAATCGAGTGGTTCTCTAGCATCTCCATTACAATGTTGTAATTTGTCCTTATCTAGTCTTAAGTTTTAATGTGATACGATAACATAGAATATCGATTTTTCGTTTTTCTATAAATTCTACTTTATTATCTCTTTATCTCTATTTTCCATTTTATATAGTATTACAATACAATATGCGTGAAATGGAATCGACCAAACCAAATGTCACCGTATTCATCAACTTCAATAACTTCCGCTGGAAATTTATATACTCTTTAAGTGTTTGGTATTCTTAAGTATATAGTAAATCTATTAGATTTCTTCCTGTTATATATTTACTATATACTTTTCGTACTACATAATATACCTATTTATGTATCTTTACCTTTAAAATATTTTCTATTAATTGATAAGGATATAACGTTTGTAATTTGACTCTGTAGCTCCGTCGTCACCGCCTCTCGGAGTTCAACTGGAACAAACAGACACACCTGGGGAATTGAGAGCGAGATGGCTGCCACCCCCCGCGGATGCGCACAACGGACTCATACTTGGATACCGACTTAGGGCCGTGCCACAGATAAGCGGAATAAACGGTAAGCCTATTGTCTGAACATTTTATGTAGATAGCTGTTTGAGTCTAGTAATCAACCATCATTTATTCAATCGAATGTAAGTCAAATGATAAATGCTCTTGAATAACTAGCAGGCCATTCGTGTTCCAAGGTTGAGTTACCTAATGGAATTATAAATAGCCGCATAATTTCGAACAAAGTTCCACATTGAAACAATGCAATCTTTGTAAGTCACAGCTGAACGAAATTGAAACCGGTGGGTAGTACGACAAAGAGTAGAGTGGCTATTACGTCAGCTGAAGTAACAAATACACTTCCTAACATATTAAAAAATATTACACGAACAAATGAAATAACGTTAAAATTTGTTTCATTAGCAACATTCAATAATGTTTAATAAATATAATAAATAATTTTTTTTTTTTTTTGTTAAACCGTGTCCCTTAGTCTTTGACGTTGTAATAAATATTAACAAAGATGTAATGTCTATTATGCCTGAAGTTGCATTGGCTCCTCACCCTTCAAGCCGCACAACAATACTATTTTGCTTTTTAGCGGTAGCATATCTCAAGTGGGTAGTTACCCAGACGAGCCCTGACACCAAGTAAAAATTGTTGTTTTGAGTTTTAATTTAAGATTGAGATTAGAATTGTTGTTTTCATTTTAAATTATATTTTGTTTATTATTTTATTCTATTTTTATGTTAGCTTAACATTTTAATATTTAATTTTTAAAGTGTATTAATTTTTTCTTTTTATTTAATAGTATTGTTAATATAGCGTGCTACTTTTTGTGAATATGCTGATGCTGTTTCAAATAAATAAGAATTATAAATATAAGCCCACTCATGCTAATTTCTCATTGGTATACTCGTAAACCGAGCGTATTTTAAATATAATTTGTCGTATTATGTTTTCTGTCAACTAGCCCGATTAACTATTTGAGAGCTCACTTGTGTTCAAATTCCATGCTATAATAAAATACCACGATGGTAACTTTGTCAATTCATGATTTTAAAACTATTATTTAAAATAATTAATATATAAATATATAAAAAAGCGTGGAGTTATTTATTGATTTTCAATTTAAATAAATTAAATTAAATTAAATTAATATACTTATTTAATTTAATGAGGAGAAACAGTAACTGATTTTTTACCGGTTCTCGTTAGAATCTACGTTCTGAGCCGGTTGTAAATATGAATTTAAAAGAACTTTTGTATTCAAAAAACTATATACATGGCATATGTCCTATTCACTATGTCAGCTCGGCTCATGACATTTTTGACTAATTCAAGTTCAGTTACAAATATGTGTACAAAGGGCTATGAGAAGGTACTCGTTCACGGCTTAGGAGCTTTTCAAAGGCAAGTGGGATGTCGGGTCGGTTATAGTTATTTCATCCTTTGTTTTGCGGTGCCTTATTTAAGATTTCAAGTGCTTAGATAAATATTATTTTGTTATTATAATTGTGTTTATTCAAAAAAGTGTTATTAGCCCACTTATATAACAAAACATTTAATATAAATTTGTATTTTTTAAATTTTGTAGGAAACCTACAATTTTTGTTTTAGTTATAATATATAATACATTATTGAAATTCAATAGTATATAACGATAAATTATATAAGTTCGGCTTCCACATAAAAGAGTATATTACTATTTTGAGTATTTCTTCGTCTTAATTTATATTTTCATTTCCATTTTCTTTATATACTAAAGCTCGTTGATAGCTAGCAAACAAAATAAAAGAAAACCGTTTGAGAAACAGAGGAGAAAAGGGTATTGGAATTGTTCTGTATATGCTTACTTATATATGGTTAAATAAATAATTAAAGCTGAGTGAACCGTAACTGTTTCTGGCAACAATAAACACACGTACAGAACACGTGTGCGAATATGTATCGATCTCTTATAAAATTATTGATATTATTTTTCATCAAAAATATTACATCCCGTCTTATAGCCTCTAACCCACCAGTGTAGGGTTCGTTTTTCGCCTAGAGAATCGGAATTGTGATTCAAAGCGGAAATGCTGCTACCATTCTCGCCCCCATTCCACGCGGTCACGATTTGTATAGTAACTATTTTTAATTTTTATTTATTTAAGATTTTAATGTAAATAAATATATTTGTATATGTTAAATTTATGTGTTATTTGAATGTTAGTTGAAATTGCACTGCAAGCTGGTCTAAGTAGATACCATCCACTTATCAGATATTCTACAACCAAACAGCAATACTTACTATTGATGCGATCTAATCTGAAGAGTGAGTGACTCAGTGTAACAACAAGCACAAGTGACATAACATCTTCGTACCCAAAGTTGGTGCATTGGCGATGCAAGGAATGGTTATTATTTCTTACACCGTCAGTTAACCCGGCTGCTTATCTAAAAACACACACACGCACACACACACACACGCGCACACACATGCGCACACACACACACACACACACACACACACACACACACATGCGCGCGCGCGCGTGCACGCACACAGATACACAAAAACGTGGGTAAATAACGTCAAGAGGTTGACTCTATTGGTTGTTCATTATTATTTTATCCTGTAATATTTTAATCAAAATACTTTTTGTTCGCAGAAAATCAAGAAAATAACGATAAAATTATAAAAACATTATCACTGTATTCCAAGCAAGAATCAATTATCACCGGTCTATTAAAAGGCGTAAGGTAAGTCTAACTTATTAATCTGGCATATATATATATATATATATATATATATATATATATATATATATATATATATATATATATATATATATATATATGTGTGAGTACGTATACTAAGTTGTATCTCAGTGTAATTAAAGCATTAATAGCGCCACGGTTACACAATTGATAATACATTGTTTGCTAATAGTGTTTAACAATCATTCTATGAAAACTACTAAATTAGTTTTACATAATCTCGACATAAGCTTATGTATATTGGGACGACAAACTAAGAAACACTAATATATAATTTGAAATCCTACTTATATTATAAAAACGAAAGCTTATGAGGATCTGTGTTAGTCTTTCAAGATGTTCTACTGATTCGGATTTTTGAAATAGATATAGCTTATACCCTGACTTGACACATAAGCCTAACTATATAAAATAATTATTATAAACAAATGACTACAGACTGAAACTAATTTCTATAAAAATATTGATAATATACACGCTGTATATGGTATATGGCTTATGGTAGCAAAATATTTATCACGTATTTTTTTTTTTTGAAATTATATGACGAAATGACATGGCAACACAGGTGCGGGCAATAGCGCTCGATAGCTCTTACCTATCGGGTAGCTAAGACACGAGGTCATGACCTCAGTAGTCCACGTTTTTACCACCAACAGTGTCGTTAAACACAATTACTATATTTTTTTAAGTAATTTTTTGCTTAGTACTTTAAAAACTATTACATAAATAGAACCGACACACGATACCTAATAACCACTTCATGGATCGGACACGAGTTTTGTTACAGCCTGTATATTAGATTTGTTTAAGAAGATCTCGTAAGTTTTAATTGAATATCTCGAACAGGTACTCGGTTTCAATAGCCGCCTTCAACGGAGCTGGAAACGGGCCCTTCTCGATTCCACTCTTCCAAGACACCAGGGAGGGAGGTTGTTTAAAACTTTTATGTATTTCATATTATATTTCATTTCAACCTTTGAATAGAATCCAAATTTATTTTAATGCAAGTTCCTGATTTTTTATTTGTTTATAATTATTGTTCATACGTAAAAGCACACTAATAACATACGTATAAACTTATTTTATCTTTATAGTCTAAGCGGCGACATTAAAGATTGGTCATAAAATATAAGTACAAATATACACTCCATTACCTTTTGGATGTTAGATCTATAATAAAACATTGGTCTGGCGAACTATAATTTCTTTTTTTCTATTTTTTTTTTTTTTGTTATGATTTATTTTCTGTAAAACGTGCATGCAATCATTATTCGATGAAGTTTTGATCAGTAGAATACAAAAAAATATTTGTCTAATCATCACATCCAAAAGATAATATTGTATTTTTGTACTAACATTTTATGATCACACTTTTACGCGGTCGCCACTTATGTTAGACTATTAGAAGTTTCTTAAATTTAAATTAGCTATGACGTCACTTTATTTCACATAATCTCCGCTTCCCTCGTTATTGTTCTTAAAATTGCTTTTTCTCCTTTTTAATTTAAATTTTCCTTTTCAGCACTTTAGCCCGCGGGTGCAATTAATGTCTAAAAGCAGTTAAACTTTAAAGAAATTCGCTAAGTTTATTAGATTTTTAAAATAACCTGTTTTGTTGAATACCAAGTTAGGAAAACCAAATTTGTAATTTTAGTAATTTAAGCCAGTTTTATTAAGAGCCAAAGAGTTAAAGTAAATTTTATTAAAATCAAAATATTTATATCAATTGTTATGACAGTTTTTTGTTTTACATATTTATTGATATTAATTTCACTATGAAATCATGAAAAACATCGTATGAAATTTTCAATTATTAATATTTAATATTATCTAAATAGCTGAATTATATGTATTGCAAGACATATAAAATATATGTTGCTTATAGTAATAATGTGACAAATGTTTGCTGCATTTTCCAAATTCAAAAGTATCTTTGCTAAATGTGTTAAATATTTACACATATTTTCGATTGTTACAACTGCAGTCTCGTTTCCAGCTCCAGAAGAAGGTCCAACATCAGTAGAATGTGGAGGAGTGACGTCCACCGCCCTGCGTATTAGTTGGCAGCCGATATCCCCATATAAACAGGCCGGAGCTCTCATTGGGTACTCTGTGTTGTACGCTGCTCAAGGTTTGTTAAATTTTGTTAAATTAAAATAACTATTTATTAGATTCTAGCGACACAGAAAAATATAATAATTTTACATATAAAATAATTTATCATCAAATACGATATTAACCTTAATATTATTTTACCAATAAATGAAGAATGATATGTGAACGAGTGCTATATACTCCGAAACAAAGAGGTCGAAAGTACCTACCTAGAAAGGTTTACTTATATTGGGTAAAAGCCTTTAAATTGTTTAATCCAGATGATTTACATATTATCTTTATGTTGAATGATATCGAACTAGTTGTCAACAAAATAAAAGTAATTATTACCATTTCTTGTTAAACATAATTAACTTGGTAGTAAGGTTTTGTCCAAGCCCGTCTGCAATACCAATCACTCATCACATATTCTATCGCCAAAAACCAATACGTAGTATTATTGTGTTTGGATTGGAAGAGTGAGTGAGCCAATGTACATGCACAAAGAACAATAACGTCTTAGTTTCCAATGTCGAAATATTGGTCACCAACCTTGGGTACTAAAATATTGGCGCCAATGTCAAAAATTACAGGTCGTCATTCGCAAAACGCCACGTCCCTCGTGACGGAGCTCCGTTTGCAAGGGCTCACTAAGTACACTAACTATACGGTCAAAGTGGCGGGTTTCTCCAACTACGGCACAGGACCGTATTCGTACCCCATTGTTTGCGCGACGCTCCAAGACGGTAAGTCACAACTTCCATTGTTCCGTTATTGAGTCGGTTGTATTGTTCTATGGAGCGTTGTTGATTATATTTTTTGTAACTTTATTTTTATTCTTAAGTAATTGTAGTTCTGCTGTTTAATTGTATTCTTTAATTACGTCGATTGTGACAAAAGTGTTGTTTAATGATGCATTTTATTGAATAAAATTTGTATATAGATATACATGCTTATTAAGGCTTAAAGAAATCGTTGGATTTGGTAGTATTTTTTGATTCTTAGACAGGATATTTAAAATAATTGTATTTCATGAAGTTCGGTGTTATTTAATTGAATGAAAAGAGTGACTACTGAGTTTAATTTCGATAAAATCTACATTTCCGACTGAATTTATTTATGCCTATATATTTTTGTTTGAACACGATATTCTCTGGAACTACAGTTAGTTTGCATTTGTTATCTCAATACTCGAGGAAGGTAATAAGCTTTTTAACATCTCCCTGCGTCCCTCGGGGGCGGAGCTGGAACGGTTAATGCGGGTATAGCCGCGTGGAGAAGCTCGTTATCATTTGTGAAATATGTTCCCTTATAGATATTTATTTTAATTTTATAACAGTACCAGACGCACCGGCGGAAATAAAACTACTGACGCAGTCATCAACAGCGCTTCTCGTGAGCTGGAAGAAGCCGAAGCAACCTAATGGTCGTTTACTTCACTACACAGTCTACTGCAAACCGACAGCCAGGTAAGTCTAGTGATTGTTAGTGCCTTTGTGCGGGTAAGCTTGTAAGGTACAAGTTTTAATCAGCTTATACACTTACTGACAGTAACAATGCAATAATTTACAAAAAAAAAACTCTCGTAAGTAATTTTGTTTCTCTAACCTTTAATTCACTAAGAACATCTTTACAATTTTTGCTAAAAGGTCTACATGACCGAGATATGAAACAAAAACAATAGGTAGGGTCTAAGGCACCGTTAACCCTCCTAACCTATAGTTAGAGCAATGAAATTGCTGTAGGCAAGGTTTTTCTTTTACGGACTGAGTCAGGCTGACTGAAATATTTCTTCTAAAAAAAAAACTTATAATTCGTAAAAATTGTCTTCTCGATATTAGAATAAAATTATAAATGCTAAATTTTATAAATGCTACATAAAACTGTTAGATATAATTAATATAATTAAGGCTATATTGTAAATAAATCTACTAAGTTAATATAACAGTATACATATATAATTTTCACTTACACCCACCTTATCTGCTACGCCTTGCTCTTTTAGGACTGATAGCGGATAAAAACCACAAAAGATATAATAAAGCTGAGTGAATAGCTTTCTATTTACTAGATATAATACTCCACGCCGCTTCGTATTCGAAGTGTGCAGGATAAAAATCGATCCATCTGACCATCTGACATTATGTAACACAAAGATTAATATTATAAAAAATTAAGACTACTCCACATACTCGTATTAAAAAAATCATTCCAAAAATAATTTGAGACGGTGATTAATAAGTCTTATAAAGAGAATTCTTTATCTTCTTATTTTTAATCTTCGTCGCTTTGTTCCAATAGATAAAGACCAAGCTTAATTCAAACTTGAATAGTAATAATGGAAGTCAAGTCTATTCAAGTACGCAAGTACATAATAATTAAGGCGAGAAAATTTGGGGACCCTTCATTTATGTAAATTCGAGTTAAGTGCGTTTAATTTAGCCGGCAAGTTTCTTCATTATGTAACGTTTTATTTTAAATACTTGGTACATTTACATTTTGCAGAAAATGGCCGCTGGAATATTTTAATCTCCCGCTATATTGTTAACACTTATAAATAATAATATTATAAAGACGTGTTTTGGTTGTTTCGTTTTGGATTCACATAAATAGCGTCAGTGCTATTCTGTAAGAACTTCATTACTCACCCGTGAAATGCTGACAACAGCCGACAACTGTTAATTTCCAAATGTTAATTATTATGGTCATGTCGCTTATTATTATAACATTTATTCTGACATGACACAACATTTCTTACATTTAGTTTTCAGTTTGTGCTGACAGAATAGACCTATGAGCGGATATAGGTTATGTAGAATATTAAGAAAAATAGGAATCCATTTATATATACATGCTGTTTGCCATTACTGCACGCAAATCAATCTTACGCCCAAGGCGTGGCAAAAGATGCTTTATATTTAAATAAGACTCACTTTGATGATGATGATGATGTCCTGCTAACCGACTTCGGCAAAAGCAGCCTTATCAAGAGAGATTAGTCAGCTGTGCAGGACATATTATAGTGTACAAGTGTTTTAGCAAACACAGATGTACTCTCTATTCCCTCAATCCGATGGGATGGCAATCCGACACGTCCGGAAAAAGTTCAGGACCATAGTCCGTTCGTGTCTTTTACTTCCAGACGTCGGGCTGCTACTGCGATTCTTCGAAAAAGATTTAAAAGTTAATAACTTTTTATTGGTCCAACCTGAACGCCTCAGGATCAACTCGACCAGACCAACGGCAATAGACTAGTCCAAAAAGACAGTCCACCCACTACCTTATATGTGAATACAAAATATATCAGATAAATACGCGGTAATTACTTCCACACATAATTCTGAATATTTCGTAAAATTATATCAGTTAAAGGTTAAAATTACGCTTCAGAGTTTGTTGTTATTGAATCAAATAACTTCCACACGTGTGAACTTTCGTCCAATTTTATTTTCAAGCTCCAACGCTAAAAGGATATAACTTCGATGGTTCTTAGGGTCTACACACACTGTGTGTGTAGACCTGACTAGAAACAGACAGTTGGTTCACAGCTTAGATCATCGGCATCAAAGTGTAGTGTTCTTATAATTAATTTCTTATAATAAATATGTGTGTAGTAACCTTTTATAACTAGGGCATAGTATTTGATTCGATAGTAAAATACCGCGAACAATATTACATTTTCCCCATAAATACATTTCAAATTCATGTTATTGAATTCCTAATAAATTAGGCTTTATTAGGATTTATTTAGCTGCCCGACCCAACTTCGTACGGGTGTAATAAGAATATAATTGTTAAATAAATCCTAACATCCAATTGCCACCTACCGAGTCATTTTTATTTTTTTTAACTCAATGCAAACCTTCAAACGGTACTCGGCTCCCTTCGGGGGAGGAACCGGGTTATGTGGGATTCTGACCCACTAAAACCACTGCGATGGCCGTCCTCAGCACGGATCGGATCGGCCCCTCCCGTGCTCTGCTCCGCTCGTGGCTTGACCATGACGGTCTCACAGAAGGAGGCTACAGCCCTCCAAGCCGATTCCCTGCGGAGCATCGCCGACACGATTGCTTGCAGGGACAGGTCTTGTCCGACTTCACGGGCCAGGATCTCCCTCTCCGCACTTCACGCTGGGCACGCTTCCAACGTGTGCTGGGTAGTGTCCCGGTCCGCGCCACAGTGGTGGCACATCACCTACCGAGTCCAATCTAAGCCATCCAGGGTTAACACACACACAATAATTTTCATCAAAATGTGTCCGGTGGTGTAGAAGGTGTCCCGTAACAAACACACGCACAGAAGACTTATGTACATAAGTACTTGGAGTTAGTATTCGGTGATTTTCATGTAGGATACATAAATATAATTACTTATCATGATTAAAACATGAACATATATTTTTTGATTTATGGATAAGAGTAACTAAAGAGTAGCCAGTTTTCTCGGTAATAATTCAGTTCCATATTCGTCTCATTGTTCTTAGTAACGATGGTCCACAAATACACCGCGTCGACGTCGAAGCGGACACGGAACCATACGAACAAACACAAAGCCTGGAATTGAAAGGTCTGTACGAAGGACGTCAGTATGATGTCTGGGTGACTGCTAGCACCGCTGTGGGAGAAGGACCAGAGAGTCGACGAGTTACCAATACTCCCTCTCAAAGAGGTAAGTTTTAACTTTAGTGTCAAATCAAATCAAAAATCTTTATTCAATAATTAAATGTTACATTTGCTTATTGATTGATAAATCTACCACCGGTCGGAAACAAACCCCTCAAACCTGAGAAGAACCGGCGAAAGAAACTCAGTGGCTGGTTATTAATTATACTTGGAAATAAGCTTCTATTGAAATCAATTACTTAACAAATAATGTTGCTTATAGATTGTATGGTTAACCAATGCTGTCTTGTCTTGTTCTTTTGACTGTCTAACCATCAATGACCGAAAGAACAAAATCTCTGTAATATTATACAGTATTGGGACTCGGCTCTGTTCTTGAAATAAATACCTACAATCCGTGTTTAATTAAACTTCCGCTAATCGTTACTTTTGCGATGAACGAACATAATGAGAAGTTTCAAAAGTCTTAAACAAAGTCTAAGATATTATGTTAATATATCCATCTGACTAGTCTTCTTTCAAAAAACCGTACGGAGTTCGTATTTACAATGAAAATGTCACGAGCCATTATAGTGCCAAGTTATGTTTTCTATTACAAATATACCATGTACACTGTGACACATATTTGCAAATAGCTTCAATACAACAAAATATGTTCGAACATGGAGAGTAGGTCCGCAACGTTCGTTGTTCTCCCGCAGTGGTGGCGGGCGTGTGGTCGCTGGGCGGCGAGGTGCGCGTGTCGGTGCGGCGCGCGCTGCCGCTGTCGTGTCGCAGCGTGGGGTCGCCGCCGCCGCGCACCGTGTGGTACCACAACCACAACATCATCACGCACCACCCACGGTTCACCAGGAACAACGATGACAGTCTGCTCATCAAAAGTGAATACAGACTGATTATAAAATATGAGACGAAATTTAAAATGTTTCTACATAAATTTAATGTCATTGTCAGTACAATTCCAAGCCGCTGCTGTTTTTTATGCTATAGATAGGTAAATACTAAGTACACCACCTGATGGTACATGGGCACCACCGCCTATAGACATTGGCCATGTAAGAAGTATCAACCATTCCTTACGAACTAAGATGTCATGTCCCTTGTGCTTGTAGATACACAAGCTCACTCACCCTTCATACCGGAACGCAACGATGTTAAGAAGTACTGTTTAATGGTAGAATATCTGATGAGTGGGTGGTACCTACCCAGGCGGGCTTACACAAAGCCCCAATGAATGAGTGAGCGTTACGTCACTTGCTTAGCCCAAAGGTCGTCTTTAAGAGACAGCTTTGTACATTTACTCTTGTGTGCATATAATCTACACTAATATATAAAGCTGAAGAGTTTGTTTGTTTGATCCGGCTAATCTCAGGAACTACTGGTTCGAATTGAAATTTTTTTTTTGTTGGATAGCCCATTTATCGAGGAAAGCTCTAGGCTTATTTTTAATTATTAAATATTTTTAATTAATTATACGCGGGTGAAACCGCGGGGCACAGCTAGTCATTTATAAATTAATGTACAGTAAAATTTATTCAATTGCTTGATTTATTGAGCATATTCACCAAAAATATGAAAAATTTGGTACTTATCGAATACAGAAATTTTGTTTTTCTATCTATAAATAAAGTAGTTTGTTTTTAAATTGTTCATTATCGCTGAAGTATCTAAACAATCAATTTATAAAACATTTTATCCCGGTTTAAAATTTGGCTTATTATAAACTTATCGGCTTATCAAAGCAGATTTGCGGATTAAGTTCCTAATTCTCTAAAAACAACGTCAAAATTGAAGCACGAGAATTATAGTAATTTAAATTTCCTTATTTGCATTAAATTGTCAAAAAAAATATTTGTATATATATCTTAAATTACCAATGTTTGCGATTATCTGATATATCACTTACATTATTGCAATCAATAAGAAATTAACTATTTCTTCCAAAGTTTCGGTTTTTATATTATTTAAAATAGCACAGACTGGCAAAAGGGCTACTGGTGGTAAGTAGTCACCACCAGCCATTATCATTTTTAGACAATTAAGATGTTATTGTGCCTATATTTATACTGGCTCACTCTTCAAGCAGCAAGCACAACAATATTAAATATAAAAATATGACGATAGAATTCAGCAAGGCGGACATCAACATCATCAATAAAGCCTTCACAGTTAGTATAATAAAACAATGTCTTAATATAAGAAAACTTTAAACACAAACATCGCTTATTAAACGTTCCGTTGAAATTTTGCAATGAAATTTATTAAAACTTTAACATGGACCGATTTAAGGTTCACTGACTTAATATAAACTGGAGAAACAGCGCATAATATTTGGCCAAAGATCGTTGGTTCAATTAACCATCAGTCAGTTGTTATGTGCTTCAAATAATAGACACATATGACCACGTACCACCAAACCGCACTAGGACGTGATGGAATAGACTCCAAACCTTTTGTTTAGTTTAAGCAAATCCCGATCTAACTATGCAAAGTAATGAACGTTGCATAACATGCTAATATTCAACATACTTGGTATTTGTTTTAGTAATTTTTCCTTTGATTTAAATCTATTAAGCCGTGATGGCCCAGTTGTTAGAAATCGGGAATTTTAACCGATGATCATGGGTTGAAACCGGCAAGCACCACTGAATTTTCATATTTCGTGCTTTACAGTGAAGGAAAACATTGTTAGGGAACCTGCATGTGTTTAATTTCACTGAAATTCAGCCACATCTGTATTCTACCAACCATTGGACCAGCGTGGTGGAATAAGCTGAAAACCTTCTCCTCAAAAAAAAAAGGAGAGGAGGCGTTGGCCCAGCTGACATTACTTACAACCAAATATAACCTTTATGCACAGGTATAGATCAATCCCTCAGCGGCAACTACACTTGTTTAGCGAAGAACTTGTACGGTTCCGACTCGGTTGTTTATTCTGTGAAAGTTTTGCCCCTGCCTGATCCTCCGAGCTTGAGAACGACGCCTTACAAAGATTCCATTGTTGTGAAATGGGATGAAATCAAGACTGCGAACGATTCAACTAGCTACGGAATAAGTGAGTATAGAAATTATTATTACGTAACTTTGTATTATAAGGAGTTGCATGTTGGATGGACTTTATGTTATGCAACAGTAAGTATGATAAGTAAATAAACTATATGGAATTGAATGAATAAATACTATAAAGATATAATATTAATTGTCGTCTTCTTTGTCGTGAATCTGAAATTCTATTTGTTTATTTTGTTTATTTATTTAAAGGCTTTATTGACCACCATTTAATAAGTGGGACAAAAGGCGGACTTAATTAATGCCTGAAGGCATTCTCTGCCAGTCAACCTTTAGGTCAAACAGAAACCCATGAAGGCGGTAATTAATCATACATAAGTGTTTTGTATTATTTTTCTTTGTGTTATTTTTGTAGATTTAAGCATTCTAAAATAAATATTATATACATTATATAATTTATTTAAAGAAGTTTTTATCAAGTTTTTTTTATTACATCATACAATCATTAGCGATATTTTTGTACAACGTAAGATATGCAAATCTTGTTCAATTAAATTACTACTAATTCATGTTAATGACAATTTTAGATACAAAAATTTTGTATGAAAAATAAAACAATTTAACGATTAAAATTTTGATAAAATCAGGTAATCATAATTATGACAAGAAGTATTTAATTACGTTGGACAAACTTCGGTACCTTTACTAACACAGCAATTATTTTAAAACAACCATTGAATAGAAGCCATTGATATTTTTTTTTATAGCATATGTACGCGGACGATCATATGGGCCACCTGATGGTAAGTGGTCGCTAATGCCCATAGATATTGGTATTGTGAGAGACGGTAACCATCGCTTACATCGCCAATGCGCCACCAACCTTGGGAACTAAGATGTTATGTCCCTTGTGCCTGTAATTACACTGGCTCACTCAACCTTCAAACCGGAACACAACAATATAATATACTGCTGTTTTGCGGTATAATATCTGATGAGTGGGTGGTACCTACCCAGACGAGCTTGCACAAAGCTTTACCACCAAGTAGATCAAACAAGCTGAGCTATTCAAAGAATATTAAAATTAATATATATTATAAAAAACGACAACAAGAAGAATTGTAAGATAAATGTAACTTTATGATAAAAAGCGAGAAAATGTTACAGTCATTTTTTTTCCGACTAAAATGAATTTTCATATATAATAAGACATTACATAATCTGTTTGGTTACCTTTATTGTAAACGTACCTGAGTGAGGACTGACAGGGTCGTAGGGTACTCGCGTATGCATCACATGTCAAAGTGATGGCATGTCTTTGTCGCTTCGCATATTATTCAAGTATTTTGAAAAACCGCTACCGGACATGCTTTGAGCGTGAATGACCGATTACACTGAGAATGATGAGAGGAAGACAGGTTTTAAGAATTCGTTTCCGCTCCTCGTGGAACGCGCCTCGATAGAGGCTTTCAGTTTTCCTGGCTCTTCAACGTTATAGTAGCAAAGAGGACTAGTAACAAACTTTGACCGTTCTGACAAAGGAAATGAATCTGATAGATCCTCGCGTCCATATTCGTTCAATATTTAAAACGCAAGGATAGATGCCAGTATTATTTTACGCAATATACCCGTACTTATATGAAGCGTAAGCTCTGCAGAAGCGGAAGCTTGACAGTTGGTTAGATGAAATGGGTGAACGAGTTGAGTTATATTCTCGATACGAAGGACCAGGTAGTCGTTATAGTCACTAAAGCGGATTTTCGTAATGGGCGGTCTTCTCGCACTTTTTAAATACATAGAAACCCAGTCGTAGAGAATACTAACCATAATCCCAACGTTCAGATCTATCTACATCATTAACGTCTTGTTAACAATGCTATAATTATTTTCTTCAGCGAAAGAACTTTCGTGGCAAGTTTGAATAACATTTACACCGAATATTTTACTGAAGAGTATCCTTTGTTTTGTAAACTGAGACGCTGTACATAGGTATACAAAGGACATGACAGCTCCAATCCACTGTTTAGCATCGCGTTAACAATATAAGGCGTAATTACCATTTTGGAATTGCTATTTTCATGACCAAGTCGCACCGGTAAACGTTTTACTATTTCTGATTTTGCCTTTCCGAAAATTCTAAATCGAGTTTAGACTTCGTCGACTAAACTAGGTACAGCTATGTGTAATACGTTCTCTAACAATGGTTGTAATGGTGATTGTTTTATGGGACTTAAATATAAGAGTGTTGTTTTGTGAAATGGCAATAGGTTACAACCTAACATGGCGCGAGGAAGATGGTCTCTGGCAGGAAGCCTGGCCGGCAATCAGAGAGACGAGAGTCGCTGGTGTACAGCAACACACTATATCGGGGCTCAAGTGTGGCACCAAGTACTCTATAAGAGTGACGGCCACTGACAGCGTCGGAACATCTGCGCCTGCGCACGTCGATGTCATGACCCTTGGCGGAGGTGAGGAAAGCTACTTAAGCGTTTTAGAAAATAACTATAATATAAATGACAGATTATTGTTGTGTAGTTGCGACAAAATATTAGCGGAAGAGTTCGCAAGAACGATTTCTGACAGAGCGGCTGGACCAATATGCCTAATCTTATTTGATCATGCAGTCAATCATGCAGCACCAGAAATATTATATCAATTATATCGCTTGCTAGTGACATTATTATACTAATATGTTTATTATTAATATAAAAAACCAGTAGCAAATGTCAAATGCTAATTATTAAGACTTTAAAAATAATACTTTTTTACCTCTATATCTACTATTTTTGTTTCCTTATAAATATAAAATACGATCAAAGATATTTGTCATTTCTTAAACCATCAATGTACCATTATCTATGGGAACTAAGATGTAATTTCTAAGTCACTCACGTACAATAAATTTCTTTCATGATAAGCTATTTTTTTTAATTTTATTTTAGTCTAAATTTTATAATCACACCTTATATTATTCTTGTTCTTAAATACTATATACAATATTTGGCGTCTTTGTATTGACAGCTGTTGATACTGAATCATAATAGACTATTAATATTGTTTTAAAAGCTCCAATAGCACCGCCTTCAACCGACTGGCTGTGGAGCAATGCTTCTCACATTTACATACAACTGAGCGGGTGGGACGACGGCGGCTGTGACGTCACCAAGTGGGACGTCGAATATCGCTTACTTGGCAGCAGTTTCTGGCATCACGCTGAGAATATGGCGGTAAGTGACTTGATAAGCAATTTTATTGGCGAGATAAGCTATATCTTCTGATTTATGAAAATATATCAGTTTATTGATCGTATGAAATTAAAAATGTTTTCGAATATGTGCTTAAAGAGTTATTTCAAATATATGTTTTTAATTAAAGAGCGTTTCTCGCAACTATTAGGTTTTCCATTCTATTACTGCTCTGCAGTATTTTTCCCATATATGTCCAACAGGTAATCACAATTTTGTTGACAACAATTTTATTGTTATTAAAGATCGTGGAAATTACCTACTTCTCTGGCTACATAAAATTCGAAACCTAATCTTTTAAAGGTTAGGTTCTCTCCATTTTCTTGCAAATATGCCAGACATATTCAATATGGAGAAAATTAATATACCACCCAAAATAATACCGTGATGGCCCAATAGTTAAAAGACGTAAATCGATATTCCGATGATTGATTTGCTTATAATTCATGTCGTGGTCAGCGGTGAAGGAAAACATCGCGAGGAAACCTGCACGCGGCGGATGAAAATAACTCTAGTCGATTCGATAAAACGAACAATAGTCGAGTAGAATAACAAAAGTCGCTGACCATCGTGACATGTAATGTCACGCGTGCAGTCCGCCGAGGCGGGCGCGGGGTGGGGCTACTCGCTGGGCGGCTCGTTCGCGGTGGGCGCGCTGCAGGCGGCGCGCTGGTACCAGCTGCGCGTGTCCGCCGCCAACGACGCCGGCCGCGCCGCCGCGCTCTACACGTACGCCACCAAGACGACGGAGGGCGGTGAGTTTTAAAATTAGTATTGAATTAACGACGATACATGTTATACATCTTTGTAATAAAAAAGTAACACAGAAAAAAAAAATATTCGAAAAGAAAATCAAAATGGCCGACTTACGACATAATATACTGAATATGTAACTGTATGCAAAAAGAATAAGATAATATAATTCATATAAAATGATTGTAAGACAAATAAATAATGTGTTAAACCATGTCCAATATTTTAGTACGTTACTTGAATGCAAGAAAACGATTCCTTTCATCCTCATCGCCTTATAAATATATTCTTCTTTCCATAAATTTATATCTGTAGTCATATCCTTACTCACTCTTCTCTTCACATCTCATCTTTTTACGTTTGCCTTATAGGCAGACTACGGCAGAATGTATGAGTGGGTGGTACCTACCCAGACGAGGTTGCACAAAGTCTTACTACCAAGTAAATACATACATACATAAATTTGGTTTTTTTAATTATATTGTATAGAAAGGCAGGTGGAGTAATCTTGTCCTAATTATCGTGTTGATTTAAAACTTTAGTAGATATTATTTAGGTTTCAGAAAAAATATACATAAAGAGAACAACATTAACTTCATTAGCAAACAATTTAATAATACAAAAATTGTTTAATTCATTATCCTAATTCATTTGTAAAACAAAACACCAACAATTTATAATCTATATAGCTTACTCGGAAAAAATTTTAAGAAGTGCTGAAATTATTTCATAAAAACAATAACAACTTTGAACAAGTCACGTAGAGCACTTTGGGAACTGGCCATTGAAAAGGGAGGATCTTCCGACCAGACGCGTGTTAGTCTGGTGGCCTACTGCCCGACGGTTGTTGTCGGGTTCTTGTATATATGTTCAATCGCTCGGATAACTTTAATATCGCGATGTAGGGTACGTCAGTTTTTAGTTTTCGTATGTGGCGAGATAGATGTCGCTACAGCACTATTATCCCAAATTCTAATAGAAACTGACCGGATCTATATAAGAAAAGTAACATAGTAGGTGTCCCACTGCTGGGCTAAAGCCTCGTCTCCCTTTTGAGGAGCAGGTTTGGAGCTCACTCCACTATATTGCACCGATGTGAGTTGGTGGATACACATGATAGATTTTATTCTCCACATGTTTTAAAATACAACAATATTATATATAAAACATTATAAATACTCAGTTACCTTAGTATGTAATTATATAGAAATTAATTACAATTTGACAACATGAAACAGCAGATTTATTTCCAATTTTCAACCAGCCCATTGAATGAGGCTCAAATTAATTTGGTCTTCGTCGTAGTTACTTGACAGAATAATGATTAAAATGAATATCAGAAACAGTTACCTAATCTATAAAATGATAGCATCAATTTTCATTAAAACTTTTGTCATTACGTAGAAGATTTGAGATCCCGTCAAAGCCGACGACGTTAAATTTATACTATATACTATGATCGTAACATCCAGATAATAATTATGATACTTCAATTTTAATTAGTTATGTTTGAATCGAATAATGTTTTAATTATAGCTCACCACAATTGGCATACGTCATCAATTCGATGTCCAACATCACATCAAATATTGTTTTAAATGTACATGTCGGCGGGAGCGATGGCTGAGCGATAGTACTGTCTCCATGTTGAGGGTCCACCACCTAGTACAGGGTCCATTGCGTAGGTGCTGAAAATTATGATGTACACTTCATATAACCTTACTTTATCTTCTTTTAAACACGATAAACACACTTAAAAGTTAACTAGTTAGCACTAAATACACGTTATGTACACGAATAATTATATTTACATTTAATTAAACGGATATAAATAAAATAGTTTAAATACGTGTAATTCGACAGAGTTCTTGAAGTAATTACGGAATCAAACAAGATCTCGAGAGCACTCGGAAGTTAATGAGCGCTCGAAAGCTTAATTAGCGATTTAACTCAAGATTCCAAGTTGAGACTCGTAAAGAAAACTGGATTAACAATGCTATACCTGACAATTTATTTTTAAAAAATGTTTTTATGATTGAAATAAAAATGTACACAAAACTACTGAACTTCAAATAAAATAATAGAAAGATACACAAAAGGATATAACACGTCTATTGAGATTTGCAGTTTGAATATTAATTGTCAATGTGATACAACGTCTTGAGAAGTTGACATAATGCTGTCTTCTTCTTTCAAATTTCAAATCAATAATGACAGAAAGAGAGAAATCAGTGTTTAACTTATCATCCGTTATCATATGATTTCGATCATTGTCTAATCTAATTATGTAGGAAATATTAAAGCACTCGAAAACGTACGAAATTTTCGTCTCTCTTTCTGGGCTCTTATAATCCGATGAGATGGCAATATAAACTACGCGGAAATCAATGAATTCTAAATTCGAATTAAATTCCAGAACAACTCTTTACTTGGTGGTAGGGCTTTGTGCAAGCTCATCTGTATAGGTACCACCCACTCATCAGATATTCTACCGCAAAACAGGTGGGACCACTTACCATCAGGTGGCCCATATGCTCGTCCGCCTCCCTATGCTATAAAAAACATACCATATATAATATTAACTCATTAAAAGTTGCAAATAAAAAAAAATTAAGCTTGTTTTATGGTCGGAGTTATTACCTATCAGGTAGCTGATTTGCCCGCCTGCCTAGGCACAATACCAAAACAATTACTCATAAACCAGACGTCTTTAAATTTTTCCACTTTTCTGAACCGTTATTCACTAACATTTAGTTATAAGCTATACACCGAATTGGGGGCACGACAGCCCCTACCAAGACGAGACAACGGAAATTCAGGCACTACCTTTTCTCGAAACGTTTTGTCGTATTTTTGTACGCTTATAGATACGACTTTTCTCTAACATGCTAACAATAAAAACTTTATTGGTATTCTATAAGAACTATCATCGCATCTCACTCTGTAAATGTTGTAAGTCGACATACGATCATATGCAATTTTGATTCTTTTTTCATATAAATGTTCTAATTAGCATAATCAATATCGCATACCACTCTTAGTTATAATATGTTCGTATAGCAGATAAAATAAATACAAATATATTTATAATTTAAATATACATTTATGTTACAGTCAGACCTCTATTAAATTAAAAATTATGATATTTTTTCATATCACAGAAATAAAATTAACTTAACCAAACCAGACATTATATGTTACTAGTCAAAAGTAATTTTGACCGAATAGAGATCTAACTGTAACATACATTACTACATACATTATACTCATATTTATGTTTCGTTTGTAGAGGAAATAGGACCCCCGTCTGAGTTCTTCGATTTGAATATGCTGGTTATAACGTGTAGTTCCATACTCCTCGTTTTATGTCTGCTGGCCTTCACTTGCATTTTGCTGAGGAGGCAGAGGTAAGAATTTAAACTTAATCCTAGCAGGTTTTTTTTTTTTTTTTTTTATTGTATAGTTTGGCGGACGAGCATATGGGCCACCTGATGGTAAGTGGTCACCAACGCCCATAGACAATGGCATTGTAAGAAATGTTAACCATCACTTACATTGCCAATGCGCCACCAACCTTGGGAACTAAGATGTTATGTCCCTTGTGCCTGTAATTACACTGGCTCACTCACCCTTCAAACCGGAACACAACAATACAAAGTACTGCTGTTTTGCGGTAGAATATCTGATGAGTGGGTGGTACCTACCCAGACGAGCTTGCACAAAGCTCTACCACCAAGTAATATTATAACTACAAGTAATTCTAAAAGCTTAGCCGACTTACAGAGTAGGCTGCCTTTTCTTTTAAAGAAGAAGCTTTTGCAGTTTATTCTACCACCTCTCCAATGCGGAGTGCTTAGATTTTAGAGACAATATTAATACATATGTGAAAAATTCTGCGTAAGTGATTGTTACGTATAGTATATTCCTTAAAGCAGTATTTGTACGTTACTTAATAGCGTTTTAATTATATAACAAATTTAAAAATATATATGGTCATAAGAAGCAACATATCTTCAATACATAAAAGTTTAGAATGTTAATTACAAACTGAAATATTATTATATTAAACCTTCTTCTTCAAAGGAATTTTCTTAACTATTAAAATATTACTCAGTATTATAAAATATGTATGACATGTGTAAAATAATAATAAAAAATAAAATAATTTATATTTTCCATAATTTTTGTAACTAATAGGAGTAATTTCCGGGACAGGCAAAATTATGCATCTCAATATCGTCATTCCATCGCTGATGAAGTGAAATCCAGGAATGAGAGCGTCGCGTCCCATTCCGAGCACAAGGAGCGGTACGCGCACACCCCCCGGATATACACGTCACCTGTTCATCCTAGGAAAAGTAAAAATGGTTCGTAATACGTACTGCTATCTATATTAACAAAGGCATTCTTTATTTAAAAACAATATAATATTATATTCAAAACATTTTTTTTAATTGCTTACTCGGTCGATCTTGCGCAAGGCCCAACCACGAAGTAGCGTTAACTGATTTTAAATATTTAATTGGTATATAATTTCACAGAAATGTTCGAAATAAGTCCATACGCGGAATTCGCACTTGGATTCAGAACATTCGACCACGTGGAAAACCAAGACTTGCCTAGCAGACTGCCAAGCAGACCTAGATTTGATACTGGTGAGTATTTTTTTTAATCTTTTCAGCTAAAATACATTACAAGATCATTAGCCCAAATTGAAGTTCTAGGTCGCTAATTTAGTTAATAGTGAACATTTTTATAATTAAAATATACAACAAATTGTACTTTTAAATATAATCATTAATAGTTATGTATCTTATGTGAGCGATCGATTACGCACGACGTACTAATATTCATCTGCGACATTACCCTCGCGTTAGGGGAGGATGTTACATATAAAATGTAGCATTTCTTAAGGTTCAAGCTTGCTTCCTACCAAATTGACTGCCTCGTTGGTCTAGTGGCTAGATATAAGGCCGCAGACCCGGTGGTCCTGGGTTCAATTCCCAGGTCGGGCCAATAAATAGTTATTGGGTTTTTCTGTCAGAAAATTCTCAGTAGCAGCCCGGAGTCTGGAAGTTGGAAGTGTGTACACTCCCGTGCCTCGGAAAGCACGTTAAGCCGTTGGTCCTGCGCCTGAACTCTTTCCGGTCGGGTCGGATTGCCGTCCCATCGGATTATGAGAGTTAAGGAAAAGAGAGTGCACCTGTGTTTGCGCACACACTTGTGCACTATAATATGTCCTGCGCAGTTGGCTAATCTCTCTTGAGATTGACCGCCGTGACCGAAATCGGTCTGGAGGACCTTATTTACCAAATTTCATCAAAATCAGTTCAGATGTTTCGCTGCGAAAGCATGACCCACAGACATACATAGTTTCTATCACAATCATAATATTAGTGCTAGACTAGTTGAATCTCTGTCCAAGTACTCTTTAATGAAAACTTTTGTAGGTTGCCGTATAATATTAATTATAGGAATTTTATTATATGATCCATTTATACTTTTCAAATCAATGAGTTCGATTTCCGACTAAGAAAATAATTATGCATCTCGTTTTGATTAAAACGACCACGAGACTTCTTTGAGTAGCTTCTCGCAGTTTCAGATATTTGATTACTAACGCCCACTTTTATTTGTATTGGAGTGCTAAGCATAATTAGCTCAAAATAAAATAATAATTTGGTAAAAATATCAAACTGTATAATAGTTTAAGCTATTTTTTATATGAAAAAAGTAGACAGGCTGGCAAATAGACAGGCGATGTAAGAAATATTATCGATTCCGTTCATCGCATGTCCCATCTGCCTATACTGGTCCACTTACCCTTGAAACTGGATCATCATCATCGTCCCTTTTTTGTCTACTGCTGGGCATAGGCCTCTCCAATGGCACGCCACTGAGCTCGATCTCCATCCGTAAACTGGATATAAACTAAATATTGCTGCTTAGCGTATAATATCTGATGATTGGTGGTAACTACCCAAACGGGCTAGTAAAATGCCCTACCACCAAGAAAATCAGTTGATACTTATTAAAAATAATAATAGTCCTCCAGGCCTATTACGGCCACGCCGGCCAATCTCGAGAGAGATTAGCCAACTGCGCAGGACATATTAAAGTGCACAAGTGTGCGCAAACACAGGTGCACTCTCTATTATCTTACTCTCATAACCCGATGGGACGGCAATCCGACACGACCAGAAAGAGTTCAGGCGCAGGATCAACGACGAGGCACGGGAGTGTACACACTTCCAACTTCCAGACTGTCGACAGCTACTGAGAATTTTCGACAGAAAATCTCAATAACATTTTATTGGCCCGACCTGGCAATTGAACCCAGGACCTCTGGTTCTGCGACCTTATATCTAGCCCCTAGACCAACGAGACAGTCAGTGATACTCATTACATTTAATATGTAGATAAAATAAAATTTATTATTTACATAATTGTCCATTTAAAAAGTGTTTAAATATTTGCGAATATCATTTTACAACAAAATTATATTTTTAAGTTGACGCGTAATGCGGTGTTTATCTCAAGTAACTGTTAAAATTTTATATATAATAAAACTTTAATGTTCTGCGTACATAAAATATTTTTTTATATTATCGTCGTGGTTACTACCGTTTTCATTAATATATATACTAGCTGCCCGACCCGACTTCGTACGGGTAAAATAAGGATTTTATCCCGTGCATTTTTAATCAATAAGATATAAACATTCGCCCATACAGTACAGTGTATGTGTGTTCGGTACAGGGCATATAATAATAATGCATAAAGTAAAGTACAACATGCTCTACATATTTTTTCATTTATTGGAACAAAGTTCTTTTACTACTGCAAAGTAGAGTGACCTGGCAGAAATTGTCATGTAACAAAAAAGCATTGTCCTCCAAGCGACCTTTCTCCTCTTTCTTTCTTACTGATTCTTTCTATTCTAGCGGTTGTATGTATATGTATGTGTGAGTAAATTTTCAGATTTGATAATAAGAATTGTGTGCGGCCAATGAGATAACCTTAATTCTGTAAAAATGTAAATATAACTCTTTTTTTAACTTATATTTATCTATTTTATATTTAATTTTGAATTAATTACTATTTTCCTAAAGTATTCAATTTTAATTCTTACTTTACACTTTTGCATTAAAATCATAATAAAAATAACATAAAATATACACATGTGTGGGAGAGTTGATTAAGAAGGGCAACGCTTTTTGATGTGATAAAAAAGTAAGAACAACTTCCTCCTTTTTTTCGTTGGAAAAGTGCATTTACGCGTTTCCCTCACATGAAGTTATGGGTATGTGGGGCTCACTGGAGCTGAAGGTGCCGGAATACTCACTAAAAAACCAGCGGTATCCTCTCCGTCTGGTCGGGGGGCGCCATGGGATCGCTTGCGCATGCTACCGTGACGCCCCGGAGTTCCCAGATACAGGGAACCCCCTTAGCCCCGGTGACTGTTAAGGTGCGCATAGCGTCTATGCTTTCTCCTCGGTCTTCAACGACGGATCGAATCGGCGGAGGCACTTTTCTCGCACTGCCGCTCCGCGGCCTCCTTTTGCGACATGACACTCTCGCAGAAGGAGACCATTTCCAACATGGCGTTAATCACGCTCGGCAGCGAGAGATCTCCACCGACTATCGTCGCCAGGGTATGCCTCTGAGGCCCCACGCAGCACACTCCTAAGAATAATTTCCACCTGACCGATTTCGACCGCGATGGCCAATCTCAAGAAAGATTTGCCAAATACGCAGGACGTATTATAGTGCAAAAGTGTGTGCGTAAACACAGGTGCACTCTCATAATCCGATAGGACGGTAAACCGACGCGAACGGTCAAAGATCAGGTAAGAAGCAGGACCAAGGGCTTTACGTGCCTTTCGTGGCACGGGAGTGTGACAAATAAACAGAAATATCATTAAAAATCTACATTTTAAAACACGTTTTAAGTTAAAAAAAATATCGCAAAGAACTTCGTTCCTCCCGGGGGTCCCCCGATCGCACATTTTTTATTAAATTTTTAGGTTCTGTCTACGTTTTCTATGTGCTCATGCTCTTCGTACAATGGTCCCACACTATGATATAGACCTTTTTGAAAAAGTTGGCCCGTTATTTGTTTTTTTTTAAATTATAATAGGTCTAACGCATGTACATAAGTACACATACATTTTTGTTATTTAACTTACCTTTCACAATATTTTTCCTTAAGAATAATATAGTAGAAATAATCTTAATATTAATAATAACAATACAATAATAACAGCACTGCAAATTTATAATAAATTTAGTTGAGAATTACACGGAAATGATAAAATGATAGTTGTAAAGGTCACTACTGCGATCGATGTACAAACAATAATAATGGCAGATTTTTTTCCGAAAACTGTGTAAGAAATGAGATACAGCTTATTGCAAGAGAGACAGGAGAACGCTCCCATCCGTGCTCCGTGCTGCTTACATTGTGAGAAGTGACACCAAAAGACCCCTGACGGGGATAACTGATCTAGTGTTAATTAATCTAGTTATCGACCGAGGTTGAAAATGATTGTTTTACTAATATCTCTATTAAAAAATAGGGGTTGATGGTAGAAGTGTGAAAATATAGGGTTGTATGTATTTTTTAATGCCTTTTATAAAAAATTAAAATTTTTTATAAAAAAAAAAAAAAAAAAAGAATATTACCAAAAAAATTAAAAAAAATTGGGGTGAGTCACCCTTAAGACTTAGGGGTATAAAAATTAGTTATAAACCTATTCTCATACCTACAGAATACACATATAAAACTTCATCAAAATCGGTCAAGCCGTTTCGGAGAAGTATATACACTAACACTGTGACACGAGATTTTTATATATATAGAGATATATAATCGGACGGCAGGCGAAATAATGGTTCAACTTAATAGCTTCCAAGGTTGGTGGCGTATTGCCCATCCGCCCACCTAACGCCAATGATATAAAAGAGCAGGCAGACATAATCGTAGCAATGGACTTCATCTCTGTTTAAAATGTAACTCGATTAAATATGAAGTAAATACTTTAAGAAAATAATTACGTAAAATGGAAACCGAGAAAGTATTGCATTGTAATTATTATACTTTTATATATATTATAAAGCTGTTTATATGTTTACCAGAAAGAAGATTTTTTTTTTTTTTATTTTGTTATAGATATTAAAATTTATTATTATTTAGCTGATATATTTCTGTTTGATGCTTAAATAACAGATTTGATACCATTTATGTCTTATTGACGAGCCGGTTGGCGTTATTGGTAGATACGTGCCTTTCGCACCGCAGGTCGTGGGTTCGATCACCACCCAGGACAGACATTTGTGTGCAATGAGCATGTCTGTTTGTCCTGAATCTGGTGTAATTATCTATATAAGTATGTATTTACAAAAGATAAGTAGTATATGTAGTATATCAGATGTCTGGTTTCCATAGTACGAGCTCTGCTTAGCTTGGGATCAGATGGCCGTGTGTGAATAATGTCCCAGGATTATTATCATTATTATTTCTTATTTAATCGTAATTATTGATTAATATAAAAATGTGTTACTAACAGAAATGGCTGGGTAGATTTACCCCACAAAGGTGCACACCTTACCACCGCTGTCTCAAACGCGAAGATAAATCTCTGTATAAATGAAATACAAAGTATTATTCCAAGTCTATTATATTAGACCATTTTCTAAATAAATTCTAAATCCATCTTCAATTTACCGCATTTCGTTTGCAGCGCACAATACAAACCGGGTACAATTTCCTGTTATATTGCTGTTTTGATACACGGACGAATTTATTTAAAGCCATTTTGTATGTGAAGAGAACGAGCGTAACCATACAATGACTATATTTTATTATTATAAAATTAACTGTCTGTCTGTTTCACTTTCACGACAAAATCACTTAACCGATTTTGATGAAATTTGAAATTAATCACTACCTTACTTCCTTCCTTAATTTACTTATAGGGTACGTTTTTATACGTATCATTTGCACTCTTAAAATGAGACCAAAGGGAAAACCAATGTTACATATATTAAATATTTCAATACGAGTCATATTACTAGCTGCTAATAAAATTTAATCAGATATTGCTTAAACTCTACCAAATGAACTAAGAATCTTTTAATTTAATTAATTTGTTCCTTTAAACTTTTATTATTAGTGTTATTATGTTTTCTATTATTATTGTAATCTTTGTTAATATATTTCTAAGAGTTTGCTGTCATTGTATACACTAGCTTAGCATAAATATATTATATAATATAATATAAATAAAATAATAAATATTATATAATATTAAAACAATAAATTTTATTTATTTTTTATTTTCAATGTAATTTAATTATCACTTTTTTTTTTCTCAATTAATTAATTCAATTTAATTTTAATTTAAATTTTAATTATCATTATTATTATTTAATGTAAATATGGAACCTTTTTCTGGAATAAAGATTTTTTTTTTTTTTTTATAAGTTGATCTGCAGAGAACATATACATTGTAAGCAATAAAGTTAAATATTACATACGATTCGTTCTATAAGTTAAAATAATCCTAAGTTTAAGTTTAAATTCAATTAAATGCTCAGTGTGAGCATATGTAAAATCATCTGTGTAATTGTAATATCCTAAATTCCAAATTCGAATTCACTCTCAACCGATCTGAAATCATCGTCGTTTATTTTTTTCTTTTATTTGATATCCTTTGTAATACCTACATGCTAAATTTGAAATTCAAAATTCTCGCCCAGTGTCCGATAAATCACGTCCTCTCTGTCAATTATTGTCCTCCCTCGCGCCAATTACTATGAGATACAACACCATACCGTACAAGGTACAGTTAAAATTGAATCATTCTCACAAAGGGTATATTCCTTTGAAATATGAGTTCGTTCAGAAATCTATGTGCCCACGATACGTGGACTTTGTTCTGTTGTAACTCGATTATACCTTCATTGATCACGAGAGAATGTACGCTTAGTTTCAAACTTCAATAGAAGTACAAGGAATGAGAGTTACTTTATTCGTTATTATAGGAATTTACTCGAAAAACTTGGTCAATAAATGAATGACTTTGTTGTTTGATTTTCGATGGCAAATTATATGAATAAAAAGAAAATAAGTGAGATTATGTTTCAGGTAAAAAAGCATTTGTTACCGCTCTAATAAATGATCTTAAAAATTTAATAGAATACCAATTAACATAGGTTTATAAAACTTCCCATGAAAATCGATGTTTCTACAGTCCGTTACGGATAATTAAATTATTGTTCTTGTAAGAACCTATTGAAGTGAATATTTTGTTATATTGGTTCATGATTGGTGAAACAATGTATGTTTCCATTTTGTGAGGACATATCCCAATAATTGTCTTGATTTTCATTCGGGAAGGCTAAATTATTAAATCAGGAGCTTATGTCGGAAACGGAATAACTGGATTTCAGCGTTCGTATGCTGTGACGATAAATTAAAATACATGGTAACTGCCTCGTTGGTCTAGTGGCTTGATATACGGCAGCAGGTCACAAGGTCCTAGGATCTAACTCCAGGTCAAGCGATTAAAAAGTTATTGGTTTGGAAATGTGTACCCTTCTTTGCCTCGGAAAGCACGTAAAGACGTTGTTCCCGCGCCTGAATTTTTTCCGGTTATGAATTGCCGTTCCATTGGATTATAAGTGTGGACATAGATTGTGCACTAGTGTTTGTGCGCACACTTGTGCACTATAACATGTCCTGCGCAGTTTGCTAATCTCTCGAGATTGGTCGCCGTGATCGAAATCAGTTAAGAGGACACCGTCACTCATGTAAATCAACATTGGGGACTATAACGAGGTCAACAATAGTTTACCTGACCTCACCATAAAAATATTATAATGTGAATCGTATTTGCGATTTTGTAATGTTATTTCTTAATATATAAGAGTGTTTTCTCTAAATGTTAGCTTTTCAATATTTTAACGACTTTACGCTCACAATACTACAATTTTATTGCGAGTCCATACTATGGCATCCCTTCAGCTGTCACGTTTCTATACAGTGACCAATTAATATTTGAATTAACAATACTGTTCTAATTATTTCGTGGATTGATAGTAAAAATATTAGCAACACTTCCTCTTTACGTCGCAATTACAGTTATCTGATCAAAGAGGACGCCCAGCCCAGAAATAGTTTAGTTTGCGTCATGAAAAAAAATGTGCCAGAATTGAACAGCAATTCATTATGTCAGCCTGAATACCCGGGTCATTCGATTTGGATTGTCTATCGACTATAACAACCATTTTCATTTGTCGATAAAATCTTCAACCTTTATAAAGCTGTCAACGAAAGCAATTCCAAAAGTTTTATTTACCGTATCGCAAGTTCGTTCGGCAACGCTTAAAGCGGATTTTGTTAATTTTTCTTGGTAAAATCAAACATGAAATAATGGTAGCTTTATTTAATTTCATCATGTTAAATAACAATTCAAAATGCATTTACATATATGTATATATATATATATAAACGTGAATTTCATATATATCATTGAAAAATTAAAAACGGGTGAAACTGCAAAGCATAGCTACCTAATATAGTAATCTATTATTTGTCTAGTTCTTGTAAGCATTTGTTAATATCTGAACAAAGTCATAACTCAATCAAATTAACATTCAACTAACAAATCAACATAAAATTTTATAAATATGTAAGTATATTATTTGTTCTTTATATAACTTCGTATCAAATTAGTTAAAATTCAATGAGTACAATAATTTGTAAAATGATTCAATGTGATTAAGTCAGCGTGTAATGTAACGAACTTTGGAATAAATATAATTTTTTCTTCGCTCAATACATTTAAAAGAAAAGTTAGTATGCATTTGTGAATTTAGTCATTGTGTTATATATATGTTTTTTCTTTTTTTTTTGCTGTTTTTCAACTCTTTGAGTCTTGATAATTAATATTAATAATTTACTGAATTGCTTGTTTACTGCTATACATGAATTAGTTTTAGGTGGAAACTTGATTGGTGTGTGTACGGGTTAATTGTTGTATAATGTATGTGGTGTTTACTGTACGTTTCCCAAATAAAAATAAAATAAAATAAATATATGTACAAAAACACTAACACATAGAAATACACAAATAAACCCTTCACAAAATAGAATATATTTAATTAAATAATTAGCTTAATCGCTTTTAGTTATCAATGTCACGTAAAGATAAGAGATATTGATGATTATCCAACAAATTATTATTAGCTAAAATGTCAGAGTAATTAAGCAGTGAAAAATAATCCTCACATTTCGTGGCCCCGATATTTCACCCGCTATACTGTATCACCATCAATCTTGATCTAATTTAATAAAATTAATGACTTCGTTGTTCTATTTAGTTCGGCTTTACGTATTTCCCGGATATTTCGCGCATTTTCCACAAGCGAACTGATTGATCACTGTGCGATAAATTGTTACGTTCAAAGAACTTGCTTCGATAAAGTGCTTTTAAACTTTACGATAACAACAAAATTGTAACTTTTTTATTGATACCTCTCGAATTTTTGATGTGTTAATGAAATAAAAGTCACAAAATAGTATTTTGTAATGATTTTATTTATGTCAATAAATTATATTTATAAAAGCTTACATTGTAAAAAGGACAAGAATTGCATTCCAACCAACCTTTGAGCCACTAAGAAAACGGTTATTATCAATCGTAATACTATATACTAATAATTAAGTACATAAATTTTTAATTTATTAAAAGTAAGATAAGAATATTCTCATTACATAAATTATCAGTAGACAAGTATTTTCAATAACAAGCTTTCATATTCAACAATTCTTGTCTATCCTGTTGACCGTTAAGGAGTTCCTTCTGTATCCTATCCTGCGTGTAGAATGAGAGCATGGTCACCATAAAAACGAATTATCATTGCATTTTTATTTATAGTATTAGGCGAAATGGTCTCCGTTGGTTAGTGGTCTCCACCGCCCTTAGACTACATAAATATAATATGGTGATGTAAGGTCATTACCATTTTTTACATTATAGCGATGTAAGAAATATTAATTATTATGACTATTTTGGAAATCCTTGGGGGAGGCCTTTGTCCAGCAGTGGACGTTTTCCGGCTGTAATGATGATGATGATGAAGAAATATTAATTACCTTACATCGCCAGTTCGCTTCCAACATATATTATGTTGTTTTATATTTGTTACAGAAACCAGTTTTCAAACACGATCCGAATCCGATGACAGCGATAGCACGTCAAAGGCAACAGTATCAGGAATGCCTCGACGTAAGTATAATAAAAATGAACCTGGTTTGTTCTGCATACGCTAATAACATTTCCTTTTGATACCAAAACTGGTTTTTTTTTATTAATAGAAACTGCTAAATTAATTATAATTAAAATTCAATTATGAGGTATAAAAGACTTTGTGCGAGCTCGTCTTGGTATGTACCTCCCACTTATAATACTTACCACCAAATAGTTATAAGAGTGTAATAGTTAGAAGAGTGAGTGAGCAAAGAAATGGTGAGTATCTGCCGGCAAGTTGCCAATCTGCTACCCTATCGACAATTAAAAATGCTATTTCGCATCGTAATCATTTTTGAAGTCACTATCATCATTAAACATTTTTTTTTGCAAACGATTCATAAATATTTGTTCAATATAGAAGTTACACTTGCTTATTGATTGTCAAAAATGTATTCGAAAATAAGCACCTCGGGCCTGAGAAGATCCGGCGAAAGAAACTCAGCGGGGTTTTTCTTTCAGCTGGACTGAATAGATGCTCCAAGTATGATCCTCGTGCCTGCAAACGTACTTAAATACCGTCTCAGCGTTGAAATAGTGGAGTCCATAAAATTCAATAATTATATTTTTACTGCACACAATATACAAAAAATATATAACGTATAAAGAAAAACACGAAAAACTGAAACAAGCAAAGTAATAACTAACTTAATATTTACTAGATGTAAACAACATAAATATAGACAAAGTATTTAATTCGTCAGAAACTCTGGGAATCTAGAACCATTAAATCTTATATGTTATATTTATTTCATTTGCTATTCATATTTTATTGCAATTGTTAATTAAACTGTCATTGTCTTATTCCATGTGTGTGTGTGTGTGTTTGAGTGTGTTTGTGTCGCGCACACACACACAGTGTGTGCGTGCGTGAATTCAATGTTCAAATTAAACAACCCCTAATATTTGATATTACGTGCAGTTATCACTGTACAACAAACCCCACCCTACAAGAGTGTACAACATGACTCCACCTGATAATGTTTGCGCCAAGACACTATTTAGTCCACAAATATTACACAATATGAAGCTGTTATTAATCCATAGAGAAATCAAATACTCAGGTTGTATTTGCACCAAATATCCTGCAGTGAGTCATTATACCAATGCTTCGACCAATACCAACAACGTTTCAACATTTGCCATAAGTACAAACATCGAACATAATGTGAATATAATATCTAATTGATTCATATTTTAGCACTTCTTACCAAGTAATCAACTTTTTTTTATCGCTAGAAAAGCGCATTTAACTTTTTTCCTTACATGAAGTGGTGAGGTATTACCTCCCACCTGATTATTCCATGCAGATAATTACCGAAGCAACCAAGAAACCAACAAACCAACAGACCAACCAACCAACCATTCAACACACCAACCAACCAATACAACAATCTCATATTAACTGGCCTAATTGATAATATAACAACCGATCATCATGAAAATTTGCTCAAAAGTTGTCAGGGGAACAGAAAAGGACACGGGGTCTCTAACAACTGTCAATTTGCCACCCGTTACAAAATACTTTTGATCTAAATATATTGCATTATAAGCTTAGTAAGCCGCAAAGAAAATTACGATATATGTTAGCGGTACACAAAAACACGAACGGATTAAAATTAATTTAAAGGCATCGGGCCAAACTTGTTCTACCTACCACCTACCAAACACACTGGCGACGAGCCAACGACAATATGCTCGGAATAAGGTCGAAACGATTATATAAATTTTATCCGAACAATATATTCGATTCGCAAACTAAGCAATATGTTCTGTTAATACATGTGTCGATATTAACTTTAAATTCGCTTAATTCTTGATAACCCGGTCAGCATATTAACAAGAAAATTTTACTGATGAGATTTTTATCAATACCAATCATATTTTTCGATATATTACTTTCGATACATTGACTGGTATGTAATTAAAAATACAAATTTTAAGTATGTACGAAATACTGAACAGTACAGTTTTACTAGTTGTGGTAGGGCTGCGTGTACGCCCATCTTGGTAGATACCACCTAATCATCAGATAGTCTACCGTCAAACAGCAGTACTCAGTATTGTCATGTTCCGATTTCAAGGGTTAGTGAGCCAGTATGACTACATGCACATTAGGGTATAACATCATAGATTTTTTTTTTTTTTTTAATTTATTATTATCCAAATACATAGACTAACAATTAAACAAAATAAGAGCATTATAAAAACCACAGAGGTTTGACATTAATGCCCATCTGTGCTTATTTAGAGCTATAACTATATATATATAACAAAAGAAACAGGTACATATTAATTGAGTTTAAAACAAGAGAAAAAAAACAACTAATTAAACATATTATTAACTAACCGTTGAACAAGTCCTACTAAACGGTTGCAATAGTAATAGTAGTATTGTTAAATAAATAAGATTGACATTAAGACGAAATAGATGAAATAAATAAAATAAAATGTGCAATCGAATGTCCCTAGGTGGGTGGCGAATTGGCGATTTAACATTTCTTACACCGCCAATGAGGCGGTGGTGATCACATATCATCACGTGGTATATTTGCCTGCCAACCTATTTCAATTATTTGTCAATCATACAATTTTTTTTTTGTAACACTGAAGAATACATTTCTAAAATAAAAACAAATAACAGAACGATAATTAATAATTGTCGTGGATTTGAAGCCGTAGGGTACAGCTACCAGTATCGATATACTTGATAATTACAAATCGAAATTATATAACTAGAGTTAATCAAATGTTCAAAGCAACACGTGTAATGTTATCTCTTGTTCAGCGCTCTCAAAGCGAATGTATCGTAAATCGAAATTGCAGCCGATGTGGCGAACTTAGCTTGATTTAGTCAAACGCTGCTCGATAAAGCACTGCTTAAAGTGATTTTATTTCGCTTAAAATGTTTGAAGGATGTGCAATTTTTTTAAAAGCGATATTGATTTTATTCAGGTGACTGTACAGTGAATTGTTTCGTCTTTACCTATTTATATATAGCTATCATTAATTATAAGTTGTATTAAGCATATCATATTTACAAACTGAAGTATCAATATACTGTATAAAGATAATTGCAGTTAATTCGTAGAACTATAAAATCCCAATATTTCAATATAATAATATTGAAAATGATACACAATATTCAAGTTACTCGCAAATTAATAGATATTAAAAATAGGTCTTATAATTGTACTTATGATTTTGTTTATTCGAAATTATTGATTATGAAAATGAAGGCTGTTTATTGAAAAATGAATGTTCATTTCATGCATGTAATTATAATCAAACCTGCATAATTTATATTAATATTGTTAATCAGCTATTTCATCGATAGGATCAATTATTTTGTGAAAATTTTTACTATAACATGATACAATAATAATTAATTTAAGTATTGATAATTTTGAAAATGTATTTCGAATTTTATAAACACTTTAATCAAATGAAGTCGGTAAGTAATTTAGTAAATTTGAATTGAGAATTCCCGAACCGAGCTTTTAAGTAATGACCGAGCGATTTGATGATTGAATAAAATAATTTATTACTTTGTAGTTTTGGAATTTATTCAGCTTATATAATATATATATTTATTTGACTCTCATACAAATAAAAACTCTAACTGTTTATGGAACTCAAGTGGCAGTTCCGTAGGCAGTATTGCGTTTCAAAAAGGAATTTATAGACTCACTGACTATGAAATGCATTTTATTGATAGATAAGGTAACTAAGAGTACTCGTGATTCCTCGTTCTGCCTTGTTAGTCTAGTGGCTAGATACATGGCCGCAGACCCTTAGATAACGGGATCAAGACCCAGTTCGGGCCAATAAAAGGTTATTGGGTGTTTCTGTCGAAGATTTTCAGCAGCAGTCGGGAATGGAAGTTGCAATGTGGAATGTACACTTCCGTGCCTCGAAAAGTAAGTAAAGCCGTTGGTCCAACGCCTTAATCGCCGTTCTATCGGATCATAAGAAGAGAGAATAGAGAGCGAGTCTATGTTTGCGCAAACAGGTTTGCACTATATAAGTCCTACGCAGTTGGCTATTCCCTTGGGATTGGTCGCCGTGGCCGAAATCGGGTCAACACTCAAGGGGAGAACACTCGAGTTTCTTTATACACACGTAAGCGTCTTAAACGCTGGTGTAAAGGTATTTAGGTATGTTTACATATGTTTTATTGACGTGTAACAAGCGGTTGTTTTTTACGGTTATTCTTACAGCACACATAAATACATCTCAAAAAATATTCCAATTACAGGTTTGAAATCCATCAAATATTTCATCAAGCTTAGAAGAATAAAATTTACAAAAACGTTTTATAACGATATCATTTCGTTTGTTTTTCACTAAACTGCAGCATGCGTATTATGCTATCACGTTGCATAATTTATGCTTATAATTCTATGAAAACTTTTCAACGATTTTCTACTTAGTTTAATGTTTAAAAGCAATTTGAAAAGAAATTTAATGTTGGAGAGTAATTTAACAAAATGCTCATTACTTTATTTTATTATTTAACATTATTTGCAGTCTTTTGAAATAGTCTCTATTCAAACAAAAGCGTGGTTGTGTTGTATGTACATAGCAAGAAAAACAACATTTGAAATTTTACAATTTAAATTGAAATCCAAGTGAATAAATAAACTTTAGAGAAATTTAAAATTAAATCTGGTAACCAATCACTTGGTGGTACGGCTTTGTGCGAGCCCAACTACTTACTTGCAACACGTCACATAATGTACTCCAAACAGCAATACATAATACTATTGTATTCTGGTTTGAAAAGTAAGCCATACACAACAGGCATAACGGACATAATTTAGTTCTTAAGGTTGGTGGCGCATTGGATGTTGAGGTTAAATTTTTGATATCACCAATACGTAAGGCAGTAAAGATCACTTATAATCAGATGGCAAAATCGGTTGGGTGGTAAGCCTTTGAATGAGCCAGTGTAACTAGTATGTACAAGAGACAGAACATAGTTCCCAGGGTTGGTGGTACATTGGCAATGTAAAGAGTGGTTAATATTTCTTAGTAACAGTGTATGTGTGTGCTTAAAACATAATTTATCTTAGTTATATAAAAACCTATTGAAATAGACTCACACACAGACAAATATTTATCAATAATAAAATGTAGCCGCTACTCACACATGCAGCTAAACCAGTGATTCTTTTTTTCATCTCCTAAAAGCAAGTTCAAATAAAACTAAAGCTTTCTTGTTTACGAGTTGTGTTAATAAATCAACATGTTGTTTCAGGCCACTGCCGAACTCCGCATAACAGATAAAAAATTGGACCTTTGTTTCAATACAATCGACTAATATTTGCTGAAATTTTTAATCTGTTGAACATTTAAAAAAAACTGGGAACAATTTCTGCTAACGGCTATGTAAATCAAAGTATTAACATTTGTAATTCGAATGAAATGTTTTGTTAAATTTTTCGTATATTGGAATGTGAATTTCGATATTCGAATTTCGAATTTGTTTTTGTCCGTTTTTTTTTATATTTATGTTTTCTCTATGTTTAAATTCCGATAGAATGTTCCCAGCACTGCACTGCCAATTTTGTGAAATCTTTAAACAATTTTAGCTTTTCGTTGTAAAATCTGTGTAAAATTTTGTATTTATTGACTTAAAAGACTAAAGGAAAGTATATGAAATTGTTGGTTTAAGAATTATGTATTTTTAATCTATTTTTGTTTAATTTATAAAGATGTTATACATGATAACTAGTCAACATTCTAGTCATATAGTTAAAACATAATCTGTTAGCAAAATCAGTAATGTCATGGAGTTCAAAACGAATTAGAAAACATTTTGTTTTGGTAGAATTTTATTTTGTTTGTTTTTAAAATTAAACTTTCGAATCATATCAATAAGAAAAATACATTAGATCTATAGAATAGTTTTTAAATTGACTCTTAACTTTGTACCGAATAGTTGGGGTATGTCCTTTCGTGATCATATTCCTTGACATTTCATCACTTAGTGATCGAAGGGACATTTAAAAATTTTCGAAAGGTAAGCAACCCATTTTAGTCTTAAAATATAATTGTCAAATATATCTTTATTGAAAGACTGAGATGATTCTTCTAGAAGTAAGTTGTAATAAACGCCAAGTCTTTTTGCCAAAACTGTTGTATTATAATTGGAACTTTGTCATAGAAAATTTTACCGAGAATTTCTCTTGCAATCTCTTTTAATGGATAAAATTTCGTCTTTGACAAAGTTGCAAACTAGTTTTCTCTCTAGGTTCTTTGTTGTTAATCTAACTTAATGTCGTCGTAATTATTTATGAAACGTCAAATAAAAATAAATGTTTGAAGTATATCGATTTTTATTTATTACCCATTTATATGAATATGTAAACATCAAAAATTGCCATCAAATCTTATAGTTTTTATCATAAAATGAAGGAAATGAAACATCTCATCTATCATTCGAAAGGTATGACATCATAACAAAAATAAAAAAGTAATAATGTGTATAAAAAGGCATATTTTTAAAAATTTGTGAATTTTGATCAGAAGTTATTTAAATAACGCCAGTTAACATTGAAGCAAAATTAAGAACTAATTGTTATGTGTATTTATAATATTTATGTTATTATTGCGCATCATAATAGATTAATATTAAAAAGAAAATTGCAAAATATTTAATGAAAGACGGCGGCGATGTTGAACCAAGACAAACAATATTCATAGACTACTTTTACTTTTACTTGGTGGTAAGCTCGTCTTGGTAGGTATCACCCACTCATCAGATATTCTACCGCAAAACAGCAGTACTTGCTATTGTTGTGTTCCGGTTTGAAGGTTGAGTGAGCCAGTGTAATTACAGGCACAAGGGACATAACATCTTAGTTCCCAAGGTTGGTGGCGCATTGGCGATGTAAGCGATGGTTAACATCTCTTACAATGCCAATGTCTATGGGCGTTGGTGCCATAAATATTTTTAGTAGAATTTTATTTAGTTTGATTTTAAAACTAAACTTTTGAATCATATCAGTAAGATTATATATTTAATAATATCAATGTCCAAACCAAATTAAATTTAGTGTCTGTATTAGTCTATTTACTTTAAATGGCATTTAAAAAATAAAATATATATGACATCACGCGATGCCGTGAGCTAATCGGAGTGCCATATTTTCGCGGCAATACGAAAAATCATTTTGGCCAGAGGCTCCCGCCTTAGAAGGGATTCGTTAACTAAACATTGAAGGCGACGTAGGTCACTAAATAAAATTGTGTTTTGTGAGAAAATAAAACAAATACAAAGTTAAATATTGGTCTGAGTCAGTAACTATAAAACCCGGTCACGGGTTTGTTCGCGAAAATTTAATTACACAATACGACTTGCTTTGCTACCTAGTGCATTTTGATGCTAAGTCCAAAACTTTCACGCGCGTGCTCACGGCTATACAAAGTTTAAACCTAATAAGACGGAAGATGCGCGAATCCAAGAATATGCACAATAACGAACATCTGTTTATATAATATTCATAATGTCATAAAAATGTATGAGTTATAATGAGTTTGAATACTTTCTTCATTCATATTAAGGAAACCGAATAGATACGTTCCTATTGGTTAGACGCGTGACTACAGCGCTACATGCGGTGAACTATTTAGTTCTCGTCGATATCCGAACTGACCAGTCGATATTTTACGCGCTCTCATAAAAAAAGTGGTCGTCTGTAAAGTCGGTTTATGAACGATAATTTTACGTGATAACGTCATAAGAAAACATTGATGAATACTCGGACGCATCGGCCGATGGAGTGAAACAGAGATAGATGCGTCACAAGCCGAACGCTAAGGCCGATCGTGCCTTTCTATCGCTTGTTCCGCGGTCTCGCTTGCGCGCTCGGCTCAGGCGGAACGTTACTATGTGCCATGCTTTTTCGTGCGTGAAGCTGCGTTCATCGATTAATAAGACGTTATCACGTCAAAAACTGTGATCAGTATGTGTTTGAATTATATCATCATATATATAAGTGTGGTTGACACGCCCTGGTTCCTTCAGCAACTTGTAACCTATGGAAGACACGTACTTAGGTCAATTAATTTATTACATAGGATCAATTATCTATTGTACGTTACACCAGTCAACCTTTGAGATATTGAGATAATGAATCAAGAATATTGATAAAAAGTCATGAAAAGCTTAAATTTATTATAAAAAAATGTTTATTATGTTACATTACTAAAGTATGGCCATATATGCTTAGCATCAAAATTGGCAAAACTCGAGAGAATCATATTCCCAATTTCTATATTAAACAAATACTATATAATATGTTTTTATTTATTATATTTATTTACACTTTGTACACCACTGTAAACAGAATACAGAAAATGCTTAGAACTATGTGTACAAGTGGGCGGATTTATGGCTAATTAGACATTTCTTCCAGTCAACCCAACTGAACTTTAAAATATAAACCAGAAGGAAGTGTAATAGCTAACAAAAATATATAAATGTAAAATACAATTTTACGTAATATACAAATAAAATTATTGTTATATATTATTGTTGTACTACAGATACTAAATATAGACTACTATCCTGAAGCTTTGTACATAGTTTTATATAATAATTTTTTTTATAGTAGTCTAGATTTGAAATTGATTTTTAACAGAGATCTTGTATATCGACATCAATTTGATTCGTTTTATGAACAGGTAAAGCATTCCATAGATTTTTTGACTGAACAGCGAAAGGCTTGATTACACGCACAGGAATCTTAAGCACAATATTCTTTGATTATCTGGAAACAGAGGACATCAAATTCACATTTCAAATCAAATAAAAACGCAATATTATTTAATACATAGCAGAGATAGTAATTTATTATTATAAAACAAATTTAATAAACACTCGTGAAGTTCACAGGATTTCAACAAGAAACTTAACAGACGAACATAAATCATACGAAACATGGTCTGGGAATTAATGTAACTCACGCGGTTTTTATTGCCCTAACTTTTAAAATAAGGACAAATTCAAATGTAGAAGGATTTTAAACGCATCTTTGATCTTTTCCTAATGAAGTGATAAATAATTGTAATTGTGATGGAGCGATACATAAACGAATTAAAAAAAAAAATAACGACACACTCACACATAAATTTAGAAAGTTCCTGTAAGAGTAATAACCAAATAAAAAAAAAAAATTTTTTTAATATCTTTCAAAAAAAAAAAAATTAAGTGTCTGTCTATGTAACGGCCTCTTTTTAAGTAAATATGGCTATTGCTAAGTTACCGAAACTATTTTTATTTGTCTATAATAAACATTTGGCAGAATTTCAGTGTAATTAGACACATGAAGGTTTTCACGATGTTTACATTCAGCGCCGAGCACGAGATGGATTATAAACACAAATTAAGCACATGAAAATTTTGTAACTGCCTGGGCTTCAACCCGCAATCATCGATTAACATTCACGCGTACTAACTTGGCCATTTCAAAAATGCAAAAACATATGTGTATCCTTCACATACATGTTTTTGCATTTTTGCATCTGTTGAATACAATTATTTCTTTAATTTTTATTTATATATTCATATAATTATGTACCTTATTCATTGAATCCAGTTTTGAAAATTAAATAAATGTCGAAAAACAAATTCAGTATGAAACCCCTGATACGAATAAAACTTGTTTAAACTTGTTTAAACTAAGCCGTAATTCGTGCAGACGTTGGGTCTCCTAAATCCACTCACAGTAAATAAATAATTCGAAACAGTGAATCATATAAACAAACTTCTATACACAAATTATTTAACCATTAGTCATTACTTTAACATTTTCGGAGCGGATCAGATTAAGTATAATTTTAATATATAGTAGTTAAATAAGTACCTTTATAATACTACCAACCCCGCAATTTTAACCGTGTTTAATTATATCCTTTCATAATTATTTGATGCTCTGTCTTGCTCCTTTATATGTGTGTAAAAGAGACGAAATGTTTAAGAAAAATAATTTCTTAACTAACCTATTTATTTCTTATTATGTATGTATTAAGCTCTAATCTATCAATGTAATAATATGTAAATAAAATAATCTTATATACTCTTATAATACATGACAAGTTAATAAAATATATTATAAACATAAATAATTATGCTGTTGTTATATAGCCTCGTTGGTCTAGTGGTTAGATAGAAGGCCGCAGACCCGGTGGTCCTGGGTTCAATTCTCAGGTCGGGCCAATAAATAATTATTGGGTTTTTCTGTCAGCATATTCTCAGTAGCAGCCCGGAATCTATAATTTGGAAGTGTGTACACTCCCGTACCTTGGAAAGCACGTTAAGCCGTTGGCCCTGCGCCTGCCGTCCCATCGTATTATGAGGGCTAAGGAAGAGAGAGTGCACCTGTGTTTGCGCACACACTTGTGCACTTTGATATCTCCTGCGCAGTTAGCTAATCTCTCTTGAGATTGGCCGCCGTGGCCGAAATCGATCTGGAGGACTATAATAATATAAAAATAACAGGTATAGGAAGTGTTAGCTATTGTAACCAACTTCATGCTTTTAAATTTTAGTTCATTTTATTTTAACAACTGGTGACTAACCCTCCAAATCACGGGTTAACCTAGTCTCCGAGTTCCAGTGCAAGTAAATAAAATTGTGCCTCTTTTGACACATTTTTTTATACTCCATAAATGTATGTAAATATTATGTGTATTTATGATTGTTGGATATGTTCAGTTATTTAAGAAAACCACTCTTAATCCGTTTTCTAGGATTTATTTCCAGTCACAATTACCGTCTCTGTTCACATCTATTTTACAATTCACTCAATTTTTTTGTCTTACCGTCATTTCATTAAGTCATTTGAAAACAGACTGGCACCTCTTATGATAATAAAAACTCTTTAAAAATTTACAATCAGATTATTGAATTACTGAACAATTGCTATTGCCCAATAAATATTCATGAAACTTTTATATTCAAATATACATATTCTTACAATTAATAAAATAAATATTTAGAATTCTGCGCGTGTGTGTGTGTGTGTGTGTGCGTGTGTGTTATTTTAGTTATAAAATAATTTATTATATTTTTATTCATTATACGCGGGTGAAGCCGTGGGGCACAGCTAGTACAGAATATAATAATAAGATTCGTTCTGAAAGTTTCCCGTGCATTAAAAACAAATGGTTTAACCCCAACCTATTTGGGCGACGTGGATGATTGCAAAAACACTGATACGTTATTCCCGTTAAAGGGCTCAACACCAGACCGTGGTGATGGTGGTATTGGTAACTGAATTCAACCAAAAATACATACACAGTTTATATTAATACATACCAATTGCATTTGCTTATAATGGGAATACGAAGACCACATGGATTTTAATAATAGATTAACGTAAGCCTTTAAGACTTAACATAAGCTTATGTACTTACATAGTTATGTTTATTTGAAATCGTAAGTAATTATGATATATCATCTTATTTATATATTCGAATAATTACATAGTTATACGTATTTATGTTAAGCCTGAAATTAATTTCTTATTTTAATCATGAAAATATGGTAAAGGTACGAACTTAGTTGTTCCTTGGACTTGACTTAGAGCAGAGCAGAGCAAATTGTAATTTATAAAATAGATTATTTCATCAGTAGCGTCAGAAAAAACCCAGCGAGATATCAGAGTTTGTTTTAATTAAATTAAAATTTCACTCCGCTGCATTGTAGACGCACTATTCCCTATAGATTTCCTTGTTTAATTAACATATTTTCTACAGCTTGGAGGATGTTAGAAAATATTTTAATATTGTTCATGGATAATTATGAAATACTTTTTAATTACACAGTATTATATTATTTTAACCTAGTCGTGTTATATGGTGAAACTAGCTGTGCCCGCGGTTTCACCCGCGTATAATTAATAAAAATATAATGAATTAAAATCAGCCTATAACCTTCCTCGATAAAAGGACTATACCACACAAAAATAATTTTTAAATTCAAGCTAGTAGTTCCTGAGATTAGCCGGATCAAACAAACAAACTCTTCAGCTTTATTTATATGAGTATAGATTATTAGTCGTGTTTTGTGTGTTGTCACAGAGGTTTAATTTTTTATCATTATAATTTAATTTTCTTTTTGTTTGTTATCCATAATTTACTCGTTATTAATTAATAATTTAAAAATAGGTGTTAATCAATTCACTCAAGTATGAATTGATTTTAATAAAATGTAGTACATTAAAGTAATTTTAGCAATAATTAAACTATAATAATATTTATTTAATATTGGAACGAAGTTCGTTTACGCGGTTTACAGTAGAGTGAAATAGCAGTGGCCCAAGGTCACGTCATATAACGAAATAGCGTTCATACCGCGCCTACCAAATGCTAGAAAATGCGATGGGTTGGGCGTTCTAATTAAAGAGGTCGATATAAATGAAATTGTCGAAAAAATATCGCACAGAACGTCATTCCTGACGAGGGTCCCCCGACCGCACAATTTTTTTTTTCAATAAATTACGCCTAATGGCGTAACATACAATGATACGTTATGTTATTAAATAATGGCTTAAATTTTATAATATAACAATAGTTTAGGTATAGAAGAGCTGATTACTGACAAACGATTCAAAGTAGTTCGAAGGTGTGGTCAGCATTATTACTTAACACATGTACATTTTACATTTTACTCAGTGGTATTTGTGCAAGCTCGTCTGGATAAAACCTTTGGTTATCGTATATTCTACTACCATCCATCGAAATTCTCATTAATCGATCTCATAGTGTATAAGAACTCGTATTGATTTTACAATTTCTTATCTACAAATGTTATAATAATTTTATTGTTTTTTTCTTTTTAATTTGATTAATTTTGTTGTATTAGTAGTTAAGATTGGATTTATTAAATTTTTATACAGGATGGTTAATTTCGTTTATGCCTTTAAAGACGTATCACTTCGTAAGAATACCTGTTTAAGTTGTTAATTTTAAGTTTTTAGTGATAAGTTGATGGTATAACTATCTCAATAAATAAGTCAATACTACCAGTGTAACTACAATGCCAATGTCTATGTGTGGTGGTAACCACTTACCATGGTAGCACTTGTTAGTCTGATTACGTTGTACAATAAATGTAAAAGTAAGGTTCATAATAAAGCTTTCAATTAAATTATGTCAAGAATCGATAAAATTTTATTCAAATGCCGATGGCGAATATCGAAACTCAAGAGAAAGATTAACATAAATCGTTTTCGTCTGAAATAATATTAATTTATCCTACAAAGTAGCCTCTTTATCGGACGGGAACGACTTTGCATTGATTACTTTTTTCCCATTACTTAAGTCATTCAACATCACCATGATATTCAATGAAATTATTATGCCATCATCCATTGAAGATACTATTGCGCAAATTATTCAAAGTAGCGAACAAAAAACGCAATGTATTTATTTAATATCATAAAGTCGCCGATATTTGAAAGGAGATTGAGTCGTAGTACAAGTCTAAGCCGATTAACTTAATGGCTCTTACACGCTATTTCTATTGAGAACTGAAACAAATCTTTCTTTTTCCGCATTAAGAGATAAAGATATTTTCAATTAGGAATGTTTTTTAGAAATGGAACGAGTTAGTTTAACTTTGATTTTCTTTACAAATTTTATTGTGACTAACATCGATGTTACTCACACATCATAATAATAATATCCTGGGACATTATTCACACAGGGCCATCTGATCCCAAACTAAACAGAGCTTGTACTATGGAAACCAGATAACTGATATACTTACGTATATTTTCTTTTGTAAATACATACTTATATAGAAAATTACACCCAGACTCGTGTCAAACAGATATGTTCATGCACACAAATGTCTGTCCTGGGTGGGAATCGAACCCACGACCTGCGGCAAGAAAGGCAAGTATCTTACCAACCACGCCAACCGGTTCATCAATACAGTTATGTATAGTAGAAATCAAATCGCTGTTAATATATAACTCCACATCGCGTAAAATAAAGATTTAATCTCGTGGTATTTTTTAACCAATCATGTATAAAACATTCGCTAACCAATCCGAGGTACTAATGTCGATATTATTTAAAACTTTTTAAATTAATACGTTATGACGTAAGAATTAATATTTTTTTTATTTTTTGTTTACTGTAAGTTCTTTATTAAAGTTAATTTTGTATCTTTTATGATTTTGGCAGCGCTCGCTTCAAAAGCAACTGTACCGACAATTTTCTCTCCGACAACGTCAGCTTATTAAGCTTCATTTGTATAATAACGATTTATATTGCTTGACACTTTAACTGTAATCAATCATAAATCGAATGCTCATATTACTATTTTGAGATCCGAACAGTTTGTAAAAAATTTGTAAAATAGAATCGGTACACTTCGATAAGCTCTTTTTGCTGACGCCTTACGTTTATAAAAAAATAATATTTCCTTTTGGAACTAAGCTCTTTTACAGTAGAGTGAAATGGCAGTGGTCACGTGAGTACAATGCCAATGTGAAATAGCGTTCATACTGTGCCTACCAAATGCTACAAAATGCGATGCGTTCATTTGAAATTTTTAAGAGGTCGATATGAAGGAGGATGAGTTGCTTTTCGGTGCGACAAAAATACAGTTATATAATCAATTAAAAGATGTAGATGACATTTTAAAACACGGTTTGAGACGAAAAAAGTTCGCACCGAACTACGTTCCTGAAGGGGGTCCCTCGACCGCACAATTTTTTTACTTTTGTTTAATTTTTTCTCATCTCCATATGAGTAATTGACTATTGATGGTGCACTTGAGAAAAAATCCCTTAGTCTACTTTCAATGACGACTAGAAATGATTAATTACGTTACATACTTCATTAGTTAGATATTGAGACCAAGTTTGGTTTTTTTATTTAATATTTGTTTAAACTATAATGTCAAGATTTGTTTAAAATACGAACCAAACATTCCTTATGAGACACTACCAGGAAAACAGAAGATAGAAAAAGGCGGATTTTAATAAAGTATACCATAATACGATCCTCATAACAAACTGGATTTACATAAAGATAAAAATCAATAAAAAAAATATATAAGGTCCTCCAGACCGATTTCGGCCACGGCGGCCAATCTCAAGAGATTAGCCAACTGCGCAGGAGATATTATAGTGCACAAGTGTGTGCGCAAACACAGGTGCACTCTCTTTTCCTTAGCTCTCATAATCCGATGGGACGGCAATCCGACACGACTGGAAAGAGTTTAGGCGCAGGACCAATGGCTTAACGTGCTTTCCAAGGCACGGGAGTGTACATATGTTCCAACTTCCAGACTCCGGGCTTTTACTGAGAATTTTCTGACAGAAAAACCCAATAACTATTTATTGGCCCGACCTGGGAATTGAACCCAGGACCACCGAGTCTGCGGCCTTATATCTAGCCACTAGACCAACGAGGCAGTCAAAAAAATATAACTCCATATACAAAAACGCGTAAAAGAAACGCATAACCAAATAAATTGAATCCGTCTGTAAAACGAACGAAATCAAATATCAATCCAATCAAATATTATCACTATTCGTATAAAACAAGAAAAACAGAAAGAAAATAACGGAAATGAATAAAGGCCCCGTTCGATTTATAGCTCAAGTGGCTCGGGAGTAATGAAACTGAATAATGCATACCACTGAATATTGCCGTGGAAATAGGGCTGACGATGCCGTGCTGAAATAATATTTGAGCTAATATTTATTAACAAGAAGTTCTGTTACAAGACTTACAATAACTATTTTTTAAATTTATAAGCTTACCCAGCTCCTCAAACAAAAGTATAAACTAAAAAAAGGTTAACACATCAAGAATACTTAGTATTAATAATAATAATATCCTGGGACATTATTCACACAAAGCCATCTGATCCCAAACTAAGCAGAGCTTGTACTATGGAAACCAGACAACTGATATACTTACATAGACTACTTTTCTTTTGCAAATAAATACTTATATAGATAATTACACCCAGACTCAGGACAAACAGACATATTCATGCGCACAAATGTCTGTCCTGGGTGGGAATCGAACCCACGACCTGCGGCGTGAAAGGCAAGTATCTAACCAACCACACCAACAGGCTAGTCAAAGATGTGTGTTTAAAATATGAGACAGCAATTACAGACACATGGTAAATAATATCTTAGTTCTCGAGGTTGCATTACTAATTTAAGGGATGATTACTATTTCTTACAGTGTCTATGAACATTGGTGACCACTTACCATCAAATGTGACAGATAGTTTACAAGTAATACAAATATATCAATATTTTTTATGAATCTATGCTTATATTATAAATGCGAAAGCAAGTATCAAAATATATTTTTTCATATTCTGGTACTAAAGTTTTATTTATATTTAAATATGATAAAATTCTACATAGACAACTACATTCGTATTAAACCTTTACCGAAATATTTCGTTTAAATTTTCAACAACCACCAACCCTGTTCACCATGAGGGATGCCGTGCGATCACATAGCGATTAGATTTTCATGAAGCTTTGCTGATTTCGATGAGCTATCCAGAAGTGATAGACGAATAACTTACCCTCAGAATAAAGTTATCGATAGGTCGAAGATTTTCATCTTAGACTTATAAATAAGTTATAAGCTTCATCATATATACTCGATATTAACCATGAGACTATGTATAGAAAATGTATATATAGTACAACTTATTTCACTTGGTGGAAGGGCTTTCTGCAAGCTCGTCTGGGTAGGTACCACCCACTCATCAGATATTCTACCGCAAAACAGCATTACTTGGTATTGTTGTGTTCCGGTTTGAAGGGTGAATGAGCCAGTGTTACAGGCACCAAGGACATAACGTCTTCGATCCCAAGGTTGGTGGCGTATTTTGGCGATGTAAGCGATGGTTATCATCTCTTACAATGCCAATGTCTATGGGCGTTAGTGACCACTTACCATCAGGTGGCCCATAAGCTCGTCCGCCTCCCTATGTTATAAAAACCTTCATTTCAAGGATATATATTACATTAGCTTAAATATGGATCAATTATATAATTCAAAGATTTAAATTCTTATTTATTCACCTATACACAAAGTAATTATTAAAATGTCAGGATAACGCGACTCGCTTAAACCACCATCCGACTTTCACTACACAACCAGAAAAGACTATTTGTTTTAATTCGTTTCATTTTATATACATATAAATGTTCTTTTTGGCGCTTTTTTATTAAGAAACACTTAAGGAAACTCTTGAAAATCATAAAGTTGACTTTTAAAGCCTTTTGTAAGACGACATTTCCCTCTTGAATCATTTTTAAACGTTTTATTGAATCTTGACATGATATGTGACTAAAGTATGAATGTTCTGTACCACCAAACAGAATTCCCAATCAGGTCTAATCTTCCGAGTGATTTGTCATTTTTTCTCGCGGTCTGAGAATTTATGACTTAATTTCTACAACTTCACGACAAAAAATTATTTCCAAAGCAGAGTTGTAAAAATTATCAATACCCAAAGTTCAGACTGCTAATACAAATAGACAGAAAAACCCAAAACTTAACTTTAACTAACTAACTAAATTTTAAATGACCCGACACGGAGTTTCATTCTAGAACTTTGGTATCTGTGGTCTTACTAGGTAGCCATTAGAATATATATTTAGCATCCTGAAGTGAAACTGTATTTACAAGATTTGTGCTTTTTTGAAAATGTCACACCGAACCACTCAAATTGAGGTAAATAACTCACTCAATTTCTCTTAAAAATCAGAATTGGAAAGATTCAACAAATCACAATTCTCACCTAAAATGAATTAATTACTTTACCTTTCTGCATGTTTGTTAGTACAAAATATAGTTAATTTAAAAGCGTATCTTTCTTTAATAACGTTATTGTATCAATGAACTAACTATTTATTCATCTTTCAATGATATAAACATGTAGTTTAACAAATAAAAACAACGATCAAATGAAAAGTCACTTAGACGATTTTTCGTATAACTTTTTACTTGTCAATCAATTTCATTTTTCGCTTCACAGTGTCTTGAATATAACTGTAATTTGAAATCCCGTGCCTTTCTCCCTACAGGATAGTCAAGTTTTTTTCTCGTTTTACAAAATCTTCAATTAACTCTCTGTAACGAAGCTTTGACGTTCAAGCTAATTTCCAGACCATTTTTTTTCTCTCAATCACAATTTCTTCAGGAAAATTGCAGTTTTGAATATATATTTTTTTCTTTATTTGATGTAATGAGCCGTTTTATTCTCGATTGGTGTTAAATTATTCAAAGATTTATTGTACCTGAACGCCTATAGCTGTCGTTTATTCGCAGGCAGATAGTTAAAAATGGAAATTGACAAAGGATTTTTTCTGTATAAAACCGAATTTTCCTAATGGCAAGCTGCACAGAAAGTTTTTGCTGTTATTGCTTCACGTAAAGCTGATCAAATGAAGGATCAAACTTCGCCTGATATATTATTGATCAAACTGCCGTCCCCTTGACTTGTGAAAGAGCACCTGTGCTTGTGCCGTCACTGTGCATTATAAAACTTCCTGTGCAGCTTGCCAGTCTCCATTAAGAATGGCCGCCGTGGAAGAATTTTTTGATGAATGAAGAAATGTATGAATTCTTCACTATGTTTTATTTGAAAATATTCTATGCCAGTTTCCGTGAGATAATTAGCTTCCTTACTCCGGGCTGCTGCTGTAGATATAGGTTAGAACTCAGGACCTCAGAATCTGCGGCTATATAAACAGACAATGAGGCAGTTATCAGAAATGTACATAGTAACACTATTTAAGTCACAGAAGCCTGAACAATGGACATAATATGAAAACAATAAAGAAAAATGTATTCAGACAAAAAAAGCTTTGAAATACACCAAAAGTAATTGATAAATTTCCGTTTCATAATAATGAGTTAATATGCCATAAAAATATGTTAATTCTCTAAAGGAAATTCACATAACAAGTCTACTGTTTCATACTTCCAAACATCCCCAAGAGCTTAATATAATATATCACAACTGTTAGGTAAGGATAGTTTGTACGGTTTCATCCTGATATATCCCAGAGGAAAAATACTGACTGTAAATGAGGAGTAGACTTACATATTCTATGGGAAATTTGATATGATCATTATTAACCGAGATGGCCTAAAGTATGGAACAACACAGATTTTATAACGGCAGACGATTTTAACCTGCTAAATATTCTATTCTATTTCGTTTGTTAATAGAATTTATAAATAAAGAAGCAAGTTGGCAAGTCTCAATAGAGATTTGCCGCTATGACAGAAAATAAGATATTAATAAAATAGGATCATTCATTAAAGGCCGTCAGCGCACATGTAAGCCTTCCGATGGAGTAGGCGTTCATGGGTGATGGTAGTCACTTTCCATCAGGAGAGCCTCCAGCCCGTTTACCCCCTCTTACATAAAAAATACATTTATAAAATCATCATCATGACCATGGGGAAGAATTTGTAATATAATCGCAAATACTAATTTTATTTATGTATCACGTATATATGTAACTTAAATATTAAAGCGAGATATGACAAGGGTTTCCCGGCTGAGAAGTCTGACTCTCTTATATAGAAATAACGTCCCCAGGCAGCAATGAAAGCAATGAGACGTTAAGTTAATCCACTGTTTCCACTGAATATATTTCGGTAGCTAAGTCGAATGTGATATGCGTTTATTCGGAATCGTGTTATATCCTAGTTTGATGGCGAAATATTTAAATTAAAAACGTTCGATATTTGAATTTAAAATCGTTTCCTTAGTAAATAGTTTTATGACAATACATTCACTGATATCTTAGTTAGATAATACCTAGTTTCATACAAACAAAAACAATATATATATACACATAATTTTGTCTCTTGTAACCTATTGTTTCCAACGCTTATGATTAAATTATAATTATTTTGTTGAATACCTATGAAGTTAATGACATTAAATTAATTCAAACAATTATAAAGACCCCAGGCAAGCTAAATACGAGCAGCTTGGTTAAAAAAGCTGATTACTAATAAATATATTAACAAATCGATATTAATTAATTGACATAATCATATTATACTTGACAGCACGTCACTTTGATGAAATTTATTTATAAACCATAATACTTCAACATACTGTTGCGCTATGAAGTTGCAAACTATATAATAAATATAGTTGGCAAAATCAGTTACGATTTTTGAGAGATGAGAGAGCAATCAAAAGTTACACTATTTTGTAACACATTGGTTGGCAAATTCATGCTAAACATAATCTTTTCCTAGCGCGTGTTGACAACACGGTAAATGTTAATTTTCCTTAACGAGTGTGTTTTACAACTTGGGGGCATTTAAAAAAGTTGAAACTTTGACACAAAAAAAAATCTTAGTATAATGTGTTCCGGTTTGAAGGGTGATTGTTAAAACCACAAAGGACATAGCTTTTCAGTTCCCAACGTTGGTGGTATTGGTGATTGATTTATATTTATTTAAATCAATCACCAATACCACCACCAATATATCTATGACCTTCTTCGGTACGGGAAGGTAGAACCGGGAGCTGGGGCGCGACATTGTCAAGGCCAATGTCCAACAATTGGCTGAATATTGATGATCAAAATCAACTAAATAATTTTAAATGAAAAATTCGCTTTTATATAAAATATAGCTCTAATCACACTAAATACAATGTTAAGATAAATTTAAATTGTAACTAATAATAAGTGGTTAGTGTATCTTAATAAATAAACTATTTTTTTATTAAATACTATTTTTTTTTAATTCATATATATTTTTTCTATATACTATGCATCCGTGCTTGTAGTAGATTGGTTTCTTAATATTAATGATATTTTTGCTCCAAATTTATGATTCATAAGACCAAACATCAAATATTATTTACTCATATATTGGCGACTTAAATATTTAAATATGTTAACATATAATATAATTACCATAGTCTTAATTATTATACAAGAAATTTTAAGTCCAGTCTATTCTGTACGAACAAACTCGAAACTCACTCAGAAAACGATCATGAAATTTCAGAACGTGATATGCTATATTGGACTTCTTTTTTATATCATGGGTAGACGAGCATATGGGCCATCTGATGGTAAATGGTCACCAAAGCCCATAAACATTGGCAGTGTAAGAAATGTTAATCATCGCTTACATCGCCAATGCGCCACCAACCTTGGGAACTAAGATGTTATGTCCCTCGTGCCTGTAATTACACTGGCTCACTCAACCTTCAAACCGGAACACAACAATACCAATCACTGCTGTTTTGCGGTAGAATATCTGATGAGTGGGTGGTACCTACCCAGATGATCTTGCACAAAGCTCTATCACCAAGTTCAAGAATACACGTATCAAAATAGTATATCTACGTAAGTCGGTTGTCAACATTTCACGGGTGAGTAATGAAATGTGTTCCTGTAGAGCACTGCTGCAAAGTGTAGATAATACTAAAACTCTAATAGATTTTATTTTAAAAGCCATTACAGTACAGGATTTAGTACCCATTCGAAACGCTTAAAATGTATTGAAATTAAAATTTAATATAAATAAAGTTTCATATTTTATAAGAGTTAAAAATGAAACAAAATGTATTTTAGCCAGCAATTAAGGGAGAGTTTGCGGAAAGATGTTACAGCGCTCGTTCGTTGCTGTCGCTAAGCACTTTAGTATATATCGCGTTAAGGATAAACGAATCAAACATTTTGTAAATAGAAATAAATAAAGTTCATTTGATATAAGACACATCTCAAGTAAGGCATACAACAATTAAAAATAACACAGAATTAAAATTACCCTTTAATTTTAACAAGAAATGGTATTTGATAAAACAGAATAATATAAACCTTTCTTTTAGACATTATTAATACTCCCGTTTATACTACGAACTATGCATTTTCGAATACTTACGTGAATTATCAAACTAAACTTATATACGGTATAATATATCATACTTAACTTGGGAGATTAAACAAGACTGCTTTTTCTATAATTCATTAAATTCCCAATGACAGCTATCGATAATATTCAAAATTACCTTTTAAACACACGTATAATACACATATTTCACAAAAATAACTCAAAGATTATTATTTTCTACTTCTGCAAATTATTTAATTTGAATTTGGAACAATATCACATGTATTAGTCTATCGCAAATTTAACATTATGTAACAAATTATCATAATGGATCGAATGCATAGACATTAACTCGATTACTGACCACAGTGTACAGTCTAATGACCGAATTCAGTGAGTGCCGTTTCCATATTCATGCGCCGTGGCCGTGCATTAGGTAATTGATAGTGGCCGCCATGACACTTCTAGTATACAGTCAGTCTGTGTATATTGGGCCCTTGGAAACGTAGGCTTTTAGAAAAAAAAAAATTAAAATGAGAAGGTATCGGAGCGAGATAGAATGTTTATAGAACGCCAAATGAGTGAAATAGAATTATCAATTGGCGTGTACTAACATTTTCTTATAGGTTAAAGTGATCTTAGATGAACTAACTAAAAATCTCAATTAGCTATAATTAATAACGCCTAACGCTACATTAAAGTTTACCATGTTTTGCGATGAATAAAAATATCGTGAACCCGCATATGTTGAGTTAAAATCTGGCTTATGTGCATCCATATAGACTTGGGATATACTAGGTACCATAATACTAATTTTAACAGTGACTGTGAATTCAATATAACAGTGAGAAATATCCGTGACAAAATACTAATTACAAGATTTGTTACCATTATTTATTTACTAATACTAATAGTTAGGACGGTGACGGTGTGACTGTCACAGGTAAAAAATATACCTGTTACCTAATGATATTTAATAGTGCTGTTATTTTATTTTTATGTTTCTGTTTTTGTATCAGTACCAGTACCAGTAACAGCCTGTGAATGTCCCACTGCTGGGCTTAGGCCTCTTGTCCTTTTTTGAGGAAAAGGGTTGTAGCTTATTCCACCACGCTGCTCCAATGCGGGTTGCTGGAATACACAATGGCATAATTTCAGTGACATAGACACATCGCCGTCCCCAACGAATAATATCGTAACCAAAAATAAGTAATTTTACAGGTAAAATAAAAAACCGTTTTTTGATTTTAACTTCGTAACAGGTTTACATAGCAAGATCGTTGGCATATCAAAAGATAGCTAATTTTTTTTAAAGTAATGAGGTATAATTTAATAAAATATTAATTTTACTCTCATAAAATTATAAACAAAAATTACCAGAATTGAAACATAATTTTCAACAGTAATGCAACAATACGATTTTATTCATGTAAATTGTTGACAGTGACCTATACAGCAATAGTTAATTGCGATCGTCTTGACTGTAAAGTAGCGCTATTTATTGTAATGGTAACTTATCATTACCATAGGATTCGTTACTTAAAATAATCTATTGTGGTAACTGTAAATTGAGTAACGTTAATATTCCATAGCAAAAGAAACACGTGTCGCTATCGTAAAAATATATTACCGCTTGTATAATATTGCAAACATTAAGTAATATTTACTCAAATTATTAAATAAAACATTTATGGAAAAATGTTAAAAAGAAATTTTATCAAATTAAGCAGCAACAACCGTTATTATTATTATTAGCACTCACACAGTCATTTATACTCATATTTCGTCATCATTTTGATCGGATTCGTCGAACTCATCTAAGTTTTGCAGTTCTGTGTTTCCACAGCTTGCAAGAGATTTGTAAAACCATGATAACGTTTGGGTATAGCTTCGAGGGCGCACAACCCAAGTAAATCATCATAAGAGGCTTAGGTATAGGAATAGGTTGATGGTAAATCTGTTTTAGGCTCTCGTCGACTACAGGTTCCATAGGATTTTTCGGTCGTCGTCAACGCTTTGCTCTTCCAGTACTTCAGTGTCCAAGTCAAAATAGTCTTCCCCAAAATCATATTTGATCATTATAATCTTCGACCAAGAAATTTTTCTGCCTTTTGTATCTTTCAGCCAGTTTTTTCCAAAGATGAGACTTTTCAAATCATAGAAGACACTTTGCTCCATTTCTTTCAAATTATATTTCTCACCTTTTAATTTTGCATTTAATATAACACGGTAGACTTCAGGTCAGGAGTAAATAATACATTATTCTTCATTGCGCGTTCAACACAAGAATGAATGCTATCACCATCACTCCGGCTATGTCCAGTCTCAAAGAAACGGTGTGTTATCCTTTCTAGTCCGTAAGTTACATAGCGTAAAGAAACATGGCGAAAATAAATTTATTTTTGTTCTGTCCAGCGCAGCCGTCTGCGTCTTTCAATAAAATGATACATTTAAACCTCTTTGTGCTTCTTCTTTTATAAATTCCAATTAGCAGGGTATTATAAATAGGGTATTTTCTTTTATAGTTAAAAATACCTACCTCAGCTTGAGTCACACTGAGAACTTTTTCTATATCGAACACTGCAACGGTAGTGCATGTTGCACATCAACTGCAGCTTTTTCCTCTCTTTTTATTTTACGCACTCTAGTTTTACGCACCAGGTGTGCCCTATAGTTTTCTTCTGAATTAGCTTTTTTTGTATCTTCAGATTGTTTATACAAAGAACAAATTGCGCACAAATCCTTTTTTGGTTTAAAAAATGAATAGTTATACTCCGTGTTAAAAATTGTTTCATACTGCCGCTTTGTACGTAGGTTTTCTAGAAGATAATTTTGATTTTTAAACCAGGATTGGTACAATCGATACATTTTTGAAAAGTTAAGTTGCTCTGATAAATATTGTCGCGAAGAATCCTTCCTGACACTATGGGATTCTACAGCAGGAAATAGATTAATATGCTTCTTAATGGTTCCTTTTGTAATAACACTCATCTTATGAGGCCTATTTAAATGTTTTCTCTCTCATCAGACAAACTCTGATCTTTTTTTATTTTTCCTAATGCTGTGTAGACTACTTGTTCTGAAATCTTCAATGTAATGAAATATATCTTGCATACTGGTATATCACATCCATTAAAAGGAAAACTATATTTAAATGTTTGCGTTCTATTATTCTTTCGCTCCAGCGTCTTTTTATAGGATTGAAAATTATTCGTCTAGTAATATATTGCCACGGCAATTCGTGACTTTCAAGCTTGTAAAAAGCGTTGACAAAACTTTCCCTTTACTGAATATTAAATTTTTCATTGCATCTTTGGTTACTTAAAATTGGAGAGGTTAACCTAATACGGTATCATTTGAACTTTCTAATACTATTTCTTCAGAAGGAGTGCTCTGGTTGCTTAGATTGTCCTCATGTATTACATTATTATAGCTGCTTGCCCAACTAGATAAGCCATTGATAATCTCATTATATTCTATGGTTAACTCATTTGGTTTCAGAGTAATGTCGATTTTTCTGGTGTTAACATTGTCGCGAATGACTTTACTGTGAAATAAGAATGGTATTTTTACGCGAATAATATGGTAATATACTTTACCGAAATTTGTTTTATTTTTTCTACCCGAATAAGTTCGTAATTACAGTTTACTGGGAAAAGGGAAACTTTAAGGAGTCAGTATTAATTAATTATGATGACATTCGTCACAAAAATATGGTTTTTTTTAGAGAAGAATAGTACAGCTAAATTCATTACAAAATATTTAACTCGTAAAGTAATCGTACGAATCACGTGAAAAAAATTCACAAGGTATAATCGGACCTCTAGAACAATAATTCCCCATAAAAGCACTTCTATCGCAATAGTTGATTACTATATTATTCGCTGGGGACGGCGACATGCTTTCCTCGCGATGTTTTCCTCCACCGCCAAGCACGAGTTGAATTATAAACACAAATTTTCATGTGCTTAACATGAAAATTCAGTGGTGCTTGCCCGGGTTCAATCTACGATCATCGGTTAAAATTCAAGCGTTCTAACTACTGGGCTATCTCGGATCCAGGCTGTTACTTTATTATTAAATACAAAAAAACAACACTTCTCGTATTTTGCTAAAAAAATATCACTTTAATCAGAACGATTAGCTCTGAGGGTTGATCGCTTTTCTTCGAATTTCAAATTTTCAAATTTATCTTTTAGTTGTTTTAGGCGGTATTAGAATCGTAGTAAAGTAAATAACGCCCAATTTATCTCAGCTGAGCTCCTTTGAGAGCTCCCTATGTGTTGATACTTGATAAATCAATCAATAAGAACAACTCTTAAACTATACAATAAATAATAAAAATTGTGCGGTTAGGAACGAAGTTCTTTGCGATATTTTTTCGACTCAAACCGTGTTTTAAAATGTAGATTTTAATTGGTTATATCACTGCATTTTTGTCACACCTGCTTTATATTATTTAAAAACAACGTATCATTGTATGTTACGTCATTAGGTGTAATTTATTGAAAAAAAAATTGTGTGGTCGGGGACCCCCGTCAGGATCGAAGTTCTGTGCGATATTTTTTCGACAATCTCCTTTATATCGACCTCCTAAATTTGAATGCACAACGCATCGCATTTGGTAGGCACGATGTATGAACGCTATTTCGTTATATGACGTGACCTTGGGCCACTGCCATTTCACTCTACTGTAAGCCGCGTAAAAGAACTTCGTTCCAATTATATAGTTTTAACTGACTATCAAAATTTTTTGAATGTTACTACAGGCACCAGAGAGACAGCATCTTATTTCACAAATAGTGGTACGATATAAGGGATGGATAATATTTTTTACAGTGCTGTTATCTATGAGCGTTGGTGATCATTTACCATCAGATGCATCATTGCCATTTTGTATTTTTACTTTTGAAGTCTATACGTCTTCTAAGTTGATATTCTCAGTCAGGAAAATGCGATTATATTTGTATTAATAGAGAACTTCATCACTACCATCTCTACCATCAAACATGAACTGTCGGATCTATCCCGTAGAATCGAAATATAATTAATTAATAAAATTTTCATGTGGGCAGTTAATAATATTTTACTTAGAAACAACGCTTAGTGAGTTATTAAATGATTTCTCTTTCTTTCCGTCATCATTGATAAGACATTCGAGCGAAGAGGACACAACAACGCTTAACTAAGTTTTGAAAGATATGAATAAATAAGTTTGTCTTGTACCGATCTTAATATTTTCTTATTACACGTATAGATAAATTAATAAATATTAAATCGAATACAGCAATCCGAACACGTTTGTTACGTAGTCTCAAAGCAAGTAAGCAATTGACGTAAAAGTTTAACGATACGAAATAGCTAGGCTTCCAATACACGAACGCTTGACCTAGATTGCTTGAAAGTCAAACTGAAACGGGGATTTTCGATGTTGCAACTAGTGACAATGACTTTTGAGGGGCTGTTGTTTTTTATCTGCTTAATATGAAATTTTAAAATAAGCTTTTCGTATTTTATCTATGTAATAAAATTTTCATTTGTTTCTTAATTCATGCAAAATATTTAATTAATAGAGACTAGTCAAATAAAGTAGGTATTAAAAATATTGTACTTATTATCATATAATACACTAACAATATAAATTCCTTCAAGAAAAAGGTTTTTATGATATAGGTGGACGGGCTAATGGGCCAACTGATGGTAAGTGGTCACCACCGCCTATAGATATTGGCTATGTAAGAAATACTCGTTGGTAGAGCTTTGTGCAAGCTCGTCTGGGTAGGTACCACCCACTCATCAGATATTCTACCGCAAAACAGCAGTACTTGGTATTGTTGTGTTCCGGTTTGAAGGGTGAGTGAGCCAGTGTAATTACAGGCACGAGGGACATAACATCTTAGTTCCCAAGGTTAGTTGGCGCATTGGCGATGTAAGCGATGGTTAACATTTCTTACAATGCCATTGTCTATGTACCAATGCGCCAACCAACCTATGTATGTACCAATGTTGGTGACCACTTACCATCAGGTGGCCCACATGCCCGTCCGCCAACCTACATAATAAAAAAAAAAAAAAAAAACAATTTTAACCATTTCTTACATCGCCAATGTCCAACATCGAAAACTAAGATGTTATGTCCCTTGTGAGTGTAGTAACACTCGCTCACTCACCATTTAACGCAACGCAACAATACTGAATACTGTTGTTTAGCGGTAGAATATCTGATGAGCGGGTTGTACCTCACCAGAGGGACTTGCACAAAGCATTACAACCTTTTAAAGTTACTTATGAGCTTTAATAAAGTGAAAACCGTATAGACGAAGAAATACTCATATGGACCAAGTTTCATGATTATTATCGTTTAAAAGGAGTGGAAGATTGATATTAACATCAAACATTTATATACCAAGATATATTTTTAAATAATTTTAGTTATAGTTCAAAATCAATTGAATACAAAAACGGTACAATATATAAGTTTACTGTATAAATAATTCACAGTAAAATTTCATAAAGAAATAGAAGTTCCATTTTCTTTTTCGTTTTGAACATTCGGACAAAATTTTGCGACTCCTCGGCCGGGCGCTTTTGTTGCGGGCGCTAACAAACTAAAACAAATAAAGTAAAAATTTGTATGAGAAAATTGTAAAACTCTCACAGATCGGAACGAAAACCTAAAATTAGGCTTAAAACTTGTCAAACTTTAGCTGGACTTCGTTTTATTTAGGTACACAATATTTTAAAAAAACAATCTTTAGAATATTTTTGGTCATCTATATTGTGTAGATTTATTATTATTAGGTTTCGTATTTATTGATGGTTATCGTAACAGTAGCAGTAGCAAATAACAGTCTGGGCCCACAGCTGGGCTAAAGTTTCCTTTTGATGAAAAGGTTTTGATATTAATATTCTACCACGCTACTAAACCACGTATTGGAAACACATTAAAGTAGAAAAGTTACAGCAAATGAATGTCCCATGAGGCTAAGGCCTCCTATTGACATATCTCTGCCAACACCACACAGAAGAAATTAATGCTGGGTTCCACACGATGTTTTCTTTTACCAAAGACGAAATATAGTAGAAAAATAAATTAAGAACATAAAAACTTCATAGTGCTATGCCGGTTTAAGCTCACAATTTCGCAATGTTTGAAATATTCCTTAATTCCTTGTTTTTCGTCTCAGCTCGTGTCAATGATTCACCAAAAACTAAATGATGCAATATCGAGCTAAAAGTAAAAAAAAATTAAATTGTTTAAATAATTATTTTTCCTTCAAACGAGGCGCGAAGAGGCATCGTGCGGGCCGGCAAGGCGTGGGCGGCTAGTGCAGATCATTCTTCCCAACTGTACTAGCCGTCGTCGTCGCGTTTGGACTGTACTACCACTTACCATGAGGCGGAGTAGAGCCATTTGCCCTCCCGGGAACTATAAAAAATATTCATAACGGTTCAGTTAAGTGTTAAAAAACGCCTCGGCTTTCTTTTATTTAAATATATGTAGATATAAGTAAAGAAAATTATTCTTCACTTTCAACTTTATTAAATACTGTTTTTGTTTTAAAGTTTATGTTTTAGCACAGCTGTGTTTATTGTGTTATTATTACTTATAAAGCGTATTTGTTAAAAAAAAATCAAGACGAGTTCTATTTTTAAAATATTTTTTTATATACATGTATATATATATAATATATAATAATATATAATATATATTATTATATATTATATATAAATTCGTAATAACTTGAGATATTTCACCATATAGTTGTTAACAGAACTTAATAAATTGATTTGAAATGTATAATTATAACGAAATGTTACTAAAAATTCTTAATTTAGACAACGGCCATTGTTGCTCAGTGTTTCCAGTAACAATAATAATAATTGGTGGCTGGAGGGTGTATTTTTGAATAGCACTACCATTGGTACCCTCTTTCGGTAGGAACAAAAGATATAGCGAGAGATACTTTGGTTTTGTGTTTGTTGTTCTAGAAGACAATGACTGTGTCTAAGAATTTAAGAATATAAATGTTAATGAGTTCTGCGAATCCCTTGGGATATGGTAATATTAAAAGTAGGTAGCCATGGCAACTGCCGACAGAAGTGAAAACTTAAAATTATGATATAAACGTATTCTTTTTTAAACGGTTTTATTTAACTTGCCCTGTTTGTTGGTTTGGGTCAAATTTAGTAATTGAAATTTCACCCCCTTCCTGTTTACAGATTGATCTAATATTTGGTACACACTTTTAGCTCTGATGACAATACAATTTAATACATTCTGTATCATTGTAAATCAGATACATATACAGTGATATGACGATCTGGATCTACCGAATTATTTTTTACCTTTAGTACATTATCTACATCATTATTATCTTTATACAAAATAAAATCGTTTACCTTAAAATTATTTTTTTATTAAATTTTATATTAATTGTAATACCAAAAAATTTCATCACGTGTAATAAATTTTACATACAATGATACGGCTGAGTGCAATACTTCATACTCATACATACATACGAGTAAATATAACCATTAACATATAGATGACGATAATATTCATAAGATCAAACTACTGAGAACATAAATTGCAACGAAAGAACCTTACTTTTTAAAATTCTTTTCTTTTTTTTTAAATTTCTTGATGGCCATCATGAATTATCTTACTCATATAATTCGAAATTTGAAATTTAAAACTCTTAATTAAATTTTTGCTTATTTAATTTGTATAAAGAAATAAAGAAAAACGAGTAACACCAAATGATACTTGTGAACAGCGATGGCCCAGTGGTTAGAAGACGAGAATATAAACCGATGATTCCGAGTTCAAACCCGGGCAAGCACCATTGATTTATCATGTGCTTAATTTGTTTTTATAATTCATCTTGTACTCAAAGTTGAAGGAAAACCGGCCCTCATTGGGGCAGCGTGGTGGAGTCACCTAGAAACCTCCTCAAAAAGGAGAGGAGGAAATACCCCAGCAGTGGAACATGATCATTTGACGAGCCAGTTGGCGTGGTTGGTAGATACTTTCGCGCCACAGGTCGTGGGTTCGATTCCCACCCAGGACAGACATATATGTGCATGAACATGTCTGTTTGTCCTGAATCAGGGTGTAATTATCTATATAAGTATGTATTTACAAAAGAAAAGTAGTATATGTAGTATATCAGTTGTCTGATTTCCATAGTACGAGCTCTGCATAGTTTGGGATCAGACGGCCGTGTGTGAATAATGTCCTAGGATATTATTATTATTATGTACAAGCTATATTAGCTATAGAAATAATAAAATGTTTTTATTATATCCGTAGCTGGTATGAAAACAACAAATTCGATAGCACGTAGTATTTGATGAAGTAATTTAAAATTGCATGTTGACCTTTTCAGCAATAAATTAAATAGCTAACTTGCTGAATGTCACCAGCAGAAGTCGATTAAAACTCCAACGGAAAAACAAAATGATTTTTTGCTCTTTGCATAACTTCGGAAGTTTATTAAAACTAATTTTACGAAACACAACGTTTTATTGAAAGTAAGCGTTATCACATTTTAATTTATTGTTTTCATGTTAAAGCGGTTATTGTCTTTCCAAATTTATAACGAGTGTGAAAGATGATGAGTAACTTAGTGGTAGCTTAGTGGTGTATTTACCGGCCACGAGGGCCAACCTCAGAGGAGCCAACGTACATATTATAGTGCACAAGTATGAGCGCAAACGCAGGTGTACTCTCCGTTTCCTCACTCTCGATGAGACGGGCTGAATACCAACACGACTGGAAAGATTTTAGACGAGGAACCAACGACTTTACGTACTAACCGAAATCGGAAGTGTGCATTCTACAGAAAAAGAGAATAATTTTAAGCCGACTCGACCTGGGGTTTGAACTCAGGACCTCAAGGCTTGCAGCCTTATAACTAACCATTAAACCAACGAGGCAGTTTTATAATACATAAGTAATAACTATTCTTCTTAGAAATTTTTCTAAAAATAAAAATACCACATATCGATCGATTATTATCATCACAATATATCTAAATCTTTAAAGCTTAGAAATTTGAAATTTGGCACGTTCCACTTGGCTTTTGTGCTCGCTGTGAAAAGAATTTTGTAATCTACTGGGAAATAATACGAAAGAGGACAAAGGATATATGAAAAGATTTAAAAAAAAACAACAGCTATTGAAAAAAAAAATTACATAGATTGTAACGACAATTTGACTGTAAAATTGCGTTTACTTTATTGTTTATTTAAACTAACTAACTATATGTAGTAACAGCGTGTGAATGTCCCACTGCTGGGCTAAGGCCTCCTCTCCTCTTTTGAGGAAAAGGCTTGGAGCTGATTCCACCACGCTGCTCCATTGCGGGCTGCTGGAATACACATGTGACAGAATTTCAGTGAAATTTGACACATGGACGTTTTCTCGCGATGTTTTCCTTCACCATCAAGCACGAAATTAAGCATATGAAATTCAGTGGTGCTTGCCCGGGTTTGAACCCACGATCATCGATTCAGATTCACGCGTTCTTACCACTGGGCCATCTCGGCATTTTTTTAGCAAAATCAATATTTAATAGAAATTTAAAAAAATTGTAACTGATTATTGTTCTTAAAATGTTAAAAGAACTAACGCATAGCTTAAACAATAATACGAGTGTTGTTTTTTGACGTTTATACATCAACTTACCACTAATAAATACTAATATATATGTATATACAAATAGAAATTAAAAAAAACAATAATAAGCTTTGATTTTCGAACGCACGCTTTGTATAAAAGACAGAATGGATGTAACATAAAAATTTAATATAATATATATACTCACACAACCATATATTTAGTATATCTAAAAATTCAAGTGCGCTGAAGTCTCACCATAATTTCCTAAAGCTATAGTTTCACAAATTGTCGTGCCTCGTGCCATCGTGTTATTAGCTTTAGTATTAGGATATCGGAATTTAAAATAAGAACGTAAATCAGCCAGTAATATATTTACAAAATCTAGTTTGAATTAAATAAAATCTCCTAACGTTTTTTGATAGATTGCTTATCAATTTAATTCCCGCATTTCATCTATAAATTAAATTTTGCAATCTTCCAAAACTTTCGTACTTTAAAACTATTCGAAATATTATCGGTGGAAGCTGAATGCAGAACTAACATTAATTTTCCAGCGAACATTGCAAATACTCTCAGACAACATTCCGTTGCAATCATGTTTAAATTTTGGCCAGTTTATTTCCATTTGATATATTAAACACAGTAACCGTACGATACATACAAATTGAAGTACATAAGCAATGTTTTATAGTAACTAATATATAACCACTTATAAATTAATGTGAGTATATATATGTACCTATACAGGGTTATTTGTAACACACCAGCAACCTCGCAGGACTAGATAGCTAACACCATAAGCAACAACTTTTGTTCTATGACTTCGGACATAACTCAATACATGAAAAAAAAAATGATTTTACAAGTTTTTGTCGTACTGTCGTGACATTTGAAGGTCTATATTTTATTCATAAACGAAAGGACGCGACGCGTCGATCTTTGCGATGCGCGTAGATTTATAAACGTTCAAGCGGGAAATTAAATTTATACTTATTTTTGTATGAAAATAAAATCTAAAAAATTATTAAAAGTCTTATAACAAAAATTGTTGCTTATGGTGTTAGCTATCTAGTCCTGCGAGGTTGCTGGTGTGTTACAAATAACCCTGTATATCCAGACAAACTTACTATGTAAAGAAAGCTAAAATTTGGGACATGTTTGTTTTATAATATAAGTTTTAAGAAATTTGTTTTTGAAATTTCAACTTTAAAGGTGAAAATGGCAGGGATTTCATTGAATGTTACCAGTACATGTTCAGGCAGGCCGCTTGTTAAAAGTATAAATAAAACAGTGACTTTTTAATTTGTGATGATAATATCGGCCTATATAGTTTAGGATGTAGAATAGCATGTTATGACTGTTCGTTGCTCGTGTAGAGTAGAATTGCGATGGCTTCTTGTTAGCTTTGAAATAAGATTCAGCTTCGTACTTCAGATTCATACAAAGTGTTGATTTCTTTGTCAACGGTTGTCTATACAAATAAAGATAATTGAAAGGTTCAGTCTGTGATTTTCAAATAACTGTCCGTTTTTAATTAATTTTGTATGTTATATGAAATAGTATGTACGTTAATATCGCGGATTTCGAAGGATCTTCGTCACAAACTAAATTGCGCGCTAGCGAAACCACGGATTCTTCTAGAATCTTTAAGCTTAAAATTAAGGAACCTCTTTAAAAACAGTATATATACAAATTTCGTGTCCATGTTGTTGACCGTTAAGCAGTACCGTCTATAAGTTAGGTCATACAATAAAAGTACACTGTTATCGAAACTGAACCAACAAGGCTAATTTCAACTCCGCAGTACAAGACCAAGTGGTTCAAATTCAACTTAGCAAACTAAATTAGCAAGTTAAATAAAAGCATATAAAAATACCGATGTTGTCATATTAAACGCTTCGTTGCTTTGACAACAAGCGAATCACTGCGAGCGCGTTGCCTGGCACCCGAGATCGGTAGGTTTGATCAGCCTACAATGTGAGTTGCGATTTTCTATAAAAACAAACTCGAACTGAACGCAGACGATCGTGAAACGTTAGTAAGGGATATGCATTGACTTTAATAATTATAACATTTAAAGTATACACGCATCAGAATTATAACATATAGAAGACTCGCTCAAAATTATTTTTGTAAGTCACTTTTGATCGTTCCACGAGTGAGATACGCAATGAATTTTTATAGAATAGCAGTGCTGGTCATGAAGCGGGTAAACGAGTAACAACCTGATTTTTTTTTTGAATATGGATGACAATTTCATAATTACCTATTATCGAGTTGATCTGATTATGGTGCCAAGTCGCTTATGTCTTCATGTGGGTTTTGAAGAGACCCACATGAAGACATAAGCGCTTTCTAATTGTTTTTATCAGGGAATTTTTATTACCTTCCTGAAGCTAGTTCTAGCCTGTATATATCCCACTGTACTAAGGCGACTTATTGAGGAGAGGTTTTTGAGCTTATTCCACCACGCTGCTGCAGTGAAGATGGATCGACCCACATGGACAATTTAATCTAACAGATAACAGTTTCCAGCCATAGTATAAATAAGTTGGTCTCGTTGGTCTAGTGGCTAAATATAAGGCCGCAGACCCGGTGAGCCTGGTTTTCCCAGGTTGGCCCAATAAATATTTATTGGGTTTTTCTGTCAGAAAATTCTCAGTAGCAGCCCGGAGTCTGAAAGTTGGAAGTGCGTACACTCCTGTGCCTCAGAAAGCACGTAAAGCCGTTGGTCCTGCGCCTAAACTCTTTCCGGTCATGTCGGATTGCCGTCCCATCGGATTATGAGAGCTAGCTAGGAAATAGAGAGTGCACATGTGTTTGCGCACACACTTGTGCACTTTAATATCTCCTGCGCAGTTGTCTAATCTCTCTTGAGATTGGCCGCCGTAGCCGTAATCGGTCTGGAGGACATTATTATTATAAATAAACACAAATGTTATTGATATTACAACTGTAATTAATCACAATTAACATGACGATTCAATACAAAGCAAAGGATTCAAATGAGGAACGCGTTCTAAATTTAAAAACGAACGAAAATGTGGCTTCGCCAGCATGGAATCCAGTTTGCTATAAAAATCGTTCAAAATCCGCCATTTTAATATACTTTATTACATTTGAATTACGTATGATACAAAATATTTAAATAATTTGAAAGCAGGTTTGGTTTTGGTAACTTATATGTAAAATCGTCATATTAACTTAAAAACAGGCAGTTATTTTAACATTACAGACATACACTTCAATTTATTTTTTCAGTATAGATAAGGCTATATTGAATAACAAAAGCGACATAAATGTTGATAAACTCAACCAAGTTTGATAAAACAATGATTAGAGACCTCGAAACACTTTTTGTTCAACATTCAAGTTATCCCTGTAATTTTTGGCGTATTAAGGATTACCCCGAACAAACAGACAAATAGACAAAAATATAAAATTATTACTGTTTTTGTTTGTTTTGATAACTCACAAATAGCAATATCAACTTAAAAATAGGTAGGTATTTTGAAATCACAGACCGACATAATATTAATTTTATTTATTTTTATAGATAACTAGCTGCCCGCCTCGACTTCGTACGTTATCCCGTGCTAAAATAAAAATGAGTTTTTCATATCGAGTCTATCGGTAATTTTCTAAGATTAGCGTGTTCAAAAAAACTCTTCAGCTTTATAATATTAGTATAGATTTAGCTCAAACAAATTTCACAAGGCATCCAAGCAATATATCCCTGAACTATTACAACTACACTATTATCAGTGGAAGTTCCAAAACCAACATTGAATTCCCAATGAACAGGTAGCATTCCAAATATTCGTCCACAATTTGCTTGCAATCGTATACAATGATGCGAGTTTATTTCGGTCCATACATTTTTGGTTCATCGCAATTTACATATATTAATATGTGAATTGCAAACATTTATTAATAAATACTTAACTATTATATTTGATGTTATATATTTAAATAAATACCTAAGTTTTATAAGTAAGATTTGTTAAAATTTTAAGAAATACATTTAATTAATAGTGTAGTTTGAAACAAACATAAACTCTATTGTATACATAATACATCCTACTCAGTAAAAAATTAAATAATTTATTTATTTTATCTTAATCTCTATATAAGTGAACAGTATTAGTGAAAGACATTTATGAGAAATAAATGTCTTTAAATAGAAATCTGTTGTTATTAGAAAATGGCATGAACGCAATAACATTATAAATATATCTGGTCACATCTTGATGAGAACATTTGGACATTATAATTGTTAAAGAATTTATTTCTCATAAGAACTTTACATAGTTCACTTACAATGAGCTTACAATGACCATATATATATATATATATATATATATATATATATATATATATATATATATATATATATATATATATGGAGTAATAATATATAATATACCCTTCGATGTGGGTTGTATTATATATCTATTTTCTTATCCAGGTTTCAATCTACATGATATCTGATACGACGTAACGAATAAGCCACTAAGGCTTTGTCGCAATTAGCTAACAAGCATATAGATTGCTCTGTTAAATTTAATTGTGCTTGCTATTAGTAAATCATAATATTATAATACATAATATTATATACAATATATATGGTCCTCCTGACCGATTTCGGCCACGGCGGCCAATCTCAAGAGAGATTAGCCAACTGCGCAGGAGATATTATAGTGCACAAGTGTGTGCGCAAACACAGGTGCACTCTCTATTCCCTAACTCTCATAACCCGATGGACCAACGGCTTTACGTGCTTTCCGAGGCACAGGAGTGTACACACTTCCAGACTCCGAGTTGCTACTGAGAATTTTCGACAGAAAATCTCAATAACATTTTATTGGCCCGACCTGAGATTTGAACCCACCATGTCTACGGGCTTATATGTAGCCACTAAACCAACAACGCAGTCAATTATATGAATTCTGTAAAATAAAAAAAAAACAAAAGATATATTGCTTATGTTAAAAGCTTAGTAACTGCATAATACTATCCACGGAACTTAACATGTGATGTTTTGGCCATTACTTTGAATCGAACCACAGACGTAGAAAGTTAGACCCACCGTATTCAATTGGAAATTTATTCATTGGAAAAGCGATCGAGTAACCATATGTATTATTCGTGACTGTTTAAACGCAACCCAACGTTTATGTAATATGTATATATATTTTAGTTTCGTATAAACGGGATTTTGTTATTATCCGACACAATCAAATAGGTATGCTACAACTTATATTCAAAATAAATTTGGTATTAATGTATGAATATAAAGTTAAAAAAAAACGTGTGCGTCTCGGGACGCTCGACAGAAGTGATAATATTTATTATTAATTATATATAATATATTAAATATAATTTACTTTAATACTTGAGAGTTGCTAAATTATCATAAGTACTATCTGTATACGCTAGATGGTGTTAGGTTGGTAACTCTCAGGTAAAGCAGTCCGCGTCGGTAATAGTGGCGCCGTAACGCGTTACGTTACGAATCGGTTTACCCCATAAGAAGTTATCACTTCAAAAACATTTTTCTAGTTTACAATGACTTTGGGTAGTGTTGACCACTTCTCATCTGCTCACTTGCAAGTCTGCCTATCAAATACAATAATTTAAAAACATACACACACACACACAAATCAAGCACATGAAAATCCATATTTTTTCAAGTTTTTATCCGTAATCTTATCGTAAGCCACTGGGATAACTAAGTCCATATATTAATTCTCTTAATATTTTAATTTATTAGTTATTCCGGGTTAATTTCAAATATACTCGTATACTATAAAATAATCAAACATGAACAATGGCAGTCAATATTTAAAAAATACCATTGTGAGTAGATACGATCATAAAAGTGGATTTCGTTTTTTTTTTTTTTTTTATATCATTTGTTGGCGGACGAGCGTATGGGCCACCTGATGGTAAGTGGTCACCAACGCCCATAGACATTGACAGTGTAAGAAATGTTGACCATCGCCAATGCGCCACCAACCTTGGGAACTAAGATGTTATGTCCCTTGTGCCTGTAATTACACTGGCTCACTCACCCTTCAAACCGGAACACAACAGTACTAAGTACTGCTATTTTGCGGTAGAATATCTGATGAGTGGGTGGTACCTACCCAGACGAGCTTGCACAAAGCTCTACCACCAAGTAAAATACCACCAAGTAATCGTAGTCTGTATAACACATTTAAATAACGTACGTTAAGGAAAGGACTTTGAATATATTCACATACGATACCGTTGCATGTGAAAACAATGTTGAAATTCAATACTTTCATAAACTAAGTTAATAATAATATCCTGGGATATTATTCACATACGGCCATCTGATCTCAAACTAAGCAGAGCTTGTACTATGGAAACCAGACAACTGATATACTACGTATACTACTTTTCTTTTGTAAATAAATACTTATATAGATAATTACACCCAGACTCAGGACAAACAGACATGTTCATGCACACAAATGTCTGTCCTGGGTGGGAATCGAACCCACAACCTGCCGACTACGCCAACCGGCTTGTCGAGTTAAGTGTTATATTTTAAATTATTAAACATTTCTATTTTATATTATAATTTCGAAAGTAACGATTAATAGATGAATACGTTCAAAAGACAAATAATAATAAATACATAATCTAAAGTAGTGATCTCTTCCAGATAAATCCGCATAAAAATGCTCCTGCAAGCATTTTTATGCGGACATCAAACAAAGGATGTATATAAACTTTACTTTGAGTTGGTTGTAGGGCCTTTAAATATTCCGGAGGCCAAATTCATTAAGATTTTATTGGAATGAATGAATCGCATGAATCTTAACCGATGATCGTGGGTTCAAACCCGGGCAAGCACCACTGAATTTCATTTGCTTAATTTGTGATTATAATTCAATTAATATATTAGTTCTCGTGCTTGAAGGAAAACATCGAGAGGAAATCTGGTTGTGTCAAATTTCCGTGAAATTCTGTCATATATATATATATATATATATATATATATATATATATATATATTGACATTTAATTTTTATTTGCCGCTAAACAGCAACATAGCATTTTTGTGTTACGATTTGAAGGATGAATGCTCCAGTGTAACTACAAGCCCAAAGGATATAATATCTTCGCGTCCAAGGTTGATGAAAGATTGATAATGTAAGGATTGGTAATGTGGTTTGTGGTTCGGCGACCATTTACCATCGCCTGATGGTAAATGGCAGTCAATTAAAAAAAAGATAAAAACTATTGTAATAATATTATATATAATATTTTCTAGGAACGAGGACGGGCCTTAGTGTGGGACGCAACATGTGTTGACACACTGGCCCCATCTCATATCAGGGAAATAATGTTAAAAGCCGGAGCTGCCGCGGAAAAAGCTGAAGCGAACAAACGTAACAAATATTCGTCACTTATTTCAAATTATATTTTTGATCCGTCTGCAGTTGAAACGCTTGGACCTTGGAGTAATAGTTCAAAAAAAATCATTCAAAATATTACACCCCGTCTTATTGCCACTACTGGTGACAGGAGGGCTGGTTCATTTTTCGCCCAGAGAATCGGAATTGCGATTCAAAGGGGAAATGCTGCTAGCATACTTGCGACCATTCCACGCGGTCACGATTTGTACAGTAACTATTTTGAATTTTTATTTTTATTTCCCAAATAAATATATTAACCTCAGTATAACATTGCGCTATCAAAACTGTAACATTATAAACGAACACGCTTGCATATAATGTTAAACATATTATAAGCTGCATGCACACGTGTCTCAGTATTAATATATAACATACGTGTAAGCCCAACTTTAACCCCTACTGACACTGCATCCCATTGTTCATAAAGTCAGACAGATAGCCTGCCACGTCGTTTCGGTTTCAAACGGCACTAACGTTCGCATAAGCAGTTTCGTGTTGAGTCGATTTTGCAGTTCAATTTACGATATAACATTTTCAATGTGATATGCTCAACGAAATATTTATATTGAAATTTTATAACTTGAATGCGAACGATATTTTGCTTCTAAGAATTAATATTTTTCATTTATTTATTTAGGACAACCAACAGTACAAACAATTTTGAACTGAATTGAACAACAAAAAAAATATTCATAAAAATAATTAATTCATTGATGTGTTCCGGTTTCCGATTGAATCGTGTTTGAGTCAGTAATATAGGGCTTAAATTCTTGGATTGATATATACATTCTATAACACACTACAAAAACTGAAAACAAGGTATGCATACATGAGGTGCAATCATATGGGATTGTCTTCTTAAATTTGCTCCCCTGTCTCATTGATTATAAACAAAAAGGTTCTAAAGTTAAGCATGTATTACCAAGTGGCCTATTTTATGATTTAGGTTATGCGCATTTTTGAAATAATGTATATAAATAAAAGGCCAAAAGGTAATTATTTTTACCTATCCTCAACCATCAATTCCAATATTCATCATTTGATATTTGGAACGTAAGTTTTCAACTAAGTTGAATTATTAAAAAGGTGAGTTAGTATGAATTTTACCCGTACAAATTCGGGACGGATTCTTTCAAATTTTTGTAGTAACTATTTGTAAATTTTACACACATTCCTTTATTATTTACATACGATGCATTTTAAAAACCATTTCGCTTATAATGTCAATTTTTGTAATGAGATTGCAATTCTCACTGAAATCGAAATACAATAAATTAGTATTCAGAAAACGATTTTTTTTTAGTCGTTTTAACCTCTCGGAAAACTCTGCTGCCGCTATCAATTTGATGGCATCGTTGTATGTTGAAAGATGTTATTGGCCCAACGTTATGCCTATTATGTGGTTCGTGAGCAATGTGTCAATCAAATATGTAACACCCAGTCCAGTTCCTAGACAACGTTCTTTTGTTTATTTTTTGGTTTGCTAGCGAATTCTACTGAAGTAAGACACTAAAAGAACATGTAATATAAAATTAAAACTTGCACAGAGTAATGCATAATCATTTGAAAGCAAACACAACTTGATGGAATTAAATTTCTGTAAACACCCCATTACACTATAATTGAGACACATAAAACAGCTGTTAAGATCCGAAAATAATTAAATAATAAAAGTGGAACTGTGTAACTTAACTACAAATAAATTAGTGTATAAAAAAGAAAAAAATTACTTATCCAAAACAGAATTGTATTTATTTGAATTAAAACATATAAAAAACGAATAAAACCATATAGTTCGCGTATTGGAAGAAATTATGTCCGAGTTCGACGTACAAAATGGCGGTTGTTTTTTATCTACGATGTCAATCTTAATGGCTGTAATATGTTTCATTGATGTACGTACCTTGGCCGAAACCCCTGTGACGAATGGCCATTGCCCGTTTGATGTATGTTTACTTAGTTTCTTGACGGTTCTTCGCGGTAGAATCTACTTTCCGAATTACCTTTATATTTAATTTAATCTTATTTTTTTATGTAAGTTACAAGTCAGTTAATAAATAAACCACTTTTTTATAGCATAGGTAGACGGACGAGCATATGGGCCACCTGATGGTGAAAGGTCACAAATAGACAGTGGCATTGTACATTTCTTAAAAAAAAGAAACATCGCCAATGCGCCACAAACCTTGGGACCTAAGATATTATGTCCCTTGTGCTTGTAATTACACTAGCTCACTCACCCTTCAAACTGGAACACAACAATACCAAGTACTACTATTTTGCGGTAGAATATCTGATGAGTGGGTGGTACCTACCCAGACGAGCTTGCACAAAACTCGAACACCGAGCTCTACTTCTTTTTTAATGATTTTTTTTTATTATTTAGATTTATGTTAGTTTTGTGTGCCGGTCTGTTAATGTGATATTTGGTCATCAACGGTACCTACGAATACCTACATTAATGGATACTTTACACACATTACATTATTTAATTTTGCGCTGGATTTAACTTGAAATAATAATTTTAAGAGCACAATATCGTTTTAAATCGATACGGCGCTGTTGCAAGCATGTAATCAACTTCAACTGTTTATTTTAGTATGACCGAAAAGCATTCTTGCAGCGACTGGATTTGAAATTGAAGAGCTTAAGTCCGTGCCGTCCAGTATCGTTCCCTGTGACCTATGTATGCTTACCTTGAACCCTATTTTGTTTCTATAATAAATTAATTTGGTACCTGACATTAGTATAATTTCCGTGCACATTGTTTTGAATAAAGTAACAGCCTGTGAATGTCCCACTGCTGGGCTAAGGCCTCTTCTCCTCTTTTGAGAAGAAGGTTTTGGAGCTTATTCCACCACGCTGCTCCAATGCGGATTGGTGGAATACTCATGTGACAGAATTTCAGTGAAATTTGACACATGCAGGTTTCCTCACGATGTTTTCCTTCACCGTCAAGCACGAGATGAATTCACAAATTAAGCACATGAAATTCAGTGGTGCTTGCCCGGGTTTGAACCCACGATCATCGGTTAAGATTCACGCGTTCTTACCACTGGGCCAACTCGGCTATTCTCGGCATTGTTTTGAATAAAACAATTAATTCATAATACACCATAGGTTTATTACTGTTCTTTTAAGTTCTAAGACCTATTTTTTTATTGTATCGGATCGCTTGCGCCTGCTACCGTGACGCTCTGACAGACGGCCCGCCTATGTGTGCCTTTTTTCTGCAGGCGGGATTCCCAGTGTACTGGGAACCCCCCCTAGAAGTTATAAGACCTGCACATCAGAATATATGGATCGTGAATAAATAATCTGCATGTTATATATTTTTTAACCGTAATTATAAAGACTTACAATTTCCGAGAGCAATACCAGAGTATCGATTAGTCACGGTAGAACATTTGATAAATATTAGTGGTACTCACTCAGGCATACACAAAACTGCCGAACTAATTACCTTAATAACAACTTTTACACAACTTGAATTTATACTAAGATTTCATTATGAAGTAACTTATTGGTAAGAAATTCCAATATCTAATATCTAATCAAAACATGAAGCTACGTACTTTTTACCAAAACAGCTATAATAAATAACGTGCAAATCCAAAGTAAGCTTGTTTTCATACGAAGCGAAGCAATCAGAGCAAAAAATCTTACCAGTGAGATATTTACGTTAATGTTTTTGCATTTATAAAGTAAATTACAAGGTAAGTTATATATAGGAAAACTTCGGCAAACCTAAGCCACGCCATTAACCTAATTTTAGCCAGATTTCTACTCCAGCGTTACAATTTAGGTAATTGCAACCTAGAGGCATTTCCATTAGATAAATTTACTGGATATCACTGTGAATGCCTCATTTTTTAAATAGAAATATGTCAACAAATTTGCATAATTTGTATTCCATTTAAACCTTCTTAAATTGTTTATGCTCACTGAATTATTTAATGAATCTCGCTTATATTATAAATGACAAAGGGCGTCAACAATTATGTATAATTGTTTGAACAACGTCGTCACCATTGATTTAAATTAAAAATAATTTGTCATATACCTTGCTTTAGTATCTTCTCACTTTACTCCCTAGACTAAGCAGTGAAGGCATATAAGAGGTGGTCATAAAATATGTATATGTAAATACAAAAGTAATAATTTTAAATATTAGATAAATAATTAATTATCGTCTGGCGGTGTATAACTTGTCCAATTTTTTTAACAATATTTTTGCATAAAACTGATTAATAAAACATAAATGCAATGTTTTATTATACGATGTCGTTTTGATCAGTAACATTTCAGTCTGGCATTATTCTGTTGCCACGACAGTTTGCCAGACCACCCTAAAAATATTTATTGCAATGATAAATTTTCTATATAAGGTATAAGAAAAAATCAAAATGTTGTCGGGCACGTTAATACTTGACCAAAATTTAAAAAAATATGTTGTAATAATATAGGGTTTTCCATTAAGGGCGCTTGATCGTGCAGAACTTCCATCGTAGCGTGTGCTGTGTGGCACGTAGCGCCGTCCTGTTGAAACCACATGTTGTCCAGATCCATATTCTCGATTTCAGGCCAAAAGAAGTTGGTTATCATCGACCGGTATCGCTCACCATTGACGGTGACGGCCACACCATTATCGTTTTCGAAAAAATACGGACCAATCACGCCTCCGGCCCAAAATCCGCACCAAACAGTCACTTTCTGCGGGTGCATTGCCACTTGGTGAACCTCGTGTGGATTGGTCTCGTCCCAAATACGGCAATTTTGCTTGTTGACATAGCCATTCATCCAAAAATGCGCCTCGTCGCTGAAGATGATTTTTTTGCCAAAATCGGCGTCAACTTCCAACTGCTCTAATGCCCAGTCAGCGAACACACGGCGCTGTCTATGGTCATTAACCTTGAGCTCTTGGGTCAGCTGGATCTTGTACGGGTGCAGGCTCAAGTCACAACGCAAAATTCGCCAAGTTGTCGTCTGCGAAAGGCCGAGTTCCTGTGCGCGACGCGGAAAGACAGCCGCGGGTTTTCGAGGACACTGTCGCGCACAGCGGCGATATTCTCGGCAGATCTCGCGTTACGTTGACGCACGGGAACCGGCTGATTGTTAACTGACCCGGTTGACTCGAATTTGTCCACCAATCGACGGATAGTCGACTCGGCAGGACGATCATCGCGACCGTAAAACGGGCGAAGTGCGCGGAACGTTGCTCGAACTGAAGACCCATTTTCATAAAACAATTTTATGATTTGCACATGCTGCTCGACACTGTAACCTGCCATGGTGGTTTGGGAGGACGGAATAAATATAACACACTGCATTTGACAGCTGTCACTCAAACAACATGGCCGCAATCAGCTGTCAAAGTTCAAGCGTCCCTATTGGAATACCCTATATAATATATTTTTATAGTTCAATTGTTAAAGGGTTTATGCGGTTGCCGCTTAGACTATAATAATTTGTAGCTATTAAATATTATGTATTCGACTCGATGTCGCACACTTTTAAAATTTCACAAATACCAAAAATACCCAGATCTTGGAGTTCAGGCCCTTCTGCGGAGACCACAGAGGGTTATAGCGGTGAGGGTACCGTACACTGTCGTGGACGGCGGCTACACTTTTAGCGGGCGATCCGCCCTGGGAGCTATATAAAAAACAGCAGTATTTTTATAAATTTAAGATGTTACATAATTTTAACTTTGAGTGTTGTCTCCTAATTCAAATTGGCATATTTTGTCGACAAACGTTCTTGTAATAAACTTTTGTTTGGTTGACACAATGTGATACTGTATTTGCATTTCCAACGGGCAAACGATTGCCAACTATTTTAGTAGAACTTGTAAATGTACATATTTTTATCGTGTAAGCTCCTTTTTATCTCCACTATCATTGGATGAGGTTTATTTATTTATTTATTTTGAACAATTAATACATATCACAAACAACTTATACGATAGCAACTACTATAGTATTACACTGTGTCGTAGTTACTAACGCCCTCCAAATCGACAGCACATTTTCATTTTATCATTTGTTCAACATAAATTAGAAAAACAATTCAATTAAATAAAATATAAAAATTGACAATCACATTACCTTGTATTTTTTTTTCTTTCTTTTGAACTGTTTATAATTATTGTGACATAATCTTTTATAAAAATAAAAAATATAAAATCTGAATTAAATATTCTCCTTTATACGTAATGCATTTAGTTTTAAGGTATAAGTTGTTTTTGTTACTAATATTGTATTGATGTAATTACTCCTGGAGCTCCACTCGGAGGTGCTCGCAGAAATGTACCTGTTTCGGGTAGAAGTGGAGGTAATCAGGGCTCTAGCCCAACGAGAGCTGATTCGCAGATGGAAGGAGGACCTGAGGTTCCCATCAGCAGGCCTGGCGACAGTGGAGGCAACCCGCCCCGCTTGAGTTGCTGGGTAGCAAGGAATGACGGCACACTCACGTATATGGCTGTTTCGGTAAGCAACCCAGCGCACCGCTAAATTTTCATATGCTTAATTTGATTTTATAATTCATCTCGACTGTGAAGGAAACCATCGTCAGAAAACCTACATATGTCTAATTTCACTAAAATTCTGCCACATGTGTATTCCAACCCGCATTGGAGCAGCGTGGTGGAATAAGCTCCAAAGCCTTCTCCTCATAAAAGAAGAGAAGGCCTTAACCCGGCAGTGGGACATTCACATGCTGTTACTGAATATTTTAATTGAATATATTTTCGTGTTTACAAATCTCAGGGTACGAGATTTGAGACTAACATACATTTCATCATAATCAGACCCGTCTCCATTACCTTTTGACGTAATACCCAAAGCCCCGCCGATAATAACGATAACAGTTGATTAATTAACGTAATTAAGCCGTTTTACGATAACAGCTCAGTAGACCATTATGTTTATTTTGTTAGCTATGGAGGTATGGAATAGATTTCATGGAGATTTTAGCATTAATTATACGAAACGAGTCACTCGGTTCTATAACTGGGTATCGCAGTCAGATTTAGTATTGGTTTACTTGGTAGATCGGTTTTTTGGAGGTAGACAGCAATACTACGTTATTGTTGTTCAAAGATCAGTGCTAAGGTTGATGATGGAATGACGATGTAGGTGGTGATTAGAGTAGCGAGGAGTGCGGGGGGGGGGTGAGATTACCTTCGCTCCCTGAGGAGAGCTCCGCCGAACCACGAGCGGAGCACAGCACGGGAGGGGCCGCGGATGCGTTATATCAACATGATGCCGCAGCCTCTCCGATCCGTGCCTAGGAGGGCCATCGCAGTGGTTTTAGTGGGTAAGAATCCCACATAACCCGGTTCCTCCCCCAAGAGAGTCGGGTACCTTTCAGAAGGTTTCCATAGCGTGAAAAAAAAAAGGTGGTGAATGTGAGTATTTGTTACATTGACACAGTTGCCTTACCATGCCTCGGAGAACATGTAGGGTTAAGGGCTCTTCTCTTTTGAGGAGAAGGTTTTGGAGCTTACTATTTATACATACAAAAAATTTCATTGCTTATTAAATAAAATAAATCATTTACTTATTAAAGTAAGTTGAGCCGAATAGGCCCAGTGGTTTGAAAATCTGCATCACAAGGTTGTGGGTTCAAACCTGAGCAAGAACCACTGAATTTTCATGCCCTTAATCTGGATTTATATTGGTTTCCTGCAAATGCAAGAAATTTTGTCATATGCTATACACGCATGGTGGATACCATCGACATCGGAGCAGCATCGTGTAATAAGTCCCAAACCTTTCCTTAAAAGAAGACGATAACATTTTTTCTTAATTTTCCATGAATTCTTTCTTAATATATAAAGAATATTTTATAAATATTAAAAATTGCTCCAAGATAAGATATAATAAGAAGGCAATTGATCCAGAAACCAGGGTCGGTCTGATTTAATTAAAATTCGTTTATTCAAATTAAACAGCCAGCATGGCTTTAATTAGGATTCTTATTTAAGTAAAATATACTTTATCGGATGTCGATGCTTTGATAAATTAAAGATAAAAGATTATATAACAAACTTTATTATATAAGCTATATATCATTGTTTCCGTGTTTATATAGCTGTACTATTTACGTCGCAAGTTAGTTCTTGGAAAAAAAAAATGTTTTCGATACTACGGTTAATCTAATGTATTATGTCAATGTCACAGCTATCAACGATGTGCTAATAAATATTACACTTTAAATCCGTCCGCCTTTACATTCTTAAATAAATATATTTTCCAAATTTTTCAAAGCTATCTAGGCACTACATTAATAATAATCAGTCGAAACATAACATAATTTAAAAAAAAAAATCACTTATGTCAACATAATATGTAGAACTCGTTGAAACTAATAAAATGAGCCCAAAGTCAATTTCACCTCCTGTCTCCATGATCAGATCAACTCAGATCAACAAATTTTCAAATCGATACGAAGTTTAGAAGTAAAATTTATTCGTAGAAGCACAACTTCACCGACTTCGTAGAAGCCAATTTAAAACGAGCGAAGTCACTACCTGGTTTGCTGAGCTATCTTATAAAAATGTTAAGTAAAGAATACCTCAGTGCATTGAAGTAATAATTACACAAGGAAACCTCTTTTATTATTTCAATTTAAAGTCAACATTTATAATTAACAGCTAAGATAATTGCATTCGTGTTTGAAGAAGAAAATTACGGTAGTTTTAAAATAGTTTATTTAAAATTACATTTAATGGATGTTAATTTATATAAAAACAGCAGTATTTTTATAAATTTAAGATGTTACATAATTTTAACTTTGAGTGTTGTCTCCTAATTCAAATTGGCATATTTTGTCGACAAACGTTCTTGTAATAAGCTTTTGTTTGGTTGACACAATGTGATACTGTATTTGCATTTCCAACGGGCAAACGATTGCCAACTATTTTAGTAGAACTTGTAAATGTATATATTTTTATCGTGTAAGCTCCTTTTTATCTCCACTATCATTGGATGAGGTTTATTTATTTATTTATTTTGAACAATTAATACATATCACAAACAACTTATACGATAGCAACTACTATAGTATTACACTGTGTCGTAGTTACTAACGCCCTCCAAATCGACAGCACATTTTCATTTTATCATTTGTTCAACATAAATTAGAAAAACAATTCAATTAAATAAAATATAAAAATTGACAATCACATTACCTTGTATTTTTTTTTTCTTTCTTTTGAACTGTTTATAATTATTGTGACATAATCTTTTATAAAAAAAAAAATATAAAATCTGAATTAAATATTCTCCTTTATACGTAATGCATTTAGTTTTAAGGTATAAGTTGTTTTTGTTACTAATATTGTATTGATGTAATTACTCCTGGAGGATCTTAATAAATAAATAAATAAATAAATAGTCTTACATATTATATTTTTTGATACAATAAAATATTAATACAATAAAATCAAAATAAGGAAAGGACACTGGTCCTAGTTATATTTTTTAATGTGAGAAGATAATTTGACTTAATTTAACAAAATAGTACCAAAACATAAAATTGGAACTTTTTCTTATATAAGACCTTTTGCAATCAAAAAGAAATGTTGAAATGAAAACTCAATTGATTAATAATTGAAATTACCATATAATACTTCGGTAACATTATTTAAACATTCTATTTTCAAATGCAAATTATTTTAAAAATGGAATTTATCGAATAACAATCGTTGGAAAGCAGATTTTCTAGCAGTGCATCCGCAACCGAGTCATTCGGAACATCTAGAGCGTTGAAGATTTATTTGGACGAGAGCACTGTTGAATTGAGTTTTTGTTACGGTTGATAGTTTTAGAATTTCCAGCATTTTAAATAAACTTTTAGTATTATGAAGCGTTGTGTAACATCACGAATATTACGAATAGAGATTTTATATTGTTACATTATATATATCCTGGGACATTATTACCACAGGGCCATCTGATCCCAAACTAAGCAGAGCTTGTAAATAAATACTTATATAGATAATTACACCCAGACTCAGGACAAACATACATTGTTCATGCACACAAATGTCTGTCCTGGGTGGGAATCAAACCCACGACCTGCGGCGTGAAAGACAGGTTTCTTACCAACCACGCCAACCGGCTCGTCAACAAAGAACATTTAATTAAATTTTAATTAACATAATTAACCATAACATGTTTATACACAGTAAAGTCACCCCTTTCTTAGACGACGTTCCACTCTAGAGGGGAACTGGGTATGTGGTACCACTCAAACTTAGGTCATTCATCAGGAGGTCATCAGGAGATTTTTTTCCCGGCCGATGCATCTCTTTTCGTCACGGTAGCATGCGCAAGCGATCCCGTGCCGCTCCTCGTTAAGATGAAAAGTGTGCCGCGGGTTTGTGGTGGATATTCCGCTGTTCGGGACGCACTCGGCGCCTTGGACGCCGGCGAGCCGCACGTACCCCTCCACTGTTCCTTGTTGATAAAAAAGATGGTCAGGTTTTGGAATGGAATTGAAAGAACAAATAAACCTTTTAATTTTAATATCAATATGATTGCAGAAAGGCGAAACAACATGTCTCATAAATACTTATTATTAGAACAATAAAGTATAAAATAAGAATTTCAATAAAAGCAATACTATAAATAACGTATAGAACTAACAAGTAAGCATTGCTCGGATTCACAGCTTTAAGATTTATCGTTACCACAAATGGACCATTCTCTATACCAGCTCTTGTAACGATCGCGTAATGCAACCTAGCAAGGCTGACTACGATATATTGAATGAAAATTGATATTTATATCAATATATAGAATTTGCATATAAATTTTCATTATTTACGTTAGCGTTAGATTGATTATAAGATTTCGTAAAACTACATATTAACGGTAAATATTGTTTTTAATATAACCGCTCAATTTCAGTTACATTATAAACACTTACCTCAAGTAAAAGTATACACACGTGACAGTATATTTCTCACTATTGAGCTAAAGCCTCCTCTACATGTGAGGAGAAGGCTTGGAGCTTAATCCACTATTGTTCGAACTGTGTACTAACGTGTGATGTGGTAGTAATTTCCAATAGACTAAGAGTGTAAAGAAACAGTGCTAGCTACGATGATGTAGGGTTTGCACCAATGGTCAGGAGTGTTGTCCTAACGTTTTATATGCATGTAGGTGTATGCCCTGGCACACACTTACATGAAACTGCTATTGAAAGGTTAAAGGATTGATACATAAGCTATCGCTAGGCCGAGATGGCCCAGTGGTTGGAGGTAAATCTTAACCGATGATCGTGGGTTCAAGCCCGGGCAAGCATCACTGAATTTTTATGTGCTTGATTTGTATTTATAACTCATCTCGTGCTTGACGGTAAAGGAAAACATCGCGAGGAAACCTGTATGTGTCTAATTTCACTGAAATTCTACCACAAGTGTATTCCATCAACCCGCATTAGAGCAGCGTGGTGGAATAAGCTCCAAGCCTCCTCAAAAAGGGGAGGAGACCTTAGCAATACTTAATATTGTTGTGTTTTGGAGTGTCCCAAGGTTGGCGCATTGACTATGTGAGGAATGGATGGACAGTTGCAATATCTATGAGCGGCGCTGGCCAGTCTTACAATAGATTAAAAAAAGCTTACTTGTTGCTACACCTTAAATAAGGTTAGTAACCTTATTTTCATTTTGTTATTTTTCCTTCATTTTCGCCGGTCCTTGAAAAACTTGTCTGAAATAAATCATTTTACAAAATAAAATTACGTTTATATTATATTAAGAGTATCTCGAAATCTTCACGTAATTTAATTACTTTTCGTCGTCCGTACTTCTTAGCTAGATTTCGAAACAAGTTTTAATGCTTTTATGATAAAATTATGAATTAAGAAAATTAATGGGTCTTTGTAAAAAATATTTGTTATATTTTAATTAATTAATATAATTTATATAATGTCGTTTTCATGTAATTAGTGTCAAACAAATTATTTATCCATAAATACTTTATTATGCTCTACTATAAATGCTCTTACAAGTATTTTTGACAGGATTATATTTAATGTAATTCTACCAAGAAGAACTGGCAAGATTTGGTTAGAGCTTTGTGCAAGCTCGTCTAGGTAGGTACCACCACACACTCATCAGACATCCTACCGCAAAACAGCAGTACTTGGTATTGTTGTATTCCGGTTTGAAGAGTGAATGAGCCAGTGTAATTACAGGCACAAGGGTCATAACATCTTAGTTCCCAAGGTTGGTGGCGCATTGGCGATGTAAGCGATGTTAAGCATTTCTTACACTGCCAATGTTGACCAATTGGTGACCACTTACCATCAGGTTGCCCGTATGCTAGTCAGACTACCTCTCCTATAAAAAAAATATCGATGACGCGCTGTCAACTATGTTGCGTTCCGTTACTCCTATTTTATCCGTATTTATTCATATTCTCAAGTACCTTTCACATGCACTCACACACATATACACATGTTTATATTTCGAACACACATACATATGTTTATCTTTTCTATTTTCGTATCTTCATCTAACGTTTTAATAACTCGTCCAACAACCCTATAATACGACAGTTGCCGCCATTATAAGGTAATGTATCATTTCTAGTGTGCTCGAGACGTTAAAAGGGTCTCTTTGATGGATGACCCACCAATAATGCCATTCATCATTATAATCCGACCACATATTAACAAAAAATAACACATGGAAAATAGTAAAATTACTATAAAAAAACCTGTCCTTATTTCCTATGCCGAGATGGCCCAGTAATTAGAAAGCGTGAATCTTAACCGATTGTCGTGGGTTCAAACCCGGATAAGCACCATTGCATTTTCATGCGCTTAATTTGTGTTTATAATTCATCTCGTGCTTGGCGGTGAAGGAAAATATTGTGAGTGTGCATGTGTCCAATTTCACTGAAATTCTGCCACATGTGTATTCCAACCCGCATTGGCGCAGCGTAGTGGAATAAGCTCCAGCTTCTTTTCATAAGAAGAGGCCTTAGCCCAGCAGTGGGAAATCACGGGCTGATACTGTTTTCTCGTTGTATCTATAATATTAGTTATATTATAAATGTCAATGTGAGTATATTTATTTGTTACCCTTTCACGTTTTAACGGATCATTATAAAACGTTGCGTACACGTTAGTGGTACAGAAAAAGATATAGAGTATCTATCACATCCCCTTCAAACGCGGTCGCAAACTAAGTAAGGTCCTCCAGACCGATTTCGGCCACGGCGGCCAATCTCAAGAGAAATTAGCCAACTTCGCAGGAGATATTATAGTGCACAAGTGTGTGCGCAAACACAGATGCACTCTCTTTTCCTTAGCTCTCATAATCCGATGGGACGGCATTTCCGAGGCACGGGAGTGTACACACTTCCAACTTCCAGACTCCGGGCTGCTACTGAGATTTTTCTGACAGATAAACCTAATAACTATTTATTGGCCCGACCTGGGAATTGAACCCAGGACCACCGGGTCTGCGGCCTTATATCTAGCCACTAGACCAACGAGGCAGTCATCGCAAACTACTTATTATATAAAAGTGATTATTATTAAATTATAAATAATAAAGGTGTAACCAAACACATGCAAGACATACCTTAGCGGCTTTTTGTAATGCTATAATGATTGATAGATTGTAATTTTTCTTTTTTTTGTAACTGTGAAACATTTAATTTAAAAAAAATCACATAAATATTAGTATTAATGATATTTTGTTTGTAAGAGTGGCAACACTATATTTTAGTTTTCTGACTTGCTTATCTGTATACATATTATAAGAATTGTTCCATCTCATGTGTGCGCTCAGCCTCACAATAATACTAGAATTCTTACTCAATCGATTTGTCCTTTAAAAGCCCTAATTCCAATAATTATTTATTAAAAACGATCAGAGCATGTAAATGCTATGAAATAAAATATTTATTTATTTATTATTATCATCTTTGATGCGTACTTACACTGACTGGACTAACAAAAAACTAAATGCACCAACAACACAACCTAACAACAACAACAACACAACTTCATGAATGATTTTCACCTAAAAATAATTACCAACTATTATTGTTCATGAGGTTTTTTGAAGATGACATAGAGTTACCTTTAAGGAAACGGGGTTGTGGGTCTTTTAACTCCTAAAACCCCTGCGGCCCTTCTCTACGTGGATCGAGTAGGCTACGGAATAATTTCACATAACGATCCGCTATTATCTTGTCTAAAAATTCACTGCGTCAAACAAACATGTACCGCCAAAAGAACAATCACATAATATTATTATGAACAGTATGGTCACCGCAAAAGGCAACACACACTTGTAAATTCAGTGTGCACATAAAAAAAATCACACGTAACGGAATGGCAACACTCGCAAAAAGTACGAAACAAACATTGAACGCATATGTTACCGATGGCGATAATTTATGAGTGGAATTTCGGTTTGTAACTACGATTTGTGTGCCAGTAGTATGAAAATGCTTATTTTCATTTTAAAATCTTGATTTTTAAAGCGATAATCTTGCTTAAAAGTAAAATATATTTTCAAATATACAACATTTATTCAATATACCGAGTATATAAAAGTATACAAGTTAAAATTTAAAATATTTACTGTATTTACATAGACAAATGGAATGGTTGCAACATTTCCCCTTTGTATCAGGATTTCGATTTTATATGCGAAAAATTAACCAGCCAGTCAACGGTAATAAAACGAGGTATGATAAGGAATATTTAAAATAATATATTTCACTCGATGCATGATAAAAAATTAGCGCATAAATAGATATTCTACTGGTAAACAGCAATGCTCAGTATTGCGTTCCGATTTGAAAGAAAATATGAGCATATGGACCACCTGATGGTAAGTGGTCACCAATATACAGAGGCATTGTACATTTCTTAAAAAAAAAAACATCGCCAATCTGCCACTAACCCAGAGGAGCTTGCACAAAGCTCTACCACTGAAACATGGGGAGACCCATTTGCCATTTCCCATAAAAAAATGGAACCTGGTGCTTGCCCGAATTGGTGCCCATAACGTGTATTTAATAGCACTCCATACAAATGAAACGATATTAAACAAATCTTGTAATTTCTATATAATCACTCGCGTTTATAGTTCTTAGTGTATAAGATAATTAGAAATGAAAGAAAGTTCACTTCACAATAGTTATATATTTACACAAGCACAGGAAATTGAAAAGGCACAGAAGGTGAAAGAACAGAACACAGAAAGGAAAGTCTATAGTAAAATAAGTAGCGTAGAATTAAGAAAGCGAAAAACATATACTAAAAATCGCAAGCAAGTAAGAGATTAAAGCGACACAGTCTTCGCGTCCAGCGTTAGGATCTCGACTGACGCGAGGAAAAAACGAACGGTCCCGAGAGCTACCGAGTTACGAGCGATGCGCGAGCGCAGCTGTAGAAACCGGTTTAATTATTTATATATAAAACGGGTCGTGTGTCAGGTGTATAGATATTGAATATATTATATATTTAAGTAATAAAAAATATTATAAATGTACATACTATATATATAATTTAAAATATAATAAATATATATTTTGTAAATAAAAATAATAAGTAAATTATGTAAGTCAGCTACATTCACTCCCCTCCAGAGACCGTGCTACGGGCGAAAGTAGTCGGGGAATCGAACTTGACGTCCCGATCTTGTGGTAGAAACTGGAGTTTGAGTAGTTTTAATAGCTGGAGTGCTGAGAGGAATTTCATAATTTTGTTTTTTGTCGATTATGTCAGACAGTATGTAGGCTGGTTTTAAGCGGTCTACAGAAACTGTGACATCTTTACCCTTTACTCTAATTTTGAAAACTTTAGATTTTCTAGTAATGACTTCATATGGGCCACTGTAAGCTGGTTGAAGTGCACCTCTTAGAGCATCCTCTCTTAAAAATACGTGTGAACAAGATGATAGATCCTTGTACACGAAAATCTTCTTAGAGTTTGTATGGTGTCTAACAGGAACTGGCTTTAAGCTGTTGGCAAATGATCTGATACGTGCTGAAAAATCTGTTATATCAGTCGTGCATTTGTCAACACTGTGGTCAAAAAAGTCACCTGGGAGTCGTAAAGGCTCTCCATATACTAGCTCGGCAGAGGAACATTGTAGATCCTCTTTGAAAGAGCTTCTTATGCCAAGCAGTACGAACGGTAATGATTCTGACCATCGGCAATCGGCATGGCTCATTATTGCTGATTTTAATTGTCGATGAAATCTTTCTACTAAACCGTTACATTGAGGGTGGTAAGCAGTTGTTTTTCGATGTCTAAAGCCTATGGCTTTAGACAGTTGTTGAAATAACGCAGATTCAAACTGCCTACCTCGATCAGTTACAATGTCCGTAGGGCAACCAAATCGAGCAACCCATCCGGATAAAAATGCTTTGACCACTGACTCTGCCGTAATATCTGCAATAGGTACAGCTTCAGCCCATCGTGTAAAGCGATCGACTGCTGTTAGGCAATATCGATATTCGGCAGAAGGGGGTAACGGTCCGATGAGATCCAGATGAACATATTTGAAACGCGCGTTGGGTAAATCGAGAGTACCTAAAGGGCTAGACACGTGTCGATTTACCTTTGAGCGTTGGCAACTCAAGCATGCCCTGGACCACTCACGACAATCTTTTCTCATTTGCGGCCATACATAGCGTTGTGCTACAAGCTTAGCACTGGTGTTTGCACCGGGGTGGCTAAGCGAATGCAAGCTGTTAAAAACTTGTCTGCGTAATGTTTGTGGTATGAAAGGCCTAGGTGTCGCTGTGCTGACATCGCAGTACAAAAGCATACGACTACCTGGGATTGTCATCCTCTTCATACGCAGAGAAGTATCTTCTTTGAGGTATTTGGCTAACTCAGTATCAGTATCCTGAGCTTTAGCTAGTACCTCTAGGTCTACAGGTATATGCAATTCTTCGATGCGTGACAATGTGTCTGCAACAACATTGTCCTTTCCGGCAATGTGTCGTACATCGGTAGAGAATTGCGATATATAGTCTAAGTATCTATACTGACGTGGCGAGCAATTATTTTTACGCTCGCTAAACATGTAGCATAATGGCTTGTGGTCAGTATAAATAGTAAAACTCGATGCTTCTAGCCAGTGTCGAAAATATTTGACACTCTCGTAAACTGCGAGAAGCTCCCTATCATAAGGAGAATATTTCCTTTGTGATGGGCTCAATTTACGAGAAAAATAGGCTAAAGGCTGCCAATCTCCGTCCTTCAGTTGTTGTAATACGCTTCCAATGGCAACATCTGAAGCGTCAGTAACCAGACTCAATTTGGCAGTCGAGTCAGGGTGTGCCAACATAGCTGCATTACATAAGCTATTTTTACACTCCTCGAAAGCTGTCAACGAGTCTCCACGTATGTCCACTGGCTGAGAGGCTTTAATGGCACCAGTAAGCAAGGCATTCAAAGGAGCTTGGATCTGGGCGGCATGTGGTATAAACCTTCTGTAAAAATTTACCATGCCCAGAAATCTTCGAAGCTGCCTAGCTGTCCTAGGTACTGGGTAATTTTTTACTGCTTCAACTTTGCCTTCCAAAGGTTTAGTTCCGTATTGTGAAATGTGATAGCCCAAAAAAGTGACATCAGCTACTCCAAATAAACATTTAGAGACATTTATTAGTATTCCATAGTCTTTCAATCTTTTAAAAAGTTCACGAAGATGTTCCTCATGCTCTTTCTCGTCTTTTGAGAATACCAAAATGTCGTCGAGGTAGGGAAAACAGAAATCGAGGCCACGCGTCACCTCGTCAATAAACCTTTGGAAGGTTTGAGCTGCGTTTCTTAAGCCGTAGGTCATAAACGGAAACTCGAAGAGACCGAATGGTGTAGCTATTGCGGTTTTCGATATATCATTTTCGAAAACTGGCAACTGATTATATGCTTTTATCAGATCTATAGTTGAAAATATCTTACAACCAGACAAATTATGTGAAAAGTCTTGTATGTGCCTGATTGGGTATTTATCGGGGATGGTTCTAGCATTAAGTAACCTGTAGTCGCCGCACGGACGCCAGCTATTGTCTTTTTTGGGGGCTAGGTGCAACGGCGATGACCAGGAACTCTCTGATGGACGAGCAGTGCCATTTGCCAGCATTTCATCAAACTCCGACTTAGCAATTCGTAGTTTATCTGGGGCGAGCCTACGAGGTGAACAAGATACTGGGGGGCCTGGGGTTGTGCGAATGTGGTGAACTGTGTTATGTTTAATGATACGTATAGGGCCAGCTGGTCGTGTTATATCTGAAAATTCTGAAAGTAATTCTTTATATTTAGTATCATCAGTCATGACCTTAACGCTAGACACCAAACTATCTGCTACACTAATTGTTGCTACAGTACACAAACTAGTTTTACTATCTATTAAGCGTTTATTGCGAATATCTACGACTAAATTAAAATATGATAAGAAATCTACACCAATGATTGCTTTAGATACATCTGCTACAACAAAGCGCCACTCAAAGTCTCTACGAAGGCCTAAATTAAGTTTAAGATGTACATCACCATAGGTGTTGATAGTAGTACCGTTCGCCGCACACAGCTGATAGTCCGTCTTCGCACGTCTTTGATGAAGCGCAGAACGAGGGAAAACACTTAAATCGCTTCCAGTGTCAATTAAAAATTGAATTCTCGAACTGCGGTCCGTAACAAACAGGCGACCAGTAGTGGAAGGGCAATCGGAAGTCGCCATTACCGACTGCCTGTGGCTTTTCCCGCGTCGTAATCACAAGGCTTTATACACTTAGCGGCACGATTTCCAAATTTATAGTGGTACCAGCAAAGCGGAAACTTTTTATAATTGGAATGCGATCTTCTAGAAGATGAACGACTTTTTTGTCGCGTTCTCTGTCTGCCTCTGGAACGTGAATGATGATGTTGGCCGGAAGTGAGTTCACTAACCTGTTTCGTCAATTCCGTTATATGCCGAGCCATCATATCTATAGCTGACTCTAACCTCGAAACAGAAGTTACTGCCATTTGTGGTGATGGTGGTGCGATATCATGTACTCTGTCAGCCAAATCTGCTAAGTCCTGCAGAGTCATATTCGGTTGCGAAGCAATAATCGTTTGTAAATTATTTGGCAAACGACTGGTCCAAACGTCCGTTATAAATTCGTCAGGCATATTCGGTCCGGCTAATTGTTGTAAATGTCGTAAAAACTGGGATGGTTTACGGTCACCTAATTCTTCAGACTGTAACAGTTGTTTAACTTTCGCCTGTCTGGATAAAGATAAACGTTTAACCAGCTCGGATTTTAATTTCTCGAACTTTCCAGAAACAGGAGGATTTTCGATGATATCTTCTACCGTAGCCGAGTACTGAGCTTCTAAATGAGCTAATACGTAATAAAACTTCGTATTATCATCCGTGATTCTCGCTAAATTAAATTGAGCTTCTATTTGTGCGAACCAAATCTTTGGTCTCTCAGCCCAAAATGGCGGTACCTTTACGCCGACACGATATAATTCGCTTGATGGGTCGCGTTCTCTCGCGGCACTATACTTAGAATCTCCTTCGTCGCTGCTCATTATTGTATTCAATCGGGGTCACCAGTTATAGTTCTTAGTGTATAAGATAATTAGAAATGAAAGAAAGTTCACTTCACAATAGTTATATATTTACACAAGCACAGGAAATTGAAAAGGCACAGAAGGTGAAAGAACAGAACACAGAAAGGAAAGTCTATAGTAAAATAAGTAGCGTAGAATTAAGAAAGCGAAAAACATATACTAAAAATCGCAAGCAAGTAAGAGATTAAAGCGACACAGTCTTCGCGTCCAGCGTTAGGATCTCGACTGACGCGAGGAAAAAACGAACGGTCCCGAGAGCTACCGAGTTACGAGCGATGCGCGAGCGCAGCTGTAGAAACCGGTTTAATTATTTATATATAAAACGGGTCGTGTGTCAGGTGTATAGATATTGAATATATTATATATTTAAGTAATAAAAAATATTATAAATGTACATACTATATATATAATTTAAAATATAATAAATATATATTTTGTAAATAAAAATAATAAGTAAATTATGTAAGTCAGCTACACGTTATTAATTGCTTACAGTCTCGGATTAATTTGTCAAGAGTAAGCAATCCATTACTGTGTGAATATCACAGATATATTACCATAAATTGCTAGATAAACTATTCTTACAAACCAGGAGTAAAAATGTTTTTTTTTTTTAATCACAAATAAGTATATGGCCTTACAGTAAATAATAAGCAAATAAATAAACAACAATACCATTAGTTTAAATGCTAATAAAACCAACTAATAGGGCAAATATTCAATGACAACATTGTGTGTTCGAAGCACCCAATTTTCGCGCCAAAAGATATTCCTCTTCTGTGATGGGCGATGACGCGCTTTTCTTTTTTTTAAATATACCGGCACAAGGAATTGATACATTCGGTCGAAGAGTGTTAAGATTAAACTAATTAAGTTCAGTTATAAAAAAAACATCTTAAAACGAAAACATTGATATTATATAACAAAGTATTGGAAGGTGTCACACAAATATATTCACTTATTATTGATACATAAAAAATATCGTATTCGTTTTGTATTGTATTGTCTTTGGGATTGTTATCAAAATGACAAGTATAATTTACAAAAACGACAGGAATAAAGTCGTGTAAATAAAGGGCAGTTTATTTGATACCACGTACCTCAATTATAGGTTAGTAAGTAAATGACTTACCAAAGATATTTGATAATAAACCATGTTAATAAGTAAGTTATTTCTTAGATTATGATGATGTACTCTTGATAGATTTCAGCCACGGCAACCAATTTCAAGAGAAGATTAATCAACTGCGCAGGACTTGTTATAGTGCACAAGTGTGTGCGCAAACAAAGGTGCACTCTCCATTAGCTCACTTTTTTAATCCGACCCGTTATTTGTACTCAGGCCCTCGGGGTTTGCGGCCATCTGGCCACTAGACCGGTGGTAGGGCTGTGTGCAAACTCCTCTGAGTAGGTACCACCCACTCATCAGATATTTTACCGAGAAACAGCATTATTAGGTATTGTTGTGTTCCGGTTTGAAGGATGAGTGAGTCAATGTAATTACAGGCACAAGCGACATGACATCTTAGTTCTCAAGATTGTTGGCACATTAGCGATGGTTAACATTTCTTTCAATGCCAATGTCTACGGGTGGTAGTGATCACTTACCATCAGGTGGCCCATTTGCTCGTCCGCCTACCTATTCCATATAAAAACGCGGCATTTCTTAGACACATCCAGTAACTGTATTTCACTCACATATAATATTCCTTCAGAGAATCGAGATTATTGCAAGCCGCATGCAAGACAGCATTTAACTTGATGTTTGACAATTCGTTGTATAATACAATATTAATATATATTTATATAAAAACTAGGTGTCCCACCCGACTTCGTACACGTAAAATGGTTTTTTATTTCTTTTTTTTTTTTTACCAATGATGTCAATATTTCGAGGCTGAATTTATATGATACGTTACTAACTGATGTCCGCAACTTCGTCCGCGTGACAGTCAGTGCTATTAAGATATATTAAAAAATATGTTTGAGTTCGGTTAGTCATTTCATATCATTGAACACTTTCGTTTTCAGATAAATTTATTCAATATACAGACACGAACGACGAAGATGCACTTAAAATTACTTTTAAACAAAGATATCTTATTTCATAGTTATCCGATTTCAAAGAAACAGTCAATATGTTTCTGCAAGCTTAGCTTAATCTATCCGTTGAAATCTCAAGGAAATCCGATCAGTAGTTTCGGAGACTGGCATGTATATACAGACAGACAGATAAAACTTTAAAAAATGCGTTTTCGCTCTTTAAACTCTTTAAATTTATTTGATATACATTGAATACTGCTTCATTATATGTATACATTTTATATGAGTTATCCAAAATAAAAAAATTAAACATCATGAAAATATCTGACAGGCGAAAAAGATATAAAATATGTTTAAATGTATAATACAAGATACGAGTTATTATATCAACGTAGTCAATAATATTACAAAACAGTATATTTTAATAAAAAATCTAGACAAAAGAAATGTTTCTACAATAAAAACACAAAGAACATTCAAATAATTCTACAAATCGAGTAATTTTATCCGAAATGAAGTCTGATATGAATTAAAAAATACTCCTCTCAATAAAGTTAATCCAATACGTAACGCATGGGCACGAAAAGGCATTAAAAGTAGCAAAACGAGATACAAATGTACACTGGAACGACGATAAAGTAGTAAACAGAGAAACAGGCATACAGGGAAATGACAATAAAGTCGCAAAAAGGTAATTAAAGCGAAGATAAGCGTAATATACCGCCCTTTATTGCCCTAAGCGTTGGTATTAATGCTATGAAATTTTGGAATAAGGTAGATACAAATTGGTAAACACGCATGCTGAAAATGATCAAAGCGTTTACGTAAATTTCTATCAATATAAATTACATTTATCAATATGACTGTGAATTTCTAAGTACTTTTTTGGATAATATAATATTTATATAGGGTTTTCCAATAGGGACGCTTGAACTTTGACAGCTGATTGCGGCCATGTTGTTTGAGTGACAGCTGTCAAATGCAGTGTGTTATATTCATTCCGTCCTCCCAAACCACCATGGCAGGTTACAGTGTCGAGCAGCACGTGCAAATCATAAAATTGTTTTATGAAAATGGGTCTTCAGTTCGAGCAACGTTCCGCGCACTTCGCCCGTTTTACGGTCGCGATGATCGTCCTGCCGAGTCGACTATCCGTCGATTGGTGGACAAATTCGAGTCAACCGGGTCAGTTAACAATCAGCCGGTTCCCGTGCGTCAACGTAACGCGAGATCTGCCGAGAATATCGCCGCTGTGCGCGACAGTGTCCTCGAAAACCCGCGGCAGTCAATTCCGCGTCGCGCACAGGAACTCGGCCTTTCGCAGACGACAACTTGGCGAATTTTGCGTTGTGACTTGAGCCTGCACCCGTACAAGATCCAGCTGACCCAAGAGCTCAAGGTTAATGACCATAGACAGCGCCGTGTGTTCGCTGACTGGGCATTAGAGCAGTTGGAAGTTGACGCCGATTTTGGCAAAAAAATCATCTTCAGCGACGAGGCGCATTTTTGGATGAATGGCTATGTCAACAAGCAAAATTGCCGTATTTGGGACGAGACCAATCCACACGAGGTTCACCAAGTGGCAATGCACCCGCAGAAAGTGACTGTTTGGTGCGGATTTTGGGCCGGAGGCGTGATTGGTCCGTATTTTTTCGAAAACGATAATGGTGTGGCCGTCACCGTCAATGGTGAGCGATACCGGTCGATGATAACCAACTTCTTTTGGCCTGAAATCGAGAATATGGATCTGGACAACATGTGGTTTCAACAGGACGGCGCTACGTGCCACACAGCACACGCTAAGATGGAAGTTCTGCACGAGCAATTTCTGGACATGGTCATCTCGCGCGGAGGCGACGTGAACTGTCCACCGAGATCGTGCGATTTGACCCCGCTGGACTTTTTCTTGTGGGGTTTTCTTAAGTCGCAGGTCTATGCCAACAAGCCGCAAACCACCGATGCCCTCAAAGTCAACATACGCCACGCCATCGATCAAATACAGCCCGATTTGTGCGCCAGAGTCATCGAAAATTGGGCCTTTCGTGTGCGCGCCACCAACCGAAGCCGTGGCGGTCATTTGAATGATGTCATATTCCATACATAATGGGGTCGATAGAGCTTCCAAATAAAAAAAAAATTTCGCAAATATCTCTCCTACATGTATTTTTTTTTGCATTTCAAAGATCAAGCGCCCTTAATGGAAAACCCTATATTATTGTGGCTCAAATATTGTGATTTATTTTTAACCAAACGGTTGATCACACTTTTGCTACCAGTGATAATACAATATAGTACTGTTTAAATGTAGGGAATAATTTGCACATCTTTTTTTTTATTTAGTTATCTATGTAGTAGTAGCATTAACTGTCTGCCTCGTTGGTCTAGTGGCTAAATATAAGGTCGCAGACCCGGTAATCCTGGGTTCGATTCCCAGGTCGCGCCAATAAAAAGTTCAGAAAAGCACGTAAAGCCGTTGGTCCTGTGGCTGAACTCTTTCCGGTCGTGCCGGATTGCCGTCCTATCGGATTATGAGAGTTAAGGAATAGAGAGTGCACCTGTTGTGTTTTACGCACACACCTGTGCACTATAATATCTCCTGTATAGTTGGCTAATCTCTCTTGAGATTGGCTGCCGTGGCCGAAATCGGTCATCATTATATTATTAGTAACATTAATTTTATTATATACATTTCTTCTATCCATAATGTTTCATTTGAAAACGACAATAAATATTAAAAAGCTTTTGCCTATCGGCTCCAATTCACATTGCACTTTTTTCATGAATTTATTTCCAATACATTTTTACATCGCTTAAAACTTTCATATAAATGTATCGTGTGCGTGTTCTTTACTTGATACCGTCAATTATATTTTTAAATTTATATAAATCCTTATTGCATATTAAAGAGTGATTTTTTATTTAAACAGTATTGCATTTCGTGTTTGTAATTTCAATGAGTCGCTCTTCTCTAAAATGGATATGCAAATTTGAAACAATTATTGTATTAATAATACAACTTTATTTGGTCGCATTGCCTAGTATATATAAAAGTTTTAAAAAATTCCCACTGCCAGGCTTAGCCTCTTCTGCCTTTGAGGAGGAGGTTATAATAAACTCTACACGGTTGATGCACATGTGGCAGAATTACAGACGACTTAGAAACATGCATGTTACATCACGATGTGTTCTTTCACCGATTGCAAATTCAGTGACGCTTGGTTGAGTTTGTTGGTTAAGATTAACACGTGCAAACTGAACCTTCTCGTATTGTGCGAAAATCAATAGTGAGACATTTAGAAATCCTTTCGTTAATGCATTGCGGGCTTCAACTATATTTTGTATCTATCTTAATTGTCCGACTTTCATTCTCTATACAAGTTATAGTGTCACGAATCAAGTATTTTATTACTACAGATACGAGTACATTGGAAAGATATTTTAGTTTTTTTTTGTAGGGAATTCGATGATTTATTTATTATAACATTGCATGATATTTTTAGCCAATACTTTGATTTAATTTTATGAACTGAACACATTATAGGGCAAAAGTGTATGCGCAAACAAAAGTGTGCACTTCAATAATCCGATGGAACGCCAATCCAACACGACTGGTAAGAGTTCAGGCGCGGAACCAACGGCATCACGTGCTTTCTGAGGCTAAGTTTTCTTTTTGTGTGTACACTACACACAAAAAAACCTAATAACTTTTTAATGGCCCGATCTGGGGTTTGAACCAAGTACCTCTGGCTCTGCAGCCTTATATCTAGTCCGTATAGTAGATGTACTTCATTTCTTGTTCCATTTTTTTACTTATAAAGAAGCATTACGTAAGTCGTTCTCGGAACAAACTTTTCAACCATAAAGCTCTGACGTTAGACGGATGACTTTTAACCTGCTTTACTAACATCTTATCTCGCGTCCGTTTATTTTTACTTTACTCCTATTTCATAAGTTTCTAGTAAACTGCAATCTTTGTTTGTTTAAAAATTTATTGTATGTAACTGTCATATGTAATCATAATAAAATTTTGTAATGAATGATGAATAATACTTTCACACTAAAAAAGTTACGAGTTTACAAAGAGTAGTAGTTGTGTGACTATATCAACCAAAATTTCATTTTTTAAATATTTAAAATTTTAAAGTAATTTTGTTCAACAATAGATATATTATATAAACATAGAACAGACCAGCATTCAGTTAAAATAGTTGTTTCATTTTCGTGTTCTGTTACACTTTTTATATCAAGCACGTTAATTTTTTTTTTTACGTGATAACGTCTTATATATCGATGAACGCCGGCTGCACGATAGATGCACGATCGGCCTAAGCGTTCGGCTTGTGACGCATTTATTTCTCTTTCACTCCATCGGCCGATGAGTCCGAGTATTCATCAATGTTTTCTTATGACGTTGTCACGTAAAATTACCGTCCGTACACCGATTTTACAGACAACCATTTAAGTTTCTATAAAATTTACAAATTTATTCAATGCACGGCTTCTACTGCTTTATTATATGTACAGATAATGAATTGAGGAAGGTTATAGAATATCGTACTTACTTTTAAATATCGTTAAATGGATAATTAATTAAATAATGCGGTGTATTCTTCTTTCGAATGTCAAATCATTAAGGACAGAAAGAGAGAAAACAGTGTTTCACTGTATAACATAACTCTATGACGTTAACAACACGGAGCACCTACTTTTAAATAATTAGACAACACATTTAAAAATACCCTTAAACTTAAACTATAACCTTAAAACCAACAACCTCTTCAGTTTTAGCGTATAAATAGAACGTTACCTTTTACTTTTATTTCGCGCAGGTTCAGATCCATTTGGCAGAGTGCCTAACAGAAACTTCAGAGGCACGCTCTCACAGGGGAATGTAGATTGATGGATGACTAGGCACCTAATCTCTCCGAGTGCTGCTAATCTGTTACTGTATTAGAATGTACAATTTTATATCTTTCATTTAATATTTATTTACATTATCTATTTATATTTATAAAAGTTACGACCTGTGAATGGTCCCACTGAGCTAAAACCTTCTCTCCTTTTTTGAGGAGAAGATTTGAAGCTTATTCCATCACGCTGCTCCAATGCGGGTTGGTGGATTACACACGTGACAGAACTTCAGTGAAATTTGACACATGTAAGTTTCCTCACGATGTTTTCCTTCACCGTCAAGCACGAGATGGATTATAATCACGAATTAAGCACATGAAATGCAATGGTGCTCGCCCGGGTTTGAACCCACGATCATCGGTTAAGATCCATCCATCTCGGCTTCGTCATGATCACAGAATTGCGTTAATTATTTGCTGTAATATACAAATAGACTAATACTTAATCCTTCCCAACAGACTGTTATGAAATCGTTCAGTTGTGTAATCCAAATTAAAATCCCTTCACAGTTATTAAAGATAAGCTCCACAAACATACATAATAGAGTCCTGATAGGAAATTTATTTATTGAAATCCTTCATAATTCATACAAAGCTTATATAATCTCACAATTTTGCATCGAATACTAATTATTTCCGGGCATTAAAAACTGGTATAATTATTTATCCTTGCACTATGGTAAATTATTTATTTACACAAAAAATATTTACAATAAGGTCTTAAGTATATATACATATTTAATATATCTACAATGGTGAAATTAATGCTATAAGCGCTTCCCGTTTGAATATTATATTATTAAAAATGTTAAACCTCGTCTTATTGCCTCTACTGGTGACAACAGGTCTGGTTCATTTTTCACCCAAAGGAGGGTTATTACGATTTACATAACAATTATTATATACAATGACTGCCTCCTTGGTCTAGTGGCTAGATATAAGGCCGCAGACCCGGTGGTCCTGGGTTCAATTCCCAGGTCGGGTCAATAAATAGTTATTGGGTTTTTCTGTCAGAAAATTCTCAGTAGCAGCCCGGAGTCTGGAAGTTGGAAGTGTGTACACACCCGTGCCTCGGAAAGCACGTTAAGCCGTTGGTCCTGCGCCTGAACTCTTTCCGGTCGTGTCGGATTGCCGTCCCATCGGATTATGAGAGCTAAGGAAAAGAGAGTGCACCTGTGTTTGCGCACACACTTGTGCACTATAATATGTCCTGCGCAGTTGGCTAATCTCTCTTGAGATTGGCCGCCGTGGCCGAAATCGGTCTGGAGGACCTTATTATATACATTAATTTTATTTATATAACATTTATATTGTATTCACCAACCTGCTTCGGAACAGCGTGGCGGAATAATCTTCTAGTGTTCCCTTAAGATGATTGTCATTAAGATTTCACCCTCGTCGAAATACTTAAAAAGTTTTGCAGATAGTGAAGAACATATAAACAGAAAAAACCCTCAATAAGCAGTTGGTAGTTCTGCAACTTTTATCCCTAGAGCCTTAATAGCTTATTGCTCTCACCACTTTATATTGTTTGTACGTTTTCAGACTTCTAGAAAATTAACTTAAATTGTAGACCGAAGCTTTTAATCAGCTTGAAAGAGCCTTTTGTAAGCGTTTAAATTGTTAAAAAATTATTTAAATATAAAATGTATAACGCAAATTATAATTATTTGAAATAGTAGAGCTATTTACGTAATTTGTTGTTCTGACATTCGACATAAATTTCCTAAGCCTAGTCCGTAAATATTAAAAGATTTTTTGTTTAGAATACACACAAGGTCTGGAATATTCCTGGCTCAAGGACTGACTGATTTAGACACGTAATTCAGAATAACGCCAGCAAAGCCACCGGACAATCAAAATAACTCGAACTGGAGTCGCAATCGAGAGACAAGCTAACCGTTACACGAACAAGTCAAGTAATGTTAATTCACAAGAGACGACATATACTCTCATGATTAAACACCAAAACATATTGCAATTTGCCCGTTTGCCTTTCTGTTTCAAATAATAAATTATTTATGTTTCAATTATGTTTGTACTCCAATAAATTACTAATCATGAATAAATTATAATTAAGGATTATTTTTCTAAAAAATAAAATTGTTCGTAAAAAAATAATCTTGATATCGGCAAGAGCGCCAGTTTTTGGTACAATACTATTAAATAAATATCACCCAGTTGATATCCAGAGAAGTCTTCGAATAGACGCACATCAGATTTTATATATTTAAGGGCCAATATGAAAGTTGATTGTGTGCAAAGTTTAATGTTAGTTAAAGTGCTCTACAGTGTTATTTGAACAAGCTTAAATTATTCAAATATTTACCCAATGAAAGTCAACGTCCAAAGTCACATTTTGAAATCAGTACGAGCTAACAAGAATCTGATGAAAGTTTTAGTTTGTAAATTTCTAACATTGTGGCATTACAAGGAATATTAATGTTGAAGCTATGAATGATAAAGAAAGCGTATATTCATATTTAAAATTAAATTAAAACATAAAAAACATGTGAAAATAAATTCCAGTTGAGAGGTTATAAATGAAATCAAAGGTACATTGAAATATAATTCTTTTCACCTTAACAAAGTTAAACTAAAGAAAACAAAAACCCAATATTGAGTTACTTCGAAATTCCCCCGACGGAGGTAATTTCATTTTTTCCAAGTTTTTCAAACTTTGGTCTGAGCGTGTATAGAAGTTTCTCGTTCTATCAAATAATCCCGTATACGCCGCAAGAGTATGTTACTATAAATCAATAAACGCCGCAGCTACGGATTAGTTGCTAAACTCTTCCATGAAACTAAGTGACTAATAACACTACGAACACAAGCTTAAAAGTTAAAATCAAAGTATATTCTTTATTTATTAAGGCTCTTGCACACAACAGAGCTCAATTTAACAGGTTTGTTAGTTAAATACAATAAAACTATTCGTTTTAATAAAAGTAAAATAAAGCTCTCGGACATCCATTACTGAGCTAAGGCCTTCTTTTCTTTTGAAAAATTGGTTTGGGGCTGCAACCTCGCTGCTCCGAACATATAAAGCTCGACATATAAAGATTTCAGGAATATTAGAAAATTATATAGATTAGAAATATTTCAGTAGTTAATTAAAACATTCGAATAAATTACCTTGACGAATGAGCTTCGCTTGGCTTTAATAATTATTATATTATTTTTTTCAGAAAGACACCTACTTATATAGAAAGAAAATTTTATGTAAATACTAAATTTGAGCCTAGTCGTTAGAGCCGTTTCCGAGATACACTATATACTATATACAAGGATTCCTCAATTCATATATAAGATAAGATGCAATATATCTTCGTTAACTTCACGAGTGAGATGCCAAGTCAGGTTTTATTATAGTGCAGTATTCAACAACAACAGTTATTATCATATACTTCATAACATCAATTAGTATGAAAAACAACTTATCCTATATCAAGAGTTTGCGTAGTATAACTAGCTTAGTTGAAAAACCTCCAGAGTCACGCGCTAGTCCAAATCAAGACGAACAGTAATCAAGTTTAACTCCGCTATTTGATTTGTCGCACAGTTCCGTTTACACGAACAATTATAACTTTAGCTGATGAGAGAGCTGATTTGCCCGCGACTTCGTTGCTTTGATCTTAAACATAGGATTTTTTTCTGTACATTCGATAAAGTGGAAACCTCAAGACATGTCGACATGGCCGACCGAATCTTCATCATTACGATACGACGTCATCGTATGTACGTATGTTATACATACGTAGTAAATAAACGAATTCTCATTTAAACGGTTTCTTTTACGACCATATTCGAAAAAAAAATCATTAAGTGAAAGTCACTATCTAATCTTGTTATAAAAATTAGGAAAATTTCCATTTTTAATTATTATTTAAAATTTCGCTGCTTTATAGTTTATAAGAAAATCGGGTAATAATAATAATAATAACCCCCCCAAGGGAATGAACCTTGTCGTGGTGGGGGGGCTTAAGGATAGCAGGAACAAAACGGGTATCAACATCTTAACCCAGCACCCCATTAATGGGAGAAACTTTACAGCCAATACAACCTAGGCTACGCTGTCCCAACTAATCATTCCCAACCCCTTTGGAGCATGATGAAGAAAAGTCATAGATATAATTTGCGGTCGCTTCCCGGGGGTCGCCGGGGCGCATCCGGAGCCGGTGCTGGATGCTACAGTATACGATCCACCGGCGACGAGGTGTTGAGCAGGCGGGCTCTCGTCGTACAACATGTTACAGCCGATCATCGGGAGTTGAACAGGCGGGCTTCCGATGTCGAAGTTACAGCCGAACCACTGGAAAATTCTCACAACCCACAGTCAAACCCTTCATCCTCACCAAAATCTTTATTTTCATCAATACCCTCTACTACACCCTCTTACCTAAATATCAACAACCAACCAACTTTTTCCACAACTATTTATTCTCGCAATAGTTCCCCATTGTTACAAGCTGAAAACGTTGTGCAGTCGACGAATGTCGATGACTCTGCACCCGTTCACGCTGATAAACGTACGCGCAAAAAATGGACCAGAGAAATGAACATGTTCATCCTGCGCACTTATCATATTTTAACCTCATTTGAAAAAGATACCACCTCCTACTTAACCGATTTACATACAAAATTCATAGAGCAATTCCCGGACATGCAAGTTAGCAAACAACGCGTAGGAGACCAACGTAGAGCAATAGAACGAAATCAATTATTAACAGTTGAAGATAAAAACAGAGCGCGAGTTGAAGCCCAAGCATATTTAGACAATTTAGCAGTCGATATATCTAGAGCAAAAGAAGTTGACACAGATGTACACGCAAGCCGTACGACAAGGATATCACCACACTCAACCACTCAAATGCATTCCACACAGAAACGGACTAATAAACGAATGCGTTGGAGCAACGAAATTAACGAAGAAATAATAAGGTTGTTTTACAAAGTTACACATCTAGACACTAATAGAACATCATATAGGAAAATATTACATCAAAAATTTATTGACAAATTCCCACACCTAGTACATATTAGCGAACAAAGAATAGCTGACCAAAGAAGAGTGATAGTGAATAATAAACTGATACCCAATAGTCGCTTAGAGGAACTAAAACAAGAGATTAATAATGAAATTGGTATAACAAACAAAGAAACTTATGTAAATAGTGAACAAAACCCAAAATCTAATAAAGATAATGATAGCAGTGACCTAAATAATATACAAGTAAATGACGATGTACAAAAAGAAATTAATACAACCGAAACTCAACCATATGTAAATACAGAAATAGATGAGACCTTTCAGCATGCTCTAGAATATTTCAGAACTACTGATCCAATTTCTCGACCGTACATACCGAAACAAAATACTTCGAAAAAATTTGCTAAAATAATAACATATATCAATACATTAATCTTACCCAAATATATAGACGCAAATACTACATTTGAAAGCCAACAAACAACCATAAATACTCCGCAGCATGGACAGCAGCTAAACTCAATGGAACAAAACTAAGTATCATAATAAGAATCAAAGCCCTCAAGTCAAATCCCAGAAACCGAATTGGCAGAAAAGATTAGAACGTAGGATACTCAATTTGAGTAAATATATAGGTAAACTAACACAAATAATAAATGGAAACAATAGTCGTACGCTTAAATCAGAAGTAGAATTAATATTAGAACGTTACAAAGTCCACACACGGCACGAGGAACCTAATGTACAACTGACACAGTTTTTAGACACACTCAAACAAAAATTGTCAGTTCTTAGTTGCCGCCTTAAAAGGTATTTAACTTGCACAGCTCGAAAAACTGAAAACGCCCAATTCAAAAATAACGAAAGAAAATTTTACCAAAATATCCGCAGTCAACCCACTAATTTAACCAATCATACAAACAACTCAAACATACACGACATAACTCTGCCACTAAAAGACGAACTAAGAAAATTCTGGTCCAATTTATGGGAAACTCCTATGAAACATAACAATAAGGCTCAATGGATCAAGGAAGAACTTCATAAGCATGAAACTACTGAACCGATGGAATTCCAACATATTCCAATAGAGACATTCTATACAGTATTAAAACAATTACATAATTGGAAAGCACCCGGTCCCGATCGAATCCATAACTACTGGTACAAGAAATTCACTCATATTCACCCCTATCTATACACCCATATTAATAACTTTATTATAAACCCAAGCTCAATGCCACAATATATAACAAAAGGTATCACTTACATGCTTCCCAAAGATCTCAATGACACAGCAAATCCCTCTAAATACAGACCAATTACTTGTCTTCAAACAATTTACAAAATCATTACCGCATGCCTTACACACACTATTTACAAACATTTAGAACAAAATACGATTTTAGAAGAACAACAAAAAGGATGCAAAAAACATAGCCAAGGATGTAAAGAACAATTAACCATAGACACAGTTATCCTTAAACAAGTCCAAAAAATGAAAAGTGATCTATTTACAGTTTACATTGATTACAAAAAAGCATTTGATTCCGTACCACATAGCTGGTTAATAAAGATTTTACACATTTACAAAATTAATCCACAAATTATACATTTCTTACAGCACGCTATATCTACATGGACTACTAACCTTACACTCAATTTACAAAATAAAACTATTGAAACGGATGAGATTAAAATAAAGCGCGGTATTTTTCAAGGAGATACTTTAAGCCCTCTATGGTTCTGCCTTGCCTTGAACCCTCTTTCTACTTTATTAAACTCTACAAATACTGGATATACACTACAATACAAAAATAGTTTGACAAATAAGAACGAATCTTTAAATATTAATCACTTATTTTACATGGACGATTTAAAATTATTTTCTTCTACAGAAAAGGCGCTTAAAGGTTTAATTAAGTTAACTGAAGGCTTCTCCCAAGACATTAAAATGGAATTTGGCATCGATAAATGTAAAATTAATGCCATAAAGTCAGGTCAGAACCATCAAATGCATTATCAACTGCAAACCGGTGAAATAATAGATCCCTTAGGAGAAAATGATACATATAAATATTTGGGCTACAATCAGGCTAAACAGATTTTAGACAAAGAAACTAAAATGAAACTTAAACAGCAATTTAACTACAGACTAAATAGCATAATGAAATCACAACTAAATTCTAAAAACATAATTAAAGCTATCAACACATTTGCAATCCCTATCTTAACATATTCTTTTGGTATACTGAAATGGTCTAAAAACGACTTGAAAGAACTCCAACGTAATATTAACACCACTATGACAAAAAATAGGAAGCACCATCCAAGGGCTTGTGTACAAAGGCAGACGCTGCCTCGAAATGAGGGAGGTAGAGGAATTATAGATATACAAAACATGCATAATAATCAAATTACTAACCTACGTAAATATTTCTATACCAAATCTAACACATCAAATTTACATACTGCAATAGTACAATCCGATAAAAAACTCACACCATTGAACTTACATGATATAAACACGCAAAGCAATGAAATACAAATAGATCAGCACGCTAAAATAAGTGAATGGACCCGGAAGTCACTGCACGGAAGACATCGTCAAGACCTATGCCGTATTAACGTCGACAAAAATGCGTCGAACGCTTGGCTGAGTCGAGGCGAGTTTTTCCCTGAGACTGAAGGGTTTATGATCGCAATACAGGATCAAGTTATAGAGACCCGCAATTACCAGAAATACATAATGAAAATAACCAACTTAAGCACAGACTTATGTAGACGATGCAATAGTGTTTCGGAATCGATACAGCATATAACTGGCGCATGTAGAGCAATAGCTCAAACAGATTACAAGTACAGACACGATCAGGTTGCAAACATAGTACACCAAGAACTTGCTCTGAAATACAAATTAATATCTGACAAAATAGCGTACTATAAATATACACCCAATACTGTACTTGAAAACACTACTCACAAATTATACTACGACAGAGCCATACTTACAGATCGCACAGTTCACTACAATAGACCTGATATTGCAATAGTCGACAAGACACAAAAAACAGCCTTTTTAATTGATATAGCCATACCTAACACACATAATCTGCAAAGCACCATAAACGAAAAACTCACAAAATACACCGAACTAAAAGAAGAAATAGCACGTATGTGGCACTTGCAGAAAGTAAAAATAATCCCTTTAATTCTCTCTACAACCGGCGTCATACCCAAACAAATGCATACATCCTTAAAAGCTTTAAATCTTCCAAATTTTCTTTTTGTTAATATGCAGAAAGCTGTAATACTGAATACATGTCGAATTGTACGCAAATTTCTTGCAACAGAAGGTGAACGGGAATTTCTTTAAAGTGATAAGGTCTTAATAAGTCTGCCCACTTGGCTTCGGTCCGTGGGTACGATGTAAATCCCGGCTCTGAGCCGAGCTATTAAGAATTAAATAATAATAATAATAATAATAATCGGGTATTCCATCGGCAATTGGATAATTGGTACAAATTTTCTTCAAATGGTACAAAAACTCCCAATCTTTTTTATATATTTTTTTATTTTATGTTATAGATAGGCGGCTGAACCGCTTATGTGTAAGGAAGTGGTAGATGGTTACCCTATTTTCTATATTGTACCCCTAACAGCTAATAATGTTTTACAATGATCAGTAAATTTATATTTAAATCGATGTATTCTATGAGTCATAAAAATAAATTTAGGTTATGGTTGTCATTTAGGTAAATGTTTCATAAAATAACATTTATAATTGTTTTGAAATTATCTTGCATTTACGAAATTGGATGAACAAAGCATCCTTACAAAGTCAAAATACTCCGCTGCAGAGATTTGAAATAATATGCGAAACTTAATTTAGCACATTTGAATATAGTTTCTGTTATAATATGGCCGGTTATTATTAAATTTAATAATATCGTTTAATATTTCGATCAAGTAAATAATACTTTTTTATAATAACTCTGATCTCACAAATTTTAATGCTTAATCTTAAATTTAATGCTTAGCAAATTGGATAATTTTAAAAATTAAAAAATGATCGTATTCGCAAACTAAATGTACATGAATATTTTATGCAATAAACTGACTTAAATATTATTTCTAAACTTCATGATGGGGTTTTGTGAAAGCCCGTCTGGGTATAAGTCCTTCTTATCAGTAATACTACCACAAAACAGCAGTATAATGTTATTTCTGTCTCAGGTTGAAGATACAGTGTAATTGCTGACATAAAATTTACATCAAATTAAACTTGTTTATTAACTTAGTTTATTATATAAAATAGATTTTTTTATATAGCATAGATAAGTGGACAAGCATATGGGCCACCTGATGGTAAGTTGTCACCAACGCCCATAGACATTGGCATTGTAAGAAACGTTAACCGTCGCTTACACCACCAATAACTCATTCACCACCACCAATGGCTCACTCACCCTTCAAACTGGAACACAAAAATAGTAAGTATTGCTGTTTTGTGGTAGAATATCTGATAAGTGGGTGGTACCTACCCAGACGAGCTTGCACAAAGTCCTACCACCAGAAGCATTAATAGCCCATCTATCATCATATATTAAAATAAATAAACGGCCGTTAGTATTTATTCTAGTTATAGCGAATACCAGCGGCAGATGCTTGTGTAACAAAATATGCATCCTCGCATTAGCAACCGACTGGGAAACACGTTAAATTCACTGAGTAGCTATCTAGTGGAAGTCTGTGACGTACAGGGAACACTTTGGGTGAGGGTTCCGTGAGGTTTTTATTATGTTTGTGTATGAAACTGGGATAATTTTACCATTTAAATTCATTTATTGATTCCCGGATCGATATATTTTATGTTAGAATATTGTTATACAAGTCTGTTTATCATCAAAATTTATCTCGTATTTTTTTTATATATACAAGATTTATACATATATACAATATAACGTTTATTAGATTATAATTATTTTTAAAAATAAAATATAGTTACAAGTGGACGGTTTGATTGCCGTAAGAAATATTAACCATTTCTTACATCAATGCAACACCAAATATGGGAACTAAGATGTTATGTCCCTTGTGCCTGTACCGTAGCTCACTCACCCTTCTTACCGGAACACAATACTACACAACACTACATATTGATATATGGCTCTAGAAGATGATGATACCAACCCAGAAAGTCGGACCACCGAGTTAATTCGCTTCCACTTGTCCCATTCATTACATATCTACTTACAGTTAATTCTGTTACACAGTGGCATTATATTTTTGATTTTCTCTTATTTTATACATATCCACACTCTCATCTTTGTACACACTTCTTGTAATATTATTACATCAATCTGAGTACTAATATCATTTACATATAATCTGGGTACTTCTTATAAACGCATTAATTATGCTCGTGGAGTCCTGTGATTGGTAGATACTGTAGAATAGGAAATTAAGACGAGCAAACATCTCCTAAACTTTATTTATATAAAAAAAAATTGAAAGTAGAATGAGAGTACACAACGAATAATGATATTATATTCTGATGTAAAAATAAAAATGTATCATACAAATAAGTATGTTTTTTAAGTCTTTGCATCTATACTAATATTAGCTGAAGAGTTTGTTTGTTTGATCCGGCTAATCTCAGGAATTACTGGTTCGAATTTAAAAATTATTTTTGTGTTGTATAGTCCTTTTATCGAGGAAGATTCTAGGCAGAATTTTATTCATTATATTTTTATTAATTATACGCGGGTGAAACCGCGGGCACAGCTAGTAATAAATATGAATGAATAAATGTAGCATATTTTATGAATGATGTATGATTATCTTATAATCCCGGTGAGTACTTGGATGGTTTTGAAGACTCATTTATTTTATGAGCTAAAATCGGTGGTTTTGTGTTCTTATTATATAGAACTGAATATGTCAATGTAGATAACAAAGCTATGGACTGAATATCAATATATTGATTAGCCTTTGCCTCTAACGAAATAAATGTCTTTGAGCTTACAAAACTTTAGTCGTAATAAAAAAGTATAATTATCAAATACTTTATTTTAACATTAGTACTATATAACATACATATTTCAAGCCACTTTCCATTTTACAAGTTTTTATTTAACTTGCAATTTATGTCAGGTGGAATCTTGCAACTTACATTATGAACCAGATATCTTCAATCGATTGAGCTGAAATTTTGTACACACGTTTAGTTTGGATGACAATGCATAGTATGTGACGTCAATCTAAATCCAACATGTCGGAACACCCAAGATAGTGGAATTATTTTTAATGCACTCCTACAATATTTGATTTAGACGTCTCTCGGTTAAATTGTTTGGTGAAAATAAAAAAAAACAGGGAACCCTAAAGCCATCGTCGGCATCACGAGTTTATTTGCCCCGCTACTTAAAGAGCGCTTTCTAGCGGAAAACTGTGCCCGCGTTTACCCGACATTATTAAAAACATTTTGCTGCGCGCTGATTTTGTATTTACCTTAGCATTTTTACCTCCCGCTTAGAAAATATTTATTTATTTTACGGATAAAATATTTGTAATTTTTAAAACATGGTTTTAGAGTTGAATTTTAAATCGGTCGTTGAAGTATTTTTGTTTTCTTCATTTTCGATTTTAATTTGATTATAATTTTTTCGTAATTTTTATATATTTTTATGTATATAAGAAATGAAAACTTGTTTCATTTATATCAATTATATAATACAAGCCGTATGCTCCAGTTTTGCGATATTTTTGCTTTATAAATCGCTGTTTCTTCTAAATAAGTGCGATTGCCATCTTAGTTGATATTTATGACAACCTCTCCATTCCCTATCATCTACCAGTTCATATACTTGACTACCTCTTTATTCTAGTGGTTAGTTTATAAAGCAGTTCTTGAATTCCTGGATTCAAAGCTCGAATAGGGTCAATTAACAGTTATTGCGTGTTTTACAATAAAAACACTGTGTGCCATTCACAAAATTGGAAGAAGCAGTATACCTACAACCATCAGACATGCACCTGGATTTTCTGTTGTCCTATCGAATACCCGTTCAATTAGATTGCGTAAAGATATTGAAGAAAAAACGGTGAATATGCACTCTGATGTTTACGCACATGCTCGAGCACAAAAATAACAACTGCACAGCAACTCCATTCAGAACGGCTGCCGTGACGTAATCGCTCAAGAGGAAATTTATACATATAATAAATCTGTAACTGGTCGATGTCTGTACATGGAAGATAAATGAGTAAAACTTTTATCGGGGGTCATTATAAACACAATATAACCTAAAACAATGATTAATAGAATTTTTGTCTGTTTGTCTGTTTGTCTATTTGTCTGTTTGTCTGTTTGTCTGTTTGTCTGTGCGTTTGTGCACGCTAATCTTAAAAACGGCTTAACGGATTTGAGTGCGGTTTTCACTAATGTATTGTGGCTAACTTCACTTAACATTTAGTGTTTGTTTTATTTCAATCGGCTCATAAAAGATACACGTAGAACTTTTATTAAAAAATGGTTATGGTTAAACTGAAAAGAGATGAAATATTACATATAATTTACACTTTTGCTTATGATTTATCCTATATTTTGTCCCATAATTTTTTATCTCTTTATTTATGTATTATAAGTTTAGTATCCCTACTAAAAATCAATAAATTATTATCTGTAGGAAAAGTACGCGCACTGTTAGTTGTCAAAATCAAAAAGTTTTGTTAACAATTTCGTGTTTTCAGTAGCTTCGTGTGTTGTTTTTGCATAAAAACTAATATTGCATATATATTGTGTGTATCTTTATGATCTCATCTTATATCTTTCATAACAGTACACTTTAAGACTGCGTGTGAGCAAGTCAGTTAACTCAGTGACAATAATTAATACGTGAATAGTATATAGGTGTACAAACAAAGCCTAAAAACAACTATAACAATAATACATGGTTTTAGAAGTGCTTGCTTTAAACATCAACGTGGTATATCACTTCTTAAAACTTTAAATAGGTATAATTTTGTCCTAAATTCGTGTTTCCTGTCAAAAGTTTTAAAACGGCAGATAAAAATTCAAACTTACCTACCGAAGTTTTTTCTATACAACGAAATAAATAGCAATTTTACATGGAAAAAATGGTAACCATATTTTGAACTATATTTATTAGCCTCTGGATATATATAATGAGTATTAGCCACTGGTTATGTATAAGAAGTGTAAATAGAGAAAAATAGCAATTTTGTTCAACATTAAAATAACAGAAATTACTTTAGAAGACCTCATTAATAAATGTAACAAGTATTTCGAACCGAGGAAAAATTTAACTATGGCCTGACATGTATTTTTTATGATAAAACAAAGCAAACACGAAAATATAACCAACTTTATTACGAGTCTAGAAAATTAAAGTTTAAAATGCGATTTCGTTGAATTAATAGTCATTGGTCAGTGATAAATTTACAGCGAATATGTGTTAGAGTAGCTCGCCAAACATCAACGATTCTTACAACGGTCTGATCTGTCACTAAAGAAAGCTATAGAGATAGCTAAAATAGTAGTGATCGAACAACAAAATACGGAGCACATAAATAAAAGCACTGAGACGTCGTCATCACTGTCATCATCTAATGAATATCAAGTGATGAAGGGGGAGTAAAAGGGTTAAACAACACACAGTACAGAATAGAGAAGATGTGCATATTCCTACGAAGTCAGACAGGCAACTAATTAAGAAGAGAACAAAATTGTGAAACGTGGTTATATTTGCCTCATCCCAATATAAACCGAATAAAAGTATTTTGTAATCTCTCAGCTTAATTCAATTGGTCTTTGGCTACATCAAGCTTGCGACAGCATAATCATGAATAGGAAGAAGTAGATCTGTGCGAGCATATAATATATAATTAAGTGTACTCAAATATTGATATTATATATTTAAAAAAAAATCACTTTTTTTTTTTTTTTTTTTATTGTATAGGTAGGCAGGCGGACGAGCATATGGGCCACCTATTGGTAAGTGGTCACCAATGCCCATAAACAATGGCATTGTAAGAAATGTTAACCATCGTTTACATCGCCAATGCGCCACCAACCTTGGGAACTAAGATGTTATGTCCCTTGTGCCTGTAATTACACTGGCTCACTCACCCTTCAAACCGGAACACAACAATACTAAGTACTGCTGTTTTGCGGTAGAATATCTGATGAGTGGGTGGTACCTACCCAGACGAGCTTGCACAAAGCTCTACCACCGAGTGAATAATAACATAAATAAGATAAAAACAATAATGTATTAAATGTATTAATTTATATAAAATGAATGTACCAACCCATCTTAATATTCAATATTTTAGTTTGTTATAAATTTTGTACTGTAGTCATATTCTTGCTTGCCTTTTAATTGTATTTGGTTAAAAAATATATAAATAATATATATATCATTTATTTACTGCATTTTATTGGCCTCACTCAATGTAATAATGCTTAAGCTATGTGATTTCATTTATATTTTGTTTTTGTTAAATTTGTGTTTTCATTAAGTAATTAATTATATTTGATTATAAAAAATATATATCTTACTACACCTTTACTGATTATGATGGTTTAGCTGTTTGATTTTATATATGTTTTGATTATTTTAATGATTGTGTAATTATTGTTGGTGGAAACTTAGCTAATGTATGTATATATTTATATATATATGTATATATGCTATAAGTGTCATCTCATTTTTAACACTTAACCTACCAGAGCGGTCAAATAACTGCTTTTGAAACTTTAATTAAAATTGTTACATAGCTGCTTTTGTTTGTATGTTACATACTTTTCTACATAAAATGGCCGCTTAAGCAGCTTATTCAGATGTGTGTCAAGTTCAATGGACAACATTTGTTTTAATTCCCTTTTTTTGTTTAATTAAATTAGTAGCCTTGGTTAAGTCTGATTTTATTTAGTCTCTGACAGAAGAAACTTTTCCTTTACTTTATACTTTATATTGTACACATAAAATAACATAAATCTATAACAAAAACGAATTAATTAATAAATTATCCATACATATAAATATTTCTGTCTGTTATTTCAAAATAACTGCCTGTTTTAAAGGTTATATGGCTATTTACGATTTACCAAAACCAAAGCAATCATTTTTTTATTTTTTTTTACTGTCTTCATGTCTGTATGTCCAGTCTAATCTTTCAATCGTCTAAAAATTGAAATAACCGAATTATTATAAGAACTATTTCAAGATTCCGTTTAGCGTTTATCTTTCATCAAAATTAGTTGAGTCTATAAAAAGTTATAAAAAATACGTATTTTTGTTGATATCTATACACATAATATGGCTATTTACGATTTACCAAAACCAAAGCAATCATTTTTTTATTTTTTTTTACTGTCTTCATGTCTGTATGTCCAGTCTAATCTTTCAATCGTCTAAAAATTGAAATAACCGAATTATTATAAGAACTATTTCAAGATTCCGTTTAGCGTTTATCTTTCATCAAAATTAGTTGAGTCTATAAAAAGTTATAAAAAATACGTATTTTTGTTGATATCTATACACATAATATGGCTATTTACGATTTACCAAAACCAAAGCAATCATTTTTTTATTTTTTTTTTTACTGTCTTCATGTCTGTATGTCCAGTCTAATCTTTCAATCGTCTAAAAATTGAAATAACCGAATTATTATAAGAACTATTTCGAGATTCCGTTTAGCGTTTATCTTTCATCAAAATTAGTTGAGTCTATAAAAAGTTAGAAAAAATACGTATTTTTGTTGATATCTATACACATAATATGGCTATTTACGATTTACCAAAACCAAAGCAATCATTTTTTTATTTTTTTTTACTGTCTTTATGTCTGTATGTCCAGTCTAATCTTTCAATCGTCTAAAAATTGAAATAACCGAATTATTATAAGAACTATTTCAAGATTCCGTTTAGTGTTTATCTTTCATCAAAATTAGTTGAGTCTATAAAAAGTTATAAAAAATACGTATTTTTGTTGATATCTATACACATAATATTATCTAAGTTATGCTATTCCGTCCAGATGTGTTTGCGCATCCAAAGCCAAAAATTTTCAAACGAAAGATATTATTTGATGCCTACATATACTCTTCCTAACTGATTCATTAACGTAGAGCTTAAACTGCGGGGGTTAGAAACTTGAAATTTTGGCAGTTGATACATTTTATAACACCCACTAAGGTAGGATTTTTGGAAATTCTACCCCTAAAGAGTTGAACGATTGTTTAGAAACCCGTCATTTTTAAAGTTAGAAGCATGAAATTTAATGAACAAGCTTAAAAATAAATAAAAATGTATTTCAGCGTTTTTGAAAATCGAAATCTAAGAGGGTAAAAAAGGGGTTGAAAGTTTGTATGGGGATTCCGTCACTTTTGGTGTAAGAAGAATGATATTTAGTATTAAAGCTATGCATACGTATTTCGTCGTTTTTAGAAATTTAACTCCAAACGGGAGAAACGGGGTAAAATCATTAGTATAACATTTTTAAAAAATAGAAATGTACTATTTGAGTTTTTTGATTGAATTAATAAACATGAATTTCAAAGTTTTTAGAAACTTTTATTTTTGTTTGGAAGAGTTGGGTGCAAATAATGAAATTCAAAATACGCAATATCTTATATCAATATCTCTTAGGGAGAAATATACGAACTTCACTATGTTAGTGATGTTTGGATAAAGAAAACATATTCCATTATTGCCATATGTACCACTTAATTGGTATTCCCTAAGCTTATATTATTGTAAAGTTTCATTAAAATCCATTCAGTAGTTTATGCGTGAAAGAGTAACAAACGTCCATTAATCCATACAAACTTTCGAGTTTATTATATTAGTAGGAAGTAGGATTAGTATATGCCCTGTACTGAACACACATACACTATACTGGATGGGCGAATAAATCGATTGGTAAATGTTTATATCTTATTGATTAAAAAATGTACGAGATAAAATCCTTATTTTACCCGTACGAAGTCGGGACGGGCAGCTAATTACTCGCTGATAACGTATCTTTCTGTAGGTAAAAAAGGTTTTTAAAAACAGTACAGCAGTTTTTTAGTTTATTCGCTACAAACAAACATACAAAAAATCTATTTTTACTTATTTATAATATTAGTATAGATAAAGACCACGCGCGAGCGAAGCTGCGGGCAACAGCTAGTCATAAATATATTTGGCGTGAATTTATAAAATTCAAGAAACAAATTTCCCTGTTCAAAATAATAATTCCAAAACGACATACCATTATAACAGCGAAATTAATTTAAGAAGTTTCCTTCGAGAAGTGTTAAACAAATAACATTGAATAATTTCGCTAAAGTCAATTTATGCGGAACGAACCTTGTAAACAAAAGACCTACAATTTCAAAAAAATAGTGAACGTAATAACCAATTGTTTTTATTGCGTGTTAATTAAATAATCTACTTTTATAATGTCTGACAGCTTAACATGTTATTTCACACACACACACACATACACACACAATCTATACTTTAATCTAAGGTAATGTTTAGTTACCATTTGATTACATTACCATTGTTAATCACATAAACTTATTTTGTTGTGAATCTTTTGTTCCAACTAAATAGTTCAACAATTTTAAGGAACGCTGTCACCTAGAATACTGGTTTTTGCCTAGTTTAAGAACAGATTCACCTATTGTAATATTACATAATAATAATAATAATAATAATAATAAATCTTTATTGTAATACTTTTTGTACATCATAATATTGTCTACGCACTTAAGATGTTCAAAGTTCTATGTCTGATACTACGAACGAAGTTCTTTTACGCGGCTTACAGTATTGTAAAATGGCAGTGCCCCAAGGCCACGTCCTATAACGAAATAGCGTTCAACTGTGTCTACCAAATGCGATGCGTTGGGCGTTCGAACTCAGTACTCAGTACGCGAGCGGTTCTAGGTAACAAATTTATATTGGTTACAATAACTTTGTATTCAAAATAATAAATATAAAAAATACTATCATTTTTCAACTACACATCTGACTCATAAACGTGTATTATGTAAGATAAGTGTTGTTAAAATTTAAAACAAAATATAAATTTTGAATACCAACTGAAATATTAACTAAAATCAAAGAGAACTAGGTCTTCTATCCGAAACAAAATCAACAAATTAATATGACTTAATTGCGGAATGCAATTAGCAAATATATGCGCGCGATGGTTTAACAGAAACATCTGCCATGTTTCTGTGTGTGGCCAGCTAAAAGCCCCGAATAAACTTACACGACGGACGCTAAATGGCGCTATCGTAATAGTACTTGGACGTCTATGATCGATATATAAAACTAATATTATAAAGAGATAAGTTTTGTTAGTTGAGTTTTTTTCCAATTGTAAAAACTAACAATCCTATTGAATGGGATTTTCATATAATTTTAGTTTGTTGTTTTGTAAAAAATTAAATCAATTTTCAAGAATAAATATAAGAGTCAAAATTACAGATACTTTTCTGGCGGGAAACGGATTCACTTATAAATTTATCACTTATTAATTATATATAAAGATCTTATGATTGCAAATAATACATTAATTTCATTGAAGACTCGTTTTATTCCTGAGTATAATCTAGTTCTTTCAACTCAGAAGTAGGATAAATACACACACATTTGATTAAATTAAAATAATATATGGAAAATGACAACAAAACAATTTTACTTGGTGGTTGGGTTTTGTGCAAGCTCGTCTGGGTAGGTACCACCCACTCATCAGATAATCTACCGCAAAACAACAGTACTTGGTATTGTTGTTCCGGTTTGAAGGGTGAGTGAGCCAGTGTAATTACAGGCACTAGGAACATGACATCAAGGTTGGTTGGCGCATTGGCGATGTAAACGATGGTTAACAATGCCATTGTCTATGGGTTTTGGTGACCACTTAACATCAGGTGGCCCATGTGCTCGTCCGCCTACCTATGCTATAAAAATATGTATATTATACTTATAAAGTTCAATATCTCATTTCACTTTCTGAAATTTCACGACCGTTTTCTACGATGAGTTTCGAGTTTGTTCTTACAGAGTAGACTAAAAACGATTAAGGTCATCTTGGAGATAGCCGCTCCCGCTTTACTCCAGATATTGAGTCAATTCATAAACATCATCGACGTGATTACGTATTAAACTAAAACTGGACGAATAAAGAGAAAGAATACAAACGAGGCCGAAGCATGCGTAATGAGTCCAAGGATCGAGGCGAGCGGATGAATAGACATCAAACACGAACTGAACAGCAGCGTCCAGGAAGTCGGAAACTCAATCTCAAGCGTGAACACGAGCGTCGAGTAAGCCGCGGGCGTGAACTCGAGCATCAAGTTTCTGAGTATAATCTATATAACATTTAATTGGTTAAAAAATCAACACGGGTTACTTGCAAAAAAATATTTCTCTCTATTTCAGTTTGTAGTTTGTATTTTTGAGTATTTTCTAAATCGAATTAAAATAACAATTGTTTAATACTCCTTAATTTCTAAAATCTTTATATAGCATAGTATAAGACGTGACCTCTAATTCATAAATTCATTTACCTGGTACATTTGAATTTTGAAAACAGTCATTCATTTGTTTTTTCCTCATTATTTTTTTCTTTGGCGTCGCTTATTACCGTACAATGGAAAACATGAAATATCGGTATATTTACGAGTACGTGTTCTACCGTGGCACCATTGCTGCAGAAACAGCTCGAAGGATTAATGATGTGTACGGTGCTGGTGTCGCAAATAAAGCACGGTACGTTTTTGGTTTCAATGTTTTCGTTCTGGAAATTTCGACTTTCAGAACCAACCCCGAGGACGGCCGGAGACCAAGGTGGAAAATGAAGAATTAAAGGCTATTGTGAAAGCGGATCCATCACAAAGCACTTCAGAGATAGCTGCAGGTTTCGAGGCAAGTGATAAAACTGTATTAATCCACTTAAAGCAAATCAGGTAAGTAAAAAAAACTTGAACGATAGGTTCCTCATGAATTGAGTGAATCGAACTTGCAAACACGCGTCGACTGCTGTGTTACTTTGCTCAACCGACACAATAATGAAGGGATTTTAAATCGAATCATTACTTGTGATAAGAAGTGGATACTGTACGATAATCGGAAGTGCTCGTCGCAATGGGTGAACCCTGGAGACCTAGCCAAATACTGCCCTAAACGAAAATTGACTCATAAAAAGTTACTTGTGAGTGTTTGGTGGACTAGCGCCGGTATCGTTCACTACAGCTTTCTAAAATCTAGCCAAACGATTACAGTAGATATCTATTATCAGCAACTGCAAACCATGAAGGAAGAACTAGCCGCTAAGCAACCGAGATTGGTCAATCGCTCTAAGCTACTGCTATTTCACGACAATGCAAGACCACACACTGCACAACAAACAACCACTAAGTTAGATGAGCTACAATTGGAATGTCTGCGACAACCATTGTACTCCCCGGACCTTGCACCAACAGATTTTTTCCAGAATTTGGACAACTTCTTACAAGGAAAAAAATTCAATGATTTATCAAATCATTTATACATTAAATTATAGTATATTAATAAAAGGTAATTAATAATGGAGATTAAATAACGAATTATAATTATAAAAATTACAAAATATTATATATCAGGAAAATAAGCTCAATATTAATCCTTCTAGATTTTCCCGTCAAAAGGAGAACCCCTGACAGTTATGACGTTTACTCTTCTGGCCTGTAGTCTACTGATAAGGTTAAACAGAAGCTTGATTCAATAAAGGGTTAAAAGTATTTAAGAGCATTTTCATATTTTTTCTTCGATAATAACTACAAGTACAAAGGAAACAAGCATTTGTGAGCATTTCGTTAACAGTTAAAAAAATTAAAAACCGATTTACAACTTAACTTAACAAATAATTTCAAAAACGAATTTTAAAGCTTCGAAACCTTCATTCGATTTGCAAAATATTAGCCTTCGATGAAACCTGCGGGTGTCAAATTAATAAATCACGACAACTTACACCGATGTCCCCAATTCCTGTCCCCATTAAGATTCGGGGATATGGGGATAGTTACATTGCAAATCTAATTCAGACCGACGGAGCATAAATCTACGGTAAGACGGAAAACCGTCCGTAATAAATCACGTTGGACATGGAATATTCATGAGGGTACATACGCGTAATGTTGAAGCGAAACTATTTACGTCTGCATATGTAAGTTTTTCTGACCGCTCGTCCGCTGTGCCTTCAATTTCTCATTCCAGTGAAAATTAAATTATTAAACATTGTTCTACATTAACGATTCATTTTATCTCAATGATATTAACTGTATCGACATTTATTACTGCTATGGTAATACCGTTTGTATGGTTAGAGTGAATGACTTGGCAGATGCTCATGCGTCTCGCTCTTTAATAGCAGCAAAGTAAGGGACGAATAATATTGTACCTGGTTTCTAAGCACAGTCACCAATACTTTTCTCGATATATTCTCGATAGAAGACGAAAGAAGCCAAGATATATATATGACTGCAGGTTAAAGGTAACCGTATAATCCGTATAACCGTATAATAATATATAGGGTTTTCCATTAAGGGCGCTTGATCGTGCAGAACTTCCATCGTAGCGTGTGCTGTGTGGCACGTAGCACCGTCCTGTTGAAACCACATGTTGTCCAGATCCATATTCTCGATTTCAGGCCAAAAGAAGTTGGTTATCATCGACCGGTATCGCTCACCATTGACGGTGACGGCCACACCATTATCGTTTTCGAAAAAATACGGACCAATCACGACTCCGGCCCAAAATCCGCACCAAACAGTCACTTTCTGCGGGTGCATTGCCACTTGGTGAACCTCGTGTGGATTGGTCTCGTCCCAAATACGGCAATTTTGCTTGTTGACATAGCCATTCATCCAAAAATGCGCCTCGTCGCTGAAGATGATTTTTTTGCCAAAATCGGCGTCAACTTCCAACTGCTCTAATGCCCAGTCAGCGAACACACGGCGCTGTCTATGGTCATTAACCTTGAGCTCTTGGGTCAGCTGGATCTTGTACGGGTGCAGGCTCAAGTCACAACGCAAAATTCGCCAAGTTGTCGTCTGCGAAAGGCCGAGTTCCTGTGCGCGACGCGGAATTGACTGCCGCGGGTTTTCGAGGACACTGTCGCGCACAGCGGCGATATTCTCGGCAGATCTCGCGTTACGTTGACGCACGGGAACCGGCTGATTGTTAACTGACCCGGTTGACTCGAATTTGTCCACCAATCGACGGATAGTCGACTCGCCAGGACGATCATCGCGACCGTAAAACGGGCGAAGTGCGCGGAACGTTGCTCGAACTGAAGACCCATTTTCATAAAACAATTTTATGATTTGCACGTGCTGCTCGACACTGTAACCTGCCATGGTGGTTTGGGAGGACAGAATGAATATAACACACTGCATTTGACAGCTGTCACTCAAACAACATGGCCGCAATCAGCTGTCAAAGTTCAAGCGTCCCTATTGGAAAACCCCTTATTTTAAAGAATAACTGACTGACTCACTGACATAAAAACGCAAAAACCAAACTACTGGGACTGGCACCACGAAGATTTCCTTACGAGTTCCTTTAATCCAGTAGGTTAGCAAAGAAAGGATTTTTGTTAAGCCTTAAGGGGTTTAACAAAAATCCTTACCCTCAGGAGGAGGGATAAATCGGATGAAAGTTTCTATGAAAATCATACATAAAAAAGTTTTCAAAAAAGAACCCGTTCTTAATACAATAAAACACAAATGTAAAAATTTAAACATTAACTTATTAACATGTCACAAATAAAACGTAAATTTCAGGAACACAGAGGTATTAAATCGTATACACATATATAATACATATAATATAAAGCAATCCAAGTACGCACACGCGTCTGAATTTATATCCAACCAAGACCTTATAAATCCAGCTCGCTGAAGCGGTAACGATGAATAGATTTACTGGAAATGTCCTCTATAAATATATGTTACACGCACCGAGAAAACTCTCATTCAGCGACAAAACAGCTCAAAAAGTATTGTCTCAGTAAAATACCAACATCGCGAAATTAATTACATTATAATGCTACTCATTAGCCTCATTCATATCAAAATTCAGTTATTTAAGTTAAAGATGTCTTTTTCTTTTGTTTCTCGTCAATTAGATGATATATTTTTAATTTTAAGTTAGTTAATAAAAAAAAATAAAAATAAAAATTATGACTCTTATAAAAACGCATATGACGCGTTGTGGCAAACACAGAAATACATAAGATAGAATGCTGTGACAAAGTAAACTCATAACGCGTTAATAGCTTTAGTTGGTGCAACCACGTCACTACGGAGTAGCTGAACTTTTGGAAGAATAGAGATAATGTTCCAACATATGTAGCAAACCCTACTACTCGGTGTTAGGGCTTTGTGCAAGCTCGTCTGGGTAGGTACCACCCACTCATCAGATATTCTACCGCAAAATATCAGTACTTTGTATTGTTGTGTTCCGGTTTGAACGGTGTGTGAGCTAGTGTAATTACAGGCACAAGGGACATATCTTAGTTCCCAAGGTTAGTGGCATTGGCGATGCAAGCGATGGTTAACATGCCATTATCGATGGGCGTTGGTGACCGCTTACCATCAGGTGGTCCATTAGCTCGTCCGCCTACCTATACTATAAAAATAATAATTCACGAGAGATTTCATGGGTGAGCTTCGAGTTTGTTCTTACAAAATAACACTACAGCTCAAGTTAATAGAAACTAAGAACAAAGACTTTAATTTTTCTTATTCCTCTTCATCAAATACCCGACAATGTTTGCCATACATAAAAAAAAAGAAAACGACGATCTTAATATCAAAAGAAAGCATGCTCTAGAGAGTAGAATGGAATATATATTTCATTTGATTGTAATAACTTACGTGCTCCCTGAAGCACGATAGATGAACGCTTCCATTTATTATTATCCATGTTAAAATACCAACGATAACTCTTGCAGATGTTCGATATTTTCCACCACGACACGCAGATAACGCGCCACGCTCACTGAATAGCAACGCTGTCACAGTCTGTGTTATCTTCATATTTTTATTATTGACGTTTTCGGTTTAATATCAGATTTAAAATATGACCATTTTATGGGTTTTTGATTGACACATGAGATTGAGAGCGTAAATCTTAACCGATGGTGGTGGGTTCAAACCCGGGCAAGCACCACTGAATTTCATGTGCTTAATTTGTGATTATAATTCCTCTCGTGCTTGAAGGTGAAGGAAAGCATCATGAGGAAACCTGCATGTGTCAAATTTCATTGAAATTCTGTCACATGTGTATTCCACTAACCCGCATTGGAGCAGCGTGGTGGAATAAACTCCAAACCTTCTCCTCAAAAAGAGGAGAAGAGGCCTCAGCTAAGCAGTGGGACATCTACAGGCTGTTACTGAAGTTAATAAATGTATATTTTCTAAAAAATATTACATGTGAAACTACTATAATAGACGAATTCTTAATATTCTTATAAAAAAAACACATAATAATGATCAATATATAGCTTATATACTTAATCAAAAAATATTTATAACACTATGAGTAAAAAAAATGTCAAAAGTGAATTTAGTAAAGAGGCATGCTTCTGCTTCGAAGCTGATGTTTTAGGAAAAACAATAACTTCTTACGTGTTGTAGGTATGCATGCTATATTCTGGCAAACGTGTGATAGATATATTTATTGATCCATCCATCTATACATTTCAGCCTCGTAATTGTGTTGATGCCCGTCTGCTGAAATAGGAGACAAGTCCTATATTTGCGAAATCTGCGTTTTCGAATTGCATGTGGTTTTCTGTCACCAATATTGTATAAAATTTTGGCGATTTAATCAATAACAACTCCAGAAATTTCCATTTCGTTTACTTATTAGACCATATAATTTTGAAACTAAATATATTTTATTATAAAAGATATAAACTCAACTGAATATATCTTGGAATTCGTTGTTTCAAAATTTCATTAAAAAAGTAACAATAATCGATTCCAAAGATATTTATATAGATTTGAATAATGTGTTAAGTTTTTTTTTATTTACATTCATCAATATTCATCATAATATGCGCCACTTAGAACATGTTTAAGATACTCCCAATGATAATATAATAATATTTTTTTATCACCTACATAATTGAGAAATGTTGGTCATACTTCTGAAATATTCCATTCTCAAAACTCAGTAGTCGATGACATGCTTTTAGCTTCACTTTGATGTTGTCCATTAGCGAGGGATGTATGCAACCCACATGGCATTTCACAATTAGGGGAGATAATAACGCCAAACGGTTGTCGTTAAATCAAGTAAAACGATATAATTTCAAATATAGTCATTGTAAGATGATAAAAAGATGTAAATTTCGATTTTATTTCTTCTAAAACATTCAGGTTTCCTGGGTATCGTAATTGTATTGGATAAGGATTTTGATGGCACACACTTTGATGGCAAAAAAACGCATTACACAAAACTTTTGTTTATATTTTATCTATACTAATATTATAAAACGGCAAGATTTGATTTTTTGTTTGTTTGTTTGGTACGATTTAACTCAAAAACTACTGGACAGATTTGAATAATTCTTTCATCATTAGAGTGTATTTCCTATATTATATTTTCAAAGAAATTTGCGATCCTTACCTAAACTGGAATAATGTAACTCAAGGTATCAAAATGTTGCCTATAAAAGTCATTATTATGCGTGCGCTGCGAAAAATATGGACGATATATGAAATAGTGTTCTATATACGAATAGTCCTTATGATTGCTCACAAATAAATCCGCGATGGTGGTGATATGCCTAACTATTATAGTTAAGCCACAATAACTGTTTTTGTTTAAATTATTAAGTTCAAATACGGGTCGAATGTCGGTCGGTCTCATGATATTATGTCGGTCGGTATCATATTATTAATCCTTATCCATTTAAATGATTTGACAATTAAAGATGATTATTTATATGTAAATTCCAGTTTAAATGATCCGGATCGGACTTTTCGTTTAAAAGTTATGACGTATATAAAATTTTCTCAGTGAGAAAAAATTGTAGCTGTCCTACGTTTAGTCTAAAACAAATACTAATTTATGTTAAATAATCGTTTTTAAAATTTAGCGGACGAAGTGCTTGAATGTTATATATTTATTAAACATGTGTTTTATATATCAGTGATCAGAGAGCTATGTTTATTGAAAGACTATTCTGCAGCTGAATTTGTGTTTGCATTTAGGTCTACTTGGTGGTAGAGCTTTGTGCAAGCTCGTCTGGGAAGGTACCACCCACTCGTCAGATATTCTACCGCAAAACATCAGTACTTTGTATTGTTGTGTTCCGGTTTGAAGGGTGATTGAGCCAGTGTAGTTACAGGCACAAGGGACTAAGTTGGTATAACTTAGTTCCCAAGGTTAGTGGCGCATTGGTGATGTAAACGATGGTTAACATTTCCTACAGTGCCAATGTCTATGGGCGTTGGTGACAACTTACCATCAGGCCCATATGCTCGTCCGCCTACCTATGCTATAAAAAAGTAGCAAATTGTTGTTTAAAAAAACATTAGTAACGTTTAACCTGTTACTATTTTTTCCATATGATGTGAAAAATCCTAACTAATTCCGAGCTAAAATAATGTTTTTCGTTGCCACATCAAAATTGCTTTTTGATGTCACGAATTAAAAGCCATATTTATCTTAAAATCTACGATGATTTTATGATTTTATGATTTTACGATGAATATTTTTTGGGACTTGAACCTTAAACATTCTAAAAACTTTACCGACATTAATCGTTTACCAGTTTTTTATCACGCAGTCATTTGTCATACAAATACACTTGATTGGAATGAACCTCTAGTCAAAAACGTATATCACAGTCACAGTAACAGCCTGTGAATGTCCCACTGCTGGGCTAAGGCCTCTTCTCCTCTGAGAAGAAGGTTTTATAATCACAAATTAAACATGAAATTCAGTGGTGCTTGCCCGGTTTGAATCCACGATCATCGGTTAAGATTCACGCGTTCTTACCACTGGGCCAACTCGGCATTTTACGTAAATGTATATGTATCCCAGTATTATTAATAAAAATATGGTAATATAGTTTCAAGTTCAATTTCGGAATTGCCACATCACGGCTTTTATTTTCAGCACACAATACAGTTAAAAATTATACCATTAAGACGTTCAAGAATTTCATCATTCATCAATATAACTGTCACATCACTGGCGATGACTGTGCAAACTCGTCCGAAAATATCAAAGTGAATTTTCTACGTAATTGACAACGTAATAAGGAAGAATAGCAACATCATTACTGTCACCTTCGTTTCAGGGAAGCGAGATTTTTACGTCGGGTTTACGCCGTAAACCCATTGTGGCCATTTTGTAATCGCCATTACATGCACTAAAATAGAAATTTTATAGATTTCACTCAATACATTTTTTATATATTATAGGTTGGCGGATGGGTAGATGGACCATTCATCAAGTCTTACTATACTAATTTAAAACTCACTTACTATACTAATTTAGAACGCGTGAATCTTAACCAACGATCGTCTGTTTAAGCCCGGGCAAGCCACTAAATTTTTATGTGCTTAATTTGTATTTATAATTCATCGGTGAAGGAAAACATCGTAAGGAATCCTGCATGTGTCTAATTTCACTGAAATTCTCCCACATGTATTCCACCAACCCGCATTGGAGCAGCGTGGTGCAATAAGCTCAAAACTTCTCCTCAAAAAAAAAGAGGAAGCCTTAGCCCAGCAGTGGGAAATTCACAGGTTGTTACGTATAACTAATTTATAAGCAACGATACCCATACTTGATACAGTTTGATGATATTATTCTTCTAGCCGAATTTTGAACATGGCGACGAAAAATTCGAAAAGTTGCACTGAAGATTTTAAGGACAAAACATTCGAAATCTCACAAAAGTTCATACATCAAAATAGTTTATAGTCTCTAAATTCTAAACTGTAGCATTATGATTCCATAAAGCAAAGCTAAGCTAATTCCTCATAGACAAAGCCGCAAGATACTATTTCATTAATGACGACAACGTCGATGGCATCAGTTGGTCGAAAATACTAAATAGTTTATTAACCAGATCCTTACAAACTTGTCAAAGTTGCTTTGTGGAGTTGAACAAAGTTGCTTATAATATAAGTTTGTTAAAGCAATCACTGCTGAGTTAAGTACCGTCTGCAGAACAACATCGATATATAATAACTTTGAAGAATCATTTTTTGTCCAAATCAATGCTGACTATTGACTTTAGCCATAGGCGTTTATTCAACAGCAAACATTGTGACCTTAAATCACACATTAAAAATCAACTTGTTAGAAGTCATTATGTATTGTTCTCGGGCCGAGTTTGGCCCCCAGCGGCAAATCTCAACGTAGATTTACCAACTGCTTAAGATAAAAGTGTACAAGTAAATATGCATACATAGAGTTATTTTCTGTTGCAATATGTTTTCATAGTCTCATGGGACGTCAATATCATATAACTGGTAAGATCAGACGCAAGACTAACGGCATTCCTAGTACAATGTAACCAATTCCTCACTATGACATAAACCACGTAATACTCAATATTATATGTAAACAAATCCGGCTAAGACTACAGAACTGTTACTCTTTCTTGCATGTAATGTAGGCGTACTAGTAACTCTGAAGCCTATCTAAGGAGACTGTACTTCAACCAATTAGTGTAGTGTATCAAGTGTTTATTGATTTGATTTAATTGATTTGTAAGAGCAGCTTCTATAATATAAATCAACGTGGATTAAGTTGACGTTGAGCGAGTTAACAAGAAATATTCTCTTACATAATATTGCATTTAATCATATTGATATTTTGCAAGAATATCAAGATATTGTAATTTGTTAATGTTTGCTACAACTAGCGTCATCTGTGTTCATGTAGCGTAACCATGTATGGAATGTGAGATTTACCAATAAAAATATTCAGTCTGTGGTTGGAATGCACACGGTCGTTTTATTAATAGGTTATGGGCCCAGAATTTTGGCCATGACTAGTTTTTTTGCGAAGTAGCTTGTGTTAACGAAGCTTGTTTTTGCGAAGTAACTTGTGTTTGCGAAGTTTGTTTTTGCGAAGTAGCTTGTGTTTCGACACGTTAGTGTTTTTTCGCAGTTAGTCAGGTTAACTAGTTTCCGTGTATTAGACTTTAAATGCACACGGTCGTTTTATTAATAAATCATTCAAGGATCATTTCAAATTATTTTAATCAACCATTAGTAATATACACAGCAGGACATTTGGTTGTGTTCCGAAAACTGCTATAACATATTACATATATAATCGTTCTATATTTATAGCTAAAACATCTATTACAAATCTTCTTCGTAATATGAGTTTAGAAAAAAATCTCAATAAGCTTTTATCATTGTACTGATTCTATAAATGAACATCGAATTCTATTACCAAAGTGTATGAACAAAGACCTACTGCCAATCCAGTTGGATTTAAATAAATAGAAAACGAATACGAAACAGCTCTCAACAAAACACTAAGATAAATAAAAACAAGTATAAACGAAGAATTTAAAAAATGAACTGAAATAACAAACAGCCTTCGCTCTTGGTATTAATAATTTTAAAAGTCTTCCAGAAATAAATATAAAAATATATATAATCTATAGTAAATGTAGATTAAAAAAAATTTTTCAACGACATTCAATTTCCCAGTGGCTGCTCGTAACAAAACCTTCGACGAAAAGCAAAATATAAATATTTCGAGAGCACCTGCATTCCGTTGAGACTTACTTCTTCATTAAGGCACGATAACCACTGAGGAATATCTTATTATTGTTGAAGCTAAATAATCATTGTTGAAAATCTTAATTGTATTATCATTGTTTTTTTAACAATTTCAAAATTCGAACATTTTCTGTTTATTTTATTTTGTTATTTGAAAACTCGTGAATTAACAAAAAAAATAAAACGTTGAAAAATAGATAAGTTCCTGAACGTGTATGTGTCTATTTATATATGTATGAAGATAATTAACGCGAATCGTTAAAAGATAATGGATTTTTTAACTAATTCGCGTGTAGATACGACTAATAAAGAAATCGAGCCGCTATCTTTGTATAAAGATCTTAGTTACATAAAAGTTCTTACAGTTCAAGTTCAAACAAAACATAAGTAATTCCCGAAAAAAAAAAAGGTTTTTTAAAGTGATTGTTAAACAATAATGTGTTTTATTCTTTCGTATGTCAAATCAATGATAGTCGGAAGAAAGAAATCAGTGTTGAACTACACACCGGTTAAACTACGTATTAAAATGAAAATTTTGTTGTATTTAAATAGTACTTACATACCAGTGGTTAGGAGACCTAATGAGAAAAAAGTTATTTCAAAATGGCGTTCTCGAAAAAAACTGGAACGCAACGAAAACTTTATGTTTCAATTAAGTTTCAAATATCGTAACGACTTTTGAAGTTTTCAATTCGCTTTCAGAGCACGGATTTTCTTTTTTAATTTGACGTCGTTTTGTACCAGACATGGTTCCCTCTTAAAAATATAGAGATATCTGGTTATATGTATTTAACAATCCAAACGAGGTTAAAAACCTCTTTCTTTAACAAAATTTATGTTGGTAGAAAATATTAATTCTATAATTTGTCCGCAATGTGTGTTGTTGCCAATAAACTTTTCTTTCTTTCTAATGGAATAAAGACAGCGTTTTAAAATTGGAACGGAAGCGGTTTGAATTGTGAGTGTTATTCTGTGGTTGACGGTGACGGACTAGTGACAAATGTAACAAATTTTCGTTCGAGTTCTGTAGTTTTTCTCATTATGTTCGCCTTCTTCGCCGTTTACGAGATGAATTCTGAACACAGAATAAAGTAACAGCCTGTGAATGTCCCACTACTGAGTTAAGGCCCCTTGTCTTTTTTTTTTTGGGGAGAAGGTTTGGAGATTAGTGCTTAGCGATTAAGATAAAAAATAGTTTTCTCGCGCTTTTATTAAAGAGAAATGAACGAATGTCGTCGAAGTAACAATATATGACATTTGGTTTTAATTCGATTTATAAAGATCGCAGAAATTTGAAAATATTAAAATTAACAAACAATAAAATGTATTACTTGTACTGCTGTATTTATTAATATTAAAATTTCATCAACATAAAAGGACTTTGTCACACCGCCGAAAACTAGGATTCATTCTAACGAAGCGTGAAGAGGCATCTTGCGGGCCGGCATGCCGAAGGCGGCTAGTGCAGTTCGTTCTTCCTGCCTGTACTGGTCGTCTTCGCGTATGGACACCACTACCACTAAGGCACTTACGTCAGGTGGAGTGATGCCATTTGCCTAACCGGAATTTATAAAAAATAAATCTAAATCATTTTATTCTAAATAATTTTTCTAAAACCTTTAATCTTAACTAGCGACCCGCCCAGGCTTCGCCCGGGTAGCAGAGTAATTATTTCTAAAAAAAATCTGTCGTAGTATTGTATCAGCTTTTAGCCACAGTGGGCGACAGCGGGCTCGTGAGAGCGCGCGGGCATCACGCGTTAGTATGATCGGTGTGGGACCGCTTGAATTTATTTAGTGCGCGATAGTTTTAATTTTACGATAACTCCTAAGATAATAATTCAAATTGGGTGGTGTAAAGGGCAATTATAATATACATGAAACGCTTAAGGATTAATATTATATCCGATTTTATAGCTTACCAATTATCACATCATCGTGTAACCATTTTCTTAAACATGAAAGTGGATATATTTAGCTATCCTTTTAAAAGATAGACATATGCCATCGCGGACTTTTCTGTAGATCTATGAAAGGGGAACAATTTCACCATACATTATTTTGTTATATTTCTAAGGGATTTTACAGCGTTCTCGATGAAAGCTTCCAATCGGCTCGTTTTTTTCCGACTTCTTCAACAGTTATCGTCATATTTCAACGAATTAATAACATTAATGGATTATACACGTAAACCTTCCTCTTGAATCACTTTGTTCATTGGTGAAAACCGTATGAAAATCCGTTCAGTAGTTTTTTAGATTATCGCGTTCATACAGACAGACAGACGTGATATTAATTAGTACAAAAGTTATATGACCATATTCGTGTGTCGTTGGTTTCAACGAACGATATTTAAAAATTTTAGTTTAATTAAAAACAAATTTATTCCATACCAAGACCATATATTTAGCGGTGCATACATTTTCAAGATCCCTGTTTTTCCCGCTTTAATCTGTGTAATGGCGGCGGAAATGAAATATGGGACATGTATTTTGAAGTCGTACGATTTATAATATCGCACTGGTAATGACGAGTGGGAATTCTAAAACACAATATATGCATGTTTATACATATTATTTGTATGTACATGTATATAAATAAATATGTATGTGTGTTCTCTATGCCTTTCCAAACCGATTAATGAATAATGGAAGCCACTGGCAACAACTGAATTTCTTCTTGATTGGTTGGCGATATGAACTTAGGGTCTCAGGATTAGTAGCTTAAAACAGTGTCATTAAGCCAACGTGGATATTCCATAAGATAATATAGATAATTGAGCTATGCTGATTTATTTTCCTATAAATTGAAAATAAGTGATAAAAATCGCCATTTATATTTGTTCTAACTAAAACCCTTTAAGTGATTTTTCATGCTGAACCTACAATGCAGAAATATCGCCCAAGCGATACCATTTAAGTGGAATTCGTCATAGACATTTGTATGGAAATGTTAATAAATACGATGATTCAAGAAATACTAGAACTTCCAATTTTAAAAAGGCTTACAATATTTGTAATTATAGGACTGACGTGCCTGTGCAGGACAAAAGTCCCTAAATGAAATAAGATAAAAATATATATATTAGAAATTGTATCGCTTTTAACGAATATTATTGGAATATGCAATTCTGAATAAGTTTTTTTGTTATATATATATTTTAATTAAGTCATAAATCAGTAAAGATATTTTTATTATTTTAATAAGTGTGGTGTTGTTTTTGGAACGAAGTTCTTTTACGCGGCTTACAGTAGAGTGAAATGGTAGTGGCCCAAGGTCACGTCATATAACGAAATAGCGTTCATACTATGCCTACCGAATGCTACAAAATGCGATCCATGGGCGTTCGAATTTAGAAGGTCGATATAAAGGAAGTTGAGGTGCTGTTGTTTTGACAAAAATACAGTAATATAATCAAATAAAATCTTCATTTAAAAACTAGGTTTGAATCTAAAAAATATCGCACAGAACTTCGTTCCTGACGGGGGTCCCCCGATCGCACAATTTTTTTGCAATGATAAGTAGCTTGTACTTTGCTACTATAATTTATTATTATAGTTTTAACTTATCATGTAATTTATAAGTTAAAATGAATTATTATCAACATAGGCCGGGAGATAATCGTCGATCTGGGTGATATTCTTACAAACTATATATGATATAACAAAACTTAGTTCGACCCAAACATTTATACAGAAATATATCTGTTTATATAGATAAGTCGCTCCATTTTTTTTAATTCCCGTAGGCATAATAATATAGAGCATAGGCGTTATAATGTAGAGCCGGCAAACTACATATATGATGAGAGCGTTTTTGATTTGCCCAGCCACTCACCAAAAGGCACCTCAAATTATACGCGACAAGAAACAAGAACGCTAGAATGTTCCATATATTCGTGATTCGTATCGCAAATGTGTAATAGGATTCGATTTATTATCGATTTATCGATTCTCTATATCTATTCTCTGTTTTTATAAATATTTCGTTCAATAGTTTATAGTTCAATAAAAAAACATACGCTAATCATTAATGTTATTATTTCAATTGAAATATTACACCCCTAAATGTGTGTGTGATAAAATAAAATACATAATGACCTTCTATTTAAATACGAACGTCAAACAATTAAATTCCTTGTGATTTGGTAATAATCCCCATTTTTTCATTTCACGTCGATAAACCTCGCTCTTGTGTGCGTCGGCCGGAATAACACGTATTTATCGACAACCGCAACCTTCGTTCACTTTTATAAAGAATCATTTATTCAATATTACTATTAAATTAAAGGTATCGTATTCACTTCCACACTTTTACTCGGTGGTAGAGCTTTGTGCAAGCTCGTCTGGGTAGATACCACCCACTCATCAAATATTCTACCGCAAAAAACAGTACTATCTATCGTTGTGTCCCGGTGTGAAAGGTGAGTGAGCCAGTGTAATTACAAGCACAAAGGACATAACATCTTAGTTCCCAAGGTTGGTGGTGCATTGGCGATGTAAGCGGTTAACATTGGTTACAATGCCATTGTCTATGGGCGTTGTTGACCACTTACCATCAGGTGGCCCAAACGCTCATTCACTGACCTATACAAAAAACATAATAATAATAATAATAATATCCTGGGACAATATTCACACATGGCCATCTGATCCCAAACTAAGCAGAGCTTGTACTATGGAAACCAGACAACTGATATTCTACATATACTAGTTTTCTTTTGTAAATACATACTTATATAGATAATTACACCCAGACTCGGGACAAACAGATATGTTCATGTACACAAATGTCTGTCCTGGGTGGGAATCGAACCCACGACCTGCGGCGTGAAAGGCAAGTATCTTACCAACCACGCCAACCGGCTCGTCAAACATATTAAATTTTCACTTTAAATAACAGACTGTAAACTCACTTCTTCGCACGGATACACTACCCACGTGTGTATCCGAGTGAACGGCTCAATGGTTCACGCACACACGTTCGTGTTGTACATAACTGTCATTTTAAAGTGTGAAGCTTTTTCGTGTTTGAGCGTGTGCTGTGGGTTAGCTCATATATTATGCCCAAAACTACTAACAATTCTAATATATTAAAAGTTGTAAATTTCGTAGAAGAAACCAAAGTCACAAGAGGGTTTAAATCACAGTTGGGGTTCTGTTGCGTCGTATATAACTTTAAGGTCATCAAACTTTTTCCATAAAAACATATTTGATCAGACCTTATGGTAAGTATTTATTTGTTTCTATTGGTTTTTTTTTCATCTTTTGTCTCTCTCTAATATTACTCTTAAATTTGGTAGAGAGAAAGAAACAAAACACAAATGTCAACAGATGTGGCTTAATTCATGCAACTTTAGTAACCACATTATTTTATACTAATTCCTTAAACATAAAATGTAAACAGGCCATCCTTTAATAAATAGCGTATCTCAAATTTTGTACCATTAAACACATTTAACAACACCTCATCGCAAATACAGCTTTATATGACAGATTTTAGAGCTTAAAATTGATATTTTCTAAATGGTCCATATATTATAATCTCTCGACATTACATCACGCAATTAAAAATATACTTTATATTATAGCAATAAGATCGTTATTCGTAGGAAAACGAGAGATAAGCGTTATATAAAGCGAGTGGGTACTAAAACGGCTCGCAGTGATTTCAGAAAATCCGTCTGAAGTCCGTTGAATTAGAGTCCTAAGTAAATAGGATTACGTATATTTGTTCAACATAACTCCTAGTCAAGGATAATCTATTTTATTTCAGTAAATTTTTGTCTTACTATCAAATAGGATTCGTAATAAATTGTAAAGTGATTTTAGATTGTTTTTATATTGAAATAAGTAAAAAAAAATGGTATCCTAATAATTATTAATACGATCACATATTCAGATTAGGACAGATAACTAATTCAATTCGATTCTGCCATAAAATAATTTTAATTTTTGCTGATTTTTCATTACTGTGATCTCGGATGTTAGTTTCTAAACATAACTTAAGCAGAATATCTTGTTTAAAAATCTACGGTTAAGATCATTTGTGATTAGAATCGTATTTTCAAATCTGAGCAAAGCAAGTTTTCATGTAGTTAATTTATATTTATAATCCATGTCTCCGAAAGAAAACATCGCGTGGCGACCTGCGTGTATCTGAAGAATGCCACATGCGTATCCACGAACTCGAAAAGCATCCAGCGTTTTCCATGAGAGGGAAGGAGCCCTTTCTCTAGTTATGCAACATTTACGAACGGTCACTAATATCACCAACTGGTGAATTGATTGGGCCAATAAAACCGGATTTAAACGAAGTTTTAGTTTCATTCGATCGAACTTAAACTTATTCATATTGACACAAACCTATAAAATATAATTCACTGTTACACACTAGAATAATTTATATAGTATAAAATGTTAGGAGTGGAGGCGTTATAAGAACTTACACTGGACCTTCATTTATGTAGTACAAGCAGAGCTTAGCTACATCGTATCTTTTAAAATTGTATTCTGTTTAGGGAGAAATAAAGTCACGATTCTCGTCATCTGTTGTCCAATCCCGTCATTCCTTATCGTTGCGTGGTAATCGTCTCATTTAAATCGTTCGTCAAGTTGCTTTTGAAAAAACAAACTAGACTTACGGCCTCTAGCAGAGAAGACCGCGGCTAACTGCAAACATCTGCTAATTACACTGTAGCAACTGCAAATGATAATAAAATTATAACGTTAATAGAAAAAAGCTAACGTAGACAAATAAAAATTAATAACGTGATATTTGCAATTATCCCTCGCTTCTAAGCTATCGAACAACAATATAATATAACACAAATATGTTAATGTACAAATTAATTAATTTTAAAATAAAGAAAATTTATTTGTATGAAAACATTGTTTCTAACATAATATTTTGTCGAAAGCAAATCTTTTGTCCCTCGAATTCAATGGACCGCAAGTTAAAATCATAATAAACGAATAGATCACAGATGTATTCGCTGGATTTTTTCTAGATAAGATAATTAGGATTCCTATGAAGATCACAATTTAATGTAATATTAAAAATTTAATTTAATTTAACGAGCGGAGATGACTCACCGAACACAACATACACACAGATTGAAATCCAAACTAAACTTTCACCACGTGGATACTTGGCATTCCGCTAATGTAATATGAGATGTATAATAATATGAGAGTTTTCAAACATAGAGTACACAGGTTCCTTCAAGGCTGGTAACGCATCATCTACCCTTATATTATAGGTGTTTATGGACGACTGTGAGCACTCAACATCAGGTGGACCTTATTTGCTAACTTTAAATATAAAAATAACACATTCCGAGCGTGATGCGGAGGAAAACATTGATCCAATGATTTTTTTTTTACCTGCAATTTCGGAAGATTGATTGTCACATGTGTATTCACCAACCCTCATTGGAGCTTATATTATATACTACATACGTCGTCATTTAATAGTATACAATGCCTAAAAATATTATACGTTTCTCAGGAAATATGTGCTTGAAAAAATCTTCGCCAAAAACATTTCGCACGCTACCAAAATTCGTTCGGCAATATTAACAAGACTTGAAATAATATACAATTTCGTAAATTTCTGGTAACATATGTATATAATCTTATTCGGTCTTAAAGTACGTAATGCATATAATCTTATCTGAAGCCACTTCCAAACAGAACTATATATCTACTGCCCGACACAAACGAGTCGCGTCCGAGACATTATCAAGAGCGTTCAGCTTCGGAAAATTGTTTCCAAGGATCTTCAATCTGAGACAATGGTTGTTAGGCTGACCGTCTACCATTTATTTTGAATAATGTAGCGTTACTTTTTTTGTAAAAGATTTAAATTTTTTTTCATGATGTGTTGTGGTCTCCTCTTTCGTGTTGTGTTGTTGTATTGTTTATAGTTTTGGTGCCTGCATATTTTCATTTCCAGGTCACACATTTTAACCTTATTTAAATTCTATATTCCAAGGCTAGGCTGGCTGAACCAGTCTATCCATGAGGGGTATCTATTATGGATATTCTAAGATTATAGTCCAGAATCTCTTTGGTAGTAACCATTTATGCCTTATTCACCTGTTACCCAGTCGCCTTGTCACTGTCGTCGGTGTTTAGGATAGCGGGATGTTTGAGGAAATTTGATGGGGATTAAAGGTATATAGATACTTCTGCTACGGAAGACACAGGGAAGGCGGGGTCGCGTACCCGTATATTTTTATCTCTTATACCGGACAATTACCGGAAAGGTAAGACGAACTTTCAATCGAAAACCTTACAACTCTTTCAGCCACTTTGTAATATTCTTATTGGCTTTGCTGATTAATATAGAGTATATACGTAATTATATAACGCTTCGTAGCGATGTGTTTTCAGTGGAAGTCTTCCTTATCACTTGTTTATGGCAAGGTAAATTTGAGCAGTAAAAATTATTTCAATCATAACTTATTGTTTGAGTGTTATCCTGAAAAGTCGGAGTAATTGTAAATCAATACTTAGGTATAACATTTCTGTTAAGGAGAAAAAGAAAATAATATGAAAAAAAAATAAAAATTGATACTCGTCCGAATCAGAACCAGATAACTTTGAAGTTGAATCGAATTTAATTATGGTAAGGGTTTATATTGAACACAAATAACCTTTCGTATTTATGATATTAGTGCGATTATTATTATTCTAGTAGCTAATCTAGCTCTAGGTTGGCCGCCGTGGCCGAAATCGGTCTGGAGGACCTTATTATTCTAGTAATTAAAGACTCTGGATATACTTAATTATTGTAATGCCTCCTTATATACTATATTATATAAATAATACGAAAAAAAAATGTTCATTTTCATTGTTATTAAGATCACATTAAATCTGTTGTTCAGTAATCTTGTGACATATTTATTTATAAGGACGATTGAAGATTATTACATGTCTGAGATTATTGATATAACGGTTATAGCTAGCGCTTTCTCGCGGACTCGTAAATGTTCAATATTGTCTGCTGTTTAATTCCCCTGCGCCCGCACTCTATCAACCCCCCATATACGTATGTGTATAAACAAGTACACACCATACAAATTCACACTTACTATTTCATCCACTTTGATTTAGACATACGATTACATTATATTTTATTTTTTTTATTTATCTTAACAGCATTTTTTCTCAGATCAGCACTTAGACATTTACTGGCTGTAACTTATCACATTTTAGCCCCTTTTTCTGGTGAAAATATTATCTTTTTTTTACAGTGTAACAGCCTATGAATGTCCCACTGCTAGGCTAAGGCCTCCTCTCCCTTTTTGAAGAGAAGATTTGGAGCTTATTCCACCACGCGCTGCTCCAATGCGGGATGGTGGAATACACATGTGGCAGAATTTTAGTGAAATTAGACACATGCAGGTTTCCTCACAATGTTTTCCTTCACCGTCAAGCACGAGATGAATTATAAAAACAAATTCATCAACACATGAAAATTCAGTTGTGCTTTCCCGGGTTTGAATCCACGACCATCGGTTAAGATTCACGTGTTCTAACCACTAGGCCATCTAGGCTTATTATTTTTTTATATTTCTACAAATACAATAAATATTGATTTTTTTACCCACTTACCAGTCAATACGACAAGTGGGTATCATTGAAAAGGTGAGTTGAGTTTGAACATTTTTCTTTGAAAACACCGCTTGAGTGGACACCCAAGTGGCTTCCCATCCAAAGAAAGTAGTCAGGTAAAAATTTGAACCCATATGAAAGGAAAATTTAAAGCTGCTTTAGAGTTCATTTTAACCAAAAATAGTATTTCAAATTCGAGGAAGCGACATTGTATGAGCTTAATTCCTGTTTTTGTTTGTCGATCTAATGCGCTGTGTTCGGGGAATCATTATATTGTTAAAAATGAAACAACACAACATATACGTACACACAAAATAAATATATTTTTATTAAAAAGCTAGCTCTCATAATCCGATGGGACGACAATCCGACACGACCGGAAAGAGTTCAGGCGCAACGGCCTAACGTGCTTTCCGAGGCACGGGAGTGCACCCAGTGCCAACTTCCAGACTCCGGGGTGCTACTGAGAGTTTCCTGACAGAAAAATCCAATAACTATTTATTAGCCCGACATGGGAATTCAATGGGAATGGGAATTCCAAAGAAGCAGTCGACTTGCATTTTTTAGGCTTGGTGGGGCAGGTGATTATTTGAGCTTTAGTTACTCTTATATATATTCTGTAAAGTTCTTGCGATCATTTTATTTCCTTAAAAATGATATGTGTGTAAGATCCACATTTTATCATTTTGATTTGAATATAAATACAATTTTAATTGGCAAGAGTACTAGCAGTTGAAGCATAATTCCAATCATCTGGGCGATAAATGAACCAGCACTACTTACATTGCGGCAATAAAAGGGATTCTCCGATTATACAAATATAAATTACAGCGTTTGGTGACTGGAGTTCGATTCGAATTGACGTCATAAATTTAATAGCGAATTATCAAAATAATCTTTAACTTTGTCGTGTTGGAATTTTTCTTTGAAGAAAGTTGCCATCGAGTTCCTTTTCTATCCGAGTTTACTATGGAATTGTATATTATTTCATTTTTATCTCCATCTTCATCGTTTAACTCTTCTACTGTTGTATTGTTCAGTGTTTTATGTATAAAAGCTTCGATAGAAACGCAGACTTCTGTGTATTGTGTTCAATAGCAAGTGTTCCAAGGAATTCCTCTCGCAATAAAAATATCTTTTAAAATAAAATCTTCGTTCTTCAAAACTCAGAGAGATCTTGATTGGCCTTAAATAATATCGAAGTATGACGTTTGTCTCAATAGTATTTAATATAAGTACATTTAATTAGAAGAAAATGTATTCAAATCATTATAACGTTTTCGTTGACTAAGAAGAAGCTATTCTTGTAACTAAAAAAACTAAAAATCGATTTGATTGCATTGACTTAGTTTGATTTTTTTACTGCTCCAAGGGATTGCGGTCTCGTGTATTTGATATATCAATTTGATACCTTCCTGAGCAAAAGAGTCGTGACAGACGGACGAAGAAGTTGTCCTGTAAACATTAAAAAAGTCAAATATTGCAATGAAAACATTTATGAGTTCTGTAAAATGATTGAATAAATTATTTTCATTAGTATATTTAATATGACATTTTAAATCCGCTCTAATAGGAACTGTGTGATTCCTGCCGTCTGTGACGGTGACAGCCGCTTGTTGAAGCTTGTGTTTTTTCATGTGGGACGTATAACTTTAATTATAAATACTATTTAATTTAATTTTTATTATGGCGTAAATATATTTTTTTGCTAAATATTTACTCAAACTTTCGCGCCGCAGGTCGTGGGTTCGATTCCCACCCAGAACACACATTTGTGTGCATGCACATGTCTGTTTGCCCTGAGTCTAGATGTAATTATCGATATAAGTATATATTTACAAAAGAAAAGTAGTATATGTAGTATATCAGTTGTCTGGTTTCCATAGTACAAGCTCTGCTTAGTTTGTGATGAGATGGCCGTGTGTGAATAATGTGCCAGGATATTATATTATTATGATATATATAGATGTGTTTGCCCATAATTAGTTTATATTGTTTTAGTTGTTGTTAAATATAATAGTGACATAGATTTATACAAATATTATAAGTCGTTGATAAACCTAACAAACATATATAATAGTTGTTGTTGTGTTTCTTGCTTTCTTTATTGCGATCAAACGATCACACAAGCTGTAGACTAAACTAAACAAAGGCGAAATTATCCCAAAAACAGACATCTTAAGTTTGAAATACTGAGAGAATTTAATAAAGTAAAACTCTTGCAGAAATTTATTAAAAGCATAAAATTTGCTAAAACAAGAATAAGAAATATAAATAAATAGTGAGATAAAATCAAGTTCTTTGTTTTTATCAATATTATTATCGAATAGCTAAATTTGAGTAATCTCTCAATAGCCGTATCTATTGAGAGATTACTCAAATGGAATACCAATTTTAAATTTTACTTCACGCAAATATTATTAAAGTATATTATTTGGTAAGACTAAATATTTGATAAAAAAATGGGTATTTATTATTGGTTTATTTTCATACAGATAAAATGTACATGTAAGTATGTCCATTGAACATCCATTATCCACAGTCTAAGCGTCCGTCTCGCTGTTTAAATTAGTACGTAAATAAATTTTATTGTGATCATTTATTTTTTATTTAAATTCAGACATTCACCATCCACTGGTCGGTGAAAGCCTGAATTCTGAATTAAAGTATTTTGCATTGATACAACATTTAAAAAAAATGCTTATTAAATTGCATGCATTCATTACAATTATAACTGTACATAGCAATCGCTCCGGGTCTTACTTGGCGCAAAGGTTGTCCATTGCGGTACAGCGCGGAAACACGGCCTGTGTTATGGGCAGCTTTGCGTCGAGTCAGAATCTGGAGGGAATATTTTAAAATTTGAAACAATGCATGTAAAAACAAATGAATTATGTATGTATGTTATATGTATTTGAATGTTTTAATATTATCACTGTACATACTCGCGTATAATCAAAAAAGCAATTACTACTTGTTAAAATATATATTCTAAATCCGTGATACCATTAAATTTAATGCAATAGACTAAGTGCTCGCAAGAGCCTTATTCAATTTCGGTTTCGAGTTCGGTTTAATTCGAATGAACAGTATGCTGTGTTGGATACGTTCAGTTATTGAAGAAAAACAACTCTTATTCCATTTTCTATCATTTATTTCAAGTCACAATTGCCATCTCTCTTCGCGTCTATTTTACAATTCGCTACATTTTTGTCTTAACATCATTTCATGAATTCATTTTGAAAACAGAATGGTACGTCTTATGATAATAAAAACTCTTTAGTAACATTACAAACCGTTATTATTGAATTATTGAACAATTCCAATTACCTAATAAATATTCATGAAACTTAAGGTCCTCCAGACCGATTTCGGTCACGGCGGCCAATCTCAAGAAAGATTAGCCAACTGCGCAGGACATATTATAGTGCACAAGTGTGTGCGCAAACACAGGTGCACTCTCTTTTCCTTAGCTCTCATAATCCGATAGGGACGGCAATCCGACACGACCGGAAAGAGTTCAGGCGCAGGACCAACGGCTTAACGTGCTTTCCGAGGCACGGGAGTGTACACACTTCCAACTTCCAGACTCCGGGCTGCTACTGAGAAATTTTCTGACAGAAAAACCCAATAACTATTTATTGGCCCGACCTGGGAATTGAACCCAGGGCCACCGGGTCTGCGGCCTTATATCTAGCCACTAGACCAACGAGGCAGTCTCATGAACTTATTATTGAAATATACATATTCTACAATTAATAAAATAAATATTAAGAAGTCACCGTCGTTTGATATTGATATTTGTACTTTATGGGATAACAATTAATAAATTAACTTAACAGCTGTTTCTAATTATGTGATATGATAGAAAAAAGTCAAAATAGCGGAATGAGTTTTTAATTTTTATACTATACCTAGATACCTAGAAGAATAAGTAAATAAACTCGCACTAAACACGCCATCGTAGAGAATTAATAAATAAATCGGACTAGTGTTTGATCCGTCAAGTCAGAGGATATTAAAATGTTATTTGATATTGTTCTATGTATTTTGAACATTTTACATTTAAACTCAACTACGAGTATATCCAGCTGTCTGAATGCATCAGCCCGAGATATTCTGACACGTACTGATATCGGTTATTTAGAATAAATGCGCATTTTACGATTTAAAAATGTTGCCTATCAAAATTCAAAAATCGAACTTAGCAATGTTTTATTGCCATCTAACAACAAAGTATTGTTGTATAAGACTATTCTCGTAATATTCTTAATTGAGAAATCTCAAGCTTTACTTAACTTAACTTACTATTCGATAAGCAATAACAGTACAGAGTCGAATATAACCCATACGTCACTGTCATTTCACGATCGTGCGCGGTGATTTTCTGAGTATGTTTTTTCTTACAGATGCAGCTGTACACCAACCTGTTTTATTTCAAACTTTAAATTAATATCAACCAATTATAATAATCAACAATAATAATAATATCCTGGGACATTATTCACACACGGCCATCTGATCCCAAACTAAGCAGAGCCTACGGAAACCAGACAACTGATGTACTACCTACCCTACTTTTCTTTCATAAATACTTATATAGATAATCACACCCAGACTCAGCACAAACTGATATGTTCATGCACACAAATGTCTGTCCTGGATGGGAATCGAACCCACGACCTGCGGTGCGAAAGGCAAATATCTACCAACCACGCCAACCGGCTCGTCAGTATTAGTCATTATTTAAAACAATACGTATAATAATATGCGGTAAAGACCCCGCTCGAAACGATAACTAGTGACGTATGAAAACAAAATAAACGTAATTAAGTAAGACTATAGTAGTATTGTATCACACCGTTATAATGTTGTCATTAAATAATACAATTAAAATTAATAAACTAATATATTATTAATAATACTATTTATTCATAATTAATATAGTATTATTATAATTCAATAACCACCGTCTTTAATTTAAGTTCATCGTATAAGACTAATCCGTTTAAAAAATCTAAAATTAGAATCTATAACATAGTTTGATTTAACTTAATATTATTTAATAAATGACATCGTCATATTGTACAATTAACACTAATCATAAATCAAGACATTTATGTTCATATTATATTAAATTTAAATGTTATTTAAAAAAATGTTATGATCCAGTGAGCTAACGTTGGTTTAATATTTTTATCCTGCTGTGTTTGCTTGTAGTGGGATACAACTAATAATGTGTTCCTTTATTTGTCATCAGTAACAGCCTGTGAATGTCCCACTGCTGAGCTAAGGCCTCTTCTCCTCTTTATGAGGAGAAGGCTTGGAGCTTATTCCACCACGCTGCTCCAATGCGGGTTGGTGGAATATACATGTGACAGAATTTCAATGAAATTTGACACATGCAGGTTTCCTCACGAAGTTTTCCTTCACCGTTAAGCACGAGATGAATTATAATCACAAATTAATCACATGAAATTCAGTGGTGCTTGCCCGGGTTTGAATCCGCGATCATCGTTTAAGATTCACGCGTTCTTACCACTAGGACATCTCGGCTTACATTATTTGTCCTATGTCTTCCTAATTTTAGTAATTGTTTCCAGTTTCGCTGACGTCATATAATCACAGGTAAAAACAACTTAAAATCAAAGAAAATCCAATTTTATCAAATGTTCGCTAAAAAAGGGGATGGTGATAAAAGCAGTCCTTTTAACGTATCGAAAAATTCTCTCATCTCAATACGAGTAGCCGTTAGGCGTATAGGCGTTTCATCGGTGCTATCTCTAACCTATGCCCCTGGGCATCCAATCTTTCATTAGCAGTTCTCTTTCCCCTCGAGACTTCATCTCATTTCAGATGAAAAATCTTGAATGAAGTCATAACAAATATTCTAGGGTTATATTATTAGCAGTCCTTCGAATACATATTTTATGAAAATATATATTTTATTTTCGGTTACAAAAAAATTAGAAACGTGTCTTTTTTCATGTAACGAATTATCTTGATTAGGTATATGGAATTCTGAACTCATTGCATTACCAAAGCTTGGGTTGGTTGTTTGGAGTTGACCGTTGAAAAGGGAGGATCCTCCGACCAGACGGGTGTTTGTCTGGTGGGCTACTGCCCAACGGTTGTTGTCGGGTTCTTGTATATATGTTCAATCGCTCGGATAACTTTAATATCGCGATGTAGGATACGTCAGTTTTTTAGTTTTTCGTATGTGGCGAGATAGATGTCGCTACAGTTGCTTTGGTAATGCATACACTTAGATTGAAGGCTACATACCAACCAACTGATGTTATGATCATTATGCCTGTGGCGAGTTTTTTCAATCACATTATAATTTAAACACAGAAGTGCACTCATTTGATAATAAAATCACACGGCAGTTATTTAAGAGATTTGTGCCTAAAATAAATAAAAGAAATATCCTGGGACATTATTCACACAGGGCTATCTGATGCTATCTGAGCTTGTACTATGGAAACCAGATAACTGATATTTTACATATTATACTACTTTTCTTTTGTAAATACATACTTATATAGATAATTACACCCAGAATCAGGACAAACAGACATGTTCATGCACACAATTGTCTATCCTGGGTGGGAATCGAACCCACGACCTGTGGCGTGAAAGGCATTTATCTACCAACCACGCCAACCGGCTCAAAAATATGCCATTGATTTAAATGTCATCCGCTTTTCTAGTAAATTCGTCGACGCATTTATCTTGAAAATAAAAATAGAACCAACTGAAGCTCGTACAAGTAGTTTGCTCTTAAATCATTGCTGCAAGACAGACAAACGGACCGCAAACATTTTTATTTCCGTACTAAAACCATGGCAATACAGGAGTTACTTTAAAAGATTGCCTGCTTTTATATTTGGTATTTCGTGCCTTCACAGGCAATATAACGGGGCACGTAACTCACAAACGGCAACGATCCACAACGACCACTCGAATCTAAAATATACTTCTTTTCTGAAATGGTTATATAAAGATCGCACTTTTCATTTACTGTCAGTTTTATATTACAAACAAAAAATTTACAAATGTTCCATTAACAAATTCGATGGGACTTTAACGGGCATTATGAAAGTTTTCCTACAGCTGGTCACGGATACAGAAAATATAGGGTACCTAACCACTGCAGCCCAAAACACGAGCGAAAACTAGTAATTAATATACTCCTAATTGCCTTAGAGAGAGGGGTTTTGAAGATGGCTCCAGGTCTTACTTAGTGCAAAGGTACAGCGCGGAAACGAGACCTGTGTTGTGAGCAGCTTTGCGTCAAGTGAAAATGGGAAGGACTTATTTTTTAATTGTTGTTAAAAATAATAAAAAGTTTATAATATCCTCGTATTCAGTAGTCAACAGTCACAAATCTCATCATATGTAAAAATGTTTTTTCTACACAATAGTTATGAGAATCAAATAAATTTAAAAGGTAAATTATATTTCAGGCGTTTCTCAGTATTATTATACATATACAAAGTTATTATGAGAATTTGTATAGCTTATTCCAATCTCAGAACTCCTTCTGAGATCCTAAAAAAAACCTTAGCTTAACATATACCATGCGATTTGCTGATAGTAAAATATATCTGCTATATTATAAACTACAAACAGTTCTTGATTAATTTATCTTTATTTATAATACAACACTTGTATTCAAATTTATTTTACTTCCGAAGTTTTAAAATCAACTTCGCCGCTTTGAAATTATTACTTTTTTACGAATCCGTAATGAATACCACGAACTTTATTCAAGAACTCGACCGATGTCATGTCAATTTAATGTCAAAGTTGGTTATTTATCACTCCTCTTGTAATTTTTGGGAACGAAGTTCTTTTACGCGGCTTACAGTAGAGTGAAATGGCAGTGGCTCAAGGTCACGTGAGTAACGAAATAGCGTTCATACTGTGCCTACCAAATGCTACAAAATGTGATGCATTCGAATTTAAGAAGTCGATATAAAGGAGGTTGAGGTGCTTTTCGGTGTGACAAAGAAACAATAATATCATCAATTAAAATCTACATTTTAAAACACGGTTTGAGTCGAACTTCGTTCCTGACGGTCTCCCGACCGAAGATATATAAAGCAAGTAAGTGTTGTAAGTAAGCAAGAGTTGGTAAGTACTGAAATAGACACTGCTCCGTAAGAAATATATAACACTATACACCAGCCATTGGAATTCATCATCCCACTGAATCGTAAATGTTATATTCCTTGTAGCTGTCATTACACTGGCTCACTCACCCTTAAACCTGTAACAAAACAATACATAGCATAGATAGAAACATGTTTTTTTTCTCTTGTTGGTATGGCTTTGTATAACATATGCTAGTAATATCTACCCAGTCAATCTTCAAATCAGAAGACAACGATACAAAACACTGCTGTTTAGCGGTAGAATATATGATGAGTCCTGTCTGGGTAGGTACCACCCACCTACCTACCTGAAATTACTTTCTGATCTTTCTTTATATTAACGTCTGCCTCGTTGGTCTAGTGGCTAGATATTAGGCTGCAGACCCGGTGGTCCTGGGTTCAATTCCCAGGTCGGGCCAATAAATAGTTATTGGGTTTTTCTGTCAGAAAATTCTCAATAGCAGCCCGGAGTCTGGAAGGTGGAAGTGTGAACACTCCCGTGCCTCGGAAAGCACGTTAAGCCGTTGGTCCTGCGCCTGAACTCTTTCCGGTCGTGTCGGATTGCCGTCCCATCGGATTATGAGAGCTAAGGAAAAGAGAGTGCACCTGTGTTTGCGCACACACTTGTGCACTATAATATCTCCTGCGCAGTTGGCTAATCTCTCTTGAGATTGGCCGCCGTGGCCGAAATCGGTCTGGAGGACTATAATATTAATGTCATTTTATTTTTTTCTGTTATGTGTGCAATCTGTGACTTTTAAAGTACGAAACATGAAAATTCATTCTGGTTAAAAACAGGATATAACACCGTTTTTTATTTTTTTATTTTAGATTATTAAAACAATATATTTATTGACTACATAAAAATATAAATTCTATTTGCTTTGAGGAATATTGAAGATTTAACATTGATATGTGAATAACATCCCCAAAGGTTTGCACGCCCACATAGTCTTTGCGTCAATATTTCCAGATAAAATACGAAATTTGAACCATAAAAAAAAAACATTTCGAATCGAATCTGGACTCAAATTCGAATGTTGTGTTACGTTATCAAAATTATTTTGTATCTGTATTTTGCTTACAGTTAACACGTTTCGCTTTTCACAGGATTTTTTTGGTTACAATTTTATTTTATTATAGTTGATTACTTAAATTAAAATAAAAGTTTCTTGTATTATAAACATTTTTCTAGTTTCGAATGTTAATATCTTAATAAATTTGATTTTAAACTGGTTGTATTTTTATTATTTTTAAATTTATTAAAATAATTTATATTAGTAAAAATATAAACGAATGAAAAACGTATTCAAACATTCAAATCGCGCATGAAAAAAGTTAGCGACAGCCCGAGTTAGTTTGTTTTGATAAATAAATTCATTTCCTGCATTTATAATGCTGTTGATGTAAATTTGTTTGAAATGATTTATTCAGAGGTTAATGACCTATGAATTAGCCTTTTATGTGGTTTGGCCGCACATTTTGTTTTTTATTTATTTAATTAATGTATTTATATCACCAAAGACGTGTCGTCCATATTTTAGGTGTGTCTTTTCTTTAATTTGGTTTAATGTTATATTAATGCTCCTGTGTGTTTATTACCAGCCAGCATCACAATATAATTAGAATTAAAAATTAATATAAATTTTCTATTAATATTCAATATGATAGCCGATAAGAGTTTTTTTTATATAGTATAGGTGGGTGGACGAGCATATGGCCACCTGATGGTAAGTGGTCACCAACACCCATAGACAGTGGCATCGTACATTTATTTAAAAAAAAAACTTCGCCAATGCACCACTAACCTTAGAAACTAAGATGTTATGTCCCTTATGCCTGTAATTACTCTGGCTTACTCACCCTTCAAACCGGAACACAACAATATCAAGTACTGCTGTTTTGCGGTAGAATATCTGATGAGTGGGTGGTACCTACCCAGACGAGCTTACACAGAGCTCTACCACCGAGTAAAGATTCATCGTTCATCGGTTAAGATTCACGTCTATTAACAAATTTGTAACTTTAATATAAAACATACATATGTATTAATATGCTTATAATATATGTATCATTAACATAAAATCATTGAAGAAATAATTGAAGAAAGAAGTTTATAATCCCACATTTTCGTATTAATATCAAAGTACGCGGATTCCGGCGCGGACGATACCCCTTAGCAGCCATTTACCTTAAATCCTTTAATGGTGATATTAGAAACAATGATTAAACGTTTACTAGATAAATTAAATTAAAATTAATTTATTAATTTACTTTACAAACATTTTTTTTTAATTCTGTAACTTAATATGTTTGATTCTTTATATAACCTTGATGGTAGTTGCAAGAAGGGCTTAATTTTAAAATCGAAAAACAAACTATTTCCTTATTAGACACAAGCAGACAGAGACCCACAGGGTTATTCTGAGATATCAGAATGCGCTTTGCGACATTCACAATAATCATAACATTCCAAGAACACACGCATCAAAATAGCATATCAGTAAGTCGTTTGTCAACATTTCAAGCGTAATGAACACTGCGTGTTGACACAAGTCTAGCAGCAACAGCTTTACGTGCAGAGGCCTGTCACTGAGAATTTATTAACAGAAGAATTCAATCACTTTTATCGGTCCGATTTAGGATTCATAATACGCAGCCCAACTTGTACGACTAATAGTGACTAGATCTAGTGGCGTAGCTATCATAGGCCCCCTATGTCCAGGCCCCCTGAATCGAGGGGGCCGTCGGGGCAACATATTAAATAGATTATATTTTTTCGTACCATTCTTTTTTCTTATTCCAATTTTATAATTATTGTATTTTTTATTACAATATATAACAACAATATTCATTGTCATCTAACATTTATATACTTCATCATCTGTACCAATCAATGGTACGCCAGATATGTATGTATTACACATACCCACCCACTCATCAGATATTCTACCGCAAAACAGCAGTACTTGGTATTGTTGTGTTTCGGTTTGAAGGGTAATTACAGGCGCAAGGGAAATAACATCTTAGTACCCAAGGTTGGTGGCGCATTGGCGATGTAAGCGATGGTTAACAGTTCTTACAATGCCATTATCTATGGGTGATGGTGACCACTTACCATCAGGTGGCCCATATGCTCGTCCGCCTACCTGTACTACAAGAAAAATAAATAAATAAACATATTGTGGTGCCTGATTTCGCTTAGACTGAATAATTATAAATTTGAATTGTTCTGTGATAGTTCCATTATACAGATGCCTCGTTCGCTTCAAACCGAATTCATTACTTAGAAATGTTGACTCTGTTTGAACGCATATCTGCTCGACTGTTGACAGAGCAGGTTTTTGGTATACGGACACCTCGGGCGAGCTAATTTTCTAAATACGCCCGAGCACTAGTGACGTAGAAGCCATCAGTAAAATCTGTTAAAATTGAATAAATATTGTATACCTTAAGATAAAACAAAATTTGCCTTCATATACAAAACAGAAGCAAGAAAATAACAAAATATTAACATTATTTAAATAGTTACCAGAAGTTGTCAGTTTAATTAAACTTCATTATATTATGTAAAGTAATGTGTTCCTGTTTACATATGGAACGGTTGCATAATCTAACTCTTCCGCCAAATTATTTATGTAAGAATTTAAAACATCAATATATTCGTTTTAGGAGAGAAATATACAAATCCTCACAGGACATCGAAAGTGATCTTTACTGTAAGAATTTATAATAAAAAAAAAAACAAATAAATATGGAGTAGAACGTCGTCGGCATTGAGCCTTCGTAAATAATTTCTCTATCGTTAATAATCTATCTATGAAGTAAACGCGTTTAATTTTAAATAAAAATTTCAATAACAATAATTTAAAATTATATTTTTCCTATTCCACGATATAAATAAATGTCCAATCACAACGTTTCGCATTCATAATTTTAGTAATATACAACACCTGATTGGTTAATTTTTATTAAAATAAATCTGATTTTGAAAAAAAAAAAATTCTCTATTTGTTTCATCTTCATAATATATTCGATCCCTGTTTTCTTTCCAATATCTGAACAATTCAACCGGCAATTTTTTTCCCCTTCCGTACCCACTTTTCCTTTCTTCCAAAATCCAATCTAATAAAATACCGTATTTCAAATATTTCCAACTTTCGTATTACAACTAAAACCTTTTTTTAACTTTCTTTGGAATCTACAAATAATATTGTGACTGGCAATGAATTATTTAATAAAAAAATGAACCAAAATAATAAGTCTGAAATATTAAACGTAACTTTTTATTACTTTTTTATTATTCTGTCTATTCGCAAATCACGCGGGAACAACTGAATCAAACAATAACGTTCTTAAGTCCCATGAGATAATAAAAAACAATACTGTTCGATATTTAAATTGAGCGCGAATTACACACATAGATATCTAAAAAAAAGCTTTTATTTAAAAATATTGTCTCTGATACCCTTAACTGACAAGTGCGTTCGTCTAAATCCCCAAAAACGAATTGTCTCGTCACTGTAGAATGAGCGTTCACGGCTATAATATGGCAATATGGCTACGAACTTATAGTTTTCTACAATCACTTTTGCTAACACGTTGGCGATTATAGAAATATATAATATGATACGAAACGCTTGCAACTTGGCTGGGCCTGGCCATCTTACAATAAAAAAAGTTACCACTGTACCAACATTTTCAAATCCGTGGGATAAGAAGAACTGGTATTAATTTAGCTTCGGAGATTTAACCAAAACATACTAACAAAGCCTTCTTAGCTATAATACATCACAGATAAAACATACCGTCGTTTTATTAAGCATTTTAAATTTATTCCATTTCGCGAAAATCGTGTATAAACAGAGCCGTCTTCGAGACAGAAGTGGGATATAATTTGTAAAGTTTATAATGAAATACTCCGCCGAAGACGACGAGTTTGTTATAGAGCGAGAAACTGAACTTCATGAAAATACTGTGGAATATTGTGACACACTGAGCTGTAGGTATTTTTTTTTTAAATTAATGAATCACGGTTCGTGGTCTTGATAACGACCAATTGACAATTTAGAAGATTTATCTTATGTTGGGTACAATATCGAACAATCACATATATATTTTCAAACAACTCTGAACCCTCCACATAGAATCTTCTTTATAGAAAAATCTTATATTTTGGTCTAGGCCTTACAAATAAAATTTAAATGTCTATCTATGATGTTAAAATAACTCAAAAACATTTTTTAAATTAATAAAACGACTTTTATTTTCATTTCTGTCTGACTGTTTGTCGAGTGTTATCTTCAAAACGAATAAAAATTACAATATTTAATTTAGGTATAATCTCTCCCTTTAAAGTGAAAATATCTGTTTGAAAATATTGCCGAGATGGCCCAGTGGTAAGAACGCGTGAATCTTAACCGATGATCGTGGGTTCAAACCCGGGCAAGCACCACTGAATTTCATGTGCTTAATTTGTGATTATAATTCATCCCGTGCTTGACGGTGAAGGAAAACATCGTGAGGAAACCTGCATATGTCAAATTTCACTGAAATTCTGTCACATGTGTATTCCACCAATAAGCTCCAAAACCTTCTTCTCAAAAGAGGAGAAGAGGCCTTAGCCCAGCATTGGGACATTCACAGGCTGTTACTTTTATGAAAATATTTATAAAGGCAACTTTCATGGTAGTAAAAATGTCATCAAAAAAATGAAATGAAAGGTAACAAACAGTACAACCAAAGAGATTTCCTGTTTTAACTTTTTACTTATAAAATCTGTATTATATTCGCTGGGTAATATGATGTGAAATATTGACGTAACTAACCTTTGTACCACAAACTTAACTGAGAAGAGACCAGCTCCATCGGAGCGCGAAATGGGACGAGTTGTTAGTTTACAAAAAGAGGACCCTATCTCCAACTTATAGCGGCCGTCAAATGGCGTCTTTCACGATGCATTGCACGGGGGAATGAAATGAAAACTTTTAAAATTGACATTCGTTTAACTTTCTTACTGTCTCGCCTTTAAATTATATACAATTTTCGGTTGAATTGTTCTAAAACCCTAAGTTTACAAATATGAAAAAAATAAATACTATAAAATATGTACATATATTATAGTATATATAAAAAAAAAACAACCTCGACAACCGGCTCAAAAAAGACAAGATTTACTCGGTGGTAGAGCTCGTCCAGCTAGGTACCACCCACTCATCAGATATTCTACCGCAAACCAGCTGTACGTTGTATTGTTGTGTTCCGGTTTGAAGGGTGAGTGAACCAGTGTAATTACAGGCACAAGGGACGTAACATCTTAGTTCCCAAGGTTGGTGGCGCATTGGCGATGTAAGCGATGGTTAACATTTCTTACAATGCAATTGTCTATGGGCGTTGGTGACCACTTACCATCAGGTGGCCCAAATGCGCCTACCTATAAAATAAGATGTCTGCGTGTTTTGCTAGTTATACATGCTTACGTGATACAGTTTATGTACGTGAGACAAAAGCAATAATGAAGTATATCAAAAGAGGTCTTTCTTCAAATAAATATAACACAATTAAGTTCAAATTAGTTGCTATAATGTAGAAATTAGTTACATTTCTTTTAATAAATTATACAAATTAAAATTAACAAAATAAAGAAAAGTTAATAATAACTTATTTTATTTATGTTAAACTATTAGAGATCTACGACTCCGCCAGTTTATTATATATCCTTCTTCAGATGTCAGGCTACTCAAACAATAATTATGATCAATAACAAATAAATCAGCGTATTAATGACGAGATCATTATAAATAGATATATTCACAGTACATTAAGACGTTATGACATAATGAATTTTATAACGCTGATAAGAGAAGGAATTAACCTCTTATCAATGTAATAAAATTCATTCAGATGCGCGTAAACGGGGGAGAACATGGGTCAATAGCACAAGGAGCGCCGAGGAAGTCCCGTCCGTAGCACAATGTATAAATATTGTTTCAGACGGGTTGAAATTATCATTTACTCAAAATATATCGAAGGATAAGCTTCTTGTAAATCTACTTTAACGGTACGAATTTTGATTTAATTCTAAATTTAAATTTTCAATAAATATACATTTTGTTTTGTTTTTTTCGTTAACAGACACTAATAAATTTAAGGCACCAATTATTATAATAAGTTTTTTTTTTTGATTATGTATTATATAAGCTTCGATTCTCTAATTTACTAATTATATTTTTTCTTCTTATAGTAAAAATAGAATTATTAAAAGCGTTGGCTTATGTTTGCAGACAAAATGCAGTCCCTATACACGCTCGCTGTGGTTTTCCTCGTGGCTGCGGTTTCAGCACAAGACTATCAACTGGACCCCGAGGCGATAGTTGTCCCGTGAGTTTAACAACAGATATATTTACACTTTCGCTCTGTACTCATTTATATTTTAAATGTTAAAAATAAAATATGATAAATTAATTATATAAAATTTAATTTTTTGAGCGTAATAGTGACGTTAACATTTAATGTTGTTTTCCCGTAGCTACCCCGAATGGTACGTGAGCAACGCAGAGCCTAGACATCGCCGTGACGTCACTTACGATAAGAAGATGGGCGATGGCCGTGTCTTCGGAACACTTGGACAGAACGACAACGGATTATTTGTAAGAATTAATTTAATGTTCACAAACTTGACAGTTTCGACAAATCTAATTTAACTGGCTAGGTTAGAGGCTATTGTATTTTCGAATGTACTTAAATAGATTATTGCAGTTTCGTTTTATTATAGGGTAAAGGTGGTTATGAGCACCAGATCTTCAACGACAACCGCGGCAAACTAGACGGCCAGGTGTACGGGTCCCGTGTGTTGGGACCTGTCGTCCCACTACGGCGGAGGACTTAACTGGAAAAATCCCAACGTGGCTGCTTCCCTTGACATCAGCCGACAGATTCACGGAGGAACTTCTGTGAGTTTTTCACAAAGTTTTGACAATTTTGCCCATCAATGTTTTCGTCTATCATACTTAATAGATTATGAATGAAATATGTTTTAATAGTTTTCAAGTCTCATATTGTATAATGAAATAAATATGTAATCCCCAGTACCAAGCTGCAGCTGGTGGCAGGTGGCCGGTGGGTAAGAACGGTGACTTCTCACTACAAGGAACCTACGGCCGCGCGGCGGGCATGCAACGCGAGTACGGCGGACTCGCTAACTTCAACTACCGTTGGTGAATTGTGACGGCGATTATTATTTATTCTAGTATTACTATTGATATTCAATAAAATATATTATAAGTTCATCTGATTTGTTTCATTCAAGGAACCCACGCGTTTCTTTTAAGTCTCTTTTAACAAAATTAAACTAAATGCAGTACGGAATGACGATGCTACAGAAAAAACCCTACAAGAAAATTGGTACTTTCTCGTTGTCACCAATCAAATTACATTTTAAACAAGTATAAAAAAAATCTGCTCTGTCTTATTCTGACACACGGGTAACACCAGTTCAGGAGTCAGGGTATTTTTTGTAGAATATGTATGTAATGGATAACAATAAAGTATTATTATTATTATTATTGTTCTGTAGAAAAACAGTTTTAATATATGTAGAGCTAGCCCGGAGCAGAATGACGTAATGCGTAATACTATTAATTTAAGTCAACTATACAATTTGAGCACTATCGTTAGTTCTATCTATATCTAGCATCCCAAGCTGTGAAACTGTAGCTGAGTGTACCTATTAGGGGTAAATAATGAGGATTTAACAGAAGTTTTGAATCTAAATTGATTCCTTAATATACAGTAATATAAGTACGATTATTTTTAAAATTACTTGATATTTATTTAAGATTTTTAGTTCTTTTATAACATAAGGTAAACAATTAACATTTTTTTTTCTTTTTGTATTTTAACGAAATTACATTACATCGTCATATACCTTATTTTCAGTCAAAGTTTGAATAATAAATCATCAGCAAATACACTACTGGAAACAATTAAAGCAACAAGAAATTTTCCTCATTTTTTCACCAAAGTTTGGAAGGCTGTATCTCGGCGAAAAATAGTCATATCGAGATAAAAAAATAGCATTTTGAAGCTTCATACTTCTACTTGTAAGATCTCGGTCCATTTTTTCTCTTATACATTTTGGTTATTGAGAAAATTGATGAATCATCTCGAAGGAACAAATTCACATATTTTTTTTCACGATCTTGCACGGACTTTTAAATTTTTTTTCAACTCGTTTCAATCCAAGTATCGAGTAGCTTGTTTATTAAGCTTCAATTTTGTTATTTAGATGCCTATGTGCGATTTTTTTGCGGAGATATCGAAAGTCAAAGTCGAACTATATTTTTTTTTTTATTGTGTAGGTAGGCCGACGAACATATGGGCCACCTGATGGTAAGTGGTCACCACCCCCCATAGACAATGGCATTGTAAGAAATGTTAACCATCGCTTACATCGCCAATGCGCCACCAACCTTGGGAACTAAGATGTTATGTCCCTTGTGCCTGTAATTACACTGGCTCACTCACCCTTCAAACCGGAACACAACAATACAAAGTACTGCTGTTTTGTGGTAGAATATCTGATGAGTGGGTGGTACCTACCCAGATGAGCTTACACAAATTTCTACCACCGAGTAACTTCATATCTAATTTAGCTTTCAAAATGAATCAATAACGTCTTATCGAAGTTATCAAGTCCATTCAGACAAACGTGTACGGGGAAGTACATATTATGTTAATTAGCAGAATTGCGCTGCGGAAGTCCCTATCGCGAGCACGATGTATAAATACTTGTTCGGACGGGATGAAATTATCATTTTCTCAGAATATATTGAGGGTTAAACTTTTAATAAGCCTCTTAACAAAAAGGTAAGACTTTTATGATTAATGTTATGTTAGAATTAACATTCAAAGTTTCATTATTCATTATAAATATTTAAAAATATATTTTATCAAAAAAAAATATATATTTTTTTTTATGTATAGTTTGGCGGACGAGCATATGGGCCACCTGATGGTAAGTGGTCACCAACGCCCATATACAATGTCATTGTAAGAAATGTTAATCATCACTTACATCGCCAATGCGCCACCAACCTTGGGAACTAAGATGTTATGTCCCTTGTGCCTGTAATTACACTGGCTCACTCACCCTTCAAACCGGAACACAACAATAGCAAGTACTGCTGTTATGCGGTAGAATATCTGATGAGTGGGTGGTACCTACCCAGACGAGCTTGCACAAAGCTCTACCACCAAGTAAATTATTATAAATACAATTTTCAAAACTTTTGATACCTAAGTTTTTGTTTACATGTTAATAGGCTCCATAGTTTTATTAAAGTTGGTTGCTTATAAAGTAATATGCTCCTGTATTAACATTTACTGTTGTTTCCGTAGCTACCCCGAATGGTACGAGAGCAACGCTGAGCCTAGGCATCGCCGTGACGTCACTTACGACAAGAAGATGGGGGACGGCCGTGTCTTCGGAACACTTGGACAGAACGACAACGGATTATTTGTAAGAATTATTTTAATGTTCACAAACTCGGCAGTTGCATTTAACGATTTGACGTTATTGTGTTCGAATGTTGAACTGAAATAGATTTTTGTGACGATATTTTCAAAGCTATAAATGATTTTATTATGACAAAAGACACCATTTAAGTAACCGTAAAGCTCTGAAGTTTTTACTTAAAGCGCCTTGGGAGCTGTGAGTCGGGACTCGTAAAGTTAACTTAGAAAAATGAATCCAACCAAGTCCTTAGAGATTGAGAACAAATACTTTTTACTTAATAAATTGAATTAACCATTTTTCTAGAGAATACTTTGTTATTTTACATTCCATATTTCAAAGTAAAATATACCCTTCTAATAATTTATCTTATGAATTTCTTAGGTCACTTCTTGATAATTGTTTAAGTTAACAAAGTCAGTACTTTAATATAATACAACACAAAAATGGCCATGCTATAATAATGATTTATATAGCATGATTCACTAACCGAAATAATCATACATTTTATATAACTATTTTATTGAAATTGAAGTTGTTTTCTTAAAACGTTATAAATACTAATTAAAGTGCAGTTGGGAATAAGTTCTTGTTTTGTTATAGGGCAAAGGTGGTTATGAACACCAGATCTTCAACGACAACCGCGGCAAGCTAGACGGCCAGGTGTACGGATCTCGTGTGTTGGGGTCCGATGGCGGGTCGTCCCACTTCGGCGGAGGTCTTAACTGGAAAAACCCCAACGCGGCTGCTTCCCTTGATATCAGCCGACAGATTCACGGAGGAACTTCTGTGGGTTTTTGACAAAGTTTAGTCAATTTTATCAACCAATGTTTTAGTCTATCATAATTAGTAGATAACGATTGAAATATGTTTTATAATTTTCATGTCTAATAAACTTCTTCATCCCCAGTACCAAGCTGCAGCTGGTGGCAGGTGGCCGGTGGGTAAGAACGGTGACCTCTCACTACAAGGAACCTACGGCCGCGCGGAGGGCATGCAACGCGAGTACGGCGGACTCGCTAACTTCAACTACCGCTGGTGAATTGTGACTGCGATTATTATTTATTCAAGTATTACTATTGATGTTAAATACTTCAAATTAATACATTTTAAAATTAAAAATGATTAGTTTCATTATGATCACTTGAAAGTCGTCACCAATATCATTTTTTGAAAATTCCCTGGTGCTTAGACATTTCACTTAAATTAAGTTGAAATTTTAAATGAAGAATGACATGTTGTTTCGTCTAAAAATAAGATAGTATAGCATACAGATAATTTTCATGATGTCCTCGTGACTGATTTCTGCGCAAATATATTATAGTACACATACATATGTGTGCGCAAACACATGTCCACTCTCTATTCCTTAACTGTTATAATCCGATAACATATCCGAAAACAAAAAAAAAATTGGTCAAACGGAAAGATAACGTCTTAAGCACTGTCTAGACTTATCTGGTACTGAGAATTTGCTGACGGAAAAACCAAAAATCATTTATTCACACCAGACCTTGAATTTAGGACCTATCTATGTTTGAATAATTAATTACAAGACCAATGACATTCAACGTAGTAACGACCTGTGAATGTTTCACTGCTGGGCTAAGGCCTCCTCTCCTTTTTTGAGTTGAAGGTTTGGGGCTGATACCACAAAACACACTCAATACGGGTTAGTGGAATATACATGTGGCAGAATTTCAGTGAAATTAAACACATACAGGTTTCCTCACGATGTTTTCATTCACCGTCAAGCACGAGATGAATTATAAACACATCTCGGCCATCTCGGCTGATGGCATTCGTTCGACTTATAATATTTATATTATGCTGTAAGACGTATAAAGAACTACATGATTTAACTAAGTTATCGACACACGTGAGTGGTTAAAGTAAAGACCATATTAGGTCATGAACTGCCGATCGTAATATCAATTTGCCTTGTGTCGGAGCCGCCAATTAAGGTAAAGTCTCCATTTCAGCGAGCAATATGGGGGTGACTATATCAATACTTGGGTATAAAATTAATCTATACATGTAATAAAAATGTAACAGATCGCTGTCTGTACATGAAAGATATATTTTTATTTTTCTGTAATTACACTGGCTCACTCACCCTTCAAATCGGAACACAACAATACAAAGTACTGCTGTTTTGCGGTAGAATATCTGATGTGTGGGTGATACCTACCCAGATGAGCTTGCACAAAGCTCTACCACCGAGTAGAATATGAGTAAAACTATTATCGGGGCCTTTATCAACGCAATAAAACCCAACACAATGTTTGTTTGAATTTTTGACTATTTGTCTGTGCGTTTTTGGGCACTAATCTAAAGAACGGCTTAATTGATTTGGGTGCGGTTTTCACTAGTGTATTGTTGCAAACTTCACTTTAAATTTAGTGTTTGGTTTATTTCAATCGGCTTGTAAATAAAAAAAACGTTATGTCAATTTCAAAAAAATGCTATGAAATAACTTTACAGATTTGACTGAAACTTCAGCTTCAGGTTCAGCTTACACTGGAAATACGTTGGTTAAACGTGCCCACGCGTTTATGTAAAGCGCACCGACTGACGCGATGTTATATGCAGCGAAAGTAGTATTATCGAAGACACACGTCACTCACTGGTAACAGGGACCTGATAAATCTCTGTCTGTATTCATTTGTAATATATTTTGATAGGCTAGTGGTTTATGTAATACACATTTCTTTTGTTTTTCGATACTAAACGTTTAACTAGCAATTTCCCGCGGCTTCGCTCACGCGTAAGTATAGTTAAAGGATAATTGTTGTATAGGAGTCTGTGATCTCAACGAACGCGGATGGTTATTACACAGTTTACGAACACTTGTAATCGGTTAAAATCATGTACACGCTAGTTGTAGAGTGAACTAGGAGGGTGCGATTAAACTATTTTAAAGCCAAATGCTTACACTGTTTGGTGTTTCGCTTTTATCTGACGCACGGAAATTATTTGACATGTCTTATATTACGTATAAATATAAAACAATGCTGTCTAAAATGTCTGTTAAAAAATGACAAAAAGAGAGAAATCTGGATCAAACTAAACTAAGCAACGTTTATATATAAGGTAAGGTATATATAAACGTTGCTATATAAGATATTTAGTTTAAGAAAAGGTTTCCTTTTGAGAGAAGGTTCCAAGCTCATTCAACGACGCTCTAATGTGGTTTGGTGGATACAACATATGAGGCGGATTTTCATTCGACTTTTCTATATAACTGAAAACAAATTCGAAAATAAATATCATTCATATTTCATAATGATTAAAACTATAACAAAATCTCAATTACATTAATTACATTAATCATAATATTTCATATTATTGATGTATCAATCAGATTAGATACTTTCGCTGCTGATTGTAGAAACTTAGATTGAACTATCACAAGCAAACGGACCGATAAATTGAAGCCAGGCTCAAACTAAATTTGGAGACATGCAATCTTAATTGCTACGGGCAATGTTCGTCCAATTCCGAGCGATCGGATTTGAGTATTAACTAATTACAACTTTATCGTCAAACGCAAACAGTTTAAAATCGATTGACTAATCGAACTATGATAGACGAAGTATAAGCCATAGTGGCTTAAAAAGCGTTTAATTCATTTATTGAGGTGTAATATTCAACTTATTCAATATAAACTTGTTTGAAAGAAAGTACTGACAGTCTATTGTTGATGCGTTTCAAATGCTAGGAGACTCAAGTCGGTAACAATTAGTCATATATTTAAGAGTCCTCCAGACCGATTTCGGCCACGGCAGCCAATCTCAAGAGAGATTAGCCAACTGCGCAGGAGATATTATAGTGCACAAGTGTGTGCGCAAACACAGGTGCACTCTCTTTTCCTTAGCTCTCATAATCCGATGGGACGGCAATCCGACACGACCGGAATGAGTTCAGGCGCAGGACCACGGGGCACGGGAGTGTACACACTTCCAACTTCCAGACTCCGGGCTGCTAATGAGAATTTTCTGACAGAAAAACTCAATAACTATTTATTGGCCCGACCTGGGAATTGAACCCGGGGCCTGCGGCCTTATATCTAGCCACTAGACCAACGAGGCAGTCATATACTTAAAAGTTATGTAAAGCAAGTAGCTTCAAAATTCAATATTGTGAATCGAGATGATGCGAATTTCGCAACATAGAGAGCTGCGTTGCGAATTACTGCGATGCGATGCGATTTCATCCGGCGAGGCGTCTTACTATTATAGTTGGGACATTTACATCACCTAAAATTCAATTCGCAAGTACATAAAATGCGTCGCGAGCTTACACAATTCTGTCAATCCCGTGTCTTCTTCTATCGAATGTAAATTCAATGTAATTGACATGAAAAATATGTAATTGACATATATCAGTCTTTTGATCACTACTTATCTCATCTGTTTTAAATTAGCGCAAATGAAGAACCTTTCTATTCCAAATATCTCAATATTCATTATTCAATACTTTATAACCTTTATTTAAATAGCGAATTGACTATCCGCTTCCGCTTCCCGCTACACCGCCCGCTATCAGGAAATAACGACAACTATACGTCAGCAACTTAATCCGGCTTCATGCTAATGGGTTTTAGGTGGAGGCAGACCGTAGTTATTCAAGGCGTTTGACTTACTATGTATCACACACTTAATTAACCGGTTTAAGATTTACTTAGTAAATAGTATAATGAAGTAAGGTTTCGCGCACTCTTTGATCTCATTTTAATTACCTACATTATTGAAACTATATTAATGTAAGGAAACTTAGCGTATTTTAGCCAAAACTGTTTATTTCCCTACAAGTGTTTCGTGGGGTTGGCTTACCTCGCGATAACGTACGCACTAGCGAGAACGGAGGGACCGCTGCGTTACATCGACGCGATCCCGCAGCCTCTCCAATCCGTACCAAAGACGGCCAATGCCGAGTGCATTTTAGTGGGCAGGAATCACACATAACCCTGTTTCTACACCCGAGGTTTTTTCAAATCGAGTCGGGTAGCCGTCAATCGTACTATGAACAAGACATTTAACCTTCGATTCCCGGTAATAATATAAATAAAAAAATAAATGTATTTTTATTCTTCTATATCCAATTTTAATTTAATAAAAACTTTTTAAAAATGGTTTATTGAATTTAATAGACTGTGTGATAATAATAATATTATCCTGGGACATTATTCACGCAAGGCCGTCTGATCCCAAACTAAGCAGAGCTTGTACTATGGAAACCAGACAACTGATATACTTACATATACTACTTTTCTTTTGTCAATACATACTTATATAGATAATTACACCCACTCAGGACAAACATGTTCATGCACATAAATGTCTGTAAAACGCCATTAATGAAATGTCTGTAATATGCCATTACTTTAATATATTTTGTAATATTTAAATCAATTTTAATTTTGACTGCTTCCGATAATCATTGTTAACAAATAAGGTAATCTCCTACTCTACTAATATTTAGCCTGTCTAATAAAAGTATTATTGGTATTTAAAACAGATAGATTGATTGGCAAATGGGCCACCCTATAGCCAGTGGTCACCCTAACCACCACCCATAGACATTGGCACTGTAAAACATTTTTATTTGGTAAGTGGATGGTAAGTGGTCACCAACGCCCATAGACAGTGACATTGTGAGAGATGTTAACCATCGCTTACATCGCCAATGCGCCACCAACCTTGGGAACTAAGATGTCCCTTGTGCCTGTAATTACACTGGCTCACTCACCCTTCAAACCGGAACACGATAATACCAAGTACTGCTGTAGAATATCTGATGAGTGGGAGGTACCTACCCAGCCGAGCTTATGTCCGTACACAGGCTAACTCACACATCCATACTTACCAATGCAATCACAGTTGAATTTATTAAGTTTTTAATAAAAAGTAACATAATTATACTCAATCCTTTATTTCCACATCCTTAAAACAAACTATTTACAATAACATACAATATTTTTGTCACAATGTAAAACTTTGCCTTAAAAAACTATAATTAAATCTTTCTACACATAATTTACTCTTAACATTCTAAGCTTAAGCTACTATATCTATTTATAAAACCAACATTATCAAAATCGAAACGGCCCTATTTAATTTTTTATGCTTCAAACTCTCATATACTGACTCAAGAATAAAAACAAAATTAACCAAATATATTGTAGTTAAAAAAAAAAATTACATTTTTACTACAAAGAAATATATTACAAAACTTACAACGTTTTTTTTTTAAATCCAAAATTTGTTTTCATTAAAAAAAAAATAAACTCTTACATAAAAACTTGAAATACAAAGTCATCATATAAATCTGAAATGCTAAAAAAATGTAGCAAGACTAACACAAATAGTATCAAACATACACACACAGACACATAAAAGTTTATATTAGTAGTAAATTCAGTTACAAATTAATTACAATTCACAAAATATTGTATCCATTGAATTTGTCAATTCCAATCCAATAAATACAAAGTTAGCGTTACAATCGTTGCTTAGCGACTGTTTAGTTAAGCAGTATTTTATCTCTTTCTATCATTATCGATTTAACATCAGAGAGAAGAAGACAGCATTAACTAACCACACGCTACAACGCGGTGTAAGGCCTTTGGTTTTTAAAATTTTATAATTGTTTATATTTTGGATTAATTTTTCTATTTTTCTTCCATGATTATATGACAATATATTTTGAATAATTCTCTAAATACTTATATAATAATAATAATAATAATATCCTGGGACATTATTCACACAAGGCCATCTGATCTCAAACTAAGCAGAGCTCGTACTATGAAAACCAGACAACTGATTTACTACATATGCTACTTTTCTTTTGTAAATACATACTTATATAGATAATTACACCGACTCAGGACAAACAGAAATGCCTGTCCTGGGTGGGAATCGAACCCACGACCTACGGCGCGAAAGGCAGGTATCTATCTACCAACCACGCCAACCGGCTCTATAAAATATTTAATTAGACATTGTAGTTTTCTGTTTCTTAGTTAATTCAACTAAAATGACTTTGTTTTTTTTTTAAATAGTTTAATTGTTGTTGTTTAAATAATAAACTGAATATATGCATTGTTTTAAATTAATATTTATAAACTAAAATCACACTATTCTTATTTACATCATCACTTGGAACACAAGCTCTGATTTTTTCTTCTGTTACAATTTTACTACCACGGAGGAAAATTTAAGATAAGGACTGGAAGGCTAGTCAACCTAAGCGATTAAAGCTACAGACAATCAGATGAATTTTGAAGACATTTCGGTTATTACACACAGACTGAGAAAGTACGGTCTGCAAAAAAATATTTTTTTTTTTACTATTCAACACTATTTCAAAAGGACAAAGTGAATTATTAGTACTAACATTTGTTTTTTGTCAAAGTTTTTAATTTCCTCTTAATATCTTCAAACTTCATAGACAATCAGGCAAAGAGTTTAAGACCTCTTTTCTATAGTTGTTGCTGCCCCATCTAAAACTCCCAACTGTATATAATTCAACCGTTTCCCCAAACCGCTTGTAATTTTCAACACTAACTTCATATTTCTGTCAACCTTCTTTTATCGCATTGTTATAGAATACTTTAAAAAAAAAATCAACATTATGCTTACCTAAAATTTGAACAAAATACAGACATTTAAAAATAAACAAGTACAATTATACGAATTTATAAAATCTATAAAATTAAATCGATTGACTTTATTCATTAGTAATTAATTAATTTTTCACCTTTTATAATTGACCAATTAAAAGAACTTTTTAAAAGAAACGGTTTACACTATAATTTGTTTTAAAATTCTCTGCTATTTTCAATCTAAATTGCTTACAACATTAAACTATTTTCGTATCTTAATCAATAAATCACAAACTATGACAAACTCTACTATTGTCTATATCAAGCACAGTCTGATATTTTAACTATAATATTATTATTTTTATTTCGATATGTAGATTGGCATTAATACGAGTTTAAACAATATGCCGTGATGTTATTGGATTTTAGTTCTTATTGTTAAGATATAAGAATACATATTGACTGTTTACATTTCGTCGTCTATATCGAATGTTCTCGAAGGTCGATTAGAAATTCAGTGATCGTGGTTTTAATGCTGTTTTCCTTAAATATTGATGAGCTAACATTGTTAAATCAAGTTGATCCTGAGTCTTGCCGCACGCGAACGTCTCCCACTTATTATCGGTCTGAAACAATTACATTTCGAACATTAATTAATTATTAATTACTAGTACTTAGTGTCAGGGGGGGGGATGTTGACAGATGTTAGGTGTCCTTCGGGTTCAATTTGTCAAAATCGGTCCAGTGGCTTAGCTTTGAAAGCGTAACAGACATAAAGAGTTACTTCACATTTATAGTATTAGTATAGATAGAAAGTAGAAAAAATATATATTTTATATCTATTATATAAGAAATAAGTATCTGAAGACAGAAAAAACACCATAATTGAAAGGAAACAAATATCATGTACGGTCATATAATACGATTTACAACAAGAGAAGTCTTAACTATATTCAAGAAAAAAGTTTACAAGCAATGGCTTCAAGGAATTAATAATAATCTTGATTAAAGTGGGGGATGACAATAGCTCAAGGGGGTCAGTGTCGAACCTGCCACTGTTACATCGCTACGCAAATGTGAATACACATATGACAGAATCACCATGAATAAATTATAAACACAATATTCATTTAAATTTTTTTATCCATTGAACCATTTTGGCTTCTAATATAGACGTTATAATCGATTCAAGATTTGATATATTTCATAATTTAAACACTGATTTTGAATGATTACTGAATAAATGTAATAATCAATATAATACAAACCAATATGAGAGGTTTCTCCTCGTTCACGCCTTCCGGTATATCTTGATCGAATTTGATAGAACGCACCGCTGACTTCTTCAAGACCAACGGTTCACTCGAGAGCCTTCGAATCTATAATGTAAAGTCCCTACTTAGTATTGGGTATGATACATAAATTTATTTATTTAGATTATGTTTTTGTATTAAATGAGCCATTTTCATTAAAAAAAATTGCCTTATATATTTCTTGTTTGTAATATAAATATGGACAAGCAATGGTACACCGGATTTTTTTTTTTGTCATTACCCATAGATATTGGTACGACAAGAAATGTTAACTATTTTTTACACTGTGACAATTATGGAAACTAGGCTAGGTCATAAGGTCACTTATCCCTTTGAGTAGCCCATAGTGAATATTGTGACAATGAAGTCACAAAACCTTCTGTCAAGAATAACCGACACCATCAGTGGTACCGTCATAAAAACAGTTACAGATTTTTTTAAACTTAATTTAAATTAATAAAAAGATTTTATATGTAAAACATTAAATTATATTGATTCAAGACAAAATCGGTTATTCAGTTTTAGACAAACCTAAATTGATAAACTATAAGAATTACGCATTCACATTTAAAGTATATGGCATGATTTTTTTTTTTTTTTATAGTCATAGATAACAATTAAATGCCGCTATCCGATAAATTATCCTTCTGTTACCGCCAGTCATCCCTAAACAAGAGTAACCAAACAAACTAAAATAGACCACAATGTGCATATTAGACTCATATACTGTTTGAATTTTTAATTTGGAATGTTAAACTCTTGTATTTTATTTAAATCCTGTTCATTTCCCTTCAATATTTTTAGTGTAAATTTCAAACAAAGACTGATAAAACAATGTTAAACATCCAAACTAGATTATTATTTTGTATGCATTTTTGATAATTTATTAAATAAAATTGAATTTCTATATATAATTAGAAGCTAATAAAACAATATTTAAACATTATAACGTATTGAAGTATTTGATATTGTTTTGATAAATCATCTACAAATAATAACTTAAAAAAACGTATAAATGTAAAAAAATTATCTTATAAATTCACATTCACGGAATATATTTACCTATATATATATATATATATATTAGAATTCCTGCAAATTATTTAAAGTGAGATAGATAAAAAATCCAATAATTTCCAAAGTGAGCAAAGGTTATCTGATAAATTAAAAAAAACACTAAATTGTAACTTAAAAAACTCGCATTTTTTTTATTATTAATAAACGTTATTAAAATAAATCATAAGCAGCGATGGGTAAAAATAAACAATCATATAAGTTAATAAATACATTTATTGAAATAAAAAATGACATCGGATCTCATTTGGACTGTGGAATGGTTTTAACAATATTGACAGCTAAACTACAAAACAGAAAAAACACATTGTTTATAAAAGAAATGTTGCCATACAAAAACTACAACTACAGAATAAATTAAAAAACAATTTAAAAAAAAACATAAAATTATTAACAAAAGAATAAACAATTATTCAACAAGAAAATAAATACGTTTTTAATAATAAATATAAAAAAAAAATGTAGATTCAACACTGGCCTGTCAATATTGTACGGGAAGGTCGGGATAGGTGACAAAATAGCGGGAAAAGGTAACGGTGAAAATATGTCATTTCTTTATTTCAAATAAAGTACTCTTAAGTAGCTGCCGATTGTATATTAAAATTGCGATTACTATAACAAAAAAAAAATGCGATAGAAAATAAATAGTTTCGTAATTACATTACACACGACCTCGCCGTAGAATCGGATAAATTAATGACAAAAAATAAAATCATATGCTAAAATTACAAAGCAAAGTACTATTTAATAGACATTTAAAATAAATAAATACAGGGATAGGATAGGTCGCCTAACAGGGATAGTTAGTATTATTACAATCATTTCATCCGTTACGATTATAAACCGGTTTCATTTCATCCAACGTAATACTTTCGCGTAAAAAAAAGTCTATCGACAATCCCTAACCTATAGATAATACTCGACATAATTAAAACTAATAACACTAAAACAATTTGGTGCGTGGTAAACTTGAGGTATAAGATTTAAACGTAAAACATAATTATATACTAATTTATATATTAGAATTCAGAAAACAAATATTCATTTGATGAAGATTTCCATCTTTGGTAGCCTACGCCCTAATCTCTTCAATTTGGTGCACTTATTCTATACTAATATTAAATTTAAATTCTTATCAAGCATTTATACATTGGATATAAAGAAACGCCGTTCCATTGTTTGTTGTGTACAACCGAGACTTCCAGCGTCTGACTTGTAAGCGTAAGATTTCGAGCGTCAGATGACGCTAGCGTAAAATTTCGAGCGTCAGATGACGCCAGCGTAAAATTTCGAGCGTCAGATGACGCCAGCGTAAAATTTCGAGCGTCAGATGACGTCAGCGTAAGATTTCGAGCGTCAGATGACGTCAGCGTAAGATTTCGAGCGTCAGATGACGTCAGCTTAAGATTAGTTATTATAAATGTGTGCGTGATATAGGTACATGAGGTCCTATTTTTACACATCAATTCTCGTGAGTACCTTGGCAATCACACAATTTTTTATTGTTTATAATTATCTTGGTATCTTGCAAAATCAAATATCAATTGTTTTTTTTATGAGCAGAACTAAGTTTTCATATCCTTAATCGTTGAAGGGATTTCCAAATGATTATTTATTCTCTTTAATATAAACAACAAAGTTTGAGCCAATTTTGTGTCTTAAATATTCAACTGTTAAAATTGGAACCAATTTTTAGTCAAAAAATATAATCTGTTTACTGTTGCTGTAAGTAAATAGTTTTAGTTTATTAGTAACATTCCCATTCAAAATACCGTAATTGAATTATAGATGTTCGATTAATATTCATAACTATAATAACGTCCACATAATTATTTGAAATTTTACATTATGATAATGTCATATAAAATAATATTTTATCGTTAAGTCTTAAATTTAATCACTAACAGTTTTATCGATAAATCCGTATATACAAACAATATATCTCCAAAAAAAAAAATTAATAAAAGTAAGTTATAAAATAAAAATCAATATTATTTTGACATAATCAAATAATACTTTAGTAAAAATCCATATAAGTCGTAGACTTCATAAATTAATCCATAGAGATTATCACTGCCATAGATTCTAGAACGAATACTTATATTCACCAACTAGACAAAAACGAATTCCATATTATTTTGACATAATCAAATAATACTTTAGTATAAATCCATATGTCATAGACTTCATAAATTAATCCATAGAGATTATCATTGCCATAGATTCTAGAACGAATACTTATATTCACCAACTAGACAAAAACGATTTAACATCATTAAATCACAAACATAGTCAACATTATTAAGATATAATGTATCGTATAATACTTTCCATTTACGTATAAAAAACACTACATATTAGTGAACATATAGTAATCATTATACAAATCATCCGTTGTCTCTTTCTCTATTTGCCACCATTGATTTTCCTTTTCGAAATCATTCGGTTTATTCATCTTATTGGTTAATATTTCATCTATACGTGACGTTGACGGCTTCTGATTGGTCACTTTGTAAATGTGATCGGCCAACACGTTAGCTAGTACTTCCTTAGGTGCTATTAGGGAACCGTTATTAGAGTTATTTATATTGACTGTGTTCATGTTAACGTTAATATTATCACATGCTAGTTCATTCGATGACGTTATAGTTCTTAATCGCTCCGCGTTCAATCTAGCAAAGCTTCTAGGCGATTCGATATTAGTAATATTTCTAAATATATTAGGATTCGTTTGCATGTCCGTCCGTGTCGCGTTTTCGTAATTCTCATATAGTATTAAGTTTGGATCTAGGGTGTTAGGTAAAGGATTAGTATGGATTAAGGACCTGTGTTGTACCTTAGTTTTTTCTGTGATAGCCGTTTCAATGTCGATTTCCTCGTATTTCATTGGTTCCGGAGTGTTCTCTGCACTCATCAAGCTGTGGAGACTCGTAGACTCTTCTAAAAGGGAGTGTTTCACTATCGACGGTGGTGAGAAGAGAACTGAACTGTCACCGGCTAATGTTTTACTCTGGAACAATGAAAAAAAAATTTGAATAACTTTTTTATTACAGAAGAATATTGTAGTTGGTTTACAGTCAAATCTATTTTCTGTAGATTCCTTATTTTCCCGTAATTTATACGTATCTTATCCAGGGTAACCGTAACATTATGTCAAATTTCAATATTATCAGTTAATTGGTTAACCAAATAGTATCTATTTGGTAGTTATATTTGTATAACATTGCGAAGAAAACTGCATTAAATTGATAACATATATAACAAGCTCCTTCATAGTCACCTGTCATCATAATGTACAATATATCCAGCAAAAAAAAAATTAATATAAGGTTTTCATGATTTGTGGAATATTATAGTTAATAGGGCTAAAAGTCATAGTGGTTAGAGATTAGAAATCCGGGTTGCGTCACAACACTGTTTTGAGTTTTACGTTTAAGAAATTCTCAGTAGCATTCTGGAGTTGAGATTTTTTAAAACGGCTTTACAAAATCTCAACTTCAGAGCATATGCTCGTCCGCCACTTATTCAATAAAGCCTCCTTATGGTAAGTGGTGCTCACCTACGCCCATAGACATTGGTATTGTAAGAAATGTTAACCACCGCTTACATCGCCAATGTGCGCCACCAACTTTGGAAATTGGTCCCTTGTGAAAATGTTCCCTAGTATGGTGCAAATGTGAGATACATTATAATCCAGCTCGATTTGTTTTGATTTACGGCGTCTCGACGATGAAGGACACGTCGGACAAAAGTGCACATATCAACATTATCATCATGCTCAATTGATCGATTGGTATAGCCACACTACATGTGTGTGTACGTATGTTTGTTTGTATGTACCGGCGTCTTGACGATGAAGGACACTTCGGGCAAAACTGCACACATCTACATTATAATCTTGCTCGATTGAACGTTTGATATAGCCAGTATGCATATGTATGAGTGTAAGTACAAGGCGATGAAGGGCACAAAGTGCACACATCTACATAATAATCCTTCTCGATTGGTCGGTCGGTATATACTGTGTATGTGTGTGAAGTACCGGCGTCTCGACGATGAAGGACACGTCGGGCACGAGCGGGTGTGCGTGCGGCGCGTGGTGCGCGTGCGGCGTGCTGGTGGCGGCGCCCCAGCTGTGCGCGAGCGCCTTCCGCGCGCGCTTGTGCGACGGCACGTTCTCCTTGCCGCGCCGCCCGCTGCCGATGCCCGAGTCGTTCACCTGGATCGGAACGGAGCAGAATATATGAATACACTCCCCTACGATTGGCTCACTGGTAGTTGAAATGTCTATTTCTTTTTTCTTCTTTTTTAATAATTTAACATTACCTGTTTCTAAGGAATTCATAATTTTTAGTACTCCTATTTTGCTTTTCAATTAATGGTTCAATTATCGTCTAACCCGTATAATAATAAATATTGTAATAACCCGTATTTTCAAATTATTTTTATTAATAACACTAAAGATCGTCATTATCTACAAAATATTTACACTATTTATATATAGAATACTAACCTGTACATTTCCCTCTTGATCCGCAGTAGAAGATAACATGGAATCGTTCAACTGAACAGTGCTTTCTGAATTGCCCTCTCTCTGAATCATCTCTGTGATATCCTCCACCAGCAAACCGGGACTAGACGGCTCGTACTTGAGACCTGACTTCTTGCCTATTTCCGCCATCGCGATTTTAAATGGCGTAGGTGTTCTGAAAATTAATGAATATTATATTTAATAAAATATTAAGAACCCAAAAGTAAGAATGCAAAATTATATCTGTTATATATAAATATTTATGTGTTTGCTTAATCTATATACCTAATTTTATAGAAGTAAATTATGAAAGTAATATTAAGATAGGTAGAAAAACTGTCGTCATTACATTCTTCATAAATCTTTAAGCACTTGTATTATTCTAAAATAATCTAAACCTAAATATAGTTAATTCTCCTAAAGCACGTTTGGATCGTTATTTTACAAGAATTAATTAAATTAAAATGGCTACAAACTCCAAATATTGATATATACAGCGTGTAACAAAATTCGTGTCCGACCCGTGAAGTGGTTATTAGGTATCGTGTGTCGGTTCTATTTATGTGATAATTTTTAAAATACTAAGCAAAAAATTTGACCCGGATTTTTTATTATTTTTTTTATTTAAATGACGAAAATTACTTGGCAACACAGGTGCTGGCAATACCGCTCGATAGCTCTTATCTATCGGGTAGCTAAGACACGAGGTCATGACCTCAGTAATTAATATATATTTCCTTAAGTATTTTTTTGCTTAGTATATATTTTTTTGTTACACTCTGTATATGTATATAGGTATGTTAAATAAATACAATACAATAATTATTTATCCCAAATGATCAACGAAATATTAACTTTACATATTTTAATAATATATAAATATTCTGATTGTCCACTTACTTGGGTGTATTGTTTTTAAGCTGACTGCCTCCTGGCGTGATGTTCACAGGCGTAGGCGTATGAAGTAGCGGACTAGCTCCCAACTCCTGTAACCATTTTATGGACATGGTATTTATAAAAATCATACCTTGAATAATATTCTGACTGAGTAAATTTTAATATTCTAATAGAAAATAATATTATTATGTATCATATAAATCAATAATTTTGTTTGTTCTGTTCCGCTTCACGGTTCCACTGTTATAATGTGATAGGAGTGAATATTCCAAAATATATAAAACATACATGTACATCAAAATTGTAATCAAGTCACTTTAAAAATAAATCTTAATTATAATAAGAAATCAATTTGGTTTTTTTGAGGTTTTTTTTACAGGATATGATGGCGGAAGCTTATGAGCCACCTGATGGTAAGTGGTCACCGACGCCCTTAGACATTGGTAGTGTAAGAAATGTTAACCATCGCTTACATCGCCAAAGCGCCACCAACCTTGGGAACTAAGATATTATGTCTCTTGTGCCTGTAATTACACTGGCTCACTCACCCTTCAAACCGAAACACAGCAATACCAAGTACTGCGTTTTGCGGTAGAATATATGTGTGGGTGGTACCTACCCAGACGAGCTTGCACAAAGCTCTACCACCAAGTGGTAATTCATATTATATGAAACTAATACATATACATATATGTAAGTAATTATATAATCTATATTGTTACCTTATTGGTAGCGTGTCGCAATGGTGTCGAATCAAAAGCCGGAAAAGATAATCCAGCCGGTGAGTTCAGGAACTGGGATGGACTGAACGGTAAGGCTTTGATTGGAGTCGCGCCTTCTAGAGCTTTCGATATTGTTTCAGCCCATGTCTGGAATATACATGATTATAGGTTACTTGGAATTGTATTGAAATTCATTTGAAGTCAAAGTCGATTTTCGGCCACATCGAAAAATTTTAATGACTTTTGTAATGTTTAATGTATATTATTGGGATATAAATAGAGTGCGAAAATGCAGATGCAAGACTTACTTTACATACTTTTTGAGTAAAGTAAGTTAAAGTAAAATAACAGCTTGTGAATGTCCCAGGAGAAAATGTTTTCCTTCACTACCAAATTATAAATACAAAATAAGCACAGCAAAAGGAAAAATAATGGTGCTTTTCTGGGATAGAACTGGCAATCTTTGATTAAGATTTAAGACTCTTTTGTCTTAAACTTTCTGAGTACCGAAGTACTGAGGATAAAGAATTGAATCCAAGTTCTCTATATCAGCAGTTTTATTTGCTTACCAACCAATCAAAAAAATATTCAACTTTATTTAATACAGTACAGAATCAAATATGTTGATGATGGGCTATTCAAAAGTAGTGTAGCAAAAAGAATTAAGATTTTTATGTTATATAGTGTAATTAAATAAATTAGGATTGATACCAATTGATACCGACTCACATTAGGATTAGGTGTAAGCGTCTGCTGTTTCTTGATCTTGCCTCGTCTCAATATAGGCGGCGGACTGTTCGTGTCGCATTTCTTAGGGGAATACACCGATGGTACCACTATCTCTTTGTCTGAATCTTGTACAGCGTATGTCACTGAAAAAAAAAATTAGTTTATTTTTTAATTTTTATTTGGAATAAAATTTAGTAAATGTCCACGTAACCAATTCAGCCACGGCGGTCATTCTTAAGGGAGCCTAGCCAACAGCGCAGGACATATTATATCCACAAGTGTGTGCACTCTCTATTCCCTCACTAATAATCCAATACGACCGGAAAAAGTTCAGGCACAAGTTTCTTGCTTTTTGAGGCACGGAAATACACACACTTCCAACTTCCAGGCTTCTATTGAAAATCTTTGACAGAAAAACTGACTAACTTTTTATTGGCCCGACCTGGGATTTGAACCCAGGACCTCGGGATCTGCGGCGTTATATCTGTTGTAATACCAATGTTTTGACGTCAATGTCAAATCAAGGTCAAGGTTGTTTATTTATCTTTCCTCCTTCTAGCATTGGAATCACAGTCTTATACACAGGTCTATCAACAACAGTAGTGCGGGTACGTCGACTTAATGATTGCGCTGTTCTGTTCAATTTAGGGCCGCCAGAGGCATGACGACAGATGAATGTGCTGTGCAACGAAGACAGAATAGCATTCTGTCTCTTTTTCTATCACACGTAACGCATGCGTACCGCGTGTCACTCAACCGGCACGTGACCGCACCCATCGATAGCAACGACGTACAGCGGCGTTGACGCGAAATAAAAGTTATGACACGAACGTATAAATCTCTCACAACTGAAATTGGGCTCCGTTGTAAGACCTGTATACAAGACCGTGATTGGAATAGGCTACAGTAACATTTGTAACAATATTTTCATCTCACCTCATAATTTAAAATGTAAGACTAATATCTTAATACATTATTATATAATCATATTTAAGGTTTTTTTTTTAAAACCATTGGAATGTGTAGTCGTTACCTGTATTTTGATCATTGCTATCTGCTATCGACGCTTGACTTAGGAAGTTCTTAATGGGTGAACTCATTGGTAGCGTGTCTATGTTAACAAACCTGTAAAAAAATATATACTTAAAACATCTGAGATAAGGTCCTCCAGACCGATTTCGGCCACGGCGGCCAATCTCAAGAGAGATTAGCCAACTGCGCAGGACGTATTATAGTGCACAAGTGTGTGCGCAAACACAGGTGCACTCTCTTTTCCTTAGCTCTCATAATCCGATGGGACGGCAATCCGACACGACCGGAAAGAGTTCAGGCGCAGGACCAACGGCTTAACGTGCTTTCCGAGGCACGGGAGTGTACACACTTTCAACTTCCAGACTCCGGGCTGCTACTGAGAATTTTCTGACAGAAAAACCCAATAACTATTTATTGGCCCGACCTGGGAATTGAACCCAGGACCACCGGGTCTGCCACCGGACTGCGGCCTTATATCTAGCCACTAGACCAACGAGGCAGTCTGATATAAACAAAGTATATGAGACTAATTTATACTTATGAGGAGTTTTTTGTTCTGCCTAACTTAAAAAAAATACTAAACTAAACTACAAATAATACAAAATTTATACCAGAAGATGCATCGCATTTTGAACATTTAAGTATATAAATATTATTATATACTAAAACTTAAAAATACCTTATGATTAAATCAAATCATATGATTACTATTACATAAAGCTGATGAGATTGTTAACATGCTAATCTATGTATCAAACAGTGGAATTTCAAAGTATAAATGAATTTTGAAAAAACTTAAAATACTGAACTAGTTAAATTTTAGCTCATTTTTGAGATTAATGACTATTTTAAATCACTCGTCTTGGTGGTAGAGCTTTGTGCGAGCTCGTCTGGGTAGGTACCACACACTGATCAGATATTCACCCCAAAACAGCAGTACTTGGTACTGCTGTGTTCCGGTTTGAAGGGTGAGCGAGCCAGTGTAATTACAGGCACAAGGGAAATAGCATCTTAGTTCCCAAAGTTGGTGGAGCATTGGCGATGTAAGCGATGGTTAACATCTCTTACAATACCAATGTCTATGGGCGTTAATGACCACTTACCATCAGGTGGCCCATATGAACGTCCGCCTATCTGTGCTATAAAAAAAAAACTCTTCGATCCATGAGTGAGAGCAATAACGTTTAACGGAGTTCGAAGTAACTAAATAATATTACCAATGAAGTTGTTAAACAAATGAACGAATTCAAAAAAATTGGCATTTAAAGTCAATGCCATAGAATAAGACTAACTGCAATTTGCTAAATGTTGATATGAAATAACTCACTTGAAAGGTGATTCAACAATTTCCACTGTATCCGCAGCGACCAACCCCCCTCTGTCTGGAGATCTCCTCGGCGCCGGTGTCTGCTGCTGAAGATTGTTCAGCTGATCCTTCAACAGCTGTCTGAAGTGCAACACCTGTTTTGAAGGTTGACTCGTGTTGGACGAGTTGCTCTGTGTCGACTCATTGAATGGATCGGTCCAATTTGACTGGAAAGAAAAACATTTTTTTTGTTTATCATTTTTGACATATTGCTGGGACTTACATTATTGATGTATTAAATGATTAATTTGATATGAAAAAATACGAGCATTTTAGAATTTATTCGTTCAGTTTACCAAACAGTTTTGCATAAAATAAATCGTATTATTTTGAGTTGACTAAAGAGATAACACTTGTTTTATCAATATGTAAGGTCAGCACAATTATTATTGTTACTGAATAATAATTAATTTAATACACACATCATAACACATTAAAAATTAATACAAAACAACACAAGCTAACATAGATCGTATTATAATATCCTGGGACATTATTCACACACGGCCATCTGATCCCAAACTAAGCAGAGCTTGTACTATGGAAACCAGACAACTAATATACTAATATTTTGTAAATACATACTTATATAGATAATTACACCCAGACTCAGGACAAACAGATGTCCTGGGTGGGAATCGAACCCACGACCTGCGGCTCGAAAGGCAGGTATCTACCAACTACATATTCACACAAAGCGCGAAACAAAAACACAAAAATAATGAATAATAAGCATATACTTGATGTTACTTTTTAATGCAATAAATGTTTTGATGAGAATCATTCCAGCATTTATTAATCTACTTCAAAAAGGAGTAAGTTATATGTTCAATGCTTATTAAATGCAAATTTTATTATAAGCTTTTTTTTTAATTTTTAACTAAAATCTAATTAATATTTTAAATATTTATATTCTATTAAATTCTTGTAAATGATTATTAATCAATGTATGTAAATACACAAATTAAGAAAATTGCTAGGTACCACCAAATAAATACAAAGCACTTATGTACTGATATTTCCAATATCCACATGTAAATAAAAATAAAAAAACATTTGACTTTCTTTCACCAGGCCACTTTTTAAATCAATAGACAAGGTGTAATATACATTGAATGAAGTATTTAAAAATTTCAAATAGACAACATTTTCTTCTGTCCATTATCAAAGTAGCCGTATAATAAAAAAATATTTCATTGTATTCTTTTTTTTTATTGTATAGGTAGGCGGACGAGCATGTGGGCCACCTGATGGTACGTGGTCACCAACGCCCATAGACAATGGCATTGTAAGAAATGTTAAACATCGCTTACGTCGCCAATGGCGCCAACCAACCTTGGGAACTAAGATGTTATGTCCCTTGTGCCTGTAATTACTGGCTCACTCACCCTTCAAACCGGAACACAACAACACAAAGCACTGCTGTTTTGCGGTAGAATATCTGATGAGTGGGTGGTAGCTACCCAGACGAGCTTGCACAAAGCTCTACCACCGAGTGAAAATTGAAGTGGAAAGTGATTAAAAATTATATGCTCGCAAAGGTAAAAGCAAACTTCCTAGATCTTATTTACATACTGACTTCGTTACATTGACATACAAGTAAAGCTAATAAATAATAAAGCGTGGTATGAAACAAAAAAAGCATGCAAGCAAACTAACATCATTATAAGCGACAGTGACTTTCTCTCTACGTTCTTCATTTACATCGTATCTCTTCAATCGTTGCTTCTTCCGAATGTTCTCGAAGCTGTCCAGCAATTCCGGCTCGTACTTTCGTCGCATTGTCGAATTCCAATGGTTTTTTATTGCGTTATCCGTCCTAGAATTAAATAATATATTAATTATATCAATATAATATAAGCTTTTAAGTAATTGGTTTCTATCATAGTGCTATCAAAAGCCGAGATGGCCCAGTGGTAAGAACGCGTGAATCTTAACCGATGATCGTGGGTTCAAACCCGGGCATGCACCACTGAATTTCATGTGCTTAATTTGTGATTATAATTCATCTCGTACTTGACGGTGAAGGAAAACATCGTGAGGAAACCTGCATGTGTCAAATTTCACTGAAAATTCCGTCACATGTGTATTCCACCAATCCGCATTGGAGCAGCGTGGTGGAATAAGCTCCAAAACCTTCTTCTCAAAAGAGGAGAAGAGGCCTTAGCCCTGCAGTGGGACATTCACAGGCCGTTACTACTATAGTGCTATCAACGTACAATAGATGGCGTTAATTAAATGTATATTAATTTAAATATGCATGACGAAGATTATATAATTATTTTTGTATGAAATAAATATCGAATTTAATATCACACTTTACAATTGCCTCTTTAAATATATATATTTTAAATGTTTTTTTTTTTTTATGTGGGAACTATTACATACGTACGTATACGTTAAGGAGAAATTATAGCATTATTCAGCATATCGATTAAAGAATTTTAGTAAAATATCGCTACTCACCTGCCCGGCAGTAACTTGGCTATCTTGGCCCATTGGTTGCCAAGTTGTTTGTGAGCTTGGTATATAATTCTGTCCTCATGTTCTGTCCAGGCTGTCTTTTTTATAGATGGGTTGAGGTGATTGTGCCAGCGTTCTCTGTAATATGCATATAAATAAATCATTAATTAATAATAATGTCCTCCAGACCGATTTCGGTCACGGCGGCCAATCTCAAGGGAGATTAGCCAACTGCGCATGATATATTATAGTGCACAAGTGTGTGCGCAAACACAGGTGCAATCACTATTCACTAGCTCTCATAATACGATGGGACGGTAATCCGACACGACCAGAAAGAGTTCAGGCGCAGGACCAACGGCTTTACGTGCTTTCCGAGGCACGGGAGTGTACACACTTCCAACTTTCAGACTCCGGGCTGCTACTGAGAATTTTGTGACAGCAAAACCCAATAACTATTAATTGGCCCGACCTGGGAATTGAACCCAGGACCACCGGGTCTGGGGTCTTATATCTAGCCACTAGACCAACGAGGCAGTCATTATTAATTATTTAACTATCTATATTAATATTACAAACGCGATAGTATATAGCTCTGTCTGTTTGTCTGCTGTCTGTCTGTACGTCTGTTTCGCATGGCTAAGCCACTGATCCGAATTTGATGAAATTTGGTATGAAGCAAGATTGAGTCTCAAGGAAAGACGTAGGCTGCTTTTTTACAAAAATATAGTACCATAGATAATAAATAATATTACCTGCACTGTTTCCCTATCCTGCCTTTAAGATGTCTCGCGATTAGAGTCCATTTCTTAGGACCGTACTTAGCTACTAACTCCATTACTTTTTCATCCTCCTGTAACATAGAAATACAAATTTTGATTAGACTAAGCTTTATAATATCAGTCTATAAATAATATCAAAAGAGTTTATTTTATTTTTATGGAGATATTTCTTTTTTTTTAGGATAAGCTTACATTAACACACTACACTGGAGGTATCTATCTAAATGTTCCCCCAATTATAGGAAACCAAAGCCACCATCTAATCCACGATAACTAAATCAACAGTCAATATTAAATACAAAATTGAGAGATATCTTCTACAAATACGTATAACAATTAATGTAAGATATATATATTTTAAATTTTACGTTTAAACTTACTAATATATAAGAATCGTTCATTGGAAATTTCTATTGATATTAGCGTTTTTCATTTTCATATGAAGTTAATAATTAATGGTTAGTGAATCGCGATTTCTATTTACTGGCGATAACAGAGGTCTACCACGACGTTTTACATTCGAGGTGTGCAATATATTACAATTAATGCTAAGTATTTATGTAACATGATCATCTATAGATGAAGAGAAAATCGTTGTAGACAATTGCAGACAAGTGAAAGAAGTTGTCATGGAACAAAAAAAAAATAATATATTTTTTTAAAGTTTATAATGTAAGAGCTTAAGGCACCATAATGTGTATAGTGACTTAAAATGTGTTTGTTTTTCAATTATGTTTGTTTTTAAGGGAAATATTGTTTTGAACCTCGAGACGGGTTTGCAAGCAAAAATCTATACAAACGATTACGATACTTTTTAATACGTTTAAACATCATTTAACAAATTGAAGTTAATAATAGATATGACGAATATTTCATACAAAGAACATACAAATGAACATCGAATCAATGAAAATTGAAATATTGGATCACATCGATTTTTTTGATTTTTGATTGCAAGTTGGTTCAGGCTATTCAAATATGGCTATTGATTAAAATCGACAAGTGTAAACGCCATTGAAATAGCCACTTATGTCATCTTTATTACATAATCAACACTGTAAACAATAGGATCTTAATTACTTATTATCTAATCCCTTTGAAAACAGATTTTCATTTTAGTTACAGATTAAATATGATTTATAAAATAAATATAAAAAAAAAAATAGTTATTCTATTGTACTTTCGCAGTTCAGGAATAGTTTCCATATATCTTTAAAATGATTCCATTTGCTCTTGTTTTTAATATTATGGACATTTATGGTCATTCGTTACGCACTAATTTCAAATATACATCAACACGTCGAGATTTATATAAAAAAGCAATTTTCAAATTATCAATGGTCAATACAATAAAAAACATAAGAATAAGATATCCTTACAGTGTGAGAAGTCGTTATTTCGCAAGGTAATCCGGTGCTGGAAAAAAATACGATGAAAAAAAAATATCACGTCGAATCAGCTGAGAGCCGGCGAATATTTCAATATACAATACTTGCCGAACCACAAACATTTCGTATTTTAATGTATTCAATATTTCGATAGTCATAAATAATATAAAAAGCTCTCATGAATGGATAAAATGTTATGCAATAAAAGTTAAAAAAAAATTAGTTATTAATATATTATAAATTTCTTATAGTTTTTTTTAATAGGTATTTTTTCTGTTGTATTTTTTCGTGTTTTTTTTTTTTTTTCGATGAGTCGTTTTCACATAGTACGTTCATTATCATATTCGTAAAATTTTAAAATCGAATTAATGTAATTTTTTTCTGATTTATGGATTATTAACAGATATTTAATATGAGGACAGGAATAGACATCTCTGAGCGGTCAAAAACACTATAAAATGATATTGACCAAAAAATAATTCAATATATACACCATTTCATATATTTTATAACGCTAATTGGCCGACGATTGCAAATTAAAGACGTTATTAAAACGGAAGTCGATTGCAGAAACAACTAAACTATATGAATTTTTCTGTTAAATTTTCCGCTATTTATAATGTTTAAAAAATAAAATAATCTTTTAGGATCACAAAACGATATTTCATGTATTGAAATTGCTCTGACAAATTCGTCACGATTATTACAGATTACTATACACGTATTAAATTATCAATACTATGTACAAAAACTTCCTTTATATCAAAGCTAATTGGTGTCCTTCGAACGTCCTATCAATTTATGGTTCCCTGGTACTTGAAAACGCGGTCACGATGTCCGTACGAGATTATATCATGTCTATAATTCGGCTTGTCAAGATATGCCATGTGTTTTAGAAGACTTAGTATTTATTCTATTCATTCATAGTACGTACCTATTCCTTTTTTGTTGCTAATTGCTAATAAATATTAAATTGAAATATTAAATGGTAATGAAATAGTATTAATGTAATTGTTTCGAGAATTCTTAAACAAATTTTAGAATTTTTGAATCTGAGATCTCGTGATGAGCCATAGTCAGTGGTATTTCGCTTACACATATACAGGTTGTAACAAAATTCGTGTCCGACCCGTGAAGTGGTTATTAGGTATCATGTGTTGGTTCTATTTATGTAATAATTTTAAAATACTAAGCAAAAACATTACTTAAAAAAATATATTAATTGTGTTTAACGACACTGTTGGTGGTAAAAACGTGGACTACTGAGATCATAGCCTCGTGTCTTAGCTACCCGATAGGTAAGAGCTATCGAGCGCTATTGCCCTCACCTGTGTTGCCACGTAATTATCGTAATTTAATTTAAAAAAAAAACTGGGATAAATTATAGCTTACTATTTTAAAAATTATCACATAAATAGAACCGACACACGATACCTAATAACCACTTCACGGGTCGGACACGAATTTTGTTACACGCTGTATATATAATAATAATAAGGTCCTCCAGACCGATTTCGGCCACGGTGGCCAATCTCAAGAGTGATTAGCCAACTGCGCAGGAGATATTATAGTGCAAAAGTGTGTGCGCAAACACAGGTGCACTCTCTTTTCCTTAGCTCTCATAATCCGATGGGACGGCAATCCGACACGACCGGAAAGAGTTCAGGCGCAGGACCAACGGCTTAACGTGCTTTCCGAGGCACGGGAGTGTACACACTTCCACCTTCCAGACTCCGGGCCGCTACTGAGAATTTTCTTACAGAAAAACTCAATAACTATTTATTGGCCCGACCTGGGAATTGAACCCAGGATCACCGGGTCTGCAGCCTAATATCTAGCCACTAGACCAACGAGGCAACGCTGTATATATAGAAGATTGTAGAACGTTTGCTTGGGTTTGCTTTAGATTTGCTTGTTATTAGAAAAACATAGAATAAATGTTGACATATTATTTATCTTAATCAAAATGAATAGTCAGGGTCGCCATCGTTTTATACCGGTTCAAAGATGAAAATAATACAAATCCTAATTGCCTTAATAGCTTTTAGAACAGATGTGCCCCTTCCTATAAGCATTGGGTATCACTGTGACAGACAAATTGGCAAAAAAACCAAGGTCGACTTAAGTCACAGGCTATATAAAACTTACTCGTGTTTATTTGGAGAACAAATTGTCTTAACATTTTTTGTACGAGCATTTATGATTTATGACTGTACACAATATTTTACTTACGTAAAGATGAGATATAAAAAAAAACCGCTGAGTTTCTTTCGCCGGTTCTTCTCAGGTCTGAGTGAGGCGTTTATTTCCGAACCGGTGGTAGATTTATGACAGTGATTAAGTAAGTGTAACGCTTGAATATTGTCATATAACATTACCGTGACTATATTGTATGATATTTAAAATTTTATTTAATGTGTTTTTTTTTTAAATTCTTATACATACCGAATAGAAATAAACTTTTCGATACAGATCACAATATAGTCGAGCGGTATTTTTTGTTGCTTAGCTAGTTGCGTAGTTTCTAAAACTTATGTTCTTTAGATCGCAATACTTCCATGGACTTGTATCGCGTGTAATCAAAATACCAAAATTACGTATTCGTCTACATACATTTGAATTATAAACATTTCTCTCTTATCTATAAATACTAAACTATAACTGACACGATCGTAATTTTATTAACTAGTAACAATATCGCCCTAATTTACTTTCGTGGTTTGCAAAAATCTTTCAGATATCGATGTTCACTTTTTAATAATCGAATAAATATCAATCGTAACTTATTCGACATATCCAAGTGTCACACCTTAGTCAACATTCCATTGAAAATATATAATAATATGTGATTCAAATGTTATTTATATATTACCATTTACGGAAACAAGAATACATAGGAAATCGTTATAATTCTATCATAAATTTAATATTGGTTTTACCATATACTTTTTTAATGCTAATAAATCAGTTGAAAACTTCACATATGTGCCTACCATTGGAATAGCGTCGAACCTTTATCTTATAGAGTTAACCTTAGCCCAGAAATGGAACATTGGACTTACGTTTTACTCTTATTGCGTTAATATCCCCCCCCCCCACACACACACACACACACACAAACACACACACATACACACACGCGAATGTACGTAAAACATCGCTTAATCGGCTCTACGTCACAAAAAATAATAATGATTATCAAAAGTCAGTCAGTATATTTGTTCGTTCGTTTTTTTTTTAAGCATACATTTAATTCATTAATTTTATTATTTGGGTGTCATTGTATTTTAATCAAAATCATTTAGATATATGACTTACAAAGATTTATTTTATAAATAGGTCATATAAATAATGTACATAATATATATTATACATATGTACAGAATGGCAAACATTATCTGATAGTGATGTCAAAAGTCGTGTTAAATGTTCAATTTTTCGTTTTAATTAATTAATAATGTTTATATTAACCAACAATATTTATATGATAGGTCAATTCTTAAAGAAGATTATATACGTATCCTTACTTATATTAAAAATGCGAAAGTGAATTAGTTTGTTACGCTCTCACGCCCGAATATTGTGAAATGTACACGTGGATCAATCACACGTGGATGTAACCGCGGACCGAAACTAACTTTTAATATAAAGGATTTATTTTTATAGAATAGGTAGGACGAGCATATGGGCCACCTGATGGTAAATGGTCACCAACGCCCATAGACATTGGCAGTGTAAGAAATTAAACATTTTATCGGATCCGTCGCTTACAATGCCATGTTATGTCCCTTGGGCCTGTAATTACACTCGCTTACTCACCCTTCAAACCGGAACACAACAATATCAAGTACTGCTGTTTTGCGGTAGAATATCTGATGAGTGGGTGGTACCTACCATCTCGTCCGCCTACGTATCCTATATTAAAAAAACTTCACTTCTTACATTTTTACAATTCATTCATACATACACTATGTAGAGATGCAAGGATATCACATCGACCGAACAACGAACAAACCAACAAACAAATATTCATATTTAATATTAGTTAGACATTCGATTCATTAAGAACATTTCAATTAAAATGTCAATTCGAGACCATATAAATTCATAAATATGTTATCAATGCGTTTTTTTGTGTCAGGCCACCTACCAGTATTATAATCTTTTCTCATTCATAACACGTTGTACATAAAACTAAGCTCTGTGTTTAATATATATCAAACGAATATAGCCACTAATGCAACTATATTAGGACGTAAATCCTATTCAATAGACGTGCCGTTCCATAAATTGTCGGTATCCGATCAATTTTAACAGATGATATCAACAGCTGCTTTTACGACAATATTTAAATAAATGTAATAAACTAAAGGTGGGTTTAGACATGAGAGTTGCATAGTATCTATTTTATTAAAATAATAAAATAGTTCGTCACTACACTAGATAATCTTTTGTGTGGAATATTACTTTCAACTAAATTCCCTTTTGTTTCAATTACTTCTTGATTTCTCGCTATTATTAGTGCTAGTCTTAAACAAGTTTTATGCTTCAGTGAATTACATTATAAACATTTCTCTCTTATCTATAAATACTAAACTATAACTGACACGATCGTAATTTTATTAACTAGTAACAATATCGCCCTAATTTACTTTCGTGGTTTGCAAAAATCTTTCAGATATCGATGTTCACTTTTTAATAATCGAATAAATATCAATCGTAACTTATTCGATATATCCAAGTGTCACACCTTAGTCAACATTCCATTCAAAATATATAATAATATGTGATTCATATAAGAAATTAGAAATATTAATAACTAGTTCCGTCCGTGTTTGTAAGTGAAGTTGGCGTTGGCAGGTTTTAGTTAACATAATCAACAATTTACCAACAATATATGTATATGATTTTTTTTTTCATAATCGGTTGATAAAACTTGAAAGCGTAACAAATAAACAAATAAAAAAAATATATAATTAGGATTTCTAAATAACTACCATTGCTTATATTAAAAAAAAAAAACAAGTGACGTCGTAGTCTAAAACAGTTCAAGGAATTAAGTGCTTGGATTTGGAGTTTTCGCCTTTAGTATTTGTATGATGTCATTCGCTCTATCTGAGACATGAGGCCTATTAAACGGTAGCGTTGCCAAGTGTAAATAGTTGTTTAAAATTCACAACACGTATTGTCGACAAAGGATTCATTCATGAAATCTGAGAAATAAATGCCTATGTTTAGCTATTTCGAACATTAATGCGAAACGATTAAATAGTTTTTTCGTCATGATTTCCTTTATTTCAGTTTTGATATTAAAAATAAATAAATAAGGCTCTCATTTCTAAGCATTAGTTAGTAGTTAGTAACAGCCTGTGAATGTCCTACTGCTGGGCTCAGGCTTCCTCTCCTTTTTTTGAGGAGGATTGGAGCTTGTTGTGGGATACCAACCACGCTGCCCCAATGCTGGTCGGTGGAATAAACATGTGGCAGAATTTCAGTGAAATTAGACACATGCAGGTTTCCTCACGATGTTTTCCTTCTCCGTCAATAAGAAATGAATTATAAACATAAATTAAGCACATGAAAATGAAATGGTGTACCCGGATTTGAACCCACGATCATCGGTTAAGATTCACGCGTTCTAACCATTATGGCCATCTTGGTTCTAAGCATTACCTGACACATTTTTTTTAAATCACTTTAATATGATGATCAAGTGTTAAAACATTGCATGAATGAACGATTTTACGATACACTCAACAAACAATTAGAACGAAGGCCGTATAGCGAAATGAATGAATGAGAGATGCATTCATCACGTGTGCATGTTACTGACCTGTGAATCATCTTCCTTTGCACTATTAGACCGAAAGGCGGGCAAGTGTTCATAGTTTGTTTTCATTGTTTAACCGCTTGTTTGTAATTTCTATTATTTATTTTATTGTTTTTTTTTTGCTGTTTACCGGTCTTAACGGATTAGTGACTGAGTTTTGAGACGACTCAGTGAGATTAAGGTTTCATTATAGCTAATAAGCTTAAATAGTGGAAATTAAGAACGTGTTAATACTCGTTGATATCACTTCAATATCACTTTAAAGGCTTACATGAATACAAATTAAAATTAAAAATAGTCACTGTACAAATCGTGACTGCGCGGAATGTTAGCCAGAATTCTAGCAGCATTTCCCTTTTGAATCGCAATTCCGATTCTCTGGGCGAAAAACGAACCAGCCCTCCTGTCACCAGTAGAGGCAATAAGACTGGGTGTAATATTTTTCATGAAAGTTTTTGCACTATTACTCCGAGGCCAAGCGTTTCGACTGCACTTTTGTTTTCTAATGTACTATATCATCATAAATACATATTGTTTATGTATTGATTATATCGTTAAAACTACCTAAATAATATTTAGAGAATCCCTGATATATTCTGTTTCTTATTATATTTTTGTTCGGCATGTCAAGATTGACTCTATTTTCTTTTCTAGACGCAAACCTAGACATAAGAATACATGACTATTTACACGCCGCCTACAACTACCTGTCTATTAGCTTTTCCGTTTGGTTTTCGATGGTAAAATTCTATTTCTACCTGTCGAACGACAGTTCGCCACGCTTCATTAGGAAATTACGTCACTGTTAGAGACCATAATTAAAACTCACCTCTTTCGTCCAAGGGCCTTTGACTAGTTCAGGGTTGACGACCTTCGTCCACCTCTGTTGGCACTGGACGTCCGACCTGTCCGAGAACTGAGCGGCTATCAGCTCCCAGTTCTCGTTGTACATCCTCACGTACATCTTGAGGACTTTGTCCTGTAAACGTTGCGAAATTTGTCTTTTATTTATTTTGAAATGATTAACAATCGACAATTATGGAGAAGTTTTTTTGGTTAATTTAATCTTAATTTTCAACAGCAAAATACATATTCGTACATATTCCAAGTTTGTGAAATGAAATGTATTTGTAACAAACATTTCAAATTTCATAGTTTTTCAAATGAATACACGCTAAATCTTATATTCTCTCATTCTTATAATTCTTAGATTTTTTTTTATGATATAAGTAAGTGGACGTGCACATGGGCCACATGATGTTAAGTGGCCCGCCCAGAGACATTGGCGGTGTAAGAAATAATAACCATTAATTATATCGCCAATCCGCCACCAACCTTGGATACGAAGATCATCTTTCACTCTTTCATCTTTCAAACCGGAACGCAACAATAGTAAATATGTATTGCTGTTTAGCGGTAGAATATCTTCTCACACAATTGACAAAATATCATTCATACCATTATTCTATTCATTAGGTATCCAAAACGAATTTAGCTGACTATGCGTCCTTGGTAATACTTTGGCGCTAGGTTAACAAATTAATAGTTAAAGATTATATTATAAACCTTTTTTTTTAACGCTGGAAAAACGTATTATGCGTTTCCCCCACGGGAACAGTGGGGGGAGACGTGGGGTTCGCCGGTGTCCAAGGCGTCGAGTGCGCCCCGTCTTAACGAGGGGCGCCACGGAATCGCTTGCGCATGCTACCGTGACACTGACGAATTATAATATTATAAACCTACCTCATCCTTCGTCCACCTCCCCCTATTGATATTCTTCCTCGGCCCAGAGCTTTTGGTTGCAGCCGGCACATCTTCGTATGCCGCCGAGTCCTCTGAATACTCGCTCGACTCTGAATCATACCCGCTACGTCTATAAAAAAAACGAATTGGTTAAAATTGATTTCAAATATTTAATCAATTTACTAATAACAATCTGTAAGCAATTCTCTCATCCTTTGTGTAATCGTAAAGGAAAAAAATACATATAAATTATATGGACTAGACAAATAAATTTGTCGATAAAGTTGCGAGGAACAGCTAGGACTTGTATAAAAAAAAAAAACATTTATATATAAACTAGTCACATACAAAGATATGTAAAGAAAATTCCGACATTGATTAATGTACACACATGTCGAAATATTTGTATAATATAAGTAACGAATGATTTATCCAATATTATATAAGTAAGTTTTAGTTGTATGTTTATTTACAGGAAATCTGATATAATTAATGGTACCGTTAAATTATATCTAGATAATATATCTATACTAATATTATAAATGCTTAAGCTACTCTATCTGTCTGTTACGCTTTCACGGCTGAACCACTGAACCGATTTTGATGAAATTTGGTATGATGTTTGGTATTTTGATGAAGTTTATTGTATGAAGCGACTTTGAACCTCGAAGGACATAATTATGCTACTTTCTTATACCTAACACTTGAAGTTGGGAGAGGTCAACACTCCGGTGAAAATTAGTAATTTTATGTTTAGGTTAGTAGTATTGGTTAATATATTGAATAACAGATATACAAAAAGTTATCGCGTATAATTTGTAATCACATAAATATATTACATAAGTCCACTGCTATACATAATGCTTAAGAGAACTAGCAACATAATGAACGATAACTTTATAAAAATTAATTCCTTATGAATATTACACATAATTGACAAACAATTTATAACAAGTATATAATTTTTAATGTTTTAAAATACAATTCAATAAATCAAAGAGTGCTTAGTGGTGTACTTTTGGGAGATGTTAACGGTAAGACGTATTCCTAAGAACAATAGCACATTGTATCTCATTATTTAAAAAAAAAATACTAATCTCGGTACAATGCAGGTATAAAGGAGACTATGGCAAATCTACTAAATATACGATTACTGAACGATTGTGATAACAATCGTTTCATAAACTCTGGCGCCATTCATTCAATTTGTAGACATAGAATAAAATTCCCAGAAGACGGACGCTACTTTATGACGGTCCTAAAGTATTGTATACACGTAACAATGATCCTTAATTGTAAACAAATAGGGATTACATTAGTACGATATTACGTAGCATTCTTTAATATCAAGAAACGAGTTTTAATATGTAGGAAAATAAGTCCGGTTTACGGATGCCTTATAATTCTTTCGCGTCCATACTTTCGATGAGGTAAGAATTGAAATAAAAATAATAATTTATGCATACCGACGGATATCAGCTGATTGAAACGAGATACACCTCATTCATTGCGAATCTTGAGACGGGGAAACGTATGTATGCGTTTTGACTCATGGGCCTCATGGGTGCGCTCTATAGCGTATTACGTTTTATTAAGAACTAGTACTCGGTCCCGACATATTAGGAGACTAGGAGGTAAAAAATGGTATTCTGTAATTCCTTGAGGTTCAAGCTTGCTTCATATTAAATACCATCAAAATCGGTTCAGTGGTTTAGCGGTAATATACAGAGTTACTTTCTCTATTATAATAGCTCATTTATATAGAAAAGAAGTAAAAAACTATATACTTCATAAGTGATAACGTTAAATGCGGAAGATACAACGCGCATCAGCTATTGTATGAAGACAATTTGATTTAAATGGAAATTTAAACAGTAACAGTACAGTAACAGCCTGTGAATATTCCACTGCTGGGCTAAGGCCTCTTCTCCTCTTTTTGAGGAGAAGGGTTGGAGCTCATTCCACCACGCTGCTCCAATGCGGGTTGGTGGAATACACATGTGACAGAATTTCAGTGAAATTTGACACATGCCGGTTTCCTCACGATGTTTTCCTTCACCGGTAAGCATGAGATGAATTATAATCACAAAAAAGTACATGAAATTTAGTGGTGCTTGTCCGGGTTTGAACCCACGATCATCGGTTAAGATTCACGCGTTCTTACCACTGGGCCATCTCGGCTCATAGCCATATCGGTTTTAAATATATCTTAAAAAACTAGTAACTTTTATTATTATTAATAAGCTAAAACAATACATCCATGTGAATGTAAACATAAGCTATCATAATAACGAACACAATCAAAATCAATTTATGAATCTACACTACAACAAATATTTTATATAAAAAGTCCAGGTCTCATTACTTTTCCTAATATTATATTGGTATTTATCTTTTTATAATATAGACCAAATACAGTGAAACATATATTTAGAACGTTTACAGTGTATATAATATGATGATCAATTCTGTTATCTAGTAACTATCCAAAATGTTATATTTAAACTTAGAATATATTCGTATATTGTGAGATAGCACGACGTTAAATCAGCGTCGAATTCTGAGTCAGTAAGTAGTACATTATATTCAGCTGCTCTCAAGTCATGATGTCATTGATAAACGTCCACGAGAGGCCTCGATATTCAGATTTCAGACGATCCCGACTCAACAACAATATCAATAACTCCTAGAACCGGACCTCGTATACTTCTTTTTTATGTACCTACATGTTTAAACATTTTTTTACATTTGAACCACATTTAATTTTTTTACACCAATTAATCATATGTGTATATTGTAATAAAACTTTTATTTGAAAATATGTCACACGGTCGTTTTTAATTGTAATTAAAACTGAACTAAATTAATAAATTAAAAATTGAGGTTCCCAATGTCGCGACATTGGATTAACGCGAAATTTAATTAACTAACGATAAGTAGTTTTTAAATCTAGTTGAGTTATATTTAAGTGAATTAGTAAATTCTATAAGAAATATTATGTCTTATACAATAGCTACTAATACACTGATGACTTCTATTGGATAATATTCCTACCAATCTTTATTACCATTCAGAGTTAATAAAACAAACATTATTAGTTATCGTTTGCTTTATATAAAGCGGTAAGTTGAAAGAACTCAAGATTATTCATCATACTATAGAATTTCATTATGTAAACTTCTTATAAACTTACTCATATAACATCACGCCGAATTATCCGAAAACAAAATGCGTCGACGATTGCAAAGGAACAATTATCATAACCTCCATTATCCACTTAAATTCATTTTACACATATATTTAAACACAAAAAACGTTTGAAATTAGAATAGAACAAGTTCACTTTCCCGCCAAAACTTTCGTGAACACATTTCTACCACGCACACTCATCGAAATGCAGTAATACACTGTAATATAGAAACATTATATCCTTAACTCACACACGAAACGAGCACACACCCACACGGAACGCATACGCAGCACTAAATAAGGGTGAAGAATACAAAAACCCCTAAAGGGACGCGGTACAATGAAAGGGACAACGTATACAATACAAAAGAGAGAGACGAGGACGGAGAATTGGGTACAAAAATCATACCCTCCAGTGGGAACCCGTGACGCAACACAGCTAAAGGTAAGCAGGTGTAAGCAACATACATAGACAAACAAAGTTGATTTTATAACTTTGTTGGATAGGTCAGTCGTGTCTTGGTTCTAAGAATTTTGTAGAAAAATATTAAAAACAAAACTAAAACCTCACAAAGAAACACTTAATTTTATATATAATCCAATTGAATGATTAAAAACCGAATCAAGACAAATAAAGATTAAGTTATTTGTTACGTGAGAATATTCCACAATATTACCTATGAAATAAATTGTATCTACCCACAAATAAAAACTAACTGTAGTAAAGCAATATTACAATTGATTCCGATAGGTTTTCGACTCCTGTAATTTGGGAGGAAAACGGTACTTTCATGTGCCCAAAAAAAAATGTAACAAAAAATGAAGTCCCTTGCGCGGATGCCGTACTAATTTAATTCTGTAGTTTTCGTTTTTGCGAAACTACGGAGGTCACATGTGCAAATGTTTATCAGCTGGCAGTTATTTATTTATGTAAACTTTTTGCAGTTTTATAATATTGCAGTTATGATAAGGAACACTCGATTTTACACAAATAGTGTAATTCTGAAAATTTTTAGAGTGACATCATACACAAAATTAGATATTACGCAATCGTTTATTGTAAATAAATCAACTTCCTGTGGTATACGTAATGACAAATTCCTTTAAAGCACGCCTAAGGGCATTGCCAGATATCAAAAAAATCTAATCTGATACGTTGATAAGTAGAATTATTTTCACATAGCGAAGCAATTTTATTTAGACGACATTGATAAAGTTATCAAAAGAGAGCTTTTTGTCAATTTCTCACTTTAATATTTATTTCTTATGTCTGTCAACATTTAAGTAACACTACGTGTTTGAATAGCCACTTAAGCAATTATGTAAGTGCGTTCTTATCGCGAATTTCAGCTTCATTGTAAACTTAATCCATAAATATTTGGCTTGGTGTGATTTAAAGAAACACATTTTGAACAATTAACAGATCTAGATAACCAAACAAAGGTCTGCTTCTATGAAGTTTAAATTAAGTAGTGTAATCAGTAAGACAATAAAATGCATTATATACACAAATAGACTAAACTAAAGACAAATAGAACAATTATATTAAAAAGATTATTATTTTAAATAACGAATCGACTATTCATATAAGGAAAAAGAAATACTACAAAAGGATTACATAAATATAGAAACCTTAGCAATAAACGTAAGGTGGTTTAATGTAGCATAAATTCTAATTAAAGTAAGGAAGTTCGTAGATAGTTCATCTATGGTCATTTCCACCTGTCTACAGACCACCCTTCGGGCATGTGATTTCAACTGCGATTGTACATAAGCGGAAATAGTCCGATTATCTTCCAACCGAAACATGAACCAATTGAACAACCGCAAACGTTTTTTAAATATATATTTACTATTAAAAAAAAATCTATATTAATTTCGGGACACTTAAATATATTCGAAGACCATTGATAATTTATTAACTTGTAATCATTGTCTTTAAATATCAGAGATCTCTAAACTAAACAAACGTGTAAATCAATCGAAATAACAAACAGTAACGAAACAAAAGCACTTTGTTCATACCGTAACGCATAAAATCACTGCATATTCGATAATTAAATAAAATTGTATACAATTTTCGCTTACATTTCTGTCCTACCTAAATTAGCTAGCAAGTATTAAAGCCTTTTATAATTATTGATTGAGTCATATAATTTAGTAGCACCGATTGTTAATGATTACTTTACTTCAAATAGTCCCTTGTACAGCAAAACAGAGGGGTTTTTGAGGAAGAGACCAGTTAAGTCACGCATATTCCATATTTCCTGTCTTATGTCCCCTACGTCTCTACTCTCAACGTTTGACTGCTTAGCTATTAACACTTGTGGACTCAAACGAGTTCTTATAAGGAATTCCAAACAACATCCCGTTACATTTGGAAATCATTCCGGGAAACTTGTTAGGAAATTAATGTTAAGATGAGAATTAGGAGACTTCAATTTTTTAATAAGTTTTGTAAATATTTCGTTTGAAACGTAAAAAGTATTTTTTGCTATTAATTTTTAAAATGGAATATCTTTATCAAAATTATTATTTGCTACTGCTATGAAGATTATTGGTTCATGAATATTTACTATTTAAACAAACCAATTTCCTAAAATCTCTTTTCGAGATTGAATTCTATCAAGTCCCGGGTCTAGCATAACATTATCGATTACATGTGGGCGCTTATGGAGTTTCTTTTGTTTTTCTTTACCATTTAAATACTCATGAAACCTGTTTATATTCCCAGACGTATTGTTTCTTAGTATTGGATTGTGTTTGTTAGAAATGCAATGAGCGTTTAAGTATCAATGAATCACATTTTTTTAGAACGAGTTTTTAGTCATCTGGTTTACAATTATATTGTATCATTATCGATAATATTTCGCAGTATTCCTAACTGTAGTTTACGTTCGTTTGAAAATACAATAAAAACGGCAAGTTGTCTTATTTAAAAAAATCCAGTCGTGTTTCGTAAACATATTTATATATAACTCGAATATCTTTTAAATTTACCGAACATAGTTTTTACCTGAATGTGACATTTAAGTTTATAAATGTTCCATTAAAACATTCAAATAAAAACGAAAAACTTGTTAGTTTGTTTACATTTAAATATATTAAGATAATATAATAATTAGCAGGACAAGTTGTATCAAACATTCTGATGCAAGATAATATTTAGGATAACTACAACTTAACAATATAAAGCTTATTTAGTTCGTGTAATATGATTTCGCTTGATAAATTGCTGTTCAAGCAAACTTGAATTGTATCTGCTACCTTTATAATGTGAATTACTTAGAAGTTAGGTATATGCGTATGAAAATAGTTCTTTTCTTATTAATACACATACGGTATTGTTTGGTACAGGCAGCTTCGTGGCGACGAGGATGATTTTCTTTTTCAGTGAATATCGGTAGAAACGTCTAAGGATTAGTATGTCGTATCGACAATAAATTATTAATTTAAGCGCCACAACCAAGTATATGGAGAAACCAACCAGCTAAAGCATTCTTAATGATGTCGGGTGTTAGGCAGGCATGATGTGTTATAACACAGCTAACAAAATAAGGGCATGCGAATGACCTATTTACTACGTAAGTTATGTATGTGTTATTGCTTAACAACGAAACGCGTTTTTATCATGCTTTCAATTCATCAAGTTTTGCAGTAAAAACACATCTATCTCAGTGTAACTGTCGCATGTTACAATGTTCATGTTTCTTCTTTCATAGACAATACTAAACTTTTAAGTAGGTAATGCTTAGTTCTTATTAAAAATATGAATTCACCATTTACATAAAATCTGGTACATATATAATATCGAGCGCCATCTACTGTCGGTATGTCGACTCTGACCACATTTATAAATCTCGTCTATAAACAAGTACTTGAAAGACAATATGACACCGGATTCTGCTTTATGAGAAAACACTTAGGCGGCCTCCAGCGACGCATTTTACGTAACACTATCCGTCCAATGAATTGGAAGTAATTATTTTCATCCTTAAAGCAAAACGAGTTTCGTACAAGCTAATAACAAATAATTTATACTTTTTAATTAACATTTAGCATAAAATTAGTCTATATACCTTTGTGTGACGAAAGTTCAACACTAAGTGAAGTAGAAAGATACATTAACATACCATAATATAAAGTACTTTCGATCACAATAAATAAAACCATAATTAAGCTGAGACGTGACAATTGACAGACAATAATTACTCGAGAGAGGAGATAAAAATTACACATGACAAAATTAAATGTGCAACGTGCCGCGTGTGTCAATATCCGGGTTTAATGAATTTATTGCGGCAATATCAAAAGCTTAGTTCTTATTGATTGGGACTAAATTAGTATCGAATGAAATAAATACGAACAACATTTTGGTAAATAGTTCGCTCGTCATTTTTTGATTACTCGATACATATAAAATAAATGCAAATGTATTGACTGTCAACACGCAATTTTTTTAAATATATTTAAGAATTAACATATGGAGAAGATTTTGTTATATAGAACGCCTAAAAAAGGATTCTGATTTTCCGAAATATATATGTTATTTTCAAGGAGCCTGCGTCACCCGTCATCAATACGACCCGTTCAATATGTAGCACACTTGAACGGGTCTTAAATTTAGACATATAAGTTTTTGGAATTAGAATGTTGCGCGTTAAAAATAGGAAGTAAAAAAATATTTTTTATTATGTTGTTTCTTTAAAATTTATTTTTTATTTTTTTGATATATTTTTATATATAAACGTAATTTCAGTCTCATAGTCATCGAGTTCAGAAAGTTCACATTGAAAGCTCATTGTGTAATCGTTTCATATAGCAACAATGCAAAATAAACTTGTGACTCGTTTCACAGTATTATAACCATATATACCATTTTAAGGTGTGTAAAGAAAGTATAAAAGGAATTTTAATTACACTGCGTACTTCAAAAAACAAGAGAAAATAGTAAAGTTTTTTATCCAAAGTTGAACGTATCATATAACATCTTCACTGTGAGTGTCAAGCTGAAAACAAAATATAACACCTTTAAATACAAATGTTGTTTAATTATTTCAACAATTCTGTCTTCTTCTTTCGAATGTCAAATCAATTATGACAGAAAGAGACAAATTACCGTTTCACTTAATACCCGCTCAACACCTTGTATAAAGTCCGTAAGACTTTACCATTAGTGTACATATATTATCTAATCTTATAAATATTTCGAGCATGAGGCCTTGTCTATGAGACGAGACTTAGTCTAAAGCAAATATACCGAGGGTTCAAACAGGTTCAGTATCCCTTTGAGGATAGACAAATAGACGTATCTAATATGCACACGTGAGGTGACGACAATGGAGCTGAAAGACTAGGGGAAACATGCAAAATTATGCTCTTTGTTATTCATTAGGACTTTCTCACGCATCGTCACGGTCATTTGAAGTCATGATAAAGTGTTGTTAGTGAATTTAAAAAAAAATTATAAAGTAAAATAGCTTTAATCAACTGCTGAAATGACAAGTAAACCGTAATCGAGTAGACTCTTACAAGCGTGATTTTATAAGTTTGATACAACTTAAAAGTAGTTTTACATTAAAGGTTCAATTGAGAAGAACAAACAAGAATTTTACTAAACTAGTCTAATAATATTGACATCGCCCAAAATATTATATTTAGTGCATAAAGTCATCAAATGTTAAGTAATGATTTGTTAAAATTCAAATAAAGGTACCCAAAAATCTGGTAGCAACTTCCGACTTGTTTACTAAACGAGGTCCAGGTTTTTGTTGGAACCAGACGATGCATCAGCGTCAAACCATATGCCATATGATGACACATTTAAACGCACATGTGATGTTTTTGCCCGATAGCAAAAAAAAAAAAACATTCGCCTTTTCGGGAAGCAATACTCTAAATTGAAAATGATAATTTTTTTACATGTGCCGAAACCTGAATAAATTGAAAACAGTGGTTTCATTAACGTATGAACAATTGTAATTGCTTTTTTATTATGCAAAGGACATTAGGATAGGTATAAAAGTGGGGTGAATTATAAAGGGACAGATGTTCCCTCGTGGTGATTACGATCGCTGTAGGTACGGCGAGACATGAATAAAAATATTTAATGGTATAAAATCGTCTCCAGAAAAATTTCAGAATTCGAATACGGACAAATTCTCCAAGTCAATATAAATAAAAACTTTTATTGTTGAACAACAAAGTCTAGGGGTTGTTCACCTGGTCATTTCCCCTAAGATTAATGTCTCAAGGCGTACAATGACTCCCGCGCACATGGCCTGACATTTCTCAACCCCGCGTCGCTTTTTTTTACTCTTTTTTCAACTTCCTTCCCTTATTATCGTCTTACAATAATTACGAAGCAGCACGCGCCCGAAAGGTGTTTAGAGAAAGCACTAATGAACCATTTGCTTTTGAAAGTGCACCATTGTGGGAACATAGAAGAGTTTTATGTAATTATCAGGGGAATCGCATAGAAATATACATTTTATTGAACTGTTTTCACATCAACTGTAAGTGCAAAGTACCACCTGCTTTAGCGAATTAACCATATCCGATAAATAGTCGTATTAACGACGAGCAGAACGCTTTGAAACACGTGAATAATACTTAAATAACATTATATATTTACTTGAGCGTTGTTCCTGATATATGGCACAAAGCAATCACACACAGCCGAGGGGCCTCTTGTGTTTATTGTATGAGGTCATTGTTCCAACTGCCAAGCGCCACGGGACTAAATTGTTACAGTTTATCATATTATCGCTACTCCATATTGCAATAAATCATACAAGTTTGAGGACCAAAATCCGCTCTTAGAAAATTGTATCAAAGGTATTTCCAATAATAATATATTATATTATATGTTTCAATTGTTTCTATATTATAACAATATAAGCTTAGAATCTTGAGGATGTTTTGTGCAATCGTACGCCGTTTTACTTTAACGAAACAATTTTATTTATAAGAAAATTCACCGTAAAACAAAAGAACATTTCAATTTTTAAATACCCTAAGCGTTTGGCGGCAATTTAATTAATTTTTTTTAAAGGTTCGGAATCCTTTAATGGACAAAGTTTCGTATTCAAGTTGGAAAAATCAAAAAATCGCAGTGCAACGACCGGTAGTCGGATGGCGAAGAATGCAGTCTGAATCAAGCCCGGAGCCCCAGGCAGGTGATGTGCCATCTGGGACCCACGTGTCAATCGAATTTACGCGATATCGTGTGCCAATTATCGGAAATTAGATTTCGAACGGTACTAAAATTAGCTTTTTGTTCTGCTAACGTGTTTATCGATTTTTAATAGACCCTTTTGTGATAATATTGATTAACGGGAAAATAATTAATTGTTTTCGATGGTTTGGCAAAAAAAAACTGCTCAAATGGGTTTTGATCTTTTTGTAATATTCTGTCGTACGTAGAAAGACATATCCATTTGCATCTATCGATCTTTTTCTTTTCTACTCTTTGTTCCACAATATTTTATGGATTAACATGGTAGAAAAAAAAATATCATTGTCTTTTTATATATAAAGGCAAATTACCTAAATTTAAGTAAGAAATTAGTGACATTCAAACTTTCAAATTACATATAATACATAATATTATGTTGTTTATTGGTTTTTATATAACATACAATTTTAGTAGAACATATTACAATTAACATTTCTATTAAATCTATATATTTTTTATAAATTCAAGATAACTCGGATTTTAATAAAGCATCGGAATTACAACATAATAAATGTATAATTCGTGTAATAAAATAATACAGAAATATCGATCGAATTCAAATGCGGGAGTACACGCGCCATATGCGGCCCCCACAATGATTGTCGAGCAGCTGCTACGATGAGCCTAGGAAAAAAAACCTATGTTCAACACAATAGGTTCCGTAGAATTATCGATAACATTTTTTATAATAAACTATTCGCACTATAGAGCAATTTATTTCGTTGTCATAAAGTAATCGTATAATTTTTCATGGTTTTCATACCGACTGAGGTCGAAAACACTTACACATTCTTTAACCACAATATATTTTCACCATTTACAAGTACACGTGCAAATCCATAATTTTAATTATTATCATTCCAAAATAAATTTAAAGACTTATTTTCAAACTACTTAAAAGAAAAGTTATTATTTTTATAACTTGTGCAATATTGTCTTATAAGTATTTCTTTAAAGGATTACTTTTTAATTTAATTATACTCGAAGGTAAAATTTCAAAGTCGCTATATTTATGTAATTAATATTATTTTATTTTACATATAATATTATTTTATGTAAAATAAAATATTTAATTAAATAACAGTATGACTATTACGTCACCACGGAACCCTAATCAAGTACAAAATGTATCTTTTTTGGATAAAGGGTATCACATCCTGGTTATATTCGAAGTTATTAGCGTATATACTTTAATATTTTATAGGTTTTTTATATAATTATAAACTTTATTATTTTCCTTTTATAGACGAACTAATTTATGTATTTTCTGCTGTAACCATTACATTAACCGTGTCACGTGATACCGCATTTATGTAATATATCTTAAATCTATATCGGTACTTATAAATATGAAGACAAAATAAAAAACAAACACACATAAAACACATAAAACATATACCATTCGATTCAGCGCTTTCGGAGGTTTTAGTATATAAGATTATTACATAAGTAGCTTGCAGTTTCAAACTTTAACTATTGATTTGTGACAAGCGTGGTAACCGTGTCGTGTCGTATATTATGATAAAACATTAGATATCAGAAATTTAAAGGATTAAAGTTCAATTAATTCGTATTGCAAAGTATTGCTGTTGGGCGGTAGAATATCCCCAAGTGACGAGTTCGGCGGTGACGGCAAATATCTTTAAAGAAACAGCATGTATCGAATAAAATTTAACTATGTGTAAGGTTCTCAACCTTGCTTATTTCCAGTACGACACTCATACATAAAATGCATACATTTTATACTAAACACCGTATATTACATCTTGCCCTATAAATGTACACTCCTTACATTTTAATAAACACAAAAAACACTATTAAAAGAAGAACTAGACCTTTTAATCTCTTAACAACTATACCCTTTGAAAAGTATCGTCAATCCTTAATAGAGAGGATTCTTAAACATTAAATAACAAGAATTCTCTTTAATACATTTCAAAGAGATACTTGAAACGCGAATCGAAATACTACAGCGAATTATAAATTAAGATTCGATTTAAACATATTATACCCTTCTCGTTTTTTATGTAAAAATTGTAAGAGACACATACAAATTTACAAGTATAATATATGTTGAATGATGCTTTCTATTCACCTTTACCAAAATTCGTTGCCTACGTTGTATATGTTCCCTTTGAAAATATACTAGATTAAAGTCATATTCTAAATCGCATTGATCTCATGCATTTACAATGTAAGAAATGGTTAAATAATAATTTAGTTTAGTTTTGAACGCAACATCTATCTATCGTCTATAGATCATTTTAAGTATATAAAATAAATACTTATTTCAACTGTACATTGAATTCAAACATTAAAAGTAAAACAAGAGTCACGTTCGAAATGTTTAATAACAAAATCGAACAATACGATTCAATTAATCTCTTCATATAATCCTCGGGGTCAACAAACGGGATCAAAACAAACGTAGCATCCCTTGTGAAAATCCTTACAGAAATCAGTCTGAGATAGCTCGACTTGCATGCACGAAACTTGGCCCTTTGTCCGATCATATGCAAGTCCCCTCTTAAAATCGTGGGAATCAACATTTACCTGTACCTACATGACAACATCTGAACCTTACAATACACATTATGTAGGGAGTACAGGACTCACACCCCTAAATTAATTATTGTAGGCGCAATAAATTGTAATCAAAATTTTCATGTGTGATTAGATTTTTGTGGGAAATTTTCGATTCATACAGACGTACTCGTACTTAATTCTTTATTGAACTTTTTCAACGTGATACAAGTCATATATGTACTGACATATGTATACTAAGCGATGTATTCTTAAAAATGTGGTGTTCTATTAATATTATAAACAGTAGAAATTTTGATTTAAAAAGTTTTTATGTGGCTTCTTAAATGCAGAATATTTTATTGATTTTGTGTTGAGTTTACACCCAAATGAGAAGATATGGTTAAGTGGATAGAAAACATGTACATACAGAGAGAACGCTATTTAATATGAGTAAAAATAAAAAATAACGCCAACACAGGTGACAACTTACATGTACCAATAGTTAAACATACATATACATTACATTAGACGAGCCGGTTGGCGTGATTGGTTGATACTTACCTTTCGCGCCGCGGGTCGTGGGTTCGATTCCCACCCAGGACAAAAATTTGTCTGCATGAACATGTCTGTTTGTTCGGAGTCTGGGTGTAATTATCCATATAAGTATGTATGTACAAAAGAAAAGTAGTATATGTAGTATACCAGTTGTCTGGTTTCCATAGTACAAGCTCTGCTTAGTCTGGGATCAGATGGCCGTGTGTGAATAATGTCCCAGGATATTATTATATTATATTACATGTACATTGTCGATAAAATTTATCTTAAACAATACACGACAATATGACACAACACCACGGTAAAAAAAAAATTGTCATCGTAAAACCAAGAAGGTTGTAATTACACTCGTTCAATCAATCGATTTTTAAATCGAATCCAATTATATAGTACAATGTTTCACGTTGTATGACATAAGAGTACGTGTAGAACCAGTTGAAATTATGCTTTTCTTTGAACCGCTTTTCATTAAAGTAATCAATTATAATCAAGTGTAGATATTTATTATTCTCTCGATCTGTTAATGAATTTATTAATTAACATTTTTGCTAGCAATGTCATTCGATGATTTTGGACACCCATTTGAGAAGTTGACTTCGCGTAATATTAGAATTAATGAACTAGCAATTAACTCAAATCGTTCTGAATATTTGTTTATAGTTTTGCCACTGATAGAATCAAACTTCGAGGGTATACGCATTTTTTGTGTTACCTTCTATGTCTACCTTAAGCTATTAAGTGGAAGAACTTTACTCTTTCTTATATTTTGCTAACGATCGCGCTAATATCAAATAGAACCTCTTCATAGAGCGAATACGCTACGCCTTATTTCAGCCTACTTCAGATACCCTAGCTTTACACTAAAAAAAAAAAATAAACAAAAAGCTATACTGTACCATTTTTTTAAACTAATAAATAATTACAAAATTATATTTATTTATACAAAGTAATGGATGTTTAAACTGTTTCCCATAGAACACATGATCGTCCGAGCGTAAAAGTGGTGCAATATGACGGTCACGCCTGTTGATGGTCAGAATGTAGAATAAATTTGAATAATTTGTATGGAAGCACACAATTACATGCTCATTAAATTTGTAATTGATACTAATGTTGTTAATTCATTCAATTACTAATGATTTTATCCGTAGCGTGAAGATATTTTTTTTCTCGCTTACTATTATTAAAGGGTAGATAACGTGATTCAGTATTAATAAATTTGTTAATATATTGCAGGGATTAAGAAATGTATATCTTACTCTTTTCAATGATAGACTCTTGGCTGCTTCTAAGAATTTCCCAACTCAACTTTCTTAACTCTTTCACTCGGTGGTAGAGCTTTGTGCAAGCTCGTCTGGGTAGGTACCACCCACTCATCAGATATTCTACCGCAAAACAGCAGTACTTTGTGTTGTTGTGTTCCGGTTTGAAGGGTGAGTGAGCCAGTGTAATTACAGGCACAAGGGACATAACATCTTAGTTCCCAAGGTTGGTGGCGCAGTGGTGATGTTGTTTTTTTTTTAAGAAATATACAAACCACTGTCTATGGGCGTTGGTGACCACTTACCATCAGGTGGCCCACATGCTCGTCCACTAACCTATACCATAAAAAAAAAAAAAAAAATGCTTTGATATTATCTGTCTCCCTTTCTCATCTAAAAACATCTATTACTAATATAAATATAATTATATATATGCTACTGCCTGTTTCATACAGTTTGTTATGTTGATAGCGGTTATCAATCCACTCCTTATGGTTGTAGCGTGAAGTTAAAAAGTCTATAAACTTCCCAATAAATAAATGAATAACGCAACACGACACGACATTTACTTAGTGGTAGGGGTTTGTGAAAGCCGATCTGGGTAAGTACCATATGTACCTTGTACCTTTAGAAACACTGGCTAACTCACCTTTCTAAACCAAACTATATATATACTAATCATTGCTGTTAGAATATGTGATGAGTTGTATATGACCAGATTATCTTCCTAAGATTACGATAGATTAATTATTTTACTGATATGATGCGGTGTATCGTCGAACAGACGGCGATTATTCTGAACAAAGAATAGAGCAGTATATATTGCATATAGGTATATGTGCAAACATATGTGCACTCTCTATTTCCTCGCTCTCATAGTCATATAGGACGAAAATCCAACACCGGAGTGAGCTTTCCGACTCACCGACTCTTGGCTGCTTCTAAGAATTTCCCAACTCAACTTTCTTAACTCTTAACTACATAATTAATTAACAGCATTACAATGTAAGCTCTTCTGTACATGGTTAATACATACTCTTATCGCGTAACTATCGATGTTTTACAAAATATATTACAAAGCGACACTCATACAATAAAACTATACGCCTAAGCCTTGTTTGTATATGAAACAATATAATTAGATAAATAATACTTACGTTCTATTCTGTTATATTTATTATATTATAAGTAAACAATTACTTTATAACAGGAAATTAAAATATAGATTGCGACAAAACAACTCGATATTAAAATAATTATGAACGCGTCGAGCTGCGTTCAAATATATTAAATCGATTTCAAATACGGTAGCCATATGTTCGTGTATAATCATTCGATAAGAATTCAAGTAGCCCTCATACTTAAAGTAAACTGGTTGTTTCCTTAAAACAGTAAAAAAATATCTTTATAGGGGTATGCGAAATGTTCTTACAAGTCAGGGCTGACAACAAGAACGCCTTTATAATATTTAAGTCGATATTTAAAAAGTTATTCTATATTCATTATTATGTATGTATTTTAATATTTACATTCAGAATTTTTTTTTTTATAGTATAGGTTAGTGGACGGGCATGTGGGCCACCTCATGGTAAGTGGTCACCAACACCCATAGACAGTGGTTTGTATATTTTTTATAAAAAAAAAACAACATCACCACTGCGCCACCAACCTTGGGAACTAAGATGTTATGTCCCTTGTGCCTGTAATTACACTGGCTCACTCACCCTTCAAACCGGAACAACAACAACACAAAGTACTGCTGTTTTGCGGTAGAATACCTGATGAGTACCTGATGAGTACCCAGACGAGCTAGCACAAAGCGCTACCACCGAGTAATATTTTTATAATGATCAAGCGTGACAGTTTAGGATAAAAACAAGGTAAAAAGGATTCACTATTAATTGCTTTTTTTCTTTAAACGTACCATTGAAAAACACTGTTCTTTTTTGAAAAGGAATTACTCTTTTGTTTTTTTTTTTTTTTAATTATTCAATACTTGCGCAAAGAATGTGGCAACCCTTAGTACATAGTTTTAAATAGCAATGAACTTGCCCGTATGATCTACTTGAAAGGTGCCCTTACTTTCCACGTTGCGGTTTGCATGTTTATGTCCAGGAATCAATATATTTACGAGCATATAATCTATTTAGATTCGATCATAATTAGTTTTTCTAATAAAATAGATTAGGCATGCAACTGTTTAATTAAAAATACATATAAAAACGTAAGCTGTATCGAATTAAAGTTTAATAAATAATATGCAATAAAAATTTAAATACCATTTTCTTTATTTCCTGTCCTAATAATAAATCGATTTTTAATTGTGTAGGTTTTCGTTTTGAAGGTAAATCATTAAAACAAAATAAAAACGTGTGTAAAAATAAAGTGACTTTTACAGTGGAATAACTTTCATTTTACCAATTGTACCATTTACCAAAATGTCACAAGTGTCAACTCCTATTTAATATAATAAAACGCACTTAACCTTTTTTTTTTCTTTTAATTAAGTCGCTTTCGTTTCTAATTGATTACTTATTTTTCTTGCATTTGAAAAATCGCTCGCAATCGCTTATACCCATTTAAAACATAATTCAAAGTCGAAAGTATTCACGAAAAGTACCTTATTTTGAAAACATAAATACGAGTTAAACGGTTATACTAGTTTCGTAATATAATTAAAGATAATAATTAAAGATAATAATCATTTGCATATGCAGAGCAGGTACAACTTTCGTCATGATTTGGCGCTGTAAATTTTATTATACGTATCTAAGCTTCGATTGTACGTACCCGTATTTAAATCCATTCAAAAACCAATTACGAATTTGTTTGTTTGGAAGATGCTTACATAATATATTCCTACTTACAATCCATGATACTATTTTGTATAATAATGTATCGTTTTAATTGACTGTAATTCGTTATATGTGCCAAATAAAAAAAAACAAACACTATTAGCAAACAAAAAAGTATTTAATCGAACTATTAGCAAACAAAAAAGTATTTAATCGACACTTAAATGGTTACAGAGTATTAAACATATTACCTCATTAAGTATATCATTTATTCTACAGATCTAGAAACACTGAGTGATCGTTATAATGTAATTCCAGTGTAATTATCTACGGGTATGAGCTAGACTTGTGTTCTTTGACAGCGCATATAATTAAGCGAGATTATATGGACATAAATAGTGTATAATGAAGGTATCCGGTAAATAATTTAAAATGGATAAGTATTGCAAGCAATATTTATTATTCAATTTGCATTAACTACTATGTATAAAAAAGTCAGTTAAAAAAAAATACAAAATCAAATCTTGTTACAATCAATTTAAAATTAGGGTAAATTTTAATTTTTTTTTTTTTTATAGTATTAAATCTGTTACGTTATATATGCAATCAATACTTTTATATGTAAGTACTCGTAAATATGTTTTATATCACATACAGTCGAACCTGGATAAGTGAGAAAACTCTATAAGCTACAAAAATAGTCAGATCCCGTCATTTTTAGCTCCGAAAACCTCTATGAGTGACAATGTAAGAAACTCTTTTAGAGAGTTATTTTTCACTTCTAAACCACTGTAAGAGAGACCATTTACAATGATATGTCAATGGAACTCTCAAAACTCGCAAGTTGAATCAAAGCGAAACCGTGTTTTTGTTTGTAAATAAAGAAAGCCAAAGCGTCACTGTTTTCATGGAATTACAAGACATCTGCAGCACACTCGTGTGCTTGTTCCTACCTACTCATGGTACTCATCCTGGAGTATCCAGTTGCTGGAGAGAAAACGGACGACGACATAGACGACAGAGGACGAAGACACCGCTATTCCAAGAAAAGACGCTTTAAATGGTCTTTCACTTGGTGGAAGAGCTTTGTGCAAGCTCGTTTGGGTAGGTACCACCCACTCATCAGATATTCTACCGCAAAACAGCAGTACTTGGTATTGTTGTGCTCCGGTTTGAAGGGTGAGTGAGCCAGTGTAATTACAGGCACAGAGGACATAACAGCTTAGTTCCCAAGGTTGGTGGCGCATTGGCGATGTAAGCGATGTTTAACATCTCTTACAATGCCAATGTCTATGGACGCTGGCAACCACTTACCATCAGGTGGCCCATATGCTCGTCCGCCTACCTATGCTATAAAAAAAATGCAATAGAAACACTCCACAGTTTTTTTGAGTATTGTGACGTTGATCTCTCAATCAATTTTTGATAAAATATATGAAATTGAAAAATATATTCAAAATTGTAAAAAGGATACCCAGAAAAACTTAACTGATATTTCTTTAAATAAATAAAATAAGTACCTATTTATAGCCGCATACATATACTTATTACCTACTTCTTAATGCTCTAGCACCATATTTATGTTCGATTTTTATTTACCTCTATAAATGAGAGTAACTACTCCCAACCCTTGTAAGTTACAAACTGTGTTAGTGAGACAACTCTATGAGCGAGCATATTCGGGTCCCTTGAATTCTCGCTTACCCAAGTTCGACTGTATATAACAAAAGTAACATAGCTTTATGTTGAAAACTATTTGGAACTATGTAAAATTAAGAGGCTCTATTGAAATAAAACAGCAAAAAATACGTTCAGATTTCATACAATAAAAAATGTATTTAAAATGTACCCCAATTTTAAATTGATTGGAACAAGATTTGATTTTGTATTTTTTTTTAATTCGCATTTTTACACATAGGCTATTTTATGTGACGCAAATTTAAAAATCGAATATCGAACTTTGACACACATACAGGAATCACCCATGTCGATCGAAAAAAGTATAACAAACATCCATTGCGAATCCGTCTGTCGCCAACAAAGGAAATACGTACACAGCATTGTTCGTAGAATGGGCTCGTAAACTTCCCCTGATTTCTTAAGATATTGTAAGTGTATTTCTTGAACCCCAAACCAGCTGGTCTATTCATTGGCATTGAAAGAACGAACTAGTGCCGGCAGTCACGTGGTCCGAAGTATTATTACTTTTAATTTAACTGTTGCTATCACAACTGTCGCGATAGTAACATAAAATTGAGCAATTGATAAAACAAAAATATCAACAAATACAGTTCTTTTATTAGTAGTACCATAATATGAAGTATTCTTTATGAACTAGCGTCGTATCTTATTAGTGAAATGACGAAAATCGACGTAATTATTCATGTATCGTTTAAGTTTACTATTATATTCAAAATATCAGCCCGCGTGTAAGGGGATGTATTAGGTACCCGTGCCCCCTGATAACGTGTAGGCAAAATTTCACAATGATCAGGTGAGTAGTTAAAAAGCGTACAAACTCACTTTCGCTTTTATAATATTAGAAGCCAATAATTAATGTTCGAGATTGTTCTAACAGTATAGAATAATATTTACTCGTGATGTCAACGATCATTGACGTATTCGTACGACTACACGTTAAGACAGAAAACTTTAAATGGATTCAAACACTAATACGTAAAATAATGTATTCAATTACCTTGCCGCTACAAACTAATATGAAGCTCATTAAAATTCGTCCAAGGGACGTCTAAGAAATAAAGGTACTCGTGATACAAGGTAACTCAGCCCGAATGTCGAAGCTCTCCTAAATATTTTAAACATAGAGATATTACTGAAGTAATTTTTGATGTTATTTAAAGTTAAATACCTCTGTTAAAATTTGTATTAGAAAATTATAGTGATTGAGGAGATAACATTGTTAAAACGCTTATTGGTACATAGATTAAATGGTGAGTTTGTTATCACTATTCAATTTACTATTACATTTATTTGTAATCTGTGGAATGCATATGTAAACGAAAAAATAGCAGATTTTTAAAGAAGTTCGCTGGTTGATGCGCCTTACCTTAGACATAGTTTCGTTGATGTTTCAATACCCTGCCATCGTACAACTAAGGAACTTACGTCAGCGATTGATGCACTTAACAAAAATACACTTAGTTTTTTACCACTACCACGAATTGAAATCACGTGGTATACAAGTGTTGTTATAACAAGTGAAATTACTGATAAATATACATAGTAAAATTTTGTTTTTATTATTGAATAGGTAGGAGAACGAGCACATGAGTCACCTGATGATAAGTGGTCACCAATGGCCATAGATTGGCATTGTAAGAAATGTTAACCACCTCTTACATTGCCAATACGCCGCCAACTTTGAGAAAACAAAATTATATGTACTTACGACAGCTATTTCTAAATTTTAATTAAAAATAAATTCATAATTACTCATACATAAAAAAAAACAAAATAGCTTAGAACGAAACGGACAACGATTATCGTAGGTATTTATAACAATTTACAGAATTCAAAGCGAAAACTTCTAATGTCAACAAATGATACAAAAAATTAAAGGAATGTTTACCGAGCATAAAACATGAATGTTATTACAGTGACTAGCGCCTATGTTGCAGTTGTTCAGTTGCATCGTGTGAAAGTCGCGTCCTGCTACCACCACCCCAATTACTTTATTCATAGAATAGTTAGATAAGGATGGACTTCACAATTACATCGATATCGATATATAAATAGCAATTGAAAAACACCTATTTTTTTAGTCCAGCCGAAGTGTTTACTTCCATACATTTAAATCATTTGAAGCCTCATAAAAATTAAGCACCTGCTTACACTAATGGTATTTACACGCATAATAATCAAGTTATATTCTTTATTGGCAATTTTTTTCCTAACATTAATAAAAAAAAAAACATTAAATTTATATGATTATTTTTATGAAAAATATGTAAGTCGATTTCAAACATAAGTTTAATTTAATATCATTGCATGACTCTAGCAGCTGCTAGTGAAACACGCGAGCGTGTAACATCTTCCTTATCGATAGAATGAAAATCATCGATAAGTTAGCAAAGGTCATCACTGGCTCGCACCTTGACAGCCATCTGCCGATGCACGTGAGGCAATTAAGGCATCGAACCCTCGGGGGTGCCACCCTCGTCTGTTGGTCGTTTACCTTTAGAGGGGTTGCGCGGTCAACACTACTTGTCTGTACTTGTTCTCACATGAAAAGAACAGTAATTGAGTACCGCTATCATTGTTGAAATATTTAAAGAAAAAAAAACAAGACCGAGACTTGGCAATTACAACTTCTTAGGATTAAAAAATTAGTATATCATTTTAATAATCGTGAAATGCTCTAAATAATTTAAGATAATTACAACAAGTCTAATTGAGCGTTCAATTAGCAGTCAATTTTTTGAAATACAATAAATACACGTACCTATTTAAATATACAGAGAACAAATTAAATGTTTGGAATTGTTAAGTGTTGCCAACGCATAAAATGTTTAAAAAAAGTTTTCAACGTCCTTCGTCTCTTATTACTAGTTGTTTCGTTTTCTGTCTAGAACCATCAAAAATAAACTAATCACAATCCACAGTAAAACATTGAAATAACGTATTTTCGCATAAAATATGCAAAATTAATACATTCATATTAAAAATTTAAATAGATTACGTAATACGGGGAAGGGCTGGCAGTCCAGCCGTAGGCAATTATTGAACAAGTGTTAGCATTTGATAATTATCTTTAAATTTATTTCACGGCTCGATGAAGAAGGCCGAGGACAGGACCAGCGTATGTCTAGCAGATACGAAGTGGCCCAGTGATTAGGACACGTTTACATCAAAGCCGCGGTTGGAAACTAATATAGGGTCTTCTTAGGTCAAAATATAAGAAATCATTTAATTTATCATTTAATTAAAACATACCTTTATAAAAAATCATATACAGCGAACACTGGATTTTTGTTTCACTGAAATGTGGAGGTAACACTTGTTATCGTTAATAAAAAGGTAATATTTCCTAAATACTTCCTTTCAAAACCAGGGTCACGTGCGATCATTAAGCCTATAAAAAATGTAAGTAAAACGAAAAATAAATAAAAATAATTATACTTTATAGTAACTGTTTGTGAGTGTTAGTATTTTTAATTTTTGTATTGTTAATTTAATTTATTGAAATACTAATTTACTAACAACAATACGACTCAATAAGCTTAATTTAAGATAGATTTCGCCTTCGCAACTCAAATCTTTTGATGAAACTGTATTAAGAATGATATGAAACGAATTGAAAATTGAATTGAATTTGAAATTAAAAATGTTGTTACGTACAATATAATATATCGTATTAGACCAGATATTTGAGTTACTCAAGAAGTAAAATTAGCAACAGTGTACCTACTCAGAGTTATTTAACTTATTCGATAGTGTTGACGTTAAATGCGATTTGAGATGTAATACTGTTCATTGTCATTAGACAGCGCTGTTTACATTCCATATAATACGGAAATAAATAAACCGATCAAGTGCGAGTCAGACTCGCGCACGAAGGGTTCCGTACCATTATCTATAAAAACGACAAAAAAATAATCACGTCTGTTGTATGTGAGCCCCATTTAAACATTGATTTTATATTTAGTATTTGTTGTTATAGCGGCAACAGAAATACATCATCTGTGAAAATTTCAATTGTCTAACTATTACGGTTCATGAGATACAGCCTGGTGACAGACAGACGGACGGACAGGACGGACGGACGCGGACGGACGGACAGCGGAGTCTAAGTAATAGGGTTTTACCCTTTGGGTACGGAACCCTAAAAATTAGCTATGTATTAAGTGATTTTGATAGCATTTGTTTTTTTTTTTTAATTACGTAATTTCAATAAAAAGTTGTATCTCCGATCATCATAGATTTCATTGAAGATTAATCTTATAAAATCGTTTGTCCTGACTGTCAATGTACAGACAAAACTATTAAGTCTAAGCAGCTGAAATTTGGAACAGTTTTTTTTAATATTTTTTAGTTTTTTCATTTGTTTTATAAGGTAAGTATATAAGAAAATTTGATGGATGGGAAATGGGAGGAGTAGCATTGTATGTATTTTACCCGTACGAAGCCGGGACGGGCAGCTAGTTTAATTAATGTATGCTATATGAACCGGTCGAGTTGAAAATATGAATTTCAAATGTAAGACATGAATGAAGTCATCATTCACATTTCATTTAATATTAAAATATTTGTCATGGTATTTCCGGTCTTATCTAAACGAGTTTTGACAACAATTCGCTCTCAGAATTCATATAGCGTCTGAGTAGAATTTACGTCCGCGTCTGTCCGTCTATCACCAGGCGGACAGACGCGGACGTACAGTAGGACTGTATCTCATGAACCGTGATAGTTAGACAGTTGAAATTTTCACAAATGAATTATTTCTGTTGCCGCTATAACAACAAATACTAAAAACAGAATAAAATAAATATTTAAGTGGGGCTCCCATACAACAGACATGATTTGAATGGTACAAAACCCTTCGTGCGCGAGTCCGACTCGCACTTGGTCGGTTTTTTCATCTAATGTTTATAAATCGCATCGCTAACATCCAATAATATAAAGCATAATACTTTGCAGATGCGTAGGACGTCTTCCAGCTACATATATTATTCTATGTATACATTACTAGCTAAACGTCTCGGCTCCACACGGGTAAAAGATAAGAGAAAAAAATGTATGTCATTATTGTATAGGATTTGCGTAAAATTCGTTCTTAGTGAACGTCTACGTCGGGGAAGGAGTAGCTACGACAAATTTTAATTGGAAGGATAGTTTAGGTGAGCTCGTAATGAGTGGTATTTCGCTTATATGCCCAAAACAATACTACTCGTTTTAATCTATACTAATATAATAAAGCTGGAGAGTTTGTTTGTTTGTTTGATCCGGCTAATCTCAGGAACTCCTGGTTCGAATTTAAATTTTTTTTTTGTGTTGTATAGTCCTTTTATCGAGGAAGGTTTTAGGCGGATTTTTATTCATTATATTTTTATCAATCAACGCCGGTGAAACCGCGGACACAGCTAGTAATCAATATGACTAAGATTTCTTTTAATATTCTTTCATACATCCTTCACATTTGAATTTCAATGTAATATTCGGATAAAAGGTATACACATAACTAAGTTCAAAGCATAAATAACTTACTTTGCATTACTAAAAATAGATATTACAAAGTAGTCAGGTTCAATCCGAGTCAATACGCGAAACGCAATAGAATTTGGCCAAGTTTTTGTACCTAAGATCATCTGTAAAGGTTTTATCCGCTATCTAGTTAAGTAGGCATTGTACGTGAGACCTTGGAATGTTTCAAGGTCCATAAGAGCACGCAGGATTACCCAGACGAGTTGAAGGTCGCGTGGCTTATTCAAATTTGACCATTGAAGCAACCGGTGAATAATACCTTTATATTTACTTAATATCTATTCAATATTTCGATGGCCTAGATGACAAAGCAGTGGAAGAAGTCTCTTCAATTAAGACTCGATTTTGAACGACTTCAAAATTCTTCATCTATTTTAAATTCCAAGTTGGTAACTCTATTAAAGCAGTTTTAAATGTCGATGTTATAAAAAAAAAACCGGATCTTCCTTCTTTATCCTTAGCCGATTTGGATAAGTATTCTATTTATTTTACATAAGAGCTACATATATTCCGTAAGTATGAAGTCAATAAGTGTAGTTTAATCGCATTATGTTGAAATTAAATCAATAAGTAATATAATAAAATCTGCTATGTTCATCATCGTCAAGTAAGTCAAGACAAAGTGGGTAGCATAAAACTTCAGCGAAACCAATATCATAGATATGTTGCCAAACACGTGGTAACTTTGTGTGAAAATAATCTAAATACCTCAGCGCGAATAATTACAATACAAACAGTTATAATTAATAATATAAGCAATATATTATTTCATTTCAGATATTTTTATTAATTAAACTACACTAAAATCTGCACATAATTTACCAACAAAGTATAATTATATCATAAGTTAGTGGTCCATTATTAACGTGAGTTATTTTATAATCGTCAATAAATTAATTAAATAATTAGTTCCATACGTTCTTTATTTGGTAATAATTGTTACAGAATAAAAAACAAAACTATATTGAAGTTTAATGTATCCAAATAATGATATCAAAACTCACTTTCTTCGCCGGCTGGAGGTATTAGTCTCGAGTGGAAAATTGAAGGATTCACCAAAAATCCGATATTGCAAGTCGTCCTCTTCATTACTTTGATATTGCATCGCTTACACGCTAATTACAAGGCGTATGACGAAATTAACCACCCTTATCATTACTTGACCTTAGAATCATCATTACAAAACATACTAAAACATCGAACTATTTCACTTTCATTAAAATTAAACACAGCGACGTAATATACAAAATTATTGTATGTTTTGCCGCCAAAAAAACGTAGAAACTATAGATATATATATTTTTTTTTAATATTGTCGGCAGCGAACACGACGAATCACTGCCGTAACGCGTGCGGAGCCGGACTGACTGAACGAAACGAGTAACGACGGGGCGCGGTAGAGCGGGAACCGGCATGGTCGTCCCACCCGGCTCGCCCTGGGTCCGTGTTATAATGGCCGTGGAATTCCAAACTTTATAATTTTCATAATTCATAGTCAAAAAGGCTTTGTGATTTCAAAAAAAAAAAAAATAATGTTCGTGTAATATGAACGATATTTAAACTATTATTTTCATTAATAGGTATTACGATAAACATATTACGATTTTTATTTATTGACATAAAGTATAAAAAAAAATTACATCATTATAACCATACGACTTATAATAATAATTATTATAAGAGAACTTTCATGATTAAATTGTTGATATAATGACGTCAACTCTCGGTGCAACCATACACCGGATAGACCACTTCCAGGTTTAAGATAACATACTTTTTGTGGTCCGACGACAAGTTCGACTACTTACGATATATTTTTTAAATTCTTCGTCAGTTTCGACCATAATTTATATGACAATAATTGAATAATTTATCGAAACAAGTCCTGATTTCTTCATTATATCTTATTCTCTATGATCAATAAGAGGCCTTATTTCACATTCAAATTTTAAAAATCGAAGTCGATTTTATTAAATGTACCAAGTACTTAATAGAAGTAATATCTATGTAATATGATGTAATCAAATGTAGTAAAAGTTCAATATAAATAACAAATAAAAATGTCATAACATTTGATGAATTTCTAAACAATACACAAAAAAAATAAATCGGCACTCGGACTTCTAGAATGTAGTATGTTAATTAACAAAATATTGATTTTGATAGTCCAAAATTACGAAAAATAAAGCCTCAATCATATAACATCGGAAAACCGATAACCGAATGTTATCACTATTATATAATTTACCGCGAAAAAGGGACGAGAACCGTCTCCACGTGAGACCGACTTGCACAAGAAAGATTTAAAAAAAAAGTCTTTTATTTTCCCGAGAAAGGCGGTAAAAATATTTGGACAAAAAAACACGACTGTTAAGAAAATTAGTTTAAAGATTATCAACAACTAATTATCAAAACATCTTCATGTTATTTACAGAAGTCAATTAAGACTGAATTTAATTATATTTTATACAAGGGGGTAACTTTCTAAAGTTAACCTTGACTATCCAGTTCTTGAGTTTTACACTAATCTACATATTCATTTATTTCTTTAATATTCAACAAACAAAGATAGCGCTCGTGACTAAAAAAAAAGTAAATAAAATTTTTTCAAAGTTTACTTACTGCTCTTCTTTTACAATTACGTAATTATCTTCAGCTCCCGATGAAAGTTTCGCTTGTAAGGCTTTTAATCTTTCTATTTGGATTTGCAGATACGATTTTGTTCCTTCTTCTTCCATTCTAAAATTAAACAGATATAATGTATTATGGTTTCTACGTAGTACACGACATACTCCATATTATTCATATTTTATTTACTTTTCTTAAAACGTAAATTTATAATGAGAACTCTTTAGTGCTCCAGGGCTTAGCTTGGTTGCAAAGGGGCAGGTTTTTCACGTAACTAAAGTGATAAGTACCTACACATTTATTATACTGTTAATGATAGACTCACAGTAATATAATAAGCTTGAGCAGAAAAGCTAAATCACAGCAACTTAGCTCGATTAATTTGAGATATTATTATAAGATGATTGAAAAGAATCCAGGTTGAACAGCTGTGTTCATAGGGCATTAAAAATGTTATAATTCAGAGTGCTATGTACTGCTGAAGTGTACCACACCCAGTGTCGAGTGGACTTTAATGTTTCTTAAGACCTTTTCTCATCAAATCAATTATTCCAAAATTTAATGTTGATGTCTTATCTTCTCCTCTGGCGGATGCAAACTACTTACTTCTATTATTCTGAGTTACTTAAGCATACTAATAACATTCATACTTTTATTCAGATTGCATAAAATATGTAACCTACTTGTCTAAGGATATCAAGTTTACGGCCATATATTTACTACTTTGTTCGTTTTAACAAGTTAAAATAATTAAAATTAATAATCGTTATTGATTTTTTTCCACTCAAGTGTAAAAACTTAAAAAATTAAATTTGATTATTTTCATAATAATATTAGAAAAGGTGTTTACGAGCATCAACTAACGTATTAAATAATATAGATTATAGCCAAGCTATCTGCAAAACGCATGAAATATTATGTATGATACCAAAGGTACCTTTAGTCCGTAACTCCTACTATTGGAATGGTCTACAGGAATACGAAACAACATTGGCATCCAGTTATTACAATACTTTATAATTATAATTCATAAATGGAAGTTCAAGGTACACAATTTTATATATCGCACTTTGAAATAGATTACATAAAATATGTGCAACATCAAAATTGATACGTTGATACTATTTTTAGTTGCTCTAACAACTACCAAAGTTTCATTACCGTTGATATAATAGTCATTAGTCGCTCCGAATATAATTATGAAGAAATTTCGTAACGCTCTTTGCACTGCGGCAGAGCTCAATATTTATCGGAATGATTAAAAATAACCTCACACAAATACGTTTATAACCTATTTTTACACGTTTAAGCGCAGAAATAAAACATTAAAAATGGTCAATTTTATTTTTATTGATTACAAATCGAAATGTTATGAAATAAATCTAAATAGAGAAAATATCCATTGCATAATCATGGACGACATTGAGCTTAATACTTCACGATACATGATTGCTATGAATAGGTCCAGTAAGGAAAATTTTGCGCGTAACTTGTTATAAACCCTTCAAGCATAAATATTTTTTTTATATCCACCTACGTGTGTCAACATTTAAAAATCATCTTTCAAAACTTAAGTCCGTTAAATATTTGAAGATCGAATTCGAAGGAAAAACGTTATAGCAACGGCAACCTTAATTTCATAGTTCGTCATTATATGGTTTTAAATTGTTTCACAGCCTTATTATTTTTTGTTTGATCCTTTACTAATATCACATTGTATTCACACTCTGGTAAGCTTATTTAAAACAAGGAATAAATGAGGAAGTTTGTTTGGTTATGAAATGACGACATTATCGATCGTACATTTGTACACATACCTTGACTTAGCATTATTCTCCATATATTCCTCCTATTAGAAATTTCCTTCACCAATGAAGGGGTACCATTAAATAATAAACAATAATATAAAGTTTTCAATAATAAATTAGGTTCTAAATTGCACAATAAATTAGAATAATAAATAAAATCTTTAAGTAAAATAACCACAATTCGTTAATATACGTTACAATCAAAAGCGAACATTGCCCGTCTCTATCATAGTATACTAAAATTTATAATGTATGAAAGAGACCGAATACAGCAGTGTAAATAAACTTATCAGTATGCCAGTTATGTCAGGCGCCATCTTTGGAGGAAGTACGGTTATATTTCGTCTTTGGCTAAAAATTATGTTGCCATTCCCAATAAACTCAACATTGTATAATCAGTCAACGTTACGAAAATAAATTATATTTATTTTATTACTTAATTTTGTTAATAAAGCTAACATTTTGGTTTTTAACATCATCAACTGCTTCATTAGTCCACTGACTAGTTTATAAACATAAAGCAGATCCCAAGGTTATGATTATAAAATTAGATTTTTTTTTCTGTTTACAAATGCTGAGCAAGCAAATCGAAATGGCCAATGTTTACAACCCTTTTCCTTGGAAAAGAAAGTCGTTGTTTTAGCTCCTGTATTTTGCAAATTAATTAACAGAGAGTGCACTAAGCACTTGTGTTTGTAATCTTATGTACATTATAGTTGATGTCTGCTTAGAATAACATATTATGATACCTACACAAGATTGTTGACAATTTTCTACAACATCTTTTATTTTCTATTATAAATTAACTTTAATGCGTTCGTAGTTTTTTTTTTAAATAATGTGATTAAAAAATGCCTGTTTTGTAAAGCATAATATAATGCGAGCCAAGTAATACAATATATAAATTATTATATGTGGCTGCGCTGCCAATTATGATATTCTTAACGGTAAATAATAGCAGCCCATTAAAATGTAAATAAAAACAAATTCTCAAATTTAATTTTAATAACTTTATTAATTCACATTAAATGGTATTAATAAAGTACATAATGTATGTACCATAAGCAATTTATTTATTTCAATGAGCACTATTTTGAATTTCAATTGACATTGACAGAACAATTTAATCAAATCTAGAGCAGTTTCTAATTTAGCGCGAATCTGCAAATTGTTTTCAACTTAGTACTAGAGTCGTTCGTTTGCGATTTTATTTAATTAATGAAATCAGTTAAACCTTTCAACAACTTAAATAAATTCTATATAAGCCATGAAATTTCGTGCTGTTATGATAGATACTGGTCCTATGAGAGAATTTTCAAGTATGAAAAATGAATTGAAGTAAAAACAAAAAATACCTGAAATTAAAAATAATGTTATCTTTCAGATATAGTGACGACTATTTCAAAGTTATCCAAAGAATGTGTAATGAGATTGTCCGATGATAAATTATATTTCATAGTTAGTGAAGATAATAGTGGTCCTACACCTCCGGTGTTGTGGTGCGAGATCCCACAAGAATTATTTTTCTCCGAGTATCAAATGATTGGCATTGATGAGGAGCACAAAGATATTTATTTAGGGATTGTATCGGGTATGTATTGCTATTGATAATAATGTTTAATAATATGTCGAAATTATTACTTATTTGAACTGATCTGAAATTATTATCTTTTTGTTATATTATATGTATACATACTGTATGTATGTATACTTTTATTAAGATATGTTTGTACATATTCTAATTAGAAGTAGTAATAATTCCTTAAACATCACATTTATTGTATTTTATTTGAGATATTTATGATCTAAATTTATTAATTATTAGATGTTTATTGTTTTAATACAATAAAACACATTTTATAAGATACACTAAGTAAATGTTACCTGATTTTTTTATTTGTACTGACTATTTAATTTATCAAATGTCTTTGTAATCTTGCTTAATAATGATTTAATTATATCCATAATCTTGAGTATTAGCTTGTGACTTAAACAATTTGCCTTGACTATTATTCTTGCCATATATAATAATTTTGTTAATAAATAGAAAGTAAGGAATGTCGATATATAAATAAATGTTGTTGAATGTAAACATTTCATGTTTCTTTATTATACAAATCACCTATCCTAAGATAAGCAAATAATACCTACCTTATAGGTAACACTAACATATATACATGTTTACATATGTTATTTTAAATAATTGTATTTAATTACATAATACACATAAGTCGAGATGGCCCAGTGGTAAGAACGCGTGAATCTTAACCGATGATCATGGGTTCAAACACGGGCAAGCACCACTGAATTTCATATGCTTAATTTGTGATTATAATTCATCTCGTGCTTGATGGTGAAGGAAAACATTGTGAGGAAACCTACATGTGTCAAATTTCACTGAAATTCTGTCACATGTGTATTCCAGCAATCCGCATTGGAGCAGCGTGGTGGAATAAGCTCCAAAACCTTCTTCTCAAAAGAGGAGAAGAGGCCTTAGCCCAGCAGTGGGACATTCACAGGCTGTTACTTTACTTTTTTTTTTTTACATAATACACTTAGACCTGGAGAGAGAATCTGACCCGAAACCCTAAAGCAGGAGTCAGGGTCGGAGCAAAAGCCCCTTTTCAATGAAAGCCATCACAAACCTTATTATATGTTGGAGCTTATTTAAATAAAATTACGTATCTAATAGATCAAATTAAATCAGGTCTCACTTTTTGTTAGCGACACTACCATATATTATTTTATACTTTATTATAAATATATAAATATTCCGTGATCAAATCCATCATTACAAAGTGAATACATATGATTGTTTTTTAATACAATATTAATAGAATTAACAGAAATAATATTCAATTATTCTATAAATTTCAGCAAATTTAGCCCGGTCACTAATGACATTAAAGTCAGCGAAGTGTTTAAAAATGAAACTGACAAAGAAGCAGTGCCCTTGTTTAACATTAGAAATTGAAATGGTGAGTATTAATTATTAATAAATAACTTAGTAAATTATAAATCTGTGAAACATTTTTTACTTTTCACATAGTACTCATTTTAAGATATATAAACTCATTTCTGCCACCTTATCAAACTGATAAAGCTAAACAACAAAACTGAAGATATTCTATTAGACAAGTGTGCACATGGTACTAGGAAATGCAATTGAACAAGACAACAGTGATAAACTTACACTCCCAACTACCTTAAAAAAATCCAGATTTACTTTAGTAGCTTAGACCACAAATCTATTTATCTGCAGCCTTATAAACTAGCCCATATGTATGTTTGTTTGATCCGGCTAATCTCAGGAACTACTGATTCGAATTTAAAAATTCATTTTGTGTTGTATAGTCCTTTTATCGAGGAAGGTTCTAGGCTGATTTTTGTTCATTATATTTTTATTAATTATACGCGGGTGAAACCGCGTGCTTAGCTAGTCAATATATATATGTATAGCTGTGTATTATCTGTCCACAGATCTATTATTTACAATAATTATATATATATTTTTTTTATTTACAGCCATCATCAACATCGCAACAAACCCGACAGGTCACTCATGACATACCAGTTATAGTAGTGCCCCGGAAACTATGGAGCGAGTTTCAAGAGCCGAGAATTCCGCAGCCTGATGTAAGTTATGTAATAGATATTAATTGATAGAGTAAGATGTTCGCGTTTTAAGTGTGAGTTAGTTACACTATTATACAGAAATATTTCTGTATGGCTAGTTACCACCCGTTCATCAGATATTCTACCGCAAAACAGCAGTACTTGGTATTGTTGTGTTCCGGTTTGAAGGGTGAGTGAGTAAGTGTAATTACAGGCACAAGGGACATAACATCTTAGTTTCCAAGGTTGGTGTCGCATTGGCGATGTAAGCGATGGTTAACATCTCTTACAATGCCAATGGCTATGGGCGTTGGTGACCACTTATCATCAGGTGGCCCGTATGCGCGTCCGCCTACCTATACAATAAAAAATAAATTTATAAAAAATTATCAACTTGCTTGATTTCAGATTTCTATAGAACTACCAACGTTAAAGCAATTGCGAACAACAGTAGACCGGATGAGAACAATGAGTCCGGAATTAGTTATCAGAGCTTCGTCTGAAGGTAGACTCACGTTGCAAATAAAAACGAGCATGGCCAAGGTGTCTACGAGATTTAAGGATTTAAGAGTCGAGAGCTTTGAAGGTACTTATTTAATTATCATAAAGATATTATGGGTTGTGAGACTTTCCAAGACCGTGTCGAATTCTTTCCAGTTATTATGGTGAGTGAGCCATTTTTATTAAAAGCACAATAGACAATATCATAAACGAAAGTGGACTATTTGTTTATTTGATTCAAGCATTAAACTGATAAAATGTTTTTATATTCATAACATTATTGTCTATGGAATATTGTATTTATTCTATAATTATATACTGTTTAAAAAACGTTATAATTAAATATACATTACACCATGCTATATCCCTCATTTATGAAAATAATAATAATAATAGTAATGTTTATAATTAATAATAAAACATATAGTTTCTGTTGTTGTGTACTAGTTTCTACGATGACTAATAGATGGTGGCTGACTGTTTGTAGATCGCGCTATAAAATTATTTCATTAAAGAGTTGTTTGGCGAGTAATATATACAACACAGGTATGTTTCATGTTCAAATCCAGACGAGGATCTCTAAAATTTTATGCCCTTGATTTGTGTTGAAAATAATGGTGGAATAAGCTCCAAATATTTACCTCAAATGAAGCTCTGGGCTTTGCCTGACATTCTAGTTTCTTTCTTTCGTTTTTTTTATAGAATAAGTATGCGGATGAGCATATAAACCACCTGTTGGTAAGTGATCACCAACGCCCATAGACATTGGGCATTGTAAGAAATGTTAACCATCACACTTACATCACCAATGCGCCACCAACCTTGGGAACTAAGATGTTATGTTACCTATAATTACATTGGTTCGTTCACCCTTCAAACCGGAAAACAACAATACCAAGTACTGCTGTTTTGCGGTAGAATATCTGACGAGTGGGTGGTACCTACCCAGTCGAGCTTGCACAAAATCCAACCACCAGTAAAAATATTTACATGTTCTCTTACCTTTCATAAATAATTAAATATAACCCTTGCTATATTCATAGGACCAATCGATCATTCTGATTCCGAGACAGAGAGTCAAGCAAACGAAGATATGTCAAACGTGTGCTATTGTCGAGTGGATGCCAAGAAGTTCTCCATATTCCTGAGTGCCGACCAAATATCCCATAATAAAACCATATGTAGTATTTTACATAAGAAGCTGGTAATTTTATGTCTTCAGACTGAGGAAAATGTGAAGCTGCAGTTTTTTATCACTGGGATTGTATATTAATTATTTATAAGAATTGTATATAATAAATAAGATAAATCGACATGTTTTTATTTTGTATGAATTTAGTTTTATTTACTCAAATAATAAAGACTTTTTTTTTTTTTATATTTCAGCATTAAGCATGGATTGCAATTTATTATTTTATAATTTATTTTTTCGTTACTGATTTAAATAACGTAATTATGAGTTATAATGAGATAATACGTAAAAACTTATAATAGTGTCTCTCGACTAGTCTAATATTATCCAAAATTAATTGATTTTTTCCGTATATACATTGAGTTTACAATATAAATAAATTTATATAATAAAATCGCACGGAAACCATATCATATTTATTCAATGACACCTAAAATGTACTTTCTACTAAAATTATTTTCACTAGTGTCGCCATAGATGGCGTCACAGTACTTTTAAATCACGCTGACGACACGCAGACTAAGCTAAGACTTTAAATCCAAATAACACATTTGAACACAACACAAGTCGCGCCAATAATGAATTAATTACTTTAACTTTATGTGCACTAACAAGATGGCGGCGGTTTTAAATTAGCGCGCTTTTTTTATAACAACGCTGTTGTATGGACCAAGGCCTCTCAACTAAATATATAATATTCGCTAGTAGCTGTACTAGTATAGTATATGATCTGTGCTAGAAGAGTCCATCGATCGTTTGCTTTATATAAAAAAACTAACAACGAAGACAAACTAATGTTGTTTTTACAAGTACAAACAAGATAAATAAGACACTAAGATGTATATTATATAAATTTATTTTGTATAAAAACACGGATGCAATGTCTGTAGTGTCCGACCGTCGGTCTCATTTAACCCGACTTTAAACTAAAATTATGCGTGATTTAAAAGTACTGTGACGCCATCTATGGCGTCACAGTACTTTTAAATCACGCTGACGACACGCAGACTAAGCTAAGACAAGGAATTTCAAAAGCAATCTAATAAATTAAGGTCGACTCTATACATCGTCATTCTGACTACTGTCTCCCAAATGTCTTACACTTGTAAATTTTTGATGGACCAAACTCCTTTATTACGATGATTTGGTTTACTTTAATATATTAAGACCGGGAGATACACAAAATTCCAGTCATTTGTATGACGACTCTTCAGGTGTCTAATTACGTAATGACGAAAAGGAAAATGATGGTCATAGCGCTAGTAGCGGCGCGGCCCAATCGCGTGGGCGTTATTCGAACGTGTCGGAGAAATCATGAGAGTCGAACGATTTGTTCCATAAAATTTCTTCTATTTTCCGATAGTCGATGAAATAAAGAAGTAGGGTTAATGCCATACCTTTCCGGTGTGACTTACAGCCCGCCATACCAACGACAACATGTTAATTTGAATCTCATTAGCCATATGTTAGGACCCCTATATAATTTTAGTTTAAAGTCGGGTTAAATGAGACCGACGGTCGGACACTACAGACATTGCATCCGTGTTTTTATACAAAATAAATTTATATAATATACATCTTAGTGTCTTATTTATCTTGTTTGTACTTGTAAAAACAACATTAGTTTGTCTTCGTTGTTAGTTTTTTTATATAAAGCAAACGATCGATGGACTCTTCTAGCACAGATCATATACTATACTAGTACAGCTACTAGCGAATATTATATATTTAGTTGAGAGGCCTTGGTCCATACAACAGCGTTGTTATAAAAAAAGCGCGCTAATTTAAAACCGCCGCCATCTTGTTAGTGCACATAAAGTTAAAGTAATTAATTCATTATTGGCGCGACTTGTGTTGTGTTCAAATGTGTTATTTGGATTTAAAGAGTAATTGAGTGAGTAATTTACATCAATTTATATGATTTGTTGTTCTATTTATGAATAGACCAATTCGAGGTTTTTATAATATCAGTTTTCACTTCTGGAGACTAAATGTATACTAATATATAAAGCTAAAGAGATTGTTTGTTTGATCCGGCTAATCTCAGGAACTACTGGTTCGAATTTAAAATTTTTTTTTGTGTTTGATAGTCCTTTTATCGAGGAAGGTTCTAGGCTTATTTTTATTAATTATACGCGGGTGAAACCGCGGGACACAGCTAGTATATTCGTTATGAGTATATGAATTTGGTAGTCAGTGTTATTATAAAGTATTGACCAGAAAACTATACTGAGATTGTGAAATAGCAGTTTTTCTCACTGAGATTGAATATTAATCATAAGATTCGTATATAATAATTAAGATCATTTTTTTTTCTATGAATTTATTTTTATTGCTTTACATAACAAAGAAACTTATGATTTTTTTAGCATTTGATCAATGGTATGAAAAATAAATGTAATTCTATTGACTAAAACAAAATACAAACAATGACAATTATAACAAATTTCTCATTCTTTCAGTATGAATTCATAATCAGTGCGAACAAACACAAATTAATATGTAGTTTTTTGATATTTTAATAACCAATGTGAACATTTTTTGGTACAACTTATTGAATCGGAGTATGCAGATATTATCACATTACATAATGCAGATTTTTGAAACATTTAATAACTTTCAACTTATTAATCGACAGAAAAATTAATACTTATTTAATTAATTTCACAAAAGAACATTGTTTAAGTTCAATTATACGTTAGTTGAAAGGATCTCTCGTTGTCTCGCCTCAGCGTGTCGTGTGTGGTCTTCAGCTGGTCCAGCTTAGTTGATATCTGAGCTATAGAGCTGTCTATCCACTGCATCGACGACATGTGAGCGTTGAGTATGCGGCCGATTTGAACGATCTGAAAAACGAACAAATAAAATAGTAGCGAAAACGTTTCTTTATTATTTCCAAAAATTATATACCCTATGCTATTAATAAGATGGGTTCTAGGGAATTAACTGATTTATAATCTTTCCTCAATAACTGGGGGTTGGGGATAGATTAAAAAATGTAATTATAGTTACGTTTTTTATTTACTTTAAGACACAAAGGCAAGTACGATTTTGATGGTGTATACCTAAAATTAAGTCAATTAGTAAGATATTTAAAAAAAATACCAATAATAAATCGTATCGATTTTTTGTTAACAACCTGAAAGATTGTCCACGCCACCAACGCGCATTGACAACATAAATCTATACTTTTGTGGGTACTTAGATCATATACTTGGCTTAACAGTAACAGTAAAGTACGCAGACCGTACTGCGTATATAATACACATATATATTTATATATATGTATTGTGTATAATACACATTTCCCGTAGATATGTGTATTATACAAAATACTCATAATTTTTTTTTAATACAAATTCTAATTACTATGAAAAATTAACACCAAAGATTGGATTAAAGGATTATAATAGAAACGATCCTTTTTATAATTTAAAGTTTGAAGTTAAAAATATTGGCAATAATGCAGTAAAAATTGGATATGAGACAATCAAATCAAAATATGCCAATTTTATCTTCTAAAAACTACACAAAACAGTATTAGCATGATATGTAAACGTACATCTATTTGTTTAAGATTATATGAGTAAATAAACTTTTTAAAAAAAGCCGAGATGGCCCAGTTGTAAGAACGCGTGAATCTTAACCGATGATCGTGGGTTCAAGCACCACTGAATTTCATGTGCTTAATTTGCGATTATAATTCATCTCGTAATTGACGTTGAAGGACGTTGAGGAAACCTGCATGTTGCAAATTTCACTGAAATTCTGTCACATGTGTATTCCACCTTCTTCTCTTTTGAGGAGAAGCTTTTCGAGCTTGTTCCAACCCGCATTAGAGCAGCGTGGTGGAACAAGCTCGAAAAGATTCTCCTCAAAAGAGAACAAGGCCTTAGCCCAGCAGTGGGGCATTCACAGGCTGTTACTGTACTGTAAATAAACTTACAGGATCGTTGTTATCTTGACTCCTGTTCGTTTCGTTCAGATGTTCAATGACCTCCTTGAGGTCTTCGGACATCTGACGTAGTTGCGTGTCCAACGTTTCGGCTAGCGTGTACCTGGAAATATAAAATGTTCAAATTAAAACATTTTTATAAGCCTTGTTGATAAAACCTGTAGATGTTAAATATAAAAATATATACAAAATCTACATTTATTGTTTTATATATTTTTGTAAGAATACAGTATGTAACAAAAACCCTGTCCGACCCGTGAAGTGGTTATTAAGTATCGTGAGTTGGTTCTATTTATGTAATCATTTTTAAAATACAATAGGCGCATGAAAACCTATAAATCATTCATTTCAATAAAATATAAGCAAATCATACTTTGTACTAACTACTACCGTCACGGTAGTACAAAGTATAACCGTCGGAATTAGTTTCACTCGTGTCGTCATATATCTTTTAAATCGCGCTGATGACATACGACACACATGACACGATTTAGAGGGGGCAGAGGGGGGGGGTCTTCCATGTCTTATTTTTTCTTACAAGGGGGTGGGAGGGAGTCTTGATAGTTCTTAAGTAAGGTCACAAATATACGCAAAAAGCCACCTGGTCGTTTGAAGGACATTGGAAGGAAAAAAAAAACATTTTTACGAAAAAAACGACACTCGTATCAGCAAAACCAACAAGCGTATATTCATTTTTTCCTTTAGATTCGTACGTAATAAATATTAAACAGGGGGTAAGGGTCGGCCTATTCTTATTTTCTCTTATTTAGGAGGGGGAGGGGGTCAAAAACTAGTAAAAATCGTCTTACGTAATAAATGAATGGATTTTGAGCCCTAATGTAAAGGAAACGTCCCGAGTTTTGTTGCCTAAGTCTGATCTAAAAAGTCTATAAAACCAACACATCAACACGCATGTGTGAATTATTGGAGGACCAAAACGTTCTTACGGGACGTTAGTCTAATATCGGGGCCTAATCTAATATCATCAATTTGAAAACGGTACATTATTAATATTGAATGTATTATTAATAAACTAGTCCCGACTTCGTACGTGTAAAATAAGGATTTTATCCCGTGCATTTTTTAAATCAATAAGGTGTAAGCATTCGCCAAGCGATCTATTCGTCCATACAGTAAAGCGCACGCCAAATAATGTCTTTTATAGGAAAAACATCTCTAATTTTGTTGAAAATTTTGAGTTAGAGACGGACAGACAGACAGATGCATAACTCATCAAAACAGAACATATATTAGTGTGTTTAAGCAAACAAACTAGCATTTTATATACAAGTATATATGTACTAACATGTGTTCTCTCTCGGGATCTCTCATCCTATCGCTCTTGTCTTCTAGAAGTTGTTTCTCGAGCGGGGCCAGAAGATCTTCCAGCTCCTTCTGCTGAGCGAGTACGAAGTCTAGTTCGTGTTCTAGGCTTTGCTGTTCGTTTTTGACCGTTTCCACTGCGTCATTAAGTTCTAATATCTGAAATATTAATGAATGTTTGTTTAAAAAAATGTTAAATTGGAGTGAGCGAAACTAGATTTGTATAATTGCATGATGAGTTGGCCTATAATTGCGATGTATAGCGTTAGTAAATGTAATTATTTAAAATTGTTATTTTTAAGAACGGATTTATATAAACATTTTGCATTGTGTTGGCTTCCTATAAAATAAAATAAAATATGAATTAGTAAATTGTATCAGCGCTTCGTTTTGTTTATTATTTGTAAACGATAGGCTGACAGGCAAATGGGCTATCTGATGGCATGTGATCACCATCCCCAATTCCCCATAGACATTGGCGCTGTCAGAAATGTTAATCGTCCCATATGTTAAACCAATGCACCACCAATCTTGGGTTCCTTTGAGCCCGTTATCACACCGGCTGACTCACCCTTCAAGCCGGGACACAACAATCGGTAGTCTCTCAATCTTTTAGGTAGAATTACTTAGCGAGTTGGTGGTACAATATCAGACGAGCTTGGATAACTGAAATAAGTAATCAACCCACACCCACCTTCTCGCCGTTAGCGACCAGCAGCCTGTCCCAGGCGTTGATCTGCGTGGCTTGGTTAATGAAACTGCTCTCCTGTTCCTCAAGTTCCAACGTCCACTTGTTGATGCTCTCCTCTAGCTGCGAGAATGTTATCGACGATATCATCGCTGGCGGCCCGGCGGCTGTTGTGCTGAAATGTATACAAAACATTTTATTATTACATTTGATGAATTCAATTCTTATCCATTGGACCGAAGTCACTTTCTACCACTATAATAATAATGTCCTCCAGACCGATTACGGTCACGGCTGCCAATCTCAAGAGAGATTAGCCAACTGCGCAGGAGAGATATTATAGTGCACAAGAGTGTGCGCAAACACAGGTGCACTCTCTATTCCCGAGCTCTCATAATCCGATGGGACGGCAATCCGACACGACCGGAAACAGTTCAGGCGCAGGACCAACGGCTTTGCGTGCTTTCCGAGGCACGGGAGTGTACACACTTCCAACTTCCAGACTCCGGGCTGCTACTGAGAATTTTCTGATAGAAAAACCCAATAACTATTTATTGGCCCGACCTGGGAATTGAACCCAGGACCACCGGGTCTGCGGCCTTATATCTAGCCACTAGACCAGCGAGGCAGTCCACAACCACTATACTAGGCGATGGTACGATTGGTGCAGTTAAAACGAACTATTGTGTATTTTTAGTGTACAATTATAATTTATCTAAATGTATCTAGTTACACAAACAAGGTATTTTTACAGCGATGTTTGTTTAGTACAAAATTATTATTTAAAGATATAGTTATTTAATTAATAACGTGATACTGTGTAAAAGTAGTATAAGCGGTATATTTTAGTTGAACTGGAATTGAAACTTCGAATATAGTAAATTTTGGGAAAACGTATTTGTATGAATTATGATTATGTACTGATGACTGACCCTGTAGCAAATATATTAGTTATTCATTATATATAAATGTTATAACGGATACTTATACAGGGTTATTTGTAACACACCAGCAACCTCGCAGGACTAGATAGCTTACACCATAAACAACAACTTTTGTTCTACGACTTCGGACATAACTCAATACATGAATTTTTTGTCGTAGTGTCGTTACATTTGTAGGTCTATATTTCATTCATAAACGAAAGGACGACGCGACTCGTCGATCTTTGCGATGCGCGTAGATTTGTTTATAAATTCAAGCGTGAAATTAAATTAATACTTATGTTTGTATGAAAATAAAATCTAACAAATTATCATAGAACAAAAGTTGTTGCTTATGGTGTTAGCTATCTAGTCCTGCGAGGTTGCTGGTGTGTTACAAATAACCCTGTATAATAGTCGGTAATTATATAATTGTGTATTATATAATATTGTTTATATAATAGCCCTTTACATAATTTGTAATATATAATTTATATACTTTTCTTGTTTATACAATTTCCATCAAACGTTTGTCCAAACGCGACCAAAGTCCTATACATGGTGGACATTCCCCGCCTACGTACGAAGAGCTTCGAGTCCACACATATCATTCGCACTGCAAAACTGTGGAATACATTGCTTGGGTCTGTATTTCCTGATAAGTACAACGTTGGTGTCATCAAGCAGGTGTCTTCTAGGCAAGCGATCTATATCCTAGACCGCGTCGATGCTTTACATCAGGCAAGGCTACGGTCAAACGCTTGCCTATATGGGTTAAAAAAAAAGTAACTCACGTAGTAGCAGTTGTCAGTGACGGCATAGTTGTTGCAGTTGATTTCCCTAATGCCGTTATACCAGATGGAGTTGTAGTTGATGCTGAAAATATCAAAATAATTGGTGTTACAGGACATAAAGTAAACACACTTACCCGGACGAGCTTTGCGCAAGCTCGTCCGGGTAGTTACCACCCACTCATCAGATATACAACCGCAAAACAACAGTACTTGGTATTGTTGTGTTCCGGTTTGAAGGGTGAGTGAGCCAGTGTAATAACAGGCACAATAGACATAACATCTTAGATCCCAAGGTTGGTGGTGCATTGGCGATGTAAGCGATGGTTAACATTTCTTACAATACCAATGTCTATGGCTGTAGGTGGTCACTCGCCATCAGGTGGCCCATGTGCTCGTCCGCCTACCTATACAATAAAAAAAAAACCATATAAATCCAGCTTGTAAAGCGATAGCAAATCTCAATAGAGATTAGCCAACTACGCAGGACATATTATAGTGCGCAAGTGTGTGCGCACGCAACACATCGTTATTATAGTGTCAGATATGTATAATTTGCATTGTGGTCCGGATGAGTGGGCCAGTGCAGACACAAATGACATATTCGATTCCATGGCGGCACAATGGCGTTAAAAGGTTTCATAGTTCTTATAGTGCCCATGTCTGTTTACGTTTATTTTTATTTTTTTTAGTATAGGTTAGTGGACGAGCATGTGGGCCGCCTGATGGTAAGTGATTACCAACGCCCATAGAGAGTGGTTTGTATATTTCTTTAAAAAAAATTATGTGCCTTTAATTACACTGGCTCACTCACCCTTCAAACCGAAACACAACAACACAAAGTACTGCTGTTTTGCGGTAGAATATCTGATGAGTGGGTGGTACCTACCCAGACGAACTTGCACAAAGCTCTACCACCGAGTAGATGACAAGTGACCACCGAATAATCGATTTAGTCTTTGATTAATTCGTTTTAGACACATAAAGAGTTCATAATGCAGTACCGTCATACAGTTCACCTAGTACGGAGGGTAATATGAAACGAACTTGGGTTGCTTAGCATTGTTATATTCTACAATGTTATTTTAGTTAAGTATTCACTGCATAATACATTATACCCTTTATTCTTGTATATTTTAAAATAAAAATATTCCAAAATAACTAACCACTATGTGGATGTTAGTAAAAGAATAAATCACAAAGGAACAATTTGTTAAATTTTATGGTAATAGATTTCCTAATAAGACTGATAGATCTTGAAGTTATCGCTTACAAACTTTCATGTTTCATTATATTATAGAAAAAATTAACAATATGCAATAGTTCATTATACATTGTCTAATATATATATATATATAAAATGCCTCGTTGGTCTAGTGGCTACATGTAAGGCCGCAGACACGGTGGTCCTGGGTTCAAATCCCAGGTCGGGCCAATAAAATTTTATTGAGATTTTTTGTCAAAATTCTCAGTAGCAGCCCGGAGTCTGGAAGTTGGTCGCGTGCCTCGGAAAGCACGTAAAGCCGTTGGTCCTGCGCCTGAACTCTTTCCGGTCGTGTCGGATTGACGTCTCATCAATATCGGGTTATGAGAGTTAGGGAATAGAGAGTGCACCTGTGTTTGCGCACACACTTGTGCACTATAATATCTCCTGCGCAGTTGGCTAATCTCTTTTGAGATTGGCCGTCGTGGCCGAAATCGGTCAGGAGGACCATTATTATTAAATAAAAAATGAATTACTAAATATTGTCGAATTAGAAATGTCACAAGTAAATCATTTCAGTTCTGACATTGAAGAAATAAATTATATATGGCTTATAATACTCACACATATAGTGTTATATTAAACTATTGTTAGATTTGTTCCCAAAACGAAAACCGATGAAACATAGATTTGCCTTTCATTAACATGATATGGAGCTTATATTACACCACATAATTCGCGAGTGGATGAGTGTAACAATTGTGTTACTATAACACATTTGTAATATAAAAATTGTAAACAGTCTTTCTGATGAATGACAAACAAACACAGAAATCGTCAATTATTTCAGTGTAAATTCACTATAAAACTATTACATATCACTTTATAGATTTACATAAAAACACGAAAGTTGTCAAATTGACATAATGACACTAATCACTGTAACTTTGACAATCAAATGACATTATAAAGTATAGCACCAAATATGAGTTAAAACTTTTTGGTTTTATTTGTTTTCCAAGATTTCGAGCGTCAGACGAGTAAGCGTAATATTTCTAGCGTCAGATGACGTCAGCGTAAGTTTTGTTATTGTAGGGGCTGGTACTGAGTTATTTATGTTATGGTGGTCCCACATAACAGTTATATAATGTTAGAGAATGTTGCATAACATTTTTAACAAACATATTTTATGAAAAGTTATAAATTGTTAGTAATGTTATACAACTTCAGGTAACAAAAAAATATTTCAGAATACTCAATGAATTTCAGGTTTCGAAATGCTATTATACCATAAAATGTAATATTTCGAATGTACTAAAAACTTACTTGTCCCAGACGTTGCAGCAGTGGAAGTCGGTTTGCCAAACGACAAAGCTGAGGTTGTCCCGAAAGAGAGACCGCTGGATGTAGTACTCGTAGTCTTAGCCCCAAAGCCAAACCCAGATTGAGTGGTAGTTGCCAAGCTTGTTGGTTGTGTAGTTTGGCTGGTCGTTCCAAAGCTTAGGGTGGCCGTTTGTGTTGTTTGAGCCGTCGTACCGAATGTTGATGGTTGGCTTGTTTGACCAAACGTTGGTTGAATCGGCTGAATCGTTTTCGCAGCTGAAGTATTTGGAAGTGTGTGTGGTATCGCGAAGTTTGGCGGCTGGCTCGTTGGAGTTTTCGCAAAGCTTAGTGCTTGACTAGTTTGAGGTGCCCCAAAGCTCGCTTGAGTTGCCGGAGTTGTTCCAAAAGCTGATTGAGTTGTTGGCGTTGTTCCAAAAGCTGACTGAGTTGCCGGTGATGTTCCGAAAGCAGATTGAGTAGTGGGAGTTGTGCCGAAGCCTGATTGTGGCGTTGAAGTTATTCCAAATGCCGTTTGAGTCGTTGGTGTAGTTCCGAAAGTTGGTTGACTGGTTGGAGTCGTTCCGAAAGTCGGTTGACTGGTTGGTGTCGTTCCGAAGGCCGGTTGACTAGCTTGAGTCGTTCCAAAGGCCGGTTGACTGGTTGCAATTGCTCCGAAGGCCGTTTGGGTGGTCGGTGTTGTTCCAAAAGCGGATTGAGAAGTTGCGACCGTTCCAAAAGCTGTTTGAGAAGTTGGTGTCGTTCCAAATGCTGATTGAGTAGTAGCAGTCGCTCCAAAGGCTGGTTGAGTTGCCTGATTTGCTCCAAAAGCTGGTGGTTGACTCGTTTGAACATTTCCAAAACTCGAAGATTGCTGCGTTGTCTGTGGTGCTCCGAAACCCTGAGCTGCAGTCGTTTGACCTCCGAAAGATGGTGTAGGTTGGGTATTGCCAAAATACGAACTCGATTGAGTCGTTGTTGTGTTACCAAATGTTGGTTGTTGGGTGGTGAATGTTGATCCGAACCCTGGTGGTTGTTGCTGTTGTTGTGTTGCTTGACCAGTAGTTTGACCGGTTTGTGCGAATGAAAACGACGGTGGTGCCCCAAAACTCGATCCTGAAACATTTAAGCAGTAAAACTTGATAACATGCCTTTTTGTGATGTAGTGTAAATACAGGAATTGCTGATAATATACAAACAGTACAGCCTGTGAATGTCCCACTGCTGGGCTAAGGCCTCCTCTCCTCTTTAGAGGGTTGGAGTTTATTCTACCATGCTGCTCCAATGCGGGTTGGTGGAATACACATGTGACAGAATATCTGTGAAATTAGCACGTATGCAGGTTTCCTCACGATGTTTTCCTTCACCGTCAAGAGCGAGATGAATTATAATCACAAATTAAGCACATGAAATTGTTGGTGCCCGGGTTTGAACCCACGATCTTCGGTTAAGATTCACGCGTTCTTATCTCTGGGCCATCTCGGCTTTTTTTAATAATAATATTCAAAATGAAGTTAAAATATTTAAATTACAAATATACCTCCCGCAGTAGTAGAAGCAGTATTAGCGTTGAAGCTGAATGGTTTGGAACCGAATGCGGATTGTCCAAAGCCTAGCGATGATTGTTGTCCCGCTGCTATCGCGTTTTGGTTGAAAGGCTGTGCAGTTTGTTGGGCAGTCGTTGTGACCTAGAAACATATTCATGATACAATTATACAGGTTGTAACAAAATTCGTGTCCGACCCCTGAAGTGGTTATTAGGTATCGTGTGTCGGTTCTATTTATGTGATAATTTTTAAAATACTAATTTATAAACGTTTAAGGGTCTTCTTTGACGTTTGTGGAAATTCGAAGGTCGGGATTTCGATAGAATTATATAGAAAGCGATGCTCCACAACCTTGAAATTATTCACACAGTTAGCCAATGAATTTAACTTACGTGTAGAGCATTCGAATTTAAGATAATGTTTATGGATAAGTGTAAAAAAAAACAGAAAAATCACTAAAACGTGTAAAATCGCACTTCCTTATTGAGACGAAATTATCGTAATCGTCGAGAATTTAGAAATGAATTTTATCAAATAATAAAGTTAAAACTATAAAGAAACGTCTGGAGTCTTCATTTTTTAATAAACATTTTCTTATTTTTTGTTATAATAAATTACAATGAAATTGTACGCGTTTTCTTATGCGAGCCGCCGATAACCCTCGCAGACCAGTCGGCCACGCGCCTCCGAAGTGAGAGCACGTCGGTTTGCGCCGCATTGATAGATCGCGATCGAACCGTGTACTTACACAAAATCAATGTGTGCGTAAATAGCGTATTTAGTATGTATTTGAACGTTTTAGTTGTCACAGACTGTTCATCATAAATTTTAGGACGCGCACCGGCTTATGTATTCTGTTTTTTTTTGTTGGTATTTTTAGTGTTTTATCATTTGATACGATATTTTTACTGATAATATTTTGTATATTTTGTAGTTTGATAAAAAAACAAAAAATAACTCGAATTGAAATTCTAACTAGTTACATAATTATAACACACTCATATATAATGATACATTGCAATTTTTTTATAAATAAATATAATTTTTTGAAATATTTATGTATATAATTACTTATTTCGTCCATCATTCGACCTAGTTATATTGGTCAGTAAAACAACAACTGAGGCAATAAATTTACTGTCGTAAAAATTCAAATTATTCTTATTTTCATTGATAACGTAAAACTAAACAAAGTATTTATAAATAGTGTTTTGAACACTAAATAATAAAAATGACCAAATCCCATTTATGCATAAAACGAAACACGCGTGATGGCCCACCTAACAAAGCCTCATTAGTTAGTAAATTTCTGACTCTCAACTCAACGGGAAATATAGTACTCAAGTGGAAATGCGAAGAACGAAGTACATAATCCTTGTTATTGTGATCTAAGAACAGTAGTGGCATCACACTAAAGAACACACTTCCAATTGGTAGACCGCCATGCTTGTATATATAATAAGCTGCGTTAAAAACTTCAATACCGCGATTCAGGGATTATACATTTTTACAAATATATATATTTTTTTGATATTATAAACATTAGTATTTGCATACTATTAAGCGTAATTTTTAATCATGAATTTCTGCATACATTTGTTAATCATCCTCATCCTCGCGTTAATGATAAATTGTTCTGATATTGTATCTAAAGCTTCCTCACTAGTCACTACCCTGAAAATTCTTCACCTCTTCAAATGCATGACTATTCACAAATAACATTTCTCCATTCCTTTACAGTTATGGCATTTAATTTTTCCCCAGCAAATGTCATTACATCATTTACTTAACATTGCCCACATAATTTATTATAAACTAACTATTAGTAAGAAAAAAAACACTAAACAAAATGTCACTTTTACACACACATATGCATATATATTTATTCCAGTTTTGTCACTGTGTGTGTGTAACACTACTACAAACGCAAAAACGTCTCCAAGCTTTTGACGTTTTTGGTCGCACAACAAAAATGTCTCTTTTTCCATACATTAACATGACAATTCAATTTTAATCTATATTATATATTATTTATTTATTTATAAACGTATATTTACAATATACATATTTTACACTGATAAAAATAATACTTTGACATTTGGCTAAAATATGTCTTTTAAATTTGATTATGTTAAGGTTAAACAAATCTACATCAGAAAAATGACTATTAGAATTTATAATAAATTTGTCACTCATCCTTTGACATTTAAGATACTACGATGAATCTATTTCATTATGCAAAATTGATAATCGAAGACTTGATTTCTAAGATACAAAATGTTAACGTCGCTGGCGTATTTGTTGTAGTTAATGAATGTCGTGTGTTAACATGTTTTAGGAATTTTGAAGTTTTTAAATTTCGTTAATATAAACTTTGTTTTGTGGACTTTAGACTGTCGCTCCAACGTAAGTCTAACGAGAAAGTTAAAAAGTCAAGCAAAGTGTAAATGGCTCTGTAAAGTTCAATAATTAACAATATAAAACCTGTCACTTTGTGTGATTTCTAAGTTATAACATTCACATGTGATCTAAATATTAGTTTACTATCAGTTAAATTTACAAATCACACAACTCGGTCAAGTCTATAGTTAAATGAAATTTTTAATTTTTTTCACATTCATTTGAATAAAATTTACTTTACAGTACTTTGTTAACCCCTTCAAATCTTTCTCAAGTGATCTACATTCTCATTCAGTTTTAATAGCTTTAAATATTTTTTGTCATTCAGTATCGTTATAGGGAAGACGTGACTGCCTCTTTAGTCTAGTGGCACCGCAGACCCGGTGGTCCTGGGTTCAATTCCCAGATCGGGCCAATAAATAGTTATTGGGTCTTTCTGTCAGAAAATTCTCAGTAGCCCAGATCAGAGTCTGGAAATTGGAAGTGTGTAGACTCCCGTGCCTCGAAAAGCACGTTAAGCCGTTGGTCCTGCGCCTGAACTCTTTCCGGTCGTGTCGGATTGCCGTCCCATCAGATTATGAGAGCTAAAGAATAGAGAGGGCACCTGTGTTTGCGCACACACTTGTGCACTATAATATCTCCTGCGCAGTTGGCTAATCTCTCGAGATTGGCCGCCGTGGCCAAAATCGGTCTGGAGGACCTTATAAGGAAGACCGACATATAGCCCATTATTGCTTATATCCACAGTGCCAATGTGTACAAGTAGTTATTTACACAATAGAAATAAGTTTGTATTAAATGATTAACTTACGGCAGCTGCCTGAGTTGCAGAAAATCCAGAAGCAGGTGTGTTAAAATTAAAACTACTGCCCGTTTTACCGAAGGCGAATCCAGAGCCCGTTGGAGAACCAAACATTGATGCTGAAATTAAATTTATTTTATAATTCAAATTAATTTGGAACTAATCAGAGCTTGTAATATGGAAACCAGACAGCTGATATACTTATATATACTATTTTTCTTTTGTAAATACATACTTATATAGATAAATACACCCAGACTCAAGACAAACAGATGTTCATGCACACAAATTCCTGGGTGTGAATCGAATCCACGACCTGCGGCGTAAAAGGCAAGTATGTTACCAATCACGCCAACCGGCTCATCGGGATTATTATAGATATCATTAATACAATAATTTAAGCTTAAAGTTTATATAACATTTAACATTTTCTATCCACATTATCCACATTGAGTTTGGGTCAATCAAATATTCAAATAGGAATTAATAATATTTGTGGATTATACCTTGAGTTGTAGGTGTACCGAATGCTGAAGCCTGTTGGGTAGTTGTTCCAAACGCTGACTGCGGTTTGTCCGTTGCATTTGCCTGAAATATTATTAATGAAATATGTTCATTAAAGATAAACACTAAAGCACATTAATTCATATAGTCCGTGTGTTTGTCTGTGATTAAACACACCTAGCCTGAATGTAATCAAGTGGTCAAGACCATCATCATCATCATCATAACATCATGAATACACATTTGACTGCATCCTTGGGCTAGTGGCTAGATATAAAGCTGCAGACTTTGAGATCCCAGGTTCAAATCCTAAGTCAGGTCAGTAAAATTTTGGGTTTTACTGGCGAAATTTCTCAGTAAGTCTGGAGACCGGACATTGAAAGTGAGTCTAAACTTCGGTGCCTCAGAAAGCACATAAAGCCATTGGTCCTGCGCCTGAACTCTTTCCAGTCATTTCAGATTGCCATCCCATCGGATTCTCTCGGAGAGTTAGGGACTAAAGAGTGCACTTGTGTTTGCGCTCACACTGCACAGTTGGCTAATCTATCTTGAGATTGGTCGACGTGATCAACCAACTTTTAAGCTATATTATAGTTACTTAAGCATATTTTATAGTTTTAATATGTCTATAATGTGCTTATGAGAAAAAAATCAAGCATTTTACTGGTTTTTGTTGTCCAAAGCCGGGACTGCCCACTGTTTGCACTGGCGGTGATGTAAAACCTCCGAATGATAGAGGTTTGTTTGCACCAAAAGCAGAATTCGCATTTGTAGCTGGTGTTGAAACTGAAAATGATTACAAATGAAACATTAACTGATGAGAACTATTGATGAATCTATATATAATATCTATCTTTTTCTCCTGTTTATCAACCAATATCTTCGTTTGTTAAATATTGAAATGCATGAGTGTTATCAATTTAAAAAAAATTGGAAATAAAAGTGAAAGAAAGTGTTTTTATACATGTTTTGCTCAAATTCAATTCTATTATGATTAGGGTCAAATTGATTACGACCTATGGGTAAACATTAGTAATTATTATTTTTGAAAGAGTAAGTTTTCAAATGGTATTAATATCTAGTACATTAGTAAAGTATATTTTAATTCATTATTAATTAATAATATTTTATCGGCTAGAGAAGCGAACGGACCAGCGGGCAGACCACCCACCCGATGGACAGACAAATTAAGAAAAATAGCGTAAGAGCAATGGATGCGATTAGCACAGGGCCGGGAGCATTGTCACGCCGGTGAGGAGGCCTATGTCCAGCAGTTGATTAGTGTGGTCTGAATATGATAATGATGAACATTTTATTTGTAATTATGATATATAAGATAAGATTAGATTTTTATATAACTTACATAAACTCGATGAAGCTGTAGTTTTAGCTCCAAGGGCAAAACCTCCAAATGCTGGTGTACTATTTGTAGGGCTACCGAAGACATTTGTTTTATTATCTGTAATAATTGACATTAAAAACATTATATAAATAAGGTATTAAGTAAAAGTTATTAATTTCATTAGGTATTCTTAAAGAATTGGGTCTTAAATGTTGGTGAAGTTGTAATCAGAACTGCAAGTAAAATGAAAGTGGATATAATAATTTAAGTGGAATAGTGTTGTATTATAATATAGTTTCTTGTCAGTTCTTCTCAGTAGACTGGACTTAATTAAGACTGAATATAATTTTGTAATTTTTTTATTCAAAAGTTCTTATAAAAGTAATGTTTAGTTAGGTATTATTTTTTTAACTGTACCAGTGCCTCCTTGGAATGCTTTATTGTCTCCACCACCAAAAAGTGACCCTGAAAATATTCATATCTACACTAATATATAAAGGTGAAGAGTTTGTTTGTTTGATCCGGCTAATCTCAGGAACTACTGGTTCGAATTTATAAAATATATATAAAATTATTTTTGTGTTGTATAGTCCTTATATCGAGGAAGGTTATAGGCTGTTTATTATTCATTATATTTTTATTAATTATATGCGGATGAAACCGCTGTCACAGCTAGTTAATATCTAAAATTAAACATATAACTTTTTTGCAATCAACACTACAACAGTAAAGGCCATTACTTATTGATATATAATACAAGTGAAACTGGATTAGTTAGTTGTTGGTGCATTTGGTATATCTAATGTGCCTGTATGTTTTTATTTCTACACAGCATCACTATCAAAATTTCAGGATAGCAAACTTATATTGCTTCATATCAAATGCATTACTTTTATGGATAAATTCTCATAACAGTTAAATATATAATATAAATTATAATCTCATCAGTACTCAGCAATTTTGAAGTTTTTTGTAACATAGCTTAATGACACACAATTCGTTATATCGTATACCAATATAAAAAAATAAATTTTAGGTTATGATACTGAAAATTAAAATGAAAAAACCCATAAAACAAAGGAAATGCTGGTTTTATGTGAAAGATAATATATTCTAAAAGGTATAAAAAATTTAAACAGTAATATTGAAATTATTTTAATTATATATAATGGAAATATAAAACAAATAAATACCTGAAGATGTAGTAGTCCCAAAAGTACTACCAGAAGTTGTTACTGCTTGACCAAATGAAAAACTCATTTTTTATAATTAATTATTAAGATACCAGTATTTATTGTAAAGTTATTTTAAATAGATTTCAGAAATGTTCGCAATACATAAACCGATATCAATGTCACAACAAATAAATGCCGCCGACCACCGTTAAACAGTGCTGCCAGATGTAATAAATTATATTTATGTTTCATTATTTGTATTTTTTTTATTGTTATCAACAAATAAGGGAAAAACAATTACATTATGGATTTAAATTTAGTTTAAATTTTAATATAATTGGGGAAAAATAAATAATAAAGCATACCAATGAAAAAGATGAAATAAATGGAGGAAAGTATTTGTCCATGCGACAGAAAAAACAACGATTAATGAATATATTACATTACTAAATAATTAATTTGGGTTTGTTTTGAAGTTGTTAAATTAATTTATACAAGTATCTAATTTGTTTAAATTGATTTTATTACAATGTTTATATGTTATAATACCAATGATTTGAAAAAAAATAAAGATATGTTATACATAACAACAAACGAAAAAAAAATCGCAAAAGCACATTGCTTTACATGAAAAATGTGAGTAACATTTCACTACTTTGCCTTGTCGTGCGAAAAAGAATAAAGATGGCATATTTAAATTTAAACTAGTACGAAAAAGAAAGATAGCTATTATTTGTTACTTATGCTTAATTCGCAGATTAACCAACAAGTCCTTTTTTGGCATAGACTAATAAAAAAAAAGAAAGTACAGGCAGTTTGCTTTTTCTATATTTAAGCATATAACTATACTTGAAATTATGGTGCTATATTTCTTTTAGTAGTTGTGATTTTTGACTGTTGAATTTGTCAAATCTTAAATAATATTTCCTTGTACTTGTATTTATTCAGGATTGGCCAAGGTATAAGTCTGTGTGCCCTTTATTTATTTTTATTAATTCTTATAAAATGTAAAAGAATATAATACATTTCAATATGCATAATTATATTTTTAATGAGGTTGATAAGGCTTTACCTTCTACACCAAGATATCGTATCCAAAAAACAAGTATTTGTAAATACTATTTGTATTGAAAAAATCTGAACAATATGTCTTTACACAGTAGAATCTCGTTTAAATATTTGTGTCAATGACAAAAAAAAAACAATTTTGAGTGAAAAAAAAAAAATATATTCAAACAACGTTATATCTAGACCTCGGAAGGAATGGCACAGGGTTCGAGTCGGGGGTTAATAATAGTCGCACGTTGACGTTTGCCCTCCGCCAACGGTTCCACATTACGTAATGATCTTTCCATAGGAAATATACTGTTACCGAATAGCCACATAGAACTATTGCCATAAAGAAATCCATCGCTGTTTCTGTGATACGATGAGATAAACCTAAAAAAAGAAATATTTATGATAACAATCATTCTCACACGCTTAGTATTGTTGTGTTCCGGTTTGAAGGGTGAGTGATCCATTGTAACTATAGGAACAAGGGTCATAACACCTTAGTTCCTTAGGCTGGTGGCGCATTAGTGATGTGAGACCAATGAGTATGAGCAGTGGTGTCTGGTGACCACTTACCATCATGACAAATATGATCGACCGCCTACTTATTTGAGTAAAAATAAATCTATATAGGAAAAAAAATAAATATTTTTTTAATTATTTTATAAATGAACACAAGCTGCACCAATCACTATATAAATTATACTCATAGAATAAATAAATAGTTAACAAAATTTATCCGATGCCATTAACAATTTAAAAAAAAATTAAATAATTAAAAACAAACCTTCATTTTTTCTAACGGCATCGGGCTTACCAAAATTATTACCCTCAGTCACAAAATATTGCGTGCCAACGATGCATACGGCCAGCAAGCCGGCTGTCACTGTTGAGATCAGCCAAAATATCAGGCAGTCGGACTGAAAAGAAACGTATTGTCATTTTTTTTAAACTAAACATATGTAGGCATACTGGGCCTGCTGATGGTTAAGGGTAATCACCGTGGACAGACACTAGCGGCGCTAGAAATGTCAACTGTCCCTTAAACCAATATAAACCTAAGATGTTATGTCCCTTGTTTCTGTAGTTACACTGGCTCACTTATTCTTCAAACTGAAACATAATAACATTAAGTATTACATTTGAGGGTAGAATTTGTTATAAGTGGACGGCCATCACCCAGATGAGTTCGCAAAAAGTTCTAATACCTAATCAATTAAATTAAGCACTATTGCACAACACATTAAAACAATTAAGTGTAAATACAAAAACAAAATTAGGGAATATGTACAAAGGCGGTCTTATCGGTAACAAAACGATCGCTTCCAGACAATCTTTGAGGACAGGAATGGACGTGGTAGGCAGTTGTAGCGGTTTGGTATTGTACACTCTAGGAAAGATAAAATGTATATAATATACTTAATTATATATTTTCATGAGTTGTAAATAATATACGTTACATTTACATTAAAATGTGTACATTGAACGCCGTTCCGAATTCATTAAATTTGAAATAACGACGAAAAGAACTGAGAACAGTAAAGACTGAGAAATATCCATCACATAAAGGCTTATTACAAGCTAGTTATCTTTTTTACCAAGCAAAAGGCCTTCGCTTAACGACAATCATATCAAAAAAATATATAATGATGAAGTCTAGGAAGGGGCTCAGGTTACATGTGGCAAGAAGCACAAAAGCTGGTAAAAGTTCCTCATCCTATCAGTACGTAAAACGTAGAAACGTTGAGTTAAAACGCTTCGTGGTAAATTGAGACTTCCACATTATAGGGGTACTAGTCCTTACGATTTCTTGTTGTAGAAGAGTGAAAAACTAACAAGGTTGTGAAGTTCCCGAGCACACTAAGTCAAGGCGACAATGCTTAAAGTAGATAACATAAATTCATCTGTTATTCTACATCCCAATGTTTGATTTGCCTATAAACTTTAATGGTTAAATTACAAGGAACAGCGTGACAACAAAAGGACAAGCGTGTACATTTTATTTTACTCATTAATGTTACTGACTTTAGATTTATCTAAATAACAGAGCATGCTTAATCCACGTCTACATAGTTTACGTAAATGTCAGACAAATTAATGTTGGGCACATTTTAGAGCGCCGGTAATTTAATAAGTGACAGAAGCGATGTAGAAATTCAATATGCTCTTTGGTCACGTCATATGGCAGACGCCATCTTTAACGCGGTCGGCGTGCGACTACGACCTCTTGCGGTCGTGGATAAAATATAGTCGTGGGTTGAGAAGCTCTGGAATGTTGGAAATTTGAATTTGGTATTGGTTATGTAATGGTTTTAATATAAATATTTCGGATACGATTATTAAGTCTAAAGTTTTAGTTGTGTTGTTCGATGGTATGTTATTGCTGGTATTAGGATACAAAGAGTAAAGACTCCGTTTGTATAGGGAGATCAAACGAGAGTAACTGCCCCGGGCGCTAATGTAACGAGATGGCAAAATTCACAAGGAGTTTACGCGGAAAAGTCACTATAGCACTATCGTTCAGGCTGTTCATTTTCTACATAAGTCTAAATTACAAGTATGTTGGCGCTATTTTTTTTTCTTATAATTTTATGTGACAAACATTTTTATGTGTCCGCATGCTTATTACCAGACAGCATCACAATCTACGTTTCATTAAAAACTTTTGACGTCATAGACAACACGTGGCTTCTTCATTTACGAAGTGTGTGTCAGTTGACTTTGAAATAAGTATAAGTTGTCATATTACCGCTATTAAGTGTATACGGAAAACTGTCACTTCTATCTGGGTATCATATACTCTGGATTAATCCTTTAAGCTGAAACTTGCGAACCGATGCGAGCCCGGTTCCAGCAACTAGTGTAATATCACAATCCATTGTGATATCAGTATTATATTCATTCAAGTTCCGATATGAGCGGGGATGATTGAAAACCTACTCAATTATATTTTTTAATTCCGGTATTACACTGAGCGTCATTTATAGAGAATTTAAATGATGTCGAAGAAATGCCAATTCAAGAGACATGTACGCGTAATGCTAAAATAGTATAAGCGCTTATCAAAATGCATTTCATTTCTTTCATTCGCATCATGATCATAAAATATACATTTTCGTAGATAATTTTTATTTGTATTACAAATTCATAATTTAATTTAATCATATCATTAATTATGTGTAGAAAATATCGTTAAAATATTTCGCTTAAATAAATATGAAACACGGTATTGAATATTGCGCGTATAATATTACAGTTTCATTAAATTTGATTTTCTATATTAAAAAGTTAATTAATTGGGCCCGTTTAATGATAGTCAACATATACCTAGGTGTTGTAAAATCTATTTGTGGTTGATGCTAAGTAATGCGGTCGCCATGGGATGCCTGGAAGATGGGAAATTGATATTTCTTGAAATCATTAATAATTAAAGAACAGCACTTGGTTAAACAGTGTGATTTGGAAGATATCTATAACTATACATATAATCGCATAGGCGGACGTGCATAAGGGCCACCTGATGTTAAGTGGGCACCAGCGCCCATAGAAATTGGCATTGTAAGAGATGTTAACCATCGCTTACATCGCTAATGCACCACCAACCTTGGGAACTAAGATGCTATGTTCCTTGTGCCTGTAATTACACTGGCTCACTCACCTTCCAGACCGGAAAACAACAATACCAAGTACAGCTGTTTTGCGGTAGAATATCTGATGAGTCAGTGGTACTTACCCAAACGAGTTTGCACAAAGCTCTACCACCAAGTACATTACATTACATAAAGGTCTACTACAGTGTAATTACGCCTACTTATCCTTTAAAAAAGTAGAACGACCTACAGCTTTCTAGTACATTATTTTGATAGCTTAGTCACTCTTAGTTATGTAAGCGTATGAAAACAGTTTTTTGACAAAACACCGATATAGTTCAGCTATTTTGTACTAAATAATTACAAATTAATTAAATACAAACGTTACTCGTTTATGGCTCATTCGATTAGTGCAACCCGTATCAAAATACGTTGCGTGGTTTAGTATAAGTAAGCGGAGAAACAGATAGAGGCTTAATACTATTCAAAGATGTATTCAATAAAATTATTACTTTTAATATCGATAGGAAATACTAAAAAGTATACTAATAAAATGTTTATATTTATGGACGAATTTATTTCTAAGACAAAAAAGGATTACAGTGGTAATGACGCTAATAATGTTTGAATAAAAATGACTTGTATTTTTTTTCACATTTTTCATATTCAAAAGCCAAACATACAGTAAGTGTTATTTTTTATAGAATAGGTAGTTTGAGATGAGAATTAAAATTAAAAATATGTTACCAAATAAATGTGTTTAGGAAGAATCATTTAGATTGTATCGGGCCGAAATCGTAAACAAAACTGTAACGACGTAAATGGCCTTTTAGAAGCGAAGAACCATTGCGAGCGTTCGAAAAAATTGTTACAAAAAAATTCGTAGTGCGGACAAAAATTCGAAGACGTATTGCCGGATGGTCGAGCGGTCGTAAATGGTACGCGAAGTAAAATGGGCTGAAATTTGTGTGACCATGACACAAGAAAAGACAGGACACTATTTAAAAAAAAAAAACTATGATCTTTATAGGCACTTAAATCTTAAGCGATCATTGGTTGTGATTTATTGAACATGCAATTAAAAAAAAGGATCACTGAAATATGAAAAAGTTTTTAAAATGTAACTAAACACGCTAAGACTGCGATCGCTAGTTAATAAAAAAATAATGAAGTATATCACAAGAGGTCAGTTATCATTAAAAAAAAAAACACAAATTAATTTTGGATTTATTATTTTATATACCCATGAACATTAATATTAAATGAACGTTGGCGTATCTTCTATACCAGTTTATAAATGAACTACAAAATAAATAATTAATTAATATTACTACAATTTTACTAGTTTGACTACCTCGTTGGTCTAGTGGCTAGATATAAGGCCGCAGACCCGGTGGTCCTGGGTTCAATTCCGAGGTCGGGCCAATAAATAGTTATTGGGTTTTTCTGTCAGAAAATTCTCAGTAGCAGCCCGGAGTCTGGAAGTTAGAAGTGTGTACACTCCCGTGCCTCGGAAAGCACGTTAAGCCGTTGGTCCTGCTCCTGAACTCTTTCCGGTCGTGTCGGATTGCCGTCCCATCGGATTATGAGAGCTAAGGAAAAGAGAGTGCACCTGTGTTTGCGCACACACTTGTGCACTATAATATCTCCTGCGCAGTTGGCTAATCTCTCTTGAGATTGGCCGCCGTGGCCGAAATCGGCCTGGAGGACCTTATTATTTTACTAGTTTATTTACTAGTTATTTTAGATGTTTTTAGAATACATAATCGAGTCAGAATTTTTTTTTCGATACATGCATTGATTTTACCAATAAAAAGTCCACAGATAAGAAATAATATGGCCGTATGATATCGCATAATATTCACCTGTAGATGACTCCTATTTCGTGGATTGCAGAACCACAGCCGCAGCGCTTGGAGGACTGTGTAACGGGGCGTGCGAATCGCCGGATAACTATAAAAAGAAGAAGGAAATTTTTAATCAATATTTTCGATCAAGGGAATGTTTGATCAAGTTTAAGCATCTGTGGTCAGGTTCTTTTTAAGTGTTGTCTATTTAATTATGTTAAATAACTTATGTAACTTGATCACGTTTTTTGACTATAAATTGCAGACGTAAAGTTAACTAGATAGTGTATAAATTGTATCTAGGTCTGAGGTTAACACTATTTAACATCTAGTCTCAAGTGTTTAATGAGTTTCGATCGCCAGCAGACCGAGGAAAATCGGGAACTGGTTAAAAGCGGTATTGAAACGACCGCCAATATTTTATCTCTAAGGGTTGCCAGTGAAAAAATTCCTACTTTTGTATTATGTAATATATTTTTCTGATGTCTTTCTGATGTATAAATAAGTAAGTAACCGTAGACTTATTGGTTATGATATACTATATATATCGTTTATATTATAATTATGTTAATGTAATATTAAGATTCCGCGATAAATATAAATATATAATAAATATCACTTATATGTTACTTTATTTTAAGTTATGTTAATGTCTTGAAAGCGTGCTTGAATGAGTGAAATTTCGCTGTCGAGGACCGTAAAAGAGAGCATAAAAATAGCTGTAATAGCTTAAGACCAACTTAATGATACTAGATTCAATTACTTGTCATATAAATAAAATATTAAGTAATATTAGAAGAAAAGGATCAGGAATAAGACATATATTGTCGTATTGTCTCCAGTGACCGGAGAGCTAGTTCATTTTTCGGCGATTAAACGGAAATAGCCGCAGGCCATTCAGTTTATTTATATTTATTAAAATCTTTTTTCATGTTTATAATTGTATCTCTAAATAATTGCGTATCTTTTTTGATAATTATTTTTAATTGTTTTTTTAGGTTTTTGTATTAGATCCGTCTATAAAAAATATATTTTATCTGGCAACCCTTAATTCAGCAGTTCGGATACTCGAACTTGCACGGTAGATCGTTTCGGTTCAACCGTAATCAGTTCCATTTCCCGCAATTAGTTGATGTGATTTATCTGCCTCACAGACACGTCCGTTCCATCAGATTGTTCTTCCAATGTATCCGTAGATGTCTTAATCCTGCTTCTCGATTGTTTGTAAATGAACAAAGATAATTAACAAAATGATACGTACATTTTGTTTTCTTATTTAACCTACATTTATTATAACCTAACCTATTATTTAGAATTACTTGATATTATGCCATCGGGATCGAATATCGGACATTAAAATTTAATGATCTGCTTGATATTTCTTATTATAATGTTTTTAGTTTATAGATCAACTATTTTAGTCAAAACATACAAAAACTATCCAGCGGTGTAGGTTTGTCAAAACCTTCGTCCTACATGAAATACTTTTCAATATATTATTCAAATTTTGATATAAAAATAAACCGTTCTTAGTATGTACTTAGAAGTCCTTATTAATTTTCAATAAAAATTCTACACAGACATATTTAATTGTAAAAACATATAGTTTTTACAATATATGTGTTAAATGGACTGACGATTATGCATAAAATAATCCCTTAAAGTATATAAATTATATATTTATAGACAAATTATTTATATAAGTATTATTCTATAATTCTATAAATAAAATACACAAACAATGTAAAAGTTCTACGAAATTCAATCTTTAAAATTGGAACAAGCGAGCTGCTATCTACGGACAACTGTTACGATTGGGGCCATTAAATAAGTTTTACTAATGAAATATTACTGGCGAGATTCGTTTTAAAAGCTTTCACAGCATCGCAGACGAGATACTATTTGTATTAAGATAGAATTAATTAAAAAGGTTAAAATAAACGTTCTTTATTCACTAATCTAATCTATAAGAATATCATAAATACAAATGTTACTCTGTTTGTTACACTTTCACGGCTAGAACACTGAACCGATTTTGATGAAATTTTCTATGAAGCAAGCATGAACTCCAAGAAAGGTCATAGGATACTTTTTTATAACTACCAACTCTCGCATCATTACGCAGTTGAAACCGGGAACGAAAACTATTGATAGTATGATTTTAGTAAGTACTTAAAAAAGGAGAACGACATATTATATCATAGAACATCATTCAAATGGAAATTTGAGAATCGGTAGTAGAGCTTTGTGCAAGCTCGTCTGGGTAGGTACCACCCACTCATCAGATATTCTACCGTAAAACAACAGTTCTTGGTATTGTTGTGATCCGGTTTGAAGGGTGAGTGAGCCAGTGTAATTACAGGCACAAGGAACATAACATCTTAGTTCCCAAGGTTGGTGGCGCAGTGGCGATGTTTTTTTTTAAGAAATGTGCAAACCATTATCTGTTGGCGTTGGTGAGCACGTAAACCAGGTGGCCCATATGCTCGTCTGCCTACCTATACTATAAAAAATACACTTAAGTATCAATATACATAACTATGCTACTCGCAAGAAATGGTGTAATATAATGATAGTGAACTAGTTTCCAAATTATGTACAATAACTACAAAATATTTATTTGATTTAAATTAGAACTGAATTCTTACTGATGCGATATTAAATAAAAACGGAGACATCTTTGCGTTTGCAAGGATTATTTAATTGGAATGGATTTTGCAATTTAAAGCCTTTAATCGATTAAGAAGATAGCGCGAAGTGTAGAAGCTCAAATCGTCGAAGTAGATGATTGAGTTCAGATCAAAAGGAATCTTATATTGTAGTTTTTTTATTTTGACCAATGTTGATAATTATATGACGTCATCAATTAGAGCGGTCGATAGCAGAATTTCACAGCTAGTTGAATGAAAAATTCTATTCTGAATTCGAATTGAGCTCTCAAAAAAAAAAACATTTTTTAAAAATATAGATTAAAACGATAGAAACGATAGATGTAAAACGATATCTGGGGATATCGTTTTACATTACACAAAAAGTATTGTCATATACAATTCTACTAATAAATTGCCAATTTATTTGCGGATCTATCGAAACGTAATCGTTGTCGTTTGACAAATTTCCAAATATACTACTAACACATCGCTCTGTTTGCAGTTCGGTTCGGTTGAAGTTTGATCAGAATAGAATCGGGAACGTAACGTTACCGTTATTAAATTCTATGTTCAACGTGTTATGACTTGTGGAAAGCATAGCTCTCGAATACTCTTTTAAGGGCGAGAGTGAAGGATAAAATTAGTTAAAATTAAATCAATCTTTTTATTTATTTATTAACAACAAAATATTAATGTTTATATTTATTCTTGACATCCAAAAGCCTTGTCAGCTTTTTTCGGTGCTGTATAATGTGTTAGTGCTGGACTATTGTCTTCGGCTTTTTTACATCCAAACAGTTTGGTTAACCCGTGTGTAAATAAACACACACACACACACACACGCACACACACACACACACTCAGGACTAGTGGATTTTCATCAGGTATATGCAAAGTTTCCTTATGATGTTTTTCTTCACCGAGGAGTTAGAGATGAAATGCTTTTCAAATTTTATCTTCTGTTAAGAATCAATCATAAAATTATTCTAATCATCTCTGCTAAAAGACAACACATTTTTAATTATTTTTTAATAATTTTTTCACATAAATAGTAATTGAAATTCACTTAAAAAAAACTCTTCCATCTTGTCTGTGAAGAAGTTTTTTCTTGAAATTCACTGCAGATATTAAATATAGAAACGTCAAAGTTACTCAAACTTGGAATTACTCACTTCTCATTTATATTTCATCATTACATCAATAAACAGAAAGATTAAGAACCTTTTGACGTGAATTTACTCCGCTTTTTACTAATATTAGATTTAATAGTCCAGGAATTTTATCATCAAAAATGCGTTCGCTCTGCATAAAATCCCGCTACTCGATTTTTCGAATGAATGTCTAAAATTCTTGGACTATAACGAACATTCCAAATTTAAAAAGTCTTAAGTTTGCGCCACACATACTCTTATTTGCTCCGTATTATTTGCATTCATTGCATGGTATTCAATTATTTGTCCCATTCAGGGCACATTTTGTGCAATGAAGATAAATTCAGTAGTCATTCCACCGTTTAATTACCGAATCTGCTAATCGGATTGGTTTATTAAATTTTCAATATTTTATCAATGAACACGTTAAACTAAAAACGAGTATAATTGAAATTCGATTGTTATGTGTTTATCATCTTAATTTAAGCTATTTCAGAAATACAAAACATTGTGTATGGTGATTCATTATAACTGTTACATAATCAATTCTTCACAAATACTTTTAAGTGTGCAAATTTCATGAGGCCATATTTACAATTAACGTAAAAATCCCCACATATTCAAATTAAAATTATTAAGTCTTCCCAACTACGTAAAACATAGCACTTAAGACGGAATGGCGAATTAAATTTTACATACTATGTAATCTCTGTTCTCAAATAAGTGACTGTAATACGTCTTATTGAGAATAAATGTATTTAAACCTCAATATGACGTCACTTGCTCTCAAATAATTGTTATTCTGTAGTCTGTTCCGATCACAAGAGGAGCAGACTAGTAAACAATGTCAAAGGACATTGAATTAACGCAATATCATTGGTCGAGATCTTGAATAATAATCTATGGTATTTATTTTGGAAGTTAAACTAAACTAGAAATTTGGTTCAGTGGAATAGTGTTGTATTGTTAACAAATATATATTAATCAACAACTGTTTGTAGTGCATTCGCAGAGCTATTAGTAAATCGCATTAATACATGAACTAATGGTTTGTTCGGACTATTAATGTTTTCATTGGAATAGACTACACTAACTACACGTTTTTTTTTTTTTAATTTATACTTATTACTTTCTTCACAGGCTTTTGAGTTTCTTTTTTGTATATATTTATTCTATTTATATAATAGAATTGTTGCAGTTCTGTTTGTTAATTACTTACTTTTAATAACTAAAACATGATCGCGTTTTTGTATTATAACCATGAATCGTCGACGTCGTATATTTACGAACAAAGGATGATTTTTTTTTAATTTGTTAATGGTATAGTTAAAATTATATCGTCCACAAAATCGTAGCATAAGTAATAATCAAAAAATAATCAAAATAAATTACTTTACTTTCGATATTGCAGACGATAAAAATCGGAGATATAGACGAGGTCGCTGGTTAAAACTACTGAAATAAAAGATATTAAGGTCACCTATAACCGCAAAGCTCGCAGTGGTTCCTACCCACTTGATTAAGCCACCTTTGCAAGCAGGAGAGGTGGACGTTTGCCAAGGACCCCTTGCAGTTGCAAGGCGATATTAATCTGAAAGATTAAAAATAGAAAAAGTTCGTTTATTATCTCTCTTGAACACTTTTAAACTTTCCATTCTATACCAGCTTAGTTGTGATTGATATTGCTCAAGGCAAACGTTTTATAACAGCCTTATAAAATAATAATAATATCCTGGGACATTATTCACACACGGACATCTGATCCCAAGCTAAGCAGAGCTCGTACTATGGAAACTGATATACTACATATACTTCTTTTTTTTTTTTAAATTACATACTTATATAGATAATTACACCTATACTCAGGACAAACAGATACGTTCATGCACGCAAATGTCTGTCCAGGGTGGGAATCGAATCCACGACCTGCGGTGCGAAAGACCACCAACCTAGTATCCACCAACCACGCCAACCGGTTCGTCTCTCCCTTGCAATCGTTAAAAATTTACCAACTTTATTAAAGACAAGGCAAAATTAAAGCATACAATGTGATTAATAAAGCTCAACTAACGGCCAGCATTCGTTGCAATGCTTTATTCAATACATTGATAGTTCTGTCAGTAGTACTACACTTTACAAAGTATCAACTAAATCGGATGAACGAGACGTGAGTGTGTAGAATAATAAAAAAATGAGCGGTATATATGGAAGAAAAGTTATTTTTTGTATGTGAATGTAATCACTGACATATTTTTGATTACGAACTCAGTATAGGTTCCCTTTCATCCGTAGTAGGAAATTATAGGGGTAATAGTATCTAATTATATAGATAATAATAATAATTGTAGTATTTTTTTTTTAATAATAGCAACGTCAAAATCTCCTAAAATGACATCAATGATTTCTTTTGAGATTGATAAAATTAGAATACTTATTAATACAATACTTTTTATCAATGTTTATACAAATATTTTTTAGATAGGTTAAAACCCGTTCTCCAAAAAGCTTTTTAGGCAAGTATGTCGAAAATAATTCAGTAATGTCGAACGCAATTTCAAACTCATTCGACGGGTCTTAATGAAGCTTCCGTACCCTAGCAACCCTGATAATTATGTTACTTCTGGTACAGTACTAGCTATATAAAGCTTTTTTATAAATATCGGTTTGAAACATTACAAATTTTGATATTGTATGAAAAATAATTCGGATGAAAATATGCCATGTGTATTCCAAACTTCCTTGGCGCAATGTGGTGGAATAAGCTTCGAATATTCAAACCCTACTGGCTATTACATTTATATTGAAAAAATGGTCAAAATTGATTCCAAATGTTAAGCGAATAAACGTTTGAATCATCAAAAGAAATTATTAAAAATATATATTCTGACCTCTCCCTTCCTCTTGTCATACAAATTCTGCAAACATTCGAACCAATACTTGAAAGGGAATCTCTTTGTGTCACTGCGAAATCTGATTTCTCAGACAAACTGTCTGAATGCTTATTTTTATTACCCTCGAATACTTTTGGTTGCTTAATGTCTGTATTTGTAACTAATGTATTATTAACAATTGTATTCTTTGCTGTAAGACTAACATCTGGAACGTTCTGTACCATATCATTTGTAATAGTACTTATTGCGGCATGTATATTTATATTCGATGTTTCATTTAAATTAGATACGTCTTTGTTTAGTTTGAAACAAGATGCCATGAAACGTTTTAGCTCTATTAATGTTATGTCATCATTTTCTTTGTCATTTGTATCTAGAATAGGTATTTTAAGTTCTTTCAAGTCAATATTTTGCGCCTTATTTGGTGCACAGCTTAGCGAAGTAAGCCTCAGTGCATTGGCGACATCTTTGTTTGTGATAATTTGTCGTATGCTATGTTCCGATTTCGACACTCCTGGTTTAAGTCTGGTGCTATTTTTGAGACAGTGTGGTACAGCTCCAGGTAAGCTTATGACTCTTGACGGACCAGCGTCATCAATGATTTGGCCAATCGGTTTGTTAGTTATTTTTTCTCTTCCATCACTTATTTCTTCTTTTGTAGTATTTTCTTCATGGCATTCAGATTTTTCTCGATCGTCCATTAAAAAGTTTGCTTCATTTATATTTTTATGTAAAGTATATATTATTAAAATAAATCTTGTAAGAATATAATATGTGATGACAGCTGGGATTTAACAAGCGTTTTGACATGGTTATTTTTTGAACAGTGCGTTATCTATATACTGTAAAAAGTTTTCTGAAAATAGTTCATATTCAATTTTGCATTGACGTATCATTTATCAAATGATTCGGATGTAATATTTAGTGTAAATAACAAAATGAGAAAAAGAAACAAAAACAAGTATATTATAAAAGTAGTTTATTTTATGGTAGGCAGAAAGTATAATATAGTAATTAAGCGATAGTTAGTAATCATGTCGATAAGATTTTTGACTACAGGCAATAATTACTCATCTAGTTTCCATCATGGGAGAAAAACATACATATTAAATGATAAATTACAGAAAAAAATCACTGAATAAGTAATTTAATGTTTCGAAAACATATTCGAAAAAAAATGTAACAAATTCAATTATTTTAACGACGCAGCACAGACCACTGTAAAAAGATAGCAACTCATAAAAGTTTAAGGGACCGTAAAGTGCAGAATTGTTTTTTTACGGTTCGTAATTACTTGTCATTACCAATCGTAAAAAACATCGTTAATCCCTCTTGTATTGTAAAATGCGACAGATTAAAAATCGTTTAATAAATTTAAAATGTTGAGAACGTTGATAGGATTGTTAACTTTTGTCTAAGCTCAAGTGATATAAAAAAGTAAGTCTGTGAATGTAGAAATTCACGATGTTTTCCTTTACCGCTGAGCACGAGATGAATTATAAACACGAATGAAGCACATGACAATGGCTGGCCGGGTTTCAACCCGCGATTATCGGTTGAGCTTAAATAATATAATTATAATTTATTGAGTGAGTATTTCTTTGTGTTGAGTTATAAGGCATATTACTTCATGCAGTATTATATAGACGATAAAAAGAGTGGAATAAGTATTTGTTAATATTCATTATTATCACACAGTTAATTAATATACTGTGATTGGAATTGACTATGTGAAATTTAATTGTTGGGAAAAGGAAACTAGACTTGAATTTTACAATAAGCCGTTTTTATACCGGCGAATAAATAAAAACATTAGACAGTAAAAGTGACAAATTATCAATAGGATTTGAAATTTTTTACGTTTACTAAAAATTTTATGAAGTCGGTGAAAAACAAACATCCGCGTGGAGGGTATAACCGTCACCTTATTTTTAAGTAGGATTTTTTTTATGGAATTTGTAAGAGATGTTAACCATTGCTTACATCGCCAGTGCGCCACCAACCTTGGGAGCTTAGATGTTATGTCTCTTGTGCCTTTAATTAAACTGGCTCTCCACCTTCAAATCGGAACACAATAACACCTAGTACTGCTGTTTTGCGGTAGAATATCTGATGAGAGGGTGGTACCTACCCAGACGAGCTTCCACAAAGCTCTACCACCAGTAGAATTGTCTTGCAAAATATTCTTTAATGCGGCCTTAGCAAGGCAAGATCAGACATTCTAAATAATATAGAGCAATATATTTATCGGGCAATAATAATACAATAATAATTTAATGCCAGTCAACAATAATTCGAATGTCTTCCACGGCGTATGAAATGTGCTGTTCATATAAAACATTTTAAAAGCAATAATTAAGTCGACACTGAACTTTTACTTTTTAGCAAGCGAAATATTTTAATTAGGTTGTCCGAACTCATAGCACGAGCCGTGTGTAAAAGTGAGGCCCGCATTATGCAAAATGAAACACTAAAGTACTTAAGTTTTTTTTAATGTAAAATTACTTTTATTTTAGCAACGTATAAAACTTGATAATTACAATTAATTGTGTAATTACAGGCACAAGGGATATAACACCTTAGTTCCCAAGGTTGGTGGAGCATTGGCGATGTTTTTTCTTTAAAGAAATATACAATGCCAGTGTCTATGGGCGTTGGTAACCGATTACCATCAGGTGGCCCATATGCTCGTCCGCCTACCTTTACTATAAAAAAAAAAACTTGTACAATACTAGTTAGTTAACCCACTTATCAGATATTCTGCCGCTAAACAGAAATACTTATTATTATGTTTCGAGTTTGAAGAATGAGTCAGTGAATCTATAGACACGAAGGACAAAACATCTTAGTTTCCAAGGTCGGTAGCGCCAAGTAACATTAGCCATTCCTTACATCGCCAGTGTCCATGGGCGGTGGTAACCACTTATTATCAGGTGGCCAATGTGTCCGTCTGACTTATAACATAAAAAATAATAGCAAAATTTGGCACGGGTAGTTCTACTGGTGAATACAATCGTCAAATCGCCAATCGTCATGGTAATCGGTCAAACGATATGAAACATGACTTCTAGAGACGAGGTACAACAAAGTGAATAGTATTATAAAATTAAAAATTTAAATAACTCCCTACACCAATAATACCTATATTTTTTTTTGTTATTAGGACATAATTCCAAATTAAAGATGATTAATTGATTATTATTTTAATTATCATTTAAATACTAGAGTCTGTACTGTACTGAATTGACCTTGTTATTTAAGAATTTGGAGTCTATATAAGCCTTAAATATGATTAATACCCATATGTAGCACAATTAGCTTTTCATATGAAATGAGTATGCTTATAAAAAACACACTACTGATTACTTAATAAAACGCTTTTTTTATGTTACGTAGCATACGGTTGTGAGAATATAAGTGTTCATAAATGAAAGAAATAGGTCTGAACTTATTATTTGCTAGCAAATTTATTTTAAGATTTACTTTACTCAGTTTCCTTTAAGTAATCACGCTTTAGCTTAACTTATAATTATATTTATTGTTAACAATACTTAAAAAACTTAAAGAGTTGTGAGTTTAAAATAAATAAAAACTCTCTCAGCTTTATTCTTTTGTGTAGATTTGTTTTCTTTAAAAATATTTCATTGAATTAATTAATTCTGCAAAATGCATTTGTTTCGAATGAAAAATATCAATCATGAATATTCTCTTAAGCGTGCTAGTAATTTCTTTGCATTCATAGATTGTAAGCTGGTAGGAAAAAGTGTGCTTTTTAAAAGCACGTATTGTCGAATCGAAATATTTTGAATTTAGAAATAAAAATATTTAGGTCAATAAACTTTATTGCATGAAGCCATTCTTAGTAATGCTTCGATGAATTTTGACAGCATTAGGGCTCGACGCTGCGGTGCTGTGCTGTAATTTGTAATTAAGTCGTAAATGTGTTGTTTTGATCGTTTGCAGAAATATTGCTGCATTTTCATTTAAGAGGGACAGAGGTCAGAGGATTTTACAGAGGTCTTAAGATATTAAAATGCTTGTTAATGTTATAATATGTCTTTATGTATTAATATTATAAGTATGCATATATAAAAAGAATAAAGTACAATTTATTTATAATGTACAAATCGTGACCGCGTGGAATGGAGGCTAGCAGCATTTACCTTTTGAATGGCAATTCCGATTCTCTGGGCGAGAAATAAACCAGCCCTCTTGTCAACAGTAGAGGCAATAAGACGGGGTGTAATATTTTTGATGAAATTTTGTATTAACTATGATTAATCAAATTATCGGAACATAATAAATAATTAAGAAGGAGCTGATTAGTTTTTATTCTGCTTAATTTTTATTTTTAGATTTCACAAAGATTTTCGCATATTAATAATAATAAATGGAGATACATTTTATTTTTAATGTTTATTCGTAAATCAACCAATATACATAAAACGAATGCTTGCCGAATGCTAATGTGCTTACCGAGCACGGGAGAGTATTCAACTTCCAACTTTAAGACTCATTACGGTTCCTGAGAATCTTCGACGGGAAAACTCAATAACATTTTATTACAGTCAAATAAATACACATATATTTAATTTTATTATAAATAAATAATTATTATTTCGAAGAGCGAGAGTTAAACATCATTAGAATGTGGTAATATAGTTTCAAGCGTGTACAAAATTAATTTCAACTCGATGACATGGTAGCCTGCCTCTGAAAATATACTGAAGTTATCTCGCTCTTGTGTATAATCAAATATTTTATCGTTGAATATTTAAGTCGCATTATGAAGTCATTATTATTTTGGATGTAATATAAGCTATCTACACTCATACATAGAAAGAGTATTTGTTTGTTTGCAATCGTTAAACTCTGACACTACTGAACCGATTTTAATAATACGTTCACGATTATATAGGTACTTTATTTAGAAGTAATTTTACTTCTGTCTTGAAATTGTATTTATAAAGTAAGCTAAGAGAAAAAGTGAAGTGTAATATCAATTAAAAATAATAATTAATCACAAAATTATGAATAAAACGACATTTTATCAAAGCGCAAAGGATATATTCGAATTAGCTAATTATGCGATGAAAATCATTAACAGATCAAATCGATATCTCACTGACAACAATTACCATGGTCATCATTAAAATAATATTTAAAATTTTATTCAAAGCCTTTTTTTAATCAAAACTCAAATTATAATGTGACTGAGCCAGTGAAACGACACCCTTGTGGTGTAGTTTCGTTTCCAAGGTTGGTGGCGCTATGGCGTTGTAAGGATTGGTAAATATTTCTTACATCATTAGTGTCTATAGGTGGTGATCACATAACATCAGGTGGCCCATTCCGCGTCCGCCAACCAGTACATAAAAAAGAAAATGTCTGTAAAGTCGGTTTACGGACGATATTTTTACGTGTAACGTCATAAGAAAACATTGACGAATACTCGGACGCATCGGCCGATGGAGTGGAAGAGAGATAGATGCAAACCGAAGGCTTAGGCAGATCGTGCCTCTCTATCGCTTGCTCCGCTCTCTCGCTTGCACGCTCGGCTCAGGCGGAACGTGACAATGAATAATGCTTTTTCGTGCGTGCAGCCGGCGTTCATCGATTTATAAGAGTTTATCACGTCAAAAATGATCGAATAACGAGGCGTGAAGAGGCATCTTGCGGGCCGGCAAGGCGGGGGCGGCTAGAGCAAGTCATTCGTCCTGACTGCACTAGCCGTCGTCGCGAATGGACTCTACTACCACTTACCATCAGGTGGAGTAGAGTCATTTGTTCTCACGGGTTTTTATAAAAAAAAAAAAAATTATCATAATAATACTCTCTGTATACAATTTTAATTGTGACTCGGAACAGCGCAACCGTATTCTTTAGAGATTAAGAATTTCTTTGGTCTTGTATATCGTAAAGTGCAGTTTAGCCTTTGTTTTAGGATTTAAGTATTTCTAATTAGAGTAACAAAATTCACTAGCTTATATAGCTCGTTTGTTTTGTGTTCTTAGCCTGTAGTGGTCTTAGTAGCGTATAAGGCGAAGCAATTCTGGTTTGGACGTGTGCCAAGCTAACAAGCGGCAACGTTTTATACCTAATAAAATTCCTGATTGTCTTCGTAATTGGCTATGGGTTGTTGAATTTTAATTGTTATTTTAAAATCGATTTCAAAGTCAAAATATACTTCATTCACTTAGTGGTAGAGCTTTGTGATTGCTCGTCTGGGTAGATACCTCCCACTCAGATATTCTACCGCAAAACAGCAGTGCTTGGTGTTGTTGTGTTCCGGTTAGACGGGTGTGTGAGTCAGTGTAATTACAGGCACAAAGGATATAACATCTTAGTATGTAAGCGGTGGTTAACATGTCTTACAATGCCAATTTCTATGGACGTTGGTGAACACCTAACATCAGGTGGCCCATATGCAGGTCCGCCTGCGTATTTTACGAAAAAAAAAAAACAAATGGGGTATCACAAGCACTTTTCACTTTTGAATCGTCATTTTACAATTTTATTTATAACATTTAGCTACCACTGGTTCAAAGATGCAATGCAGATTTAGATTCTACTGAAAAGAACCAGCAAGTAACTAAGCAGTTACTCTTTTTAACAATCAGTAAGTTACATGTAATAATCATATACAATTATATCTATAGAAATCATCGAACACAAACTCCAAGCTGTTCTATCATTTATTATTTAGTAATCCCATACAGTATAATAATATTCTGGGACATTATTCACACAAGGCCATCAGATCCTAAACTAATCAGAGCTCGTACTAGGGAAACCAGATAACTGATATACTACATATACTACTTTTCTTTTGTAAATACATATTTCATGCACACAAATGACGGTCCTGGGTGGGAATCGAACCACTGTCAACTGGCTCGTCGAATATAATAATAAGCACTGTTTATTAAAAAAAAATATTATGTCATCTTAATCTAAATCTATTTTAACGGGTCGTCCTTTTTTTTCGTTGATCGTTCTTTGACTCTCTTGTAGGAAAGTCTTTCTGAATGTTTGTCTTTGACATTGCTCATATCCCTTATATTTATGCATATAAGCATTTAATTCTTTTATCAACAACCCAAAGTTTGATCTTCATTTTGAAATGGTTTCGGCATTTTAAACACGTGATCTAATTTAATCTAAATGACTGACGACTATTTCAAATATAAATTGACTTCATTAAAAACAAAATAAGAATAACCTTTTAAGAGTAACTTAACTACTGAGTTAGAGATATCATTTTAGTAGAAAAACTTTCCAATTAATTCAACGTTTGAATCGTCATGATATATGACGATTCAAATGTGTCTTTATAAGTTTGTCTATTTTTTTTTGTTTTTGATTTACAAAATATTAAAAATTAGAGTTAGTTCTTTAATCTTTTTATATAAAAAGACTTGTCCTGACCGACTCATCAACGCAGAGCCTAGACTACTGGGGTTAGAGACTTTAAATTTTGACATTTGATGCATTTGATGATGAAAACGCGTACTAAGAAAGGATTTTTGGAAATTCCACCCTTAAAGAGGTGAAATAAGGGATGAACCGTTGTATGGAAATCCGTCATTTTCAAAGTTAGAAGGATGATATTTCGTATACAAACTTCTGGTTGTATACGACGCACGACGTTGTAAGTACGCAAATCAGAGTTTTCCAAAATTCACCACCTAAGAGGGTGAAATAGGGGTTGAAAGTTTATATGGGGAGTTCGTCATTATATTATATGCTTAGAAAGAAGCATGAAATTTTATATACAAGTTTTTGGTTAGAAATAGATTCGTATCGACGTATTTCAGGGTTTTCGAAAATCTACCCCCCAAGAGGGTGAAATCGAGGTTGAAAGTTTGTGTGGCGGGTCCGTAATTTTTTATGAAAGAAACATGACATTTTATATCCTAGCTTCTGTTTAAAAATAAATACATATTTATTTCGGGGTTTTTTAAAAACTACCCCGCAAGAGGGTGAAATAGGGGATGAAAGTTTGTATCGCGGGTCCGTCATTTTTCATGTAGGATCCATGAAATTTTATATACTAGCTTCTGTTTAGAAATAAATAACTACGTATATCAGGGTTTTTAAAAACTACCCTGCAAGAGGGTGAAATAGGGGTTGAAAGTTTGTATCACGGGTCCGTCATTTTTTATGTAAGAAGCATGAAATTTAATTTTTAAGTATCTGAGCAAAAATAAATGCAAACGTATTTTTTCATTTTTATAAATTCAACCCCAAACGAGAGAAATGGGTTGAAACATTCGTATAAAAAATTTGGTCTGATCTGCTTGAAATGTACTGTTTTCAGAGTTTAAATAGACCATAATTAACATATTTTATTATTTTTGATTATGTCGCGGGCAAAGCCGCGGGGGAACCGCTAGTCTTTAATAGTTTTCAAATAAAGATTAAAATCACAATCCACTGATCAAATAGTTATGATCAGCTTTTTAAGTATATTTACGGAGTATTTTCTTGAAAGATATTAATATCAGCTTTATCATCGTGAATGTTCTAACATAAATATTTATTAGGGTCTTTCAGTAGAGTATTCGACATACCAGTCATCGATTAAGGGTTTGAACATTTTAGTAAATATATTGGACAGTCTTGTTTAGATATTATTGGTCTTTGAAATTCCAAACAGTATATATCTAGTTATTTCTGTAAGGAATTTTCTAGAAACAAACATTATAGTTTTTAAAAAGATTGAACTCATTTTTCACCTCAGTGTTTTATCTGCGCAATGTAAGGTTAACCATGGAAACTAAGACCTTGGGCCTGTGATTGCGCTGGCTCTCTTACTTGAAAAAATAATAAAAGTAATCTAAACTTATAAAAATATTTATATTGAATTACAGATAAAGACAAGTAACTTTGAATTTTTTTTATTGTATAGGAAAGCTGACGAGCATATGGGCCACCTGATGGTAAGTGGTCACCAACCCCCATAGACATTGGCATTGTAAGAGATATAACCATCGCTTACATCGCTAATGCGCCACCAACCTTGGGAACTAAGATGTTATGTCCCTTGTGCCTGTAATTGCACTGGCTCACTCACCCTTCAAACTGGAGCACAACAATAGCAAGTACTGCTGTTTTGCGGTAGAATATCTGATGAGTGTGTGGTACCTACCTAGACGAGCTTGCACAAAGTCCTACCACCAAGTGCAAAGCCCTACCACCAAGTGACCACATTATCACCGGTTTGGAGTATGGATGGTTTTTAAATTCTAGTAATAAAGTTATGCGGACAGGCAAATAGGTCACCTGATAGTGAGTGGTCACCGCCAATATCTATGAAGCTGTAAGAAGTGGCCTTATGCAGTTTTTAAATAAATAAAAAAAACTGATAACTTCTCAGCCGGGCGAGCTTTACTTTAAAAACAGCCTTCGTGGAGTTCCGTTATATTATTAACCAATTTCTATATGTTTATGAAATTTCAGTCTGATAAGACCTACGCTATCTGTTTGCAGACAAATTGTTAGTGACGAGTGATTCTAATTTAACCCTTACTTGCCACACCTTTGCAGAATCCGTACTAGCCACGGGGTAGATTTATACCAGTGACAAAAATTGTTATAAAACGTGAACTACTGAATATTTCGACTTGAAAATTGTTGTAGAACATATTGAAAGCTTTTCTTAAAAGAATGTTTACTTTATATAGCCAAAAATAAAATTAAAGTACACTAAAAATGACTATTTTCCTCAATAGGCCTGGGGTAGTTTTGTACCCCAAGGTGTCAAGTAAGGGTTAAACTGACTGTGATAATCTAACTGAATATGACTCGAATGCAAAATTAATTTGTTTTTTTTTCTGTCCCGTGAATTAAATGTGATTTATGGTCACTAACTATTGTGTCTGTTATCTGGTCAACTTGCTTGTATATTTCAGAGCGCATCATTGCTCTTCTATTTCTTCCAGGCGCCAGGTATATTTAAAAGCTTTTATTTAACTTGACCTAATTATTTAAACGAGTTTATTTTAATCTATAGAGTTGTATTTGCTAGCAAAAATTAATTCTGAGACCATTATAACAGGTATAAAGATAGAATTTATTTACTTTGCACACTGTTTATATAATCGAAAATACCGTTATTACTAAATTTATTTTATCGAAATTAAGCTTTGTTATATTTTTTTAGGCAGATTAGTAAATGGGCCACCTGATGGTAAAAGGTCATCTCCGCCCATAGTTAATAATAAAAAAAAAAACAATATTAGTCGGTATTTAAAATAACTTATTCAAGGTATTTATTTACACGAACAATGTTGTCACACTAGTTAACGCCTATACACAGGGGGAGTATAAAATGAAATCGCCCGAATTGCCTCAGTATAAAGCCTGTAGTTTTCTGATCACATACCACGAACCAATCTTGCTTCCCTTTTAAATTGATGTGTGGTCAATACATGAACCGTAATATCCCATTTATGTATTTACGACTATGGTTTACATGTGACTTTGAATGCGTGCATTAAGATGCCAGCAAATGAACACAGATATCAACAATTGAGAAGCTTTTTTTCTATTGTAATTGAAAAAATTACAAGTATGAAATTATTTTCTGTGTCCCGCTACAGTCGATTCGAAATTTAGCTCTACATAATATAGTTTTGTTAATAAAAATACACCATGAAAGGCATTCGGAACAAAGGCAAACGGAATCATAGCGACCAACCATTTCTTTTGTTTTTCTTTCCTCTCATTTTATTATGATATGAGGACCTGTGGTCTCTATCAGCAGGCCTGGCGACAGTGGAGGCGATCCGCCCTACTTGAGTCACTGGGTAACAAAAAGAAGCGGCAAACTCACGTTCAGGCTGACGCAGGTGCTTACCGGCACAGTGGCCTAAACACTGAAGATATGGGGATCAAAATTAGATTAAAAAAGATTAAATAACAACAAAATTGGTTTGTATTTTTAAGGCTCACAGAAGTACATTGTCAGAGTTTGTGAACTAATTTTTCTCCGTCATTTATAATGTATAAGAACATATTAAATGTTTATTTTCAATAATATTATATACAATAAAAAGTACTGTATGAACTTACTATGTATGTATTATAAAGGTTATCCAATTTCGCTCGTTTTAAAGCTAAGTGAAATATTACAGTGAGAGTGTTGTAATATCCTTTGTAATAGGAAATTTATGCGGACATTTTGACCTAAAATACGGTCATAATAGTAGTCATAAAAGTTGGAATATAAATGCTACTAGGTTATTGGCGGTATTACAGTCATAGTTCGCTAAACGCCCTCTCGACAAAGGGTATAATTACACATCTTGAAACTTTATTCGATATGTGTAGGCATTCTCATGGTGATTAGCTTTACAGAAGTGAACTCAAAGTCTGGTGCTTTACTGGTCTACTGGTGCTATGCCATGGTAAATTGAGTGAAGTTTATTAATGTGGATTTGAACCTGCACATTTTTGGTTAGGATTATATACTGATAATTAAGGAGAATTCTTCGTAAAAACTCGATTGTTTTGTTATGAGACTCTTAAGCATAAATGGACCGGAGGACGAACGATTGTTTTAACATTATTGCTTACCGTCCCTTCGGATTATCAGAGTGATGGAATAGAGAGTGCATCTGAAATGGCGCACACACTTGTGCACTATAATATGTCCTGTGCAGTAATGGAGATGATGATGTCCTGCTATCAATGATAACTTCGTTATGTGCGAAATACCACATTATATAAACAAAAGTAAACAATTAATAAAGAAATAAAAAATGTTCCCTATGTCGTATATATACTAATCATCGCATAAGTCAAACGTAGTCTATTAATCAACAGATATCCCACCATTTCATTTTATATATTACATGAAACGTTCATAATATCTTTATTTTAAACAAACACAAAAGAACCAAACCAAACCAAACCAACCATTCTTTATTGGACTAAAAACAAAAAATATTTACACCTAACGTTAGAAAACGTATTATATGATTTGATAAAATCTTCTTTACGTTAAATTAAATATAATTCAATATAAAACAGGATTTTTCGCGTGAAATGTTTGGAACGAATGGTATTACGTTGTAGCGATGTTGCGTACATTACTTTTGATTTAATATTCATGTATTTTACTTACATTTTTCATATACTTTTCTATTATTTTCATTAAAAATATATCGTATTAACTGTGTTGAAATTCAAAGAGAACTAAGTATTAATCGACATATTTTAAGATGTAATCTAATCGTTCTAATTTTCTTCTTAATGCGTTCTTTTAGAATTTGTGCCTTATACAGTATAAGGCATTATATTTCTGTTTTTTTTCTCTTTAATTTTGATTTGATATATATATGACGGCGCATTTGATTACGAGAGTAGACGATCTGGAATGAATGGTAACCTAGCAACTGTTATTGGCCAGTCTCGTTTACTCTAACGCAACACCGAGCGCTAGTACGACAGATCTGACGGGACCGCCATTACCGAAAGGAAGAGGTAACCGACGGATGTCAAGAATAACGTGCTACATGTTCGGTGGAGCGTTATTCAACTGATGGTTGAGATATTCTCCTCGCCCGAATACCTACGCCTACTGAAGATCAAGCATGGAATCGATAGATATAGAAGATAGAAGAAGACGTACATTTTATATATAAAGTTTGCAAGATTATTTACTGTATAGTTAATGCTCAACTTCTGAGAGTCGTATCGTATGAAAATATAAAGTCTATTCAAGAAAATATACCACGTCTTTTATTAGCGGGAAACTTGCCTTTATAATCGGTCGATGAAAATATTTATAATCGGTTGATGAAAAAATATATAGGATTGAGTGAAAGTGAAGTGAAAAGCGAATGAATAGATTGATGACCTCGAAAATTATAATATACACAATACCATTATTCTGACTGGCTAGTTGGTCTTATCTTATATCTAATGATAATAAACTTTTTCAAATTGGACTAGCATTTCTTGAGATTTGCTTTTTAAACTATAAAAATTCTTAAGTTTTTAAACGGCTTCAATAAAAGGAGGAATGAATGTTCTACGTTTACGAGCTCGTAATTTGGATAATTTAAACTTCATTCTATTGAGATAGTTCTCAACGTCCCATATATTTTTCTTTATCGCTAAAGATATTGTTTTTTGAAGATAATATATTCTTCTCAAATCGATACAAAAACATACTCGGAACTTGATTTAAAAAATGTTTAAATACTAAATATATTTTATAGAAATAAAAAATATGTGTATCTATATATCTTGGACTATCTATAACTTAATCTTTTGTTAAATACCATTTATAAATAATACTTGTTATTCAATAAACAAAACTATACTAATGATAAATATAAAAAAATACCGAGTTTTCAGCAGGTTCATATCGGTAGAAACTACTTTCCGAAATGGTGGTAGGTCTACATTTAATAAATTAACTTATACTAGAAGATACAGTACGTTTCGGAGAAGGTTTTAGTATATAATATATTTACTATACAATCAGTCAGCAGTCGGTTCAATCCACTCATCAGATATTCTACCGCAAAAAAGGAGTACTTGGTATTTTTTCCGTTCCGGTTTGAAGGGCGAGGAGCCAGTGTAACTACAGGCACAATGGACATAACGTCTTAGTTCCCAAGGTTGGTGGTGCATTGGTGACGTAAGAGATGGTTAACATTCCTTACAATGCCAATGTCTATGAGCGTTGGTGAACATTTACCATCAGGTGGCCCATATGCTCGTTCGCCTACCTATTCTATAAAAAGTAGTACGCGTATTTAGACTATTGAAGTAATAGAGTGTAATTCTTGTTGTTGTATGATATAGGAAACATATTAACATCCTTCTGTTAAGAAGATTTGTAACTAATTCCACTTTGAAGATTCATCCATCGATTCTTTCATGTGACAGAAGTTAATTCGGTTGATTCACTTAAATTTTTCAAAACATTTCTTGAGTAAACTCAGAGGCGCTCGGTCGGATTTGAACAGAGATCTTCTATTAGCAACCACGTGTTCTATCCGATCAGCTATTTAGGGTCTTGAATAATATATGATACTAACAAAACCCGAAAGACGCTGTCCTGTTTGGCACATTGTTGACATTTGAAATTTGGAAGGATACTTCCTTCCAACGAGGCGTGAGAGGCATCTTGCAGGCCGGCAAGGCGGGGACGCTTAGTGTAGATTGTTCTTTCCGATTGTACTAGCCGTCGCCGCGTTTGGACTCTACTTCCACTTACCATCAGGTGGAGTAGAGTCATTTGCCCTCCCGGTAAATTAAAAAAAACATATTGGGTATGACAATCGGTTGACTGTTAGAAGTTAATATGCCGCAACGCCATCTAGCGGCGAGTTACAACAAAGTGGATAGCATAAAAACATTCTCCATGAAATACAAAACAGTCAAACAGTATCGAAGTCCATTAATTACAAAAACATTTATTTATATTCGTATATAAAAAATATAATTAAATAATACATCGATATTCATCTATTAACTGTCAGCCCTACGATATACGACCACGTTTAAACTGGGCCAAGTGCCAAGTTTTAAATAAACTAGGAAATAAAACTTTCTTTATTTTCATACACTTCGGTACACATGAGGACATGAATTCGATGTGTGCACTCGGCTGAGTGAGAAAACATGCACCGGACAAGCGTGAAACTGGACTTGATTGAAAATACCAACTATAAGGAATTGAAATACAAACTAAAATGCGTCATGACATTTTGTTATGTTTTTCAAATCGAAATAGAGGATTATAAAGAAAAAATAAAATAAAAATAATAAAATAGATTTTCATTAATACAATAAATATATTTTTGCTACGTGTACTTACACACACGCGCGGATGAGCAACAAGGTATATCGTATACACGCCACACACACAAGGAATAGAGAGCAACGGTGAAGAGCGAACACGACGGCATACTAAGTTTTACTAAAAAAAAGCTTTTTAAACAGGTTCAATTTCTCATGTCATGGTATGAAAATAATTCTTGCGGTTATAAAGGATATTTATTCAAAACATATTCAAGCGTGCTACTTTTACTAACGTATTACTAATCGTTCTATTTTCTCCTCCAATGAAGTGTTAAGCTAGCTAGGAGTGGGTGTAGTTATAAATAATAGGATATTAGAAGTCAGGATTTAACAAGCAACTTTGTTTACACGAAGCTATTTTGGAATGTTTTTTAGAGTTACAAGACAACAATCTACCTTTGTTACAAGTTTACTAATTACAAGGTAACCTTGTTTATCTCATTGGTCTAGTAGCTAGCTCCTGAGGCTGTTCATCCAGAGGTTCTGCGTTGAAACTCAAGTCGCGCTATTAAGACTTGATTGGGTTCGTGTCGCGAACTTCTTATTAACTTGAAATTTAGAAGTTGGTACAAATGGTTGGTAAAAATATTTCAATGTGACGGTCATAGTGGCCCCATTATCAGGGTGCTAAATTGGGGTGAAAAGAAAGGTCATTGCCGCAATACCCTTGAGCCTCCATCAAATTTTAATACAGGGCAAGCTGTGCCCAGGGCCACCAATACGTTAAAGACGGCCCTAATTGATATTAAAAAGCAAGATAAGATTATTCAATCAAAGCAATTAATGATTTAATCGTAAGATAGGTTTTCATTCCTTTTCTAAATAATGAAATAATTTAACAGAAAATTTTATCTTATGTATATTACCAAAACATTGCCAGCCCTAATAAATAGACCACATAATGCATGCTCTACACTGGGCTATGTGCCAAGTTTTAGATAAACTAGTGAAAAAAATTTACTTTATTTTCATACACTATGATACACATAAGCTATAATGATGACCGAAATCTTTCAATATAATTAAAAAATAATAATAAAAATGAACATCAAAATACTTAAGCCTAACCCAAACAAACATAAACTAACAAGATTTAGCGTCATTAAATTTCATGTATTGCACAGTCATCAATAGCATACTCTTAAAATTTCGATTATGATGCCGTGTGGAAATAAAATCATGCATCAAAAATAAAATACAGAAAATATATCAAATGGACATCTTATACCATTTCACCTCCAGCCTATCTTTATCCACAGTCGAGCATAGGTTTCTTCCTAGGTGCACCAAACTTTCGGTTCTTCGCCTTGCGCATCAAGTCGAGTCCCGACTTTTTCTTTGGGTGTCCGGGCTCCACGGACATGACTGTGGAGATTTTTTCACTCGTCGAACAAAAAATGACATTAATCTAAAATGTGGTTATTAAGTCAAAATAAACATATTACGATATCTTGTCGTGATATTTTCAGTAGCAGTCCGAAGTCTAAAAATTAGCAGTATTTACACTCCCGTGCTTCGGGAAGCACACAAAGCCGTGGATTCGGCGCTTTAATCTTTTTCGGTCATGTCGGATTTGTCGTTCCATAGGATTATATACGAGAGTAGGGAGACCAATTGTTCTATAATGAGCACCGTGGCTGAAAGCGCTGAAGACGTCATCGCCATTATAATGAATATAAAACTTGCTATATACAATACAAGTTGAACCAACGTTTTTCAAGTCTGTAAACACGCTAGTTCAATCACCGTTAATTCCGGAACACAGCACCGCAAATTGCTAACTTGTGGTAAAACTACCTTCATTATTTCTGATAAATACTTTATAAGATTTTTTCTAATGGATAAAACAGTACCTTATTCAATACACTTCGGTGTACGTCAGTTAGACGTGTCCAGTCGGTTGAGTAAAGAATGCGTGCGATGGACAAGCGGAAAACTGAACACGACCAAGCGAGACTGTTCGCTGTTTGATAGTTTTAAAATCTTATTATAAAGAAGAGAAAGATAAATTTAACGGTGAGCGTAGTTTTATCTTTATCTTGAATTGATGTGATAGGTGTGTGAAAAAAGTTATAAAACCTTTTTATTGATGATAAAGTTATATATTTCAAAGTTGTACTGAAATTGTATGAAATTATACTTTATTCACATCCAATAAAGTATGCTTTACCTTCTATCTCTCTTTCTCTAGTCGTTCCTTCATTCCTGAAGATCGTATTCCTGGTGGTGAAGGTTCATATGGATTATTTGCCTCCATCGGTTTCTGTTGGCATCCTAGCTATAGTACAGAAATCACTTGAAAAGTGACTGAGCCGGTCGATTATGTTAAATATCTCACATGGGGCAATTTTTTTTTTATAGGTTTTGTAGACGGGCGTGCTTTTGGGCCACTTGATGGTAAGTGGTCATCAACGCCCTTATTTATTGGCATTGTAAGAAATGTTAACCATCGCTTACATCGCCAATGCGCTACCAACCTATGGAACTAAGATGTTATGTCCCTTGTGTCTGTAATTACACTGGCTCGCTCACTCTTCAAACACAACAATAACAAGTACTGCTGGTTTGCGGTAGAATGTCTGATGAGTAGGTGGTACCTACCCAGACGAGCTTGCACAGAGCACCGGCCAGCGACATTTTGAAATATTCACCTTCTTCCTTACATTGCTTATGTCCCTTGTGGCTGTGGTTATACAGTAACATAATCTCGTAGTCAAGAACTCACTTGAAGAAAGTATTGCTGATTTTTATATCGTCTTGTTCTATTCCGTTTTTGTAGTAAATTTTGACTATTTCATTATTATTCCGTCAGTGTATAATATCACGACTTTATAAAATAAAGACCACTTTATATAAAATAAAACACTGAATGTACGAACATTTGCAAGATCCACTAAAATGCACCTTGGACTTTAAAATGTCACAGTGTTTTAGGTGAAATGAGATTTTCGTACAAAAGTCACGTTAAGGCCGGTCTACATGACGAGAATATGATATGTTAATGGCGACTCATTTGAGACAGCTGCATTAATATTTATATCAGTTGATTTATGGATGGAACGGAATTCGACTTTACGTACGGGCATACATTATTTTGTTAACATTTTGTACATAATTGCTGTAATCATTAGCGTAATCTGTGCTTCATTTTAATTCATTAACATTTTTAATTTGTTATTTAAATAAAGCAAATTAAATGTTTGGAATTGAAATCATTTTAAATTGTTTTGATTTTACTGGTGAATGCAATAAATATACACTTACGGTCCTAATTATATAAGTTGCTAAGCGGCTGCTTAGATGAAAGAATACGACGTCCTCCAGACCGATTGCGGCCACGGCGGTCAATCTCAAGAGAGATGCGCCAGCTGCGCAGGAGATATTATAGTTCACGTGTGTGTGCAAACACGGGTGCACTCTCTCTTCCCTAACCGACACGACCAGAAAGAGTTCAGGCGCAGGACCAACGGCTTAACGTGCTTTCCGAGACACGGGAGTGTACACACTTCCACCTTCCAAACTCCGGGCTGCTACTGAGAATTTTCTGACAGAAAATCTCAATAACTTTTTTTATTGGCCCGACCTGGGAATTGAACCCAGGACCACCGGGTCTGCGGCCTTATACACTACTGCTTAGCTGATTACACTGATCAATTCTACTAATCAGTAACGGTTAAGATACTTTCCCGATTCAATTCCAATCCCACTATTCTATATGTATTCGGACTGGAACCGAACCGATATGATATTAAAATATACCGTTGTGTCAAAACCAAACTTAATTGCCAAATAGTCAATATAGGAAAACGGATAAACGACAATGATCATGTCGGTTCGAGTGGTTCGATTGCGATAAAGTGAAAATTTATTAGTAGAATTGGTCCTCTGATTTTCTCTTTCTGTTATTATTGATTTGACATTCGAAAGAAGAAGACACAGCATTGTTTAACTAATCACCCGTTAACCACATCTATAATTAATGCCGTAAAAATTCAATTGCTCTCAAACTTTATGACATTTAAGACACGAGAAATATAGCAACGCTTCTATGTTAAACATTACTCTACGGTTGTGGGTCGTATCTTAATATTATTTTTAGCTTTATTATTTATATTAATAAATGGTATATTTAATGAGGCAATAACTAGTTAAAAATAATAATTAAACACAGTTATAGAAACAAAATTAAATGAAACGACGAGCCGGTTGGCGTGGTTGGTAAACACTTGCCTTTCGCGCTGTTCATGGGTTCGATTCCCACCCAGGACAGACATTTGTGTGCATGAACATGTCTGTTTGTTTTGAGTCTGGGTGTAATTTTTTTTTTATTATTTAATACAACATTTAAACTAAAATTTGACTATAAATATGTAGATTAGAACATAAATCGTCCTTTCATCCGAGGCAACCATTAATTATAACTGGCGATCGAGTAGTATTTGATAAAATTTATGCGTCAACTGATTTCTGAATGCAAATTAAATTATTGGTTTAAATACTTACAATAATTATTGGAGAAATGTTTGAAATATATCATTTAGGATAATATATTTCACTTGAAATAGTTTTGAATTAAATAAAACAGAATAATACAACAAAAAATCCATTCCAAATTTTTAAAGTTCGTATGTTTGTTTGTTTTATATACGCAGTAACTGATTTTTGCGTTTAGCCTATTTCAATTGGTCTTCAATAATCTATGGTTTTATAGAGGTTTTACATAGGTATCGGACGAGCATGTGGGCTACCTGATGGTAAGTGGTCACCAACGCCCATAGACAATGGCATTGTAAGAAATGTCAAACCATCGCTTACATCGCCAATGCGCCAACCAACCTTGGGAACTAAGATGTTATGTCCCTTGTGCCTGTAATAATCTATGGTACTATTAAAAAATTGTGTTGTAATAAAGACAAAGTTCTAATCGAAATTTTTGAAGTAAAATCACAGTGGATATAAGTAGTATATAAGTATTGTATATTAAGTAAAAATTCATTAATCAAGAATTAGTAGTGAATGTCAATCTTATTTTTTATGAATTAATAAAATTTATTAAAACAAACATTACAACAATTATTGTATTTATTTGAATTTCCTGATTTAAAATATTTTTTCCAAGATATAAATTATTTTATTCAGATTCCGAACAACGAAATCATGATTTATCATCGAACAAAGACACCAATAGTTTAGACAATACAGATATATAAGTACACGTGTGAACTAGATAACGTCGGTTAGCTAAGCATTTTGGTCGACAAATGACCGAATCGCATATAAGATTGATCGACAATCACCCTGTGTGATGAATGTGCAACGCGGATGCTTCCGTGATTAATTGTTGACGCCTAATTGATTCTAGCGCTGATTTCGTATATGTTGTACCTAAATTGTAAATTATTGTATTACTAAATTTTAGGCCTGAGGTTTGTGAGGTTTTAATATGTAATTAGCCAGACCTGCCGTGGATTTGGTGAAAATGGTCTTTAAATATATTGAACATTTGTCTGATTGGATGAAACTGGTCAGAAAACTTCACGCAAGTTTTAATAAAAACTGTCTAAAGTTACAACTTAATCGCTTGCATGGGATTCGAAGTCTGACTGGATAAACATCGAAACATTTATTTTTATAGAACATTGTGTCAAAAGAAAACGGTCTTTCTTATTTACTTGCCACCTTTCCACGCGGTCACGATTTGTACAGTAGCTATTTTTAATTTTTATTTGTAAACATTTTAGACAAAAGTTCTTATAAAATATATATAAAAACATACATACAATATAAGTAGATACAAATTTTCAAAAACATAATCCACTACAAGCACACTTCTTGGCACGTACCAGCCCAGATAAATGAATCCATTCAGTTGAGTGACATCTCTCATTGAACTTCTCAATTTCCTGTTGACGAGGATTTGTTGAGGAACAAAACAGTTTTATTATCAATTCGAGTGCTTATTATTATGGAATTGATTAAGTTATGCAGTGTATATATTATAACTGCCTCGTTGGTCTAGTGGCTAGATATAAGGCCGCAGACCGCAGGTGGTCCTGGGTTCAATTCCCAGTTCAGGCCAATAAATAGTTATTGGGTTTTTCTGTCAAAAAATTCTCAGTAGCAGCCCGGAGTCTGAAAGTTGGAAGTGTGTACACTCCCGTGCCTCGGAAAGTACGTTAAGCCGTTGGTCCTGCGCCTGAACTCTTTCCGGTCGTGTCGGATTGCCGTCCCATCGGATTATGAGAGCTAAGGAAAAGAGAGTGCACCTGTGTTTGCGCACACACCTATGCACTATAATTTCTCCTGCGCAGTTGGCTAATCTCTCTTGAGATTGGCCGCCGTGGCCGAAATCGGTCTGGAGGACCTTATATATTATACATTGATCAGTAGTTTATGATTATGTTTAATCAGTAGTAGGGCTTTGTGCAAGCCCGTCTGGGTTTTCTGGCACATGGGACATAACGTATTGGTTGCCAAGGTTGTTAGGGTGGTGCATAGGTAATATTTTTTCCGGCGATTATGTCTATGGGCAGTGGTGACCACGTACCATCATGTGGCGCATCATCTTGTCCTTTTATCTATACTATAGATATGTATATACTCTTATATTCCAAATTTCAAAAAAAATCTTTCTTTTCCCCGTGCGGTCTTAGCACGCACATCTAAATTCTATGTTTTTTCTATCTACGACATGGTTGTCTGTGAGAGATCGCTATAAGTGATAAGACCGCATTTGCGCACCATTTGTTAATTGTCTGTTTCCTATTACTCTTATGTTGTTTATATGTTGTGCAATAAGGCATTAAATAAAATAAATAAAAAATAAACGGCAATACTGCCGGTATTGTATTTAATATTTTTTTCATATTGCCCATATGATTAACTATGATATGGTAATTAAAAAGCGCCCTAGTGATTGATTTTAAAGGTAAATATATGTTTGAAGTACCAGGTGACATGCGAGAGGAGTTGGGGTTTTTTCGCGAAACAAAAACGTGGTAAACGCCATAAGCTTTTTATCGTTGTAAAAATAAAATGAAATGTATTAACAGAAAATCCCTAATATTCATATTTATAAATTAAATTAATTATACAGTTTTTGTCTTTTTAGCCTACAATTACGTAGCCGTAGAAACCGTGTGTACATTGAATTAATTTATCGAAAACGCTTAAGGGCGATGAGAAATCAGTAACAGAACACGAAAATGCATTTTTTTAAAATTATAATTTTTATGTTGGTTTGTTTGTCTGTATGTACACGCTAATCTCCGAAACTACTAAACGAATTTTCTTGAGGCTATCGTAACAAAATCGACTTTCAGGCGCACGCAGTCGCGGGCATGAGCTAGTAAATAATAAAACATAAATATTAGAGGATATTTAATTATATTTTCAATCGAGATTGTTTTTACCAAAAACGGCAAATAAGAACAAGAAATTTTATTGCCTTTCAAAATATAAACGTGTCATATATAGCCGTATTCTATACGTGCTATGTCGGTGCCCATAGATGGGCACGAGGGCTAAACGCACACATATTCGTGTGACTTGTACCATCGTTCAAAGTTTTCGCTCCATAATCATATTATTGATTTATTTTTTCCGTTTTTATTCGGTTACTTCGACGAGCCGTGCTAGTCGGTATTTGGCAGCGTCTTCGCTGGTTTTTTCTGCATCGGAAAACACAGTTCGTGTATTTACTCCTTTTATATTTGAGTTTACGGTCACACGTTTACGCGGTTTAATTGGTGCGGTAATTGAAGCTACCGTCGGTGTTTGTTAGCAGTTTATGTTAGTGAATTAATTAGAGCGATTTCTGTTTTTCGTTTGCATCCAGCTGCAGATTTAAGGCAAGCTATTTTAATGTAGAATACATATTTTAATAACTGATTAGTATAGTCACAATTTTTTTTTCAATCTAGTAAAGTATTCAGATATTTTTCTCACTATTGAATTAGTTTTTAGTTGGTTATTAATTTTTAATGCAGTTTGCGTAATTACGTATGGTAACATTTATGATACGAATATTATCCACGGTAAACAATTTATATTCGTTCTTAATTTTCTACTAACTCTTTAGTAGTTGTAACAATGAATGTTAGTAAAAAAACCTTTATTTAAAACAAGAACATTAAATTCACGCTTGTCACGTCAATAGTCTTTAAAGCGGATGAAACAGCAAAGCATAGCTACTGATATTGTGAAATTTTGCATACACGTTGGCAGGGGTATAAAAATGTACATATGGCACCTTATTAGGAACGAAGTTCTTTTACGCGGCTTACAGTAGTGTGAAATGGCAGTCACCCAAGGTCACGTCACATAACGAAATAGCGTTCATACTGTGCCTACCAAATGCTACAAAATATTATGCGTTTGGCGTTCGAATTTAGGAAATCGATATAAAGGAGGTTGAGATGCTTTTTGTTGTAACAAAAACACAGTAATATATTCAATTGAAATCTACATTTTAAAACACGGTTTGAGTCGAAAAAATATCGCACAGAACTTCGTTTCTGACGGGGGTCACCGAACGCACAATTTTTATATATAAACTTCCTCTGAAACACGTTTTATCTTGTAAAAGTTTTATGTATATTCTTTAAGTAGTCTTTTAAGTTAGGCATTACAAAAAATGTACTAGTTTTTTGGTAGATATGTATATATAGATTAATTACAAAGATTTCTACATGCTTATTGGCGATATATTAATTTGATTCCTATGATATAATTATTAACATAGCTCATATTGAATTCAGAATAATCGGCATCTCTCGAATATCTATTAGACGGTCGGTTTGATATTACTAATTATGCCTAATCTAATCGTTTATGCAATATTGTAACCGATTATTAACATGTGTGGGTTTTACTTAGATAATTGTAATTAATGTTATGATTGAAAGTGATTTTGTTTAAGTGTTTTTCACTTTAATTAAAATTTGTTTACACAGAAAATGACATAACGTACTTAATTCAACTCACACACAGACAAAGCTGCGAGTTGAAAATAAATGCAGAACAAAGATTTTTTTTATGTTATAGGTAGATAGATGGTCGGGCAAATGGGCGTGATGTTAAATGGTCACCGCCGCCCAAAGGCGATGTAAGAAGTATTAACAATTCCTTTCATAGCCAATGCGCCATCTTTGGGAATGAAGATACCCAGACGAGCTTGCACAACCTACAAGTTCTAACACCAGTTAACACTTTAGCTTACGCGGGCGAAGTAACGGGTCGAAATTAGTTGAAAATAAATACGGAACTGATATTAACTGTGAATGTGAATTAACGATTATTTGAAAATTGCATTTGTAAATGTTGTTATATAAGCGAATCAATTCATATCCTCTAAGTAAATGATAATAATATTTTTCAATTATATTTTGATAATGATCATTATTTAATTACCTTGTATTTGGAACCAGTAATTAAACTCTGACTGTAATGAATCCTAACTAACATTATAAATGCGAATGTGAGTTTGTTTGTTAGTTACGCTTTCACGCCTAAACCACTGAACCGATTTTAAACTGAGCTCTGCACTATAAGCTTCATTATCAGCGAGTAGCATAAGATATATTTTATCCCCGTATCCCCACGGTAACGTGAACTATGCGGGTCAAACCGCGGGGAACAACTAGTATTAAAATAAATAATTAAAGTAACTTCAACATTAGAATCGAGTTCGTTTACAAAACTGTAATTTATATGCTTGTAATATCCAAGTCCAGGTGTACTTCTAGTGGAGCCATTAGTGGTTTAGTCGATGTGCGTATGATATTAGTCAGATATATAAATATTATATTTTGTTATTTAAGTTAGATTTTTGTTTTTCGTCGATTAGTATAGTTATGAATGTCCCAATGCTGTGCTAAGGCTTCTTCTCCTCTTTTGAGGAGAAGGTTTTGGAGCTTATTCCACCACGCTGCTCTAATGCGGGTTGGTGGAATACACATGTGACAGAATTTCAGTGAAATTTGACACATGCAGGTTTCCTCACGATGTTTTCCTTCACCGTCAAGCACGAGAGTTATTTTATTTGAATGTTAAGTTAGTTGTAATTGGTATATATTTGGTATATATTGGTATATAATTGGTATATTTTGGGCGGTGGTGACCACTTACCATCAGGTGGCCCATATGACCGTCCGCCTACCTATGCTACAAAAAAAAAATCATTTGCATTAGATAGTCAAATTATTAGGAAATATTATTGTCAAAGTGACACCTTCCCCGATGTAGACGCTCAATAAGAACAGATCTAACGCAAATCATATAAATACTTTTTTTTATTATCTACACTTGTGAAGCGGAGACGATTAGCTAGAATATATGTAGCGGATTCAAATGGAATCCATCTAAATGGCCACCATTGTCGTCCGACATGTTAACTTTATAAGATCAGTCACATAGAATAATAACGCTTAGAAGGATAGTGTCATACAAAGTTTCGCTCAAAATTGAAGTCACTAGAATTAATGTGTGTGTAAGTGTCATGTACATTATATACACCGACACGCCCACATACGACCGAATTATGTTGCAAGTGAATACACATTTTCCCCATAAAGTGAGGAAATTAATATTGCTTGAACTGGAATTATGAAATATATTTTTTTGCATTCAATTAATTTGAATTATTAGGTAGGTTGTATTCATATGTGACAATTTGTTAGACAATAATATTGGACATAATTATTTTTGCATTAAAATTAATTAAACAACGCTGAAACGTTTTCGCTGAATATTCTTCTCTTCAATTAAGTTGTATTTTATCTATCCATAGAACAGCAGCAATTGAATTCGAAGGAAAGCTAAAAAAGATTACAATTAATCAATAAGGATTATAATTATATATTGCAATATTATTTATTTCATTTTAGCATTTATTATTAAAATGATCTCTTTTTTTTAATTTATTTAGTTATATTATTTAGTATTGCTTTTATTTTATGTATAATCATAAAGAAAAAAAAAATATAATTAGTTGAGCAGTATTAATGTTTTATACGTAACTTAAAAAAGTTAAAATAATATTTTTAAATATTTATTTATGTTTATTATTTAAAATATTAAGCAATCGTGGTAAATATATTTTCCATAGCTGCTAACATATTTATTGTAATGGCGTCTTTTGTTTACAAATTCTTTTTATGTTTTGATGAATATATTTTAGCTAAAATTATAAGTTGCCAAATAGTACTTACGTGTGAATTTTTTTATGTGGAGTGTTGTGACACCCTTTTTCTACACAGTAAGTCATTTTTAAATAAATTGCGCGAGATGTTTACTATGACCCTTTATCGTGACAACTGACGTGACGTCAAATGTATTGAGACTAGTCACAATTTGAATGACTTCAATTCGCTTGGGCTTACACTCCTTCTAAGCGTTATTATTCTATGATCAGTCAGTACGCACGTTCGGCACTAGCACTGACCCAGATACTCACTACTGACAGATACATCATTAATCCAACATCAAATCATTAAACTAATCTTTTTTCTTTTTTCTTTTCTGGCGTATATCCACGCTAAAACAAATCTTTATATTTCCGTTAGTCGGCTGTATATATCCACAACTTGACGTCTGACAACTGACAACCTTTAAAACGTTAATCACGTTGTGTATTATTGTCATTCTTATAAATGAGGTCGTATACCCGTGTAAATTAATTATCTCTAACATAGTTAACAACACGCTATAACTCATTGGGATGGAATAGCGCCGATTAACGCGGGTATAACCGCGTGGATCAGCTAGTATTAAAATAAAACTGAACTAAGGATGTCGTTCCTAACTAATTTGCGGGCACCCTTATCTAAAGAGGAATCTTGGATACGGGTGACGTTTGATTAAATAAAGGGACAACCTTCAACCCTACGCTTACTTATCTGATAGAATTGTGTACGCAAAGGTCGTTTCAGGTGTCTCCCGGTATATATTAACAAAGCCGATCAGTCACTTTATTCCGATTGAGAATCAATATAAATTAATAATAAAGGAAAATTTTAAGTTTTTTTTTTGAAAACGGAATTTTCTTTTGTTGCATACGTTAGCTCAGTTCTAAAAAAGATTATATAGATATGTGTAGGTTATTTAACATCGCGCTACGACCCAGGGACGGAAGCAATAGCGTCTATGCTCACATCTTGTTGGTATGCCGTGACGGCAAACGGCATAAGGTTCCTTATGCCGTAATGCCCGTCGATCTGTACTCTTTTGAGTGTTGCTATATATTGGTATAATAATAATAAGAATATTAACTTTACTAAGATAGTAATAATAATAATTAATTTACTTTATTAAGAAAATATGTTTTTTTTTCTTTAATTATAAGTTCTTATTCAATAAACACCAGTTACGTGTTTTAGATGTGTTAAGCGTCCCTCGACGGCAACATTTTGTTTCAAATCGGTAATCCTGATCTGTAAAACACTTTACTTGTTTAAAACTTATTACATAAAATTATATTTGTGTAAATAATTTATAGAAATAATTGTATGTAATGTTCCATTTGTGACTTGTACAAGATTTCAAACAGAAAGAAAATCATCCTATATTTTTGCGTGTATATTATTTAACAGGAACATAAAAATCGTAGTTGTCACGTCAATAGTCTGTTTGATGCGGGTGATACTGCAAAGCGCTGCTGTTTATCTAATAATATTATATATTGAAACATTCTCCGAAAAGCCCTGCGTCGTCTGGTATAACTTTTATGTTATATTGGTTTTAGTGGTTTTTGCAGTTAGGCCATTTTAACTAGGACCTCGATATCCACAACTTTATAATTGTTTAACCACTACCAACAAGCACTTTGAACTATTTATATACGACGTAAATGTATTTAAAGAGCAATTCATTCGATCGACGCTAGACTGGAATACTACAAAAAACCCAGTAAAACGCTGCGCAATACTTGGAAATCAGATGAATATTTAAAGCCATAAAATTCGAATTCGACTTCGGTTTTATTCGAACAAAAGAAAGAATGAAAATCTCTAAGCCTCAAAAAAGAGAGGGAAAAATTTCCATTTGTGTAAATCAGAATAGCTGGTTATAAAAAAACAATTAAAGATAGCAACTGAATTAAGAATGTTAATAGGTATGCCAAATCGGTTGAAAGTTTGTTACAATAAAGCTGGTAAGCATACAAATACACTAGTTTTTGTTGTAGTCAAAAATACCTATTAGTTTTTATTTTACAGTCATTTAAACTTACGATAAATAACGCGTCCCGCTAACAGTCACGTGACCGCATGTGACGTCAATTTACAACGCTCCGCTTAGTAGCTTCTAATGAAACGTAAGGCGACACCGTGCTGAGAACGCGAGCGGTTTAAGCGAGTGTTGTGAGATGACGTCACACCGTCACACGCATCAAGTTGAGTCCGCATCACACGTTTACTTCTATAAATCGGAAACTAATTGATGTATCGAAGTAATTCTTTCACTTGTATTTTTTATTTTTGACAGAGAATATGGAGAGCTAATATTCAAAATTAGTTAACATTCTAAATTTTTAATAAAAGTAATATATTAAAATATGAGTTTCATCAGATATTCTACTGCAAAACAGTAGTACTTGGTATTGTTGTGTTCCGGTTGGAAGGGTGAGTGAGCCAGTGTAAATACACGCACAAGGGACATAACATCTTAGTTCCCAAGATTAGTGGTGCACTGGTGATGTAAGCGATGGTTAACATTGATTACAATGTCAGTATTTATGGGCGTTGGTGATGTACCTACACTATAAAATAAAAAATATGAGTATCAGCGACGAGATGATACAGTAGTCTTAGACAAAGAAAACAGGTTGAAACTCGGGAAACCTCAATCTTCAGTAAGGAATTACGTGTTTATCCAATGTCGAAACTCAAACGAAATTAACTCAAATTGATATCGTCCTTGTTTTTGTAGTCGGGACGATGATGATTATATCGAAATCGTTTACCTCAACAAGAAAACCTTTGTCCAAAAAATATAAAAGTAAAATAAAATTACTTAAGGTCATCGTCTTCGTTTCCTTTTTGAGCAAAAGGCTTGGAGTTTTCTAACAGTAATAATTGATATATAAATAAAAATGTACGAATGAAATTAATTTGAAAAAAACTAGTATGAGAAGTTGCGGCGTGATACGCCACAAACGTCCAATGCCTAAAATGTTTTGGCGATTAATTCTTTCAGTCACTGGTGCGGTCGAAATTTTTAATTAATACATTTATAAAGTCAGAACCGACCAGTGGCAGTATGTTTTCTTACGTATTTTTTAATTGAAAGAACGACAATACATAATAATTAAACGATATGCTTTAAGCTTATTTTGAGAAGTCATTATGACGTCTTCCTGATCGACTTCAGGTACGGAGGCAAATTTCCAAAACATGGGCGTATAATCACAGGTGAGATTGAAATATGCGAACGAAAGAAGAAGAAAGATAACACACATGATGAGAGAGATATCAAATACCACCAGCTCTTACGTGTCTTCCGAGGCAAGTTACTTGGTGGTAAAACTTTGTGCAAACTCGTCTGGGTAGGTACCACCCACTCATCAGATATTCTATCGCGTAGCAGCAGTCTTGGTATTGCTGTGTTCCGGTTTGAAGGGTGAGTGAGCCAGTGTTTTTACAGGCACAAGGGACATAACATCTTACTCAACCTTGTGAAAGTTGGTGGCGATGGTTAATATTTCTTACACTGCCAATGTCTAAGGGCGTTGGTGACTACTTACCATTAGGTGGCCCATGATAGAAAATCTCAATGAAATTGCAAGAGCTTGATCCAGGAAACCTGTAGCCGTACATATTATCCACTAAACGAACAAAGCGTATACAAATTTGCGAGGAAATACAATAAAAATAGATTATGTATAAAATGTTTTATGAAATATCTGATGAATTTTACCACAAAGGTTAGAAGCATTTTTGAAATTATGACAATAAAATCTGAAATATTTTCTCGTTGTGGATTTAAATTATGAAATATTTCTTAAATAATAACACGATGATTTTTAACTATTATATCGGTTGGTTATTTTTGAATGTTATCATTGTTGAGATTAAAAATCGATGAAAATAATATAGTTACCTTGTCAATTTAGGTAATCATATTCCCAATTAAGGCTATAATTATAGAAAATCATTTTTTTTCAATCTTTATATGAGATATGCATATGCAAATAATTTATTACAGTAATAAGTCCAGCGATCTATCTGCTTTTGTTGTGCTCATTGATTACCGTTTACATGACGCCTTTTTTCTTATCGCAAAATTGCAAATGTCGTATTATGTTTCCAAACACACCGATTCAAATATATCTTTATATCACATTATTATCATAAATGTATTATTAATATAATTATTTAAAATTTTATTAATTTAATAATAATATAGTATTATGTTTTATAAGAAAAAAAAAAGTTTGTTATCAGCCGAGACGGCTTAATGGTTAGAATACATTAATTTTAGCATAAAATGAAAATTTGGGGGTTTAATCCCGGGCAAGTCTCACTGAATTTTCATGTGCTTCATTTGTGTTTATATTCTATGTCATTGGCGGTGAAGTAAAAGATCTTAAGCCTGCATGTATTGGATGAAAATCTGAACATCTGAAACCTGTAAGTAGAGTAGCGTGGTGAAATAAATTCCAAGCCTCTCCTTAGGAGGGAGGCCTAATCCCAGCTGTGAGATATTACAGGCTGTCACTTAATCAGTTGTTACTAGTAAGGCACAAAAATGTTTGCCAAAGTAAATGATGAATAAATTTGACAGATATTAATCATAATAAATATATATATTTAGGCACTGATTTTCTCTATTCAGCCAACAATATTAAATAAAATTGTATGTTATCTGCGTCAAATGTTTCGACGTCAATTTATCGATTGTCAAAAATAACAAGAATTATATTTGTTTTTTAAAATACTTGTTTTTATGTGTTATGGTAATAATTTAGAAGCAGTTTACGAAATTGCCGCGTCAAGTTTGATTAGATAAGTTATAAAGGTGGTAGTTACCTAGAATATAGAGGTGTAACAGATTAGATCAAAGGTAAGCATCGAAAGTTTCGGGTACCTAGATTGTTGACGAAGATTCTAGATTATATTTCGGTAAGATTGAATTATAAATTTCAATATTAGAGAAGATTGTTATCGAAAGGTTGCAGAAGGGGTTCGAATTTACAACAATTAATTTACACTAATAGAAACAGGGTTAGATGGATATTTTTAAATGAAATTAAAATGTATCGTGAACCTAAACGTTCCTGATCGAGTAAAGTAAATTATATAATAAATGCTGTCTTCATTTTTCGAATGGAAAATCAATAATGACAGAAATAGCGATATCAATGTTTAAATAAAGCCGCCAAGTAATAACTTTTCTAAAGCAATCGTTTAGGAAATAGTTTGGTAAAGATTAGATCCCCATTTAGGACTCACGTCAAAAAAAGTACTGCTTTTATGAAAATTAATAACGTAAATGTAACCATAAATGCGTAATAATGTAGAATATAATGCAAGGAATTAAAATAAATAACTATTTAAAATGTATTAATTTGAAATTTTGAATTCAAAATAATTTATTATTACACTTAAGCCAAAGTAAGAACTACTATTAACATCAACAAATCAAACTAAAATTGTTATTGAGTTTGTCCCATTTTTCGAACAAAGAAATAGTTTCCCTAATTTAACAATAAAAATAAACAAATATATCATTAAATAATATACAGATCGCAGGAATTTCTCTTGATATATATAAAAAAAATATAGACGATTATTCCATAAAATTCAGTCACATTCTGTTATACATAGTTTAGTCAGTGTTTCTGAAAAGTGCTGAAACTATTTTTTCCGGAGTACTTTGATATGGTAATGATGATAGTGGAGTACAAATCCTGGAGTCAAATTGTCTGAGCATCAAATCCCGGGCCCGACTAATACAGTTAATGGGATTTTGCAGTTGGAAAAATGTGCGTATTTGTCGGAAGGCGCATAGATCTGTTGATCCTACGCTTGATATCTCTGCGGTCGTATCGGATTGCTATCCAATCAGACTATTAAGGAGAAAATAGAGTAAGCGTGTGTTTCGTAAGCACTTCAGAATTATGACATGCCCTCAGCAGCTAGTGAGTTTCCGTCAAGTATGTCGCCTTAAGTATATAAAAAAATCGTAGCGCACAGCAGGTTTTTTGTCAGCAGAGGTTAGGTTAGGCCTTTGTCCTTTTCTATATATCTCGCAACATGTATAACAAACAAACAATTAAACCAACTCACTTTAGCACTATACAAGTTGAGATAGTTAAGTTTGTCGTTTTTCAGTAAATCATGGCAAAAAGTGCAGAAGCAGAAGTTCAGAAGATGAAATTGCTGGAGGAGAGAATTAAAGCGCCTTCTATCTGGGGCCGAGTGCCCTGTGGAATACGCTTTGAAGACCTACAGGAAAAACGTTACGACGATGCAGTGAGATTGTTAAAGAATCATTATTTACCTGAGGAGGTAAGTAGTCTTGGTACATATGTATGTATTATATAAATAATGAAAGTATTTTATTTTTAATAATTGGAGTAGTCTTGTTATTACAATGAACTGTCTCGTTGGTCTAAAGACCAGTGGCTAGCTTATGAAGCCGCTTATTCCGAGGTCTATGATGACCAGCACCGATAGATAGCTGCCTGGCCATGAAATATGCTTCATTCTAAATGTGGTCAGGAGAAGTTCGAGAATCAAGATAAAAAAATACGCAGCCAGATTTGCACATGGGCCTTGTTTTCCGCACATAGGCATTAGAATTGTAACAAACATTACTTATCCCTTATATCGTCTAACTAACATGTTGTTCTCTCATAGCTGTGGTTGCACTGGCTCACATGCTCTTCAAACAGGAACAAGAAAAGGTAAAGTAAAAGTAACAGCCTGTGAATGTTCCACTGCTGGGCTAAGGCCTCTTCTCCTCTTTTGAGAAGAAGGTTTTGGAGCTTATTCCACCACGCTGCTCCAATGCGGTTTGGTGGAACAAGAAAAGGTGTTAAGCTTATATTTACATGCTGCTACATGGGGATCGGTGGATACCTATATGTATTGTAGATTTTTATTCGATATATTATGTGGTTTTATCTTACGATGTTAAGCTTAACCACCCCGAATTTGATGAACTATAAACGGAAATTGGAAAGCATTTGGAAAATCAGTGCTGCTTGCTCCGATTGAAACCTGCAATCGTCGTTTAAGGTTCACGTGTTCTAGCCAATAGTCCATCTCGGCTCTAAAACTCGTGTTGTACTATTTGAAATAAAATCCATAAAATAATGAAAAGCAATCAGTGAGATGCTGCGGGAATTTTTTAAATGTTTAATTAAATAACTGCCGGAAAAAGAGCGACCGTTCGTAGCTTTATCTGAATTTATTTAATTAAAGTTTTTTACAGGAGAAATGAAAAACAATCTCACTAAAGGTTTATTAGATTAGATAAGCCGGAGTGGCCCAATCTCTAGAATACGAGAATTTTAACCGAAGATAGCCGGCCCAAGCCCGAGTGACTACTGCTTTTTCATGTGCTTTCATGTGGATTTTTGACACATGTATGATAGATCTGCCAACAAACCTGCATTGGACTAGCGAGGATAGTTTAAAACGTTGCAATGCTTTGCGTTTTTTGTAGATATTTATCCGATTTCTCTCTCGCGCTTTCTATACTTTAGATCTTTACGCACGTCCGAATAACTACTGTAAAAAGTTGCGGCTCAATCGATTTAACGATGCGTGAACGCGGTCGCAAAGATTACAAATAAAAACAAGCGTTGCTTTATATATATGACGCATCAGTGTCGCTGTTAGATGGTCTTCGAATCAGACGGCATGTTATTCACAATGTAGCGCAGTCGATGACATGAAAACACAGGTCGATGTCTTGATATTTAATTTGAATCGAATCGATAATAACATTACAATAATTACATCAAAATTGATTGAAATGCTGTCTACACGTTACATGCGAATGGCACACAACATTCGCAACTCGCATTTGCCTCTCAGTGCTGCCATTTGTTAGAATCGATTCCAACCAAATATCGACTTCAAATTTCAATCCATTTTGTAAACTAAAAAAACTTATATCTAGTTATATTGTTAGATCTTTCTTAATAAATGTACTATAAAACGCAAAAAGATCTGAACGATACAACCGGTTTTCATAGATCTTGACATTTGCGCGTTCAATTAGACATGCTATTTTCTTGCCTACAAGAATAAATTAATTTTGATTCTTATATTTTCACAAAGATATAGACGATGCCACGATTGTTCTTGTAAAATGAATACATAGATAATACGCAGTTTGCCTATTCATAGATCCATCATGTCAATGATTAGTCCTAATTTCGCATTCCACGTCGACGTAACTGCCTCATTATTAGACGTCGTATCACATGTATGATCGAATTGTAGAATATGCATGCAGAGACGTAAAATTAACGACATATACATATTTATGAATAAGATAATGTATTATACGTCTTGTGAATATAAAATAATACGAATATATAATTGGCTAACGACAGTTAATAGTTTCGTTTTAAATGTAAGTGAAGTAAATAATTGACGAGCCGGTTGGTGTGGTTGGTTCATACTTGCCTGTCGCGTCGCAGCTCGAGGATTCGATTCCCACCCGGGACAGACATTTGTGTACATGAACATGTCTGTTTGTCCTGCGCCTGGGTGTAATTATCTATATTGTTAAGTAGATATATGTAAAAGTAACCTGTAAATGCCCCATCGCTGGGCAAAAGCCCCCACTCTTTTTTAAGACGAAGGTTTGCAATATAATCCACACTAATATCAATGATAGAAGAATATTTATACTAAAAAACGTGTTAATAATTAAACATATTTCTAAATTAAAGATTTCTTCCAGCCATCCTAGTGTAAGTAACATTCAAAACGATTAAGTATTGTATGTATACATGTAATAGGTTCTGCTCATGATGAAAAAGAAATGAATCTTTCTTTTAAACTTAAAACTTTTTCTTTTAGTTTAAACGTATGAACTGGTAGTATTTTGCGATGTCAGGAGATTTATTGTCGCTTCAGAATCGGTTCGGGCTTGACAAATACCTTAATATATCATTTCAAACACTCCAGAAATCTTTGCAATTTTTTAATAAACCTTTACAAAATCCAATACAGTTTTTCAATTCTCCAAATATATTTCGACTTTTTAATTAAATTATTTTCAGTGATATCGTTCAATGAAAAATGCGTTTTCAAATTGAGGTTGTTCTATTGTCATCGTTCCTTTTGTTAAATCGTCGAATAAAGGATTTCCTCGACACGGATGAATTAAAACTTGATTGAGTTTTTGACATAGTAATTTATTCATTATCTCGAAGGGCAGACGATTTATTTTAGCGTGTTTCCTATGAAATTCATTTATTATATATGACCGTGCTAATTCTTTACAGAATCCATTCGTATTATCGAAAGTCAAAAATGATTGTAATAATGTATCATTGCGTACGGTACGCTCAGGCTAAGTATTTTGGTTTTATTTCGAAATGACGTAAATGAGACAGGTAAATGGACCTGTGGATGGATTAGTAACAAATATTAACTATCCTTACATCACCAATGCGCCACCAACCTTGGGAAGTAAATTTTATGTCACTTGTGTCTGTAGCTCACTCACCCCTCTAACCGGAACACAAAAATACTAAGAATTGATATTTATTTAATATCTGATGTGTTTGTACACCAAAGCCATACCATCGAATGTAAGTAAACTTTCGCTGCTAACAATAAAGTCGGGTAATTTGTTATACATTTGCAAATTATCGAATAGTGTCGATTTTTTCGTAGTTTATTATTTTTGTCGTGAGCGAGTGTCGATATAAGCGTAGCAGCTAGACAATTATTTAATGAGCTGCCATTGAATGGCATCTATGTATGAACATAAACTTCGAAATTTTGCAAAAATATTTTCTATTTTAATATCGATAAAGAAATATTTTTTTCGTTTTCTGCGTGGACTGGCTTATGTGAGATTTTCTAATAAAATTTTTACTATGTCTGTCTATTACAATGATTAGAATCCTTTTCATGTCAATTCGAGTCCGCCAAACAATAGTGGAACAGTCACTGGTAACATATTCACGTACAATGTTACGTGAGTATTTATTTGCCAAAAGTACCATCGCTTTTGTCTCATCCATGCATCATAGGCTGACCACGACGCATGGCTACTACCTCTCACCTGGCTTGGCATTTGTAATCAGTTCCTATCACCTAATAAACTAGCCCATAGGACAAGGTAATCAACTCTCACTTAATATTAAGTAACCCAAATAAAAAGTTCGGAAGTGTTTCGTGTTGCTTTCGTGACGGCCTGAATTCTCTTGCGGTTAAGCATTTATAAAATCGATGCGATCGCTTTGAACATTCCTCTAAATACTTACAAATGTTATGATTTTAGTTTTCGGTTTTATGGATGGATTAAAGAGATGGCCTAGTGACTAGACCAAGGGAACCTTGTGCACAGCATTGCTAAATGTGTTTAAAAGGAATTTATTTATAATAAAAGGCTATATACCGTATATATTTACTTTTTGTTTTTTTTAGTAGAATCGACCAGCTAAATCTGTGGGACTTTTAAATTGAATTCTGTCCTGTAAGATGATTTTAAGTTGTCTCTTAATGGGAATATATTTTCATGGAAAATGTTTACGAATTCTAACATATTATGGGAGTGACGTTATTCCGGGGACCTTTACATCCATTAACTTGGCAGTAATAAAACCTTTTAAATATAATTTAAGCATGTATGAAACTTAAGTTCTTCAGTACACTTTGGGTGTAATGGGCACTCAGTGGTTCATATTTCTTAGGCTTTGTACTTAGCAGTGGTATTTAAGATAATTTTGTTGTTTAGTATTAAAGGATACGAGACACAATTAAAAAAAAAAAATCATACTTGACCAACGAGGCAGACTTAGACTATAATCAATAAACTATAACGATACCACAGTTGCTAGTCGCTACTAAAACATAATTTTATTTTTTTTAGTTAACGTACAGATCTTTGAAAATATCCGATGATAAAGAGGGTGTGGACGAGTTCGTCCACAATGTTAGGATCTGGATGAAGGATAAAATGTCAATAGCTGCTGTCAAGGAAGGAACTGACAAACTTGTTGGAGTACTCATTATGAGAATACAGGAGAAAAGTATGTTAATATTGTTGTCACAATTTTGTACATAATGCGTTTTAGGTTCGAGGCACTGCCCATGCACAATTTAGGTTTGTGTCAAACCTCAAATTAGATTTGGTATAACGTTGAAAAATCTTATTCGTTCCATTAGAAATGACAGAGCAGTTTATCATGCATGGAGGTTGGATCACACACTCTGAAAAAAGTAACAATTTTCATCATTGTAGTTTAATGCATACCATATGAGGCAGCAGCATTTGCGAAACAGTTTCAGTTCAAGGCTGTATTCGCTTAGATAATTTATACTGGTGAAATTTATCTTAGAGAAGTTAAGGACTCGAACTTAAAAGTAAATTTATTACAGTAAGAGCACGTTAATGCTTCACTACTTGGTAAATCCTTTTAGATTAATTTTTTGATGTTATTAAGAATTTGAATATGTACTTATTCCCCGGTTAAGATCATTGCGTTCCTTCATGACATGACTACAACATATTGACATATGATCAATAAAAATTGCTCGAAAGTTATGAAGTTGGTTCCAATTGGCTGTATTAGAAAAAGCAAAGCGATAAATTTTGTTTATAGGACGAAAAATGTCATTGAATATCAACAAATGTTTTTATAAAAACTGTTCCCAGTCCCGCAACTATTCGGAATCTATTTGCGTATCAATTGTATCGATTCGCATAGAACTCGATTCCTGTGTCGGCCGTAACATTACGGGCGGGTTCCTTGACTGCTCCGAGCCTAACTTTTTACTGCATACGAAAAAGAAATTCCGATTCAGCTTTAGGATTTTACGTTCAGTACAAGTTATGAGAGATAGAAATCACATAAAAAGGAAATAAATGTTTACATACATAATTATAATTTCTTGGTTTGATATTTTTTTGTCGTATAGGGAGGCGGAATAGCATTTGGGCCACCTGATGGTAAGTGGTCACCAACACCCATAGACATTGGCATTGAAAGCGATGTTATCCATCGCTTATATCGCCAATGCGCCACCAACCTTGGGAACTAAGATTTTATGTCCCTTGTGCCTGTAATTACACTGGCTCACTCACCCTTCAAACCGAAACACGACAATACCAAGTATTGCTGTTTTGCGGTAGAATATCTGATGAGTGGGTGGTACCTACCCAGACGAGTTTGCACAAAGCCCTACCACCAAGTATTGTAAAATCTTCATATTACGTATATTGAGAAAAGGTGGCCTATTTGGCTTTTTTATCGTTTTTACTACAAGTAAGCTACAATGAAATGAGAAAAGCGTTGTAGTGTATGTATGAAATTCACTCTCGTTCCGAACTGTTTTCATTTAAACAATCCTATTAGACCAGTACAAGCAACTTACGCCATATAAATAAAGACAGATCATATAAACTACAAACCCGTTCATGTTCGTGAAAAACTAAAGAAAATACAAAACGCTCTAAGTCATTGACATGGATCGATCAATTTGTACATAAATTGGATCCAAAGTAGTCTACAGGGTACGGCTGTATTAAAGAAAGTTGTTGTTATCGTAAATAGGGACGAGTAAAAGGTGGATTGATACGTCATGATATTGTTTCGGTTGATGATACAAAAATTGGGTAGGCGTGAATGAATTTACATATAGCAATACGCGAAGTCAATATAAAGTCGACAATGCGTTTATTAGATAACTTTGGAACATGGCTGAAGTTGAATCGCTTGATATCGACCATGGAACATCGAGGCTCATCAAACAACTAAACTCGAATAATATGACGACATCGAAGACATAGACTTCAAGTCTGTCGAGATTTAGAAGATTGACTATGTACATGAAATTAAAGGACACAACAACAAAAACTACCAGCGATTTTTATCTTCATCTTATCTTAATATCCTCTAGTTGCAAACCCTACGTCAGAGTATTGCTGTATTGCTTGTGAATATCTCCAAAAGATCGGGCATGTTTAATGTGAATTCGTTTTAAATTTAATGTTGCCCCTTTAGTACCGAAAGTGACACAATGAAAAACGGCACATTAATAAAAACTGATTAAGAGCTTATGTTTGTTTATTACGAGAAACGTGAAATATAACTCTTTTATGCATAATGTGAGTTGTTACAACAATAGCTTTGTGATTCTGAATATAATTTAAATAACTAAAAATATTCGAGAATAGAATGAGAGTGAGACATTGTAATCTTCGTATATAATTGACATGAGAAATATATTATTTCATATAATCTAAAATTCTACAGTAATTGTCTATTTTATAATCGACTGAGATATTTTCAACACATGAATTTTTCATTTATGTCACGTGTAATAAGTTACCCGGGCTTTGGATTTATTATTTAAATTTTATTTCAACCAGTTTCAAATGAATACAGAAGGCAAATTAAATACATTCTAAAAAAAATGAGAAATAAATTTCAGTTGCTTTCACACGAACGTTTAGTCGAGTCAAGATAACTTACAACGAGAAATATACAACCGTGATGAAGTTCTATAAAGATATAGAGACACCTGTTGATTTGTTTGATAAACTTGGTGTGAAGCGCTTTTTCAAGATTTATATTCTAGCTTTGAAGTCAAGATACCGACATAGGGGTAAGATATGAATTTAATTATATTTCATTTTTTAAATCGTTGTTAAATGCCAATTAAAAAATATACTGTTGCTTCGTCAGTTTTTTATAACATATCTATAGCAGACGGGTGAACGGACCACTTGACGGTAAGTGGTTACCTCCGCCCATAGGCATCGGTGCCGTTCGTAATTCTAATTATCCCTTACATCGCCAATTTGCCATCAACCTTGTGCACTAAGGTATGACACCTGTAGTTACACTGTCGTGTCCACCCTTTCAACCGGATTACAACAAAACTAAGTGTTGTTGTGAGGCGGTAAAATATATGATGAGTGGGTGGTACCACGGTAGACGGACTTGCATAAAGCCGTACTACCAATTATCACAACTTGAATGATTCTATCAAGGAGACACAGCATGTTTTTTTCAGTAAATGTTAACTATAATTATTTTGGTTTTAACTTGTATATCTTAACAATGTTTTGATTATTGCTAATTGCTCGTTAATGTGAATCGATTTTTTTATTTATAAACATGTAATGGTACATACCCCGGCCATAAAAAATATATTTGGTTAAGAACTAAATACATTATTCACACGTAACATGTCACATTACACAATGATGACAACCAACTTATAGTGATATACTATTTTGATGCTTGTTTTTTTTGAAATGTTATGATTATTATCAAAATCACTATATAATATGACTGCCTCGTTGGTCTAGTGGCTAGATATAAGGCCGCAGACCCGGTGGTCCTGGGTTCAATTCCTAGGTCGGGCCAATAAATATTTATTGGGTTTTTCTGTCAGAAAAATCTCAGTAGCAGCCCGGAGTCTGGAAGTTGGAAATGTGTACACTCCCGTGCCTCGGAAAGCACGTTAAGCCGTTGGTCCTGCGCCTGAACTCTTTCCGGTCGTGTCGGATTGTTGTCCCATCGGATTATGAGAGCTAGGGAATAGTGAGTGGACCTGTGTTTCCGCACACTCTTGTGCATTATAATACCTCCTGCGCAGTTGGCTAATCTCTCTTGAGATTGGCCGCCGTGGCCGAAATCGGTCTGGAGGACCTTATTATGTAGTAAAAGCAGAGCTTAGCACCATCGTATATTTTAAAATTGTTTTCTGCTTAGGGAGAAATAAAGTCACGATTCTCGTCATCTGGTGAGTGCACTTGTGTTTGCGCACACACTTGTGCACTATAATATCTCCTGCGCGGTTGGCTAATCTCTCTTGAGATCGGCCGTCGTGGCCAAAATCGGTCTGGAGGACGTTATTTGTTATCAATATCGCATAAGACTTTGTCATATTTTACGACCGTTTTCGGCGGTGAGTCTAACTCAAAAAATGCTCAGGTGGATAATATGAGTTCGACTATTTCAGGTATAGGAAAGGAGATATTAAAGGCGGCCATAGCTCTGAGCGCAAGCGCTAGCGTTCCGGCCGTTACGGGTATATTCACAACAAGCCGGAGCCAACAAATTGCAGATGAACTCGGGTTTGAAAAACACCACGAGCTCTATTATGTGAGATACCTTATTAATGAACAAGTGAGTCAAGTATATAATATTATAGTGTTAAGGTAAATATATATACTAATTACAGGCTAACCAAATATGCAAATATTTGGTTAGCCTGTAATTAAGTAGGTATATTCTAATTCACAAATTAAGCACATGAAATAAGGTGGTGCTTGCCCGGGTTTGAACCCACGATCATCGGTTAAGATTCACGCGTTCTTACCACTGGGCCATCTCGGCTATTTGCTTGTGCTTAATTTGTGATTTGTGATTATAATTCATCTCGTGCTTGACGGTGAAGGAAAACATCGTGAGGAAACCTGCATGTGTCAAATTTCACTGAAATTCTGTGTGAATACATGTGTATTCCACCAATCCGCATTGGAGCAGCGTGGTGGAATAAGCTCCAAAACCTTCTTCTCAAAAGAGGAGAAGAGGCCTTAGCCCAGCAGTGGGACATTCACAGGCTGTTACTTTTATATTCTAATTGAAGATAAACAAAAAAAAATCCGTGTGTTGTCGTGGGACACCTTATTATAAAAATATTAATTTCAAGTTATATTCGAGGTTTAAAGAAAATAATTATTCGGGTATACATTTTTTATTATGATTTTTTTATCGATAAAAGAAAAACCACTGCAAAATTGTCTTAACACCTTTATTTTGTTTACAATGATTTATAAAAATATATATAATAATAATAATATACAAAGAAACAGCTATTTACATGAATAATAATAATTAACCCTAATGATGTTCTATCATAGAAACTATGGCTTTAAATATATTCAATAACAGTCATCCCGTAGACTATACATTAGACACTGTATAGCCATCATACATAGACTATACATAAAAATCTTACGCTTTTTTTTAACGTTACGGACGTTTTTGCCGGCTACCCGACCGCAACGCCCCATAAGTAACTTCATACCAAAAAAAACAAATTTTTAACTCTTACAAAATAAATATTGTTTTTTCTTATTAGTGGGTTTTAACCAATAACTTTGTACTTGCAGATAGTATTTTGGGATACTGGTATTGGTAACTATGGGGCAGCGTTGATGGCATACCGGATCCATTCCGTCGAGGAACCTCAAGAATTGAAGCCTCAGGCATCTTCACGCTTTAATATACAGCCTGCCGAGGAGGAGGACGAAGACTGAAATCTTCTTTCATTTCTTCTCTGGCCTTTGATAAATAAAGTATATTAAAAAATTAAAAAATATCGTATTATTTATGGTTTGGCAGTAAGTGAGATATAGCTATTGCAGTAATTTATGGTGAGGCTTTATCTTATTTGACGTTCAGGAAAGCTTGCTATAGTTTTAGTATAGACTAATAATTTTACGCAAATCATATTCAAAATGCATAGACTGTTGGCGTGGTTGGTAAGATGCTTGCCTTTCACGCCGCTGGTCGTGGGTTCGATTCCCACCCAGAACAAACATTTGTGTGCGTGAACTTGTCTATTTGTCCTGGGTCGGGGTGTAATTATCTATATAAGTATGTATTTACAAAAGAAAAGTAGTTGAATATGTAGTATATCAGTTATCTGGTTTCCATAGTACGAGCCCTGCTTAGTTTGGGATAAGATGGCCCTGTGTGAATATTGTCCCAGGATATTATTATTATTATTTTTCTTTTCTACCAGTGCGACGCCGGGACGATTAGCTAGTTCAATATAGAAGCGTTACGCATGTTTATTGATTGTCAAAATTGTATCACCGGTTCGAAAAGAAAACCTTAGACATGAGAAGAATCGGTGAAAGCGTCTGCGGGATTCCTTTATCTCAAATTTAACTGGATTCATACAAAAATATTTTTTAAATTTAAAATGCGCTGGAGGCCGTTGAGTGCTATCATCTGAAAAGTCATTACTTTGTTAAACATTTTAGTGTACAAACGTTCGTTAACGATACTTTTAACTTTACAATTGAATATTTTTGAATGTTTTCTGTGATCCCGTTGTAAAAGCGTATACAGCGTGTAACAAAATTCGTGTCCAACCCGTGAAGTGGTTATTAAATATCGTGTGTCGGTTCTATTTATATAATAATTTTTAAAATACTAAGCAAAAAAAATATTCCGGATTTTTTTTTTAAATTAAATGACGAAAATTACCTGGCAACACTGGTGCGGGCAATAGCGCTCCATAGCTCTTACCTATCGGGTAGCTAAGACACGAGGTCATGACCTCAGTAGTCCACGTTTTTACCACCAACAGTGTCGTTAAACACAATTAATATATTTTTTTAAGTAATTTTATTGCTTAGTATTTTTAAAATTATTACATAAATAGAACCGACACACGATACCTAATATGGTTATTAGGTATCGTGTGTCGGTCTTCACGGGTCGGACACGAACTTTGTTACATTCTGTATATCATTGTCCGATAAAATAATTACTAAACATATATGATTAGGTAATAGAAGTATTTTATGCTCGTCATATTAAAATAGAAGTAGCAATAAAAAGTTATTTAATTCGAAATTCGAATCGTTTTGTAATAAATGATAATAACACATCGATTTAATTAAGCTACATCGTACCAGCGGTCTCGGCCCGATGTCATTATCGAAGTTTTTTTGTTTCAAAACTTTTTAATGAGATCCGTTTAGATATTGAAGAAAAATAACTTATTTAATATAACTTTCAAAATAACGTGATATTATCTAAATCTCATTAAAATGACGAAACAAACAGCTTGATATCGATGTTTGATGTACAGTTTTATCAGCAAACTTCGTTTATACTTGTTTAACTTAATGGTCTTTATGAAATTTCCAATTTGAGGCGTGATTTTGCTTTATCTGTGAAGTGTTTTTAATTAACTTCCTTCAGCTCCGAGTATTTAACGCTTTGTTTAATATGTAAAGCAAAAATAATGTTTGTTGTTCATATTATATAATAGCGTTTTGCCCGCGGTTTCACCCACGCAGTTCCCGTTTCCGTGGGAATACGGGAACAAAACGTAACTTATGTTAATCTCTGACAATGTAGCTTTCCATCGGTGAAAGCATTTTTAATATCGGCTTAGTGGTTTAGTCTTGAAAGCGTAACAAACAAACTCACATTCGCATTTATAATAATGGTTAGGATATAACACATAAAGAGCCTCTTTCATCTTTGATACTTTTTCTTGTATAAAAATAAATAAGGTAATATCTTACTGCGGTTCATTGATATAAGTATAGAAAGGCTTTACAAATGGAATTATAGGAAACGAATCACAATTATATATGTTTGATTTAACACGTGATCAACGTATTACTTTGATTTGAATAATTTAGACGAAATCAAATTTCGAAAGCCGAGATGGCCCAGTGGTAAGGACGCGTGAATCTTAAACGATGATCGTGAGTTCCAACCCTTGCAAGCACCACTGAATTTCATGTACTTAATGTGTAATTTATAATTCATCACGTGCTTGAAGGTGAATGAAAACATCGCGAGGAAACCTGCATGTGTCAAATTTCACTGAAATTCCGTCACATGTGTATTCCACCAATCCGCATTGGAGCAGCGTGCTAGAATAATCTCAAAATCTTCTCCTCAAAAAGAGGAGAAGAGGTCTTAGCCCAGCAGTTTGTCATTCACAGGCTTCTACTTAACTCTACAAATATCGAAAACGCTTCGACAATCGCTTATGTAATGTATGATGTATATTAAAGAATTTTATTGATTGTTATATAAAGAGCAACTAACTGTCTGTATGAATATTTTTTTAATTAGCATGCCATACAAATGCTTATGAATTAATCTAGCTGACTATTGTGTAAGTTCAGTAAGGCCGCAGACCCGATGGCCCTGGGTTCAATTCCCAGATCGGGCCAATAAATAGTTATTGGGTTTTTCTGTCAGAAAATTCTCAGTAGCAGCCCGGAGTCTGGAAGTTGGAAGTGTACACTCCCGTGCCTCGGAAAGCACGTTAAGCCGTTGGTCCTGCGCCTGAATTCTTTCCGGTCTTGTCGGATTGCCGTCCCATCGGAGAGCTAAGGAAAAGAGAGTGCACCTGTGTTTGCGCACACACTTGTGCACTATAATATCTCCTGCGCAGTTGGCTAATCTCTCTAGAGATTGGCCGCCGTGGCCGAAATCGGTCTGGAGGACCTTATAAATATACAAAGAAATGAATTTTAAAAATGTTGTAAATAAATGGATTGCGAAATGATTAACACAATATGTTTTCTAGTTGTATATTATATGATGCAGGGAATTTCAGCTCATATACACAATTATGTTGGTTCGTATAAGCCAAATTGCGTAAGGATTTATACATAAATTAAATTTCATATTCACTTTACAAGTAAACATAGTTTTAGTTTGATTACTGTATTTGAATACATAGGTCGGAGTCAAATTTCCTCGTAGTAGCTTCAAAAAGGCCTTTTCTTATTAAATTGTTTATAGGTAGAGTCTATACTACCGCAGTCTCCCCACAAAGTATCCGAATTCTATTAAATTTAGTTACGAATAGTTTTTATTGGGACGCTTTTGAGTTACGCCTCGTTCACAATTCTACCATCCGGAAGTAAAACGAATCGTTTCTTGAATATAGTACTAAAACTTATTTAATGCAATAAATGATTTCTGTCTTCTCCTTGTCTTATTAACTTTGAAAGAGCATAACTTTGTTTATTCAACTAATTATTTCAAAGGAAATAATGAACTTCAAACAAAGGGTTCAAATGAAAAGACAAATTACATTATACAAAGTAAATACTATCCAGTTCGATGCAATAGCGTCAATCAAATTGCTCTTTCACAGTTCGAAAGAGACAAAGGTAAGTACAATACGCGAGAGTGAAAAGGACAGGTGGGAAGTTTAATCAAAAACAATCCATTCCAATGATATTAATTACCTAGCCGACGCGGTTTGGTTTTGGCCGTGGATGTATGTTATATGGATGTGATTTATTTAATTTAATCGCTTTATTGTCTATTAGAGTAAGATCCCAGCCTCCCAGATCTTACTTATTTTCTGATGGACAAAATATATACAATAGTGTAGTATTAGTGTGAACAGTGAACGTACACATACCCGCTAGCTTGGACCGACGGCTAATTCCCTGGTACCAGGTGCTACAGGTACGTAAAAATTATACTAACTTTATTTACAGTCTGACGACTGATTGTTACGTATGTTATAGAGAATATTGTAAACAATTTGAAACTAATACTGCCAGACACCTTTTGTTGGCAGTATTTATAGCCAGATACTTTAAATATCGAAAAAAAAAATGACACAACTTTTACCTGACAATTGATTTTTATCTATGATATTTTGGGGGCTATTTTAATAGATTTTGTAAGCAGCCAGACCAATCCTAGGACTATATAATCTTGGACTATATTAACTTGTTGAAACTTGTTGATACAGTGGCGATCCTGTTTGGCTACAGATCTCAGGATCGAACCAAACTAAGAAAAGATAAAACCCGGATTTTTACCCACTTAAACCACAGTGATGAAACCGTTTTCGCTATCAGTAACGGAGAGTATGCGGTATTGTGTCAATATAAAACATCCGCGGCCCCTCTCATGCTATGCTCCGCTTGTAGCTCTTCTTGCCCCCCCTGCACTCCTTACTAGTGCGTACCGCAGCATGAGCCCAATTTGGCTAACGTCCTCCTCTTCAGGACCGTCTGAAATAGAACTTGCATTTAAGAGACATAAATATTCAAATGAACAAAACAGATATCAATCGCTAGTTTTCATATATCATTATTAATATTACCTTTAGTAATGATCAAAACGTTTTATTTTTATAAAACTTGGTACCGATAAATAATAGTGGGAATCTTTATTATACTGAGAAGCCGAGATGGCCCATTGCTAAGAATGCGTGAATCTTAATCGATGATCGTGGGCTCAAACCCGGGCAATCACTACTGAATTTCATGTGCTTAATTTGTTATTATAATTCATCTCGTGCTTGACAGTGAAGGAAAACATCGTGAGAAAACTTGTATGTCTAATTTCACTGAAATTCTGTCACATGTGTATTCCACTAACCCGCTTTGGAACAGCGTCGTGGAATTCACAGGCTCTTACTGTTATTATACTTTTATTATAAATATAATAAAGTAAATAATATTTTCCAGTAATTACTAATTTCTTGACATAAATGAATATACCGTTTATGCAAATTAATCGAAATTCGTTTCGTCTGCTAGTGTCGTTCATTATAAGATTCATTGAAGAGACCCAGAAGAAAGGAACTTGTTTAAATGAGAAATATGATAAAAATAATAATTAGATAAATTATTTAATACTGAATTGTTGATGAGTGTAGTACATAATATTTAACGTTATATGTTATTATTTCGATGGTGGTAGGGTTTTGCAAGTTTATCTGGGTAAGTACCAGCTACTCATCAGATATTCTACCGGAAAACAGCAGTACTTGGTATTGTTGTGTTCCGATTTGAAGGTGAGTGAGTAAGTGTAATTACAGGCACAGGGGACATAACATATTAGTTTCCGAGATTGGTGGCGCATTAGTGATGTAAGCGATGGTTAACAACTCTTACCATACCAATGTCTATGGGCGTTGGTGGATACTTACCATAGGTGGCCCATATACTAGTCCTACCTATGTTATAATTTTATAAATGTAACCCTAATTATAGAAACACTAATACACTCGAGGACACAACGTGCACTAGAATACTAACTAATATTATAAATGCCAATGTGAGTTTGTTTATGTATTACGCTATCAAATGTTAACTATCCAACCGGTCATCGTGAAGTTTTGTATTCTCATTGTCATGGGTGCAGAAATGGACATAGCGTAAATCTGAGGGGGTCACGTGTTGGCGATGCATCGGACGCCAACTAATACTAATACAACAATAATAATATCCTGGGACATTATTCACACAAGGCCATCTGATCCCAAACTAAGCAGAGCTTGTACAATGGAAACTAGACAACTGATATACTACATATACTACTTTTCTTCTGTAAATACATACTTATTTAGATAATTACACCCAGAATCAGGACAAACAGACATATTCATGCACACAAATGTCTGTCCTAGGTGGGAATCGAATTCACGACCTGCGGCGTGAAAGACAAGTATCTTACCAACCACGCCAACCGGCTCGTCAACTACTACAAATGGACAATAACAAAACTAAATTATTTATCACATTGATTTTACCAATTATATGGTAATCAAGAATAAAAATAATAATTGATTAATTGTAGTTAAGCGTATCTATGCTAATACATAAAGCTGAAGAGTTTGTATGTTTGATCCGGCTAATCCCAGGAACTACTGGTTCGAATTTAAAAATTCATTTTGTGTTGTATAGTCCTTTTATCGAGGAAGGTTCTAGGCTGATTTTTATTCATTATATTTTTATTAAGTATACACGGGTGAAACCGCGGGCACAGCTAGTAGATAATAAAATGGCAACTTTTAATAATGTTACTTTTATATAATGAATTGAAAAGAAAACAATTTTCAGAAAAATTTAGATGACTATAGATTATTCTAATTTTATCAAGTTTGGCTTCTTTGAAATTACTCTAATTTAAATATCAAAAAGAATATGAGTGTACGTCGTATTTCCTTAACAATTTCGCAAGGTATAAAAATCTAAAATTATTAATATAATAGCGGTATAAAAATAGGATGGAACCTCATCAAAGTAACTCAAAAAATTTCAAACAAAGGATCGTTAGTAAAAAAAGTTTTGAATAGTTAACCGGCATATTAAGTCAAAATTGTGATTTCGGAAGATTATGGACTACATGAACATGAAGGCACGTTACGGTTTTCTATGTATGTTCAACTGCTAGAATTAATTCCCGATTTTTTTTTTTCTTAGGAATGTGGATTAGCATATGGGCCATCTGATGGTAAGTGGTCACCAACGCCCATAGACATTGGCATTGTAAGAGATGTTAACCATCGCTTACATCGCCATTGTGCCCCCAACCTTGGGAACTAAGATGTTATGTCCCTTGTGCCTGTAATTACACTGGCTCACTCACCCTTCAAACCGAAACACAACAATAGCAAGTATTGCGATTTTACGGATGAATATCTGATGAGTGTGTGGTACCTACCCAGACGAGCTTGCACAAAGCCCTACCACCAAGTAATTGAATTTTCAAATTTATATCAATAAAGTTAATCATAAAAAATATAATAATCATAAGTTTCTATGATTGATATTCAACAAGCAACATTGAAGCAGCGTGGTCGATAATCCTTAAAATTTTTATTTGCGGTTAAATGTTTAAAAAAAAATAACAAATTACTAAAAGAAGGAACAAATATGGATAGGAAGAGTCGCTGAGTATTAAAATAAAAAATTTGAAAACGAATAACAATAATCTTGTTAACTCATCTTAACTTTATCGGGAAAATTGTTATTAGTATACCAAAGCATTTGTTAAAGTCTATTTGTGTAAAACTCTTTCGATATCGATTTAACGGAATTTTGAATGCACACATGTCTCCAAATTCAAAATCTCTTTAAACAGAGATCAATTTATCATTCCGTTGATAGCTTCACCGGCTCCATAGCAGACGATAGTGGACGGATTAAAAAAACAAGTCATGTGAAAACGCTATTTCGAAACAATCTTTTTATTTTCTACAGTACCATATTGTACGAGGCAAACATGGCATGACGTTTGAACGAAAACGTGAGAGAAATCCTCATAACGCTTGTATGAAAATAATTCAAAATACGTCACTTACTTTTGTGTTATTTCAATATATATATATATATATATACGTCGGAGGAAGTCGAATTAATACGAGTTGATTGTTGATTTATTTAAGTTGTTATAATAATTTTTTTATATTGTTTCAAATCTTAGTTTTTTTTAACCACTTTCTATGGTCTTTGGTGACCACTTACCACCAGGTGGCCCATATGCTCGTCCACCAACATATATTATAAAAAAAAAGATGTTATGTCCCTTGTGCTTGTAATTACACTGGCTTACTCACCCTTCAAACCGGAACACAACAATACAAAGTACTGATGTTTTGCGGTAGGATATCTGATGAGTGGGTGGTACCTACCCAGACGAGCTTGCACAAAGCTCTACCACCGAGTACATTTTTATTCTATTATAATTGATCGAGTTTAATAAACAATTAAGTCTGAGTGAATCACAACTTTTATATTTTATATCGATATAATGGATTGACTTACACTTCGAGAAATGAAAACGTATTACGTTCAAGTGCACTGAACAAAACACAAATTGTACGTTGTATATATAATAATCTTTGTTCTAATTCACAAATAGAGTTGTGCATGGCATGCATGCATAGTCTGATCTTAATAAAACAATGCAAAACACAATGGTGCGCCGGCTTTCATTGTTAACAGCATGTTTACTTGCTCAATTGACGTTTGCTTTACTTACTCGTGCGAGTTCTATATTTATCTTGGGTATGTTCTGGTTTGTGGATTTATTGCGGTTAAGTCTATAGTTGTACTATAATTAAATGTCGCAATTAACACATAAAGCTCGAGTGCGTTAAATTAAATAAATAATTGTGTTAAGTCTCTTATTCAAATTAAGAACATCGATATTTGTCGAACGTTCTTGATTTGAATTTTCTCGCGATAATTCAGAAAAATCTTTAATATACAATTTTAAAATAAAATTTTACCCTATACTATTTCGTCTTACCCTATACTAAAATTAAATACTGTTCGTTCTTTTTTACCGAATGTAAAAAACCACATTAATTTATAACTGTTTTAGTGCATATGTATTTGTTATAAGTCTGGAAGTTGGAAGTGTGTACACTCCCTTGCCTCGGAAAGCACGTTAAGCCGTTGGTCCTGCGCCTGAACTCTTTCCGGTCGTGTCGGATTGCCGTCCCATCGGATTATGAGAGCTAAGGAAAAGAGAGTGCACCTGCGTTTGCGCACACACTTGTGCACTATAATATCTCCTGCGCAGTTGGCTAATCTCTCTTGAGATTGGCCGCCGTGGCCGAAATCGGTCTGGAGGACCTTATATATTATAAAAAATCTTATGAGATAGAGTAGACAGTAAGCTTAGAGTTTATTCTACCATGCTCCAGTGACGGTTTGAAAGTAGCATGTAACAGAAATTCATATGTCATGCAAGTTTCCTCGCGATATTATAAACACTAGGAAATGAATTATAAACTTAATAAAGAAAACAGAAAAATTGGCACAGATTCGAACCCAAGATTCACAAGAATCTTATTTCCATTCAACTGGACCGTTTTAACTCTTAAGATAAGCTTGACATGACAAAAAGCTTAACATTAATAATATCGTATGACGATTTAAAAAAAAAAAAACTCAAGACATATCCGCAAAATGCTCGTAGAAAATTCATAGGTTGTTAAATAAAATAGTCAGTCTGTACCGCAATCGATATTGAAAGAAAACAACAAACAAAACGGTTGCTTTTACCAGCGTGATATTAGTACTCTTAGGGTGGAGTGACACTTGAACGTTACAATTATAAACGCTGGTAATATTTTTGAACTGTTAAGGCAAAGTTAGTTAGCAACAATTACTTGATATATAATATCCTGGGTCATTATTCACACAAGGCCATCTGATACCAAATTATGGAAACCAGACAACTGATATACTACATATATTGATTTTCTTTAGTATATACATACTTATATATATATATATATATATATATATATATATATATATATATATATACATACTTATATATATATATATATATATATATATATATATACATACTTATATGGTTAATTATACCCACTTAGGATAAACAGACATGTTCATGCTCACAAATGTCTGTCCTGGGTGGAGATCGAACCAACGACCTGTGGCGCGAAAGGCATATATCTACGAACAACGGCAACCGGCTCGTCGACTTGATAACTACATATTATGCACTTATTTAGGGTAGGCGATATCAGGGACGTAGCCGCAGTGGACTATGAACGTGCGTGCTAGGAAGTATATTTAAATCTCGATCTATATTAATATTATAAATGCTTAAGTAAATTTGTCTATCTGATACGCCATCATGACTAATCTAAAGAACCGATTGTGATGAAATTTGGTATTAAGCAAGATTAAACTTAAAGGAAATACATAGGCTACCTTTTTATGCCTCACGCCTGACTACTCTTCTCTACAGCCGCGTGAAGCCGTGGGTGAAAGATTCTTGTATGATAGTACTATACGTACGTAGATATAATCATATATCTACGTACGTAGATATAAAATATAATAAATTGTTTTATTACTATAATAACACACACACACACACACACATACACATATGGCTACTGGTAAAGAATTACGTAATTAACGATTTGAAATTAATTTTCATAAGATACCGTAGGGTTTACTGATCTTATACATATATGGCCTAACATTGCTTATAAGAAGACGTACAGACAGACAGACAGACAGCCAAAAATTAAAAACATAGTATAATGTGAATCACTGCATCATAAAACGATTAATTATCACAAAACAAGGTGAAAAAAATATATTTACAGACAGAGCCAATAGATTTATATAGTAGTAGTAGATTATCGAGCTCGACTTAAGTACCTTCTGATCAAACTTCATCGTAGCATTTATGGACTTTGTTCTTATTTATTCTTACTAATATTATAATTGCGTAAATAACTCTGTTCGTCTGTTTGTTACGGTTTCATGATTAAGCCAAAGAATTTATTTTGATAAAATTTGATACGCATTAAGCTTGAGTCCTAAAGACGAACATAGGTTTTTTGCCTGACCGGAGCCCCACTAGCACGCACGTGAAGTTGCGCGTTGAAACTAGCTTGATCGTGTAAAATGACATTTAAAAGTAGTTTCTAGAGCCAAAATAAGTAAAGTATTGTGATATAAAATGATTCTGTTTAAAATCAACAAGTTTAATTCTTGAAATACTCTTGAAAAGTTTTAGATGTTCCTTTTACTATTTAGTTCACATCGACCTTAATAAATAATAGTCGCGTATTCCGGTCCTAAGGCTTATACGAAATTGTAACCGGTACAGTTTTTGACAATGACTTTTTAAATATTCACGGCTGCGCGCGATCCTCAAAAAGAGCATCAGTCCATTGAAATAAACGTTCATTTCTCATTTTCGTCCAGTTTGCCAAAAAGACAGAAAAGTTTTCAATGGAACTGTTTTTGTACAATCAATTTTATATTTTCAAGCTTTCGTATTTTTTTAAAAGGAATTTCGTTTATTGATGTGCTAACTTCTTATGGGAGAGTAAACTGCTTCGTAACGTAACGCGTTACGGCGCCACTATTACCGACGCGGACTGCTTTACCTGAGGGTTACCAAACTAACGCCATCTAGCGTATACAGATAGTACTTCTGATAATTGAGCAACTCTCAATTACTAATTTAAATTATATGTAATATATTATAATTAATAATAAATATTATCACTTCTGTCGAGCGTACCGAGACGCACACGTTTTTTTTAAAAGGAGTAATTACAAATTAAGGAATCACTTCGTAAAGTCATCTTGCGGTGTTATTTTGATACGCATACAAGGTAGGCATGGGTAATATCACCTTGAAGCCATATTGAATCGTATCTAGATATCGGTTTTGGATATCGGATATCGTATCTATATATTTCAATATCTAGATTTTGGATGGAATCAATGGTACTCTGAAACCGAATTAAGTGACAGACTACTAGATGATATCAGATTTTGTTTATAACGTTTTGTTTTAACCTATATAAGAAAATATAAATGTATCTTAACGCATATAATGTATTGTTTGATAAAACACCTTTTTTTTAGTCTTGTATTGATTTATTATCATAATTAAATGAGTTAACATTCATTTGTTAATAGATATATTGGTATTATGATTATGAAAATCAGTTAAATGAACTTTCCTTCATACTTTTTTCAGGCTTAGGACTGACTGTATAATAGCGATAATTTTCTATTTATTAATTACTTACATAGAATACAATGTAAGTAATGCAGGCGTATTTAAAAGTTCATTTCTTAATATTTACAATTTTTTAAATTTGTTTTTTTTCTGATTATATTATGAGTAAGAAAAAGAAAGCGAGTAATTAAATTATATAGTACTAACAAGCGCGATCGCGAAAACATAAAACAACAAAACTAAACAGATCGTAAAAGTATAACAATAGCAATTTCTAAAATGACACCCAAGGCCAAATAAACAACCGATACCAGTAAGAATACGTATTTATGAATCTAATATCTATATCGAATCGAAGTATCAATATAGAATATAGATATTAGATTCATAAATACGATTAACGTTTAGGATTTTGATATTTTTAAAATAACTATCGGATATTAGATATTTTTAAATGCATCAATATTGGAGTTAGATATATCGAAAAAAAGATATACATATTGACTTTATTATTAAAAAAATCCTAAGTCAGATCAAATTATTTACACATTATTAATCTTGTATACTTATTAAATAAATTAAATTATAAATGACGTGTACCAATATTTTTCAGTGAGAGAATGAAATAATACTGAAGAAAACGGATATTCGATACTAAGAGATTAATTGTAATAAAAATTTATTTGTTAAAAAAATATCACGGTGATATTTATATTTCAATATCAAACTCTCGATATGTTGTTTATAAAATATTACATTAATAATAAACATATAAAAGATATTTATAAATAATAATTTCGATTTATCGATATTTATCAACAATCCTACTCGCGTTCACGCTTACCCGTTTGTCAATTGACAGTTACAACGATATCGGATATTCAGTACAGAGTATACAGAACTGATATCAGTGGATATCTGAATATATAGATACTGTGCGCTCCGATATCTGGATATTAGGTTTAGTACCAATATATAGATATTGTATCTATATACGATTTTTATCGCCCATGCCTAATACAAGGTCGCATATCACTTTTTGTCATTCATTGCACGTGTACTGCGAAACGATTCTTTCTACTACATCGTATACCAGCGGTTTTACTGTTTCAGATTCTTGCTATGATTATAAAATTATCTATTATAAGAATAAAAACTATAAACTCCCAGAAAGCCAAATATTGGCAAACACAGCTCTATGAACAGAATCTGTGCCGAGTATAACAACATATGTTATAAAATTCCAAATCTTGACATATTTTTTGATATCTTACCATCGTTTAAAATTCAACAGCAATCATCATTTTAGTTCATATTTTATTTAAATGTTTTTTGCTTTTATATATTTATTTTTTCGTTTAAAAACTTTTAACTTAGTTAGATAATAATTTAGTAGTTACATAATTCTTATTTATATCGAATAGTTAGACAATAAGTTTTGAAATGTTGTGTACATCTATTATTGTCACTCAAATCAGATGTAATAATAGTCTTAAGTTGTTAATTTATAAGTGATTAATATGTGTGATGTTAATGTACCTTTTCAAATAAAAAAAATAAACATAAAATAAAATTGCCAAAATGTTACCATTGTTATCATTTGGTTGTTGTACACACTTTCAATGTCCAATATTAATTATTAAATTGAGATAAAACATTGAAGCTGTACTGAATAGAAAAAGTTCATCAAAATCGACCAACAATTTTTTTATCTGAACATACATAATGTACGTATATAAAAATGAGCAAACTCCTTTTTTTATTGTATAGGTGCGCATTTGGGCCACCTGATCGTAAGTTTCATAGACAATGTCAAGGTCCATAGACATTGGCATTGTAAAAAATGTTAACCATCGCTTATATCGCCAATGCGCCACCAACCTTGGGAACTAAGATGTTATGTCTCTTGTGCCTGTAATTACACTGGCTCACGCATCCTTAAAACGCTTCACTACAAAGTACTGCTGTTTTGCGGTAGAATATCTGATGAGTGGGTGGTGCCCAGACGAGCTTGCACAAAGCTCTACCACCGAGTAAATCCTCCATCTTTGAACAGATAAATAGTATAATTCTTTTATTATTTATATGATATATATAGTAAAATATTCATGTTTTATTAAATTTTCACAAAATACGGACACATTTCAAACAACCAACTAAAGAATTCTCAGCATCTTTCATGTCTTGAATTCTCCACATCTCTCATACGTGTACGTCTAGTCATAGATTCTTGGTTGAAATAAAATTTGCAAGTTCAGTTGCGGAGTTGGCAATGCTTAAGGATTTTTACGCTCGCTGGCTGGCAATACCTTGTCATGACTCGGATATTATGTTACGAAATCAGTAAACTCCACAGGTAAAGACTTACGGCGTTATAGTTTTGCGAATCGTTGTGGATTTTGAGGAATTGCGAAAATCTGTAGATGGTGAGGCAATATTTTTTTATGTTAGTTACCTGTGTATCAGTTATAGAATTTTAGAAAAATTATAAGCTCGTCCCGGTATCACTATTCATTATGTATTTTACCGTTAAACATCAATACTTGGTATTGTTGTTTCAGTGGGGCGTGGGGGTTTCAGTAGGCTATTGTAACTATAGGTACGTAGGATGTAATAATTAGTTATGTACGTGGCGCATGGTCGATGTAAAATGGTTGATATTTCTTACAATGCTTATGTCCGTAGACGGTGGTACTTATCATCAGCCCCACTTGTTTGTCGACCTATATTATACCATATTTATAGATTTAAAAATCAGTACTTAGTATCAATGTCTATAGTTTGGTGGTAAGGTGGATTAACGGCTTATGGAAAATTACTGGAGATGCTTGAAAGCCAAAGACCATGAAGACTTGCTGATAATGATGATGATTAACTTATCTTACCAACTATTACCAATATTAATTATCTTACCAAATGAGATGTCAGATTTTATTTTTATAAAATTACTAACTTTTATTTTAATAAATAAAAGTTGAATGTGCCTATATTGATCTGACTGAATATCAAAGATTATCTGTTATTTATAAATCTAATTGTAAAACAATTCAAAGCTTACGAATTATGAATAGTGTTATAACGATCCACATCGTTAGTGGCCGTGGGTATCAAAAACGACAAAATCCTACGGAATAAAGCGACGTCGCGTCGTCGGAGGATCTCTTAAAGAACAAAATGTCCCACAACACTTACCGCGTGATAAATCGCGTCCGACTCTTTATTTTCGTATCATATCATCTACTTCATTTCAGCATCTAAAAGACTAACTGGATCTTATATGCATTTACTTTTATTAAGATACGAAATTGTGTTGACGTTTTTTGTTATTAGTACATTGATAAAGACAACTGAATGTATATTGTAGGTTATAATAATAATATCCTGGGACATTATTGGCACAAGGCCATTATATATATATATATATATATATATATATATATATATATAATATATTTTATAATAATAATAATATCCTGGGACATTATTGGCACAAGGCCATCTGATCCCAAGCTAAGCAGAGCTCGTTCTATGGAACCAGACAACTGATGTACTTCATATACTACTATTATTTTGTAAATACATACTTATATAGATAATTACACCCAGACTCAGGAAAGATAGACATGTTCTTCTTTTCTTAAAGAAGTACGATCAAAACTACGTCTTTCGTTGGTATTGTAATTATAAGCTTACACACTTAAATAAAAGATGAATGGTACACCTCTTCAGGACACGTCACGGTAGCAGACATCATAAGATAAGATTGTGTATGTATATAAATGTGTTGCTTTTTTCTTTGTAATTTTAATATATAAGGTTCTTTTTTTATTGTCATTTGTTATATATTTAATTTCCTTTTGTTTTATTTTTTGTATTTCTATTTTTGATGTGAAACATCTATAGCCGCGGGTTAAACTGATTGTTGGCGGGGCGAGTGGCGAGGCATTCCGTGGCGACGCATCGCCACGCTATACGATGGTATATATATATACAGTCTATGCGTAGTAGTGCGTACGGTGTGGTGAAATAATTCATATTCAACTGCCAGGCGTCCCGTGACGGCTCACTTTTTTATCTTTGCAATGTGTTTGTCCTGAATAAATGTTTTCTTATTCTAAAGTAAGTTCGAATGTGTGTTTAATACAAACACATTGGTATATTGGTATACAACAATACACGCATACATTAACAATTTATATCGTGATTACTGATCACAACTACATACGTCCAATTTCTAGAGAATTGATTCCAAGGTAAACATTTGCCAAACAACTTGAGAGGACAAACTCCTTTGGACATTGAAAGGATCATAAGCACACTTATTGGCTTGTACGCTAATTAAATAAAATACTACTATATATTAAATTACATGCTTAGAATTTTCAATAATAATATTAATAGTTTAATTTTTTTTATTTATTTCGAATAGGCAGGCATTTGGTGGTAGAATAAATGATGAGTGTGTGGTAAAAGGTATCACTTATTTGCTATTATTTTTTGACGTGATAACGTCTTATAAAACGATGAAGGCTGGCTGCACGCTCAAAAAGCATGACTCATTGTCACGTTTTGCCTGAACCGAGCGTGCAAACGAGAGCGCGGAACAAGTGATAGAGAGGCACGATTGGCCTAAGCGTTCGGCTTGTGACGCATCTATCTCTCTTCAACTCTATCGGCCGATGCGTCCGAGTATTCATCAATGTTTTCTTATGACGTTATCACGTAAAATTATCGTTCGTAAACCGGCTTTACAGACAACCAATTTTTTTCTATTATAATAGTAATAATTATATATTAGATAGGATTAGGTCCTCCAGACTGATTTCGGTCACGGCGGCCAATCTCAAGAGAGATTAGGCACGCGACACACTTCCAACTTCCAGACTCCGGGCTGCTACTGAAAATTTCGATAGAAAATCTCAATAACATTGATATATATATATTTATACTACAATTTGATTTATAAAATAATGTACACTGTATATTAACTGCGATTATTATGGACTTCTTATAATAGTCACTAGAGGGCGCTATTTTCATTTCATACGTCAACGATATCAAATAAATGAAAAGCTCGCACTAAACACACATGAACCAAATATAAATTTGTTAACTAAATATTCAACAAGATTATTTCTGGACGAGAGGCTTGAATATATAACCGTTCGCTCCTTTCGTTCTTTGTGGAACATTTTATTACGTCAGTGCCGGTAATATTTAAATTTAGTCTTCGCATTCCCGTTATTGACGATGATCTTAGATGAAAATGTATTTATACTAACGTTTTGCCCACGTTTTCACCCGTGAAGTTCCCACTCCCGTGGGAATACGGGTCAAAATGGAGCCTATGCTATTCGCTGATACTTTAGCTTTCCATTGTTGAAAGAATTTTTCAATCGGGTTAGAAATAACCTTAACCTTAACCTTTTCATAGGCCCGGCCTGGGATTTGAACCCAGGACCTCCGAGTCTGCGGCCTTCATCGAGCCACTAGACCAACGAAGCAGTCAAGGAGCAGCAGTTATACCATATATTAGACAATGCTTACAGAATCAATCTGGAATAAGGTTAAACACTTACGTGCATAACGTTTATGTGCCCTTACCCTTAAGCTATTAATTATCATAATACGATAATATATAGGATAAGTAGTGTTTACATGAATCCGAACAAACAAACGTATAAATAAAGCTCTTTATAATATGAATACGATTATTATCTAACAAATGCTATAAAAACACAGCGTACTTAAAACTGAAAGAAAAGATCATTAATCTTGACGCGCTGAAAGGAAACAGTCTGTTAAAGAAAAACTTATATAAGAATTGCTCGGTTTGTAAAAGTTCAAACAAACAAACAGAAGAGTTCTTATATCATTGCTACACAAATAAATAAAATTTAAATGTCTGTCTGTGATATCGAAATAATTATTTGCATGTTGCCAAAATGTAACAGATTTTCGTTATTATCGTTCGGGGTGATCTTTAAAATGTTTTTTTTTATTGCTTAGGAAAGCAGACGAGCATATGGGCCACCTGATGATAAGTGGTCATCAACGCCCATAGACATTGGCATTGTAAGAGATGTTAACCATCGCTTACATCGGCAATGCGCCACCAACCATGGGAACTAAGATGTTATGTCCCTTGTGCCTGTAATTACACATGTGAAAATGACAATGTAAAATTAAAAAAGTTGAGTCAGTCGAAAGTTAAAACATCATGGAGTTATATAATCATGAAGTCGCGGGCGGAAACTAGAGCTATAATAAAACAGGAAACATTGTCAGTATATTAAATTAATTGTATTGTATGTTACATGAATTACTATAGTAAGAATATTGTTTTTTTATTAAACTTGTTCTTACTTTTTTATTTAGATACTAGATTCCCCGCGCGGTTTCACCCGCATATTTTCCACCCACCCGTGGATCAAAGTGTGATGTGATATAGCCGTTAACATTTTCAATAACATAAAAAACGCAAAGAGAATTTTCCAAATAGGAAAACATCCTGCGATTAGCGTGTTCAAAGAAACTCTTGATAATCCTTACTTATAAGCGCTCAAGCTGTTAACTTAACTGAAGTCTCTCTTTCTCTCAATACTGATTTGACATTCGAAAGACGAAGACAAGGCGTTATTTAAATACCCGCTATACGTTTATAAGTAACGTCTTAAGTGTTTAAATAATATTCTCATTCTAAATTATATTTATACGATTTATAGGATTTATCATTCACTTACCATCAGGTGGAGTAGAGTCATTAGCCCTCCCGGGAACTATAAAAAAAAATAGTCATTAACCTACAGAGGTTTATCAAATTTTACCGTCTATTAAAATTTGGACTTCTTGAATTATATGTCAAAAACAAACTTAGCGCCAATTTAATGTTCCTTTTATATAAATGTTCCAAATTCAAAAGTTCAATCCAAAATGTATTCATAATAATAAAAACTGTAAAAAATTATAATAAAAAAAAATTGCCTGACTGTCTTTATAAGCCTCTTTAAATTTATAAATAGTATTTTAAAAGTGTTTTTTAATAATTTAGTTTTCATTATAAAGATTAAGACAGACAAAGCTGCAGGTATTAACTAGCTATAAATATAAAATGAAGAACAAACAGAATAAACGGAATACACTGACATTTGCAGTAAAAGGAAAAGATGAATGCACCTTTAGCGAGCTCGACTTCTGGTATTGAGCAAAACATAGTAAACGAATTTTTATATACTAGTTGACTATCCCGGTGTCGAACAGGATTTAGATTTCATCCCAATATGTTTTCAACGAATGACAAATTAAATATACTCTGGCCATACAATACCCTGCGTATTTTTTTCTATTGATACTGTTTAAAAGAACTAGTTCGATTTATAAATTTTAAAAGACTATATGATTTTTTTATTTCGATGGGTATCAATACTTTGGGACAATGAAAGTAAACACACAAATAAACAAACAAAATGAGAGTAGTGTCATTATTTTTTCCTTCTTCTTTAAACATAAAAATGTTTGCGATCTCTAAAAGATAAATGATGACATAAGCATTTAAGAGACTTACAAATATCATACCTTTTTGTATCCATTATAGTTTTGGCTGCGTTCGCTACAAAAGCTCGTGAAATGAACTTTTTTTCACCGATTACGTTAGCACATTAGTATACACATATTATTATATCACAAAAAATATAATATTCCTAATAATATCATAATAATAAAATTATGTGAGGTTAAATTAATATATACTTAATCGTAATGCCTTACATATATTGAACGCGTTCTATGAATGTGGATTATACAAGCGATTATAATATGCGTTTATTGAAAATTACACAAAAACAAAACTGTTCAAGTATCATTTTGGTATTTATCGAAATTCCATTCAAATCGAAAATTGAAATTACTAGAATTTCGAACACTAGCTTATGTAACTATACGTCCATTTGCGGTCCTATATAAACGTCGATTATCTGGTAATCCGTTTAACATCGTTGTATTTTCTTCTTTCGAATGTCGAAGTAAGAATGACAGAAAGAAAGAAAACAGTGTTTAACAGTAGCTACGGTTATTATTATTTTTTTTTTATAGCCTAGGTAGGCGGACGAGCGTATGGGCCACCTGATGGTAAGTGGTCACCAACGCCCATAGACATCGCCAATGCGCCACCAACCTTGGGAACTAAGATTTTATGTCCCTTGTGCCAGTAATTACTCTGGCTCACTCACCCTTCAAACCGGAACACAACAATACCAAGTACTGCTGTTTTGCGGAAGAATATCTGATGAGTGGGTGGTACCTACCCAGACGAGCTTGCACAAAGCTCTACCACTAAGTAAATTTATTAGTTGGCTATTCACTTTTTGACAGATGGAGCGAGTGAGTGCGGAAACGTAACATTACGATTAACGATTCGATTATTGACATTGGTGAAAATTACCTGAAATTAGCAAGAGATTAATTTAGTGTCAATTCCAAGTTCGTATTTTTAACATACAGTTAGGAGACACCTTGATCAATACAACGGCACGATTAAAAAAAATTGCGCGTTAATTTAACGGTTTTAAATTAGCGCGCTTTTTTTTTAACCACGCCATCTTGTTAGTACACATAAAGGTAAAGTAATTGATTCATTATTGGCGCGACTTGTGATTTGTGATGTGTTCGAATGTGTTATTTCGATTTAAAGAGTAATTGAGTGAGTAATTTACATAAATTTATATGATTTGGTGTTCTATTTTTGAATAGATCAATTCGAGGTTTTTAAAAAATTAGTTTTCATTTTTAGATGCTAAATATACATATTTTTATTACAGTTAAACCTTAACCTATTTGGAATTAATAAAATAAAGATTGAACTAAAATGCATATACCAGGTTCACATAAAGTTCAAACGGAACGTTAGAAGTCACGACATCGCATGTCTAACAACAATGAGACTGTTGTGCATTAGCTTTCTTTATTAATAACTAGAACCTGTAACACCTCATTACTTCTATAAAAGTAAATTAGATAGCTTTAATGTGTTTTCAACGAGCATTATTTTTTTAATTATAGTGTTTTGTTTTTTAAACACGCAACAAAGAATTTTGGCGTTTTTAATGTACAGTTTAATGTCGTGTGGAAGACATTTAATATTCTTCATATATTTACTAACTACTGTCTTCAATACGTTTGTTATGTACCAAACAATAATATATTGTATTCTTGTGTTCCGTTTTGAAGAGTGTGAGAGCCAATAACAGACCCGAGGGATATAAAATATCGTTTTCATTGACAATAGTTTGAACTGGACTAGACCAATAGCAAGAGCCCAATATTATTGCATGATTTATTTGCTGAAAAAGTACATTTTAAGTACCCAATGATAAATGTCGCAATATTTATAATTTGTTAATTAAAAAAAAAAGCTGAACGCATAGTTTAAACTTTTTTTTAAAACAAAAATATAATTAAGAATTTCGAAAATGGAATCACGAAACTTTTAACGGACATTACATTTATTTTTTCTCTGCACCGGCTACTTTAAGAACTGGGGCGTGAATCGCTTCAACCCCAAAGCAGAACGTAGATAGCAAAACAACCCTCAGAATCTCATGCAACACTGACGTGCTTTCATTTATTTCCTTAAAAAAGGTCATACTTTAAATGAGATAAAATTATATTTTATTTCTCTAGCTCTTCAACATAATAACCAATCTTCATACTTTTAATATAGATTTTAAGATAGAGAGATACGTTAGCCAATTTAGATTTGATTCTGATGGATATACCTTACTATCAATGAGCATTATTCAAACAGTAATATAATAAAGTCATGAAATTATAATTATATTATTCGTGACGAAAACATAAATAAGTAAAAAAATATGTTTAAACGTGAAGTAATACATTTATAATGAATTTTTTTCTTGACCGTGTGCTACCTTCAGCAGTTTCAAAGAAAGCCAACTGCGCAAAGGTTTTCTGGTAACAGTTACAAATTTGTCGACTTTCTCTTGACCGATTTCGTTCACGGCCATTCTTAACCTGCAGTTATTTGAGTGCCGAAGTGTACTGTTATGTCCAGAGAAAAATACGACTAGAGGCGCAGGACCAACGTTATTTCTGCCAACGTCTTATTGCTACTGAGAGTTTCTTAGCAGAAAAAATACAAAAAGTATATCTAGAATTACAATAAATGTTATATAATTTCTTTATAATATTTTATGTGTCATATAAAGAATCACTTCGTGGTAACGATTTACTTGGTAGTAAGAATTGTTCAAGCTTGTCTGGATAGGTATCATCCACTCATCAGATATTCTACCGCTAAATAGTAATACTTACTATTTGTTGTCTTCTGGTTTGAAGGGTGATTGAGCCCATATAGCTACATATAAGGGACATAACGTCTTAGTTCCCAATGTTGGTGGTCGTATTGGTGATATAGGAAATGGTTAATATGTCTTACAGTACCAATGTCTTTGTGACAGTGCACCATATCAGGTGGCACATTTGCGGTTCCGTCATCCTATGAAATTTAAGAAAAGAATAACATCAATTGAATGAAAAATAAAAAATGAAATGTCGAGCAAAGTCTTATCTCTCGCAGACAGCCTTTGGTGGAAGAAGTTTGGTATGGGAAAAAGAAAGAAGAAAAGTTGATGTTTAATAACAAATCCAACGTCTCAACAAACTGGAGACGTTTATAATTGGATACTAGTTAGCTAAACTATTAACTTGTAATGGGAATGAGAAGAACACTAAACACATTTTTTCATCTAGTTGTAAACAGCTAATCTCTAAATCGCTAATATCCGAAGCCGGCCATTGTTCAATGGTATTACTTTATATCCACACATTAGTTATAGACAATGGCTTTATTACTCACGGAGGAGTCCAATATTTTCCTAATCTTTTAACTTGTACTGGAGAACACTAGACACAATTTTTTTAATCTATTATTCTAAAGCGAATCCCTAAAACGCTAATACCCTAAGCGGGCCAGTGTTAAATGGTGTAACGTGATATAAATATAATTTACGATGTAATAACTGTGTTCCCGTCGCCTAATAAATATCTTTTACGCTTATATTCCCACGGTCTTCGATAATATCGGTGACAGTTTCCATTATTAAAGCGAAAACAAAGGATTACTGAAAAAAACATTTTAAGATACGTACGTTCAAATATACAAACTTTATCGTACGGATAATGGTCAGGTTACAGGTAGGTATTATAGAAAACTTTATTAATAGTGTTCGCCTAGAGATCAACCTTTGACTATAAACGTTATTGAAAAAAGGAAAAGATACAAGTAAGTCGATGAGGCGTTAATGTTATTTACCAACGATTATTATATACGCTTCACCCAATAATTTCTTTGAGTATTATATATATATGATTATTGGATAAAATTAATTTAATAATAATAATATCCTGGGACATTATTCATACAAGGCCATCTCATCCCATACTAAGCAGAGCTGATACTATGGAAACCAGACAACTGATCTTTTTTATGTTATCTGGGAGGGCAAATGACTCTACTCCACCTGATAGTAAGTGGTAGTAGAGTCCAAACGCGATGACGGTTAGTATAGTCGGGAAGAATGATCTGTACTAGCCGCTCGCGCCTTGCCAGCCCGCAAGATGCCTCTCCGCGCCTCGCCGCACATATACTACTTTTCTTTTGTAAATACATACTTATTTAGATAATAAGCTGTGCCCCGCGGCTTCATCCGCATATAATTAATAAAAATATAATAAATTATTTTATTACTATTACACACACGCACACACACACACACACATATGGCTACTGGTAAGGAAATACGTAATTAACGATTTGAAATTAATTTTCATAAGATACCGTTGGGTTTACCAATCATTTGCGCCATCACATGTTCTTCGTGTATACCAATTTTCATCAGGATTGGTCAAGCCGTTCTTGAGTTATAAGAAGACTTACAGACAGACAAAAATTAAAAAAAAATTATAATGTGAATCACTGCATCATAAAACGATTATTTATCACAAAATTAGGTGAAAACAAAATGTACAGACAGAGCCAATAGATTTATATAGTAGTATAGATATCGATTATTTATGTAAATCAGTTGACTGTTACTGATAACATGAGAACGAGTTGCCTACCTTAGGAACAGATAATAATTATGTGTAATTAAAAAAATCTATAAATCAAAAACAGGCAGCTATAGAGACTGCCGTTAGAAGTGAAGAGTTGTTAAATACATTTGTCCAATTTCCACATCTATTAGCGCTAGTAATAATGTTATTCCTTTTTATTATATACAAATACGCATTCTGTAATAATTTGTAAATGTAACGATGTCACATTCATTAAAGTGATAAAAACGTCTTCGTTCTAAGTGATAGGGATACACAATTCCCACCCACATTAACTGGGGTGAAAGGGACAGTGAACAAATAAATGAGTACTATAATATTTTTAATAGTAAATTAAGTCTAATTGAATATCCACAGGGACTTGGTCTTTGCAGTAATAGGCATTGTAATAATTTTGAACATAGGCGAATTCTTCATGATATGTATACCGACATTGTTAATATTTTATCAGAGGCCGCTGAACAGAGTCAAGTTGAGACTCGGAGAAATAGACATTTTGGCCGTATTGTGGGGTGGAATAGGCATTTACGTGATGCACGAGCAGGCCAGGCTTAAATATCAGGCATGGTTGTGGCACAATAAGCCAACTTCTGGTGAGATTTACAACGACATGTGTCTTACACGAAAAGTATTTAAAAGTAAACTTAAGTGGTGTCTGAGTCACCAAGACCAAATTAAGCTTGATATTTTGGCCTCTCATCGTAAGGCCAAAAACTTTCAGAAATTCTGGAAAGCTACAAAAATGTTTGATTTTAGGCCTGGCCTTCCTGTGAGTGTTGGGAATGCTGATTGGCCTGAAGACATCGCTAACATGATCATTTTAAATTAAGGTCTCCACTAGGCTCACCATTGCGGGTGCTCGATGACGGATGCTGTCGTGACTCTGATTTGATTCGTTTTTCTTACAGACAAGTCACAAACATAATTAAGAAAATGAATAGAGGTAAGTCGCCCGGTCACGACGGCCTTAGCATTGAGCACCTGCAACATGTCCTCTTTTACCCAGAGTGTTCGCTATGTTTTATTCATTGTGTATGTGTCACTCGTACCGCCCCAGTGATCTCATGCGAACAATAGTCGTGCCTATTATTAAAAACAAAACAGGCAACGTTGCTGACCAATGTAATTATCGACCCTGATGATGGTAGCCAGGGATCTCCCTGGCTACCATCATCAGGCAAAAATACTGGATAGCCTGTTGGACGCGCGACTGGATAATTTTCTGCAGCTACATGATGCGCAATTTGGATTTTGTAATCATCTTGGAACTGAGATTGCGATTCTAAGCCTCATGCATACCGTGCAATATTATACAAAAAGACGAACACCTGTCTATGCTTGCTTTTTAGATCTTTCCAGGGCTTTTGACATGGTATCGTATGATATGTTATGGGAAAAGCTACGGGAAAGAAAAGTACCGTCGGAACTGTTGCGTATATTACAGTTTTGGTATTAAAACCAGGCAAATAGTGTGAGATGGGCCGATAAATTCTCTGTGCCGTATGGTTTGGAGTGTGGGTTTAGGCAGAGGGGGATAATGTCACCCAAGCTATTTAATGTCTATATCAACGATCTAATCGTTGAGCTCAGCAGCAAAAAAATTGGATGTCGCATTGATGACATCAGTGTTAACAACATTAGCTATGCGGACGATATGGTATTACTGAGCCCAACGGTTAGAGCGCTTAGAGAGCTATTGACCTCGTGTGAGAGTTATGTTCGAAAGCATGGGCTCATTTATAATGTTAAAAAGAGTGAGTTCATGGTATTCAAGGCCGATGGTGGTAAATGCCCAGAATACGTGCCCGTGTTAAATCTGAACGGAAGTGAACTAAAACGAGTTCAAAAATTTTAATATCTTAGGCATTATGTAACCGATGACCTTGATGACCTTGATGGTGGATATTGAGAGGGAACGTAGGGCGCTGGCAGTTCGTTGTAATATGTTGGCACGCAGGTTCGCACGTTGTAGCGCGGATGTTAAAACGACGCTTTTTAAAGCTTACTGTCAAGTGTTGTACACGAGCAGCCTTTGGGTCAATTACACTCGGCGAGCTCTCAGTGCCCTGCGGATCCAATATAATAATGGATTTAGGATGTTGATGGGGCTGCCGCGATTCTGCAGTGCGACAGGTATGTTCGCGACGGCTTATGTTTCTGACTTCTATGCCATTATCAGACATAAATCTGCCTCGTTGCTCAGCAGAATACGAGCCAGCTCCAACTCCATCCTAAAGACAATAGCTGAGAGATATGATTCTCCAATTGTGTGTCATATTGTTCGCATATGTATAACTGGCAACGAACTTGTGACCAAATACTAATAATAAATATTATTACATAGACTGTAAGCTTTTAATAATTCTTTTTAGTAAAAGTAAAAGTAAATCCATAGTGGGTTAGTGCTATGGATGCTACTTATCTGAAATAAAGTTTATTTTATTTTATTTATTTATTATTTCATGACGGCATTTCTTCGTTTTCATAATTAACAATTTTCATTTAAAACTAAATTAAACGAAACTATCGATTGAAAATGTAGTTTCATTAAAATACCTAGCCAATACACATTAATATTTTAATTAAATACTTATAAAATATTTACAAACATCCCACTATTTATTAAAAGATCATTAGAGAAATAAATTGTAAGTAAAATTATTTATAACATTTCAAACCAGAGATAGCAAAATAGTAAAAATGTTCTTTTCTTTTTAAATAAAATTGCAAGAATTAATACACTGACTCGCGTTTATACAAAGAAATTAAAATCTGCAAGGACGAACGTAATCGTTGGATTACTTCGATCAGCTAATTTTGTGCCAGCTTAGATATTTTTAAACTGATTTTTATATTAGATTTAAGATTAAATCATTTGAAATTAATTGAATTCCTTTTGATTACTCTTGAATTCATATAATTTTGTAATTCTAAAATATTTTATCGAAAATAATTGGTTTGATTTTATCAAATGTTGTTTAAGTGATTGGTTAAAGCATGCCGTCTCTTTTTTTGAACGTCAAATTTGTGATTACAGAAAGAGACGAATCAGTGTTTAACTACGTATCCACTAAACAATGTTTTTAATTAACGCAGTTATTTTCGGATGAATTTTACACAGCAGTGAGAAGACAAAGCGAGGAAAGTCTTGACAATTTACCTACTTAAGAAACGGAAATAAATAAAATGGATATTTTTATTAAAATTAAAGAGGAGTCTGAATTAAAAATGAATGTAGAAGTAATGAGAAAGTATACATTAATGTATGGAACGAAAATGCACTGCGGATTAAACAAGTGTAGAAGTACACGTGCAAAATTTAGCTTCATTTTTATACAACTAAGATGTTTTGTCCCCTGTGCACATAGTTGCTTTGATTCACTCACCTGTTTTTTTCGTTGTCACTGCATTCACGCACTCACATGAAGTGTGTGTGTGTGGCACACAGCGGTGTCGAGTGTGCAAAACCATTGGTACCCTCTCCGTCTCTTCGAGGGGCGTCACGAGATCGCGTGTACTACTGTTACGCCCCGATAATAAGCCTATAAACTCACTCACAACCGGAACACAATAATATTAAGTGGTACCTACCCAGAAGGGCATGCACAAAGCCCTACCACCAACTAAAATTGTCAAAAGTTCAGGTTTTCGGTACTCAGTTATCAATTATCTCTTGATCATCAAATAGCTATCAAACTGCACCAAACCATCGGGGCACATCGCTCGCTGAAATGACGGTCACTGGGGCAGAAAAGTTCTCGAATGGCAACCATGGAACGGAAGACGCAGCGTGGGTAGGCTCCCTACAAGGTGGACTGACGATATAACAAGAGTCGCGGGAAGCCGTTGGATGCGGGCAGCGCAAGACTGACCAAAATGGAAATCCTTGGGGAAAGCCTTTATCCAGCAGTGGACGTCTTTGGCTGATATGATGATGATGATGATGCACCAAACCTAAGTTTTAAAACATACGTGTTACCTGCCACAGTTAATAAAACAATCATTAATCTTTATAATGAAGTATAAATATAAACAAATAATACCAAAAAGGTAAATATACAGGTACACCGTACGAAATACCCGCATCACTCACATTACCTTGATTCAATTGGATCACTCCGTCGTTGTGTGTCACACACGATTTTTCGAATTTAATTTCACCTCTTTTGTATTCGCTTCGTAAGGAAAAATCGTAAGAACTTCAAAGTGTTACATTTTTTAAGAACTCATTTCGTATTATAAAATACATCATGTTAAAAACTGACTGACGATTGGCTAAATTCATGCGTTAGTCTTAAATGTTATAATTAGTTATTATTAAATGTCGCTTATGGCTTTCTGAAATTTCACAATTATGTTCTGCAGTGAATTTCCAATTGGTTCGTACAGAGTTACAACTATTAATAAGTAAAAGGTTTATAACAAAGTATTATATTTATATAAAAGATGAAGACAAATGAATAAAACCATGAAGACAAACTAAGCACGTATACACAACAAATAAATGGAAAATGTAATTGTAATTCTGTGAACGGCTTAGTGAATTAGTACATTGACTTTTGTATTTTGAGTACATTGGTAATTAGTCCCTATTTATCCTCACCGCCAGCATTTAATTACTGACAAGCTCGTAACAATATGCATAGTAAATTAAATATATATTAACAAAACTTAATTCACTATATAGAAGCGTTACATTCCTCGAGAACAATGAATTTTTTTATATAAAAAAACATTATATTTGTTGAACTGAATTGAGGGCAAACAAGGAGTGATATCATGTAAAAAGATTTGTAATATTATTTAACGAGCAAATGTACAAAATATTTGAAAAATCACAACAATTTTTCTTTTATAAAAGCATCTGCGTAGTCACAAAAGCGTGACTAGCACTGTTTAATCGAGTAACATAGGTAACAAGTTTACGCTGGTTCCTTCAAACGTACGTCACATATTCTGAAAAAAAAAAATTATGAACGAGCACCGTATCGTCATTTTAAAAGATACATTCAACACGTTACAACAATTAAATTATTACAGTTTGTAATGTAAATTCTGCCGAGGAGAGCCGGTATAATCAGCATTTACATTTTTTACGGACAGTAGTACATCTATTTCAATTGCTTATTGACAATTTCGATTGAAGAACATTTTATTCATTTATTTTTGTCTTCATATCATGTTTCTGATCGTATCATAAAGCCTATCTACTTACCTATCTACTTTCTTTTTTGAAGTCGTATAAAAGTAATCAAAGTGAATGAGAATACACAAACTGTACTCGTGATAGCTAAGTGGATAAGTGGACTGTATTAAGGTGAATAATAATAATAATAATATCCTGGGACAGTATTCACACAAGGCCATCTGATCCCAAACTAAGCAGAGCTCGTACTATGGAAACCAAACAACTGATATATTACATATACTAATTTTCTTTAGTAAATACATACTTATATAGATAATTACACCCAGACACAGGGCAAACAGACATTTTCATACACACAAATGTCTGTCCTGGGTGGTCACGCCAACCGTCTTGTCATACTTATAGAAAGGCTTACCTTTAAATCCGGGCTCTTACTCGTGAAGATCTTCTTGGAAGCGCTGCCTTAGTCTTCATCTAACTTTTTCAAACTATATTAATGTACGTAATTGTAATTTCAATTTCTATGTTAATTTAAATTATTGAATTCTTTATGAGAAATATTTTTTTTTAAACTGAACTAAATATAAAATACGACACACATGTATTTCTCCATGATGTTTTCTTCGTTTCCATTCCAAACAATTTAAGACATATCGTATCGTATCGTATGTTTGAGATTATTAGACTTCGATATCGTTAGATCCATCATCATGATAATTACCTTATTGGTAAATATGTATTTTTCATGGAGAAGGTATGTTTCTTTGTTGGAGCTCGTTGCTAGAAGGCGCTACTGCACGTCCAACTGCTATACCTTTTAACCAATCCCCATGACACTTGATAAGTATGCAGTACAAAAAGTGGAACTGGTGGGTTTGATTGTAAATATTGGTTAAAATTCACGTGGCAGGTATGGTGGCATAAAGCTAACGATAAAAAATATTTGTAGGAGGAATTTGTACAAGACCGTCTGGGTAGTTATGAGCTGCTCATTATAATCTACCACTATGAAACAATGCTTAATACTGTTATGTTGTGGTTTTAAGAATGAGTGAGCCAGTGTAAGTACAAGAGATACATCCTAGAACGCAAGATTGGTGGCGATGTAAGGAATGGTTCACATTTCTTACTAAGTCTATGGGCGGTGGTGACCACTAAACTTCAGTTGACCCACTGGACAGTCTGAATAAAAAACGCAAGTAACCATTTATAAACGCTGTTCGATCTGATAAAGGCGTAGTCACGAATATTTACTGACTAGGTATATATCCAAAGCGACGTGTGTTAACACTTTACACGCGCGAACAAACGTGGAATATTTTAGATTAGGATTAAGTCATTTATTTTATGTTTTAAATAATTTGATTTGTTATGTGTTGTAGACCTGCGTCTGTAAAAAGTCATTAGGATTTTCACCAGGTGACTAGAGACGAAAGTGTATGACCCCGTGCCTCGGAAAGCATGTCTTGGCTTGGTGCTCGGCCTTAATTTCTACGGTCGTGTCGGATGTGCTGCCTTATCTGCTTATGAGAGAAGAGGAAAGAATATCCTTTTTTTTTTTTATTGTATTGGTAGGTGGACGAGCGTATGGGCCACCTGATGGTAAGTGGTCACCAATGCCCATAGACAATGGCATTGTAAGAAATGTTAACCATCGCTTACATCGCCAATGCGCCACCAACCTTGGGAACTAAGATGTTATGTCCTTTGTGCCTGTAATTACACTGGCTCACTCACCCTTCAAACCGGAACACAACAATACCAAGTACTGCTGTTTTGCGGTAGAATATCTGATGAGTGGGTGGTACCTACCCAGACGAGCTTGCACAAAGCTCTACCATCGAGTAAACTAATAGTATTAACCTGAACGGGATTTAAGCCCAGCTCATCAAAAGTGGCCTTGTAAAAAAAGTCACTTGTCAGTCTTGTGTCTATATTTCTTACAATTTTTTTAATCGAAAATTTGTTGATATTATTAATTATTGTTACCTTGTATACGCTAATATATTGAATCTCGATGTTTGTATTAATTAGAGCTGCACTTCTCTTATCATTGCATACGTGACTGCACATGAACACTAAGTCAGGTAACTCGTATGATTTATAGAATGTTGATGAATGGTTTATGAATAATATTAATTATTACTCGGTGGTAGAGCTTTGTGCAAGCTCGTCTGGGTAGCTACCACCCACTCATCAGATATTCTACCGCAAAACAGCAGTACTTTGTATTGTTGTGTTCCGGTTTGAAGGGTGAGTGAGCCAGTGTAATTACAGGCACAAGGGACATAACATCTTAGTTCCCAAGGTTGGTGGCACATTGGCGATGTAAGCGATGGTTAACATTTCTTACACTACATATGCCTAAGGGCGTTGGTGACCACTTACCAACAGGTGGCCCATAAGCTCGTCCGTCTATCTATCCTATATAAAAAAATGTCCAATTTTCTAAATGTTTACAGATTCAATGATAACGTTCCCTATTGATTGCTGTCAAACAAATACAAAAAATCTCTTCAAACTTCGAGCTTAAATTATACAAGTTTGTTACTTTCAATAACAGGAATTGTTTTCAAACAACACTTCTATGCCATCCATAAGTTATGTCGAGTACTTCTGGGACTACTTACGTAGTATATACGAGTAGAATGTGGTTCAAGAATTCTTATGTTGTATTTTTGTTTAATAATATATTATTTCAGTGCGATTTAATCTTTAAAGAATAATAAGATCGCCTTCGACACGTGTTTTACATTGTCGTTCAACAAAATTAAATAGAAAACAACGTGTCAATCCTGATCGTAAGCGAGTGAATTCACTGAAACAAACAGAACCGATAAATCGTTTATTGCTTCGGTAATGTATCCAAGTAAGATTGAGTTTTGTTAAATAACAATCGTAACAATATCTAATATTTCATATATATACATATATATGTCGGAGACTCGTTATCTTCACGGTCGCTCATTGTGGGGCATCAGCAGGGATCCGGGCGAGAAATAAATACTTCGTATGTTCCAAAGTAATTTTTATTACACAGTGTAGGTAAATCACAACACAACTTGACTCTAAATACTTTTCAATATACACAGTACAGTTCCTAGGCTAGTGTTGCTTATTCAACCGATAGTATCGTAATGATCGTCGAATACAGAGTGCACGTTCTTTTATTAACGTTTACCCTCTCCAATCTAGGCTCTGTACACGTCACTTTGACGTTTGTGTATCGTTGATATTCCGAACTATTGACCCGGATGCGACACGGCCATCCTGTGTTACACGCGTCCTCGTGTGTTAATCTGGAACAAAAGCAAATACCGCACAGTATCATTCACGCTCGGCCATATCTGACCACTACTAAAATAACTGAAATAAAAGTCTTGTGTCATCAAATAATTTCTATTCCAAACACAAATTCTATAACAACATTGAAAAATTACACAAACGAAAATAAGTGATTGACTACTGCTGCAAGTTCTCCCCGTACAATTCATGTACACAGTAACTAAGTCATCCCTGTGACCGTGAAATCGACACATACGCACGTACACTTAAGTCAACCCTGTGACTACAAGTGTTCAATGATAGTCATCCCTGTGACTCACAAATCAACAGTCATCCCTGTGACTCTCAAATCAACAGTCATCCCTGTGACTTTTAAATCAACAGTCATCCCTGTGACTCAAATCAACAGTCATCCCTGTGACTCAAATTAACAGTCATCCCTGTGACTGAAACGCAACACAAAATCAACATTCATTCTTCTAGAGTACTTGCAGCAATGTCAGTTGTGATACTGAAAAAGTTTCAGAACCTTTTTCAGTATCACATATCGGTAAATCACATTTTTCATTTAAATCAATGACTACTTTAGCTCCTGGCATTTTCCTAACCCTATCATGCTCAGGTTTTCCAAATGAAATTGCCTTTGAGGGATGTTAATCTATAAAGTGGAGCCATTAAACACGCAAACTGTGCAACAAATTGTCGAAAATAAGAAGCTAATCCTATGAATTGCCTTAATTGCGTAACGGTTTCAGGAGGTGGTAATGCAGTGAGTGATTCTATTTTTCGCTTATTTGGTCTAACATTACCGTTTTCTACCTCATAGCCTAAGAACTCAATTTTATCAGTTCGTCAACTTTATTTCGCATAACGTTACGTTCCTCAACCGATAACCTATAAGGACGTCTTTGAACCGTTTTGCTCGGATCCTTTAACCGTATCTCTAATTCACCTGTCATGACGCGTGTAGTAGGCATACCAGTTACAAAATATTTCGAATAACGATTTAATATCTTTAAAAGTTGTGATCTATGTTCAAAGGGTATATCTGTATCGATACATTTAAAATCAGGCCAAGAGTTTTGGATAGTGCAGCTATTAACAACATTATTTTTTAACAATTGAAAGCTAGTACTCGTCATTACAATCGAAAATCCTAAATTCAAAATTTCACGACCAATCATTATGTCACTGCGTAAATAAATATCAGGTAAAACATGTAACAACAATTCTAATGAGTGCTCATTAATCATAACTTTAGCTAAAATTTGTTCTGTTGATTTTACACTGCTTTGGCCAATACCAGTTAACGAAACAATATTACAACTACGTTTTCCGCTAAGCTTCGTAGCCAAACTTTCCTTTATTAATGAACACTCAGCACCAGAATCATAGTGAAAAACATAAGACTCACCGCGATGTTGAAGGTATCCAGTAGGAGGTTCTACTACGCACACGTCGACACGACGCTCGGCCGATGTACTAGCGCTGGTGTTGCCACCGCGGGAGCCAGTTCTTGCAGTACAGCGGCTTGCCACATGTCCCAATACTCCACACTTGAAACATCTAATGCTCGTTGATTTTTCTACACGATGAGAAGTGGAAGCCACGTCAGTCTTCACAGGAGATTTTGGCTTGTAGTTTTTGGGCTTCGATCTACACTCAGCCGTGCGCGCCATACGTAGACTCGATCAGGTGAACACGCCTGTGCGCTCATGATGCTCCACCACCAGCATCGCGCGCCACACGAGCCGCACGCACCGTACGCGCACTGAAGGTGAGCGTGCCTGCGCGCTCGTGACGTTCGGCTCTCAGCACCAAGCGCCACGCGAGCCGCACGCGCACTCTTGACAGACGACCACGCCTGCACGCTCGTGACACTCTGTAACCAGCACTACGTCCGGCAGGCTGGAGAAAGCTGACCGGCGATCGTTCAGCCAGCAGCACCAGTTGTGCGCAGACTGATGTATCGCACCCGAAACACTGAAGCACCAGCCTCGTGTGTTACTCTGAAACATTGTTTGTCACGCAGTATCACTTAGCTCGGTCACTCCTGACCACACTACATTTTAAGGGAAAGTACAAAGACATCAAACTAGACAATAGGGGATATAAAATTTTATTATGCTAACAGCAAGAGCCACATATCACAGTCGTTCGGACTAAATTGCAAACGACTCAGTACAACATTACACAGCTTTCGTAAATCCAGACTCTAGAAACTCTCGAGTTAGATATCTGCTGCCCCGGTTGTCCAGCCGATCAGTAATCGCATTGCTCGTATCCAACGCATGGGTCAGATCCCTTGGATCGCCGTGTGTCACCCCCTGGTAAGCACACATATGGTCTCTATAGACCCTCTTACTCGAGTTTCTATCACAACTTTTTAATTTGAACTTCATAATTAACATCAATCTCAACCAAAAGGACTAACTAGGATTAATTTACCGAATCACACGTTCACCCGTTATGCAATTTTGTGCCAAGCCAGTAATAAAATATTTCGAAAAACGAATCAACGCAGTAACAATTTCTGCTTTATGAGTTAGGGACACTTCGGTATCAATAACGGTAAAATCATTCATAAGAGCCGGTATTCATTACTATGGGATGAAACATTACTTTCTAAATTAGCTGAGGGTACATGTGAGTAATAATTATTTACGTCATGAACTTTAGAAATTTTAAATTGTTTCGCAATCATATTAACACTAAATCCCTGCGATAATATTTCGCGCCCTGTCATGATATCACTACGCATATCAAGACATATCCGGCGAAACATACAATAAAATTTAAATTATTATCAATCTCAAAAATACAAAATATTTAAACAGTGCTGAGAACACTTGACTGACTAATAACCTCTTAATGTGACATAAACTTACAAGAAACACTTTCTTTAATAAAAGAATTCTCAGCACCTGAATCATAATGGAATGTGAAAGACTGACCTTTATGTTTTAAACTTGCACGCCACGTCACGAACTCCATTTACATTACCATTGAACTTCAACGCGATGTGCCTCCTCGCACCCAACACTCATGTCGTCAACGCAGCACCGCAGCTCATGGCAGCACTCACGCACCGGCGAAGACACGGCCGCAGAGTCAAGATGCTCCACCGTAGTCACGATCACTTACACGCGGTCGCGGCGGCGTCCCGCGTGGAGGTAATGCTTTATTCCTCCAAAGACGTTAATCGAACAGATCCTTTCCATCGTATAATACGTTACCACAGGTAGCAGAGCGGATCAGAACACATGAGGTTCCGATCCCACTTCTGATGTCGGAGACTCGTTATCTTCACGGTCGCTCATTGTGGGGCATCAGCAGGGATCCGGGCGAGAAATAAATACTTCGTATGTTCCAAAGTAATTTTTATTACACAGTGTAGGTAAATCACAACACAACTTGACTCTAAATACTTTTCAATATACACAGTACAGTTCCTAGGCTAGTGTTGCTTATTCAACCGATAGTATCGTAATGATCGTCGAATACAGAGTGCACGTTCTTTTATTAACGTTTACCCTCTCCAATCTAGGCTCTGTACACGTCACTTTGACGTTTGTGTATCGTTGATATTCCGAACTATTGACCCGGATGCGACATATACATATATAGCTCCTTAGCTTAAGACCTCTGTAGGTGGGAGCGCATTAACTGCTACGAGTATATTAAAAAAACGCCTTATGGATATATTTAATAAACGGATCATCGTGTGAAAAAAAAAATGTTTCTTAAAAAGATTAATCAAAGCCACTAAATAACAATGAAGTAAGCTTGACATGTCAATTTTCACACAAAAATAGAACAAAGGAATCAATAATAAACAGACAGAGCTATCGCTTACGATCGAATTGCAGAAGAATAATGCTTGGCGTACGTTACTCGCGCTGCTTTTATAGGGCGCTGACAATAAATAGCATTAAAAGTTGATCACCCGACAAAAAGTATATTCTTTATTTTTGAAAACGTTGAAAAAAATAATGTCGACTGGGATGTTTATTGACGCACCTAAACCAATATAGTATAAGTATTAGGATAAAAAAGTTTTATGTTAACTTTTATTTTAACCGAGCGAAGCCGGGACGAATAGATAGCAGAGAATTTTTAAAAGACATATGTCTGATAAATTGTTATTTGGCATTCTTTAATTATTAGATTTATACCGCATATTACACCAAAATAAAAATATCCAACTACCAAAAAAAATAAACAATTTCGAAAGATATTTTGTATTCATTTACAATTGAAATGAAAACCTTTTAAACTTTTGTTAGTGTAAAGTAATAAAGTCACACCTGTATATATCCCACTGCTGGGATTACCACCTCCTCTCTAGAGGACAAGGCTTGGAGCTTACACCACTCTGGTACATACGCAGGATTCCTCGCGACTCAATGTCTACATTAGCGAATTTATTCGTAATTATTCTTTTACAAATGATATACCAAATGTGTTTTTAAAAGCAAATACTTGTATATGTTTCATGACAGATGATACCGTTAAAGGTATCATATTCATAAAACCTTCCATTTACATGTAAAAGGTAAAATGATTATTATTAGGGTATCCTACATTCGAATAAAATTTTTACAGGATCACTCTCGTCACTCCTTCTGACACAGGTTTTAAATAGAACTCCGTGAACAATTAAAATGAATACAGACGTAATTTTTTCTCTTACATAAAATTCTACTGCAAAACAATAGTACTTGGAATTGTTGAAAAAAAAAGGCAAGACCTATTTAAAACCACTATTTTATTGGTGGACAGTTTTTTTTATTGTGGAGGTAGGCGGACGTCCATATGGGCCACCTGATGGTAAGTGGTCACCAACGCTCATAGACATTGGCATTGTAAGAGATGTTAACCATCGCTTACATCGCCAATGCGCCACCAACCATGGGAACTAAGATGTTATGTCCCTTGAGCCTGTATTTACACTGACTCACTCACCCTTCAAACCGGAACACAACAAAACAAAGTACTGCTGTTTTGCGGTAGAATATCTGACGAGTGGGTGGTACCTACCCAGACGAGCTTGCACAAAGCTCTACCACCAAGTAGTAACATTTTAAATATTTTCGCCGCCAATAACTGACGGTCCGTGCATGGCCCGTGACAGTACTGATCGGTGACGGGACGGTCTAATGGTTACAGTCTAATACTTTCAGTGGGCAGAGCCCTTAAACCTTACTTATGAATCCTTCCATTGGTGACCGTATGAAAATGCGTATGGTTGCTTCTATGTTATTTAAAAAAAGTATTTTAAAAATTATTACATAAATAGAACCGACACACGATACCTAATAACCACTTCACGGGTCGGACACGAATTTTGTTACAACCTGTATACAAGTGTGGACCCTTCACCAACTGGTAACCTATGGAAGACGTATGAATAGGACGACCGAAGACACGTGCTAGGCACAGTATTCGTTAGATAGTTGGTAAGATTATTATTTTACAAAGAATTGTAGAATTTTCTAAAACCTTCATAATAAAGTACGATAAATCAACATGGCTTAGAGTCGTTGTCCACGTTGCCGAGTTGATACATGCTTTTGCTATTACTTAGACACATTCACGACTTCCCTGAAGACTTTTTTCCAAATGTGAAGCAAATGATAAATTAAAAAAAATGTCAAAAATATAAAATAAATTACTAAGCTTCACGGATTGCTCCTTAGATGGTGACTCGTATCGCTTCTAAAATACTGCCTGCCTCGTTGGTCTTGTGGCTAAAGATATTAGGCCACAGACCCAGTGGTCCTGGGTGCAATTCTCAGGTCGGGCCAAAAAATAATTATTGGGTTTTTCTGTCAGAAAATTCTCAGTAGCAGCCCGGAGTCTGGAAGTTGGAAGTGTGTACACTCCCGTGCCTCGGAAAGCACGTTAAGCCGTTGGTCCTGCGCCTGAACTCTTTCCGGTCGTGTCGGATTGCCGTCCCATCGGATTATAAGAGCTAAGGAAAAGAGAGTGCACCTGTGTTTGCACACACACTTGTGCACTAAAATATCTCCTGCGTAGTTGCCTAATCTCTCTTGAGATTGGCCGCCGTAGCCGAAATCGGTCTGGAGGACCTTATTATTATAATTAAAATAATTCCCATCACATTGTTTGGCGAATATTGTGCAATTATTGCAATATTGTTTTGTAAAATTGAAATTAACGTTTGAAATAGTATGGTATAGTCAGTGAACTAAAATGATATGTTCGTAAACTAAATATTTCTAGCAAAAACATTCTTAACTTCAAACGTAATAAGACACAAAGAACAGGTTCATTTGTTATTTATTATTAGATTTTAAGAAAACAAAGTGTGAAAAATTTCTGCTATTTCAACAGTCATAAAACATTAATTTCATATAACGGAACGTGGGTACATATATTTATATTTACAGTATGTAACAGTAAGAGCCTGTGAATGTCCCACTGCTGGGCTAAGGCCTCCATTTTGAGGAGAAGGTTTTGGAGCTTATTCCACCACGCTGCTCTAATGCGGGTTGGTGGAATTTACATGTAGCAGAATTTCAGTGAACTCAGACACATGCAGGTTTCCTCACGATGTTTTTCTTCATCGTCAAGGACGAGATGAATTATAAATACAAATTAAGCACATGCAAATTCAGTGGTGCATACAATTAGGCTTTATCGGCTTATTATTCTATTTATATTTACTATGTATTATAAATTATATTAAAAATCGAAAACATAATTCAAATATACTCTTATAAGCACGTTTAAAACATTTAACAAGTCACATGTTACAGTCATTTAACAAGATAAATTATAAAATATATATTTAAAATTACCATCGCGTGTCAACAAAATAACTTAATATATATACTGTTTTGTATGCATGGGTATTATGTTTCGGGCAAAATCGAAATAAAAATATTTGGTTTAGAACTATATCAAAATAACGTCTCTGACCGCTTCGTTTCAAACCCTTAGGGATATTATCATCCCTCTCAGTATCTTCACGCTAACTTAGATAACAAAGGGCTTATGTTGAATAAAACAAAGGCGCTAAATTTTTACACTAGTAGTTCCTTAAATAAAATTCAATGATAGTATTTAAGGAACAAATCCTGTCGGTTTCGTTTTGAATAATATATAAGAGCTTAGAGGATTAATTATTAAATATATAACCGCATCGGAGCTTATCTTCTGATCTAATGGACCTGGGTTCAAAACCAGAGTCGCGCCAATAAAAAGCTATTGGGTCCTTCCGTATAAAAAAATTGTTGTGTTTATTATATTGTAACAATTATGTTTGTTATAAGTAGAAATAACAAATATGAATTTATGGATTGTTGTATTCCAAGGTACCATTCAGTCTTTATTTCATAAAAACCAATTCAGTCAATCAAAAGTTATAATAATATAAATATAAAACATATGTATTCCATATATAATACATAATTAATGCGTGTAACGTAAAAAACCGTGAGACAGCTTGTTTTTTTTATTGAATAGGTTGGCGGTTAGCGGCCACCTGATGGTAAGTGGTCACCAACGCCCATAGACATTGGCATTGTAAGAAATATTAACTATCGCTCACATCGCCAATGCGCCACCAACCTTGGGAACTAAGATTCGAACTGGAACACAACAATACAAAGTACTGCTGTTTTGCGGTAGAATATCTAATGAGTGATACCTACCCAGATGAGCTTGCACAAAGCTCTACCACCGAGTAAAAATAGATTGTATCTAATAGATGGTTGTAATTCCATTGCAATATTTAATCCGCCCTCACTAACAGGTGGAAGATAAATAAAGACGTAAGGCGTGCGGAAAGATGGATTACCACAAAGGGAAAAATAAATCTGATGAAAAACTGCACCCTCGTAGGATCATAACCGCGTCTCTTTTTCTTTATGTTACAACCTGTTTCCTAGATAGTCTACTGAGTAAAAAAATAAATGGCCTTGGAAAGGAAGTTCTGATTTTGGAGGTTTATGTTGAAAGGCAAATTGGTAAAATAATGACGTGTATATTGTTGTGAAGTATTGGTTATATATGATTTTTCATGTCATAACAAACGATGTTCCTTTTTCCTTAACATATTTTTTTTAAATTACATAATGGTATTCTTTTTCTAAAGATATGTTTCTGGTTGGTGATGTAAGGAATGTGAGTTTGTTTGTTTGTCACACTTTCACGCCTAAACCGATTTTAAAAATTATTTTAATGGAAAGCTATGCTATCAGCGAGTAAAATACGCTACAAATTTGCCCCGTATTCCCACAGGAACGGGAACTACGTGAATGAAACCGCGGGCAAAACGTAAGTGATTAATATTTCTTACGGCACTAATGTCTATAGGCGGCAGTGACCACACACTATCAGGTGGTTCTCATACCACCGGCTCGTTCACCTACCTTTATTATTAAAAAAGTTCTTATATAAAAGCTATAATTATTTTTATTAAAGTTTATGTGATTGACGTCACTACGAATTTCATATCATTTGTTAAACAATATATATCGTTCCCACAAATCACGCCGCAGGAATCGCTTTATACGTTATACTTATAAAACATTATATAAATATAATAATATAAATAAATATTTCTAACTTATAAGAGCTACATACAAAAGCCGGTTTGGTATAAATCGGCGAACGGTTCGCGGTATATCATTATTCGAATTTGACCCTTAAATACCCCGAAGGTATTGAGATATATATTTTTCAGAGTACTATTATGAAAGTTAAAAGGTATCTGATAATTTGTTCCAAGGTTGGTCAAAATCCGTGCATATATGGAAAAAAGCCAGGGGTTTTATAAGTACCTTTTGAGTTCTTGGGATCAAGATAAAATACTTTATTCCAAAAACATAGATTACTTCCAAGAACCAGCCCTTAATTGTATGGGCGATGCGGGTACTTAGTACTAGTAAGTGTACTCGTAGTCCATTTCCCTTTGTGTTTTTCTGCTATAAAAACAGGATAACAATAAAAAACGGTATTGTAATTTCATATAAAAGTATTTTAAATGCTATCCCAAACATCCGATTTTAAATAAATGAGTATTTCGGTTACAGTTACAAGAACAATGAAGAATTTATACAAACATTTTCCTTTAAATACTCAAATACACTAGTTACACTATTTAGGTGAAAATTAATTTATATTTTACCGAATGAGAACGTAATTTTGTATTTTGCTGAACTAAAATCACTCTTAAAACTTTTATTTAAGATTGAAATTTGTAAATATTGTTTATACTGTTAAGTCTTTACAAAATAATAAACGTGGCAGATGATGAATGTGAAACGGCACATGCTTTAACCCAAAATCGCTTTATTCCAAAAAACATACCGCTCTAGAAACTTACTGGAAGAGCCTTATATAAAGGTATTATTTATTGTTACTAAAATTTCAGTCATGGTTTTTTAATCTCGTTGGAAAAATAAATTTACGTGCTAACGAAGTTGTACCGAACAACTACAAATACAAAAAGCATTTTTGTTTCTTTTTGAGTATTCGTATTATTTTTTTATAGAATAGGCAGGCGGACGGGCAAATAGGCCACCTGATGGCCACCAATGTTCCACCAAACTTGGGAACGAAGATGTTATGAGTTATGACTCTTGCGCCTGTTGTTACAGTGGCGTCACCTTTCAAATCGGAATACAATAGTGGTAACACATATACAACTGACCCTAGCTATCCGATAGATACCTCACCTAATAATCACTTCACGGGTCGGACAGGGTTTTTGTTACACACTGTATATAAATTTTTTTTGAAGCTTAGTCACCATTTGTGACTATGTCGTTCTGGTAGTTACACAATACACTTTGTATTATAATAATTGTTTGTTATTACTTATTTCCTCAAACGTAAACATTTATTAGTTAATTTGTACAATGTTTTCGCCTCATTACTCTCAGGAAAATGGAAATGCCATAAAACGAATACATTGAACAATAGTTAAGGTAGCCTTAAAATGCTGATTAATATCCTGCTTAAGTGACTCGCTCCGGACTCATTACGATGATCAATAAATTTGTTGTGCAAAGTGTGAAATGTAAAACACGAACAAATTTCCGATCAACTTATTACATCATGTCGCATCCATATTATCCTAATTCAATACCTAATCCAAGCACACGTTGTATTATACGCTCGTACAAATCCAGTGGACACATTCAATTTCACGGGCAGCCTCGCCTCAGCATAAACAGTTCTTCCGTCTATGTATCAATCGCCAGGCGATTTATGAACGAACGTTCTGCCGAAGCATGAAATATGTTGGGTTATAAAGTAACGTAATGGTGCGTTTCTTTTGCTTTCACTTTTTACCGGATTATGGGATAGATTTCTGATAACTTCATGGTTATGAAATGGAAGATTATTTGTTCGGGTTTCTGTTTCTTTTAAGCAATATAAATTTACCAAAAATATAAATAATTTTGGTTCTCAAATTAAATATTTCATTTTATAGCTTAGTGAAGGTTGACTTGTCATGTATAACAATATTGAACTTTAATATCACATCTGCAATGAAAATTACATCATCTTGGATGGATCGTTATTGTGTCAACTGTTAGCACAAACATCGAAGATGCATGCTAACAGTTGACACGATAACGATTAGCGTTTCCGTTTTAATATACAGTCTATGTTACTAAAATACTTTTTAAACCAATTTTATTTTACTTCACCGCATATTGGCACTGTTTTTTTAAAGTGTATTTTTTATAGCATAGGCAGGCGGACTAACATATGGGCCACCTGATGGTAAGTGATCACCAACACCCAAAGACATTGGCGTTGTAAGAGATATTCACCATCGCTTATATCGTCAATGAGCCACCAATCTTGGGAACTAAGATGTTATGTTCTTTGTGTGTTCACACTGGCTCACACAACCTTCAAACCGGAACACAACAATAGCAAGTACTGCTGTTTTGCGGTAGAATATCTGATGAGTGGGTGGTACCTACCCAGACGAGCTTGCACAAAGCTCTACCACCAAGTAAAAGCATTTATTTATCATTTTTTCAGTGTAAACATAAAATAAAATATAATTTATGTTAACAAAAATATAAAAGACATAATTTAACATAAAACATATTAATTTAACACCAAACTAGTACCGTTTCAGATTGTAAATTATACCGTGGAAAACCCGTAAGAAACTGTGTTGCTTTTCAATAGTCAGCTATGGCTGACCTGCCTTTTTGGCAGAAAATTACATGAATAAAATATAAAATGTTCGAACTTAAAAGGACGTATGTGTACAATAATCCGTAAATTCACACGACCTATATTTCTATGGCAATTCGATTCACACGCGAACGGTTCGTTTGGACTTTGATATATCGCAACGAGACTATTGTGAGAGATATAAGAAAAATATACCCGTAAAATTGTTGCAATTACGTCACAGCTTTTTTGTACATATTTATTACGGCGACATCTGATTGGTAAGGTTATAAGTCTAATCGTTAGTTGTTGAATTATTTACATAAAACCAATATATCTTTTTTGATACAGATACATTACATACCATAAAAAGTCTCCTTATTAATAGTGATATCTTCTAAGGTTAATATTAAAATACAGTGGTCGACAGATTTTTTTACCAGTATATGGGTGTGTTTTGTGTGTGTGTGTGTGTGTGTGTTTGTATGTTTATGTGTCTCGTGTAGCTCTTAAGCTTAGATGGCTTATGATTTTGACAAATAACGTGTCGTTATCTTCCTCTTAAGAGATGCTTGTCATGTCATTTTGTGCAAGCCTATCACTTATCACATATTCTACAGTTAAACAGTATTATTGTTGATTTCCGGTTGGAAGGGTGAGTCAATCAATAGTACCGTCATAAGGGACTTAACATCTTAGTCACAAAAGTAGGTTGGCGCATTGGCGATGAAAGAATGTTTAATATTGTCGTCAATGACTACGAGCGGCGATGATCACTTACCATCAGGTAGCCCATTTGCCCTTTCGTTTAATAATTATATGAAAAAAATGACATAAAAAGGAGAGTAATATACATATTTCGAAAATGTTTCGAGAATTAGCGTAGTTTTTTAAATAATAGGATCCTTACATATGAAATTGGCGTTTTGTACGGGAGGAATATAAAGTCAATTTTTTTTTGTAAAATATATTTAATTAATTGTTAACCGTTGTTATCTATGCACTTTTGCCATCTCATAGGTAGTTCATTGATCCCTTTACTAAAAAAACCATGGAGGCGAGAATCAATAAACTCTTTGAAGGCGGTTTGGACTGTCGCATCGCAGTTGAATTTTTTTCCATGTAAGAAGTTGTCCAAATTCCGGAAAAAATGGTAATCTGTTGGAGCAAGGTCCGGGGAGTACGGTGGATGTCGCAGACATTCCAATTGTAGCTCATCTAACTGAGTGGTTGTTTGTTGTGCAGTGTGTGGTCTTGCGTTGTCGTGAAGCAGCAGTGGCCTAGAGCAATTGACCAATCTCGGTTGTTTAGCAGGTAGTTCTTCCTTCATGGTTTACAGTTGCTGACAATATATATCTGTCGTAATCGTTTGGCCACATTTGAGAAAGCTGTAGTGAACGACACCGGCGCTAGTCCACCAAACACTCACAAGTAACTTTTTCTGAGTCAATTTTCGTTTAGGGCAGGATTTGGCTGGGTCTTCAGGGTTCAGCCATTGCGACGAGCGCTTCCGATTATCGTACAGTATCCACTTTTCATCACAAGTAATGATTCGATTTAAAATCCCTTCATTATTGTGTTGGTGGAGCAAAGTAACACAGCAGTCGACGCGTGTTTGCAAGTTCGATTCACTCAATTCATGAGGAACCCATCGTTCAAGTTTTTTCACAGAACGAAAACGTTGAAATCAAAAACGTACCGTGCCTTCTTTTGCGACACCAGCGCCGTATACATCATTAATCCTTCCTTAATAAGCGACGCCAAAGAAAAAAATAATGAGGAAAAATCAAATGAATGACTGTTTTCAAAACTCAAATGTACCAGCTAAATGAATTTATAAATTTGAATTTGGAATTTTTAACCAAAGAGGAGATATTTCAGATCAATGTGGTCAGTACGACAAAACGCTAATTTCATATGTAAGGACTTAATATTTCATCTAATGTTTAAATTACAAAGTTCTATGTCCTCACTTATCTTAAGCTGACACAGTCTTGACACACGGCCTTGTGTCTAGATAACGCGAGCTCGAATCAAGCACGATAAATCATCACAAAACAAGCACTTAGCTCCGATGAGCGAGGATTCTCTTATTCAATTTCTCGTATGAAATCTCTTTGTTGTGTTTTTTATAAGAAATATAATGTTAGGAGAATTATAAACAGGAAAATATTATTTGCATTAGTTAAATGTATAACCATAATCGGTCATAAGGTAACTTTTTGCTTGAGTTAAGTGATTGCGTTTATAACCTTTTCGAATCACAAGAGGAGTCAAACAAATAAACAATTTTGACATTGAATTTACAGGATATGATTGGGTAGGTACTACCCACTCATCAGATATTCTACCACAAAACAGCAGTACTTGGTACTGTCGTGTTCCGGTTTGAAGGGTGAGAGCCAGTGTAATTACAGGCACAAGGGAGATAACATCTTAGTTCCCAAGGTTGGTGGCACATTGGCGATGTAAGCGATGGGTAACATCTCTTAGAATGCCAATGTCTATGGGCGTTGGTGACCACTTACCATCAGGTGGCCAATGCTCGTTCGCCTACATATGCAATAAAAAAAACTACACACACACACACACACACACAATTATATGCGGTATCCTAAAACAGTATACTTGTTTAATATATTTAATGGACTAGATAAACTAGAAATAAATTGTATAAAATCATTTATAACTAAAAGTATACTATTATCTACGAAGTAAATAATAATAAGAAATACTCATACAAATAAAATTCCTAGATAAACCAGTATTGTTACAGACTAACAAAAGTATAGACAAGGAATTATAAAAAAACCTACGAACTTTTATAGGAGCCATATTCACTCAAAAAGTAATAAAATACGCGGCTTTATTGAAGGAGACTTTAAGATCCATAAAATTTTCCAACAAACAAGTAAACTTTGAAAGACGTAAAGATGAACCCGGAGACTGAAAGTTGCAGATACTTTTAGTTTAAATAAACTAAGTATAAAGTTGAATCTATCGATTCTGGATAATTTAGTAACATACAGGTATTTTATCCAATAACCAACTTTGCTATCACCATTGCAGTTTGCTATAGATCTTTCTTATTTCTCTGTGTCCCTGCCTGCCTATTTAGATATCTTTATATAACTGCCTATCTTTGTACCGTCAAACGTGGCATCTTTACCTTCCGTGAGCATCTTTACCTAAGCATACCCCATGCTAGTTTACATTAAATATTTTTTTATAGGTGGAAGTAGGCGCAATTTTAGTCACAGTGGGAGATTTTATAATAAATTGTAGTATCACAAAAAGTGTTTCAAGCTGGCAGCTTTGTTAATTGTCAAAATAATGTACTTTTTCATCCCATATGGTCAATTGTGTTCGCAGCGTCGTCGCACAGAAATCGGTACTTGTTATAGAAAATCAAAGTGTAGATAAGTGACTTATATAAAATAGTATTTGATATATTGTTATTGAGGTGTATCGAAATGATTCAATCCTATTAAACTCTCATTTCTTGAGTTATTATAAAAGGTAATGTTGCTTGAGCTTAGGTAAAGTTACCTCACTAGCACGAATGGCAACTTTACCTGTGACTAGGGCTGTAAAATTTTGCCCGAGTAGTATTCTGAAAAGCCGCGATGGCCCAATGGTAAGAACGCGTGAATCTTAACCGATGATCGTGGGTTCAAACCCGGGCAAGCACCACTGAATTTCATGTTATTAATTTGTGATTATAATTCATCTCGTGCTTGACGGTGAATGAAAACATCGTGAGGAAACCTGCATGTGTCAAATTTCACTGAAATTCTGTCAAATGTGTATTCCACCAATCCGCATTGGAGCAGAGTGGTGGAATAAGCTCCAAAACCTTCTTCTCAAAAGAGGAGAAGAGTCCTTAGCTCAGCAGTGGGACATTCACAGGCTGTTACTTTACTTTTTACTTTATTTTTAGTATTCTGAATTTCAGTCATCCAAAACAGTAACTTTAAATACAATATACAGGGTTATTGGTAATTCGACGTATTCCCGTTAGGAGGTGATAGGAGTGACTATTTGCGATAATTTTAACCCTATATGCATTATGCAAAAGTGAACCATTAGTCACAAATGCATCATCAAACATTTATTTTAAAAAGAGTATCAATTTAAATCTCATTTTTTCTTCTGATTTATAAAAATGGTTAAACACTTGTTATTTATCAATCTTTAAATTACAATTATCGGTCCAAATTTAAAAATGCGAGACCAAAAATGATATTATTTCAATATTTTATTGAGTTTTTTTTTCCACTAAAATGTCTTAAAAACAAACAAAAAAAAGTTATGAAACCCTGTAGATTATTTTAAAGACATATCCGTTTTCTTAGCTCTCCAAAAATGCAGATCAAATGCAAATGCAAATGATGAGATCATAGACAATTTTTAGTACTTTTTATAGTTTTGACATATTCCTAACAGCTATTTAAACGTTAAAATAGGTTATACGCACTACACTACCACCATGTACATGTAACATTAAGTGTCTACTATTAAATACGCAATTATGTTGCTAACTACACTTACTAATGACATTACTAATATTTTGAAAAGTAAGTCTTGTTTGTTTATATGATCTTATTAAAAAAGAACTTTCATAAATTGATAGTTTATAGCTTAAGGAAAGGCGCGGGCTACAAAGTATTTTTGTGTACCATTGTTACGGGCATTGGTAAAAAACACCGTCTGCAATACAATAAACTAAATTAAGTAATTCGATAAATCGCTTAGTAGTTCACAGAGGTCCGGAGTTTTCATTATAGTAGCAAGTATCTTCCTTGTACTTTGCTTCTCAGAAATGTATTCATTATTGCTATCAAAATATCAAGTTTTTAACCCCAGTGGTTTAGGCTCTGCGTTGATGCGTCAGTCAGGACAAGTCTTTATATATATGTAAAAAGACTTCTTATAAAGAGTCTTTATATATATATAAAGACTCTTGTCCTGACTGACTAATCAACTTTTGTATTTGTCAGAACATATATATACATAATATATAAAAAGACTTATTCTCATCAATGCAGAGCCAAAGCTACTGGGGTTAAAAACTTGATATTTTGACAGTCGATGCATTTTATAATGAAACGTGGAAAACGTGGTGAAAATTCCACCCCTAAAATAAGGAATGAACCATTGTATGGAAACTCATCATTTTCAAAGTTAGAAGCATGATATTTCATATAAAAGCATCTGGTTAGAAATAAATAAGTACGCAAATCAGAGTCTTACAAAATTCATCACCTAAGAGGGTGAAATAGGGGTTGAAAGTTTACTCAAGTTTTTTTATGGGGGCTCATTTAGTTTTGTGGAATAATTTAGTTTTGAATTTTCATTAATAGTTAGCTTGATCATTGAATTTATTAAAGTTTGCATTAAATCGCTTAGTTTTAAATTTATTTGCAGTTTTATTGATAGATATATAGGGTTGTATTTTTTTCTATTACTTGCTGCTGGGTAACGATATGTAGCATGTCCTCGTTTAAGTCATGACAATGATATCGTTGTCCTAGCAAATGGAAATACTAGACCTAATATAATTACAATATTTCAGTAAATCCATTTTTCTTTAATTACTAGAATAATAATAATCACATTCATATTATGAATACGAACGGTTGTGCGTTGTGAATATTTGGTTCTTCTTCACCCTTTACCACATCTATACAATTAAATAAAACTGAAGTTTCTGTCTGCCATTTCAAAATAGCTTGCAAATAGTCATATTAGCTTTAAAACTTAATATGGCAATTTGCAAGTTACTAGAACCAAAACAACATTCATATCGTAAATATGAAAGTTCGTGTGAGTTTTGATTATGTTACTTCTTCATGCTTTATCACAGCTAAAATATAACATTATTATTGTTGATTATATCGCGTGCAAAGCCGCGGGTGAACCGCTAGTTAAATATAAACTGATTATGCGAAACTCGATATTAAATAGAGCTGTTGCTCCAATCTGGAGTGTTTTCGACATATTTTGTACATAACATTAAATAATAATGACGTTCCGCGAGTTTGAAATTTATCACTTTATAAACAAATCAAGGGAAACAAATATAACTTCAAGCTAATGAGTAATAAGGTATATTTGTGTTTGCATGTCTAATGGTCGTTACACAGTATTGTACTCGCGATATCAATCGGTCAGATGTTTGCCGGGCCTTAGAAATATTATATTTAAAGGCTGGCAACGCACCTGCAAGTCCTCGGGTGTTGCAGATATCCATGGGCGATGGTAGTCACTTTCCTCGTTTGGTTCTTACAACAAAATTGCTCAAATAGACATTATTGAACATATATGAACATTGATGTTAAGTAATGGCTTCTCTTATTGAACTAAAATGACTTTGTTTATTTTGTCATTTTAAAATGATCAATACATTTTCCCACAGCGATATAAATGTCAATTCTGTTCACTTTTAAAGAGCCAACGTTAAAAATTCTAAAGGAAATGTCACTGGATTTCGTGGCAAAATATTAAAGCCGGTTCAAGCTAGTTGCCTACGTATTGTTTTCCAACTTTTTCATCACACGAGTATTATTAAAAAGGACTTTATTTCAAGGAAAAAGGGTATATTTTTGTTTATCAAAACTCACGTATTTTCAAAGGTTTAATGAAATATTGAAAACATCAGCTCCCGCTTTTGACTTTACTAATTGGTGCTAAAGAAGTTACAGTGTTTATTTTCGGTTTAAAATAAGCTTTAATTTAAAATAAGGGTATTTTTATTACAGTTAACTTAATAGTTAATATCGGATATCCAATTACGGCACGTAATACTTATGAAAAACCCTTTAAACCTAAATATCGCTTTGTATTTTTGAACTACCGTTAATAAACTTTTGTTTGTATGTCCTTAGTATAGTCTTTCGTCATAAATTTGTTTTTAATGACTAAGATCTGGAGTAAAAAACGTAACAGTAAATTGGATGTGACGATCCGAGCAAGCAAAACTGAGATGGAATGCGATTAATTTGTTTCTAGAATTAATTCTGTACTTGGAATTGAACAAGTGGAGCTAAAGATCCTAGTAAGCAAAACTGAGATTGAATGTGATAATTTGTTTCTATAGTTAATTTCGTTCTTGACACTGAAAGAAAACATCGTGAGAACTGCTGCATTTCACTCTACCGTGAAGCAAAGTTCTGAAGAAGAAAACCTTCTCGTTAAGAATACATGAGTCTTTCACCTATCAAACCATTTACGAGCTGTTTCTTTACATGAAGCTTTTTATGCAGGAGGTTCAAAAGTCCGAGGTAAAAAGGAAAAGTACTTAATACTTACTTGGTACCATAGTAATAGGGAACTCAACAAAGGAGTGAATATCTTACTTTGATAAGGATAACCAGTAACGATGGAAGTTGTAAAATTTTGGAATTCAATATTTTGATAAAAGCACGATTAACAAATCGTGGTATATTCAAACAAGTTCGGAAATCGATTGAGAACTAGTAAAGGCCAATTGAACCATGTCAAACATTGTCAAAAAAGTCGAATTAATATTAGAACATGGACAGTCTGGCCAAAAAGAAAATTGCTATTTGTATTAGCTACGTGACCTATATATGACAATTTTGTGAACATTATTATCTTTGCGTAGCACAATTCAAGACAAGATGAGTACTCAGAACGCCACACGCCACAAAAGCGACAGTGAAAAGACGCGTCAAAGCACTTTTGTGTGGATCCTACATAAATTTTTGAGTGGATTTAGACTGAAGATGGGACATGGGCTCATTACTTAGTGCCTGATTTAAATAATTCATATAATGACAGTAACCGTAAACTATCTTAAAGTACTATGAGTACTTAGTGGTCAGAATTTGTTATATAATACTGAATTATGCAAGTGGATCACTAGCTTTTTGGCAGATCGGAGCATCAAGGTTGTTGTCGACGGTGCATGCTCTGACTTAAAATTCGTCAATTCTGGTGTTCCACAAGGTTGCGTTCTTTCACCTACTCTGTTTCTTCTGCATATCAATGATATGTTACAAATCAGTAACATTCACTGCTATGCAGATGACAGCACTGTAGACGTCCTTTACACCGGCCGTGCTAATATTTCTCGGGAACACGTCGACGAGTGTCGGAATAAGCTTGTGTCTGAAGTCGAGACCTTGTTAGCCAAAGTCTCGGACTGGGGCCGACTAAACTTGGTCCAATTCAACCCCAATAAGACTCAAGTTTGTGCGTTAACCGCTAAAAAGTCTCCTTTTGTCATATCCCCTCATTTCGAGAATACTCCCCTCCCTCCCACAGCCAGGGATACTTGGCGTTGAGATTTCGAACGTTGTTCAGTTCCGCGGTCAATTGGAAGTTAAAACCAAACTGGCTTCCAAAAAGCTTGGAGTGCTCTGTTGATGCGAGACAGTACTTCACGTCGGCCCATCGCCTAAAACTTTACAAGGCGCAAATTCGGCCCCACATGGAGTACTGCTCTCACCTCTGGGCGGGAGCTCCCCAGTACCAGCTTCTTCCTTTTGACCGCATTCAACGTACAGCAGTTCGAATTGTCGACAGTCAAGCTATTACCGACCGGCTTGATACTTTGGATTTGCGTAGAGATGTTGGGTCACTCTGCATACTCTATCGCATATATCACGGGGAGTGTTCTGAGGAGTTGTTTGGTTTAGTCCCGGCCGCTGAATTTCACCACCGGACATCTCGCCAGAACTCAAAATTCCATCCTCACCACCTCGATGTTTGGAAATCCACAACAGCGCGTTTCCTAAGGCATTTCCTGCCTCGCATAATCACTCTGTGGAACCAGCTTTCGCCGGCGACCGATATGACATAAAAACCTTCAAGAATAGAGCGTACTCTTTCCTCAAAGGCCAGCAACGCACCTGCAAGTCCTCAGATGTTGCAGATGTCCATGGGCGGTGGTAGTCACCTTCCATCAGGTGAGCCAGCTGCTCGTTGGCCCCCCTTACATAAAAAAAAAAAATCTTGTACGATACCGCACCGATTTCCGTGAGTCATATTACGATATGTAGTTGCAACAATTCGGGCTGGATTCATTAGTTCGTCCACCGTATTTACGTAGCCAATATTTATCCCTTAGCGACTTAAGATTTAGGAATTAAGATAAGGAACCATTGTGATTTTGTCACATTTGGGACAAAAGTAAGAAATTGATATGAAATGTATTGAAATTAAGATTAATTATTATACAAGAACTTCTTATCTATACATATAATAAATCTGTAACTGGTCGATGTCTGTACATGGAAGATAAATGAGTAAAACTTTTATCGGGGGTCATTATAAACACAATAGAACCCTAAACAATGATTAATAGATTTTTTGTCTGTTTATCTGTTTGTCTGTTTGTCTGTGCGTTTGTGCACGCTAATCTTAAAAACGGCTTAACGGATTTGAATGCGGTTTTCACTAATGTATTGTGGCTAACTTCACTTAACATTTAGTGTTTGTTTTATTTCAATCGGTTCATAAATAATAAAGTTATGTCAATTTAAAGATACACGTAGAACATTTATTAAAAAATGGTTATGGTCAAACTGAAAAGAGATTAAATATTACATGTAATATACACTTTTGCTTATGATTTATCCTGTATTTTGTCCTATAATTTTTAATCTCTTAATTTATTTATTAAAAGTTTAGTATCACTACTAAAAATCAATAAATTATTATCTGTAGGAAAAGTACGCGCACTGTTAGTTGTCAAAATCAAAAAGTTTTGTTAACAATTTCGTGTTTTCAGTAGCTTCGTGTGTTGTTTTTGCATAAAAACTAATATTGTATATATATTGTGTGTATCTTTATGATCTCATCTTATATCTTTCATAACAGTACGCTTTAAGACTGCGTGTGAGCAAGTCAGTTAACTCAGTGACGATAATTAATACGTAAATAGTATATAGGTGTATAAACAAAGCCTAAAAAACAACTATAACAATAATACATGGTTTTAGAAGTGCTTGCTTTAAGCGTCAACGTGGTATATCACTTCTTAAAACTTTAAATAGTTATAATTTTTTCGTAAATTCGTCTTTCCTGTCAAAAGTTTTAAAACGGCAGATAAAAATTCAAACGTTTTACCTACCGAAGTTTTTTCTAAACAACGAAATAAATAACAATTTAACGCGGAAAAAATGGCAACCATATTTTGAACTATATTTATTAGCCTCTGGATATATATAAGGAGTATTAGCCACTGGTTATGTATAAGAAGTGTAAATAGAGAAAAATAGCAATTTTGTTACACTCGATTGGTTGAAAAGGTGTCTAAATGTTCAATTCATTCAACATTAAAATAACAGAAATTACTTTAGAAGACCTCATTAATAAATGTAACAAGTATTTCGAACCGAGGAAAAATTTAACTATGGCCTGACATGTATTTTTTATGAGAAAACAAAGCAAACACGAAAATATAACCAACTTTATTACGAGTCTAGAAAATTTCAGTTTAAAATGCGATTTCGTTGAATGAATAGTCATTGGTCAGTGATAAATTTACAGCGAATATGTGTTAGAGTAGCTCGCCAAACATCAAAGATTATTACAACGGTCTGATCTGTCACTAAAGAAAGCTATAGAGATAGCTAAAATAGTAGTGATTGAATAACAAAATACGGAGCACATAAATAAAAGCACTGAGACGTTGTCATCACCGTCATCATCTAATGAATATCAAGTGATGAAGGGGTAGTTAAACAACACACAGTACAGAATAGAGAAGATGTGCATATTCCTACGAAGTCAGGCGGGCAACTAATTAAGAAGAGAACAAAATTGTGAAACGTGGTTATATTTGCCTCTAGCTTGCTAGAAATATACTATTTGTGTTTTTTGATTGAATTAATAAACATGAATTTCCAAGTTTTTAGAAACTTTTATTTTTGTTTGGAAGAGTTGGGTGCAAATAATGAAATTCAAAATACGCAATATCTTATATCAATATCTCTTAGGGAGAAATATACGAACTTCACTATGTTGGTGATGTTTGGATAAAAAAAACATATTCCATTATTGCCATATGTACCACTTAATTGGTATTCCCTAAGCTTATATTATTGTAAAGTTACATTAAAATCCATTTAGTAGTTTATGCGTGAAAGAGTAACAAACGTCCATACATCCATACAAACTTTCGCGTTTATTATATTAGTAGGAAGTAGGATTATTATATGCCCTGTACTGAATACACATACACTATACTGGATGGGCAAATAAATCGATTGGTAAATGTTTATATCTTATTGATTAAAAAATGTACGAGATAAAATCCTTATTTTACCCGTAAGAAGTCGGGACGGGCAGCTAATTACTCGCTGATAACGTATCTTTCTGTAGGTAAAAAAGGTTTTTAAAAACAGTACAGCAGTTTTTTAGTTTATTCGCTACAAACAAACATACAAAAAATCTATTTTTACTTATTTATAATATTAGTATAGATAAAGACCACGCGCGAGCGAAGCTGCGGGCAACAGCTAGTATCTAAATATAATAACGAATTATATTTTAATGAAAAATAGTTTCATTTTATTTTATTTAGAATCTTTCCTTCTCCTCGGCCCCTTGAGGGAGAACTCCTCGGTATCTACGTAATTAATTATAGACTAATCAATTTTGTTAATTAAGTTGTTATTAGAAAAGACATTTCACAGTATAGACTTGGAAATGTCTATGTCTGTCTTGGTAATGTCTTGGCAACGTTATTCAATTTAGCAGACTTATAAAAGTCTGCTAAATTGAATAATTATAATTCTGTCAAATGTATTAGTGAATTGACGATACTTACTACTACAATAGTTGAAAAAAGTACTTCATCTATTTTTACTGATAACATAAATCAAATAAAAAGTAATTATATTTATATCAGGTCACCACCTCATGCACTTGCGTGTAACCCACACACATATCAATAAAGTGTATGGTTTAAATTGTATGCTTCTTGCATCAAAACTTGGTGGTAGAGCTTAGTGCAAGCTCGTCTGGGTAGGTACCACCCACTCGTCAGATATTCTACCGCAAATCAGCAGTACTTGGTATTGTTGTGTTCCGGTTTGAAAGGTGAGTCAGTGTAATTACAGGCACAAGGGACATAACATCTTAGTTCCCAAGGTTGGTGACGCATTGGCGATGTAAGCGATGGTTAACATCTCTTACAATGCCAATGTCTATGGGTGTTGGTGACTACTTACCATCAGGTGGCCCATACGCCTGTCCGCCTACCTATGCTATAAAAAAAAAAATTACGGACCCGCCATACAAACTTTCGACCCCATATTTTACCCTCTTGAGGGGTAGATTTTCGAAAACCCTGTAATAATGTATTTATTTATTTCTAACCAGAAGCAAGTATATAAAATTTCATGCTTCTTACATCAAAAATGACGGACCCGCCATACAATCGACAAAGTGTATGGTTATTATATGTGTTGAGTAAAATACATAGATTAAATTTGTATTAAGGTATTGTATTTACTTTGTTTATTGTATAATAAATAGGGTGTGACAAATTGCCTGTTAACGTTCCCTTATCAACGGCACGGCTTTGAACCGTGAGCTTCGTTAATGTTCGAACACACGTGTTCGATCAAGCGAACCCGGATGTGATCTTGCGTGATATTTTGTAAAGCTACAGCCACACCTGTGTAATCATGCGTGATAGCAATAAAGACGCTCCGAATCAATGTATCAAACAGACATAGGTTTTTTTTTTTTTTTTTTTTTTTTTTTTTTTTTTTTTTTTTTTTATTTTATAGGTTGGCGGACGATCGTATGGGCCACCTGATGGTAAGTGGTCACCAACGCCCATAGACAATGGCATTGTAAGAAATGTTAACCATCACTTACATTGCCAATGCGCCACCAACCTTGGGAACTAAGATGTTATGTCCCTTGTGCCTGTAATTACACTGGCTCACTCACCCTTCAAACCGGAACACAACAATACCAAATACTGCTGTTTTGCGGTAGAATATCTAATGAGTGGGTGGTACCTACCCAGACGAGCTTGCACAAAGCTCTACCACCGAGTATGCTTGGTAGACAGGATAGTTCTCGCTATATTAAATCGAGGTGGTGTGGGTAGTACCTTACGCTTTAGCTTTTATCATTGTTCACTTGATGTATGATGTGCCTTTCTAATGCTTATTCAGATTTGAGTGCTATTTGGTCTAGATTTATTTGGTTGAATAAAACCTTTTTCGTAAAGGAGATTAAGAACTCATATTTATTCAATCGTGTATATAATAAAAATGTACCAAAATCCGGGTATTTATCTAAAATATAATTTAAAAAGAGAAGACATACGTCTTCTCTTCTGTCCCATGTATAATATATCAAATTAGCTGCGAAGAGTTAAGATTAATATGTTTTATATTCCGGTAAGCGTTTTTTGTAGTATGAGCCCGTTTTTATGAACATATAATTTAAAAAAAAACAGGCAGTTATATATATAGACAGCCTGCCGGACTGCCGATAGTAGTGAAAACTTAAAACTTTTAAATATATTTGTCCAATTCCCACGTCTATTGGCACTCCAAGTAATAATTCTCTCGCTTTTTATTATATAACTTTTTATTCATCAAAAAATGCAGTATGTCGCTTACTTAGTAGAAAATATTAAAACTTAATTTAAATAAATAATAATTAAAATATATTTATATTATTTGTATATACTATTAGTATGTACATAAACTTCAATTATAATATATTAAATATAATTTAAATAACAAACAAAGACAATATACAATATTATACAATTTATACAATCAATCTTACATACATTGTTTCAAATTTTAAAATATTCCCTCCAGATTCTCACTCGACGCAAAGCTGCCCATAACACAGGCCGCGTTTCCGCGCTGTACGGCTATGGACAACCTTTGCGCCAAGTAAGACCCGGACTTCAATTACTATTATCCTCATTAATTTCCACAATACTTAAATATTTGTACTTTCAATGATTTCGTTATATTAACATTAGTATATCTATCTATTTAAAATTGATCATTTAAATTTTAAATGATCAAAATAATCACCTACGATACACCAGCGCAAAGCGCCTAAAGAAGTTTTCATTTTAAAATTTGAGTTACTTTCGCGTTAAAGACTATTTCGTGTTAACATAAAAGGCTTATTGAAAGACATTACATACACTGGTGGTAGGACTTTGTGCAGGCTCGTTTGGGTAGGTACCCACTAATCAGATATCCTACCGCAAAACAGCAGTACTTGTTATTGCTGTATTCCGGTTTGAAGGGTAAGTGAGCCAGTGTAATTACAGGCACAAGGGATATAACATCTTTGTTCCCAAAGTTGGTGGCTCAATGGCGACGTATGGTTAACATTTATTTGTGTCTAAATACGACTGGATTTTTATAACAATAACACCAATCGCGCGTTACTTATTAAACGATGATGATGCTATGTCAGGACCAATCTCAATTATACGCAATTACAACAGAATAACAGCTAGAATAGGATGTATTATAAGTTTATTTTTGTATTATAGTGAAACATTTGCAGTGCATGGTCTTAATGGTTAAAAGACGAGAATCTTAACCGATAATTCCAAGCACTGTTGAATATTCACGCGTTTAATTTGGGCTTATAACTCATCTCGTGCTCGCCGATGAAAGGAAACATCGAGAAACTTGAGATTATGTTTGGAGCAGCGTGATGGAGCTTCAAACCTTCTCAAAAATGAGAGGAGCCCTTGTTACATTACTTTACTTTTACATTCACAGTTCATACTATAATTTTTATAAGGGGAAGAAACTCGGGAAACATTTAACGTAACATAATATTTGTCTTCCAATAAACAAATTTCAAATGTAAATATAAAAAATACGAATAAAATCACATAGTCTACATGCAGTACAATGTTTAACCGCTATTTCATTCCATATCAACCGGGCATGACGAATGGTCTGTCGTCACTTCCTTGTCAATATGACGCTCAGCTCTGACGTCAGCTTTGTTGCTTTTATCCATGTCACATTGATGTACAACGTGCCTTCTAATGCCTATTGCAATTTGCAATTTATCATTTTTGTAAGCTATTTGTTGTGTTTACAGTATTTTTATGTAAAAATATAATATATTTTAAATAAAAAATATAATATATTATATAACATATTATATATAGTAAATGATTTTAAGATATTTTTATTTTTTTATTGTAAGTTTTTTTGGGTGTTTAACTGTGTAATCATCGTCGTTTAATAAATATGATATTAACTGGCTCGTACGAATATAGACCTTGATACCGAGTTTAGGTTTAAAACAAGAGTTTTCTGGCAAAGAAACATCGATCGTCATTCAATTATGAAAAATGAAAGAAAATTGTGTTGCTTTTAAGTGTCGTCTGCACATAAAACGCTCGTTCTTCACAAAGACTTCAAGTTTATGTAAGCTCTTTGCATAGACTCTTATAACTAGTTAAAATAAAATTAATGGTATCATTAAAACTTAAAAACAAATTATGAAACGACGTTATGTTCGACGATGCGTCTTAAAACTTTTAATGTACACATTTGTACGAAAGTTGTAGTATAATTTGCTTAAATGCTTTCAACTGTTTAAGTAAAGGTCGATGCATGCATCTCGCAAAGCGTTTTCAGCCTGAAATGCTATCGTGCGCAGTTGATTGCCGAGGGCGCGTAATCTAGGAGGTGATTGTATTTTTATTTATATATTGTGTTAGTTAAAATAGGGTAATAATTTGTGTGATTCTGAGACATTTAGCGTTAGTTTAATTATATTATAATCTGGAATTGCCAAGATTTCTGTGTGACTACTTATGTAATGAATAATTGTATAAATATGTTTTCTGAAAGTAATTGAACTTGCATTTAAAATAGGTCGATGAAAGTTAAAGTTGTAATTTTTGTATGATAATATCCTTAAATAAAATGTATTAAAATTCAATAAAATTATTGTTTTATATAAAAGTTGCCACGCACGCCATTACTATGCGATAAAAATATACAATATGTACATTTAATTAAATAATACATAAAAAATATTATTGTTGACATAAAAAATTAAAAATGAAGATAATTAATGTTTACAGTCGTCTCTCGGCCTATAGCCACTCTGCTGCCTCCCGCACGTCTCCCTGTAACAGCGTGTAATTAGACAAAGCGGCGTGTAAATGCGACTGCACTTAATACCCACTATTACTTATGTTCCGAACTTCATACGACATTTTTAATCTGTACGAAGTAAATTCGCTTCGCTAATTTTATATGAAAGCGTTTATTTGTTAGAATTTGTGAATAAAATACATACTTTTTGATTGAAAACTAAGTTATGAACCTTTTGATGAACTTATTATACCAATGATAAGCTTGTGGTAAGGCTTTGTGCAAGTTCGCCTGGGTAGGTATTACCATCATCTACCGCCAATCAGTATTCGTATATTGTTCCACTTTGAAGGTTGAAGGGGTCTTAGTTCCCAATGTTGGTGGTGTATTGATTAATATTTCTCACAGTGCCAAAGTCTATAGTATCATTTGTTAGTAGGGCCACTATTTAAAACATAAGAAATTATATACCTACTAAGTTTTAACCTAATATTACGAACAAAGCAAGTACAAGCTTTAATTTTTTTATACCTATTTATAAGATATTAGAGATATATATGTGTAGACTATTTGAGCAGCTGAATGCGCTCAAAATGTTTGAAAAGACAAACAAGAAATACAAAAGATAATAAAATAACATACAGAACGACGTGCTATGACACACATTTTGTTCAATTTTAAAAACAACATTTGTTTAAACTAAAACATTCCAGGAAAATGTTTAAAACAAATCTCCCACACCTGAGATTTATTCTAACACCACCCAAAACGTGATACGAAAGAACAGCGTTCGTTTAAAAATTGTGTTTTGAAATATAAAAACTTTTTTTGACGCAATTTTAAAAGTTTTTAATATTCATAATATTTTTAATATTACAAAATTAGAAGCACAATATACCGCCCGTTAGCTTTACATGGAAGTAAAACCAAGACGCCAGAAAATGTAGCCTTATTTCTATACTAGCTGTTAGACTATTCGCCACGTGTAGTTCGAAGTTCAGTGCTCAAATGTGTTAATAATTACTTTGTTAAACAATAAAAGTAAGCCGGTATTAAAGATCTTACAGTAATTCTATTGTGCTGTTCAAGATACTTTATTTATTAATTCATATTCAATTCATAGCTTTATTTATTTTTATATATAGCAAGAAATATTAGATTTAAAACGGTGGCGCCCAACGTGGGACTGGGACCACAGTGAATAAAAATGACTAAACGTCATATGTCATGTTATTGAGTAGTTTTGTGTGAAAATTAACCGTAATGTACCACCATATATGTATTTTGGAATTTATATAACAACAAAACACTTTCGATTCGAACACAGTTTAAAACTTAGAACATGAAACTAGCTGGAAGTGGCAAAACGGAGTCAAATCGTTTTAACATTTATGTTAAAACTTTGAAGTTGAACGCTCATATTTGTATTCAGTATTATCTGTAATCTACCATGAAAAAGATCTTTCAGTCTTATGTAACTTCGATTTTAGATATTAAATAGATATTCAGGATAGCTTACATTTTTTTTACATTTAATACCGTACGCTTAACATTTCAGAGCTCTGTAAGCCGCATTTGTTTAGACTAATACCGCGAACGTGAAAATAATGCGTAATAGAATGTAAGAAAAAGCGTGTACTATTTAAAATAATAAAAAATAACATACGTTATACAAAACAGCTGGTGGAAACAATTCCATCTAATGAGGGTATCGATAGTAGAAATACAAAATGACCCCATTAATGTCCATAGGATATAATATGTTATGTCCTATATTCCTGCAAGGTTTGGGTCACTCACCCTTCAAACCGAAACATCTTGATATTATCAATACAATCTCGGCGGAGCTCGCCAATTAATAAAACAAGTCTAAGTTTTCGATAGATACGTATTTATTTTCTTCAAGAGCAATAGATAAGAGGTTGCTGGAACACGTTTATATTAACTGAGAGCTCCGGTTTCAAACTCAGACAAGCATTAGCTTATATAGAGCATAAAGGAAAACATCGTGTTGTGATGAAATTCTGACACATAATTTACACAAAACAGCGTAGTGGAATAAACTCCAAGCAGGCTATTTACAGGCTACGTAAGTTTTATAAAAAAAACTCAAAACAATAAATTCAATTGGACGGCTATTAAAGTTAATATAAAATCATTAAAGGCGAGTTCGGAGTTTCTGTTTATTCATAACCTTATAACGGATTAAATTGTAACAAGTTCAAACTTGAAAGCATTAAATTCTCCGTGAGAATCAAAGCAAATCGGCTGTGCCAACAATAAGTAATTTCAGATCCAAGGATTAATTTTGCAAATGAGATCTTTATTATGAATATTCAGTTTTGTCAGCATCTTTACTGTTCTCAAAGATTTTAATATTATTGTAATTAACAGTATAAAACTTTGGAAACAATTTGAGTAATGAACAATTTGAAATCGAGTTTTGGGTTTTATTTTTTGATAGCATTAAATTTTATAGCCAACATAAAATAACTTTTCAATAAATAAATTAGTTTTATATAATAAACGTCCATTTATATAGTAGCACACAAACTGACAAGGCTTATGAGTGTCGAGAATGAAATAAATATTAATAAAAATTATGAAATAAATAAACACATTTATAATTTAACATTTTTTCTTAGGAAAATAGGCGGTAAATTTTGTGTCTGTTATACAAAATTTACCGCAGAACACGTTTGTAAAATTTCAAAACGTGACGATATTGGCTAATTAAAACATATGTTAAGGGACACATCAAAATAGCTCATCATTGTAAGTCGAAATTCATTCCACGAGTGAGTACGAAGTGAGTCCTTAAAGTGTATGATGATCCGTTCATTACTTTGCATCATTTTATCGCTATCGTGGAATTTTCCACCTCAACAATGAGATCCGTGGTCTGAGATCAAAGTAAATAATGACGCAATTAAACCACGTAAGAATTAGCAACATAAAAACATCAGTTACAGAACGACACTGTTTATTTTACATTTGAAAAAATAAAGTAAAAGGTAATTAGTGTATATAATAATTAAAAGATAAGGGAGTTTCACGTTAAACCTTGCTATTAGCTTAATTAGCAAACAAATTAGAGGATAAATCCGATTGTTATTTATAGTGAAAAGTCTATTAATCTTATTTATTTGGAAGACCGTCAAATCTTCAAATGAAATGAAAATAATTCTTAACTGGACTGTGTAGTAAATAAATCACTGCATCGTGAGATCGAGAACAGCATTCACTTTTACATGTGTTTAAATACCGTAAACAATATCAAAGTCGCTAAAATGTCGAGGCAGACGATCATTTGGGCCACCTGATGGTAATTGGTCACCAACGCCCATAGACAGTGGCATAGTACATTTCTTTAAAAAAAGTTGCCGATGCACCACCTACTTTGGGAACTAAAATCTTATGTCCCTTGTGCCTGTAATAACACTGGCTCACTCACCCTTAAAACCTGAACACAACAATACAGAGTACTGCTGTTTTGCAGTAGAATATCTGATAAGTGGGTGGTACCTACCCAGACGAGCTTGCGCAAAGCTCTACCACGGAGTAAGGTAAGGTAACCCTCGTCTACTTTACGGAATTTTCATTTCAGAGTTAAAAACTTTGGATCCATTAACGTGCCCAAAGTGCAATTATAACCATTACGTTGATTTATAAAATATTACACTAATATGTAAATGGTTTAATTTTTCGATATCAATTACAATTTCGTGAGTAATACTTTCAATCAACGAAAATTATTAACTATAGTTATTGACTATCAATAATAATTCTGTGGCATTCATATTTATTCGAGGATTAGAATAACTGAGAAGAACAATAATGACAAAAGAATAAGAGAAATATTTTGTTCGTGATGATGACGATATTCATTTTTTTTTTTTTTTTTTATTGTATAGGTTGGCGGACGAGCATGTGGGCCACCTGGTGGTAAGTGGTCACCAACGCCCATAGACAATGGCATTGTAAGAAATGTTAACCATCGCTTACATTGCCAATGCGCCACCAACCTTGGGAACTAAGATATTATGTCCCTTGTGCCTGTAATTACACTGGCTCACTCACCCTTCAAACCGGAACACAACAATACAAAGTACCGCTGTTTTGCGGTAGAATATCTGATGAGTGGGTGGTACCTACCCAGACGAGCTTGCACAAAGCTCTACCACCGATTACAATCAAGGTGTTTAAATCAAGGTAAATCTTTTGAAAGCATAAGGTATCATAAAAAGCGTCTTAAGTCTAGTCTATATTTTCTGAATGCTAATCTGATTGAATCTGATAAGCGTGTGTTGAGTCATATTTCAACTACATTTGTCATTTGAATAATTTATTTAATCCTTGCTTGAATTTCTCAATATACTATAATACATACATATATAATATTAAGAGCAATCTGATTTATCTAAAACGTTATTTGATTCTGAATGTTATTAATAAAATATTATGAGAAGGATATTAACATAAAATTGTTTTCTGTGTATTATCTGTAAAAAATATCGCAGACTTAGATATAAGACCACACTGCCTCTTGAAATAGTCGAACAAAATTTTTCAGTCCAGGTGCTTTTTAAGCGAACGCTGTCAAAACTATATTAGACACAAAAGCTTTTGTATAAGGATTAGTAGGTCTCTAAAATGTTTACAGAAAAGTCAACAGCAGCATATTTTTTATGATGATGATGTCCTCCTCACTGATTTCAGCGACGGCGGCCAATTTCAAGAGAGGTTAGCCGATTGCGCTGTATATATGTATTATAGTGCACAAATATGTGGGCAAACATGGCTGTACTTTCTATTTCATAACTCGCATATCCGATGGTACGGCAATCCGTCAAGACCGGAAGGAGTTCAAACACAACGGCTTTATACTCACTTCCACTTCCAACTTCCAGACCACGGGCTGCTACTTACATTAAGCCGACTTGAGGTTCGAACCCAGGACCTCAGGATTTGCGGCCTTAAATCATGCCACCAGACCAACGAGGCAGTCAAAACTGAATTAATAAACGTATAAGCAATACCATGAAAAGAATACAACAAAAATTAATTATATTGTAAAAAGTTCCAAAGAATCCTTATAATTTTATACTCATTCATTACATCGGTGTGGTTTAATCGTGACTTTTTTTGCTCAAATATTTCAAAGCCAAACAAAACGGGATATTAAGGCGAAGACACTTCAAAGCGACCGAACATAAATTTTCCGGTAGCTTTCCTAAGATTGGTAAAGCTAACTAATCACTGATACATAGCGTGATATAGCACAGTATATCTTACGTTTTAGATCAATTATTATATCGTTCTGATAGATTTTAACTACGGTGGCCATGAGATATTAACGAAGTATGTTTGAGCGCACAAACAAATGTTCTCTCTATCTCCTTACTCTTATGAGATGTACTTAGCAAGATGAGATGGCAATCACGATATGACTATAGGAAATAAGCTTTTAACTGGTACTTAGAAAGTAGCAGTATAAGCAATATATATGTATAAGTAGTTATGTGGGGAGAAATGACCAGTATTTCTGGCAACTTTCTTATTGAAAAACGTGGAGTACAAAATGTTTTCTATATAATTTTTGTGAAAGGTACTGATTTTAAAGGAAGCAAAGCATATCAATAACACAAACATTGAGTTATGATTTCTTAATCTTATTTAAATTTAAGCCAAAAAACAATCATACTAAAAATATGTTATCCATAAATATGTATATATCTAAAGCTTCGTATCGCTTGTAGGCAGGTAGCCTTACGCTATATATAAATGCAAGGAGACTAACGTGGATTTAAGTTACGCATTACTCGCAAACCGGTATCTCTGAATCGGAAAATCTGAACGAATTGTTATCTCAGGTAGATTTTTTTATAGATCTGCGAAATATCTAAGGGAAGGTTATTGAAATATTTAACAGATAATAAAATAAATATTTAATATATAAATTAAATGAATTATTTTTATACAATACTGGAATATTGAAACAATAATTCCAATTTAATTAATTGCTAAAATATTTACATACAGATACAGATAATAAAATAAATATTTAATAAATAAATCAAATAACTTGCTTTTTTATAAAATAGTGGAATATTGAAAATATTGGTAAGAACGCGTGAATCTTAACCGATGATCGTGGGTTCAAGCATCACTGAATTTCATGTGCTTAATTTATGATTATAATTCATCTCGTGCTTGACGGTGAAGGAAAACATCGCGAGGAAACCTGCATGAATCAAATTTCATTGAAATTCTGTGACATGAGTATTCCACCAACCCGCATTGGAGCAGCGTGGTGGAATAAGCTCCTCCTTCTCCTCACAAAAAGGAGAAGAGGCCTTAGCCCAGCAGTGGGACATTCACTCATTCACTGGCTGTTATTTTAATTCAATTAATTCGTAGCAAAGAATTATCTTCTAAATAAATAAGTTAATATAGTAATTAATTTCTTAATTACTTTAAGGAAAGAATGTTGATAATTTTTCAATAAATTAATGGTGTTATTATTATAATTATGATTTTTTTAATTGTAATAGTATTCTATGGTTGATTATATGACTGCCTCGTTGGTCTAGTGGCTAGATATTAGGCTGCAGACCCGGTGGTCCTGGGTTCAATTCCCAGGTCGGGCCAATAAATAGTTATTGGGTTTTTCTGTCAGAAAATTCTCAGTAGCAGCCCGGAGTCTGGAAGGTGGAAGTGTGAATACTCCCGTGCCTCGGAAAGCACGTTAAGCCGTTGGTCCTGCGCCTGAACTCTTTCCGGTCGTGTCGGATTGCCGTCCCATCGGATTATGAGAGCTAAGGAAAAGAGAGTGCACCTGTGTTTGCGCACACACTTGTGCACTATAATATCTCCTGCGCAGTTGGCCAATCTCTCTTGAGATTGGCCGCCGTGGCCGAAATCGGTCTGGAGGACCTTGATTATATGAGGTAGATTATTTTATACTTTGTGCAAGCCCGTCTGGCTAGGTAATAAGATAAGATAAGATAAGATAAGAAAACATTTATTCAGGACAAACATACATTGCAAACATAAAAATAAAAAAATAAAAATACAAAAAATAAAAACAAAAGGAAATTAAACATTACCTAATGACTATAAGAAAACAATAAAAAAAAAACTATATATTAAAATTATTAACTATATATAAAAAAAGAAAAGAAAGCTTCAAATTTATATACACACACAAACACAATCTTATCTTATGATGTCTGCAACCGTAATGTGTCCTGAAAAGGTGTACCATTCAGCTTTTATGTTGGGGTAGGACCCAACGCTGATTTTCAATGGTACCCTTTGTGGCTGTGACGAGTCGTAACAAAGTGATAAATAAAAATTTATTTTAGTTATATATTATCTCCACACGTCACATATACTGCTAAACATCATTACTTAATGTTGTTTTCCGAGTGGAAGGCCGACTGAGCCAGTGTAATTACAGGCACAAGGGACATAACATCTTAGTTCCCAAGGTGGGTGGCGCATTGGTGATGTAGGCGGTGGTTAATACTTCTTATAGTTTCAATGTCTATGGGCAATGATCATACTCTCAGGTGGCCGATTTTCCAGTCTATTTACTTACCAATAAAAAGATACATAATAAAATTAGTATCAAAATCAGCTTATCAAAATGACTTTAAAATGAACTGTTTTGTATTGTTGACCCGAGTCTTATGACATACTTATGTTATATTTATATTTTATATATACTAACGAGTGACACTTTGAAGGTAATTTTGAAGGATAACGACTCATAATGTGATCCCGGACTTAAAGGTATACATTTATACACTTTGCTTGTACACACTAAGCGCACTTGAATATCAATTGATTGAATTTTCATGTGCTTAATTTGTGTTTATAATTTATCTCGTGCTTGACGGTGAAGGAAAACATTGTGAGTGAACTTGCGTTTCACTAAAAATCTTCCACATGTGTGTTCCACTAACCCGCGTTAAAATAACTTGGTGGAATAAGCTCTAAACTTCCTCCTCAAAAAATAAGAGGAGGCCTTAGCCCAGCAGTGGGACATTCACAGGCTGTTACTTACTTTTTTAATTTTAACTGAATGATATATTTATAATCTTAAAAAAACAAATTTGGCGATCTTTATATACTTCTCATTAATCATGCCGTTATTACCTTGTATATTATAAATTTGAGATTAATTGTAAGCTTGTCACCTTAGTTGGTAATTCATAATAAATAAATAATTATTATTCGTATAACTAGAGATTCCGACTGTAGTTTCAGTTCAAAGGTCAATGACCCGGTTTAATTAGCACAAGGAACATTACTAATGGGTGATATATTTGTTTGTCCGTCTTTTTTATTAGCAACCAGCTGCACCGAGTAGTTTCCGCGTCACTGCTTCGCCTCCGTGGAACGTAATGTGATAATATACATATGGTTTATATTTTATCTCAAATGCAAAAAGGTCTTAAATCAGACTAAAAAAACTGTGATTAGCGCATTCAAACACACACATACACAGTTTTATAAAATTAATATAAATAAAAAAAAAAGTTCAATGTAACGTTTTGTTTTTATGATCTGACGTACAAATAAGATTCTTTAATTGATGCGTCAGGTGTTGTTAAGTAAGTGATGCTACTATGAACTAACACCGTATTCAGAGGACGAGGTTCAAAACCGGAGCGTATTGCCCTCTTGAGGTTAAAACGTTAATGTTTCCTAAATAAGTACAATTTCTTATTGTTATTACTTTCACAATTGGACATATGACGAAACATTTTATATGTATTTGAATTTTATTTGTGATGTTTATAGATTATGAAACCGTTAGCATTCGTAGATAAAGAAAAAGATTTTATATTGATCTAAAAAAATATAGACTAAAAAGTCCTTAAAATCTTTAACAGATAAAATATATAAGAAATAACTCAACTTAAATATGATTGAGCCCAGGTCGGTCACTAAAAAGTTATTTGGTTTAACTGTCGAGAGTTCTCTGAAGCAATCTGAAGTCTGGAGGTTGAGAGCATGACTTCGAAGTCTAAATACTGACACATGCTTCGGAAAGCACTTAAAGCGGCTGAATTTGCGTTTAAACTTCTTCGTGTCGTATCGGATTTGTCGTCCCATCGGATCATGAGAATGCGAATAATAGAAAGTGCAATTAAGAATGTTAACTAGTTTTGAATATTAGCTCTCCATATACTCTGTCAAAAATAAAAAATACAGGTAAAAAAAATACCAGTTCCAAGTTCCAGTTTGCAGTTTCCAATTTATAGAAGTAAACCTGCGATGCGGACTCATACTGTGTGTGTGACGGTGTGACGTCATCTCACAACACTCGTTCAGTCCGCTCGCGCTCTAAGCACGGTGTCATCTTACGTTTCATTAGAAGCTACTAAGCGGAGCGTTGTAAATTGACGTCACATGCGGTCACGTGACTGTTAGCGGGAGCGATATTTATCGTAAGTTTAAATGCCTGTAAAATCAAAACTAATAGGTATTTTTGACTACAACAAAAAGTAGTGTATTTGTATACTTACAAGCTTTACTGTAACAACTTTCAACCGATTTGGCATACCTATTAACATTCTTAATTGTGATTGCGCATACACATTTGCACTACGATGCGCTGCTGCGCTGTTGGCTAATGGAGTAGGACCAAGTTATCATTATTGTATTAAATATGAGAGAAGTTTTAAGACATGTAACGGATGTCCTTAGATTTTAAAAAGAAAAAAACATGCTACGGTTGTTTAAAAGAATTACAATTAACTTAAAAAAATACATTTTTATGAACTTTAAATATAGTCAATAAAATTTATTGCTTGTTAGATAGTCCGACGAGCCAAATTGTATTTTTAAAACACGAATAATTGAATTAAGCACATCTCAGTTTAATTAATTAAAAACTATCAAAAAGCAACTCAGATTTGTTGACTTTATTAATTGAATTAAGCACATCTCAGTTTAATTAATAAAAAAATATCAAAAAGCAACTCAGATTTGTTGACTTTATTAACATAACATTTCATTCGCGCTAAGAACAGATATAGGTGTCCTACATGATGATTGTAAATTTTATTAAAGCCCGTCAATAGTTCGCTCCTTTATTTTCTTAAATCAATAAAACCCATATTATGTGTTCACGTAAGCCTTTAATATTTATACCATTCGTATAAGTATATAAGTTAACTCGTAGAATACTCATAGTAATATTATATTCCTTACAAAGGCAATTTAAGTCTTCTACTCCATCGCTTGCGAGCAAATTTGTGTTGAATACGTGAGGAAATATTTATAAGACTATGCTCGTATATATTTTGCTCTTAAAATATTAAATATATTATATTTAATGTTTGCGATATAAATAAATATTTATTACATAATATCATACTTTATTTATTTATTTATTTATTGTCTGTACGTTCATACGTACTTACAATATTAAATACGCTTTGTTTTGCTTGTTAGATAGTCCGACGAGCCAAATTGTATTTTTAAAACACGAATAATTGAATTAAGCACATCTGAGTTTAATTAATTAATAATATTTAATGTCTAAACTTTAAATGTTATAATTCCCACGAACTTACTTAGCTATGTTATATCCAATAGACCACCCAATGATACATGCAACGATGCACTTTTAGGTTCTTATTGTGAATACTCTTTGTCCTGGATTCAATTCCCAGGTCGGGCCAATAAATAGTTATTGGGTTTTTCTGTCAGAAAATTCTCAGTGGCAGCCCGGAGTCTGGAAGTTGGAAGTGTGTACACTCCCGTGCCTCGAAAAGCACGTTAAGCCGTTGGTCCTGCGCCTGAACTCTTTCCGGTCGTGTCGGATTGCCGTCCCATCGGATTATAAGAGCTAAGGAAAAGAGAGTGCACCTGTGTTTGTGCACACACTTGTGCATTATAATATATCCTGCGCAGTTGGCTAATCTCTTTTGAGATTGCGTAATTAACGATTTGAAATTAAATTTCATAAGATACCGTAGGGTTTACCGATCTTATATATGGCCTTACATTTGCGCTATCACATGATCTTTGTGTGTACCAATTTTCATCAAAATTGGTCAAGCCGTTCTTGAGTTATAAGAAGACATACAGTCAGACAGACAAAAATGAAAAAAATAGTATAATGTATACTGCATCATAAAACGATTATTTATTACAAAATTAGGTGAAAAAAAATGTACGGACAGAGCCAATAGATTTATATATTAGTATAGATTATTTATGTAAATCAGTTGACTGTTACTGATAACATGAGAACGAGTTGCCTACCTTAGGAACAGATAATAATTATGTGTAATTAAAAAATTCTATAAATCAAAAACAGGCAGCTATAGAGACTGCCGTTAGAAGTGAAAAGTTGAAACTGTTAAAAATACATTTGTCCAATTTCCACATCTATTAGCGCTTCAAGTAATAATTTTCGATTTTTATTATATAAAAAAACAAATGATTGTCTGTAAAGTCGGTTTACGGACGATAATTTTACGTGATAACGTCATAAAAAAACATTGATGAATACTCGGACGCATGGACCGATGGAGTGGAAGAGATAGATGCGTCACAAGCCGAACGCTCAGGCCGATCGTGCCTCTCTATCGCTTGTGTCGCGCTCTCGTTTGCACACTCGGCTCAGACGGAACGTGACAATGAGTCATGCTTTTTCGTGCGTGCTGCCGGCGTTCATTGATTTATAAGACGTTATCACGTCAAAATACACAGTAAGGCGCAAATTCGGTATAAAATATTAAATACAGCTTAATTTGAATAAATAATAGAATAATGAATGAAAATACAGTACTGTACGAATTTACATAAATTTTAATCATTATCATCCTCATTAGTTCCACAATATTTAAATTATTTGTATTTTCAACGATTTCATTATATTATATAAAGGATACGATGGGTCTATGGTAATTAAATTAAGAAACGTTAGCATGTCGGTGACGCGAAGTCATGAGTTATCCTCTACGATAAACCAGCTCACCGCGCCTAAAGTTTTTACTTCAAAACTATTTATATATAAATCAATCGCTTTCTTGATATCTCTTTATTCTATTGAAAAATTTATTATAAAATAAATTATATTTTTTCTTTTCCAAATATGGTCAGAGAGTTTAGACACATAAAACACCTTTTCCATATACACAAGATTAATCAAGTCTGTTTTATAAACTTGACATTATCTTAACATAAAGTTAACCGTATCTAAGTTCGTTAGTTAAATGCTTAATTAAACAAGGTTCGGACGTAACTTCGCTTTACCAAGATTTAAGTCCGTCTAATTCAAGTAACAGATCCTAAATTCCAAGGCATCAGAACCTTACATTTGTATTGCATCTTTCATAGCAAAATATATAAATTAAATTCAATGTGACAGTTTAATGACTCATTTCTCAGCTTTATGACGTATAAAGTTACACACGTCGGGACATCGTAGAGAAATTTAGTTTATATGAACTATGAAAGGCTTTGTATAAACCCGTCTGGGTAGGTACCATCCACATCGTATACTCTGCTAAGCAATATATGTTATTGTTGTGTTACGGTTTGAAGGATGGCTAACGTCACTGGTACAAGGGACGTAACATCCAAGATGTTTCCAAAGGATAGTGGCTAATGTTTCTTACAGCACTAATGTCTAGAAGCGGTGTTGGCAATGGAGAGATAGGCAGCCCACTTGCCAATCTACTTCACTAATACAAAAAAATGTAAGTGATTAATCAAAACACCTATATTTTAACTATTCTCAGACAGTTTTCAAAATGGAAGTCATTTCAATTTTTCTCATTTGACTTTAAGTTTGTTTTTCAATTTTTACAATTTTGTTTTCTATTCATATAGTTCTTTTTTTATATTAACTTGTATAGTTGTAAATGTTACATAGTTAAATTTTTTTATATCTGTTACGGTGTTATATAAATTGCAAAATCCACTTTATGTAACAGCGTAACAGTGGTTTACTACAATAAAAGAAGCATATTTAACTCTTCGTATTTTTATTGAATGTTTGTGATTTTTTTTATAGCATAGATAGGCGGACGTGCATATGGGCCACCTGATGGTAAGTGGTCACCAACGCCCATAGACATTGGCATTGTAAGAGGCGTTAACCATCGCTTACATCGCCAATGCGCCACCAACCTTGGGAACTAAGATGTTATGTCCCTTGTGCCTGTAATTACACTGGCTCACTCACCCCTTCAAACCGGAACAAAACAATACAAAGTACTGCTATTTTGGTAAGTTTTGCGGTAGAATATCTGATGAGTGGGTGGTATCTATCCAGACGAGCTTGCACAAAGCTCTACTACCGAGTAGGTTGTGATGTGTGGAGTTGTGATGTGTGAGTTTTATTAAAATTCCGTTCAAATAAAACAATCATGTACTCATTTTGTCTGTACAATGACGTTATGTCACAATTAGGAAATTTCGCGGATTCCAATGACGTTTGCATTTGCATTGATAAACAGTATTTCTCCTAGAATCACAATTCTGATTTGGGCTATAATTGAACAGCCCATTTACAAATCGACAAAATGCAGTGACAAATCAGATTTCAATAAGAAAATTAAAGGCGACTTGTATAACTTTAAATCAAACTAGGATTAAAGAGTTCCTATTTAATACGAGACTAAATAAATAATATTTATGATCTATTTGAAGCTGAATAGTTATTTATCGCATATCATAATGTAGAGGATATGTAACTCTTAAAAAGTTATGAATGTTTTTTACGAAACCTCTCATCACACTGACTTGATTAAAAATTATTACAGGATATCAAAAAAGTGTTTGTTTGTTTCACGTTGCTTAAGTTATAAAATCGAATTAATATTCAATAAATAATGATTTATTTAGTTCTTTAAATCAAAATAATATTCGACAATAATAGGCTACTGGTGTGATACACCGTAATAGCCTTTTACAATAATACAACTAAATGACTTTATTCGATTTAAATTGATGCATGATGTAGAAAAAAAATTGCAAAACATAAAAAATATGCAAGTGACATCATGTAAGCGTCCTGTAAGCGTACAGCTGGACTAAGGCTGAGCTTCTCTCGTTTTTGAGAAGATTTGGAGCTTCAAGTGTTCAATATAAATATAGGAAAATTACATTTAATATGCAGGTTCTTATTGATTCTTCCTTCAGCGTTGAACACGAGAAGAATCATAAGCACAAATTAAGCACAAATTTTGTGGTGCTTACCTTTTCTAACGTTACCTTAAAACACCGTCGACAACGTATAATATTACGTCTTAGTCAATTTGCTCATTAAACTATTTGTACTAAATCAATTTATATACGATTTTCACTCAGTCAATGAAAGTCAGACAGAAATCTATGAGCAAAAGCAAATGTCACGTGGATTTTGTTCATTAGATTGCTTACTATAAAATCCACGTGACATTTGCTTTTGCTCATAGATTGCTTACTATAAAATGATTTTGAGTCAATTATAATAAGAGAATTTCGCTCAGTCAATGTGTAAGTCGACGGCGAAATATGTTTTACTTTACGGCCATACGTTGGCATATAGAATTTATAGCGGTTTCGGTAATTTAGAAGGGATAAGTGCTTTATTTTATGACCGTTTTGAGTTAAAGCTGTTTGCTCGTTTGCCTCTTGTGTTCGGTTTATATTGTAACCAATTTACTTGAAACCTTTTAAAACGTTAATGGATGTATTAAAACGATATTTTGTTTATTATATGTATACTCTTACAGTGTGCAATTTTTCACGAGGTATCTATTTCAATTTTTAACTTTTTTTATTTTGTAGAAGAGATTGTTTCTATTTTTACATTTTTGTTTTGTCCTCTATATGTACAATGTCTTTTCGTTTACATGTATGTTGGGAGTATCAATATTGTTAAACATAAGTAAATTTTATCAGTCGTTAAATATCAAATGAAATCGTTTGGTTTCGACGAAAAACCACTAAAATTCGATAAAACGACAAACCGTAAGGAAAAAAGAACATTGTGACGCCTGAGGATGATGACGTCTTCCTACCCAGTCAAGGCACATAGGACGTTTACAACGAAGGCTAGCTATGCATAGGATAACATGTAACATTACTTTTATAATCAGATGAGATTGCAATTCGACACCGAAGATAATTCAGGCACAGGATCAATGGCTTTACGTATTTTTAAAGGAGCGAAAATTTTCAAACTCCGAGCAATTTTGTCAAACTTTGTCTCTTTGTCCCGTCCGCAGATTTTTTTTGTTTTGTCAGCCATTTGCCGTCCACTGCTCCCTGCATCCCGATCTTGGGCAACCCGCATCCATCCCGTACCTGCCACCTTTTTTAAATCGTCGGTCCACCTCGCCACAGGGCGTCCGTTTGCCTAAGCGTGGTCTCCACTCTAGCACGTGTCGGCTCCATCGGCCATCAAGGCGCCTGCCTCAGATTTGAGTACAGGCTTATATGCTAATTACAAAACAAATATTAAGCTAATCTCTACACACACTACACACTCTAGAATCTCCAGGATATAACAATTTATAAATGTACTTAATTCGATTTTCTATTTTTTTTTTCATAATATATATATTATATACGTATTATGAAATATAAACTTATATACTTATCATACATAGTTTTATAATGAAATATGGTTAAACTAATTTGACCATTTTATAAATAACTCATTCTCATCTTTACACTTATTACGTTAATTTTTTATTAAACTAATTTTACTTTAGTTACTATTTTTTTTTGTTTTAAAAATAATATAAACTAATAAAAAAAAACTATTTGTGTATACCTATTTTGGCTTGGTTGAGTAAAATAATATATACACCACTTTACTCGGTGGTAGAGCTTTGTGCAAGCTCGTCTGGGTAGGTACCACCCACTCATCAGATATTCTACCGCAAAATAGCAGTACTTTGTTTTGTTGTGTTTCGGTTTGAAGGGTGAGTGAGCCAGTGTAATTACAGGCACATATCATCTTAGTTCCCAAGGTTGGTGGCGCATTGGCAATGTAAGCGATGGTTAACATTTCTTACAATTCTATTGTCTGTTGGTGACCACTTAGCATCAGCAAGTCCGCCTACCTATACAATAAAAAAAAAACAATAATTTTCTATACAAGCTGTTGGTTTACGTAATAAATAAAGGATAGAGTAGGAACGACTATATCTCGATATATATTTATGGCTTAGCGGGTGATTAGTTAAACAGCTATCTCCATCTTTCTTCCGTCAAATTTATTATAGCAGAAAGATAAATCGTTGTTAACTAAACACCAACTGAAAAACGTTTATAAATAAGGCGGTAAATATATTTTTAATAGCTTAATTAATTGTCAATACGTATAGTACATATTAATATAACATGTTGAATGCATTACTAAGTTATACTTTGTATTTTAGTTGAACATGAGAGCCAAGTAATATAAACATTTTTCGGAAGGAATTATTATAATTCAGTACAATTTTATACAGGGTTATTTGTAACACACCAGCAACCTCACAAGAATAGATAGCTAACACCAAAAGCAACAACTATTGTTCTACGACTTTTGATAATTTGTTAGATTTTATTTTCATACCCTTAGTCCATAATAAATTATTGATATTGTTTTATATAAGTCACACATACAGATCACATTTTAACCGGAAGTAAGCAAAACAAATCGTTTCTTAAATATTCTTATATTTCGTTTTCAGACAGAATATAAGAAATTTTTCCTTTATAAATGTTTAATAAAAAAAATCATCTACTTCATACTATAATTAAAATAGTTTCAAAGTTCACGATAAGTGAATAATATAAGGATATTCAGAATTAATTTGCAAAGAAGACGAAGTCGGACGAAGAATTAAATTCATAAAAGTTTTTTAATAAAAGTCACAACCGACAGGTGGTCTGAGATTTATTGGGTTTCCGAAATCACCGGAAGTCTGTGTTGACTACCTTATATTTGAATATGGTACCCCCGTGTTAGGAAGTTGGTCAAAATTGATAAATTCGACCAATTTCACCTTCAAACAAAAGTTCTTTATTAAATTTTGAAGTCACCTTTCTTCTTTATAATTTAATTTTGTATTTATGGGAGACAAAGAAAGACAGAAATGGTGGAAAACCTTTTAAAGAATAATCTACCATTTTTATTATCATGGACGTATAATTAAATATTTTAGGAAGTGCATGAACTGTACCCTTCAAACAAAGGAATGTAACGATATTTGTATTTAAAAAGAACCAATCAGTATTACAGTTGATGAGTAGCATCTGCTATTTAGAAATTAGCGTGCTACTACATAGCATACTCGTACTTGAGGTTTAAGAATTTATTCTCAAAAAGACAGATTCACTTACATGAGAACAGTATGATAAATGTAAAGATGACAAAAAATATATTCGCCTTATAGATACTTAGTTAACGGAATGTAATATAGTAAAATAGATGTGTGTATTTTAATCGGTACAAAAGTGGGTATTCTCTAAAATATATTTTGAGAGTTGAGACTTAATACGTGAACATTATGATTTCGATTTATTTTACGTTTGGAAACGGAACTATTATGTCAGTTGGAATGAATTATAATGATCGTTAGCGGATTTTTAGTTTCTGAGTTGTTCGTAGTCGAGTTGGACTAAATGCGTTGCGTCGAAAATACGGTAGCAATGCTATGAAACCGTGAATTTCTAAAAATTGAATGAAAAATGTTATATGATTTAGACGTGGTCCAAGTATAGGTTAATCAATATTAATATTACAAAACTTTACAATCAGAATGGTTAATCCCAGAAATGACTAGTTCATATTGAATAATTCTTTTGGTATTAATAGTAACGGCCTGTGAATGTCCCACAGCTGGGCTAAGTACTACTCTCCCTTTAGGAGAAGATTAGATGGTTCAAATCTTAAGGAAAGTTATACTTTATCTTCTTACTTTAAGTAACGGATAAGTAACCATAAACCTCAATCAATATCGCAAGCTGTGTCAAGTCGCAGCTATTTATGTTAACTAATATTCAGTCTAAGATGAGTATATTATAATGTCTTCAATCAAGCAACCTATTTCATATTCTAATCGACCTTCAATGTGATTTGCATTGACATAACAGACAGGTTATGGTCAACTTCTTTTAAGATTAAAATAATATTTAAAATCAGAACAGAATATTGGTTCCTGTTCTATAGAACAAAAAATATTTCCCCCATTTAATGACTGGCGGAAAAGTTTAATTCGTGTCCGTAAGATGACTCGCAAATCGATCGAATCACTTATGTATTCCTACCGTGACGCACGATCATCGTTTTATTATACGATACCTCTGATACATTCGGAATATCCGATGAATGTTTCGATTCATCGTGTTTCAATTAAACGCATTCAAAGTCTTTATTAATAATGTTCTATTTTCTGTTAATTGACACGTAGATGTTAAGGACTTATTTGATTATTTTCACCTTAATTGCCAGAGTATTTTGACAAATTTTGGGCACGTTTTAAATTATTATAAACAATCTCTTAATTTTTACAGTACAGTAACAGCCTGTGAATGTCCCACAGCTGGACTAAGGCCTCCTTGTTGAGAAGAAGGTTTGGAGCTTATTCCACCACGCTACTCTAAGCGGGTTAGTGGAATACACATGTGGTAGAATTTCAGTGAAATTAGACACATGCAGATTTCCTTACAATATTGTCTTACACCGTCGTAGATGAATTATAAACAAAAATTAAGCACATGAAAATGATGATGATGTTGAGATTCACGCGTTCTTACCACTGGGCCATCTCGGCTTTTTTGACAGTTTTGGGATAATTTATCCAAGAAAATCCTCCGGAAAAAACCGAAGTATGCTTGTAAAATGAGCAAACTGAAGTGACTGGAAACATATAATGTCGACAGACCGATGACCGACCGAGAGACAAGTACAGACCACGGATCGGCAAACATAGCGTAGGGCGCCCTCCAGCCAGATGGATCGATGACCTGGCGGTGGTTGGATTCCACTGGACGTCGAAAATTAAAGACAAAATGCTATAAAAATTGGGTCGGATAAACCTTTATTTCAAGGAAACAAAAAACTGTTCGTAGCTTTAGCTAATCTATTAATTTTCTATTTCCTGTTTTAACAATTAAATTAGAAGATTTATCTGCTATATAAGATTTATTGATCCAATGAATTAAGGAGGTTATACAATTTTATCGCAAATCATGATATCGATTTTTAACCTTCCAAGTATCGTCGTATAAATTTTGAATATTTGTACAAAGAATTTCCTACAAAAGTCTAAAAGACCGACTGTGATGGTTAGAAATCTTCTAACCTATATACTTCTTAATGATCGTATCACAATTGTGAAGTATGTGGTGTATTAGAAGTTGTTTCACACTTGATATTGGCGTTTGTTCGTAACCACAGTTTGAGAGAAACACTAAAATATGAACTAAATTTAAATTTTTATGAATATTGATGCTTTTAATTCTACTATTAGTAAACCTTCGAGTATTTCGGCAATTAAAATATTTCGGCAATGAATTTGTTAGTGATTCTTTCAAACTGAATTAGTCTTAATTTTTGAACCATTTTTTATTTAATTTAACGTGTAACGATGGGGCGGACATACAGGCTGCCTATAGAGACCCCATAAAAATATTAGATTTAAAAAAATACCTATCAGTAAAACGAGTTCTTCTCCGACATAGTCTTTGAATGATTGCATTAAAGTCGGCCTGTATTATTTATTGACACTAAAATTAACACACGTGACGAGCGACGGTATTACGTTTTAATGCAGCCATAAAACTCTTGAATATGATTGTCTATAAAACGTTTTAAAATCCAGTTTTATCCTGTATAAACGAGTTAATTGCGCGCATCCGGATTGAGGGTTATAACTTTTTTGCGTGGGTATATTTTAGCCTTCTGATTTTTGTTAATAAATCAATTTGTATGTGAATCCTCGTCAAAGCATTCATTTTTCGCGATTGAAAATTTGGTTATTATTTTTGAAAATTACTATAAATAAATTTGTTCGATTCGATCGATTGTTTTAATCTATAGGCTCAGAACTTCTGTAGAACCGATTTTTTAATTTAAATTTAATTTTATTACACATTAAACAAGAGCTGCTATAATAATTTGTAGTTGTCTATTCTCGGAGTATTTTTAATGGATCAAAAACGCACCGCAACTGTTAACGAGAAAGACTCAGATAAGTTAATAATAGATTGATTTAAATTAACGCAAAAGTTAAGTAATGAAATATAAGAAAGGCTAGATGGATTAATTATCTAATTAAATATCATAGCTTTAACAATGGGGAACAACTGGAAAAGAGAAAACAATTATTATTATTTTTATAAAACTTTACGAATAATGTTAACATATTTTTAATTGAAATATTTATAATTTTAAATCACATACAACTGTTTTAATATTATTATATAGTTTTCCTTGTGAATCGACTGAATACAATTACACATATTAATAAGTCAAACACTTCTCACAGTAACAGTCTGTGAATATCCCACTGCTGGGCTAAGGCCTCTTCGCTTCTTTTTGAGGAGAAGGCTTATTCCACCACGTTGCTCCAATGCGAGTTGTTGGAATACACATGTGACAGAATTTCAGTGAAATTTGTCAAATGCAGGTTTTCTCACGATGTTTTGCTTCACCGTTAAGCACGAGATGAATTATATTCACAAATTAAGCACATGAAATTAAGTGGTGCTCGCCCGGGCTTGAACCCACAATCATCGGTTAAGATTCACGTGTTCTTACCAGTGGGCCATCTCGGCGTATTGAAACATTCCTCGCAGTAACATAAATGTATATTCAGTGGTGGTCATATAATTAGAAACACATCTTATGAATAAAGAAAGTATAACTTCAACGTACAAATGTTCGTAAAAAATATACACATTCTATAATAATTTATAATCATGCAATAATATAGCCACTCAAATAAAAAACTCATTAAATGCATAAAATATAAAACATATCTTACTTTTAATTACAAAATGAGTCTTACACATGTAGGAGTTTATTTTCTGTTATTGGCCTCTTGGACGCCTTGAAACATTTTAAAAAAGCATCCATAGCTCGTTCTTTTCTTGAAATTGGAGAATAACATTTCTTTCTTGTCTTGTTCTATTATTTTGGCGACAATTCAAAATTTAATCTGAATTTTATTTTGTTCAAAATGGGCAAAAATAAAAGTAGTGACGCGTCAACTAGGTAAATAATTGTTAATTTACATATAGATCATAAGTAGGCGTACAGAAGAATAGCTATGCATTTAAATTGTTCTGTTTTTAATGTAATTGTTCATTATAAGGGGTTTTCCAATAGGGTCGCTTGAACTTTGACAGCTGATTGCGGCCATGTTGTTTGAGTGACAGCTGTCAAATGCAGTGTGTTATATTCATTCCGTCCTCCCAAACCACCATGGCAGGTTACAGTGTCGAGCAGCACATGCAAATCATAAAATTGTTTTATGAAAATGGGTCTTCAGTTCGAGCAACGTTCCGCGCACTTCGCCCGTTTTACGGTCGCGATGATCGTCCTGCCGAGTCGACTATCCGTCGATTGGTGGACAAATTCGAGTCAACCGGGTCAGTTAACAATCAGCCGGTTCCCGTGCGTCAACGTAACGCGAGATCTGCCGAGAATATCGCCGCTGTGCGCGACAGTGTCCTCGAAAACCCGCGGCAGTCAATTCCGCGTCGCGCACAGGAACTCGGCCTTTCGCAGACGACAACTTGGCGAATTTTGCGTTGTGACTTGAGCCTGCACCCGTACAAGATCCAGCTGACCCAAGAGCTCAAGGTTAATGACCATAGACAGCGCCGTGTGTTCGCTGACTGGGCATTAGAGCAGTTGGAAGTTGACGCCGATTTTGGCAAAAAAATCATCATCAGCGACGAGGCGCATTTTTGGATGAATGGCTATGTCAACAAGCAAAATTGCCGTATTTGGGACGAGACCAATCCACACGAGGTTCAGCAAGTGGCAATGCACCCGCAGAAAGTGACTGTTTGGTGCGGATTTTGGGCCGGAGGCGTGATTGGTCCGTATTTTTTCGAAAACGATAATGGTGTGGCCGTCACCGTCAATGGTGAGCGATACCGGTCGATGATAACCAACTTCTTTTGGCGTGAAATCGAGAATATGGATCTGGACAACATGTGGTTTCAACAGGACGGCGCTACGTGCCACACAGCACACGCTACGATGGAAGTTCTGCACGAGCAAGCGCCCTTAATGGAAAACCCTATAAAACACATGGAACTGTTGAAAATGTTCTTAGAAAGGCTCGGCCAAAAAAATCCTCTCTCAGAGAAGATACGCTAATAGTTCGTGTTGCTAAAAACGACCCAAGTTAAGGCTCCAACCAGATTAAAAATAAAGTTTTGTCGCCTGATGACCCGATAACAACTCGTCAAGACTGATACGCCGAAGATTAGTGGAAGCTAAATTGTTTGGAAGAATCTCTCGAAACGTACTCCTTCTTACCAAGCAACACCGAGAGAAGCGATTTGGACGGTACGAGAATGGAAAAAAATGTTATTTTCAGATGAAACAAAAATAAATATGGTAAATTCCGATGGGAAGCGCTATGTTAGACGCCCTGTAATGTGCTTTTAATTATAAATACACAAGGAGTATAGTCAAGCACGGTGGCGGTACAATGGATCAATGGCAATACAAAAATATCCCCTATGATTCCCTAGTCGGACGAACATTTGCCTATAACCTAAACACACAGCCAATAGCGTCAAATGTTTTCTTAGCGAACAGCGTATGTCCGTTTTAGATTGGCCAGCAAATAGTCCGGATTTAAACCCGATAGAAAATCTCTGGTATAATGTTAAAAAGAAAGTCTCAAACAAACGTAACACCAGTCCAAACGAATTATATGTAGCATTTGTTGAAGCATGGAATTCAATCCCCCTAGAAAAATGTATGAAATTGATTGAATCAATGCCATGTCGTTGCAGTGCTGTTATTGAAAATAAGGGATACGCCACTAAATATTAATTATAACTATTGGTAGGCTGTGGATTGTAGCTATTTCGTAAATAACAATACTAATTACTAATACTTAAAAAAATATTGTTTATTATATTTTTTGTTGTTGTTTCTAATTAGTTGGCCATTATTGTTCATACCTTAAAACTGATGAACTTAAATGTTTGTCCGTAATGTAATATTGAAACTGCACTTGTGTAATGGGATTTATATTGTTTTTCTAATAAATAATAAATCGTTATAAATATTGTTGTTCTATTTATTGTTTAATTTCAAAATAAAAACGATTGCGGTGAAGTATCTTACATAATGTCAAGGACCGTTGGTAGTGTTTCTAATTATACGACCACCACTGTATATACCAACAAATAATTATCAAATTAATTAATATTCCGAACATTTCTAAAGTCGCAAATATTTAAACGTATTGCTATCACATTCACAGACCGTCTCTATAAAAGTTCGTTTCGAAATATAAAAGTATCGCTTTTAATAAAAACAAACAAACGCTGATGAAGACAAACTTTTCATTTCGCTTAATTACTAGAGTCTCAGATTTTACTTCGCTACGATATTTTAACACGAAGTAAATATTAAACATTTCCATAACTAGTATTTTTGAATGTTCTTATTAAATTTACATTTGCGAGTTGTTAGCTAAATAACTCAATTGTACAATTCTCGTCCAGTGTTCGAAATTCGACCGAAATGCATTGGTGATATAGTGCAAATTGATATTCATAGATGTATAAGCATCAATTTTCGAGTTATTTGAAAAATATTATATTATATATTATAGTCCTCCAGACCGATTTCGGCCACTTCGGCCCATCTCAAGAGAGATTAGCCAACTGCGCAGGAGATATTATAGTGTACAAGTGTGTGCGCAAACACAGGTGCACTCTCTCGTCCCTAGCTCGTAATCGTATAGGTAGTCGGACGGGCATATGGGCCACCTTCTATCTATCTTTCTGTATCTTTTGTGATAGGTAGGCAAACAGACAAGTGGGCAACCTGATAAGTGGTCGTCACTGCCCACAGACAACGACATTTTAGGATATTAAACATTCATTACATCTCCAATGCGATACCAAACTTGAAGTAAGATGTGATATCCCTTGTGCATGTGGTAAGACTGTTTATGCTTAAAAATAATGTTAGCTAGGAGACAGCTTGATCCATACAGCAGCGTTATTAAAAAAAAAAAGAAGCGCGCTAATTTAAAACCGCCGCCATCTTGTTAGTGCACATTAAGGTAAAGTAATTAATTCATTATTGGCGCGACTGGTGATTTATGATGTGTACAAATGTGTTATTTGAAGAGTAATTGAGTGAGTAATTAACATGAATTTATATGATTTGGTGTTCTATTTTGAATAGACCAATTCGAGGTTTTTATAAAATCAGATTTTACTTCTGGATGCTAAATGTAGTATGTTTGTAAAGCATATTTTACATATGCTTTATCTTTCACGCACAATATGTTTCAAATACCTCTTCGATTCTTCTGTATGTATGTCCTGACTGCCTCGTTGGTCTAGTGGCTAGATATAAGGCCGCAGACCCGGTGGTCCTGGGTTCAATTCCCAAGTCGGGCCAATGAATAGTTATTGGGTTTTTCTTTCAGAAAATTCTCAGTAGCAGCCCGGAGTCTGGAAGTTGGAAGTGTGTACACTCCCGTGCCTCGGAAAGCACGTAAAGCCGTTGGTCCTGCGCCTGAACTCTTTCCGGTAGTGTCGGATTGCCGTCCCATCGGATTATGAGAGCTAGGGAATAGTGAGTGCACCTGTGTTTGCTATAATATCTCCTGCGCGGTTGGCTAATCTCTCTTGAGATTGGCCGCCGTGGCCGAAATCGGTCTGGAGGACGTTAATTAATTAATGTATGTCTTACCATCTAGATACACTATTTACAATGAAATGCAGTAAATATAGTGGTAACTATATTTGCTCTATATGTCTTAGAGCATAAGCGCTTCATCTGACGTTGAGTATAGGACATTGTTATGTTCACTCAAATATCTCAAAAATCATTTTTAATATTAATTATTGTTATTATATAATAGTATACTTTCATTATACATATAAATACTATACAAGTATATATAAGCAATATAACAGCCTGTGAATGTCCCACGGCTGGGTTAAGTCTTTTTTTTTTTTAGGAGAAGGTTTGGAGCTTATTCCACCACGCCGCTCCAATGCGAGTTGGTGGAATACACATGTTAGCCAAATTTCTGTGAATTCATAGCCGTTATTCACGAGATGATTTATAAGCACATGGCAATTGAGTGGTGCTTGTCCAGGTTTGAACCAATGATCATCGTCCCAACCACTAGTCCATCTCGGCAACATAACACCAGAATTCAATTCATGTATTTTTACTAACACAGCAGATAAAAGAAGAAGATAATAAATATAAATGTTAATTCAGAATTAAACAATAAGTATGGAAGTTGAAAATTTAACGAATTAGCTTAGGAGATCACCAAAAAGAAATCGCTAGTAGCGAACTCGTTTGCGAAAAGCCGTTTTGATTTATTTAACTATTTTCTTATGTATTAAAACGAACATCCTAACATTCAAACTCTATATTTGCATATTAGATTGATTGGACAATTTGCGGTCCCTTCAAGAGTCTTTCAGAAGCCAATCGGGCATACAAGCATCGGGCAACAAACTAGTCCGAGCACAGTCAGCGAAGGTTTGCCTTGTTCTTCAAACGTGGATTAATTTCAATATAATTGTGTACTTTGATGTTAAAGTCAACAATCTGACCGTTTTTATATCATTTCTCACACACGTTGAAGATTTTTCTATACACTATTATTATATTATTAATATAAGTGACGCAACCCGATTATATAAAAAGCGACGTTATGTAGTAACAGCTTACGTTCAAAATGTTTTATTCTCTTTGATCGCTTATGTTGTTTTGATAGCGTTAAATATTTTTATTTGTCGAGGAAAAGCCTTCCTGAGTCACAGTCTTTTGTCCTGTTATGGTCTTATATTTCGAAGATGTTTCATTTATCAACAATAATATATATCATCATATTTATTATTTGAACGCCTTCGGAAAAACGCTAAATAATATAAACTTTGAAGTTCTTTTATCTTTATACATACATTAATAATTCAATTACTTTTTAGTAATATTACCAAAAATACATTTTTTATAATCTTATATGAGTGCATATAGATATCATTGTTAATTAAACTTTGAAGATGGTCATATACATAAGAGTTCGACGAACAGAAGTATAAATCTCTTGATCTTGAAGAAAGTCGTCATTTTATTTCACCGTAACATGAAGCGACCGAGTTTAAATACACTTTAATACCATGCATTAGAGTATGTTATTTTTTAACATTACAAAATTAAATAGCAGTGTATTCAATTTTTCAATTAATTTAAAAATATATCCTGTGCGAAAACAGCGGGTGTGCATAAATTTAAATTTTATATAGAATGCGTTCGAAAAACAAAATCTTAACTTCGTAGCGTTATTTCAAAAAGCCATCATTATCGTCACTTTGAAAAAAAATTATTGCCAAGAGTCGCATAATAAGATGATATTATAATATATATATATATATATTTTAATTCTACGTTTTTCAACGCAATGAAACTGTAAATCTTTTTCTCTTAAGAATTAACAGGCTTCATCTAAAAGTTGACTGCGATTTAAACTCAAGAGTAACGGCCTCGTATTAAGAAGGCGAGTGAGATTAAAAGAAGCTCCTGAATATTTATTGCTTTAGCTCAATTTGCAAGATATTAATCCTGTTCGAATTAAAAAAAAACCCATTAAAACTGCGAACAACGAAACGCACTTTAATTTAAAACATCGTCTTATTGACAGAACTGAGTGATAGTCCCGTGGTAGATGGAGACTTTTGGCTTGCTCAAATAATCTATTATTGTTCAAATTTTATATCATGCTAGGAATCGCTTGCGTAGTAGTGGGAAAGAAACCTAGGTCTATTGGAGTTCAAACTGCTTCATACTAAATTTTATCAAAATCGGCTTAGTGTTTTAGCCTTAAAAGCGTAACAGACAGAGTTACTTTCGCATTTATAATATTGGCTTCATGTAAGACCCGGTGGTCCTGGGTTCAAATCCCATGTCAGGCCAATAATGTTATTGAGATTTTCTTTCGAAAATTCTCAGTAGCAGCTCGGAGTCTGGAAGTTGAAAGTGTGTACACTCCCGTGCCTCCTGCGCAGTTACTAATCTCTCTTGAGATTGGCCGCCGTGGCCGATATCGGTTTGGAAGATTATTATTATTACATTCAAGATTAACCAAATCAAAAATGCAAATAGACTTGATGGAAACATCTATCAAGTTGAATTATTATTATAAATGCGAAAGTGAATTTGTTTATTTCACGTCTTAATTACTCAACTGCTCATCGTGAACTTTTGCATACACGTTGTCAGGAGTACACAACAGGACATTTGCTACCCTCACTACTTCGTTGATTTATATATTGCATTTATTATATTATATTATACGCGTATATTTAGGATAAATTATAGACAAATATGTTCACTGTTAACAAATATGAGTATGAGGGCACGATAAACTAAAGCGTTCGAGTTACTTCAGAAATGTTAGTGCATAGAAATTTGCTATAATCTAATATTAAGACTCTTATGAGTAGAGGTGGTTGTAATCTAGGGCTATGTAGTTTAAGCTGTTATAAATTTCGCTAACTAGTTATCAAATGTTTGCCTGAAACTTTACGTAACAGCGTATAATACACGAACGTGTGCGTTATAATACGCTTAAGTCATCGATGAGATGTGGGGAGTTCGAGGCTACATACTATCGTATGAATGGATATATAGATAAATTAAAAATTGTACTTATTTAAAAAAAAAAAATTACGTATCAAATATTCGTCTCTTATTCCTTCTCCGCGTCCTTGGTGTAATAGTGCAAAAGTTTTCATCCAAAATATTACAACCCGTCTTATTGTCTACTGGTGATAGGGCTGGTTCATTTTTCGCCCAGAGAATCGGAATCGCGATTCAAAGGGGAAAGGCTGCTAGCATTCTTGCTACCATTCCACGCGGTCACGATTTGTACAATAATTATTTTTAATTTTTATTTGTATTTATTTAAGGTATAAATTTAAAATAAAAAAATATTTCCGTGTAAAAAATATTCTCGTCGACAATTTTTTGTAATCGAATAAAGGCGTCTAAATAAATAAAAGATTACATTTCACCGTATCGTTTTTAAACGGATTCCGGACGGAACAGACAGACGAATGATACGTAGTTTTATATTTTTGGTTGAAGATATCATATTACTCTCAGTTAGCCTCCGATAAAGATGGTTTTGCAGTAAACAATATACACGGTGTGTAAGGTTTTACTGATTTTTTATAATTGTTTTGAGTTTTTTAGAAATTAATGGTAATATTTTAATTAAATTAACACTGGCCGGAAATTATAGAGCAATAACAAAAACGAAAAAAAAAAGATGGTCGAGGGGGATTGAAGGGATTCTAACGTAAATTGTAATAAATGGTATTGTAAAATATTAATTAGTATCATATTATATTACAAGTACGTATGAAAGAGAATAAAGTGTTAAAAGTTAATGTGAAGGATTGTTTTACTGTTTTATTTTTACAGGTGTAAAATCTTTGCTAGTATTATACCAGCAGGACTTGGTATTGTTGTGTTTTGGTTTGAAGGGTGAGTGAGCCAGTGTAATCACAGGCAGAAGAAACATAACATCTTAGTTCCGAAGATTGGAGGCGCATTGGCGATGTAAGGTATGGTTAACATCTCTTACAATGCCAATGTCTATGGGCGTTGACCATTTACCATCAGGTGGCTCATATGTTCGTCCTTTGCTATAAAAAAAAGACGAGAAAATTGACCATCGATGGGAAGCGATCAGGTTTCATAGTTTCAGATGCTGGCAACGCAATAAATATACTGCGTTTTATACGAGCACGTTTGGTCCACCAACCATGTGATCTAAGATTCGATATTCTTTATGTTGGTACTCAGCTTATTCACTTTTAAAACCGGAACTTATCATATCGAATCAGATGATCTTCCACTGGGTGTAATTCTATATTTTAAATATGCAGTTTCGATATGAGCACCATGTTTTATAAAACTTAAAAATTATCATCCTGACTCTACTACAAAAATAATTATAATATTTATTTTTTTAACTAATTATTCAAATCTTAAGGCAAGAAGGACTAATTATTAGTCAACAGCAATAATACAAATAAGAATCTATCTAGGCAACTGTATTGAGAAATATAAGCCAATAAATAAGCTTTAATCTGAAATAATCCACTCAATAAAGGAAAATTTATACAAATTTAAGTTACTTATTGAACTCTAGTTAAGATAACCACGAAGATGGCGTTACGAATGAATATTCAGGCGCTCATTTACAAAATTAATCTTTAAGTGAGTTTCTTATACAATAGCCGATTTCTTTCGACTCTCACCAAGTAGGTTTTACTATTTATTTCTTTCTAAAGCTATGAATGAAGGAGTTTTGGAAGATATGTTGTCTTCTTCTTTCATATATCAAATCAATAATGACAGAAAGAGATAAATAAAAAAGTTTGTATGGAGAAAATCGCTACTATACGATAAGGTCGCCTGTTTGAACAAACATGTATTTGATAATGAGTACTTCTGTGTTTCTTTTATATATCTGTGGTGTACAATAAAAAGTATATATCTATCTAAGTATTACATTATTTATTGTAATATGCGTATCATTAATACGATCAAAGTCCTAATTTCGCACAAAATCACTTCAGTCATTAATCAATTACATTTAAACGTCATTAAAGCACTTTAATGACGTAACTAAAAAAAGGTTTTTCAGATATTATTCAATTTATTATCCGCATCAAAACTCACACCGTAGTTACGAATAAGCGAACGAACCGGTATAACGTTGAAAATATTAAGACAAATATTTGCACCGTGTACATTACTAAAAGTATTAAAAGATTCAATCTTTAATGTGAACTTGTTAAAAATAATCTTTGAATTTTGAAGAAAACACAACTAGCCACCGGAGAGCATTTGACACAGATAAAGTAGTGGGGTCGCAGTGTAAAATCGAGCAAAGTGGTGGACTATTAAGGTGTCTTCTTCGTGGATGTAGTGATGTACAGTCGGTATATCGATAGTTGATTATTTCTTGAAAAAATTTAATATAAGTGTGTCTAATTGAATATGAAGTTAATTAATCAGAAAAATTATATCGATAAAACTATTTAAAAATTGAAATATAGTATATCATAATTATATTTCTTTTGTAAGGTACATAATATAATATTATTGTAATTGCAAATAAAATTGTAGATAAAGTCTAAGCGGACTTCTCAATTAACATAAATTAAACCACATGTCTTAGTGTTTGTTATTACGCTTTCAAGGTGTAATTAGCTGTATCATAGAAGTTGCTTCTGAGAATTTATTGATGGAAATCTTGAATTTATAGCATCACTCAGGATTTAAGCCAAAACCCGTATAAGTTAGTTAATTGACAAACGAGACAATAAAATTAAATAATAAAAACAATGATATGATATGATTTGCTAATCGATAAATAATTAATATTAAATAATATTTATCGATATAAAACTTACCATCACTAAAATGCATTTTCGCACAATGGTCTCGGGTTAGACGCAAATAGGTGGGGAGAGCAAACAAAGTGCTAGCGATGTTCACATCTCTATTAGACTGTTGATAGCCATCTCATAGAGGAATGGAGATATCATGACGTATTGGTTATAGATATATGGTAAAATTAAATTGTGCTCGAATTGAGATATTATTTATTTATTTATTAAGAATCTCCAGCAAAGGATACACATTTACGAGTACATAACATCGTGGAATCATGTCTTAAAATATATGTGGTCCTTCAATTAAAAGAGACTACATCAATTAAAAAAAATGATTGTTTGTTGTTATGAATACTTTAAGTATTCGTTAATATGATTGGTTTTAATATGACACACTGTTTTAGTTCTCAGTTTTATTGCGTTGAAATTTCAAAGATCAAAAGGATTCAAATTATTGGGATTCGTTTTAAGAAATGCCAAAGATTTCAAGAAGCCGTCCAACAAAATCAAATTATTCAACACGCTTGTGCGTCCTACACTTGAATACAACAGTATAATCTGGAATCCACATTATAATATATACACTAAAAGACTAGAAAGTATTCAAAAACGTTTTCTCTACCACCTGTCATAAGGTGAACATAACCTCAAAAGTATTCCTAACTACTGTGATAGGCTTCTGCACTATAAAATGACCTCCCTAACCTCCCGAAGAAAATACGATGACATGCTTATATTATATAAAATAACGAATGGAACATTTGACTGTAGCGATTTGCTAAATCAAATAAATTTTAATATACCTTCTCGTTTACCTCGTAGAAACGTTTACAATCATTTTTATACATATTTCCACATCTAATTCAAATCTTGGACACTATGCTGCTTTGCCAAGGATCTGCAGACTATATAATATGCTTTCTAAACAGCACGCTGATATGTATATCTCAAAATTATTCAGGTTTAAAAAATATGTCAAAAAATTGTTTTTCAATACATAACATTCTGTTTCCGCATTAAAACAAAAAAATTTTTTTTTGTATTAATTTTAATTATTATTTAAAAATGTTTTCTCTTTTTTAGGTTTTATTACTATTATTTTCGTTATTTTAAATTCTTATTACTATTCATATAAATTTTATATTTTGTTTTGTAATATGTACTTAACTCACATTATGCTCAACATAGTCTTAACTTCCATTGTTTATCTTTTTTATAGTTCCTAAATTATTAATTTATTGTGTACCACATTCCTTTCTTTTTGTATTTAGATATTTATAGAATTATACAATAATTTTTAATTCTGTTTAGTCATCACTTTATGCTCTTGCTGTGGTCTCCTGTAATTGAAGGAGCACACGTATGTTATACTATTGTTCAACATATCAACGTACTTGTAAGTGTGTATCCTTTGTTGGAGATCCTTAAGTAAATAAATAAATAAATACGTAATTAACGATTTGAAATTAATTTTCATAAGATACCGTAGGGCTTACCGATCTTATATGTGGCCTTACGTTTGCGCCATCACATGTTCTTTGTGTGTACCAATTTTCATACAATCATACAAGAATGATCAAGCCGTTCTTGAGTTATAAGAAGACATACAGACAGACAGTCAAAAATGAAAAAAATATATTGTGAATCACTGCATCATAAAAAGATTATTTATCACAAAATTAGGTGAATAAAAATATATACAGACAGAGCCAATAGATTTATCTAGTAGTCTACTACTATATAAATCTATTATTTTTCTGTCTGTCTGCTCGAAGTATATATATAGATATACTTCGAGCTAACTTAAGGTAACTCTTAAGTATATTCATGCTAAGTAATAAACAGTTAATACTTATTATCAAGAGCTTAACATGTTATTGATTTGGTATTCAATGGTAATGTTCGTTAACTGGGTATTATTTTATTTCATTTATTTAATTGTAATCAACGGCGCTAGAGGAATGCTTGTACAGTTATAACTTAATACTAAAGTAAGGAAAACAAAATTAATGTACGATGTAATATTTATTTGTTATGTCTCTTCACGATGTTTTGAGCCCCAGATATAAATTGAGCACATATAAATTCGTTGGTGCTTGCCCGGATTTGAACTCGGAATCATCGGTTAACATTTTCGACTTCTAACCACTAGGCCATCACGTCTCTTTAAGCATTTGTTCCGTCGCTATTCCTTGTAGTTTTATATTTAGCAATCCAATTTTAATTTTGATATATTTGATAATATATTAATTTAAATTCTTTGTTAAATTTAAAGTTAATTTTAAGCGCTGTCCATGCAATGTATAATAAAACTTCGTCTTGTCATTCCGTTATATAACAACAATTTTCTACAAAGAATAAATTCTATTCAATTCCGAACTTCCCCGGTATAAAACTTTGGTATTCATCATTTACATTAATTCTAGAATTGTGGACGATTCTGAATGACAAAAGGATGTAGAATTAGGGTACCTGGACTCATTTAAATTTCATATCGAAGTTGCATCTCGCCTTTATTACACGAACTTGCGGTGCTTAAATTAGAAATAAAAAATTGGTGAGGTTCCGTTGAGATTATCAGGTTCTTCTTATTTTTGTAAAAAGAATATTCCAGTATTAATTGACTGGCCCGTTGGACTATATGGGAGTAATCCTGCCTACCGCTCCGAGGTTGCTGGTTTGTTTTCTGAGTCCGGGTGAATTGTGTAGAAATGTATGTATAATATATTTATTAAAAATTGTATTATACTAGCATTTTGCTCGCGGTTTCACATGCGTAGTTCCTGCTTCCGAGGGAATATGGGGCCAAAGTGTAGAGTATGTAATTTGAATTTTTAAAATCGGCTTAGTGGTTTTGCCTTTAAAGCGTAACTAACAAACAAACTCACATTCGCATTTATAATATTAGTTAGGGCAGTATAGGAGATTCCTTGATCGAACAGAGATTTTTAAGAGTCATTGAATTATTTATTTGGTGTTCTTTTTTTAAAAAGGTCAATTCGAAGTTTTTTTTTTAAATCATTTTCAGTTCTTGATGCTAAATAAAAATATTTATATTAGCTGGCTGTTCTATAACACAGGCTTTAATTTGCCTATCATGCATTGCCTGACTGCCATTGCCATTGCCTGACTCATATCGGGATGATATCTACGTATAGAGTTTAAGGGACCGTACCCACCTGCACGATCAAGCGAAGCGCATGACGGCATCATCTGTAAAGCTACTGCCACACTTGAGACATTATATGAAATTCAATAAAATGTGTTTTGTCGCTGGTCTCAATAGGTCAATTTTTAAAGGTTTTTAAATCTATCATATTAAGGTCGCCACTTAAGAATAAGATTTTAGATCGGTTCATCCATGCTATTTACAGCGGAGTGGCAGGTTTCCAAGAGGCAGATTTTCATTCGATACATTTTCAATTTTTTTTCCTTTACCACCGATAACTCGCTCCACCGACCACTTGCAAATTGACCAATTAAAACTTACCTCACTATATTCGATTAATAAATTATAAAGAACTTGAAATATATATATGTAGTTAAAAAATAAGTAATTCATGTTATTTATCCGTGCTTTTAAGAAAAATAAATTCTTTTCTGACTCTATTGCTTATAAAAATTATTTAAATGGTAATTGACTTTCTATAACAATAATAATATAAACTTTCGTAAAGAAATTTCATGAAACAAAACACTCGTTGGGCTATAAATTTAAAATTCATGGGAAACAATGCATTTCTACCTTAGTTTCCTAGCTTTGCGGAGTTAAATGAAAATAGTGACATTCTATTTCAAGTGAATTTAAGTTAGAGACTACGTGAATACTTTTTCACACTTTGTCTGTACAAATTAAGTGTCTTGTTGATATTAAACATGTATTGGCGTTCCTTAGGTTAAGACCGACTTGTATGCCGTGACGGTAGCGGCATGATCTTTATATCTAGCTCTAGCCGCTCTCTAATTCCTTGTATGTGTGACACGTATACTATTTTTTATTATAGTATAGGTAATAGGTAGGCGAACGGTCATATGAGCCACCTGATGGTAAGTGGTCACCTACGCCCATAGACAATGGCATTGTAAGAAATGTAAACCATCGCTTACCAATGCGCCACCAACCTTGGGAACTAAGATGTTATGTCCCTTGTCTCTGTAATTACGCTGGCTCACTTACCCTTCAAACCGGATCACAACAATACAAAGTACCGCTGTTTTGCGGTAGAATATCTGATGAGTGGGTGGTACCTACTCAGACGAGCTCGCAAAAATCCCTACCACCGAGTAAATAATGCTACTATTACTTAATACAATGTTAGTCATGTGCTCACTCTAAAATAAACAATTATTTTGACGACCTGACTATCTAATTACCATGCCTATATGCCTTGTTTATTAATATTTGTTTTAACTTTAAAAGAATGAACGATTGATACGATTTGGATGATTTATGGACTTCATAAATATAATCGGGTTTTAGAGTAAATCATGTCAGAGTAATTATGATTTATCTAGGTTTATTCATTATTTATATCATGTAAAAAACATTCAAAATGTGTGATTACAAGTTTACCTACGTTTTCGAAGAAAGAAACATTATTGAATAAAACACTTCTTCCAACGAGTAAGACATTTTATTAAAATTAATTACGAACCTAATATTATTATTTTTGAAACGCCACCTACTGATCGATTTATGAACTAATAAAATTACACAAAATGACATTCTTTTAAACTATTACATAACATCACTCTACGAACTACACAAGCGGAACAGTTATGTTAATAGCCGGTGAAACCGTGCGAAACGGTATTTTATAAATCCGTTGCAATTCATGAAAAATGTTATGCTGGAACACGAATATGGTGCATTTTTATTTATACACTTTTAACCCAGTCAGAACCCACCATTAGACTTCAATATGGCATCCTAATAATATTTGCATGAACTAATCGATGCGGCCTTGTATATATGTTTCAATTAGCAATACGAATTATCTTAGTTGGTAAATATTTGTACTAACATCATGTATAATCTCTTTAACACATAACTGAATGCATTAATCAAGCATGTGTTCTGATTTAAAAGCTTTTTTTTCCAATCAATTTCTCCACAGACAAGTACGTTCTTTGATTTCTTAATTTGTATAAATTTGTTTCGATTTTTAAATTTTAAAATCTAAAAAGCTATTATATTGTCATCTGAATCAGCGACCTGATATATTTTTAGTATTTAATTAGATTTCAGATCAAACTTTAGAAATAGTAATTAACTATAATTTTATTTATAGGATTATCATCATTACGTCAAGACCATTATGTAAAATTTAATTCCAATAAAGTAATTAAAATGATTTATGAGATGCAATATTATTTTAACTGCTTAATTAAAATATGGGTGTTATTATTTCATAATCGAACGTAGTCTTATCTTATACATATATTACAATATTAAAGTTAAGGGCTTATGAAGGGCTGATACCTTTTAAAATAACATTTTCATAATACAGCTATACTGATATTATTATTTTAACGTTATTCCTAATCTCACCTTTATTTCATTTTAAAAAAATTCTAATATAGTCATGATGAATCTTTCAATTCAAGTCAAGAGGAATTTATTTGTTGATCAGAAAATGGGATCTAATATGTCGCCAATATTCCATAGAATTATGCTTTGTTTAGTATTTTTTTTTATTTTGGTTTTGCTTATAATACAGGTCTCGAGATCCAAAGTTGAATTTCATCAAAATATTTGGTTCAGAAAACCTTAGTCCTGCGACTGAACTTTTTCCGGTCATGTCAGATATGTCGTTCAATCTAGTAATTTATGCCCACATTTGCGCTGATTTTTGATCTTGAGAATTCAGTTATACTTTTCAATTATAATACATATAACCGGTCCATTATTTTCTTTATTTTATATTTTTATAGAATAGGTTTGCGGACGAGCATATGGGCCACCTGATGGTAAGTCGTCACCAACGCCCGGAGATTGGCATTGTAAGAAATGTAAACCATCGCTTACATCGCGAATGCAGCACCAACCTTGGGAACTGAGATATTATGTCTCTTGTGCCTTTAATTACACTGGCTCACTCGCCCTTCAAACCGGAACACAACAATACCAAGTACTGCTGTTTTGCGGTAGAATATCTGATAAGTGGGTGGTACATACCCAGATGAGCTTGCACGAAGCCCTACCACCAGTAGAAAGACATTAGACAAGTATTCAATTTCACTCCATGATAAATATTTGTTCCGGCTGTCAAACTGTTTTCATCTGTCTTTTATATTAATTTACAGCTTCCGACATATTTCCTATTGGGAGTTGAGATTGACACATTTATTTACTTATTTATTCTATACGAACAAATATCTATAATAAAAACGTATCCGTCAAGGTTACTTTGTAAAGATTTATCACGAGAATAAATTGAGTACACGTAAAACAGTTTGGTATCGCATTATCAGGAGTTAGTGTTCCGGCTCAAAGCTTAATGTGACATTGGATGAAGTAAATCATTGAACTGGACTAGATATATATTAACTAGATAAGATAATAGGGCACGTAGTTGTTACGTAATGTGTTACGTGGGCGTCCCTCTGGCGTGTTCTTTTTTTGAATTAATTTGATTTATTTATGAAAATAAACTAATAATATATATATCTATATATACATATATATATATATATATATATATATATATATAATAATATTAAGGCCGAGATGGTCCAGTGGTAAGAACGCGTGAATCTTAAACGATGATCGTAGATTCAAACCCGCACAAGCACCACTGAATTTCATGTGCTTAATTTATGATTATAATTCATCTCGTGCTTGACGGTGAAGGAAAACATCGTGAGGAAACCTGCACGTGTCGAATTTCACTGAAATTCTGTCACATGTGTATTCAACGAACCCGCATGCGAGCAGCGTGGTGGAATAAGCTCTAGAACCTTCTATAGATAACTATTGTAGTATTTTTTTTTAATTGATAAATAAAATTATATTTTAGCTCGCGTGTTCTCCATGTATATTTGCCAAGTCAATACAATAGTTCTCTTTGCGTAAAATAAAAGTTCGCGATACGAAACGAATTGTTGGGAAATATTTGGAAAAGGTTGAATCGCAACTTCTATTAAAAGATTTATATACAATTGCATTCGCAGTATTGGATCCTAGAATAAATGTGGGTGGCGTATCTGAAAACCAAACAGTCGTTTTAAAAAAATAAGATTAGTTTAGAGCGTTGCTTATAAATGTTAATAAATCTTCACGGATCTTTTTGATCATTAGATATTAGAAAAATATTGAAAAGTATCAATGGGGAGAATAATTAAGCACTAGGCTCACATAATGATGATTATTTCTAAATTATTAAACAACTTGTAGTAAGTTTTTGTCGTATCCAGTAATAAATTAATGATCTTTGACAAACCCTAACAAGAGTATACAATTAGAGTCACGAGCGCGGTGCATTGTTTCGTTTTATCTCGTTAGCCGCTAAGATTTACAGCTTCAAATGACGTGATGTTTCAAGAAAAATGTGAAAGAAATGTCCCATTTCAAAGAAAACAAAAATTACGAGTATAAATGCAAGGAGAACTATGTTGGAGGTAATTACGGCTCTAGCTTGTTTATGTTATACTTATACATAATAATTACTCATGTTTAATTTTTTTTAAGTAGACACTCTTATTGATGGTTCCTAAGTCATATTCGTTCGGAAAAAATGCCGGCAAAAGCGTGATCCATAGAGTGGTTCTGCGAGGTTGAAAATTCCTTAAATCACGCTGTTGTAGATTTCCAGACATTAGATAGCATAAAATTGCATAATTCATAAAAAATAATATTTAATAATACAAAAAAAATTAATAAGTTTTGTAGGTTAAAAAGTTTAAACCAAATAATTAAATAAATTGAAGGAGCACACATATTTAAACATTATATAACATTATTCCACGATGTAATGTAGTCGTAAATGTGTATTCTTTATTGTGTATAATCCTTATTAAATAAATCTTTCTTCTTGAGTTCCTTAATAAAAACGTCTACACTTCTGTGAGCATAAAGAAACCTTCCGAATGAAAAAGACATTTCGAAATAATACGTATGATTTAAAAAATTGCAATAATATTACTTTAACTTTTATTCGCTTCCATCTTACAAAAAATCCCGATCTGCAGTAAATATCCATGCGGTTCCATCTCGCAAGCGCTGGCACTAACATATTACATAAAAATATAAATAGAAAAAATATTTTAACAGAAGATGGGTTTCGAATTCTAAAACTCAAAAGCGATATTTGTCGGTGATAAAATGCTTGGAGTTTGTTTTCGTTACATACAATTTATATTTGATAAAAATGTATGTAATCTAATTAATGAATACAGTAACTGCTGATATATTTGTAGCGACATCTATCTCGCCACATACGAAAACTAAAAACTGACGTACCCTACATCGCGATATTAAAGTTATCCGAGCGATTGAATATATATACAAGAACCCGACAACAACCGTCGGGCGGTAGCCCACCAGACTAACACCCGTCTGGTCGGAGGATCCTCCCTTTTCAATGCTCAACACCAAACTGGTGACCCCGAGCATGAACGTGAGCGCAGCCTTCGCAAAAACTACGTCATCGTGACGTCATCATCACTTCCTCAAGCTTTCGAGCAGCGAGTCATACAGCCAGCCAGCATCCACGACTACTACGGGTATCCTGACCACCAGCATGCAGCGGACGCGCATTCCTGGTCACCACCCACAGTCTTCTCAGCGACTTTGGCACAGCACACTGCACTTCGGCCGGTCAGCAAGCAGAAACGCACTTCTCTCCTGGTCGACGCAGCACTGCACCACTCCGACTCACTGGAGTATTTGCAGCATCACCCCGACTCACTGGGGCATCATCGCAGACAGTTCCGACTCACCGTGAACTATGCGGCATCTGGTTCCGACTCACTGGAACATTCCACTGGCCCAGCAAAAAGCACAAGATATATGGACGACTCAACCTGCTATCGACCTCCGGTCTCGGAGGGGAGTGATGTAGCGACATCTATCTCGCCACATTCGAAAACTAAAAACTGACGTACCCTACATCGCGATATTAACGTTATCCGAGCGATTGAATATATATACAAGAACCCGACAACAACCGTCGGGCAGTAGCCCACCAGACAAACACCTGTCTGGTCGGAGAATCCTCCCTTTTCAATGGTCAACACCAAATATTTAAAAACGAAACGGTGGTAGTTTCGTGTCTAATTTTTAAAAAAATTACATATTTATTGCCAGTAAGACTATTTCGTATTTTATTTACATTTAAATAGCCTTTACTAAACAAATCTGAGGAAAAATTTTAATCATTTTAAAGTATTCATTTAAATTTTTGAACTTTATGTTAAAAGCATAGCAGAGCAGAGCAATCAAATATTGATGATTAATACAATCATAAAAATATTTAACAATATTTATTTATTATTAAATGTGAAGTTATTTCATAAATATCACATGACTGAAGCTTATCTACATAAATTTATTTCTATGCACATATTATGCGTAAAAGATAGTTATCGCAACAATTAAATATATACAGTTAGGAGACTCCTTGGTCCATACAACAGCGTAATTAAAAAAAAAGAAGCGCGCTAATTTAAAACCGACGCCATCTTGGTAGTGCACATAAAGGTAAAGTAATTAATTAATTATTGGCGCGACATGTGATTTGTGATGTGTCGAAGAACCTATGATGACAGTCGGTACTGAATAAATTATTATATCTTAAATCTTAGAATAATAATGTTAAATCACCAGAAAAAAATTTATAGGCTAAAGCGGTTTATTGTATCCTATAAGAAAAACCTTTTAAATATGCTTCAAAATAAGTTTTCAAAGTAAAATGCATATTTTACCATAACGTCTACGTCTGATTACAATCTTTTCATTATCTTCATTACAAAGCATGGAAATTTGCTTGGCTTTTTCATTCTGAATAATCGTATTTATTGCGTTCAATTTAATTAAGTAAATGTTTGGCTTTATTTAAATATCAAGACGGAAATGTATTAATTATATGTAAATATTTTTAAGCAGTGATGGCTCAGTGGTTAGAGAATTTTAACCGATGATTTCAAACCCCGAGTTCAAACACCGGCAAACACCGAATTTTTATTTTCTTAATTTATTTTATTGCATCTCGTGCGGCGTTGAAGGAAAACATCGTGAGAAAACCCACATGCGGAGGATGAAAATCTGCTATGCTTTTTCTGGTATCTAGTACTTGAGGTAGTAACAATACCTCAAGTTTAAATACCATGTTGGATCAATAAGCAGTTTTTCCTTAAAGGCCCCTGGGAAGTGTATGTAAACGGCCAGATAAATTAATCGCCTTTGAATGCATTATAATACACATCTTAAAATGCGTTTTACTTGGTGCTTTGTGCAAGCCCGTTTGGGTAGGTACCACCCACTCATTAGATATTCTACTGCAACACAGCAGTACTTGGTATTGTTGTGTTCCGGTTTGAAGAGTGAGTGAGCCAGTAATTACAGGTACAATATGTCCCATAACAGCTTATTTTCCAAGGTTGGAGGCGCATCGGCGATGTAAGCGATGGTTAACATTTCTTATAATGCCAACATCTACGTTGTGCGTTGGGCGTTGGTGACCACTTACCATCAGGTGGCCCATATGGTCGTCCGCCTACTTATACTATAAAAGAAATGTAAAACACAAGACAAATGTTTCCTTTCTATTCTGTACTTTTTGATCTCGCTATGTCTTAATCAGAAAAGGTATAACAAATAGGTCAGTGAAGTCAAATACTCGCATAATAACAAATACAAGAATTTAACATAGAACAAATATTTCTTATTACGGAAACTTAAAAACACCTAAGAAGTGAAGACATTATATTTATTGCACTTTGACAGGCTATAAAGATGATCTGAAAATTATACTTCTGTTAACTTAGGCTTCATTGACCGTCTCTTTCACATGTTTTCGATTAGAAAGAGAAAGACACACTTGCGGTGATTTTAGTGCAAGGACAAAGTCTTGGTTCGGATTGTTTGCGTTTCAGCGGTTTATGGAGGCAGATAATGGGTGTATAGCAACTGCAGATGGTATTAGAGCCATTACAACAGCGTTTATGGTTATCCGCTCAGTTTAAAAAGTTATTATACAACACTGCCTCTATACTCACTCACTGCATCTAATAATGTTGTATAGCGATTGTAATATTACACAATTTTTTGTCTTCTGTTTTCGAATCTCAAATTACTGGTGCCAGAAAGAGACATCAGATATGTACCATAACATAACGTACCTATTTATTTATTCATAGTATATATTAATAAGGTTTTAAGGGAGCTAAGACGAATTCTTATAGATTCATTCAAATGGTTTAACATTTCAAACATTTTATTAGGCTTTTAACTGCGATCATATCTTTTTTATTATTTCGACTGAATGCACTGCTGATCATATCGTATGACGAGAGCACGAGTCTTCCTATTTAGTACGATTATATTCGTGTAGTGTTTTCACGTCATTCTAATAGAAATAATGATATAACATGCTGAGTTTCTTTCGCCGGTTCTTCTCAGATCTGTGGTGCTTATTTCCAAACCAGTGGTAGATTTATGACAATCAATAAGCCAGTGTAATACTTCTATATTGAATAAAGATTTTTGAATTGATTTGAAACAAAAGGCCATTTCTTTGTAGAAATCTGTCACACGATTTGAGACCCACCCAGAAGTCGAAACTCATGTGTTGTTACAGGTTTTTGATGTCTTGCTACATTTTGTTGTTAAATTTTACTGAAACTTTGTTTATTACTAAACTTATGTACGCTATTGTTGCACCAGCTGTGATGTTTGATGCCATGTTGTGTATTCCAAATTAAAAACAAAAACTTAGTGTAGTACAGTAATGTATAAATACTGTTTTCTTAAAACTCGTTTTATGTTATTAGCAACTATAGATCTATTACAGCCTGTGAATGTCCCACTGCTGGGCTAAGACAGGGGAAGGGAGCTTATACCACCACGCTGCTCCAATGCGGGTTGTTGGAATACATATATTACAGAATTTCAGTGAAATTTGACACATGCAGGTTTCCTCACGATATTTTCCTTCACCGTCAAGCACGAGATGAATTATAATCACAAATTAAGCACATGAAATTCAGTAGTGCGTGCTTGGGTTTCAACCCACCGCAAGCAACAACCGTAACTGTTCACGCCACCTAAAAGTATGAACTAAATAAATTAAAAAACCCTACATTTTATTCTGTATTAAATCTAAACGAATAAAGTATAGGATACATATTTGCGTATATGTTTGCGCGTTGTTAAAGTAACAACAATGGTTTTAGGATGCTGATTGAGCAGTCCCGTTTTTGTAGCGCATCAGGGATGTTCACAGCATCGCGAATTAACTGATTTTATGGTATAATGCGCAATGTAGATTTCTAGTGCGTAGGTTGCGGGAGAGCGCCAACAGAATCCCCGAAATAATTGCAAGCCGGTTGGACTGCACTTACTTAAATCATAATGTGCTATTTCTACTGGAAGAACTCAGCAATGGTAAGCCACGAAATACGACGTAAACGATCACTAAGAACAGATTTTACGCAAATTCTACCATTATATCTAACATGCATTTTTCTTATTATCGACGCGTGTGAAGCGAGGACCAATAGCTAGTTAGTAATAAGACCACGTGGTATAAGCTTTCGTTTTATTTTTTAGATTACTTACATAGAAAAAAAGTCTGTAAAACTAGTAAAACTAATCATTGTTATTCTTATATAATGTATATGTATATTATATCTAGTTAACATAATAACGACATTTAGATGTTCTTTAAAATTAATGTTAATCTTAAATCCGATTTAAATGTTCTTTGTCAGTTAATTTATATTATAAGCCGAACAAAACTTTTCCATTTGTAACCCAATTTTTACGTTTATAGAAAGTGTAAAATATTAAAGCATTTCTATTTTTATTTTAATGGCCACATTTACATAATGTCTTCGTATTCCTTCGAGATGATTCAGCCGGAGAAATTATTCCGTTGGTCTTTGTTTGAAACTTTCTTGTTTTACTCTACCCACAATAGATGTAGGATTCGAAATATTCAAAGTGTCCTTTTGTTTTGTTGCTGATGTATGATGATATTTCTTCAACATTTCGTCAAGTATTTTTACTTATGAGAACACGCTTGTGGCGAAAACTTACTCTCATTTATTATGTGTATATACTCTATATTATGCAAACATTTTAGGTTGTTGTGTATCATCATGCTATTATGGTCATAACCAATCTTCTTTTATCATATCTGATGCTTTTTCACCAATCATAATTGTTGGAGCATTAGTATTACCTCTTACGATAACTGGCATTATTGATGCATCAACTACTCTTAAATTATGTATCCCATACACTTTTAATCTGGGATCAACGACCGCATTTTTATCCCATGCTGGTCCCATTTTACACGTTCCTACAGGATGGAATATGGTTGTAGTATATTGAGTAAGTAAACAAGCAAAGTAATCATAGGTACCCCAGTTATGTTGTGTACATCCTTTAACTGGTTCTCTAACGAACTTCGCACCAATATATTTGAAAGCTTTTGTTTTTTCTAAGCTAACAACATATCTCATACCTTCAACTAATACATCAACATCCTCCTTGACTGTAAAAAACCTTGGATATATCAAAGGTTGTCCGTGAACGGGGTCCGTCTTATTTAATAGAAGACACCCTTTACTTTTTGGTACAAGTAAAAGTGGTCTAGCACCAATGCCGTTGTAAAAGGGTAGAGGAAGAAAGTCAGCCGCCAAATAAGTCGTGGGATCTGAGTAGAAATCTTGTACATTCCGGCCATTAAAATGAATTTGAATATCGGGAACGTTATCTGTAGCATACTTAGTTTTAATAAACGCAATGCTATTAAGAAGATTTGTAGAGCTTATAGGTCCAGTTTTCTTAAATTTTTGCTTATAATATTTACGAATTTTATTTAGCATTTTTGGGGTACTAACTAATGTTGATGTTTTATTTGAAATAGACATAATAAGTGCGTTTGTTGTGACATGATCTTGTAAGTTTTGACCAACGCTTAAATCTGAGTGAACAGGTATATCTAAGCTGTTTAGTTCATGTTTGGGCCCTATTCCAGAGAGCATCAGTAGTTTCGGAGAATTCAACGAACCACCGCTTACAATTACTTCTTTCTTCGCAAGTACCTTATAATATACTCCATTTTGATAATAAATAACTCCATTAGCTACTTTCGTTTTTGGATCTATATTGATTTTTGTAACCTGTGCATTCTTGATTATATGTAAATTTTTACGTTTATTTCGAATAGGCTTGATAAAAGCAACGTTCGTTGATACCCTTCGCCCGTCTTTAGCTGTTGAAAGGCCTATGTTTGTTCCAAAATTATTTTCTTCATTTAAGTCTTTTACGGGTATGCCTTTTTCTTTGAACGCGGCTACAAGCATAACTGTATTTATGTCAGTGTAAGAAAATCTTTCAACATTCAGTGGTCCATCAACTGAATGATAATATGTGTCCCTGGATTCCTTATCACGGTTATTTTCAGATTTTTTGAAGTACGGTAAAACCTAAAATCGAGATATGACACAGATAAATATAAAGAAAGAAGAAAGCGAAGAGCAGTAAGACGTATAATTAACCTCATTGTAGGTCCAGCCGTAGTTACCCATTTCAGCCCAGTTATCATAATCACGTCCATTTCCTCTCATATAGACTAAGTAGTTGATTGCACTGGATCCTCCCATTGTTTTACCACTACAAATAATTTGTTATATATTAATAATATAATATGTAAAAGTAAAAGTAACAGCCTGTGAATGTCCCACTGCTGGGCTAAGGCCTCTTCTCCTCTTTTGAGAAGAAGGTTTTTGGAGCTAGGTGGGGTGGGTGGAATACCACCACGCTGCTCCAATGCGGATTGGTTGAATACACATGTGACAGAATTTAAGTGAAATTTGACACATGCAGGTTTCCTCACGATGCTTTCCTTCACCGTCAAGCACGAGGTGAATTATAATCACAAATTAAGCACTTGAAATTCAGTGGTGCTTGCCCGGGTTTGAACCCACGATCATCGGTTAAGATTCACGCGTTCTTACCACTGGGCCATCTCGGCTTGGGATCAGCTACCTCGAGGGAAGCCAGTACTTGTCAAGCTGGTTTAAATTGGGAAAATCATTCAGATATAATATGTAATGCATTTTAATTGATAATATTAGCTTTTAATTTACTAACATAGATAATAAGTAGATGTAAACTAACAAATTGAGTCTGTGTTGCTTTCAATAAATGAATTATTATTATTATTATTATTATTAATTTTATTTTATAAGTAGCTACCATATTATATATGAAATCATGTAAAGTTAATAAATTATTGTGAGTCTTATCAGCAGTTTGTCAGCTGATCCTGAAGGCTTGTGTTAAGATGTATAATGTGTCACTTTGTGGTACAGTCGAGTTTTATGTTGTTTCAAAAGTATTATTTATATTTTAACTGTTAATATAAAATATTTTGTTTACCTCGTCCAAGTACAAGTCTGACCCTGTAAAGAGCGACAGGTTAATTTTTCCGGCTGAGTCGTGTACTTCCAATCGATGTTGGATCGTCCTAGTGCTGTTGCAAACGCGGGGACACTTGTAACATCGGGTTCTTCACCTCCAGCTTCTAAAAGTAGTATCTAAAAAGGTTTCATATGAATCATAACATAATGAGACAGAACAACAACATCTACAATACTGTAATTTAAGTAACCAAGCCAAAATTATCATAGCTATAATAATAAGGTTACATTCAAACAGAGATGTTATTTTAAAGTGCTTGTAAGAACCTCAATAAAGAATGTTTTGATTTTGATAACAAGTAATTTCTTATTTATGAAGAAGTTCATCTTGATTCAATGAAAGTTTACTCACGCAAGGTATATAGATATAGCAAAATTTGTATTTACTTCGTTAGTGGTAAATAGGAACGTTGCAACTTAGTTATTTTCAATATTGGTCTATTTTGCTTTAATAGTTTCTCAATTAATAGCAAAACTTTCCGAGATCTAAGAGAAACTTGTTCCGATTGCAACAGACCTAAAACTTTATAGTACTCTTTACATATTGTAAATTGTTGTTCAGTGGCTTGTTTTCAATGTTTTACTTTTATATGATCTACTTTAATTTAATCCGATAAATTCCATTCCATTCCATAAGATATTAGTTTCATGATATGGAAGTGCACGACGAAAGGATTTTGCCAATAGTTTATTTTGAGCAGTAACAGTTCTACCCCCCCAATATTCAAATCATCCATTCGAGCCGTTCAAAATAGCATTCTTTTAATCACACCCAGACAAATTTACATATTTGTTTTTAGAAGATCACGCTGAGCTTAGTTGGCATATCAATTATTTTTATACTATTTAATTCTAAGGGAAGTCAGATAGGTCCAGAAATAGGTCAAATGAAAATTTTAATTGTACTATAAAATACGTGGTTGCATATTATAATAACCTTTTGTCAAATGTTTATTTTCTTTGATATAATCTTATTAGACTGCCTTAAATAACGAAATCATTATATGATTAAATTGTATTATAATTTTTTTCTATTGTTTGTTTTTTTTTCCTTGCACTGCTCTATCTTTAATACAATATTTGTTTCTCAAATAAAATTAAATTAAAACAATAAAGTAGTAACTCATTATTATTTTCTAAGATTTAATAAGACATTCAGACAAAATTAATAATAGATCCTTATTAAATCTTAGTTACTACTTTTTTTTTCTGAATATTGGTAAACAGTGTATTTTTACCAATATTCCGAATAAACTAGTTAAGTTGGGTGCAGCCAGTGGATGCAGAAAAATACAATTTTACTTAAATTAATTTATTAAACTATTAATTAAACTAATGACTACCGATCGAAGTGGGATCAAGTTATACTCATTACAAGCTAAACTTATAACTAATTAACCTAAATGGGTGACTACTGATCCACGATAGATCGAGCAGTGATCATTCTGATATGCTTAGATACTTTAAAGGTCACGTACGATCGAAAGAAATTCAGGTTGTTGCTGTGTCTCGTCGACTGAGGTCAATGTTGCTGCTGAACTTGCACCTCGTGCTATCGGAATTTGTAGAGCGATGCTTATGCAGCGGTTTGCAAGTGTTGGCTGTACGTAACAAACTTACCGATGGAACTACAGATATTTTATTTACAAATATAACATTGCACGAAATAAAAAATGCCGAATTCAGTTCATTTTCATTGAATCACTGTCTTGTTATTTCATGGCCGTCGTGATAAAATAACAATTAAAAAAGCAAAACAAATTGAATTGGAATGTCAAGAACTAAATGAATCGTGTTCTGAGTTTATTTATATTATAATTAACTGTATCTTGCGGTTACTATTACAGATGTCTGTTTCTTGTAGTTTGTCTTATCAAATGACGTATACACCCATTGCTCTGTTCCGGAAGATTTCAAGGGATAAATTTCGATCTGGATGGTGATAATTTTTTGACTTGTCCTTTTTTGGGACATCACTTTATTGTTTATTCCTAGTTTGATCGTAATTCAAATTTTTTCCGATGGAATTTATCCGCTGGTATTTCCGGGAGATCAAATTTGCGTTATTTATGTGTTTATATTTTTTTAATTTTTTGATGGAGGGATATCCTATGGCACGTTGGTCGTATCATCACTGCTGCTACTAGTTTTAAATGTACTTTTGTATATGAATTAAATACTTTTAATTTCATGTTTTTTCTTTGCCATCTAAACATATAATAAAGCAGGAGAAACCGTGAGCAATACATTGAATAAATTTATCGAAACTTGAAAATAGTGAGGGCCATAAAAAAAGTCTGTCTTAGACTTTAATCTCTGAAATGCGCATAATAATGAGAATAAACAAACTAACCATACTTTTGATATACAAACCACAACACCCGTGCAAAGCAAGGACGTATCACTAGTTAATAATTGTTGAACTATAATTACATAATAACTTACAGTAAATTTGTCTGTTTTGGATTTTGAAGTTGAACTTTGTACTATAGCGTAACTTTGTAATATTATGATGCAGTCTATAATATTTCCATGGTAATTATTTTTTTTATTTTGTATTCATTTATATTAAATTATTTTGTTATTAAATGCGATATAATTAAAGATGTCATTGAATTAAAAAAAAAATATGTATAGCCATAGAATAATAACGCTTAGAAGGATAGTGTCATAAAGTTTCACTCAAAATTGAAGCAACTTTAGAATTAATGTGTACATAAGTGTCACGTAATTCATTCACCGACATGCACACATACGAACGAATTATGTTGCAAGTGAATAGACATTTCCCCCATAAAGCGAAGAAATTGATACTGTTTGTTACAAACAAAAGTATTATAATTAGGTATTGCAATATTATTTATTTAATTTTAGCTTTTATTATTATAATGATCTCTTTTTTAATTTATTTAGTAATATTATTTAGTATTGCTTTTATTTTATGTATAATCATAAAGAAAATAAAATTAAAATTATTTGAGCAGTATTTATGTTTTATATGTAATTTAAAAAGTGAAAATAATAATTTTAAATAATTATTAGATTTTTATTATTTAAAATATTAAGCAATCGTGATAAGTATGTTTTTCATAGCTTACAACATTTTTATTGTAATTACGTCTTTTGTTAAGAAATTATTTTTATGTTTTGATGAATGTATTTACCTAAAATTATAAGTTGCCAAATAGTTCTTACGTGTGAAATGTGAGTTTCTTTTCCTTATTTTTTATGACTAGCGTTGTGATACCCTTTTACTACACAGTAAGTAATTTTTTAATAAATTGCGCGATATGTTTACTATGACACTTTATCGTGACGGCTGACGTGACGTCAAATATATTGAACCTATTTGGGTGAATTTGAATGACTTAAATTCGCTTGGGCCTACACTCCTTCCAAACGTTATTATTCTATGTGTGTCGCATCATATTCAAACCTATTCAAACTGTAGGAGTAGACTTAAAACATCTTAGATTTGATAATAGCCCCTCCTATTGTTTTATGAAATACAAACAATTTTTTATTAATATATATTTATTCATAATACAAAACTATAGCCCTTAACTCATTCTCGGGCCAACCGTCCGTCGGGGTGTCAAGATTGTATGCCCAAGTGATCCCGTGACGCCCCCCAAAAAGATGAAGTGAGTATCGATGGTATTTACTGGGTATAATAAAATAATAAGGAAAATAAATTGTTCTACTATGCTGAAAACCATAAAGCATACTTTTCAAATATCAAATCAAAACATTCGTTATTCGAGTCAACAAGACAACAGACATTTTACAAGATCATATTAAGGCTAAAAAAAAATCAAAATATATTTACCGAGAAAATTTCAATTTATATATTATGCCGGCAAAAATGATCGGTGCTTTTTATTGTCCATTTAATATTAAAGTAAGTACAGAAACAGCGCTGTGAATGTTCCAGCGCTGGGCCTTTTCTCCTCTTTTTGAGGAGAAGACTTGAAGCACATTCCATCACGTTGCTCCAATTGGTGAAATACACATGTGACAAAATTTCAGTGAAATTTAACACATGCAGATTTCCTCGCGATGTTTTCCTTCACCGTCAAGCACGAGATATAATTTGTGATTATAATTCAATCACAAATTAAGCGCATGAAATTCAGTGGCGCTAGTCCGGGTTTTAGCACTGGGCCATCTCGGCTCGGCTTTAATCTTGTTGAGTAATTAATTCATAATTTTTAACATGATATTCTAATTAATTAATTGGCATAATTAAAAATATGCGTGGAATTAAAATAAATTGGCCCAGGATATACTTATACTTTATACTTATAAACGTTTTTTATCGGTTTAGTTAAACACTGATTTCGCTATTTCTTTATTAATTTCATATTTGAAAGATGAAGACACAGTATTGTTTAACTAGACACCCGCCAAACAACGTCAGTACGGTCGTTAGTATTATAACTTATGTTGACTTACCTTCCATTCCTTTATTTCAGATAAGCGGTTAGCTACAACGCATCCAGCTGATCCAGCACCAACAATGATGAAATCGTATTCTTTAATTTTCTTCTTATTTCTTCTCTTAACAGCTTTTTTATTTGTTTTCCGGAATTTATCTCTCTGTATACTCGAACTTTCATCATCAAAATATTTGGAGTGTTTTAATTTATTATAATTCGACGAGATATAATCCAAAAAAGGATTTTTGGAAGACGTTATTGGAAAAATATTCGTAAAATTTATATCATTTTCAGTAGTAAATGGATATCTAGAATCTAAGCGATCGAAAGTTGTATCCAAATTTCTTTGGGGTAATTCGGATCGCAATGAAATTAATGAATATTTTTTCTTTTTCGGGACACTGTATGAGACACCACCAAAAAGTTTCATTACTAATGCCAAAAACATAAATCCTGTTGAAGAGCATTGTGATAAAGGAGCTTGTTTTTCTAAACAAACATCACTTAAATTTAATGGTTTCCAAGACGACATATTTGAATCAATCACTTTTTTTAAACAAACATTTATTTTTAGTTGTATTAGTTTAACTTATCACAAGTTTGATAACGCCATCTGTTCGTACATATCTCACTGATCGGCTTAACCTTTATTTTAACTGGGTTATTATTATCTCGGCTAAAATTATAAATATTTAATTGTTTTCGATGTTCATCTTATCAATTTTTCCGATCAAATGAAATACCAGACAAGTGCAACAAATTAAATGTTGGAATGTTCATCGATTATGCAAAAAAGTATCTTTGAGTCGCTTTTTATATACTTTGTCATTGAAGAAATATTGATAAAACTTTTAAATACGTTTGATGACAGAAATAAAAGGTGCTATGTTTACTCAAGCATCACATCAGTTATGTAAAGTTGACCTATTTATGTAATAAACAAATGTTTTTGAATAGTTAAACTAATAATAGTTTATTGTTAAAATTTAATTGATTTTGTAAATCTCGGTCATTGCGACCGACGGTCTTTATTATGTCTCTTGCATCTGAAATTTAAGAGAATAAGATTGTATATAGACTACAACGTAATGGTAGTGCTTTGTGCAAACCCGTTTGGGTACCATCCACTCATCAAATATTCTACCGTCGAACAGCAACTCTTAGTATTGTGTTCCGACTTGAAGGGTGAGTGAGGCAGTAAAACTTTTTCTTGGTTTTCATGCCGCAATTACTCATTAATACTCATTAATATTTGAACATTTTAATGATTTCTTTACCTTAATTCTTATTTATAGAATAATAGTTTTTAAAGATGTTTCAGTATTAGATGGGTTTTTATTTGTTTTATTTTCATATTGTACTTAGGCTAGATTTTCTACCTTTTTATAGCAGGTAATATTTACATGTTACACGTACAAGTTAGCCTATAAGTGAGATATACAATATAAAACCTCGATTGTAAATTATTATTTAGTACTATAATTCTATAAACTTATGTTGTATACACACAAAATAACACAAAGTATAAACACTCCCTGGCTCTCAAATGTTGTATGCTTCACTAATATTTTATTTATCATTTATATAAATAAATATATATTAATGGTTAAACAACTTCTTGTACTTTATTTGATGTAGACTTTTCTTTAGTGCGCAAAAAAAGTAGCTCATTGTATTGGATTTTAATATAAGTAACTAAGTATAGTAGAAATATGAAGTATAAATGAAAAGCTCATTATATAAGAATACGTGATGAATTAAGTATGATAAAATTCATATGAAATTTGAACTGCTTAAATTTTTCGAGTGAAAAAAATATTCAATGGTCTCTTCGATTCAAAATTTCATTAGAGTTATCTAATTTTATAATGTTTTGCAATCACGTCCTGCACAATGATTATTAATGTATATTATGTAATATTGGTGATGTGTGATTTGAATGTATTGAATGGGCCTTGATGCCTGAAGAATAAAGATATTATTATTATTATACAATGAAAGCGTAGCAAGTAAGGTACTTACAAGCAATGATATTAATTATGGTTTAACCTTTTCTTGATTTTTATCGTTGTTGTTTTTTCGTTAAACTAGACTTTTTAGTTCTATACTGCTAGATGTGGGTTCTTATTTAGGAAACGCTAAAATACTTGATTATGTTCTCTTGTCAGATTTGGCCTCTGTGCCTTTCTCAGCAGAGACTGTCCAACTATGAAGGATGTATCGTGTTATACTGCTTAATAAATGGTTATTTATGATATCTTGAATAAAATGAATATACTCTTCTTATCATTCTAATAATATACAACCTTACCCACACAAGAGAGTAGCAGCGATGGTGCCTTGACGCCATATGCCAGCATCATGCCATTTCCCGGTACGGTATACGATATCTTATCCCTAAAATACTTGCCAATAAGGATTTTACATCAAATCTAAAATAAAACAAAATTAAACAAGCAAACACGTTAAGCTGTCAGCAGTGTCATCGTCGTCGTCAGCTGTTACCAACGTCAATACTATAAAGGTCAATAGCAAGTAAAGTGAGATTAGTTCATTATTGTTTTTTATATTGTGACACCATTTTACTGTTTCCGGATAAAAAATATTCTACGCTAAGTCTAAGGTGTTGTAATTGTGTCACTTTTTATCGTTGTTTTCGAATTTGCAAACAATCGCCCTTGACACAGTGACGTGTTCTTAGCTTTACTTGTTATTAATTATATTAACTTTCGGTTAGCTTATACGGCGATCCTGCAGTCCAGGGTTTCAATCGTAAGTTGATCTATGCCAAACTCAATCAAACAATAGAAAGATACACAAAGACACGAACAAAACGTCTGGTAGGTGGGTGAGCAAATGAGTCACGTGATGGTAAGTCTCTACTGCCCCTAGACATTGGCGATGTAAGAAACAAAATGCTAGATCCCTTGTGCCTGGAGTTACACTGAATCAATCACTCTACAAAGCGGATCACAAAAATAGTAAAAAAAAATTTTTTAACGAATATAAACCGATTTTTCTGACCGGTTTCTCTGACTAAATAGGAGCATTTCAGACTTAAAATATCATTAGACTCGCTATGACCGCACGTAAAACCGTTGATCCTGTACCTCATATCTCTCCGGTCGTGTTGGATTGCCGTTCCATTAAACTATGATAGTGAGGGAATAAAAACACCTGTGCCTGCACATACTACGTTTATATTATATACTATTCAGTTAGTATGAGTAAGTCATTGATAATGAGGACTATTAGATCACACCATATCAAAATCCTTTATTCAATTAGGAGCATTACACTTACAAATTATTGATTTTTAAATAAGAAACAATTAACGGTTCGGAAAAGAAATACCCCGGCCCGAGAAGAACCAGTGTTAGAAACTCAGCGGGTTTTCTTATCGCACCGCTTTCTTACCGCAAAACAGCAGTACTTTGTATTGTTGTGTTCCGGTTTGAAGGGTGAGTAAGCCAGTGTAATTACAGGCACAAGGGACTTAGCATCTTAGTTCCCAAGGTTGGTGGCACATTGTCGATGTTTTTTTTTAAAGAAATGTACAATGCCAATGTCTATGGGCGTTGGTGACCACTTACCATCAGGTGGCCCATATCCTCGTCCACCTACCTATGTAATAAAAAAAGGCATTTTAGAGATAAATATCGTAACGTGATATTTTGAAGGTTTAATAAACAATACGAAATGCGGTGTACGTATCCGCAAAAATAGCTGAGAAAATTTTCATTGTTAACTATTATCATACAGGTAAATGTTAACAATTAAGAGAATATATATAATATTTTCTTTGCATAATTATAAAGGGTATTCTGTATGATTTATATTAATTAGTTTAAATAAGCCTTATAATTGAGCTGTCTATAGGATATGGCTATTAGTTTAAGTTAGAAAACTTGAACATTTATAATTAATTATTTTTTAGTTCCAACGCGTAATCACTACTGAATTATCATATGCCCAATTTATGTTTATAATAATTCAAATCACGGTGATGTTCGAGGATGTTACAGGTGTAATTTTTTACTTCATTGTTTTCATTTTATGAACAACGCACATTTAATATTATTATGTTATTATATTATTGTGGCTTAATAATTAAAGCCACTATAGTATAACGAATTCACTATGAATTGAGCAAAAAAAGTAATAAAAACCTAATCAAAATCGAACGTTAATTATTTTTTCGAACAAAAATTTGAATGGTATTTCAAAATTCAAACATGTTTTCGATTCATGTCATTCGATGAATTTACAAAATATTTCAACATAATGAATGTATTCGGTTTGAATAATTATTTTATAGATATTTCCTTATAGTTTTATAAATACATGAATGTTAAAATTTGTCACCATTTTTTTAGTATCTTTACTTTATTAATATTATAAATGAGATAATTATACAAGAGGCAGCCCTATCGCTACAACAGATCTCTTCCAGCAGTACATAGTTTTCTTCGAGTGTACATAGCATAAATTTACATAATATATAAATACATTATAATATTGACCTATTAAGGTCATAATCGTATGTTTTTTTTTCAATAGATAGCGCAGTAATCAATATATTCATTAGTATTTTTTTACGGATAATTGACATTCAAATTATATAGAGATTCGACCTATGAATCTCCTGGCAATGATATATGGCGTTGTGTGTTATGTTCAAATATCTTGGTAGGTATTGATTAATATAAAGCTCGGTGGTAGAGCTTTGTGCGAGCTCGTCTGGGTAGGTACCACCCACTCATCAGATATTCTACTGTAAAACAGCAGTATTTTGTATTGTTGTGTTACGGTTTGAAGGGTGAGTGAGCCAGTGTAATTACAGGCACAAGGGACATAACATCTTAGTTCCCAAGGTTAGTGGCACATTGGCGATTTAAGCGATGGTTAACATTTCTTACAATGCTATTGTCTATGGGCGTTGATGACCACTTACCATCAGATGGCCCATATGCACACTGGCAGGTGAACTTAAGTGATCACCATCACCCATAACTAGTGTAAGAAATATTAATCATTTATATCGCCAATGCACCTCGAGAACTAAGATGTTATGTTCAAATATTGCTGGTTCCAGTTTATCTTCATCAATTGTATAGCAGTTAGTCTTGCTGTAACAAAACGTGAATGACTTGGCCCTTAAGCAACATAACATAAGATATTATTATATACTAGCTGTTGCCCGCAGCTTCGCTCGCGCGTGGTCTTTATCTATACTAATATTATAAATAAGTAAAAATAGATTTTTTGTATGTTTGTTTGTAGCGAATAAACTAAAAAACTGCTGTACTGTTTTTAAAAACCTTTTTTACCTACAGAAAGATGCGTTATCAGCTAGTAATTAGCTGCCCGTCCCGACTTCGTACGGGTAAAATAAGGATTTTATCATTTTTTAATCAATAAGATATAAACATTTACCAATCGATTTATTCGCCCATCCAGTATAGTGTATGTGTGTTCAGTACAGGGCATATAATAATCCTACTTCCTACTAATATAATAAACTCGAAAGTTTGTATGGATGTATGGACGTTTGTTACTCTTTCACGCATAAACTACTGAATGGATTTTAATGAAACTTTACAATAATATAAGCTTAGGGAATACCAATTAAGTGGTACATATGGCAATAATGGAATGTTTTTTTTATCCAAACATCACCAACATAGTGAAGTTCGTATATTTCTCCCTAAAAGATATTGATATAAGATATTGCGTATTTTGAATTTCATTATTTGCACCCAACTCTTCCAAACAAAAATAAAAGTTTCTAAAAACTTTGAAATTCATGTTTATTAATTCAATCAAAAAACTCAAATAGTATATTTCTATTTTTTTAAATTTTTATACTAATGCTTTTACCCCGTTTCTCCCGTTTGGAGTTAAATTTCTAAAAATGACGAAATACGTATGCATAGCTTTAATACTAAATATCATTCTTCTTACACCAAAAGTGACGGAATCCCCATACAAACTTTCAACCCCTTTTTTACCCTCTCAGATTTAGATTTTCAAAAACGCTGAAATACATTTTTATTTATTTTTAAGCTTGTTCATTAAATTTCATGCTTCTAACTTTAAAAATGACGGGTTTCTAAACAATCGTTCAACTCTTTAGGTAGAATTTCCAAAAATCCTACCTTAGTGGGTGTTATAAAATGTATCAACTGCCAAAATTTCAAGTTTCTAACCCCCGCAGCTTAGGCTCTGCGTTAATGAATCAGTTAGGAAGAGTAATAATATTATGTGTATAGATATCAACAAAAATACGTATTTTTTATAAATTTTGATAGACTCAACTAATTTTGATGAAATAAAGGCTAAACGGAATCTTGAAATAGTTCTTATAACAATTCGGTTATTTCAATTTTTAGACGATTGAAAGATACAGACATGCAGACAGTAAAAAAATTAAAAAAATGATTGCTTTGGCATTGGTAAATCGTAAATAGCCATATAACCTTTAAAACAGGCAGTTATTTTGAAATAACAGACAGAAACTTCAATTTTATTTATATGTATGGCTAATTTATTAATTAATTCGTTTTTGTTATAGATTTATGTTATTTTATGTGTACAATATAAAGTATAAAGTAAAGGAAAAGTTTCTTCTGTCAGAGACTAAATAAAATCAGACTTAACCAAGGCTACTAATTTAATTAAACAAAAAAAGGGAATTAAAACAAATGTTGTCCATTGAACTTGACACACGTCTGAATAAGCTGCTTAAGCGGCGCCATTTTATGTAGAAAAAATATATAATATACAAACAAAAGCAGCTATATAACAATTTTAATTAAAGTTTCAAAAGCAGTTATTTGACCGCTCTGGTAGGTTAAGTGTCGTAAATAGCCATATAACCTTTAAAACAGGCAGTTATTTTGAAATAACAGACAGAAACTTCAATTTTATTTATATGTATGGATAATTTATTAATTAATTAGTTTTTGTTATTGTATGTGTACAATATAAAGTAAAGGAAAAGTTTCTTCTGTCAGAGACTAAATAAAATCAGATTTAACCAAGGCTACTAATTTAATTAAACAAAAAAAAGGGAATTAAAACAAATGTTGTCCATTGAACTTGACACACATCTGAATAAGCTGCTTAAGAGGCCATTTTATGTAGAAAAAGTATATAATATACAAACAAAAGCTATATAACAATTTTAATTAAAGTTTCAATAGCAGTTATTTGACCGCTCTGGTAGGTTAAGTGTTAAAAATGAGATGACACTTATAGCATATATATATACATATATAAATACAACAATAATTACAGAATCATTAAAATAATCAAAACATATATAAAATCAAACAGCTAAACCATCATAATCAGTAAAGGTGTAGTAAGATATATATTTTTTTATAATCAAATATAATTAATTACTTAATGAAAACACAAATTTAACAAAAACAAAATATAAATAAAATCACATAGCTTAAGCATTATTACATTGAGTGAGGCCAATAAAATGCAGTAAATAAATGATATATATATTATTTATATATTTTTTAACCAAATACAATTAAAAGGCAAGCAAGAATATGACTACAGTACAAAATTTATAACAAACTAAAATATTGAATATTAAGATGGGTTGGTACATTCATTTTATATAAATTAATACATTTAATATATTACTATTTTTATCTTATTTATGTTATTTTTGCAGTGATTTTTTTTAAATATATAATATCAATATCTGAGTACACTTAATTATATATTATATGCTCGCACAGATCTACTTCTTCCTATTCATGATTATGCTGTCGCAAGCTTGATGTAGCCAAAGACCAATTGAATTAAGCTGAGAGATTACAAAATACTTTTATTCGGTTTATATTGGGATGAGGCAAATTAACCACGTTTCACAATTTTGTTCTCTTCTTAATTAGTTGCCCGTCTGACTTCGTAGGAATATGCACATCTTCTCTATTCTGTACTGTGTGTTGTTTAACCCTTTTACTCCCCCTTCATCACTTGATATTCATTAGATGATGACGGTTATGACGACGTCTCAGTGCTTTTATTTATGTGCTCCGTATTTTGTTGTTCGATCACTACTATTTTAGCTATCTCTATAACTTTCTTTAGTGACAGATCAGACTGTTGTAATAATCTTTGATGTTTGGTGAGCTACTCTAACACATATTCGCTGTAAATTTATCACTGACCAATGACTATTAATTCAACGAAATCGCATTTTAAACTGTAATTTTCTAGACTCGTAATAAAGTTGGTTATATTTTCGTGTTTGCTTTGTTTTCTCATAAAAAATACATGTCAGGCCATAGTTAAATTTTGCCTCGGTTCGAAATACTTGTTACATTTATTAATGAAGTCTTCTAAAGTAATTTCTGTTATTTTAATGTTGAACAAAATTGCTATTTTTCTCTATTTACACTTCTTATATTTAACCAGTGGCTAATACTCCTTATATATATCCAGTGGCTAATAAATATAGTTCAAAATATGGTTGCCATTTTTTCCACGTAAAATTGCTATTTATTTCGTTGTATAGAAAAAACTTCGGTAGGTAAGTTTGAATTTTTATCTGCCGTTTTAAAACTTTTGACAGGAAACACGAATTTAGGACAAAATTATACTTATTTAAAGTTTTAAGAAGTGATATACCACGTTGATGTTTAAAGCAAGCACTTCTATAACCATGTATTATTGTTATAGTTGTTTTTAGGCTTTGTTTGTACACCTATATACTATTCACGTATTAATTATTGTCACTGAGTTAACTGACTTGCTCACACGCAGACTTAAAGCGTACTGTTATGAAAGATATAAGATGAGATCATAAAGATACACACAATATATATGCAATATTAGTTTTTATGCAAAAACAACACACGAAGCTACTGAAAACACGAAATTGTTAACAAAACTTTTTGATTTTGACAAATAACAGCGGACGTACTTTTCCTACAGATAATAATTTATTGATGCTTAGTAGTGATACTAAACTTTTAAAAAATAAATAAAGAGATTAAAAATTTAACAAAATATAGGATAAAACATAAGCAAAAGTGTATATTACATGAAATATTTAATCTCTTTTCAGTTTGACCTTAACCATTTTTTAATAAAAGTTCTACGTGTATCTTTAAATTGACATAACTTTATTATTTATGAACCGATTGAAATAAAACAAACACTAAATGTTAAGTGAAGTTAGCCACAATACATTAGTGAAAACCGCACTCAAATCCGTTAAGCCGTTTTTAAGATTAGCGTGCACAAACGCACAGACAAACAGACAAACAGACAAACAGACAAACAGACAAAAAATCTATTAATCATTGTTTTGGGTTCTATTGTGTTTATAATGACCCCCGATAAAAGTTTTACTCATTTATCTTCCATGTACAGACATCGACCAGTTACAGATTTATTATATGTATAGATGATACATTTTCGAGTATAATCAAATCAACATTTACGCGAATGACAGACAGATCACCAGTGTGTCAAATAATTTTATTTATAATCTGTGCAATTAATTTTTAGCATTATTAAAATTTAATATTGTCCTAGTTACGTTTTCATTTACAAAAAAAAAATATATTTGAACGAATTTTTAAGAGCTGACACAGATTTAAGTTAAATTAGGTCAACACTTTTGTTACATGTTTCACAATTTAATTAATTTTATTTAAGCCCCTGTAGTATTTCTCTGCCAAATTTCAAAACTTAGTAACAGACAATTTTTGTTATTGTAAATTCTGTCACAAAAAGCATGCATTGAAGGAGAAAATAGCAAACTAAAATGATGTTACTTTTAATAGGTCTTATAATCGACCGAGCGTAGTAATATAAACATTAATTTAATGGAATTTAATATTAATCTTACCTTTTTTTTTGGGATTAAATTGCTGTGGATTTTCTCTATTATGTTATCATGACTATACACTTCTTTTTCTCCTTAGATTATCTCATTATTGTTCAAACTAACATTTACTACATTTCAATTAATTTCAATTTTAATTAATTCAATTAAAATTTTAATTTCAATTAAAGTCAAAACAAAGTACAAAAAATTTCAAATTTAATACAATTTAATTACATTACATAATATACATTTTTTTTTGTTACCATATTATGTTATTTGTTAATGAATAGAAAATGTAATTAATGTTATATATTGGTCACTCAGTTGATACAAAATTAATAATAAGCATGCCGTAATTACCTATAATTCAAAGTGCAATTATGAATCTTGTTTGTCATACATTTTATATTGTTTGATGTACTATTGTAACTTTTGTTGGTAGTTCGATATTAAATATATAAAATAAATAAATTATATTTTATATTGTAAATGTATTAATCAATAAAACAAAATACCAATTTGTAAAATAATATTTAACCAGACAAATGCGAGTCGAATTTGCCTACCGAGGGTTCCGTACAAATTTGTAGGTACATATTTAGGGTTGTTTTATTTTTTTCATTTTTTTCATGTATATAATTTATTTCATTTATATAATTTATTTCATTATTTTATTTACTTTATTTATTTTACAAATGTGTTAAGCAGGTATGCTTAACAGTGGAAGCTGTTAGGTACTACATACACCTAAATTATTAGGTACCTACGTATACTTATAAAAAAGGGAAAAGGTTTTTTCTTCGTCATAAATTGAAAACTATACATTATAAAAATAATTAAAAATATGTTTAAGCTTGTGCCAATGAAGCCCTTACATACACGACACAGTTGACAACACCCCACATGATACGTTTGACTCAATTCAAAATTTGGACCGCCGTTTCTTGCATAAAGACCGTGTTTTTTTGATGATTTAATTACAAATGTATAGTTTCCAGATTTTTCCCTATACTTGTAGTATAAGACGGTATTATTTGCCAAATTTCATAGTTCTAGGTCAACGGAAAATACCCTATACATTTTGATTCCCTTGAGAGTGTCCAAAATATATCTTTATTTTTTACGTTAACTTAAAGTTTGATTTTTTTACAGCGTCAAGTGCCTGTAGACCTGAGTATATCGTTTTATTTCAACTCGATACCTCTACGCGTACCCGAGATAAAGGGTCTTGACAGACAGACAGACGGACGGACACCCAAATTGAAAAAGCGTTCCCTATCGGGGTCCAACACAAATAAAACACTCACTAGTACTACACTAACACTAACCACTGTGAAAACTAACTCAAAAAATAACAATCTATTAACTCGGGTCATAGTTTTGATATGTGTCATTGATAGCGCGATTTAACTACATAGACTGTAACGCCATCTATTGACAACATAAAAATGAACTAAAATAAAACAACATTTTTTAACGAAACATTTATTTTGTACAATATTTGTATGCTGTGAGCTGCTGTTATATAGGCTTGTCAACGCTATTTTGCAAAAGTGTATATTAAATATAATAATAGTAAGTAAAAAAAATAAACAAATACAATACTAATACATATAATTAATTAATATTATTCTAATTATAACTATAAATAATAATTATAATTTTAAATGTAATACATTCAACACATAAAAAGAAAATGGAATGAGATATTTGAATTAGATAAATTTTGATCCCATTAAAATGTTGTACAAACGTATCATAAATGACATTTGAATTGCCAAAAAAAATAGTAGACGTTGTTTAAGTTGTTATGAATAAAATGAGTCAAGTAGTATTTTATTAATTAACGAATATATCACATTTTTTCGGCATGTGTATCAAAAAATTGTGTTCTAATTTCATTTATATGTTAATATAGTTATTAAATAATTCATTAATCTTATATTATTTACAAATTTTCTACACATATTTTACTTTCTTAATTATGATAACCAATCTCGTTTAATTATGTCAGACGCTTTTTCTGCTATCATAATTGTAGGCGCGTTCGTGTTACCCCTGACTATGACTGGCATTATAGATGAGTCAATCACTCTTAGTTTTTTAATACCATATACACGTAATTTCGGATCAACAACTGCATCTGTGTCCCATTTAGGGCCCATTTTGCATGTACCCACTGGATGGTAAATTGTTCCAGTATATTCCATAAGCAAACAAGCTAAATAGTCATATGTCCCCCAAATGTACTCTGTGCAGCTTTGTACTGGTATTTTAACGAAACTTGCACCACTCTGCTTGAATGCATCTGTATCTTCTAAGCTAATAGCATATCGCATACCTTCTATTAATACATCTAAATCCTCTTTTACGGTGAAAGATCTTGGATATATCAATGGTGGACCAAATATTGGATCAGTATGATTCAATAGAATGAAGCCTTTACTTTTTGGGACGAGTAAAAGAGGTCTCGCTGCAAGTCCATTGTAGAAAGGTAGTGGCAGTACATTCGTTGCTATGTATGTTGTGGGATCTGAATAGAATTCTTCAACGTTTCTTCCATCAAAATGGAATTGAATATCTGGTACATTTTCATATTGATATTTCGTTCTAATGAAGGCTATGCCGTTTAAGGTACTAGTTGTTGCTAAGGGTCCATGCTTTTTTGGATGTTGTTGTTTGTAGTTATATACCTCACTTAATAATTCATGCTCATTTAATAATGTTGAAGTTTTGTTTGATAGGGATATAATCAAGGCTTCAGTGGTTACATGATCTTGCAAATTATGTCCAACATTCAAATCAGCTAGCACAGGTATATTCAGACTTTCAAGATGATGTTTAGGGCCAATACCCGAGAGCATAAGTAATTTTGGGGAATTTATTGCACCACTACTGACAATAACTTCCTTCTTAGCATACACATTATACTCAATGCCGTTTTTGAAATAAGTTATTCCCTTAGCTGTCTTTGTATGAGGATCTATTATTATTTTAGTAACAAAAGCATTTACTTCAATATGTAAATTAGGTCTGACATCTCGTATGGGTTTTATAAATGCTATATTTGATGATACTCTTCGTCCATCTTTAGAAGTAGATAGACCTATATCTGTTCCTATATTATCTTCCTTTGTCAAATCTCTTATTGGCAAACCTTTTTCTTTAAATGCTTCAACTAACATCATTGTATTTACATCGACGTAAGAAAATCTTTCCACGTTTAATGGTCCACCAACTGAGTGATAATATTTATCGTGAGATTCAATATCTCGATTATTTTCAGATTTTTTGAAGTATGGTAAGACCTGCAAAGGGAAATCAGATGGAAAGTTATAAAGTCAATCTCATAAATTTAATAAATTTAAAATGAATTGTCGCCGATAAATAGCAATATTGACGCAATAGATTTGAACCACAAGATTATTTTTCTCACTTACTCTTTATATGCCACTAAATTATTATGCATTTGTGTGAGGTAAAAATGCTAAGCCATAAAATAAATTAATCTATACAATTAAAAAAAAAAAATTACTTCTCGATAGCTCCATCCATGATTGCCGAGTTCTGCCCAATTATCATAGTCACGTTTATTTCCTCTCATATACACTAAATAGTTGACTGCACTGGATCCTCCCATAGTCTTGCCTCTGTAAAACACGTTTCAAAATGTTAAATATTTCGAAAATCGTCTCTTCCATATATGTTTATCATACTAAAATGGTTTGTCAGAAGCTGTACCTGCATCAGTTTTATTAGAAACTAGCTGTTACCCGTTATCACTATTTTTTATGCCTATGTATTATATCTCCAGGTCCCGAGTTACCTTAATATGAACTTTCACTGGCTTAGTGGTTTACTTGTGATGATGTAAATAGAGATAGTTACTTTCGATTTATAGGATTAAGTAAAAAGATTATCTCACAACGGCTATAACTTTGTTTCGTTCCATAAAACTAGCTAGAAGTAATCTTAGATGTCATGATTGGTTTATTATGTACTTTTTTCCAGTTTTAATATCAGCATTTGTAAATAGCAATTTGTACTGATGTCAAAAAAATTGCATTAAATTACGAGATATTATTTTTAAATATTTTTAAAGAAATTTTCCCAGTATTCCATTTTAGTATTCACTTGTCATCTAATCCCGTTGTCCCTTTCATGAATTCTGTATAGTTTACGGCTTAAGAAAAGCCATTACTCGACCGCTGAGTTGTAGCAATCGTGAGCTCGTGATTTATCTCCACCGACCCCAGACCTTAATGGGCCCTTTTCGTTACTATGAAAAGGTGCAAATATATTTTCACACTTATAAGAATAAATTCTTATGGGTGATTAACACTGAAAACTTTACAGTTACAAAGTCATCGTCATTATCAATTTGTCGATAATTAAAATGCCGTTAAAAAAATTAAAGTCAATACTTATTATCATTAGAGATAATATGTTGTTAACCATTAAAAATATAAATAAACATTTTTGCTTAGTCCTTTGAATTCTATCGACATTTCAACATCATGTCAGTTATTGTTTCATCGAAACGTACGCAAGTTAATTAACAAATAATATTTAATGACAACTAAAATCATATAATACCTGGTCCAAGCACAGGTTTGACCTCTGATAGATCTACACGTTAGTTCTTCCGGCTGTGTCCTGTAGTTCCAGTCGATACTAGACCTTCCAAGAACTGGGGGGAAACCAGGTACCATTGTTACATCTGGTTCTTCAGGGCCTGCTTCTAATAGAAGCACCTGTAACATTAAAAATCCATGATGTAGCCAAATTATCTTAACAAAAACTGGATATTAGATTAAAACTAGCAAATGATATGCTTTTCATATGTCATATAAAAATTTAAAGATTATTAAAAAAATGCAAAAAAAAAAAATACTAAATAATTTTGGTTGTTACTAAATTATTAAATTTTGCAACTGTATATTTGGCGTTTGGGGTAACTTAGTATGTTGAATTTTCTGTCTTAGATATATATAAATATAATACCCATATCGGATAGGTAGTAGATATGTTACTTATTTACTAAAAAATATACGTTTTTTATCGATAAGTAAGTAATATAAAGTTGAATAAAAGCTCGTAAATATTCTGTATAGTTTAGTTAAACACATTTTAGCAATTATTTTCTTTTAAAATACCAAAATATTATTCAATACAACCCAAATAATATGTAACTGGTAAAATACGAATGTTTTAAAAAAATACATTTAAACACAGAAGCAACAATTAATATGAAAAATGAATGCCCCAATCTGTAAACGAAAAGTTTGATTGAGTCTGAACTATTAAAATGAATTGCTGAAGCGGGCGTGAGATACAAAATTAAATTCGCTACTCGCAAACTTTCATTTATATTATGATATTCTTTTCGATATAAATCTAATATTTTTGATGCACGAGATTTAAAAACGAGATTTTAAAATAGTGATGTAAATTTTTTGTAAAGTATTGCTATTATTTTATTTCAGGCGTAACAATTAACATTATACATACATTATAATTTATAATTATCCGATATACGTCATTTACTTTACGTAGGGCTTTGTGTGAGTTCGTCTGGGTAGGTACTACCCCCTTATCACATACTCTACCACTAAACAGCATTACTCTTAATGTAATAATAATATTCTGGGACATTATTCACACAAGGCCATCTGATCACAAACTAAGCAGAGCTTGTACTATGGAAATCAAACAACTGATATATTACATATACTACTTTTTTTTGTATATACATCCTTATATATATAATTACAAACTCAGATCAATACAGACATGTTCATGCGCATCTGTCCTGGATGGGAATCGAACCCACGACCTGCAGCGTGAAAGGCAAGTATCTTACCAACCACGCCAACTGGCTAGTACTTGGTATTGTTGTTTTCGGTTTGACAGAATATGAGTAAGCTAATTTCATTTCCTAGGTTTGTTGGCGCATTGGCGCTAAATTTGTTAAAAATGTAACCAGTCTGCCTGTTACAAAAAATTGTTCCGTCGCGAACTCACTAATGTATAGATTTGTTATTGGGTTATAATATAATATAATAATAATAAACTAAGATTAGAAATGATTGAATACGGTTAATGATGGAATATATTATATTAACATTTATGCTACTTATAAACGCGATACTTTGTAAGGATGGATATGTTTCTCTTTCACGCATAAACAAATGAATGGATTTGTACGAAATTTAGAATAGAGATAGCTTATACGCTGAGCACATATTTTACCTAGCACCTTTCACACGCATAGCCGAGGCCGGAAGCTATCTATAAATAAAAATGTAGAATTTGTTATTTAAACAAAACATCACCAAAATATATCGAAACTTGTAAAATTCGCGTAACAGTATATGACTTCGTTTAAATTTCATTCTATGTATACCATTTCCAACGGCGCTATCATGATTTCATGTGTTTTATGATTATAGCATCTGTTATGGTAACGTTACTTGTTTTACACGTGTTACGTGTATTTTTACGTGTATTTTATATATATTTTAACGTCCTACGACGGTTATGAGAACATTTACAAAGGTATAGTATTCGATGACAAAGAATAAAAATATAATATGTTTTCCTGGTCATAAATTTAATCAAAAACTCTTTGAATTAAAATTGTATTACAAAACAAATGCGATATTGATATTATGTATAGCGTACTTTTAATTAATTATTTATGGTTAATAATGTAACGTGCAATTAATATTTCTAATTAATTGACTTATACATATGGATACTCAATATAGGTCGTATACGATGTATAATTATAATATAAAAGTTCACTTTTATTTAGGAACAATGGTAAATAGCGTCCCTTTTTCTCTAAAATATTATTTTTTACATATCTCGCGGTGCTTAATGGTTGGCGAACAGTGAAAAAATGGTATTAAAACTGTATTGTTTTGCCTATTTATAATCGTATAGATTTTGTACGCCTGTCGTACAAATCTTTATTAATAATTTTTATAACAAACGTGAGTATGCTATTTTGCTATTATTTTCTGTCAGTTAAACATGAAAGAACATACTTGAAACTCTTAAATGAATCTTATACAATAATAATTGTAACATTTAATTTACCTTGACAAATTCAACCCATACGAATGTAAATAAATGATATATTATTCTGTGTTCCCGGATGAGATTTTCAGCCTAACAGTACGTGCAAAAATATCAAAACTAATAAAAAAGTTGCGTTATTCAGAAACTATCTTGAAAATACCTCCTATGCGTCCGATTTGAAAATATCAAATAACCCGAATTTTACGTACATTTTTGTATGTACATTTTTTCAATTAAAGTTTGTATAGTTTCGTTTTACTGGTGGTCTGTTCTTGATTGGCTGAACATTACTGACTCATTATCGACATATTGTATTGCTTAGTTCCGAAAAAAAGAATGTGATAAGTGTAATGTATGCGATAAGTGCTTGAATTGTGATTATTGATTACAATCTCAAAGGACATAATCTCAGATCCTGTGCGGACGAGCATATGGGCCACCAACACCCATAATAGGCAGTGGCAAAACCACCAACCTTGGGAACTTAGATGTTATGTCCCTTGTGCCTGTAATTACACGGGCTCACTCACCCTTTAAACCGGAATACAAGAATTCCAAGTACTGCTGTTTTGCGGTAGAATATTTGATGAGTGGGTGGTACCTACCCAGACGAGCTTGTACAAAGCTCTAGTACCGAGAAAATTATGTTATTGTTTGTCTTTATACATTAATATGCAACTTTCATTTAACTCATCATCTTATGTGAAAGTTACGCTTTTATCTCTAACTATCAATCATCAATATTTTTTGCGTTAGGTTGTTAGGATTATAGAAAAGACTTAGGGTGATTTCTCCCTGATACACGGGAGAAGCCGCGGGCGGAAACTAGAGATTTGTTTTTTTGAAAACGTTTTACATAGATATATATTGGTTTTTACATTTTTCAGTTCGAGTTTAGAATTTCTAGAAATATCACGATATATTCGTCTGTTTAAATAAAACAGACGAATAAAATAAGCGAGGCTTATAGCGCATAGGTATTTTAACTGATGTTTTTGTATACTGGATGACAAGAAGATTGGTTTATACTCGAGTTGAATCCTTGATTTTGTTTATATGTTTGGTGGTCTAGGTGATATATAAAATTAATATATGACTATTTTACTTTTTAACTAAACTAACTAACTTTATAAGCTTTGAAAAATGTATGATTTTATGGTAAATAAAGTTGTGTATGTGTCTGTTTGTACGTGTGTGTGTGTGGACGTACTTTCGTTAGAAGTACAAATATAGACTCGTTATTAAATTTATGAAGCAGTTTTATTTACCTACTACAACAAACGAAGTGCGGTGGAGCGAAATCGAACCGTATTAAACATTTATTATTTACATAAGAACTATTAACACATGAGTCGAAATGGTCCAGTGGTTAAAACACGTGAAGCTGACGTGACGATTATGGATTCAAACCCAGACAAGCATTACTGGATTTTGAAGTGGTTAATTTGGGTTAAAGTATACATACTGATGTAAACTGTATGTGTCACGTGATAATATTCATTCAATGATTGATACACATACACATGTGTATCAATTAACCTAAACTCAAGCATTCCAGTGGAATATTTTTTGGAAAACAGCATAATATATAGGGTTTTCCATTAAGGGCGCTTGCTCGTGCAGAACTTCCATCGTAGCGTGTGCTGTGTGGCACGTAGCGCCGTCCTGTTGAAACCACATGTTGTCCAGATCCATATTCTCGATTTCAGGCCAAAAGAAGTTGGTTATCATCGACCGGTATCGCTCACCATTGACGGTGACGGCCACACCATTATCGTTTTCGAAAAAATACGGACCAATCACGCCTCCGGCCCAAAATCCGCACCAAACAGTCACTTTCTGCGGGTGCATTGCCACTTGGTGAACCTCGTGTGGATTGGTCTCGTCCCAAATACGGCAATTTTGCTTGTTGACATAGCCATTCATCCAAAAATGCGCCTCGTCGCTGAAGATGATTTTTTTGCCAAAATCGGTGTCAACTTCCAACTGCTCTAATGCCCAGTCAGCGAACACACGGCGCTGTCTATGGTCATTAACCTTGAGCTCTTGGGTCAGCTGGATCTTGTACGGGTGCAGGCTCAAGTCACAACGCAAAATTCGCCAAGTTGTCGTCTGCGAAAGGCCGAGTTCCTGTGCGCGACGCGGAATTGACTGCCGCGGGTTTTCGAGGACACTGTCGCGCACAGCGGCGATATTCTCGGCAGATCTCGCGTTACGTTGACGCACGGGAACCGGCTGATTGTTAACTGACCCGGTTGACTCGAATTTGTCCACCAATCGACGGATAGTCGACTCGGCAGGACGATCATCGCGACCGTAAAACGGGCGAAGTGCGCGGAACGTTGCTCGAACTGAAGACCCATATTCATAAAACAATTTTATGATTTGCACGTGCTGCTCGACACTGTAACCTGCCATGGTGGTTTGGGAGGACGGAATGAATATAACACACTGCATTTGACAGCTGTCACTCAAACAACATGGCCGCAATCAGCTGTCAAAGTTCAAGCGTCCCTATTGGAAAACCCCATAATACAACACAAACATTTGATACCAAAATAAGTCTCACATAAACCAACGAAGTGCAACAACAGTGGAACTGTTACATTGAGACATGGAGTGAACCTAATAAGAACTAAGAAGATAATTAAAGTATATAAAATAAAGTTTTCAAAGTAATTTAAATAACAAAAAAAAAAACAATACGAGCATTAATGACAAATAGAGTTTTTTAAGGCTTCTAAGAACTTCAGCAGATTTACGATAAAGATATCTACATTACTTTAACATTTATTATAATTGTCACATGCTATTACCAAAAAGCGATTTTTAGCATAGTTCGTTCTACACAATGGGACATAAAAGGTATACTTTGAACGGGCAAAGGTATAAGGACACTTGATATAAATGTTGATATATGTTCCAAAAATATCCTCAAATTAAGAGGATGCAAGGAACAAATGCAAGGTCATTTGTTACTTTTTTAGACTGAGTACTCAAATTCTCAACACTAGGGACTCAACATTTTTCAGTTCAATCGCAATTCCAATTCTCTATGTGAAATTATGAAACATTAACCGCCATATTCATAAACTTTATTTAACTGGTGATTAGTTAAACAACGTTTTGTCTTCTTCTTTCGTATGTCAAATCAATAATGACAGAAAGAGACAAATCAGTGTTTAGCTAACCAGTAACTAAACAAAGTTTATAAATAAGGCCGTAACTCGTTAACTTTTTAAAAGAAACCGTGACAATGAGAACAAGGAAAAGTTTATTCAGGTTAAATGGTCTAATTAAAATAGATAATTGTAAAAAAATAAAACACAAAGGCCACACATAAATATCTCAGTATTTATCATTGTTGTACAAGTAAAAGAGAAATTGCGGCCGTCACGGAATATTTAAGGGATTTATAATCATGTGAAAGAAAATCAGTAAATAAATATTGAGAATATAAATTAAATATTATTATAACTCCTAACGTAGAGCATGAAGTATACAGTATTAATACGCTCCTCACACAAGGAAATAGAGGAAGCTGGCGGAGAAGTCACGTGAACGTCATACCGTTTTCGCTTCAGGGTACGGGTCAGTTTTACCCCCAAAGCGCGCAATTAAATGTTTCACATAATCTTTCCTAGCCGATGGTAGATTTTTTTTCAATCAATAAGTGTAATACTTCTGTAATAAGTAATGATTTATGACTTTCAAAAGAACTCATTTTAATATAAAAATTGCGATGTGGGTAACAGTGTTTGCCAAATAGGCGTATTCAAAGTTGATTTTAGAAACAACTGAAATAACAATACTGGCGATTGCGCAGTCATTTAATTTACAAACGACAAAAAGGTATTGTCAAGGTTGCCACGAAATATTACAATGAATTAAGTAAGTGATGTAACTGTAATTCGGTTACCTTAATTATAAACGAATAAAGAGTTTCTGTTTCTTGACAATAGATGGCGTTACTAAAGCGAAATCTGTACGTGACTAATTAACAATCGCTGTCGTTTGTAATAACGATTTTCACCCGATATATTTGTGATTTCTATACAAGTACAATTGTTCGCTTTGATTTTTATGCAACATTTTCGATTTAACGAACGCTTTTATATTTTTTATTTGCAACAGTGTGAAATTAAAAAGAAGGTCTATTAAAATAATCAACTTTTTTTTTAGATAGTCTTTAGCCTTTTTTCATCAGCGTCATAAATTGGGAATTTATTATCTGTTCTTCGCTGTTTTGTAGTTTAATATCTTAACTGTATGTATGTGTAATGTGTATATATCAATTTTTATTACCATCTGTCTATCGATAATTAATTGATGCTACTGCAAAATGCTGCCGAAATAATTTAAATTTATTTAAAATTTTCTTTCAATGTACTTTAAATGTTTTTAACCCGTTCAGGGCTCTGGTCACAATTTTTATTGGTAATTTTTTATTTTTTATTAATGACTCATTTAATCACTCTTTGGTTGAAACTGTACTCATGTACTCGTAAGTCGGGACGGGAAATAATATTAAGGATTTCAAGATAATATATAAAAACATATAAAGCAAGTTTATGAGGCTTAAACACGCGAACGAATTGCATTATAGAGTTATCTATATTAAACATTGAATTTTATCAAGATTAAAGACGGAAGTAGATTTATTTTCATTAGGTTGTAGTATATTTTTAATACAAATTAATTAATTGTTTAGCGGGTGATGATTTAAACAATGTTATGTCTTCTTTTATCGAATGACAAATCGATAATGACAGAAAGAGAGAGATCAGTTTTTAAATAATCAGTCCATAAGCGACGTTTATAAGGCCGTTATGCATTAACTAATACGATTCGCCCTTTATTAATAGGAAATATGCATGACATTAATCATTTACATGTCCTTATAACGTAGAAAAAAATAAAAATAGGCTTGGAAATATTTAAATTATTTTTCAAAGTGAAATTTAAAACATTGAATAAACATGAGCCGCTCAAACGCCAGCATTTGCGCGCGCTTCGCATGACGTCACATGTCATCCCATGTTTGTTTACTCTAAGCGTTTCAGTTACTTCATACATATTTTCAGTTTAAATTGCTATATACAATACGGATCATGGAAGAAGCTAAAACTACACTGCAACTGCTCATAGACAAAGGCAATGTGAGAAATATTAATCATATCTTACATCGCCAATACGCCGCCAACCTTGGGAACTAAGATGTTACGTCCCTTGTGCCAGTATTTAACAACAATACTTAATTATTGCTGTTTGGCGCTAAAATATCATATGAGTTTGTAACTACCCAGACAGCCTTGGTAAGATCCTGTCACCAATTAATCATTTAGTCAGAATACTTCAAACACGTGTCAAGAAAACATGTAAAAATTTTTAATTAAGTAGGATGAACCAGTTCAATTATTTCATAATAAAAATATTTTATAATTTTGTCATAATCTTCGATCAATAATGAACTAGATTACCGGTAACCGCTTCAAAAACGGGCCGAAAAATAACAGCACAAATTCGATTGTGTGCTTATTTGAAATTAGTATAGTCCAATCATAACCAACGTTAAGAAGAACCAAAATATGCGGAAATAACCATATATAGTCTATAATTATCCGCTTTATTACTAACGTAATAAGATTTAATTTGGAACAAATGAAATTGTACATTTCTTATCTCTTTCTGCCTTTCATGGCAAAGATCGTAACTGAATGTTAATACAATCTAAATCGCACTTTATTGCTTGGGAACAAGGTACAGCTTGGGTTGAAATTATCAAACCTTTATATCGTTTTTCCATTTTATGGTATAGTCAGTCGGTGCCACATTTGATTATTGTTTTGTTTTGGCAAGCGTTATCTAGTAGTATTGTTGATCGAAGGCCGAAATGAATATAAATAAAGTGTCATTAAAAAATTGGATCTAATAAAAACTTTCTGACGTGTCTTTTTTTTCTCTTTTTCTTTTGTCCGTTTTGTATGGCAGTGTTTGTTATTATTTCTAAGAATACGATGAAGTTGCAGAGGTGTGAGAGAGAGGCAAAGATCGCGTTATTTAATTTACTCTTATAATATCATGATTAAACTTTAATTGGTTGCTATCGCTTAATTAGGTTAATCGCGTACGAGAATTCGATCTTAAATATTTTTTACATAAAGGTTTTTTTTTTACATAATATGTAAAAAATATTCTGTGATAAATTGTTATGATTGCAAATAATTAAAAATGCAAACGGATAAGTGGTTTTTTGAAGTTTATTGGAAGTTTCATGTCATTCTGCCCATTCGTTAATCGCACGTCTTTTTCCGTTTTTCCTTTTTTCCTTTTTTTAAACAATTTTAATGTAGATGTGTATAACTGTGATATATTATATATAAATACTCGTATGTAGGTTGTGACAATTAACTATTTATTTAAATTGTTGACTGCCTCGTTGGTCTAGTGGCTAGATGTTCCCCCTGAGGAGAGCTCCGCCGAGCCACGAGCGGAGCACAGCACGGGAGGGGCCGCGGATGCGTTATATCAACACGATCCCGCAGCCTCTCCGATCCGTGCCGAGGACGGCCATCGCAGTGGTTTTAGTGGGTAAGAATCCCACATAACCCGGTCTCTCCCCCAAGAGAGTTGGGTACCTTCTTGAAGGTTTCCACAGCGTGAAAAAAAAAAAAAAAAAAAAAAAAAAAAAAAAAAAAAAAAAAAAAAAAGTGGCTAGATATAAGGCCGCAAACCCGGTGGTCCTGGGTTCAATTCCCAGGTCGGGCCAATAAATAGTTATTGGGTTTTTCTGTTAGAAAATTCTCAGTAGCAGCCCGGAGTCTGGAAGTGTGTACACTCCCGTGCCTCGGAAAGCACGTTAAGCCGTTGGTCTTGCGCCTGAACTCTTTCTGGTCGTGTCGGATTGCCGTCCCATCGGATTATGAAAGATAAGGAAAAGAGAGTGCACCTGTGTTTGCGCATACACTTGTGCACTATAATATCTCCTGCGCAGTTGGCTAATCTTTCTTGAGATTGGCCGCCGTGGCCGTAATCGGTCTGGAGGACTTTATTTAAATTGCAAGGTGTTGTAGACAGTCAACACGAGTGCTCTCTCTGTTCGCTCACTCTCATAATCCGATGGGATGACGAATCTGACAGGCGAATTACCAACAACTTTACATGCTTTTCGAGGCTTGAGATTTGAAACAGTTCCAAAATCCGAGCTGTTACTGAATTGTTTTTGGCAGAACATCCCTTTTTATATTAGTTTTTTTTTGAACTCGGGGGGCCAAATCCACGAATTTAAAACGTTTATTTTCGATTACGTTTTCGATTAGATTATTCTTCATTAAACCAAATCGGTGTGATTTTACTATATCAAAAAGCCAAAATCCATGTCAAAGTCAAACTTATTGTTAATTTTGACGTTCCATTGAGGACTTGAATCGCAACTGGATCGTTATATTAGTAGACTTAGGAATCTTTAGTCTAATAAGGTACGATCAAGAACAGAGAGGCAGTTGAATGTATTGTATCCATCAAGAATAAAGAGGCAGTTGAATGTATTGTATATAGTTACTGATAACATTGCGATTTGTAATTGCCTTTTTTAATAGGCCATGAACGCAACGAAATAAATATATTGCTTAGCCATTCGTGCATATAATTCACAGTGCAATCAACAAGTTTGGGCAACCATTCTAATAACGAGGTGCGGTGCACGCTCCGCTCGAGATTATTTTAATAAAAAACTAGCCGAGAGCTTAGACTGCAATAAAAATTATAGATTTGATGCCGTTTGAACTAATGACATATAAACATTCGCCAATTCATATATTATTTCAGAACTCAATTCATTACTCACCCGTGAAATGTTGACAACCAACGTTTCGTGTTTTGCTATATTGATGCGTGTTTTCTTAAAATGTTATAATTATTATGGTCAATATCGCGTATCAGGTCCTCACATTTCATGACCGTTATCTGCGGTTAGTTTCGAGTTTGTTATACTATAACTTTACTGTTATAATCATTTACATCGACTTTTATAAACATGATTTCAGCCTCAAGATAGATAAAATTTATTTAGGAAGTTTTACAATTTTATACAAACATTATTACACGTCCACAAAAAAATAACAACGTACCTCATAAAGAAAAAACGGAACCCTTATAGGATCACTTTGTTGTCCGTCCGTCCGTCCGTCTGTCGGACATTTATGAAGTATGGAATTATGGAATAATAATAATAAAAAAAAATTATATGTACTTGCGTATGTGTGTGTGCGCAACTGTATGCGTGTGTGAATGCGTATGTGTGTTTTAATCTCACTGTTTGTTAATAATAATTTTCTGTTTGGAATTGATTCACAAGCTCAGGTAAGTAGGTGAATTTAAAGATAAAATATTTTAAAAATTGTCGTAATATGTGAACTTGATGAAGGTATTATCTCTGGCAAGATGCTGCTAGTATACCTCGAAGAGAATGTAAAAGATAAATGAAATTAGAAATACAATCCATGTTAAACTTTAAACAATACATTGGTTACTTAAAATATTGATCTATGTGTTACTTATAACAATTTAAATACCGGATTATATCGACATACGGTTTCACATACGTTTCGATTTTGCACTAATTTTGCAAGATTTTGAATAATATTTGACGAAACGACACGCTCGTTTGTAACCAATAATATAATGCGAAAGCGAGTTTGATTTTTTGTCACGCTTTCACGTCTTAACAAATCAATTACAACCATGTGTTACGGAAAAGGACGGATAGTGTTTCTAATAATTGCTTAATTTTAAGTTTATATTATTTATTTATTTTTTAGTTTGGTTGAATTTTGTTTTGCTTTAAAATTATTTATTTTTATTTTGTACGTGATAACTTTTATAAGATATCTGTTTTAAAGCTAGTTCTAAGGTTACGCTGTAGTTGAAGCAATTTAAATATTTTTCTAACTCATACAATCATGTGATGTGTACATACATACATAGAATACTTAAATGTAAATATTTTCGGTTGAATGTACGTAATTGTTGATTGTATAATTGAAGTCAGTTTTGAAGAAAAAAAAAAAAAATTGGTCACTTTTAAAATAAGAACATGCTCACGATCAACTTTAGGAGATTAACGAAGTTCTTTAATATACTTAAAGCGGCAAAGTTACAATCAACCACTAGTTTGTATATCTTAAAACGTTTCTCTATTAAGATAGTATTACGGGACGAGAAACAGCGCCAAGAACTAACAACAGAAAACGATTGTGAAAGTTTTTCGCTTTGGGATTCGCTGTCATTGTTTTAGTTTTGCCGTGAATATATAGCGCTGGAAGTAATATTTTTAATTATGACATATTATACATGAGTAGTGTCACTTACATTCTTAATCTTGATAATAGATCTTATCTTTTAGGAATATATAAATTATGAAAATTTTGGAAAATCACTGATCAGATGATGCAACTTAGTCTCTGCTTGGTTAATGTTTGATATTATTTTTAGATTAGTAAATATAATCGAGAAAATTACTAAAAATATACAAACGCTTATGACACCTATTATCATTCACGATTGTGACCATTATCGGTATAGCATTATATCGTATTGTACATGGCTTTTTATCTCTAATTGTTTCCCTGCCGGAAATACATATCAACTCCATCAACTGCGCCGCTTAACTGTTATCTGCAATTATTAAAAATGGCAGGAAAATATTTTCAACGAGGTAAACGTTAGGGTAAAACCAAGCATGCAAATAATAGCTTGACGAACACATGTATATTTTTTTAAATTTAACATAGGTAAGCAGACTGGTTAGCGCTACAAACCTATATAAGATGGCTTGTGTCTGTTACTCGTACATTGATATATATTGGAAATATATATAAGAAAAAAAATTGTGCGGTCGGGGGACCCCCGTCAGGAACGAAGTTTTGTACGCCTCAATCCGATATTTTTTCGACTCAATCCGTTCTTTAAAATGTAGGTTTTAATGGATTATATTACTGCGTCTTTGTCGCACCTCAACCTCCTCCTCATACCACAACTTCGACCTCATAATTTTGAACAAACAAAGCATTGCATTTTGTAGCATTTGGTAAGCACAATATGAACGCTATTTCGTTATATGACGTGACCTTGGGCCACTGTCATTTCACTACTGTAAGTCTACTGTAAGTCGCGTAAAATAACTTCGTTAATATAGATATATTCCCACAATAATAAAACAAATACAATGTAAGGCTAGTACACAATTATACATCTTTATGATAAATAAGAAATCACTTCTAGTGCTTATATATCAAATTTATTATCATTGAAAAGTTTTTGCGAAGGCAATACTAATTTCAGGAGTTTCAGCAAACCGTCGCTGCATAGGCTTTCTTTCATAATCGTTTTTTTAAATTGTTTATTTATTTATAGAATTTATACAGGGTTCTTTGTAACACACCAGCAACCTCGCAGGACTAGATAGCTAACATCATAAGTAACAACTTTACGACTTCGGACATAACTCAATACATGAAAAAAAAAGAAGATTTTACAAGATTTGTCGTAATGTCGTGACATTTGTAGGTCTATATTTCATTTATAAACGAAAGGACGACGCGACGCGTCGATCTTTGCGATGCGCGTAGACTTATAAACGTTCAAGCGGGAAATTAAATTAATACTTATTATATAATATATAATATCGAAACCTGGGCTGTGCTCGACTCATTGCAGAGATGTCATATCGATTGGAGATATATCGAGGTACTGAGATGTCTGTACAACGCCGCTACAATGACTGTCCACATCCAAGGCTGTAAGACGAAGGCGATCCAACTGCGCAGAGGGGTGAGACAGGGGGATGTAATATCCCCGAAACTGTTCACCAACGCGTTGGAAGACGTCTTCAAGACGCTGCATTGGACTGGATATGGAGTCAATGTAAACGGCGAGTACATCTCACACCTTCGATTTGCCGATGATATCGTCATCATTGCAGAGTCGCTGGAACAACTCACCGAAATGCTGCGTAGCCTAAGCGATTCTTCCCGGCGTGTCGGTCTCGGTATGAACTTGGACAAGACCAAGGTCATGTTCAATAGGCATGTCGTGCCGGGACCAATATACGTCGAAGGGAAACCTCTCGAAGTTGTTAGTGAATATACCTACCTAGGACAGGTCATACAAGTCGGTAGGAACAACTTCGAGAAGGAAGCCGATCGAAGAATTAGCTTGGGATGGGCAGCATTTGGCAACCTTCGTCAAGTCCTCACGTCGTCTATACCGCAATGTTTGAAGACGAAAGTCTTCAACCAATGCGTCTTACCTGCCATGACATACGGTGCCGAAACGTGGACACTAACTGCGGGACTAGTCCACAAATTCAAAGTCGCTCAGCGTGCTATGGAGCGAGCTATGCTCGGAGTATCTTTGAAGGATAAGATCAGAAATGAGATTATCCGGAAAAGAACCGGAGTCACCGACATAGCTTGCAAAATTAGCAGGCTGAAGTGGCAGTGGGCTGGTCACGTATGTCGTAGGACCGATGGCCGTTGGAGCAGACGAGTCCTAGAGTGGAGACCGCGAATCGGCAAACGCAGCGTAGGGCGCCCTCCAGCCAGGTGGACCGATGACCTTATGAAGGTGGCGGGCACCGACTGGATGCGGAAGGCGGAGGACCGGGAGCTTTGGCGCACTTTGGGAGAGGCCTATGTTCAGCAGTGGACTACGATTGGCTGTTGATTGATTGATTGATATAATATTAAAGTAAAATCTAAAAATCATCAAAAGTCGTAGAGCATAAGTTGTTAATTATGGTGTTAGCTATCTAGTCCTGCGAGGTTGCTGGTGTGTTACAAATAACCCTGTATAGTATGTACAGTCTGTAAATCTCCCAACGCTGGGCTAAGAACTCCTCCTTCTCCTTTTTGTGGAGAATTTTGGAGCTCATATCACCACACTATTCCGATGTAGGATACGCGTATGGAAGATGACATGAATTTAAATAGCTAAGTTGCTTGCTGGCTTTGAGCCTATAGACCTCGCGTTCTATCCACTAGGCCATCTCGGCTGTATAATTTAGTATGATATATTAATTTGATGGAGTTATATTATTGTATTTGTGTTTGAGGAATAAATAATATAGATATCATACGATGTTGAAGCTGCAGATAAAGTGCAAGTTTATTATAAACAAACTGTTCTTACAATTTTATGGTGAATTAATATAAACTAAAAACAACATAAAATGAATTTGTATTCCATTTAAGTGCAACTAACATTTAACTTTCATTGCTGTAGTTATTTTTATTATTATTCTTGAATCTGAAAGTCTAGTTTATTTTCCTTATATTATTATAATCGTTGCATATTTATATTGACAATATCTGTAATAACAAACTTTTAATATCAAGTTTCCATATTCGCAGTTAATAAGTACTTCAAAAATGCCCGTTTGGCCTCACCCTTAATTATAAATTCTTTCAATAGCATCGTGACTTCGTAAGGGCCACATTTTCCCCTTATAAATATTTATTGTTATGTATTTATAATTATTGTTCGCGTTACGCAAGGTGTTCCACATTTCAGGTTTGAGTTCAAACTCGATATAGTATAACAATGACTGCCACGTTAGTCTAGTGGTTAGATATAAGGCCGCAGGGCGGTCCTGGGTTCAATTCCCAGGTCGGACCAATAAATAGTTATTGTGTTTTTCTGTCTGAAAATTCACAATAGCAGCCCGGAGTTTGGAAGTTGGAAGTGTGTACACTCCCGTGCCTCGGAAAGCACGTTAAACCATTGGTACTGCGCCTGAACTCTTTCCGGTCGTGTCGGATTGCCGTCCCATTGAATTATGAGAGCTAGGGAAGAGAGAGTGCACCTGTGTTTGCGCACACACTTGTGCACTATAATATCTCCTGCGCAGTTGGCTAATCTCTCTTGAGAATTGTCGCCGTGGCCGAAATCGGTCTGGAGGACTATTATTATTAATATAAGAAAATCATATAGTTTTAGTTATTCAAATAGCAATAAATATTCAATACGTGCAAATTTTTTTATATAATAGTTATAAGTATAGTTTAGATTACTATAAGTCTTAAATGTTGATAATTTGCTTGTAGTTTGATTTAATATCTTCTTACATCGGATTTTGTTATGTCATAGAAGTAAAGAACTAAAATGAATACGCGATCTGTTAACTTAGGTGCCTGTAAATGTACGAAGAGTTTCTTTATGCATTTATTTCATAAACATCATATCGTACTTAATAAAGAAAGTTAAAAGATTATTAACGTAAATCAATAATAGAAATGAAGATGTAAGCCAAAACGCGAGGAACAAAATAGTTTGTGTGATTTAAAATTTTCTTAGTCAAATACTATGTATAATTTATGGTTAGAAAAATTCCATACATTTTCATAGAACCGACGCAGTATTTGAACTCAGGGCTGTGAGAATTAAAGCCTTATAAGGTAGCTTCTATTGGGAAGTCATTATATTCAGTCATAATAACCATACTAACATAATTACAGTAGCTATTGTTACCAAGACTTTATGTTACTTAAGATCTTAGTGTTTATCGATAAAAAACGTTGCTCGTTCTCACGCTAATGTTACGGATACACTTACGCTTACGCTAACAAATTTTTACCATAACTCATATCTAGGCTAATATTGTAAATGAGAAATTATGTCTGTTTGTCTGTTACGTTTACACGGTTAAATCACTGAATTGATTTGGTTGTTTGGTATGTAACTAGCTTAAAATCCAAGGAAGGATATAAGGGTAGTTTTATTTTAACCAAGACCAAATTATAAACAATTTTACACTTAAAACCAAAGATCTAATCAATTTGTTAGGATATTTTATAAATGTAAGGATCATTTAATCACAATATATATATAAAAGCTAACCTAGATGTTTTTAACAACTGCGCCGTGTCATTTAAAACTGAAATAAAAAAACATTTTTTGTCTTAGTGTTTATATATCGGTATATACTCATTCCTTGTTAAGTAAATAATTATTGTTTTTTTTTTGTTTTGTATTGTTTTTGTTATTTAATAGTTAGTATTTTTTCTTTTTTTATTGGTAGTGCAAGCTTATTTGAATAAGTAAATGTAACAAGGAACGTCTGTAAGATTATGTATGCTGAGTTAGCCTTTAAGTGGGGCATACAATATGTTTTTATTTTTTGTTTTTTATATATAAGTTACTTATAAGACCATGTTTAATATTGTATGCAACGTTGGCGTCCTATTATATATATATATATATATATATATATATATATATATATTTTATTTTTTTTTATTTAATTGGATGAATATTACTATATATTCTCTATGTCTATAAGTTTCCTTTCCGAGCCGAGGTAGCCTAATAGTTGGAACATGTGAATCTTGATTGAAGATTGCGACTCTATACCCGGGAAAAGATTATTGAATTTTACATTTTTAATGCTATGTGAAAAATAATTGATTGAAATGACATTAGTTTTTCAGCCGCTCGCTTTGAACTGTTTTTGGCAATGTTGTATGCTGATGAACTGGTTCATCAACACCACATGAATGGTGCTTGATTGATAGATGAAAAAATGTAACTTAAATTTATAATAGTTAGCTTAGTCACCTTTTCAAGTACACAGGTTGAGTCTAATCTGCAAAAATCATATAACTAGAAGATGCAGTTTATATAATAATTTTAGGCTACATTAATAAACGCTTCTGCTTCGCTTCGAGGCGCTAGTGGAATACATTCTTATTATGATTATGTCATATTTACAGTAAAAGTAGTAATGATGCAACTTTTTTTTACAATAATTAGACGTTTTGATAAAATTTGATAAATTGTTATAAAATATATTTGATTACTTCGACGTTGTAGAATACACACCTAATTAAATAAAAATAATAATAATAATAATAAATATATATCCTGGGACAATATTCACACATGGCCATCTGGTCCCAAACTAAGCAGAGCTTGTACTATGGAAACCAGACAACTGATATACTACATATATTACTTTTCTTTTGTAACTACATACTTATATAGATAATTACACCCAGACTCGGGACAATCAAACATATTTATTCACACAAATGTCTGTCCTGGGTGGGAATCGAAACCACGACCTGTGGCGTGAAAGGCAAGTATCTTACCAACCACGCCAACCGTCGTCGTCTAAATAAAAATATTACATAAGTAAAAAATAATACATAAATTTTATGGTTTCAAATTGAAATAGTTTTGCTACATTGTTAATTGCTTAGTATATAATTTTAATAATATTCTAATTATTTGATTCGGATCACAAGATAGCGGTAAATTATATGATGAGCGGATGGTACCTACCTACCTAGGATTTGCCCTACCACCAAGTAGTTCAAAAGGCTACTATACCTACGAGTACACAAATGATATATTTATGTACTCAAAATAAGCATTTATGTTGTTAATATTCTATTAAATTTAATAAAACATTTTCTATTAAATAAAACTTTACTGAAGAAATTTTACAATTACACTTAGCGTGACCTTTTTTGCTGACTAATACTATAAACATAATATATAGACATAATATTAAAAATATATATTTACCTTCCATTTCTTTACTTCAGATAGGCGGTTCGCTAGAACACATCCAGCAGAACCGCCTCCAGCGATAATGAAATCATATTCTTCTGAATGTCTCTTCTTTCTTGATCTTCTTTCTCTTTTAGTTCTTTTCGATTCCGTTTCAACCTTTTCCGGCATAGCACCAGCTGTCATTAAATCTTCGAACGAATTTTTCAAAAAATCAAAATCGAAAATTGGTAGCTTAGATTCGAATTTGGAATAGCCGTTTTTGAAACCGTCATCACTGGGACGGCTGTACGGGTTATAGGATTTTGATTGGTAAATCCTTCCACGATAAGATGGTAACGGATGAAATGATTCGTAATGGAAATTAGACTTATAGGCTTGTAAAGGATAATCATAGGCTGACCCTATAGAACTTGGGAATCCGTAGCTTTGTGGACTAATATAACTTTGGTATGGATTTTCCGGTATACTATACGATACGTCACCAAATAATTGGGTTACGAGGGTCAGGAACATCACGCCGGTTGCCGAACATTGTGTTAAAGGTGCTTGTTGTTCAGGACAAATAACGCTGATGTCTGAAGGTCGCCAGATTGTCTCCATTTTGTCACAAAACGATCACTTCACTTATTTAAAAATAAATATTTCATGATTTAAAATATATTAGATTTACGTCTTTGTGCTTCTCGTTCGAACGCTAATAATAGAATGATTGCTGTGTAAGTGAAAGAAGTAGTGGGTGCATACTACGTACTTGAAATGTTTTATATAAAGATTTTTACTGCAATACGGTTATGTCTTTTGAAATGATTATAAGGAAAAGTTACTGTCAATGACGTTTGCAACTTAAAAAAAAAAAAAAATTAACAAGGTGGAGCCATTATGTTCAAATATTTTCTATACTCCCTTACGTGTGCGTGACGTGTAATATATTGGGACAATAACAATGTCCTGGGACATTATTCACACAAGGCCATCTGATCCCAAACTAAGCAGAGCCTGTACTATGGAAACCAGACAACTGATATATTTACGTATACTACTTTACTTTTTTAAATACAATCTTATATAGATAATTACACCCAGACTCAGGACAAATAGACTAGTTCATGCACACAAATGTCAGTCCTGGGTGGGAATCGAACCCACAACCTGCGGCGTGAAAGGCAAGTACCTTACCAACCACGCCAACCGGCTCGTCAACGTGTATGTTATATAGTAATAGTAGTAGTAACAGCCTGTGAATGTCCCACTGCTGGGCTAAGGCCACCACGCTGCTCCAATGCGAATTGGTTTAATACACATGTGACAGAATTTCAGTGATATTTGACACATGCAGGTTTCCTCACGATGTTTTCCTTCACCGTCAAACGCGAGATGAATTATAATCACAAATTAAGCACATGAAATTCAGTGGTGCTTGCTCGGGTTTGAACCCACGGTCATCGGTTATGATTCACTTGTTCTTACCACTGGGCCATTTCGGCTGATGTTATATAATTTGTATTAATAAGAAAAAAATATTAATTTTACTTATGAGACTTCTTTGATTATAAATTTGAGAAGTTTTAATTATGGTGCCATAAATATATTATAATAGATAAATTGATTAATAATAATCCGTCGCAATTATGAACCATGTATATTATTATATCATTATAAATAAATCGTTTTTAATATTATAAATGATGACATTGATAAAACAACTGATGTAACTGTATAGTTTAAGGAAGTCAATGTGTAGTATTAAATAAACAAAATAATCGTTTTGATTTATAACGTTTTACTCCTCGAACACGAACGAATCGTCAAACGCACTGTATGAAATAATTCTTTCTAAAAACAATATACTTTTAAATAATGATGAATTTGTTTTGTTTGATTTATTGTTTGCATTAATCAATTTAATCTTAATTAATAATCAATCCATTATACAGAGTAAATGTCATCAATTAGGTGACATTTACTCTGTATCTGAATAACTTTTATTTATATACTAGTGATTTTATATTTTAAACAACTATTGCACTTAATATAAATAATGATTTTATATTAAGTGCAATAGTTGTAGCTGTTTGTTTCATTCCGATTGCGTTAATTTTAACAGTGATTCGAATAACGCTAGATCTACATGGAAGTGTACAACTTGTAAAACAAATTCTAAAAGAGTGCAAACAGTGAGTAATAAGGATATCAACACTTCATTGCATAGTAACAAGTCGCCTATACCACAAACTACGTCAAGAGATCAAGTAGACATGAGAAACAAAAACTTCAATGATTTAATATTAACAGAAATAAGAAACTTTCGTGCAGAAATAAATGCGAGGCTCAATGAACAAGATAATGAATTCAAAAAGCTACAATCTTGTGTTATGGAGATGAAAGATGACTTATTTGAATTACAAACAAAAGTCTTAGAAGTCGAACATCAGGGACAAAGAATCGAAAAAATAGAACAGAAATTATCTGATTTAATGTTACAAAATGAAAACTTACAAAATGAAATAAATAAAAGGGACCAAAAAGATCGTATCAATAACTTGGAGATATGCGGTGTTACACAAACTCCTAATGAAAACCTAGCGGATACGGTATGTCTAATAGCGAAAACCACGGGAATGTCGATTCTACCCAGTGACTTAGAATGTGTATATAGGATGAAAACTAGAAAACATCAATCCCAAATGGCATCTGCATATGATGAAGAACAACCCACAACTGATTTGACGTTTGCTAATATAGCTTCAACACCAAAAGGAGAAGAGCCATCACGCATATTAGTTCGTTTTAAGAGCAAGGAAATAAAAGAAAAAGTAATCAGTTCAGTAAAAAAATGGCAAAAATCAAATAAAAGGGGGCTTCTTACAACATCGGATATAGGAATAAGCGGTATTTCCCATAAAATTTTCTTAAGAGATAACTTGACATTCGTAAATCAGCGTCTCCTTCGTACTGTAAAGGATAAGGCTCGCGAACGAAACTTTTCTTTTGTTTGGGTTAAAGATTGCAAAATTTTAGTGCGTAAATCAACAAAGTCACCTGTTTTTCATATAAACTCCATACGCGACATTAGTCGTTTTATATTACGACTATTTTTTAAAATCTTTGTTTATTGCAAATATACTATAATAGCAGAAATAAAAAAATATTGTAATCTTTTTGGTACTTTTAGAGGCAATTGCGAAATTGATAACGTTCAATTAAAATATAAATATATTGCAATTATTATGAGGAAAATATTTCATGCAAACATTTTAAGAAAAAAAAAGTTATGTTATTTTATATTATGTAATTTTATATATATATATATATATTTATACGCTTAATTCTAAAAAATGGGTAAAAAAGTTACAAAGTTAAAATTATCTGTGCTGAATGCTCAATCACTAAATACTGGAAGGGACGAATTATCACACACTATAAAATATTTTGATCCAGACATAATTACTATCACGGAAACATGGCTATCTGAGAATGTCACGCTAAAAAATTACAATATCCCAGGCTATAATTTTTTTCATGAACCACGATCAGGCTCGCAATCTAGAGGAGGAGGAGTAGGCGCATATATACGTTCAAATTTGAGAGTAAAAATATTGCCAATGGATTCTTCGGCACTTGAGCAACAGTGGTTTGAAATTAAGATTAAAAGATGCATAATTGCTGTAGGAGTCATCTACCGACCACCTAAATTTAGTTTTAGCACTTTTTTATCTAGGCTAGATGACAATTTATCATTTTTAACACCAAAATATGAATACGTATTTGTAACTGGTGACATAAACATTGATTTAAATTCGCATGGTATTTCTCAAAATGAATTTTTAACGTTAATAGCGGAATATAAATTGAATCAAATAGTTAACAAACCTACTCGAGTCACGAATACATCTAGCTCTCTAATAGATGTTATCTGCTGTAATGATAGCTTAAATATAAGTGAAATTAATGTTCAATATAATGATGATTTGAGTGATCATGCTTTCATTGCAGCAATTATACCTCTGGAAGTAAATAAACCAATTCCAAGAGTTATTCAGTACAGACCATTTAATAATTTTGATCTTGATACATACCAATTCGCATCATCTATTACACCTTGGGATATGATATTACAGTTTGACCATGTCGATGCTATGGTAGATTGTTTTAATTTTTTGATTCTGGGCCTTTTCAATCATTTTGTTCCTTTGAAAACTAAGCGTTTCAAATATCCCCCTACCCCATGGATTACAGATACCATTAAAGCAATGATGATAGACAGAGATAAGGCTTGTAATATTGCTAAAAAAACGAATTCTGATCGTGATATAAATTCATACAAACAATTGAGAAACGCTGTATTTGAGGTAACTCAAAAAGAAAAATCTTTTTATTTCATAAATAAAATTAATAAATTTATTAATAATCCGAAAAAAATGCACGGTGAACTTAAAAAGTTTTTAGGCACTCACACTAACACAATTCCAGCTCATCTATGTGATCCAAATATAATAAATAAAGCATTCCTTGACTCTGTACCTAGTGTTTCACATAATAGTAGCATTATAAATAAGTATAACCAACCGATTTATTCTGGATGTGATTTTACAGAACTTTCAACCGAGAGCATTTTAAAAATAATTAATTCTATAGTCTCTAATGCCGTAGGTATTGATGACATATCTATTAAAATGGTAAAACTTACCCTCCCATACTCGTTAGTTGCTGTTACACATATAATAAATACTTCATTACGCACGGGATACTTTCCAACATCGTGGAAAACTACAATTATTAAACCTCTTCCGAAAAAGACAAATGTAGACTCGGTGAAAGACTTACGACCAATTGGAATTTTGCCTGTTTTATCAAAGGTTTTGGAAAAGGCAGTAAATGAACAAATTGTTTCCTATTTTGAAAAACATTGCATTATTCCGAAATGTCAATCCGGTTTTAGAAAGTCACACAGTTCCACTACAGCGTTATTACATATTGTTGATGAAATTCTTTCTGCATCTAATAATAATATGGCTTCAATTTTAATACTATTAGACTACAGTAGAGCATTTGACTGTCTTAATATAGATTTACTTCTGGCCAAATTGAAATTTTATGGTTGTTCTGATCTCGTATGCAAGTGGTTTTCTAGTTATTTTAAAGATAGATTACAAATAGTAGAAGTCTCTGGCATGAATGGAAGGCCTACAAGGTCTAGCGCTATAAAAGTTAATAGAGGTGTTATCCAAGGTTCTATACTTGGACCAATTTTGTACTCAATTTATACGGCAGATCTTCACGAATGTGTCAAAACTAGTTTAGTCCACATGTACGCAGATGATACACAGTTATTATTGAACATCAATCCATATATAAATAATGATAAAACTATCCAAAATGTTAATGATGATCTTTCTCAAAATTTTAGTTGGTCGAAGAACCATGACCTGTCATTAAATCCACAAAAATGTACTTACATAATTTTTGGTACTAGACAACAAATGGTATCGATTGGTCAAATATGTCATAGGATTTATATAGATGGTCATTCCTTAGTTGAGTCTAAGCTAGCGAGGAATCTTGGGGTGAAGTTGGATGGGTCATTACGCTTTGAAGAACACATATCATCTGTTACTTCGAAGTGTCACGCTTTACTCAAAATGATTTATAAGTTTAGACCATTTTTGAGTGAATCAGCGCGATCTAAACTTGTGGAGTCCTTGGTTCTGTCTCAGTTGGATTACTGTGATATCCTTTATGGCCCCTGCCTTTATAAAAAGACTGAAAGGAAAATACAGAGGATACAAAATTCTTGTCTTAGATTTTGTTACAATATACCTCGATATTCACATATTACACCTTATTTAAATTCCAAGAATATATTAAATATGAAAAATCGCCGTACACTTAAATTAAATAATATCACTTTCAACTTAAAATATCGTAAAATTCCCAATTATTTGGCGGATAAACTTAAATGGTCCGAAACAAATGAATCCAATTGTAGATTGAGCCGAGTTCCGCGACTAATACTGCCTAGACCACATTTGCAAGCATTTAGAGGTAGCTTTCGCTTCGCAGCTTCAAAGTGTTGGAACGATATCCCACCTCCGATTAAGAACAGTACGTCTCAAAATAAGTTTAAGGCACAATGCAAGCAATGGCTTCTATCTATGCAAAAGACGCAATGTGTCTGGACAAATGTGTGTAAATAAACTTAATATACTTAATTATTATTTTGATTGTAATTTATTAAAATATATATCGCTATTTACTTTTACATTTTAAATATTATTATTTTATTCAATATGAAATATTTTCCTTTTACTAGAATAAAAAAAAAGAAAAAAAAAAGCAAACCTCTGTTTTAATAATGCATGCATGTTATAAATTGTACTCACTTTTATTATTTGGTAATTATATCTTCGTTTACCTTTTACGGCAATGACTGTAACGTTTGTGTTGGCAGCATATGTACAAGGCGTAGACTGAAAAGCAGCCTAGCTGAGACTACGACCTTTTCACCAAATCATCAAATATCATATTGTTAACTCTTCTTTTTATGGTTTTGTAACTTAATTTTGTCTTTGTTTCTTTTTGGTGAATAAAGTTACTTATTATTATTATTATTATTATTATTTAGTGCTTACTTTATTGGTGTTCTATTAATTAATAAATAAATTATTTGGTTAATAAGACGTTATGTATTGACAACAATATTAACGATAGAAGGCGGAGTTATGAGAAAAAAGACAAATATAATTGAAGTACATAATTTAAGATACGGATCTAGAAACTTTTGCCTGAAAGGAATCGCAATTCTTGATCGTATCGTATGACTGTGTGCCAATAATGAAGCCAATGTTCTTTGAATTTGGACTAACCAAACGCACCAAAAACAGTTTCACTTCAAAAGTAAAACATATATAATAGTATTGAAAATTTTATCAACATCCAGTCGATTAAATACATACAAAACTACACTTGTTTTTAAGTTAATCAATCGTACAAAAGAACGACGTTTTTTCACACCACTTTTCGATGGTACTGACCGTCCTCACGTTTGGGCTCTACTACCACTAACCATCAGGTGGAGTAGAGTCATTGGCTTACCAGACAATTATAAAAAATACATTCAAATACAAGCTTTATTTTAATGTTCTAAAAAGAAAAAAAAAAATAGTCTGATTACATAATTTCTTTGTTTGTTTATATAATTTTATTTACCAATACTTGAAAAATAATAATAAATAATAATTCTTAAAGACTTGGCTTAAAGAGTTTGTTTTAAAATGTATTATCATTTTTATTTATGACATTATTTTTATTATTTCCCTTAGACACTAAACCCCCTTACTATAAAAGTGCATTGTCATTAGGACTAAAACATTATGTTAATTTTTAGATAAGTATAAGTGGTTCTTATTTACCTTGCAAGATTTGACCAGAACAAAATTACAAACAAACATTAAAAGTTAGATAATTTTTTAAAAAAATCTTGTACTATCATTGAATTCGTTAAGTGTTAATCATCCAATCTTCTTTTATCATATCTGATGCTTTTTCCCCAATCATTATTGCAGGTGCGTTTGTATTCCCTCTTACTACTGTAGGCATAATAGATGCATCACTAACTCTTAAATTTTTAATTCCATAAACTCGCAATCTTGAATCAACTACAGCATTTTTGTCCCAAGACGGTCCCATTTTGCAGGTTCCAGCTGGATGGAAAATTGTGGCTGTATATTGCGTCAATACACATACAAAATAGTCATATGATCCCCAAACGTAATTTTCACAGCCCTGAATTGGTGTTTTAATGATTGTAGCACCATTACGTTTGAATGCATCAGTTTGTTCTAAAGTTAGAGAATATCTGATTCCTTCTACTAACGTATCTAAATCCTCTTTAACAGTATAAAAACCAGGATATATCAAAGGTTGTCCAAAGACTGGATCTGTTTGATTTAAATGTATATGTCCTCTACTTTTAGGCGTAATCAAAATCGGCCATATACCAGCACCACTGGACAAAGACAAAGGAGTTAGCCTTCTCTGAATATATATTTGGGGATCTGCAAGGAACTCTTCTATATTTCTAGCATCAAAATGAAATTGAATATCTGGTGCATTAACAGAAGCATATTTGGTTTTAATAAATGCAGTGGCTGTCAAAACACCTGTAGTAGCTAACGGTCCGTTGTTAAAAATATCTTGTTTTCTATAGTTAATGATTTCATTAAATAGCTGTGATGCATTCAAAGCTGTTGAAGTCTTATTTGAAAAAGCTATTGAAATACCATTCGTAGTTACATGCTCTTGTAAATTTTGACCGACTTTCAGATCAGATAATACTGGTATATTAAGGCTTTGCAAGTGTTGTTTAGGTCCTACACCGGAGAGCATAAGTATTTTTGGAGAGTTTAATGCACCTCCACTAATTATCACTTCTCTTCTAGCATATACATTTATATAAGCACCGTTTTTAAAATAAGTTACCCCTTGTGCTATATTACTTTTAGGATCTATAATTACTTTTGTGACAAGGGCATTAACAATAATGTCAAGATTAGAACGTACATTTCTTACTGGTCTTATGTATGCTAGGTTTGCTGAAAAACGACGACCATTTAAAGAAGTAGTTTGAACCAAATTAACTCCTAGATTGTCTGGTAGTGTTAAGTCTCTTAGTGGTAGTCCTCTTTCTTGAAAAGCTTCTACTAGCATAAGTGTATTGAGATCAGTATAAGGGAATCTTTCTACATTAAGAGGTCCACCAACTCCATGATGCACAGTATCATTTCCTTCTATATTTCGATTATTTTCAGATTTTTTAAAATAAGGAAGAACCTGTTAATTTAAAAATGTTATATCAAAATAAAAAGTATTTTGGTGAATGTAACTGTCTATATCTAAAATATTATAAATGTTGGTAATAATAGACTAGGTAAGATGTACAATATTTTTATATTACCTCATTATAACTCCAACCTGGATTACCCATTTCCGCCCATCCATCATAGTCGAGCCGATTTCCTCTCATGTATACCATGTAGTTGATGGCGCTAGATCCTCCCATTGTTTTCCCTCTATCAAATAGAAAATTTAATTTGTTATGAAATTGAAAGACTGAATATGTTTTGTTAAATTTTATGTTTGCCATCTATATTAAAGTTATTTAAGAATGGTTTATTTTTTCATTCTACTTATAAACAACACTTGAAATACAACTACCAATTAAAACTAACTAAGTTTTGCACTACTGTTCTTTATAGGTCGCAATATTTACAGACATACAGACAAACAGACAAAACACATCTGCTGATGTTAACTAATAACTTACATTACAATAGTGTCCATCAATAAATATTGATCGACCTTTGAAACGAACAATCGACTGATTTCGGCATGGTTATCTCTGTCAAACAAAACACCAACAGTCCGGTATTTATTAGGAGTTGTTAAAATAGTTATGATTTTCTGTGTAATTTTATAAAATTCACCAATTTCATATACAACATGTATACAATGTTATATCTGATAAGAGTGACTTCGTCATACTCTATACCTTATTCCAAACGGAATAAAAGTAAGCACACCGTAAATTTACAAATTGTATGCGATTTTCTAATCGTTCTGTTGTACTATTCACTTTATACAGTTCTTGATTAATTTAGCTTTAATTATTCTTCTTCTTCTTAGTCGGCATCTTCATTACTGAAGGTCGTGTTTAGTATGAAGAGTTGATAGTTGTTGTTTAGATCGCTCGTTGCACTATGCTCTTCCACGTGTTTCTGTCCTCGGCGGTATTAATGGCTTTAGGTATTGGCAGGCCAGTGAGCGTTTTTATTTGGTCTGACCAACGGGTAGGTGAGCGACCTGGTGGTCTTTTCCCTTCGACCTGACCAACTACCATAAGCTGTTCCAGGCTTTCAGGTTTTCTGCGAGCGACGTGTCCGAAATATTTTAGTATTCGTTGGAAGCAGATAGTAGACAGCCTTGTCGTTATTCTGAGCTCCTTAAGAATAGTCAAAAAGTTCAAAAGCGTCGATTTTCGCTCTCTCTTTTTGCTTTATCGTCCAGGATTCGGCACCATACAAGAAGATTGAGAAAACCAGTGTACGCACCAGCCTCACTTTAGTTTTGCGGGATATATTTCGGTCTTTCCATATCCTAGTGAGTTTAGTCATAGCCGCTTTGGACATTTGGATTCTCCTAATGATCTCCCTCTCGCTGCCACCCTCGTTGTTGATAAGCGAGCCAAGGTAGACAAACTGATTAACAAATTCTAGGTCTCTGAGTTCATTAGAGCGAATTAGCGTTCTCGATCGGTCCACTACTAACACCTTGGTTTTCTGCTTATTGATGCTTAGTCCAACTAATTCGCTCTCTCTCTCTACTCTAGAAAAGAGTTCAGCCAGTTCTTGCTCGGACGATGCAAATAGTGTAGTGTCGTCTGCGTATCTTAGGTCGCTGATTTTCTTACCGCCAACAGATATTCCACCCTCCCAACCCTCCAGGGCTCGTCTCATAACATATTCACCATATATGTTGAAGAGAATCGGAGATAGAATACATCCTTGTCTGACACCTTTTTTGCGGCTTGAAAGGTTTCGACAAGACGTTATTCACCTTTACAGCTGTGTTGCCATCCTTGTATGGGTTTGCGATGAGAAGAACGAGGTGATCAGGTACTCCCATTACAGTTAGAATCTTCCATAGGCATTCCCAACTAACACAATCATAACAAACATTGGAATATTGAACTCACGGCACTTTTCTATGATCTGTCTGACATTAACAATCTGTTCCCTTGTCCCTCGTCCTATGACAAATCCTGCTTGCTCTACTGGAATCTGCCACTGCAGAAAAGCTTTAAGGCGTTCGTTGATAACGTACAGCAGAACTTTGCTTGCATGGGATATGAGTGCCACAGTTCTATAATTTCCGCAAGACTTGGTTGAGCCTTTCTTGTGTAATGGTACTAAGATGGATTCCTGCCAGTCATTGATCCATACCCCTGTTCTCCATATCTGATTGCATAGGCTTTGTAGAATGCATATACCGCTATCCCATATAAGTTTCAAATCTTCGGCAAAAATACAGTCACTTCCGGCCGATTTATTAGATTTAAGCTTCTTAATAGCGAACTCAATTTCGGATTTCAAAATGTCAGGTTCTTGGGGAATATAGTCCATGCTGTGTCGAGTGTTAACTGATGCCGCCGTCGCGTCTGCGTACAAATTTTCGCAGTAACCTCGCCACCTGTCTACTACCTTATCAATTTCAGTGAGCAAACCACCACTTGCGTCTTCTATGGCCCATGTTTTTGCCTTGAAATCCCGCGTAAGAGATCTTATTTTCATGAAAAGATCTCGAGTATGTATCTTTTGGGCGTGGTTTTCAATTTCAGTACAAATGTTGTTGAAGTATTTGTTTTTGTCCACCCTACATTGACGTTGGATTTCTGTTGAGAGAGCCTTATAGCGCTCGCGACTGTCATCATTTGAGAGGGTTTTCAGTAAGTCTTTTCGTTTCTCAATAATATCCCAAGTCTCATCTGATAACCATGAGCTGCGGGGTAAGTCGCTCATATCAACCTGGCTTTCATTGTGGGCCGCTAGCAACAGCTAGCTTTAATTATAATACAACACTATTCTAATTAACTAGTTATAACCACATTAATTTCACTTTCAAAGTTCCAATTACAACTTCGCGGACATTAAAAACACAATTTTTTCGCGAGTGAATATCAAAGATTATTCAAGATCTCGACCAATGGTATCACGCTAAATGATATCGATGACCAATGATATCGCATTAATTCGGTGTCAAAGTTATTTATTTGGGTTTATTTCTGTTGTGGTTGGAATAGACTTGTTTTCTTTTAATTTTACATGTATAACAAACACCTTCTAATACGCCTATCAAAAAATTTAAGTAAAATTTACTTTTTCTCTCAGTCTCATAGTTCAAATAGACGACATTCCGATATCACTGAAGTGGGATACGGCACAGGATCCAAGTCATTGCGTGCTTTCCAAAGCGTCGAAGTGTAACATTTTTCTTTTATAAAATTTCAATAAAGTAAAGAAGATTAGTCGTTACAATTACCTCGGCCAAACACACGTATGATCCTCTGAACCTCTGCATGACAATTTATCTGGTTGACTTCTGTATTTCCAGTCTATATTGGATTGTTGGACTATAGGCGCTAAGCTTGGTACCATAGTAATGTCAGGCTCTTCGGGACCGGCTTCAAGTAAAAGTATCTGTAATCAAAACATTCATACTCTTATCTTTGTTTTATTCTTATTGCGTTACAACACTGTTATTTGTAATTAAAACTAATTAAATAGTTATTTATATAATATATTTAAAAAAGGGTCCAGTCCCTAACACACTTTAGAACGACTGAGGCGGACCACTATCAACGAAATTCTTGTATAGGGTTTTCCAATAGGGACGCTTGAACTTTGACAGCTGATTGCGGCCATGTTGTTTGAGTGACAGCTGTCAAATGCAGTGTGTTATATTCATTCCGTCCTCCCAAACCACCATGGCAGGTTACAGTGTCGAGCAGCACGTGCAAATCATAAAATTGTTTTATGAAAATGGGTCTTCAGTTCGAGCAACGTTCCGCGCACTTCGCCCGTTTTACGGTCGCGATGATCGTCCTGCCAAGTCGACTATCCGTCGATTGGTGGACAAATTCGAGTCAACCGGGTCAGTTAACAATCAGCCGGTTCCCGTGCGTCAACGTAACGCGAGATCTGCCGAGAATATCGCCGCTGTGCGCGACAGTGTCCTCGAAAACCCGCGGCAGTCAATTCCGCGTCGCGCACAGGAACTCGGCCTTTCGCAGACGACAACTTGGCGAATTTTGCGTTGTGACTTGAGCCTGCACCCGTACAAGATCCAGCTGACCCAAGAGCTCAAGGTTAATGACCATAGACAGCGCCGTGTGTTCGCTGACTGGGCATTAGAGCAGTTGGAAGTTGACGCCGATTTTGGCAAAAAAATCATCTTCAGCGACGAGGCGCATTTTTGGATGAATGGCTATGTCAACAAGCAAAATTGCCGTATTTGGGACGAGACCAATCCACACGAGGTTCACCAAGTGGCAATGCACCCGCAGAAAGTGACTGTTTGGTGCGCATTTTGGGCCGGAGGCGTGATTGGTCCGTATTTTTTCGAAAACGATAATGGTGTGGCCGTCACCGTCAATGGTGAGCGATACCGGTCGATGATAACCAACTTCTTTTGGCCTGAAATCGAGAATATGGATCTGGACAACATGTGGTTTCAACAGGACGGCGCTACGTGCCACACAGCACACGCTACGATGGAAGTTCTGCACGATCAAGCGCCCTTAATGGAAAACCCTATATAATCAATTTCAGCCCGGCCAACTTATCTTGCGCTTATTGCAGATAAATAATTTACGTTTGTAAAGTAAGAAAAGAATGAAGGACTCCATTTAATTCCTTTCATTTTTTCCTGTCAATATTAAAAAAAAATAATGATTTCCTACCTACAATAGCATTGAATTTAAGGACGCTAAAAATAACACAAGTACGCGTGACCAAAAAAAAAAAAATTTAATATAGCAAAAGTCAATATTAACTTACTCTCCATTGTTTTATTTCTGATAATCGATTGGCGAGTACACAGCCAGCTGATCCACCACCAACAATTACAAAATCGTATACTTTTTTATGTCTCTGCGTTTTTAATCTATCATTGCTATTTTCGCGATTTTCAGGCATCATACTTGAATCTATCATGTGTCCACTCGACCTGATCGAATAAGGCGTGGAAGAATATAGCGTTGCTTGGGGTTGTGACATATTTGATAGGACATTTATTGGATAATTTTGCGTAGGAGCCATTGGAGGCTTAGGCGATGTTGAGATAGATGATTGTGTAAGAGTTTGATTTGGATACAGATTGGCCCCCGTATATGATATACTATATGACACGCTTCCAAAAAGTTGCGTCAGTAATGATAAGAACATGTATCCTGTTGTAGAACATTCTAGTACGGGCACTTGCTGAAGGGAACATGTAGCATTTATATCCCTCGGTATCCAAACAGGCGTCATTTTCTCTATCTATTATTTTATGTGCATAAAATTTTGTTGAACTTAACTTTTTGGTAGCTATCATAAATTTTCTATTGAAAATAACCGTTTTACTTTTTGTGTTTTCCTTAACAGCACTGATGAAAATTGAGTGAATACCTCAAAGAAATTTATTTGAATTATAATGTACTAGCAATATCCTATCTTCTACATTTTGCATTAGGTAATTATATATAGGATATTGAAAAATAAAATACTTGATCAGTAATAGACTTTTATATAAAACATAAATTAAGAAAATTTAAATAATAATTAGCTAATTTTAATTGTAATTTTAATGAACTAGTAAGTTACCGGTAGAATTATCTCAAAATGCTATTTGTTTCATGAAAATTACTCATTTTTTTAAGCTATGTCCTATTCTTATCTATAAACAATTTCTGCAAGAGTCGAGGTAAATTAACACTGGAGGAAAAACGTTAGCTGATAAATAATACTTGGCCTTCAATGTTACCCAATAATAAGTAAAGTGAAAAGGACATTATATACGATAAATATATTTTGGGTCACAATTATATTATTTTAACCAATTTTTATTAATATATTTAACAGATTGTTTCATACAAGTCTCACTTTTATGCTCATAATCTACAATTGAATCATCAATTTAGTATAACAAACGTCGCATCTGCTAGCATGTATTGACTGGGCAGTGATTTTCAGTTTTAGAAATATTTCTCTTTATATAATAATCCTTTTCTGATATTTAATATTGTGATGATTAAATACACGTACACAGCAAAATAATATTAATTGAATTATCCAGAAGAATTACTTTTTAAATTCTATAAATAATCGATAATACATTCTTCATTTAAAATTAAAATACTTCTTGTCGAAAAAAATCGGAATCAGTTTGAATTCAACGAATTTAAATTTTCAAATACAGTAGAAAAATATTATTGTAAGCGCATCGTCGATCATCAGCTGATCACCGCGGTCACGTTTAAATAAAGAGCGGCTAACATAAATGAACGCAAAGATAAGGTGTATTGTAATAAGAAATGGTATTAATTGCTAGGTCTATTATTTAATTTTGCATCGGTAAATCCTATTCCAAGTTAAAATAAAATTTTCCAGAGTTGTATTTAATCAAAAACATTAATTAACAATATTTACAAACTAGCACTTCGCCCCCGACTTCGTCCGCGAATGTTAAAAAACTATTATTTAACGTAAAAAAGTATATTAGCATTTGTTACTAATAGACTAAACGCAGAACAGTTGCAGTTGATCAAACCGTGTCAATTTTCTTATTTAGATAATTTTTATACCCGTCATAACTTCTAAACGAAAAGTTCGATCCAAACAATTTAAAGTGGAATTTACATGTACATAATCAATCTTAATTATCAAACTATTTAAATGGATAAGGATTAATATCATGATATCAATATCACCACTATTTGATTCCGCCCGTACTTGAACTTAATAATTTAAACAAAAACTGTTATTGTGGTAATTATAATAGTTAGGCATATAGCATCACGGACTTTTTTGTGAGCAATTATAAGTACTATTAATATACAGAACATTATTTTATATATAATCAGCAGTTTTCGCAGCGCATGCAAAATAATAGCTTTTATAGGTAACATTTTAATACCTTGGGTTACATTGTTCCATTTTAGGTAGAGATTTATAATTCTTTTTAATTATAAAAATTAGCCTATGTTAATCAGTAAAGATGTAGGTTTCTAATAGTGAAAGAAATCGGTATTGGACTCGAGTAGTTTTTGAGTTAAATCGTAAGAAACAAACAGAAAATCAAATCTGTCCTCTTTATAATATAAGCAGGAGGTATTATAGTGCACAAGAGTGTGCGGAAACACAGGTCCACTCACTATTCCCTAGCTCTCATAATCCGATGGGACAACAATCCGACACGACCGGAAAGAGTTCAGGCGCAGGACCAACGGCTTAACGTGCTTTTCGAGGCACGGGAGTGTACACATTTCCAACTTCCAGACTCCGGGCTGCTTGAGATTTTTCTGTCAGAAAAATCTCAGTAGCATACCGATTTACTGGTTGTCCAAGGCATGGGATTCTAGACCAAAAAGGCATTTAATGAAATAGTGGTTGTATTAAATATTATGTAAATAATAGCTACAAATTTTTCATATTTTTTTATGAGTGGAGATTTATTATTAGGTGACCGGTCTAACAATTGTTGATTCGATGCTGTTTTACACTAGTTTATTGTATTTTTATAATTCACTGAAAATAATTGAATAATTTATCTCAATATGAGAAAAAAAATGTATACATTAACTTTTAAGCGAAACTTTGAAGTCGAGTTTATAGGGGGAAACCCTATAAACTCGACTCTATCATAAAAATATGAATTTTCACATTCAAGTATGGTTTAGTAAAACAAAAAGATATATTAAGAATATGCGTATCGAATTTAAAAAAGTCGTTCATATAAAGGACACCCTAGTCTACACATATTATCTACAACATATCTATGACGTTCAATATGTGTATTACATAAGTATTAAGCATTTCACTTTGGGTAATTCACACAATTACGTGCTCACGCGGAAAATACTTAATATTAAATTGTTATTTATGACACAAATGTTGCAATAGATACGGAACAGGTTAGATTCAACAAACTGACCTACACAAAATATCTATCCAATTATCGAGAAGAGAGAATAAGATGACGTCTATTTGGAGCCCGAGGGATATGACTGCAGCATGTTCTCATTAGCAAATACCTTTAACAGAATGTTTTCCCGTAGGATACATTGTCTTATCACTGGTAACGCAACTTTTTGGAAGTGTGTCCTACAGCATATCGTACACAGGGGACACTGTATATCCTAATCAAACTTATTTATCATCTATCCCGACGTCTTCTCCAGACGAATTGTCGACTTCAACACAAAATAATCTTATTACGAACCTATCAAATATGTCACTTATACAATCCATGCTAAATACGAATATAGGTACCCAACAGAACAATTATGGCAACTAGCATTCATATCATATTCACACCAACATACATATACAACACATACACACACACGCACGCGCACACACACACAGACACACACATAAATGCGCACGCGCACGCATGCATACACATACATTTTAATCCCACATTTGGTAATTACTTCTCTTATTATTACTTTTTTTTTTTTTTATATTGTTTCCTTATTATTGTTGTACCTTAAATATCTTCTTTATTTGTACCTAATTCGTGATATGGAAGAGCGGAGTTTCCTGGCACAGGCTTTTCATATGCTTAAAAGGAGACTCCAACAACCTTATATTTAAGTACAAACTTGTTAAAGAAAATAAAGAATTTTTATTTATTTTATTTTTTATTTTTATTTATTATGGCAAAGGCAACTTGTCACCATCTTCAAATACACAAGTAATGGATTCAATTTTAAGGTCAGTAACTTCGAGAAATAGCAATGGATCATCAAGAAGCCAAAGGCTCAGAGAAGAATATGATTTTATAATCGTTGGCGGTGGATCAGCGGGCTGTGTACTCGCAAATCGATTATCAGAAGTACAACAATGGAGAGTAAGCAAAAATGAATTTTATTATATTTTATCTTATGATAAAAGAAAGATAGTTTTTATCAATTTTAGCATCCTTAATTTTAATGAACAGCTGCAGCCAAGCAAATATGAAAGCCCTTATCAATTCTAAAAGAACCTCCTTACAGCTTAGAGCGCTTGAAACTTTATTAATATTTGCTAAAAATATGATCTTAAAGTTCAAGTCCAAAAGACATTTACAGGGAATTTATATTTTTTCTTATATAGTTTATTTTAGTTATTTTTATTACAAAATAATTTATGTTCCCTAATACTAACTTTGTTGTTTAATGACATTCTTGTTTGAGGGAAAGAAGGTTGAGAAACACGACACAAACGGGATGTCGCCCTGATGTGCATCTACCTGTTTTCAATATACACAAAACTTACCAAAAGTCGCTGTCTCATTGCGTTGTAGTATTACTAGAATATTTTGATTATAGATACTTTTACTTGAAGCCGGTCCCGAAGAGCCTGATGTTACTATGGTACCAAGTCTGCCGAAACTACTTCAAGGATCCAATATAAATTGGAACTACAAAACAAAACCAGAAACGATGACATATAAAGGTACATTAGATCATACGTGCGATTGGCCGAGGTGAATGTAGCTTATATTCTTTGCTTAACATATTTTTTTCATTGATACTAAAAAATCAGACAAACAGACCGGTCTCCTAACAGTGAATCTCCGCTCATAAACATTATGAGAATTATGAATTATTATTTACATGCTATTTAATATGAGCACTATTTCATTAAATGCTTGTTTGATCTTCAATCCTATGTCTTGGACAACCAGTAAATCTATAGGTCCTAACCAAATGGCTAGTTCCCCTTAACATAAGCAGTTGGCTGATTTACAAAATGGTCGCCCTGGCCGAGATTCGATCAAAAGGAAAATATCCTATTTTCAATAATTTGATGAAGGCAGTTATATTGACATTGATATACTTGCTCTTTATGCAACAACAGAAAAGGTTTAAGCTGTCTGATAAGAGGGTAATATAATTCTACGTACAAATGTAGAGGCTGAAATACCTTCACTGATTTTCTTTTGTAAACGGTTTTAAAAATATATATAAATGTATGTACTATATAGGTAAATAATATTTATTTATATGGTAATCTATAAATCTGACGTACTCTACTCAAAATTTAAATTTATTTTATTAATTAAAAATGCATTTTCCTTTTTTACAGAGGAAAAACAATGGAAGGATCTAGTGCCATTAACTATATAGTATATATGAGAGGACATCGGCTTGACTATGACGGATGGGCAGAAATGGGCAATCCAGGTTGGAGTTATGAAGAGGTGATATAAATATATCAATAATATTTTTCAAGCCATATATTATAATATATGATAAAAAAAAATAATAATAATATATATATATATATATATATATGTACCAAATATTAAAATGTTTTTCGGAAGGTTGACATTTTTTAATTACAGGTTCTTCCTTATTTTATAAAATCTGAAAATAATCGAAATATAGAAAGAAATGATTCTATGTATCATGGAGTTGGTGGACCTCTTAATGTAGAAATATTCCATTATACCGATGTCAATACACTTATGCTAGTAGAAGCTTTTCAAGAAACAGGACTGCCATTAAGGGACTTAATACTACCAGATAATCTAGGAGTTAATTTAGCTCAATCTACTTCTTTAAATGGTCGTCGATTTTCAGCAAACCTAGCATACATAAGGCCAATACGAAATATACGTTCTAATCTTGACATAGTTGTAAATGTTCTTGTAACAAAAGTAATTATAGATCAAAATAATAATATAGCTCAGGGTGTGATTTATTTGAAAAATGGTGCTTATATAAATGTATATGCTAGAAGAGAAGTGATAATTAGTGGAGGCGCATTAAACTCTCCAAAAATACTTATGCTTTCCGGTATAGGACCTAAAAACACTTGCAAAGCCTAAATATACCGGTATTAGCTGAGTTGAAAGTCGGTCAAAATTTACAAGAGCATGTAGCCAAGCGAACTACGAATGGTATTTCAATAGCTTTCTCTAATAAAACTTCAACAGTAATTAACTCTTCTCAATTATTTGATGAAGTCGTTAACTATCGAAAGCAAGATGTATATAACAATGGACCTTTAGCCACCACAAGCACTGTGAATGCCATTGCATTTATTAAAACCAAATACGCTTCTGTTAATGCACCAGATATTCAATTTCAATTCGATGCCAGAGATATACTTAGAAGAGTACCTTGCAGATACTCAAACATATATTCAGTCTAGTATATTTCCTCTGCATTTTTCTAGTGGTGTTGGTATAAGGCCGATTTTATTTACGCCTAAAAGTAGAGGATATATGCTGTTAAATCAAACGGATCCAGTATTTGGGCAACCTTTGATATTTTCTGGTTTTTTTACACATAAAGAAGATTTAGATACATTAGTCGAAGGAGTCAGATATGTTATAACTTTAGAACAAACTGATGCATTTTAACGTAATGGCGCTACTATTGTTAAAAATCTAGTCAAAGGTTGCAACGAAAACGTTTGGGGGTCCTATGATTACTTTGCATGTTTATTTACACAATATACGTCCACACTTTTTCATCCTTCTGGAACTTGTAAAATGGGGCCGTCTTCGGATAATAATGCTGTAGTTGATTCAAGATTGCGAGTGTATGGAACAAAACATTTACGAGTTATCGATGCGTCTATTATGCCTACAGTAGTAAGAGGAAATACAAACGCACCTACAATAATGATTGCAGAAAGGGCATCGGATATGATCAAAGAGGATTGGATGATGAACGCTTAATAACTTTGAAGAATGAAAGAAATACAAAAACTTATGAATTTTATTTTTTAAATTTACTTAACTATATGTAGTGTTGATCTATCTATCTAACTATCTGTTTGATATTTTCTGTTCTGATTGTAGTTTTGAAGTCTGAGGTTTATGTAAGTAGTTTGAGGTCTGTGGTCAGTTGATAGTTTAATGCCAAGTTTAAGTACAAATGCATTCGAATTTAAGTAATAGCATGCATTTATTTTTTTATTGCTTTATTGTATTATGATGATGTTTTTTTTTGAGTAAATATTTTTTTAAATTAAAAATTTGTTTTTTATACCAGTTATGAAAATGGAAATATATATATAAATATATATATATTGACTTGGTGGTAGAGCTTTGTGCAAGCTCATCTGGGTAGGTAATTTACACTCACCCACTCATCAGATATTCTACCGCAAAACATCAGTACTTTGTATTGTTGTGTTCCGGTTTGAAGGGTTAGTGAGCCAGCGTAATTACAGGTACAAGGGACATAACATCTTAGTTCCCAGGGGTGCCGGCGCAAGGGCGACGCAAGCGATGGTTAAAAAAAATTATCTACTGCGCCGACTTAACCATGTCCTTTATGATGATCGATTAAGTTGCTAAGACGCGTAAGCGTAACAAATGTAAAAGCAAGCTCACTTTCACATTTATATTAGTTAGAGATACAATTAATTTATTTAAATAATTACATTAAAACCTTAAATAAATACAAATAAAAATTAAAAATATTTACTATACAAATCGTGACCGCGTGGAATGGTGGCAAGAATGCTAGCAGCATTTCCCCTTTGAATCGCAATTCCGATTCTCTGGGCGAAAAATGATCCAGCCCTCCTGTCACCAGTAGAGGCAATAAGACGAGGTGTAATATTTTGGATGAAATTTTTTGTACTATTACTCCAAGGTCCAAGCGTTTCAACTGCAAACGGAATAAAAATATAATTTTGAATAAGAGAAGAATATTTGTTACGTTTGTTCGTTTCAGTTTTTTCCGCGGCAGCACCGGCTTTTAACATTGTTTCTCTGATATGAGACGGGGCTAGTGTGTCAACATATGTTGCGGCCCACACAAGGGCCCGTCCCCGTTCCCAGGGAACCAATGTCAGTCCATCAGGTCTCTTGCCATCATCACGACTAATTCCATGACACTCAATAAGAGCAGGAACGTCAATGGTGGCAAGAGCCCTTTTAATAGTATCATTAAGAGAACTGTGGCGGAAAAGCCTCCCTGAACTCCTTGGACAAGAAAGACCGTGTAAGCCGAAAGAGTCGACATCGTTTCCACACGGGCACCTGTGCTCAATGCACAACTGTGTTCCCAGTCGGAGACCTATTGCTATGCGAAAACATTCATTGTCTAAAAGCGTCCCAAGATTTTTAGAGGGTGCCGCATGTAACCAGTGACCTGACTCTTTAGTTGATAAAGCTAGAAGCCGTGCACTGTTATTGGCACTTGTTAAATTTTGATTCAAACTTTGTTGTGTAACATGAACTAGTGGCGAATCCCAAAGTTTTTGTTTGGTAACTTCCTTAGGGATATCGTCATTAGGACATTTTACCTTCCAGTTTTCTATTGCCTCTGCAACATTTGTGATTTTCAGTGTATTTGATTTTAAAATATGTGAACAAAGGCCTGTAATGTTATGTACAGAAGAGCCCTTCCAGCCTTTCTGGCTGGAAGGGCAACACGTGAAATTTTCCTCACACCGATGCCACCATGCCGATTCGGAAGTGTAGCTTGGGTCCAGGAATACTCATCAAGAGATAAATTTAGAGAAAATTCTAAATTTATAAAAAAAGAATCTTTAAGGATGGCATAGATTTTATTGTTAAGGCCAGTAAATTTCCAGACTGGGCTCGCGCGTAGAATGTACATTAATTTTTATATATAATATAATATTTTATATAATTATTTTTATGAAGAATTTTAATATTAGGTGCAATTTTATAAAATAATTCCGTTGCTGAATAAATATCTTTTGAAGATAAAGTGTTTGTGAAAAAAAATTCACATTTTGAAAAATTCAATTTGAGACCATCAAACTTTATCAAAACGTTCTTTAATTTTAATTAAATCTTCAATTACATCATCCACTTTGCCTCCTATGGTTCCATCATCTAGGTACAATATGTTTAATTTAGATTTTAAATCTGAGATGTAGTTATGGATACCTAGGCTGAAAAGAGCAGGACCCAATGGATCTCCTTGCTGAACGCCTACATTAGAATTAATTGTATTTTCGCCAAAAAAAAGCTTTGATGGTGAACTGTAACACTGCCAAACGTAAGGGTAAATTTCAGGTAAATAAGATGAGACTTCGTTAAGCAAGGTTGCTCTATCTATGAAATTAAAAGTATTCTTTACATCAACTTTTAGAAGTACTTCGGCTTCGTTTCCTTTTAAAAAGGTACGAGTCGAATGTAAAATAATGTAGTTAGGAACTTAAAGTGATTCTAAATTTGACTGTACGAGTGTGTGCACAATTTCATTTAATAGGATCGATATATAATAATATGAATTCCTGATGGATTTATACGAACGGCCAATGCGGTATGATTATAAGAAACTAACTAACTAACTATGGCGTCCGTATTCTAATATCAGGCATTGTTATTTTAAATGCGTCCATATTTTTTGGATATTGACAATTTGTATAATATTGTGACATAATCCAAAAGAATAGGTAAAAAGCAAAAATAAACACGAATAAAGTAAAATTGACGTTTATTATGAAATAACAAAAAATATTTACGTTTTACACTTTTATACGCCTACAAACTAAAGAAAAACAATAGCTTCCTATTATGTAACGTTGACACTAATATAAATATTTTTGGTACAATAAACAACAAATTAAAAAAAAAAAACAAACATCATAATTAGGTATTATTACAACAATCATTTTATATAGCCTTGGTTAAGATAAAAATGCTTACCTTTACATTTACCTTTTTAATATAAAACAAAGTAACGAGATACACTCCGATAATTTCTATAGTTATTTTTCAGGGCTGTCGTCATATTTTTACTGTAGCGTTTAACTAAGTGCTTAAATTTCAAAATTAAAAAATGTTATACGTTTTTCGTATTTTATTATCTTGGGATGTTATGTGCTAACCTTATGTGATCCGTCCAAACATTAATTTTCCATTAAAATGTCATGCTCGTCATCTGATAAAGATATATAAGGTGATGGTACATAGTCCTGGTAATTAGAATCATCACTTAAGTCATAAGTGTCATTGAAATATCTATCAGATGATTTACTAATCTGTGAATCAGGTGTGTCATTAAAATTTGAATGGAAGTGAGATGTTTCAATAAAAGACAACGTGTCGGTCATACGGTTTATTAACGACTGCGAATCACTGCAAACGTCACAATACTTATACCCTTCATTACACCTCCACCCTTATTTGAATATAACGCAACAACATAACAAACACAAAACAAATTACAATAAAAGGATTAATATTGCCTATAAATTGTATTAACGCAATTTAAAATACACAAAAAAAAAATACCTAATCTATTTAAAAAAAAAATCTTTCAACGAAACTTATATCTAGGCGGATTATCTATGCGACATTGACGTATGGGCCGAGACTGGGGCGGTTCAACGGAGGCTGAATAACATTAGAAACCGTCTGTTCTATGCAATCTTCAAATTGTTCCGGTTCGTCTGAAGGTTTACCTATTGCTGCTGAAACATTGCCTGCAGAAATGCCTGTTTCGTGCATTCTTTGTTCAGTCATCAGCCTTGCTTCTGCGTTGACACTAACTAGGCTATAAGGACAGATTAGTGAACTCCGCTTCCGTTGTTTAAGTTGGTCAATGTGTTTGTGAGTTTCGCTTCCTATTGTATTGATAACCTTGTAATCAGTGGTCCCTAACCTTTCTACTACTTTCCCGGAAACCCATTTATCGTGACCAGTATAAGGTCCTCCAGACCGATTTCGGCCACGGCGGCCAATCTCAAGAGAGATTAGCCAACTGCGCAGGACATATTATAGTGCACAAGTGTGTGCGCAAACACAGGTGCACTCTCTTTTCCTTAGCACTCATAATCCGATGGAACGGCAATCCGACACGACCGGAAAGAGTTCAGGCGCAGGACCAACGGCTTAACGTGCTTTCCGAGGCACGGGAGTGTACACACTTCCAACTTCCAGACTCCGGGCTGCTACTGAGAATTTTCTGACAGAAAAACCCAATAACTATTTATTGGCCCGACCTGGGAATTCAACCCAGGACCACCGGGTCTACAGCCTTATATCTAGCCACTAGACCAACGAGGCAGTGACCAGTATACTGACGAAGCCATACCTCATCTCCAGGACACAATTGTTGCGAGTGACCTATACTATATTTTTGTTGACACTCTTCAGCATTCCTAACCTTAAGTTCCCTACTAGGTCTCATAGTATCAAATTTAGTACGTAAACGGCGGCCACACATAAGCATTGCTGGCGTTTCGCCCGTTGTACAATGTTCTGTATTTCGATAATAAAGCAAAAAAAATATTAAAAATAAATTTATGTCTAATTTCTGCCTCACAGCCTTTTTAATAACTTTTTTAATTGCATGGACAGCGTTTTCTGCTGCACCATTTGAAGCAGGGTGATATGGTGCTGAAAATATGTGTTGAATGCCATTCCTACTTATATACTGTAAGAAATCATTACTAGTGAAAGGCGGCCCGTTACCCGATACTATTTGCTTAGCCGAAATGAGCAAAAAGACCACTTTACACATTAATTGTGTGACTAGGGACCTGGCTGACTTCGATCCATTTTGTTCTTGCGTCAATCATTATTAAATAAATTCGACCAGCAAGGGGGCCTAAGAAATCCAGGTGTATGCGAGCCCACGGCTTATCTGGCCAAGGCCATGGACAAGGCATATGCCGTGATGGCGCTTCACTCTCCGCGATACATACACTACAGTTACGGCATATTTTTTCTATGGCGTCGTCTAAACCCGGCCACCATACATAGCTCCTAGTTAAAGATTTTGTCTTAACTATATCTATATGAGCCTCACTTAAATCTGTTAAAACTTCGTACCTGCAGGCTTCCGGTATTACAACTCTGTAGCCCCACATCACACAGCCAAGTTGCTCATATAACTCATTTTTGCGATTAAAATATGGATCGAGAGGAACAATCTCAATATGGGACGGCCACTCATCCCGTATATATCTTAGTACTCGGCTCAATAATTGGCCCCGGCTTGTTTGTTTTTTAATCTCATTATAATCTAATAACAAAGCATTTTGTGCAAAATGTAAATAAGATTGTTCTGGAATTTTTACAGTTCTCTTAACTGTGTAATGGGCTGGCAATCGCGATAAGCCATCGGCGCCGTTTTGTTTAGATGTTACGTACTCAATATCATATGTATAGGCAGATAATTTAATAGCCCAACGTTGTAACCGACTAGCGGCCATCGACGGGATTCCTTGTTTAGGACCAAATATAGTGACTAATGGTTTACCGTCGGTGCGAAGTGTAAAATGCCTACCGTACAAATACTGATGCAATTTTTCTAAACAGAAAACAATAGCTAAAGCCTTGCGCTCAATTTGAGAATAATATTTCTCCGCATTCGTTAGCGCCCGCGATACAAACACGACCGGCCACTCCCGCACACTATCTCCGTCCCTATCACATAATTGAGTCAGCACGCCGCCGATTCCGCGCGCGCTCGCATCACACGTTAAAAACAATTTTTTGTTCGGGTCGTAATGTACAAGCACATCGGCGCTTATTAATATCAATTTAATTAACTTAAATGCTGACTCATACTCACTATCCCATCTCCAACTTACACCTTTCCTAAGTAAATTGTACAATGGTGCCAATATAAAACTTAACATTTTTTCAATTTTTGCATAAAAATTAATTGTACCTAAAAAACCCTGAAGTCTGTTATGTTATAAGGACAAGGCATATTTACTATTCTCACAACGTTCTCCGGGTCCATCTTAATGCCCTCAAATGAAATAATAAATCCTAAAAACTTAACCTCATTGGTCATAAAACAGCATTTTTTTTTTTAGTTTCATTCCGTTACCACGTAAACGCTCTAAAACCTTCTCTAAAGTAATTAAATGCTCTTTAATATTTGATGAACTAATAATTATGTCGTCTAAAATACTTCGCCATAATTCTTTGAAAAATCCCCAAGCTCGAAGATAAATCATACACTAATCTTTTATACTTGAAAAGTCCTTATGAGTATTATCAATCAATCAATCAACAGCCATTCGTAGTCCACTGTTGAACATAGGCCTCTCCCAAGGTGCGCCAAAGCTCCCAGCTCCGCCTTCCGCATCCAGTCGGTACCCGCCACCTTCTTATGGTCATCGGTCCACCTGGCTGGAGGGCGCCCTACGCTGCGTTTGCCGATCCGCGGTCTCCACTCTAGGACTCGTCTGCTCCTACGGCCATCGGTCCTACGACACACGTGACCAGCCCACTGCTACTTCAGCCTGCTAATTTTGCCAGCTATCTCGGTGACTCCGGTTCTTTTTCGGATAATCTCATTTCTGATCTTATCCTTCAAAGATACTCCGAGCATAGCTCGCTCCATAGCACGCTGAGCGACTTTGAATTTGTGGACTAGTCCTGAAGTTAGTGTCCACGTTTCGGCACCGTGTGTCATAGCAGGTAAGACGCATTGGTTGAAGACTTTCGTCTTCAGACATTGCGGTATAGAAGACGTGAGGACTTGACGAATGTTGCCAAATGATGCCCATCCCAAGCGAATTCTTCGATCGGCTTCCTTCGTTCGAAGTTGTACTTACCAACATGTATAACCTGTCCTAGATAGGTATATTCACTAACAACTTCGAGAAGTTTCACATTTTTTTTTTAGTTCAGATATGTATTGTAAAATAGATTCACCCGCATTTTGCCTTCTTCGTCTAAACCGATATCTTTCTGCCATAAACGATGGGTTTGGTTGTAAATGATCGGTCATGAGTTTCACCACTGCCGCGTAAGTTTTCGTGCTGGGTTAAAGAAACATTAAGGCCACTTTGAGGCACGAAAGTACGGTAAGTCAAGTCATCAGTCTCAGGACGAACTGACTTCATTGTTGATAACGAAGTATTTTTGTCTGATATCTCAAGATCCACTGCTCGAACTTTACTATACTTGCTTTTTCTATTTGGTGTTCTAATTTGTTTTTTTTTTAAACCCTTAAACCAATAAATATTGCATTAAAAAATATTCTTTGTAAGATTTTGTGATGAAAGTCCAAGTTTAACTATATATAAACCTAGACTTGTGGCAGCGATCACGAAAGTGACAAATATAACTACTATGTACTGTTTAAATTTTTTAAATTTTAGTTTTAAAAATTAAAATATAAGTTATTACATCGATAGGAAGATCAAAAGGAACTTAAAGTTAATTAAGTACTAGCTGTGCCCGCGGTTTCACCCGCGTGTAATTAACTAGCTGCCCGTCCCGACTTCGTACGGGTAAAATAAGGATTTTATCCTGTGAATTTTTTAATCAATATGAGATATAAACATTCACCAATTGATCTATTCGCCCATACAGTACAGTGTATGTGTGTTCAGTACAGGGCATATAATAATCCTACTTCCTACTAATATAATAAACGCGAAAGTTTGTATAGTACGTTTGTTACTCTTCACGCAAAAACTATTGAATGGATTTTAATGAAACTTTACAATAATATACCTCATACATCAGAATAACATATAAGCTATAACTTATAAAATGATTGAGTAAATTGGCCAAAATATAACAATAAGTGTGTCGTAAGTCGTAAAAATTCTCCTATTTGTAAGCCATTCTGGCATGCGCTGCAAAAACCGTAAGAGTTACACGAATATGACGTATAGTGGAAATATAGCGCTTATATAGTTCTACAAAAAAGTCCACGACAGCATAGGTATATCTTTTATGTGTAAGCCAGTAACGCTAAAATAGTGAATCGAAAATACAATCATATTTTATATTTATTTCCAAATTGCACATTCTGTATTAGTAAATTGATTCTTAACAATAAAATAAAAAACCAAGGGAAGATATCACTTCTGATATTTAAAGTAGATAAACTTTGTTTTAAAACGAAGATGTTATGTCCTATGTGTCTGTAGTTACAGCGGCTCGCTCATCCTTCAAACTGGTACGCAACCATACTAAGTATTGCTGTTTAGCGGTAGAATATCTGATGAGTGGGCGGTACCTACCCAGACGGGCTGGCACAAAGCCCTACCATAAGTAGGGTCAGTTACCATAAGATAGTGTGTGTAATGTTTTATTTTATTAATTTAAGGTATTTCTAATGCATATAATACAAAAAAAAATAATCTGCAGTCCTCCTCCATCTAAACTTTAACTGTGCAAAATTTCATTCCTTTCCGTCCACGCAATTGTCGTAAAAAGGGATACAAAGTTTTTGCTTCACGTATTTATATGATGATATATTTATTGGGAAGTTGAGGTAAATTAATAAAGAATAATCGGCTGCATATAGATAACCTTTAAAATTATCCAGTTCTAGGTAAAGTGAAAATTTATCATTAAGACTAACGAGTATTTTTATAATTGCAGCATTGAGACTTGTTTTGTAGAAATCTCTGCAATTGTTGTTTTAATATTATCGCAATCATTACTTTTGTTTTTTTTTAAACAATTATTGTAAATGTTGTACTAAACTCATTCATCATTGCATATAACTTTAAAACAACGAGAGTAATGAAATCTCCTAACTAATATTATAAACGCGAATGTGAGTTTGTTACATTTTGTGTTCGTATTCCCATGGTAACGGGAACGACGCGGGTGAAACCGCGGGCAAAACGCTAGTACATAATAATCTTTTGTTCAGTCCGTTGATCATGAAACGTAGGAGTGTGGAGTTGGCAATAGAAATAAAAATATTAATCAAATATTAGTGCTTATTTCGTTGATTTAATTTTAATAAATTTTTTCATTGGATATTATTAATAACGCGTAATTAATAACGATGTGTAAACCTGCTAAGTTTAGCAGACGATGCATGTAATATTTTATCTGTTACTTGGAGCGCATTCAAGGTAATAAATAGTATTCATAACGGCTATAAGATATGTTTATTTAGAGCGCGACTGAGATTTCTCGCGGCCCTCATGCCTGTCTTTGCGTGGGATTGATGTGTTCTTTCTATATACCGGACTCCATATGCTCCATCGGATCGGAATGTGGATTATACCGAGAAAAACCGTCTACTTGACGGTTAGTAAAGTAGTAATCAATAATTCAAGAGATTATTTGCTATAAAATGTTGTATTATTACGAAAGAGAAAATATTTAAATATTGCTTTCAGATAAATATCCTATCCATCCAAGGCCATCTGATCCCGAACTATGCAGAGCTCGTACTATGGAAACCAGACAACTGATATACTACATATTATACTACTTTTCTTTTGTAAATAAATACTTATATAGATAATTACACCCAGACTCAGAACGGACATGTTGATCCACACAAATCTCTGTCCAGGGTGATAATCGAAAAAACGCCAAACGGCTCGTCAAGAATTATTAATAAATAATTATTTCGTAAAATAAATCCACAATTAATTTATCGAGGTTACTATTCATTGTGTGCCCTCCTATACGTATTGTTAATTACTGTAGCCGATAAGCGTTGTACATGTAATTTGTAAATTTACATGCAAATTTTATAATCATTTTTGGAATTGAGTTTACTACTAAACTTTATACATTAACATACACAACGGAAAATTAAAGTAAAGTATGATATAACATTTTCAATAAACCATAAGAATGGTTCTTCATTCAGTAAGTGACGGTAGTGATTTTTTTTTTAAATGATAATAGTATAATCGGTATAATACAAGTAATTGTTGCATTTAAATTTATGATAGTTGAATCATTTAGTTAATGAAAACAAATATTGTTGCTTGTAACTAATCATGGAATATTGTAAGATGATGAAAAATTGTAAAATAAAGAACATTTTTTATGTTAGAGTGGGGCAAACGTGTCGGCAAAATCAGAACCCACGATCATCGGTTAAAATTCAAGCGTTCTAACCGCTGGGCTATCTCGGCTATTAAAGTAAAGACAAATTAAATATGAAATATCTGTTGCATCAAAGCGATCCCGTGGCGCTCCCCGTTAAGACGGAACGCCTTACGCGTTTCTCCCACTGTTAGCCAGTTTAATTACAGGTAGATGGTACATAACATCTTAGTTCCCAAGGTTGGTGGCGCATTGGCGATGTAAGCGATGGTTACCATTTCTTACAATACCAATGTCTATGGGCGTGACTTCTATAAAAAAGAAGAGTTTGTTAACTTGTTTGAACACGCTGATCCGAATCTTATCTTAATACTTATCTTAATAAATGGAATAATAAATATTCCATTTTAACTCTACAATTAAGCGTACAGCTTGTGTTATGAGTGGAGATGACAATAGCCTAACCTCAGCATCAAACCTGCGTTATATCGATGGCGTCCCGAAAAACATTGCGCTAAATTGTAGCTTAATAATATTGTATTGTAAAATAACGCTAACCTAATACTGCAAACTAGTTTAGTTTGCAGTATTTTAATATGTATGTTGTGTCTATTCATTATTTATTTATTCAGTCTTTATTGCACACAATTTACAAACATTATATAAAATAACAGTCAGTACATTAAGTATGCGAGTTTTGAAAAAACAGTTTGTTATCATTTTAAAATTAAAATACTGGAACATGTCGTCAGTATGACGTCATTGAATTATTCAATAAAAGCTTATTAATATGCTGCAATACAGCACTGCTGCTTGTTTACGTTTTGCTATTTGTTTTTGGGAAATTATGCAAATGTTGAAAAAACAAATGATTAACATACGCAGGTATGGCGGTGAGGCTGTACAGTCATCGTCAAAAATAACTAAATAAATTCTAGATTGATTCCTGTCACAGTTATCATCGATTTATGATCAAAAGTCAAAGTCAAAAAACTTTATTCAAAATAGAAGCGTTACACTTTTTTATTGATTGTTTGTCAAAAATTTCCCTCCGGTGCGGAAACAAACATCATAGACTTGAGAAAAACCGGCGATATAAACGGCGGGATTTACTTTTTATATCAAATTTAACAATTCTACGCAGTTCATAAAATATTAAGAGTAATTTTTTATTTGAAATGGCCTAGAGACGATCGTTTTATTTCCATGGTGTGCAAGTAAAAAGTCATTAGTTTTGTAATATCCTCTAGCGCATGAACGTTCCTTAACGATTCGTTTAAATTTTAAAATTGAATATTTTTGAACGTTTTCTGGGATTTTTTTTGTAAAAGCGTATACATTGGCGAAAAAAATGAATGACTATACTGCACACGTTTGAAATTGTATTATACAAGTGTGCGCGCAAAGACAAGTGCACTCTCCATTTCCTAACTCACAATCTAATAAAACGCCAAGTTGAGAGAGAAATCAGTTCCAAGAAAATGTTTTAAATTGCTTTAGTTGTTACTAAGATTACAATTTGTTGATAGTAGGCCTAATATTTTGTTTAGAACCCGCGACATTAAAGTAAATTTTCTTTTTTAATTTATTTGGTGTCAATCGGGCAGGATGCTCACTTGATGGAAAGTGACTACCACCGCCCATGGACATCTGCAACATCCGAGGACTTGCAGGTGCGTTACCGAGATATACAGGTGTAACAAAATTCGTGTCCGGCCCGTGAAGTGGTTATTAGGTATCGTGTGTCGGTACTATTTATGTAATAATTTTTAAAATACTAAGCAAAAAAATTACTTAAAATAATATATTAATTGTGTTTAATGACACTGTTTGTGGTAAAAATGTGGACTACTGAGGTCATGACCTCGTTTCTTAGCTACCCGATAGGTAAGAGCTATCGAGCGGTATTGCCCGAACCTGTGTTTTCGCCATTTAATTTAAAAAAAAAATGTGGTATACATTTTTTGCTTAGTATTTTAAAAATTATTACATAAATAAAACCGATACACGATACCTAATAACCACTTCACGGGTCGGACACGAATTTTGTTACACGCTGTATGCTCATACAATATAACCTTTGGACCGATGAGGCTTCAAATTCAACTATGAATTGAAAAAACGAATATTGTAATGTCAATAATGTTTATTTTAAAATATGAAATAAAATGTTGTCTATAAACATTTGATTTATTTATACAATAAATTAATAATATATATATTAATACATAAATGTTACAAAGCATTTTTTGGATTTAAATAATATTTAAATACGAGATTTCAAAATATTCTGGTAAAATGTTAATTTCATTCGGTATGTGGATTCAGGTCAAATATATGTATTGTTTTTTTTTTTAATAATATGTAAATACTTGCTGTAATAAAGTACAACACTGCATTCTATAAACCTCAGACAATATAAACATTTATATACTTACTATTAATAAATAATATGTATTTACACGTCTGACTGTACGTCACGTTTAGTTCATTGCAGTCCAGATTGTATGATTGTAAATAACGGAAGTTCAAAGTGGAATAATTAAATATATATTATTGGGAAAAAGAGTGATTTTCATATGAATATTTAACAAGATAAATAAATTTAATGAAATAATTAAAGGTAATATACTAAAGCGTAAGTGCTGCAGCGGGTAATCTCAAGAGAGATTAGCCAACTACGCAGGATGAATGAGGCGCGCACACACACACACAGATTAAGAAGTGATATCATTCCATTTCCGAGGGACAAATAAATTCTAAAAATAACAGTCGATGAAATTTTTCATCCGGTCACACTTACTGGTGGTAGGTATTCTACCGTCATCAATACTTAGTACTGTTGTTTTCCGTTTTGAAGGGTGAGTGAGTCAGTGTAACTACAGGTTCAAGGGAGATAGTTCACTCGGTGGTAGAGCTTTGTGCAAGCTAGTCTGGGTAGGTACCACCCACTCATCAGATATTCTACCGCAAAATAGCAGTACTTTGTATTGTTGTGTTCCGGTTTGAAGGGTGAGTGAGCCAGTGCAATTACAGGTTGGTGGCGCATTGGCGATGTAAGCGATGGTTATCATTTCTTTGAATGCCATTGCCTATGGGCGTTGGTGACCACTTACCATCAGGTGGCCCATACGCTCGTCCGACTATACAATAAAAATAAAAAAAAGATAACGTCTTAATTCCCACGGTTTGTGGCGCATTGATAGTCATTCGTCTGCTTATTATATATAAAAAATCACAAGTTAGACTTGGAAAACTAAGCTACAGGTAATATGATTACATTACATATGATCGTTTTTTTTCTCCGGTTAATATATGTCGATAACATTGTCCAATATTAACAAAAACCATTTTCTAAAAATGCAACAAAAATTTACGTATGCTTATAAAAAGCAAAACCAACAAACATACGTAATATTACATCTTAACACCTTCTCAAGACTAACAACAATGACAATAATTAATACATTTATTACTAGCGTTTTGCCCGCGGTTTCACCCGCGTAGTTCACGTTCCCGTGGGAATACGAGGACATAATGTAGCCTATGCAACTCGCTGATAATGTAACTTTCCGTTTGTGAAAGAATTTTTAAAATCGGTTTAGTGGTTTTAACGTCAAAGCGTAACAAACAAAAAAACTCACATACGTACTGATAACATTAGTTAGGACATAAGCATGTTATATGCGTTTGCCACATATCACTCATGTCGGTATCCAATAAGACTAGCAAATTACCCAATTATTGAAGATTTGATTGCTTGAAGGCATAGTTGTGTACTTAGTAGATAGTAATGGAAATTATAACGACAATGATTGGAATTAATACAAGTGCAAACATGTCATGATATACCACTTAAATTATACGTGTAATAATCTTCAAAACATTTCATAATAATTCATTAACGTACAGTCGATGCCCGGTATCGCATATATAATAAGGATCTACAATCTACATACTAGATTTCTTTTTTTGGCTAGGCACCAAAACTTCATCGGAATCTGAAGATCGGAGAAAGGTACATGAACATATAAAAGACGAATATACACACATTCATTTTAATTTACAAATATTACTCTCTGTTTAGTTAGGTATAAAAATATAAATAGATATCAGACAGATAAAATTTATTTTTAATTTAAAAATGGAACATAAAGAAATGTAAACCATTATTTTCCAAATAAATTGAAGTATTTTTAATTTAAAAATATGTTTTACAATATTTAAATATTCGACGACATTCCATATTTAAATTCGTAATGAAAATATTAATTTTTATTATGTATTGGTTTTTTGTATTATTATAATGTATGCAGCCATAGAATAATATTGCTTAGAAGAATAGTGTCAAATAGAGTTTCGCTCAAAATTGAAGCAACTTTAAAATTAATGTGTGCGTAAGTGGCATGTAATTACGTTCACCGACACGCACACATACGATCGAAATGTGCTGCAAGTGAATAGACATTTCCCCCATAAAGCGAGGAAATTGATACTGTTTATTTGTAAATATTTTAATTATATTATTTATAGTTAGTATTTTAATTATATATTGCAATATTATTTATTGAATTTTAGCTTTTATTATTATAATGATCTTTTTTATTTATTTATTTATTAAAATTATTTAGTGTTGCTTTTATTTTATGTAAAATCATGATGAAAAAAAATTAATATAGTTATTTGAACAGTATTAATGTTTTATATGTAATTTAAAAAAGTTAAAATAATAATTTTAAAATATTATTAGATTTTTATTATTTAAAATATTAAGCAATCGTGGTAAATATGTTTTCCATCAACATTTTTATTGTAACGACGTTGTTTCTTTACAAATTATTTTTATGTTTTGATTAATGTATTTACCTAGTTAGAAGTTGCCAAATAGTATTTACGTGTGAAATGTGATTTTCTTACCCTTTTTTTTCATAATTAGCGTTGTGACACCCTTTTTTTTTACACAGTAAGTATTTTTTTAATAAATTGCGCGAGCTGTTTCCTGTGACACTATCGTGACAGCTGACGTGACGTGAAAAGTATTCCAACTATTTAGGAGGAATTGAAATGGCTTCTATCCGCTTGGGCCTACACATTATTTTACATAGTACTATAGAGTTATTGGTATATGTGTACGCATGAATTTGACAATTTAGGCCAGACATAAGCCGACACGGATTAACAGTATTAAGGTTAATCTTGAATGTAAACGATGTGACTAAAAAATAAATACAAGAATGAATAAAAAAGCCGTGGGCATAATTAGTGTAGTTATGTAGCTTATTTTTGATGTAATGCATCGATTTTTATCTTTTTATGTTTTTGTATGTATGTATGGCCCCAGGAACACAAAGAAGTGAAAGATAAATTGAAGTATTTTTTCCGTCAGGTGTTTAAGAAGTTGTTGCGAAACAAAGTAAATAATTTTAAGACATACTATATGGAGATATAGTAAAAACTGGGCAAGTGCGAGTCGTACTCGCGCACTGAGGGTTCCGTACCACCACACATAATTGAAAGATTTACCAGATTATTTTAATATTTAGACTTTTCATTGGTTTTCATTTAATTTGTTCGTAAAAATTAATTTTCTTTATGGTTTTTCGATGTTTTTTTTCTGTACTTGTATTACAAAAGATTGCTTCTTGCCGAATTTCATGATCCTAGGTCGACGGGATGGGAAATGTGACATAAATGGCTATATCTTTTGATTGCGTAGTCTTAGAGATTTGATTTTTTCACAGCTACCAGGGACCACAAATCTCAGTATTTGGTATTAATTTCAACTTTACAGCTTTACGCGTTCCTGACAAAAAGGGTCTTGACGGCCAGACAGACAGACAGACGGGCAGTCGGATAAAGAAGTGGTCTTATAAGGGTTCCTTTTTTCCTTCAGAGGTACGGAACCCTAAACACAATAATTATACTTGTATTCTACTATATCTATGTACATAATTTACTAAAAGTGATTACTCGTCAGAATTAACATGTTTTTCGTTTAAAAAATCTCTATCGCGGGGGTCCCTCTTTTGTGAGCCCTCGAGGCTATAGACCCGTATCCCCTAAATCCGTTACCATCCGACCGTGGCTAATAAAATTTCAATACAATCTCTAAGCAACGTGATGAAACAATAAAATACAATGTGTAATTCGAACTTATCACATAAAACTGATATTGAAAATATGGAATTCAAGTCATAAACTCGCATTTGACAAACTTCTGTGAACATTCTCTCTTTGTTGGTCTAATTCAAATAAAACTATTGTTATCACTCCATATGATAGAATTTATTATCACATTTGTGGCGCAGTATTATTGCGATTTATTTATGAATCATGCTTTTACATTTTATATTTCAAATCTGTTTTATAAATAAAACAACATTATGAATTTTGTTTCAGAGGATTGAAATATATTAGGTTGGCTGAAAAAAAGCGGATAGTTATCTCATTTTTTAATCAGATTATTTTTAATTGATTTTTAATCGAACAGTCATATATAAATCGGATTATGTTACAATTGCAGGTAAATGAACTAAAATATGTTTGTGAGTGTACAGCTTTACTTTTAATAATTGATCATTGGGATATTGATAATATAGATTAATAACGGTTTTGATTTTTTGTTACGTAAGAGTGGGCAAATGAGCAGGAGGCTCACCTAATGGAAAGTGGCTACCACCGCCCATGGACACTTGCAACGTCCGAGGGCCTGCAGGTGCGTTGCCGGCCTTCATATGTCATAGCAGTCCGGAAAAGTCGCCGGCGAAAGCTGGTTCCTCAGAGTGGTTGTGCGAGGCAGAAAATGCCTTAAAATCGTGCTGTTCTGGATTTCCAGATATAGAGGTGGTGAGGATGGACTTTCGGATTTTGGTGCGATGTCTGGTGGTGAAATTAAATAAAAATTCAACTACATGTTCATCGGGAGAGATTATGGTAAATAATAAAATATAAATAGAGTTAGTGATTATTATCTTAAAGGACCGATTATCTTATTGTAAACTGACTAAAAAAACGGATGGTTTTCTATATTTGTTACTTTCTTTATACATTAATGTACATACCGATATTATAATAATATGGCGAATATACTATTAAAAAATCGGTATCCAGCAGTTGCTTTGTTAAGCAATGAGTTGAAAAGGCCGATCGGTGACTGTGGCGTTACCGTCCTTGGTGAACAATATGATTTCGTAGTAACGGTTTTCAACAATAGCCATGTGCCATTTACAAAAAAAAACTATTCTTATATATAATACTGTAGAATTGCAATCTAGATTTAGTTACCATAAATAACTACTCTGATTAAAAAGTTTAAAATAAATTAAACACTATCTATACTACTATATAAATATATTGGTTCTGTCTGTACATTTTTTTTCTCCCTAATTTTGTGATAAATAATCGTTTTATGATGCAGTGATTCACATAATACTATTTTTTTCATTTTTGTCTGTCTGTCTGTCTGTATGTCTTCTTATAACTCAAGAATGGCTTTATCAATTTTGATGAAAATTGGTACACACAAAGAACATGTGATGGCGCAAATGTAAGGCCATATATAAGATCGGTAAACCCTACGGTATCTTATGAAAATAAATTTCAAATCGTTAATTACGTATTTCTTTACCAGTAGCCATGTGTGTGTGTGTGTGTGTGTGTGTGTGTTATTATAGTAATAAAATAATTTATTATATTTTTATTAATTATACTCGGATGAAGCCGCGGGGCACAGGAGTTGTAATATAAAAATGAGAGTAAAAATTATAATTAGATTACATTATATATTAAATAGTTAACTAACATTATTAGCTGGTTATTATAAAAAAAACGATGTATGTAACGTTTGACTCTTTTACATTTCCCGTATAAGTAGGAGTAATGTCCTCCAGACCGATTTCGGCCACGGCGGACAATCTCAAGAGAGATTAGCCAACTGCGCAGGTGATATTATAGTGCACAAGTGTGTGCGCAAACACAGGTGCACTCACTATTCCCTAGCTCTCATAATCCGATGGGACGGCAATCCGACACGACCGGAAAGAGTTCAGGCGCAGGACCAACGGCTAAACGTGCTTTCCGAGGCACGGGAGTGTACACACTTCCAACTTCCAGACTCCGGGCTGCTATTGAGAATTTTCTGACAGAAAAACCCAATAACTACTTATTGGCCCGACCTGGGAATTGAACCCAGGACCACCGGGTCTGCGGCCTTATATCTAACCACTAGACCAACGAGGCAGTCAAGTAGGAGTATATATAACGCATAGAACATTTGAATGAGTTTGATGAATCTGATAGTAAAAAGTCACTTCTTCATATTATTTACTTAGTCGTAGGGACGCGCAAGCCGGCCTGAGTATGAACTACCTACTAATCAGATATTATACTGTTAAACAGCATTACTTACATTATATCGGCTTGAGGGATGGGTGAGACAGTCTAACTACAAGCAGAAGGGACATAACATCTTAGTTCGCTAGATTGGTGGAGCAAGACGATGTTAGGAATGATCAATATTTTTTAGCGCTAATGTCTGTAGGCGGTGATGACCTCTTGACATCAGACGACTCACTTGCCAGACTGCCTACCTATGAATGCAATAAAAAAAGTTAAAACTAAGTTTCTATTTTATATCTTATCCCGTGTGTGTATGTGTGATGTTGTATCCCTTGTGACTGTGATTTCACTGGCTCACTCACACGGTGACCAGTTCGCTGAAATCTTCGTATAGTTTCATACGCTTCCTATGTAATTCCTGTAACTATTGTTCAAAAGCTATTTAGATATATCCAATAGTCCAATGTATATTCTTGGCCAGGGTTCTCAATTGGATATAAAATTGACGCAAAATAAGATACTAAGCTACTTCGACGAAAACTATACTGGGTCTCTTTGGAATAGGAACGCCCTTACTATATGCTTGAATATTGTAAAATTTAATTTTTATATCAAATTTAAAACAATAAAAATATTTCGCGAGAGAAATAAATTTGAGTTAAATACAAAAAGGGAACATACATTTGAAATCAGTAGTGCTTGATTTGTGTTTATAGTGAATTTTTTGTTCGGCATCATATGTGCCTTGACTGTTCCTTGTTACATGCGTTGACTGTTCTCCGTTGAGCATAATCGAAAGTGGTCAGGATATCATAATCATTATAATATATCGTGGTGTTGAAACACTTACCCCTGCTTGTTATTTAGCGCTCCGGGAAAACTTCAAGAGGAAGATCATTCTACAACTTACACATACGAGGAAACAATGAGCATAACGCACGTAACTCAGGATCCAGAGCAAGACTTCTTATTTTATTACAAGACTTATTATTTGATACTATATAACGATTTTCTACACTATAAGCAAGTAGTAAGGGCGAATAGTAGGTGAAGTCGCTGGAATGTCGTGAAACCGTTTTGTCAACGCTATTCCGCAAACGTTATTCAGAAACTTAGTAGAACAGATATTGAAACTAGTTTTCTAACTTTTGAATTTCAGCTCACGTTACGAAATCTTAGCATAGTACATTGAACAGGAATAAGATTTACAATTTTACTCCCGTATTCCTAAATATTTAAATTGTAAATCGATTGTATATAAAACGAACACACTCAGATAACGTTCCATGCAAGACGAGTATCTCTTCAATTTGCAAATGTATATATAAAGGAATTTTATCTGTCTCGTTTCAACTATTTTTATCGTCTTGTCTATATTACACAACATGATTATAAGATGTCTCTAAAATAGGCCTCAAGGAAGACACTAATGTTTGTCTTATACTGTCTGCTTCATTGTTCTAGTGTCTAGAAATAAGACCTCGGATTCCGGTTTCTAAATTGGGCCGATAAAAAGTTATTGGTATTTTTTCAGCCCGGAGTTTGGAAGTTGCAAGTGAGTACACTCCCTTGTCTCAGAAAGTACGTAAAGCCGTTCTGCGTCTGAACTCTTTCGTCATGTCGGATTGCCGTTCCATTGGATTATAAGAGTGAGGGAATACAGAGTGCAAAGTGTGTGTGCAAACACAAATGCTCTCTTTATTCACACTAATCCGATCGGATTATGAATTCGATGAGGCCTAAATGGGTTCAGTGGCATAACCAAGTTCTTGTGCGTTCTATACAAACTTAGCCACTGGATGAATAAGACGAATATTAGTATGTTATTAAAAACATATACATTGCGTGTTTTCCCTTTGTTATCTGCATTACGAATGGATGTATTCAACGCTTCATATGCCAGATTTCCTATTATGCGATGTACTTTCATTTTCGTATTTCAACAAAAACTTAAATAACATGTCACATGCGACGCTTGTGTGAAAGATGCATATTGTGCACTCTCAGCTACGGAACATTTTTGTTTTAAATTTTAATGTGTAATACAGTGGGCGAAAATTGCGACATTTATTTTACTTATTTCGTATAAGAAATTAAAGTTTTCATTTTCGTAGCGGAATTGCGAAATTCTCTGTGCGACAAGTTTTTTTTTTAAGTCATATATTTTCAGAATCATGTGTTGGCAGTGCTGTTTATGGTTCTCTTAATATAATTTCAAGGTATTCGTTTAATTTTTACATCTTGTATTTAAGACTATGCTAATATGGCTAATAATTGACACGGATTTTCAAATCTATTTCGTTACACATTCGAAATTTATGATTTATGAAAATACAATTGCGCATACCGCTCGTCATTTGAACTTACAAACGCTCGCCGACGCCCGATCATCTGAACATAGCTTATTTATATTTATGTATTTATTATTTATAAAAAAAGGATATTTTGACCCTTCTTATTCTAAAGATTTTTTTTTGCGTAGAACGTTCATCTCCAATGAAAGATTTTAGGTAATTATTACGTAACTCTGAACACAAACAAAAGAAAAAACTTCATTACAACAAATGCATGTCTTTTTAAATACAATAAAAATAATTACTATACGTTTTGTGGTGGTTTTGAAACCCAAAAACAGTTAAAAGAATCATGTAATCTTACAAGTATGTTTCGAATATTAAATTCAACTAAGGCTGCAATGGACTCACGCTCTGTGGGTTCTTTATATTATTTTGATATGGGTGAAAATACGAAAATAAAATGAGGATTAGTCTATAATAGAGATTATTACTAATGAAAAAATACGTTTTACAGTAAAATACTTTAAAATAGAATCATTTTTCTTAAAGTAACTTATCAAAAGGGTTTTCGAAAAACTACCAAAGCTAATTAACTAGGAATTACAAATAGGAATATATTCGCAAAAACATTTGAATCGTTATTCCATAAAACCTTTATTAAATTTAAAGCGACCAGATCTAATGCTATACTGTAAGAACATATATCATAAACATCGTCGTTTGAACTTACAAACGCTCGCCGATGCCCGATCATCTGAACATAGCTTATTTATTATTTATAAAAAAAGGATATTTTGACACTTCTTCTTCTTATTTTTTTGCGTAGAACGTTCATCTTCAATGAAAGATTATTATTATTATTATATTATTATTATTATTATTATTTCTTGTATTTAAGACATATTAGCATAGTCTTAAATACAAGATGTAAAAATTAAACGAATACCTTGAAATTATATTAAGAGAACCATAAACAGCACTGCCAACACATGATTCTGAAAATATATGACTTAAAAAAAAAAACTTACCCGTGAAATGTCGACAACCGACTTATGGTGATATAATATTTTGTTGCGTGTATCGTAGTAGTTGTTGATAATATAGATTATGTAAATAAACTATTTATAGTGAAGAAATATTACAGAGCAACCAAGTATTTGTCATGTGTGAACCGGGTCACGATCGACCTATGACTTTCATATAATTTACCAGCCCGTATACAATTGTTCTATATAGAATCTATATAGATTTCAATTATGTTTCAAGGATCTGTTTTTTTGAAGACGATAGGATTAAATCTTTAGGTACGGAACCCTAAGTAGATAGGATACACTGAGTATGAAATTTAAATCGTCTACAAGGGACCATAACAGTTTTGGCTCGACGCTGTTCATAGTCCATAAAGTTGTGGTCGTTCGGTCGTTGTGGTTTCATGCAGTTGTTACAAGTTCAAATGTTGGGAAAAATGAGATTACACGGTTAATTTTGGTGGAATTGCAATGGGTTTTATTATGAAATCTAGTTAGTTTAAGGTCTCATTTATTGGCTGTTTTTGTTTTACTTTACAAATAATCTTATACAGACTTATTTTTTTTAAATTTTTGTGGGAGTATTGTCTAATGATCACGTAATTATTCGATCATCTAGTGCCTTAGCTCCTAAAGTGGTCCAGGTGGACCCCCAGTAGTCCACGGGAGACACGACGGGTCTACGTTGGCGTGACAAAGAAATGGGGTTTCACATTTTGTAAGTCAAAGTCCACGAAAATGTATTTGCTTTCGATAGTGAAGAACTATAATGTTGGCTTGACTTCACCTATCAATGTAGGCAGATAATATTTTAAGAAGCTCAGCGACTGTTACTTGTAAAAAAGTGGATGGGATCACATTTTTGATTGTCCACTCACAGCACAATCAATTAATTAACTAACCAATCAATTAACACTTTTTTTAACTGAAAACTATTAATTTCGCAACGCAAATTTCCATAATTACACACACATTTGGGAATTTGGTAGAAATGTAGCTGCACCACGGTATCCCACGGGTCCACGGTAACCAGCTAAATTATAAAGGCCGGCAACGCACCTGCAAGCCCTCAGATGTTGCAGATGTCCATGGGCGGTGGTAGTCACTTTCCATCAGGTGAGCCTCATGCTCGTTTGAGCACATAAAAAAAAAGAGAGTAGTCTATGAGAAAAAATGTCTGGGGAACTCTGATCTAGCGCATAAGCTATAAGACAGCAGAACCCCGCCGCTTAGTTTATTCTATCAAGAAATTAGCATTAGGAAACAAGAAAAGAAGTATGGAAGTCAGCATTTACATTTAATTTACCATAAACGTGTCAGAATTCAATCGAATTACGAAAGTGACGGAATAGTGTCATCATCATCATCATTCTCCTCTCGATTTTATATATTTTTCTTCATAAGGCTACCATTTGTTTATCCATATAACCCCTCAGAAATATTCCAAATTTAAATAGATCTGATGTAGAATATTTGTAATAAAAAATAGGTGAGTAAAAATATATATCTCTATTAGTTCTTAAAGTGTCGAACAAACTGAGGGACTTAGCGGCAGCTCATCGATAAATATACTTCTTAAGTTCATGTTATAAGTGTCCTTACTTCGACTCAGATGCACTTAAAACTTCCTAGTATCAAACTAAGACTTTTTGTTCCCTCATCACTCTTACAAGATGTTGGGTACGTGAGGAAGTTTGGTAACATCTTTAAACTTTACGAAAGGAACATCGGAAGACATTACTTTATAACAAAAGAAGTACTTAATTTTATAAAAATTATTTCAGTTTAAAAGTATTGCTATGGTTTGGTGATAACGTCAAAGGAAGGCAGATATTACCAATTTTTCGCTTGATCGTTCGTTTAGTACATTGTTCAAATTCAATAAATATTTTTATTTGTTTTTGTTTTGTTAGAAATCGCAGGAGAGGTCATTGTGATGTACTCTTATGGGTGTAGTCTTTCAGAAATTCATCAGAAATCTCCACCTAAAGATATTACCAATTCTTCGTTTGTTCGTTCGTTAAGTACATTATTCAAATTCAATAAATATTTTTATTTGTTTTTGTTTTGTTAGAAATCGCAGGAGAGGTCATTATGATGTACTCGTATGGGTCTAGTATTTTAGAGATTCATCGGAAATAGTAGGGTAGCTGTATTTAAAAGCTTATTCAATTTGTGTATTTAATCTATTTTTAAGATTAAATATAAAAAATAATAATCCGAACAAAATGGGATTACTCCCACTTATATATTCTGTAAGCAGCTTCACTGGAAAGTATTAGGTAAACTTTATACGTAGTAAGAAAAAAAAATACCCCAAAAAATCATCGAATTTTTCGTTTGAAATTTAACGTGAACAAAAATACTGCATACTGTCATAGATGAAGTTGAATTTTTAAAGTTGGTTTTATACATGTAAAGTAAGTGAGCCCCACATACCCCCCCATTTCACGTGGGGGAAACGCATATAACGTTTTTCCAGCGAGAAAAAAAGTTTAATGTCCTTTAACGGGTGGGATCGCCTGGTTTAAGGCCTCTAGTTCTTATAATAAATATGGGAATGGCCGTATAAACGAAAAAGCGCCTCTTAGAGAAACTAGTAGTTGTTTTTTTTGTAATTTACGTTAGACTACATTTAAACTATATATTTATATAGATTAAATGTATATAGTTGAAACTTATATAGTTAAACTATATTTCTACATAATAAAATAGATCAATTAAAATTCACTTACCATTGACGAAAATATAAGATATACTTTTACTGAATTAAATATTTATACTCAATTAAAATAAGCTTGGGTTATTTTTTTTTTTACATATTCACACAAGGCCCATCTGATCCCTGGGAATCAGACAACTGATCCCTGGGAATCAGACAATTGATATACTACATATGCTACTTTTCTTTTGTAAATACATACTTATAAACATAATTATATCCAGACTCAGGACAAACAGACATGTTCATGCACACAAATGTCTGTCCTGGGTGGGTATCGAACCCACGACCTGCGGCGCGAAAGGCAAACATCTACCAACCACGCCAACCGGCTCGCCAAAATTTCGTTAAATTGCTATTTTTTTATTTATGAATGTATAATATAAATTTGTCATTCATTTATTGATAAATTAAATTAAATATTTATATATAATGGAGAGTTAAGTACGTTATGTTTTATTAAATTTGTAATACCCGTATTTATACAGTTAATCAGTTAATAATACGATTTGTGTTATTGTACAAAAGTTAATTGAATTAATTACATGCTTGTAATTGGCGTATAAAATAATTCATTCGATAATATTTATATTAATTAATAGTCATTCAATTAAATTCTCCATTTTATAATTGAATTTGGTCGTATATTTTTTTATTCAGAAATCTCTTTGTATCTTATAATAAAGTTCAGAGTTTTGAAGTGCTGTTAAGTGGAGATATTTTATTTCTTTAAAATATACTTGTATCCACACTCGGCTTCGCCCTTGTTGAATGTTTCTTGGGTACTTTATATGCTTAGTTGTATTGTATATGCAAAAATTTAAGACGATTGGCTACCTTCTTTATGGCATCGATTATAACCATCGCTTACATCGCCAATACGCCACTAACCTTGGAAACTAAGACGTTATGTCCATTGTGCCTGTAATTACACTGGCTCACTCACCCTTCAAACCGGAACGCAACAATACCAAGTACTGCTGTTTTGCGGTAGAATATCTGATGGGTGGGTTATACCTACCTAGACGAGATCTACCACCGGTATAGATGTATTTCTAGTCTCTTATATCTTATTAATGCTCTATATTAGTTCTTATTTATATCTCTTTATCTACATCTACCACCGGTATAGATGTATTTCTAGTCTCTTATATCTTATTAATGCTCTATATTAGTTTTTATTACTGTAAAAGCAATCTTATCAAACCTTCATATAAAATAATATATATATATTTTTAACTTTTATTAATTATCGTATTCGTATTTTCAATCGAATACTTACAGAATTGGAATTGATAGTCAAAACAACAATAATGGAGTACATATTTCAACTCGTGATAGTACTTCATATACCTGTATAAAGCCAGCCCCACACGTAACAAATGTAAACACGAAAACAAACCACTGCAGCACATGTGACTCAGTCGTAATGCGCGACGATATATCATTTTTACGACGCTACTTGTCTGTATTACCGTATCTGTGGAATTAACAGGGTTGTCATAATCGCTTAGACACGCTATTTTTTTTTTTATGGAAATATTTTTAAATCGAAACTTCTTTCGCTGCGTAGTCGATCGAGTTCCAGGATTTCAACAAAATTATCACCCGTATAGCGTTATAAGATAGGAAACATAAATAAAACATTTTTTTAAATAAAATAGCAGTAAGCAGTAACAGCCTGTGAATGTCCCACTGCTGGGCTAAGGCCTCTTCTACCCTTTTTGTGGAGAAGGTTTGGAGTTTATTCCACCACCCTGCTCCAATGCGGGTTGGCGGAATACACATGTGACAGAATTTCAGTGGAATTTGACACATGCAGGTTTCATGCAGGTCACGATGTTTTTCTTCACCGTTAAGCACGAGATGAATTATAATCACAAATTAAGCACATGAAATTCAGTGGTACTTGCCCGGAATTGAACCCACGATCATCGGTTAAGATTCACGCGCTCTTACTGGGACATCTCGACTGTAATAAAATAAATACGTACATTTTTCTTATAAAATAACAATGTATACCGAAGATGTAGAGTATGCACGTCACACACACACATTAGGAAAGGGGTATGACGTCATAAGAGTATTTGATATCGCTTACCGTCACGGCATACGAGTTGGTTTTACTCTCAAGGCTCTCCAATAGATGATTCAAATTCAAAAAATGTATTTACATTTATTTAGAACATCATTTAAACGATACTCATAAGAATGTATTAAATGTTTTAATCGTTCCTTTGGTATCCGGTTATCCGGTTCAATAGTCGCTCTAGTCCTCTGTCACACTAATCTCTCGAACGAGTAGTTATAAATGGCGAATGAATTCGTCAAAAGATTAGTGCGACATGGTTGTAAATCAACGGGTCCCTAATTAATTTTCTAGACAAAAACGAATTCGTTGGTTTTTGCCTACAGCCTAGCTCTTCATATTAACTATGGTGATGCTTTTGATCCTTGATTTCAGAAAATTCTTATGAATATTCATGAATGAGAACTTATTAAATTGAAGTAGCTCAAATTCTGCCAATTAATTTTAGTTATGTATTATATTTTTCCCGTGATGGCTCAGTTTTAAGAAAACGTGAGTCTTCCAACCTATGATTCAGAGTTCAAATTCGGGAGAGATTTTTGTAAGCAACGAAATAAAATTCAGCAATCAAATCAAATGTCAAAAATTTAACAAAACCCTATTGTTCAGACATTATCTGGTATTTACTCGGTGGTAGAGCTTTGTGCTAGCTCGTCTGGGTAGGTACCACCCACTCATCAGACATTCTACCACAAAACAGCAGTACTTTGTATTGTTGTATTCCGGTTTGAAGGTTGAGTGAGCCAGTGTAATTACAGGCACAAGGGACATAACATCTTAGTTCCCAAGGTTGGTGGCGCAGTGGTGATGTTGTTTTTTTTAAGAAATATACAAACCACTGTCTATGGGCGTTGGTGACCACTTACCATCAGGTGGCCCACATCCACATGCTCGTCCACTAACCAATACTATAAAAAAAAAGAAAAAAAAAAAGCGATGATTAACATTTCTTACAATGCCATTGTCTATGGCTATTTGTGACCACTTACCATCATGTGGCCCATACGCTCGTCCGACTACCAATACAATAAAAAAAAATAAAAAAAAATATCTGCGATCGAATATCGATACTATATCGATTATTACATTTCGAATTGTAAGTCCTATTCGAATATACGTTCATATTCCAAAAACGTTCGAAATATCCTAGTATATTCATAACGTGCTGTCAATTATAGAATAGTGCATAGAATACAGTCCGTATTTTAGTAATACGAATTCAGTTATAACTTGAAACTAAACAAAAAATGTATACTACTATATAAATCTATTGGTTCTGTCTGTACATTTTGTTTTTTCACCTAATTTTGTGATAAATAATCGTTTATGATGCAGTGATTCACATTATAGTATGTTTTTCGTTTTTGTCTGTCTGTCTGTCTGTATGTCTTCTTATAACTTAAGAACGGCTTGACCAATCTTGATGAAAATTGGTACACATAAAGAACATGTGATGGCGCAAATGTAAGGCCATATATAAGATCGGTAAACCCTACGGTATCTTATGAAAATAAATTTCAAATCGTTAATTACGTATTTCTTTACCAGTAGCCATGTGTGTGTGTATGTGCGCGTGTGTGTTATTATAGTAATAAAATATTTTATTATATTTTATTAATTATACGCGGGTGAAGCCGCGGGGCACAGCTAGTTTTAAAATAAGTTAAAAGGCACAAATAGTCTTGTAATAAATTTCAAATCGTTAATTACGTATTTCTTTACCAGTAGCCATATGTGTGTGTGTGTGTGAGCGCGTGTGTGTGTGCGTGCGCGTGTGTGTATCTATTATAGTAATAAAATAATTTATTATATTTTTATTAATTATACGCGGATGAAGCCGCGGGGCTCAACTAGTCTTGAATAAAACTTAACAAATTAAATTAGCTTATCAATTATTGCAAAAAAAAAACCTTTATAGCCAATTTTTGATCATGTTTAATAAATTGTATATTGTTAGGTTTTGTTTGTATATAAGCGATTTTAAATGGATTTAATTTGAATTGTCTTTGAAGGTAAGATGTAAAAACGTAACAAACTCATTTCCCATTTATAAATAAGTCAGGATTTAAGATATATTCTTAAATTATATACGAACCATAACAAAATTTTATTTCACGTATTTCACTGAAGTAAATTCCACATAAGTATAGTTGAACCCTCTTTCATTTCATGGGAAGCCATTGTAACGTGAAATTCCAACTCACAACCATAATCTCTGCGTAACGCTACACGAGGGAATTTGTAGGACACACGCTATGTTCCTAAGACCATTACACATTGGTATCAATAATAATTTACTTTGAATCCCTATTATAATTAATGTCCGTAAAATATATACATGAGTACTTAATTAATAGCTAGTGTGGATCAGACATTGAGGTATTTATGTGACTTCTGCGTTATGATGATTCTGTCAAAATACTTTAAAATAATTACGTTAATTCATGCAACTAAGTGTAAAGTATACGACCAATGCACTAACAAGGAAGAAGAGAGCAAACGGAGGGAAGAAAGCGCAATGCCGTTTGCTATCAAGGCATAGACTTCTATCTTACAATATAATTTCACATAAAAATAAAGCCTCGCGCTGCCGTACGCACTAGCGAGGAGTGCGGGGGAGCGGGATTACTTTTGCCCCCTGAGGAGAGCTCCGCCGAGCCACGAGCGGAGCACAGCACGGGAGGGGCCGCGGATGCGTTATATCAACACGATCCCGCAGCCTCTCCGATCCGTGCCGAGGACGGCCATCGCAGTGGTTTTAGTGGGTAAGAATCCCACATAACCCGGTCTCTCCCCCAAGAGAGTTGGGTACCTTCTTGAAGGTTTCCACTGCGTGAAAAAAAAGAAAAAAAAAAAAAAAAAAAAAAAAAAAAAAAAAAAAAAAAAAAAAAAAAAAAAAAAAAAAAAAAAAAGTGGTAAGATCGCGTGAATCTTAACTGATGATTGTAGGTTCCGGGCAAGCTCTGAATTTCATGTGCTTAATTTGTGTAATTCATATCGTGCTTGACAGTGAAGGAAAACATTGTGAGGAAACCTGCATATGTCTAATTTCTACTCATTGATATAATCTAGCCACTAAATCCGAGCCGCAGACCCGGTGGTTTTGGGTTCAAATCTCAGGTCGGGCCAATAAATAGTTATTGGGTTTTGCTGTCACAAAATTCAGCAGCCCGGAGTCTGGAAGTTGGAAGTGTGTACACTCCCGTGCCTCTGAAAGCACGTTAAGCCGTTGGTCCTGCGCCTGAACTATTTCCAGTCGTGTTGGATTGCCGTCCCATCGGATTATGAGATCTAAGGAAAAGAGAGTGCACCTGTGTTTGCGCACACACTTGTGCACTATAATATCTCATGCGCAGTTGGCTAACCTCTCTTGAGATTGGCCGCCGTGACCGAAATCAGTCTGGAGGACCTTATGTCTAATGTCAAGCAAGCAAGCAAGCAAGCAAGCAAGCAAGCAAGCAAGCAAGCAAGCAAGCAAGCAAGCAAGCAAGCAAGCAAGCAAGCAAGCAAGCAAGCAAGCAAGCAAGCAAGCAAGCAAGCAAGCAAGCAAGCAAGCAAGCAAGCAAGCAAGCAAGCAAGCAAGCAAGCAAGCAAGCAAGCAAGCAAGCAAGCAAGCAAGCAAGCAAGCAAGCAAGCAAGCAAGCAAGCAAGCAAGCAAGCAAGCAAGCAAGCAAGCAAGCAAGCAAGCAAGCAAGCAAGCAAGCAAGCAAGCAAGCAAGCAAGCAAGCAAGCAAGCAAGCAAGCAAGCAAGCAAGCAAGCAAGCAAGCAAGCAAGCAAGCAAGCAAGCAAGCAAACAAGCAAGCAAGCAAGCAAGCAAGCAAGCAAGCAAGCAAGCAAGCAAGCAAGCAAGCAAGCAAGCAAGCAAGCAAGCAAGCAAGCAAGCAAGCAAGCAAGCAAGCAAGCAAGCAAACAAATTAATTAATTATACATTATGAACGCGATAGATATAGATATTATCATATTTTAGTTGACAGTTGCCATACCCATCATACAGTATTATTCCACACGCCTTGATTTTATCAGCAGAACAAAATCAGTATTTCAAAAAGCAATATTATTTTCTTTTTTTAAAGGATAGGTAGGCGGACGAGCATAAGATCAATACGTTCATCGTGTAAATGCATCGTGCAGCCGGATCTCGTACTAAAATAATATATTCATCGTGAAATTTGAAACATATAGTTTCAACTTAATTTAAAAAATTATGGGATTCTTTTGTATGAGTTTTACTTGTGTCCCGTACGAAGTCGGGACGGGCAGCTTGTTTAATAATAACGTCCATTAAGTATTATATCATAATTTTCTAAATATTAATTTTTATATATTGTTAATTATTTTTAATATTTTGGTCTAGTGGATAGCTTATTATATGGGTTCAGATCTCGAGACTCCGGATTCTAACTCAGGGTCTTTGATGGTCTTAAAACTTGTTGTATTAAACCAAATCATAATATAAAAAATTGTTTATTATATACTCAAGTTATTTCTTTTTTTATTTAAAAACTTTATTGACTATCACAATATGCAGTTGGAATAAGAGGCGGACTTAATGTTTGTCGTCTGAAGGCATGTTACTGTCTTTTTATTGCGTTATAACTAATATTTAAATTACTCTGAGGTGATAGATTGAAAGATGCGTTTCATGAAAAATTAGGCCGTTTGGGAGGACATTGATGGTTGTTAAAATAATTTATAATTAGAAAAAAATAATTTAAAAACCAGAGTAAATTGAAAAACAACATAGAATTCGTTACTTAAATTAAAATATTGAAACATATGACAACATACCTTTTTTTTTTTTTGCCTCTGTTCCCGTGGGGGGAAACGCGTAATGCGTTTTCGCCCACGCGAACAGTGGGGGGGGGGGTATGTGGGGCTCGCCATATGTCCAGGGAACCGAGTGTGCCCCGGTCATCGGAATACCCACTAAAAACCCAGTGGTACCCTTCCCGTCTTAACGGGAGCGCCACGGGATCGCTTGCGCATGCTACCGTGACGCTCCGACGGTCGGCCCGCCTATGCGGGCCTTCATTCACTAGGGAGGAGTCCCAGGGTACTGGGAACCCCCCTAGTCCCGGCGGCGCTTATTGTGGCGGGGGGAGAAGGTGCACAAAGCGCCGCTTTCTTCTCCCCAGTCTTCTGCGGCTGAGCGGATCCACAGCGGCATCTTCCTTCCGCTCCCGCTCCGTGGCCTCCTTCTGCGACATCACACTTTCGCAGAAGGAGACCATATATGACAACATACCTATTCAACCAACGATATACCTATTGTATATACGCCACGCTCACAACAGGGAGTATAGAGTGACGGCGTAGCGCTATGTCGTTTGGCGTCACGGCAAACGAATCAGTCCCCAAAGACGAGCCAATAGATATCACATTAATAATCCCTTAGCCAGCTCTCACGACGTCTATAAATTGATATGTAGAGGCTCAATTTGCAAAATCAAGCATCATCATTATGATATAACAGACAACTGAAATTATACCGGAATTTATTCTAATCCATCCAACAGATATATCCATGACGTTATATCCGGCACGAGTGGATGAATATTCAACTCAAATTACGGTTACAAGCTGTTTGTATCGTGGACATGTTTAGATGTTAAATATACGCCACATTTAACAGCATCTGATGTTTATAGCTAAATTGGTATTCTATTGAATAGCTATTGTAGCTCGAGGGCTAAGAATTAAGCAATCTGAATTACAAACGCAAATATAAGCACTAAGTTTGTAATAATGAATGACCCGTTTTGAATATGTTCTAATTTGAATGAATGTATTGTATTGGGTCTTATTTTGTTATCGTAATATTTCATTTTATTACAAAATACACTTAAAGAAACATTATTAATATCATTACGTGCTTGTGTGCGTTTTCACGCGTATGTATAGTTTGTGTATGAGTGTGTGAAGTTTTTAAATTTTCGTTTATTGTAAATCATATAAAGCAGCTTCTGATCTCCGAGGGTTTTCCGATTGTTCTCTTACTGGACTAAGAGTGTTATGAGATAGATAGTGCATATATGCAAAATAAAAATTACATCTGAAGATGGACGTCGTGAGATATTTAAATATTGTAGTTTGAAAGGCTAAATAAAGTCTAAATATATTTACAACTCTCAGAACAGCGAGATATTGTAAGCACTTTCACCTATATTGTGGCCACAATATGCTTTAACTCAACATTTATGATACGTGCTATAAGGGCTTGGAACAATTTAACTTTTGTATTTCCTGCCAGATATGACCTGAGTACCTTCAATAGAAGAGTAAACAGGTACCTTTTAAGCAAGCACTCTCCAATCTCGGACCTTATTATTGTCTATAAAATTGTCCTCAAGTGCAAGTCAATTAACTGAAATTAGATTCTGTATATTTGTTACACGGGCAAATTAGGTGGCATTTGGATTTACAAGGTACAATATGCTTAACAACGAATCGTAAATTAAAATTATATAGGAACTTCCAAGTTCACGCTTTTTAATAATCTGTACAATTTTGTAGTGAACCATTTTTCAATACATTCATTATTATCGGTAAATTATTCAAAGCAAATGTCACTAATTTTTAATTAATTCAACGATGACAGTGACAAAGTATTATCAGAACGACAAAATCATGGCAACATTGCGTGGTAAGACATGAAATAGGTCGGTTTGAATATCTGAATAGGCGGCCATTGTACAATTTTATCATTCGTTCACTCGGAACGAATGGACCGTATTCTCATATCCCAGCACACTTTCCGTTGGTGATTAATTGTCATTTTTTCATACACGGCTCACAATGAGAGATGTTTCATGCAAACTTGTTATTCAACGAACAATAGCGCATTCGACAAATGGATGGAACTGGACTATACCAGGACGCAAGTTATAAGCTACTTTAGATAGGCTATCGAACAATTTTGCCAATTATTTGATTTGAAATTATGATTTAAATTTAAAAGCATTCCTATAAGTAAAGTAAAAGATCTGTATAATTTAAGATTTCATTTTAGTTCTATAAGGTAGGTAATAAAGAAGGAAGGCAGCAAAATTTGTCATCTGATCGTAAGTTGCTATCGCTCCTCATAAACATCGACAATGAAAGATATATTAAGCATGCTGTACAAGGTCAATGCACCGTCGCCAACGTCACATTTGAACCGGATCACAGCAGTCCAAATTATTCCTGGAACTTACTAATACAGGCTGGTATAAAAATATTAATATTTATATCGTTGAAATGTTATTTTAATAAAATACGAAATACAATAAAAGGCAGTTATTTCCTAAATTGTGTCTAATTATATAATTCATATTTAATTTAAAGGTGCGCCTTTATTTACTGTCTGCGTCATAAATTGAACTTCAAGGCATTATTTCGAAAAGATCTTCGTTTCATTATTAAAGGATTTTGTAAAATATCGTGCTCAATCGAGGAACTATGAGTGTGATTCTGTAGCGACATCTATCTCGCCACATACGAAAAACTTGTAGCGACATCTATCACGCCACATACGAAAACTAAAAACTGACGTATCCTACATCGCGATATTAAAGTTATCCGAGCGATTGAAGATATATACAAGAACCGACAACAACCGTCGAGCAGTAGCCCACCAGACTAATACCCGTCTGGTCGGAGGTTCCTCCCTTTTCAATGGCCAATTCCCAAACTGGCTGCGCTCACGATCACGTCGGGGTCACAGTACAGAATAACTGAAACTGAAAATATAGTAATATAAAATGTGTATTAGATCTTCCTCAGAAAGAAAGCCGAGATGGCCCAGTGGTAAGAATGCGTGAATCTTAGCCGATGATCGTGGGTTCAAGCCCGGGGAAGCACTACTGAATTTCATGTGCTTAATTTGTGATTATAATTCATCTCGTGCTTGACCGTGAAGGAAAACATCGTGAGGAAACCTGCACGTGTCAAATTTCAGAAGCTCAGCAGTGGGCTATTCACAGACTGTTACTATTACAGAAAGTAAAGTCATTTTTAAATAATCACTGACTGAAAAAAAAAATAATCGTCCTATTTCCAGAAAATTCATTAATCGCAAACATTATGAGATTTATTGATAACTAATGTAGTCGATATTGCCATAGTTTAAAACTAAATAGTCTGAGGTACGACAACGTTTGAATCAAGGAGCGTGTATTCAGTAAAGTTAGAGTTTGATTCTGACTGAGTTTACAACTTGGACGGAGCATTACGTGTATTGCGTCCAATAGTTAACTAAAGAGTAGTTTATCATTCGATATTCCAATTGCTACCGTAAAAGTATGAATATTGTACTGAATATTGATTAGATGGATTCATTGCTTTCACTCGAATTAATAATTAAGAATAGATTTTTTGTTATCAATTAATTATGAAATATCAGAGTATATAGAATATTTCAAAATGACAAATATTTTTGGATTAATACGATTAGTTATTGTAGATTTATTATACAAATTTAACTTATAGTAAAATTTATTATCATTATTAAATTCGTTTAAATGATTCTGTTTTGCTGTTTAATCACTGTAAAATTTACATTTCAATGCGTTTGTAGTTTTATATTTATCTTTTAAGCTGACGAATCAAGAGTGCTTGTAAAATAGTTGAATAAACTTTAAAGTAAAAATATTTCATTTTAAAATAAAAATTGTTTCTTAAATGTTGGTAATTAGTATTGAGGTCTATCACATGTTACTTAATTATCTGCTGTCTTTGTTAATACGAACTACTATATATTTACGAACAAGTTTATCGTGAAGATGCTACATAATTATAATATATAAAGTTCAGAAATCTTTAATATTAACATAAATAATTATCGTAAGATATAAAAAAGTCGGATGTAACGATAAATTTATTCCCGGTATTAAACTTGTAGCATTACCCGGCTGTAAATCCCAGACAATGAACAAGTAATCTTCGTCGTTTCACTCCTAATACACTTAAATCAAATCATAACAACGATTGTTATTATACTTAATAGAAATTTTTTTGGCGTATCTTAGCGCTCGGTACACGGTAACGCCAACTGAGACTCCGAACATCAGACGAGTAAGCGTAAGATTTCAACCGTCAGATGACGTCAGCGTAAGATTTGTTATTTACACATCAATTCTCTTGAATACTTTGGCACTCAAACCATTTTCTTTTGATTTTGCCAAAGCAACATCAATTTCTATAAAACTACAAATAAGTCTGACTTAACCAGATGAACATAATATGTATATTATGCCATAGCTTCTCATTCTATGAGCAAATTATGTATTTTCTTTATGATTACGCAATTAGTTTACTTACAGTATACAGTATCCATGTATGTAGCATTAATGCATAAGTCACATATGCTCATGATTTGATATTCATAATGGTGGTTAAGCTTTGTTGACTTGGGCCGTGGCCATTCATCAGTAATTACACTTGTGTTCCGGTTTGAAGATATTTAAGTCCCATATTAAAAAGACATATTTGTTTTACAGTGTACTTGAACTTAGGACATTTCTGAAAGGACGATATCAAATTTTACTACAAGGTAAATTTTATTGTGGTCTGCAGTCTTCAAAAATCAATAATAATATATTGTGTGTATCCATTATTTTTAAAGTGTTCCTTAATACAAGTCGCATAGAGATTCGTAATATTTTTTTTATGTACACGATGCTTTATGAATAAGTCTTGTTCGATCTAAAACATTTGGTACAATGGCTAAATGGAAGCCATGCTTAAAGCATAGTTTATTTAGCTGATTCAAAGCAATAAGCGTTGGAACTAAGCATCGCAAATCCTGTGACTACAATCCCGTTTTCACAGTATAAATATGTTGAACATTGCCGGGATAAAGCCATTATGGGATAGGATAATGCGGAATAAAACGACTTATTGATTTCTTTTTAATTTTTGTTTTTGCAGCCGGTGCGAATGTGATTATATTCAAAGCCTCAGTAAATATCGAAAAGTATTGTTCAAGCAAGCATTTGCTGAAAATGATAACGCTATTGCATGCTTCTTGATTTAATTAATGTCGACTTTAAATAAAATTTATAAATGAAGAGTACTAATGCTGTGATGGCCCAGTGGTAAGAACGCGTGAATCTTAACCGATGATCGTGGGTTCAAACCCGGGCAAGAACCACTGAATTTCATGTGCTTAATTTGTGATTATAATTTATCTCGTGCTTGACGGTGAAGGAAAACATCGTGAGGAAACCTGCATGTGTCTAATTTCACTGAAATACTTCCACACATGTATACCAACCCGCATTGCAGCAGCGAGGTGGAATAAGCTGCAAACCTTCACCTCAAAATAGGAGAAGAGGCCTTAGCCCAGAAGAGGGACATTCACAGGCTGTAATGCTATTCTATTCAATCGCCAAATAGCATAACTTACATTTGTTGTATTTCGGTTTGAAGGGGACATACTATCGTAGTGGCAATGTTTGTGGGCGGTGGTGATCACTTACCATCAGGTGGCACATGTCCCTTCGCTTACCTATTTCTTAAAAAACACACACGCAAAGACATATACATAAGTATCGAAGATATCTTACAGGTGCACTCAAGAATTATATTATATTTAATTTATGACGTAAAAATTTTGTGCTTATCTTCTTTATATCATCATCATTTATAGGAAATAAGATCGAATGGCATAAATACTCGGGGTAAGAATCGAACCCGCAACTGTCATACTATCTCTACTGGTTTTACCGTTGACCTATTATAACTTTATAAAGTAAAAACATTACATAATCACAACATTGTATTACTAACAATGGAATTATTGAAAACAATTCTGTTACAGCATTATAACGTGAGATTTAATTTTTTGTTATGCACAATACGGAATTACAAATTATGATTTTTAACAAAGCGATTTTATGTACTTATCCATTCAATTATTTACGAAGTACTTATTAATATCATGTTGGTTTAAATCAGATATTTATATAACTATTCAATTACGTCGTTATTCTAGTGGTTAGCTTGTAAAGCGACCGAGATTCTCGTTTTAATTCTGTGTCAACCGAAAAAAAAAAAGATTTTCTATCAAGAAATTTTAAATGTAAGTTGTCGATGAAATAATCCTTCATAAAAGTTGCTTATTTAGTTTCTACTCTTAATAAAACGAAGAGAAGCTTTTTACGTTAATTTGTCATTATATATCACATAGATATACATGTGACTAGACTTGGAGAAGAAGGAAAGAAAAGAAATTGTATCCAAAATTTATTTATAAAACGGCACAATCATTAGCTTTTACTTCTACTAGTCAGTAGCCATTCCTCCGTCATACACCAACAATATGTATAATTGTATTTAGATTTGAAGGAAAAGCAAGCCAGTGGCATTTTTTTTTTATAATACCCGTGAGAGCAAATGAGTCTACTCCACTTGATGGTAAGTGGTAGTAGAGTCCAAACGCGACGACGGCTAGTGCAGTCTACTACTAGCGGTCCCCGCCATGCCGGCCCACAAGATGCCTCTTCTCGCTTTGGTTGAAGAAACCCAGGTCATAAGAGGAGGGGACACGTGTGCTGGTAAAGAATTCCATGTTTTGGAGGTGCGACAAAGAAAAGAGTTGCCAAATTTCTTCGTGCACGATGGAATTGATGTCAGTTTAGCGGTGACATCGAGAGCCAGCATGCGTAGACTTGTGAAGGAATGGGGAAGCAGGAATGAGGGAGAATAATTCCTCTGAGCACTCGCCGTGATACAGTCAAATCAAACAAATATAGTCAAAGGTATGTAATACACACAAGGTACATAAATAATAATATATTATCTTACTATAGTAACCCATCTCGAAGACTATAAAACAAACTCGAGAAATGTTTCAGATAATAATATGCAATATTGATCTTAAAAGTTGTATTTCAAGAATAAACGCATCACAATAGTTTATCACCACGAGTCAATTGTCAAAATTTCATTTTGGTACTGATAAAAAATGTTTTGAATATAATTAATATATTACATACGATTAGAGTCAATAACCTTTTCAATATTTGATATGAATCACCAAATATAAATGAAACATGTTTTTCAAACGACGTAATAGATATAAGAGCGATGGAAGTTCGTCGGTTAATTGCTTTGACAACTAACCACGCGCAATTACTATCAATGGACGCTTGAAAAGATTAATCCATGAATAGTTGCTAACTTTATTTTAAGCCTAGATACGTATTTGAAAAGAGTGTTTATTTGAATAGGAAATATATATCAAATATATTGTAAAATATTTTGATAACTAATGAAATAATATCAAGTCCTGCTGCTCCTATGCGGGTTGGTGGAATACACATGTGGCAGAATTTCAATGAAATTAGACATAAGGTCCTCCAGACTGATTTCGGTCACGGCGGCCAATCTCAAGAGAGATTAGCCAACTGCGCATGAGATATTATAGTGCACAAGTGTGTGCGCAAACACAGGTGCACTCTCTTTTCCTTAGCTCTCATAATCCGATGGGACGGCAATCCAATACGACTGGAAAGAGTTCAGGCGCAGGACCAACGGTTTAACGTGCTTTCTGAGGCACGGGAGTGTACACACTTCCAACTTCCAGACTCCGGGCTGCTGAATTTTGTGACAGCAAAACCCAATAACTATTTATTGGCCCGACCTGAGATTTGAACCCAAGACCACCGGGTCTGCAGCCCGGATCTAGTGGCTAGATTATATCTAGCGGCTAGATATAATCTAGTCCTAGGTTGCAGTCAGCAGTTGTCAGTGGAAAGAATGCGTAGATCTAAATAGAAGGAAGCAGTATATTATCTCCATGTTCCTGCTTCATGTCGTGCTCGGCTACCACAACGTGGCATGGCAGGTGCTTTATTAAGCAACCGACAATAGGACAATATATGAGAAAATTACAAAAACATTTATTTACATTAAAGCCTTAAATAAATACAAATAAAAATTCAAAATAGTTACTGTAAAAATCGTGACCGCGTGGAATGGTGGCATTTCCCCGTTAAATCGCAATTCCTATTCTCTGGGCAAAAAATGAACTCGCCTTCCTGTCCCTCATCTGTGTCGAATATAATTTTGAAATACGCATATTTAGATATGTGGAGTGGATTGAAATAAACCCCACGACTAAACATTTATGCACATGTGTGTTTACTTACAGAAACACATATGGAGAGTTAGACGAGAACAGAAAGAGACAGAATGAGATGGTTTAAAAAAATACATAACGAAAGTTGAAATAAGTTATTTTAATAAACATTTTTATACCAAGGTTTTTCACTCAATGCATACAATGCATAAGGTATGTCAAATTACTAACTCGTAAACTCTATCGGAAGTTCAATAACATATGCTGGTGATATCTCATTGAATATGTGTTTAAAGAGTTGATAATGTATTAGAGAGGTAACGTTTTATTTAATTAATAAATATTTTTTGATGAATGACCATATCGTATGAGAAACAAATTACTATTACTTGGTGGTAGGATATCGTACCAGTCCGTCTAGGTACCACCTATCTGATATTCAACCACCAAACGGCATTACTTAATATGGTTGTGTTTTTCATTTGAATTACTGTATTGTAAAATAATTTTTAAAATTTTGATAAAGAAAAAGCTTATATTGATTGATAGACACATTACCTTATAGTGTAATAATTAAGTATTTAATTATACATTAACTGAATTTTATTATGTCATTATATTTTAAATACGATATACATCTTAAAATTACTAATTCTACAGTTCTAGTAATTCGATCCGAGAGCAAGTGCGCCTGCTCCTAAATATGTCAAAACTTACGCGATCCCATTCATACCTCGGATTTATCGTATTTTGCCTCCTCACGCAAACTTTTCAAACTTTCCGAATTAATTATAATATAATAACACCAAAATTATTTCCGTTAAAGCGTTTTTTATTTGAAATTATATATTTTTAATTGCAAATCGACAAGAGTTCAACAAAAACACTTTGAGATTTCTATTTGTGTTTGTAATTACATTCTGATATTGTTTCCCGCTTGACCGATTTCAGTAATGGCGGTCAATTTCGAAGAAGACTAGCCAACCGTGAAAGATATACCACACACTTCACACAAGCTTACACGCAATTACAGGTGTAATATCTTTTCCATTACTTTTGTAGGCGTAAAATTAATAAATAATGATTTTAATTAAGAAGAACAAAATAACCTCCTAAGTTTCCGAAGAATTTAAAATATATTTAATTATGAACATGACGTTATTAAAGACAATTAAAGTTTACTCCAATAATAAATTTGTTAATGTAATCTAGTATAGTTTAAAAATGCGAAAGTTACTCTGTCTGTTACGCTTTCATGGCTAAACCACTGAAACGATTTTGATAAATTTTGGTGTGAAACAAATTAGCACCTAACGCTTTTCCTTCTCTCTCTAAAATATGGGCGAAGCCGCGGGCGAAAACAAGACATAATTTGGATCTAACATTGAGATTTAGCGTCAAACTGTTCGATGTCAAAATGAACAACCTATCAACGTTCTATTATTACATTAATCCAAATTCAATTTCAGATGTATTTCACTTTGATCCACTATAATCCCGGCTTCAAACGTCAGCCCTTATTGAATTGGCTTATCAGAGATTCGAAATTTGAAAATCGATTCAAATGCAACTGATTTAACCTAATCTGTTCATTCTAATGTGACGCTCTAGGGCTTAAATGCATCCCACGTGTTTACGGAAATTATGTGTGTTGGTCACATGTTACAGGATAATAGACTTTACTTATGGAGTAATTGGTTAATGGTTTGTTTATGATGACTTTGTGGCCCAGTGATTAGAACGCGCGAATCTTATCTGATGATTGTGGACTCGAATCCAAGCAATCACTACTTTTTTCGTGCTTAATTTGTGTTTATAATTCATCTCGTGCTCGGGGGAAGAGAACGTGACGACTAACACATGACTTTTTTCACTGAAATTGTGCCACAGGTGGATTGTTCCAGCGTGGTCCTACCCCACAAAAGAAGAGGTGACCTTAGCCCAGTAACGGGACAGGCTATTATTTTTTACTTTAATATATTACTCATAATGTATAATGAAGTTCTTTCTGAAATAATAATTTACACTCATTTTATGACGTATAAAAATTCCGTATAAGACCACGCTTGAATAAAGTAGATTTTGTTTTTATCATTATAATTCAATTACGTGATTAAATTGTGTGGGGTATATTGTCAATTTTATTAATCATGCAACAATTTTAAACACAGTTCTTAATTAACTAATTAATGTGTAATTGGTGTTCTATAAATATTTATGAACAATTTTATTACATGAATCAATCTGTAATAATAGAACAGATAAAATAAATGTAGATAAAATGTATAATATATATAATTAAATCGTTCTGGCGTCTATAATAAAAACAATGACACTTTAAATTTTCATCAAACCTCGCGTCCGGACGATGAAAATATTAGTTTTTCTCTTTAGAAATTCTTACTAGCAGCCTGAAGTCTGGAAGAAGGCAACACACTCGCCTTATAAACCACTAGTATACAATTTCCGTAATACTCGGTGGTAGAGCTTTGTGCAAGCTAGTCTGGGTAGGTACCTGGGCAGATATTCTACCGCAAAACAGCATTACTTTTTATTGTTGTGTTCCGGTTTGAAGGGTGAGTGAGCCAGTGTTATTACAGGCACAAAGGACATTAACATTTCTTACAATGCCATTGTCTATGGGCGTTGATGACCACTTACCATCAGGTGGCTCATATGCTCGGCCTACCTATACAATAAAATTAAAATAAAAAAAAATCTTTATGGTCGTATCAGTTTTTCCGTTTCATCAAATTTTAAGAACGAGAGAATACTTGTTGCACATACTTGTGTTGTTCGGTCCAGTCCCTTTTTGAAAATTTGGTAAAAATGATATTTATAGCTTACAATTATTTAAAACGAAATTATATTTCGCTATAAAGATTTTTGAATGCAAATTATAGGATAACAGAATCAACAAATTAAAACGCTACCAACGACAAATGATTAAAATGTTCTGATAAAATTAATCTGAACACATTTGTGTTTCAATGGGACGAATTAACGTATTTGCGTTAATTTTGAACATTTGTATTGTATAGCGTATTTGTACAATATAGCGTTAATATGTTGACTTTAAACAGGTATTCATTGAATTGCTTTCTGTATGAAGCAATTTCTGAAGTGATTATGTTTTTTTTTTTTTTTTGTTCTATACGATAGCGGACGACCGTGTGGGCCACCTGATGGTAAGTGGTCACCAACGCTCATAGACAATGGCACTGTAAGAAATGTTAACCATCGCTTACATCGCCAATGCGCCACCAACCTTAGGAACTAAGATGTTATGTCCCTTGTGCCTGTAATTACACTGGCTCACTCACCCTTCAAACCGGAACACAACAATACTAAGTACTGCTGTTTTGCGGTAGAATATCTGATGAGCGGGTGGTACCTACCCAGACGAGCTTGCACAAAGCACTACCACCGAAAAGATTTTCTAATTATAACAGACATAGTGATGGAGCATTAAGATTACGGGTGATAGGTATTATGAGGTGAAAATGAGTGTGATCTGCCCTCTCTGTAGGGGGACGAATGCTACTTCCTTGGTATACGATGCATGTTCTAACCGAAACGGCCGTCCTCTGAATTACTTGTATTAGCCTCTTGACTGCCTCGTTGGTCTAGTGGCTCGATATTAGGCTGCAGACCCGGTGGTCCTGGGTTCAATTCCCAGGTCGGGCCAATAAATAGTTATTGGGTTTTTCTGTCAGAAAATTCTCAGTTGGGGCCCGGAGTCTGGAAGGTGGAAGTGTGTACACTCCCGTGCCTCGGAAAGCACGTTAAGCCGTTGGTCCTGCGCCTGAACTCTTTCCGGTCGTGTCGGATTGCCGTCCCATCGGATTATGAGAGCTAAGGAAAAGGGAGTGCACCTGTGTTTGCGCACACACTTGTGCACTATAATATTTCCTGCGCAGTTGGCTAATCTCTCTTGAGATTGGCCGCCGTGGCCGAAATCAGTCTGGAGGACCTTATTAGCCTAAATACAAGGTTTGAATTTATTAACAATCAAGGTGTGGACAATTCACCCTCACCGGCACCAGGCCAGTGACAGAGGTAGCCAGGTTTTGCATATATGTGGGATTAGATATGCTTAACTTCTAATTAATTGGTGTATCATAATAATATTAATAAAATTTAAGCTTTATTGTCGAGATGGCTCAATGGTTAGAGCACACCTCAACCGAATCTTGCGGGCTCAGGCACCACTGAGTTTTGATGTGGTTATTTTTTGTATTCAATTCATCTGCATCACGGCGGTGACGATGAACCTGAGTCGGATGTAGGTTTGCCACAAGTGTACCTTACCTACCAACTGCAGCGTGGTGTAATTACAGTTCAAAAACTTCTCACGGGATGAGGAGTTCTTTGCTTATGTGTAACAAGACCGTCACTCTCCTTTTTTAATATTGATATCTTTACGACCCTTTTAAATAAAAGACGAAATCATGTTTCCACATTCGAAGGGCTCGTAAAAACTTCAAGTTCATTCCTTTTACGTTTCAAGTTAAAAATAAGCTGTACTTTGCTTTTAATATGCGGTTTTTATCCTCATAATAATTTTTGATATTGGTCTCGGTGTGATTTTGTCTGTCTGTTCTATCAATTTCCCATTTAAAAGAGACAATATTCATATTATTTTTACTTCAGCTTTATTTCGTACTATAGAATTGCTAAATCGAATTTAATAACATTTGAAATGAAATTGGCTCGAATTTGAATTTGACCATTTGTTTTCACGAAAAGAGATCTGAATGAAATATTGGGAACACATGGGTCCTAATCTTTGTTTAGTCTTCACCTAACCGCACCTTTAAATAATCGTGAAAAATTTACAATTGTAATAATCATATCTTACCATTAATGAAAGATAATAAAGTAAGATGATATGTGTTGGAAAAAGAGATTTATGTAAACTAGATAGAGTTGATATTTCAACTCTGTTACTCGAAGTTACGCCAGATCAATATATTCCCTAATTTTTTTTATTATGATAATGTTGATGATAAAAATCTGAATACAATTTTTTTTAAATATGTCACGTTACTTAGATCTTTTAAGTTTTAGATATGAGTATGTATGATTTTTAACTATTACATAATTATATACTTTAGTGGGATTAATTAATTGTTAAATATAATTAATTAAAATTGTTGTTATTTTTATGTTTTGTTGTTATCAAAAGGTAGGAGGATTAAAATAATACATATTTAGAATCTTAAAGAGGAACAACGTTTACAAAATTTTTAACTCTAAGGATGGTTCAACGTCATAAAACATATGTATCTGATAGTCAATCTAATAAGTACGAAAGCGAGGTTCTCTGTGAATTTAAATAGAGTATTTACTAAGCGTTATAGTGCACGTGCCCGTGTACATTACAACAAAAATTCGCCTTTTTATGTTGACTCTGCAATGCGAAGAATTCTGCATTGGAGTCAGAATTAAGTGAATTAGAAAAATAAAAAAGGATGTTAGTACGTCGTAATATTGTTTTTTTTAATTTAACTTTGGTGATGTTCCTATATTATTGTGGGACCCTCTTTTAAAGTAGGTATAAGAATAATTGCTAGATTCACAAAGTGCTATGTGCAATACCATCTGGTACTACTCGCGTCATTTTATCACTGAATAGCAAGGCCTTGTATTATTCTGTTCTGATTTAAAAGGTGAGATTTGACTTACAGACACACTATGTGCTTCTGACAGATTTTGGTCATGCTAGCCATTCAGACGCGCTAATTTTTTCCTCATACGCATCACATGCAAGACCAAAGGCTTAACGTGGCTTTTGATATGAGTGTAAAATTACCTTCAAGCGGCTGATTTGAATTTTCGATAGAAAACGGAAAAACATTTATTTGGCCTGGTATGCTTAAACCCAGGTCCTTGAGATCTCCAGCGGTATAAGCTAGCCACTAGATCAACGACACACATAAGAGTAGTAGGTGCTTTCGCTCGTATTTACTACACAGCTAGATAAAGAGCTCGTCCCATTCTTTATGTCTATGACTAAGCCCGACCAGTAACAAATGACACTGGAATTTACATATTACTTCAATGAATTAAATTTTATTTTAATAAAGAATTCGACATTGTTTCCACGCTTAAAAAATATTTTTAAAAAAAGAATTATTAAAAAAAATATACGTCAAGAATACGTTATATATACAGACTTTTACTTAAATTTGAACTTCACCGAATATTATGACTGCGAGATTATCTGGCGTGCAAGTAATATTATACCCGATATCAGCATCGGGTCGCAAGGTATCGATTTTAATTCGTTGATAAACATTTGAAAGCATTTAGGTATTATAATTTATCGCAAATATATCCAAAGCCATTTTACTTTATCAAACATGTAAAAAATGTAGATGTTATTTAGTTTGAGTCCTAGTGGTCAGGTTCTAGATCAAAAAAAAGTAAGACCGAATGATACCAATAGTGATGGGTCATTGTAGTCAGGATGGGCGAGCGATGCTCTTTGATTTATGTGCTGTTCTACAGCGGAATTTCTTTCCTTTCTTTTTAAAAATTAAAAACAAACACACAACTGAGCAGATAAACTACAATACTATTTGTGCCTTTTAACTTATTTTAAAATTAGCTGTGCCCCGCGGCTTCACCCGTGTATAATTAATAAAAATATAATAAAATATGTTATTACTATAATAACACACACTCGCGCACACACACACACACACACATTTATGGCTACTGGTAAAGAAATACATAATTGACGATTTGAAATTAATTTTCATAAGATATCGAAGGGTTTACCGATCTTCTATATGGCCTAACATTTACGCCATCATATGCTCTTTGTGTGTACCATATTTCATCAAGATTGGTCAAGCCGTTCTTGAGTTATAAGAAGACATACAGACAGACCGACAAAAATGAAAAAAATTGTATAATGTGAATCACTGCAGCATAATACGATTATTTATCACAAAATTAGGTGAAAAAAAAAATGTACAGACAGAACCAATAGATTTATATAGTAGTATAGATAATTAGCATTTTAAAATCGTTATTTCCATGTCCACAGGTTTATATAGTAGTATATATATAGAAAGAAGAATATCACTATTTCATTGAGGCGTACATATATGTAATCGATTTTTATCGACTTCAAAAATGGAGGTTTTCATTTATTTCTACTTTTTTTTTTGTATGTTCGATTATAACTTTTTTGTTTATGAATCGTTTTCGTCGATTATTTTTGCGTTCGGTACAGTATATCAAGATACGGGTCTGGGTATCAATTTTATTTGGTATTGTCGAAAGTGTTATCATTTTATTTGAAGTGTATATTTGGGCCATGTTATAGCGTAGTTTTTTTTAAATGTCTTTTTATCAATCGTCTTGAATTCATAAATATGCAGCACAAATTTCAATTTAACTAATAAATTTATTTATTAACTTTTTAATTATGTAAAAGTAACAGCCTCTGAATGTCCCACTGCCGAGCTAAGGCCTCTTCTCCTTTTATTTGAGAAGGTTTGGACCTTATTCGACCACGCCGCTCCAATGCGGGTTAATTGTGTATTTCACTTTTAAATATTATAAAAAAAACATAACATGAAATTTTTAAGTTTTACTTATATTTGTATATCGTATGGAGATCAATTTTATATGAATTAAATAAATATGTTTTTGCCAAGCAAACAGCCCTTTAATGTCCAAAATAATTTCTATGATCAGCACTTCATCCACTCTGAACTATAACTATATAAGTAGTTATATAGTAACCCTAGTTTGTAGACACAGGGACAGTCCTCCTACTCTTCAAATAATGCTCTTGTCTAAAACTTGTCTAATAATATAAAGTCACCGAAATAAAGAATATATAAATAAAGTTTTTTTGTTTGACTGAGAAATAAAATCAACTTGAAATAACTGGTCGCCAACTATTGTGGTACATATATATATTTTTAAATATAATATTTAATAGTAAAAACAAAAGTCGTACAGAGAAATACGCCAGTTTACGAGCTAGCTCTTAACCTCGTAAAATGAAGTAACGGTGAAGTTTTCCGATAAAAGCGAACTGTTAAAACTATAATACAAAGCAAAATAACTTAACGTATCGCTATATTTTGCTTCCGCAGTTTTCTTTAACGATGGTTTCAACTCATTTAGATTTAATATTTTTTTGTTATTTATTTGTTTTTATTTAAATGCCTCGACAATCCCTCATTGTTCCAGCCTGTTTAAATGCAGATAACACGGTTAGATTTTCGGATTGTGATATTATATAGGCCAAGATCACTCAATTTTAACAACATTCCTACAAATTTATTTTCAGGCATTTTTTAATTCTTATCTATCTATGTTTAAATAATAAATTCCCAAAAGAGCTTGCATTTAATTATTTGGTACATTTAATATTCTTGGGGTGACTTTTTCAATAGCACACAATCATAGGTAATACAGTAATGAATTTAGCGGATAACTAAGAAGGTTAATTGCTGAGTTCCCGAGCTGAAAACAAGGTAAAGTTTAAATTATTTAAATTGAGGCATTAAAACTTCAAAGTGCCGCCTCCGGGCGCCTTCATATTGTTAAGATGTAAAACCTTTTGAACACCACTCCTTATATTTCATTTCGAAATCGACACTGCGTTATCACATCTGCATGTACTTTTAGGAACCAAAAGTGTATTTTAATAAAAAAAATAATGGGTGACGATTTACACCAAGTCTTTTTCTAGTAACGAAAATTAAAAATCTGACGTACCTTAGACGATTGAATATTGAATTCCGATCTTCAGGAGCAAAAAGAGGCCTATCATGACGGAAGGTGTTCTTTTATAGCCTAGGGTGTTGCCAGTCGTAATCCTAACAGTACAATAATTATTTTAAACGAAACAGCTTCAAACATAGGTACTTGTAGGTTTATTTTGTAGCTGAATACGTTAACGCATTTACGGAAAGTTATCTTTCAAATTATACGTTTTATTCGGCTCAGCTCAGATTTATGATAAGCTTCGCCCCTTAGGTGTTAGGTTTTCTATATTACAAAAACCATTATCAGTTCACTAGTTAAGTCGTGAAAGCGTTACAAATAAACATACAATAAGTGTCGCAAATATATTATAATATTAGTTAAGATACCTATTTTTAAAATAAGATATTTTTTTTTGTAAAATGCATATAACATTTCTTTTTTTTTCGGTTCCGTAATTAACAAAAAAAAAAAATTGTTATTTGTACTTTAATTAGTATTTTTTAGGATAATTTTACTGAAAAAAATATTTTTTTATTGATAAAAATAACGTCTCACAAAATTATAATGCATTCGTTATGTTTTATTTAAATAAAATATATATTTACTTTTAATTATTTAACGTTAATAAAACATAAAAATAACCAAAGAAAATTTACGAGCTTATATACACATTGCATAGTAAAACGTGAAGATTAATCAAAATACAAGTAAAGATTTTCCTCTGAACATCCTGAGTGAATTAATCATTACACACATTATAACTGAACCCTTAAACGGAGTGGGGCTTTAACGGGCTGTTGCTCGTAAGCATTACTAATATAATACTAACAAAATGCTAGCAGGCAATTTTTCATGTGTCTTAATAAGATAACCTTCATTATTAAAGTGTTAGGTTGTTACAAGTCCCAAGACTTTTAAAACTAAGGCTACATATAGAAAATAGGTTAGGGTAACAATTTCAAGCTTTTTAAAGACATTTAATTAATATTTAGCAAACATTAAAAAGATAATTTGTGTATATTCTATTGTGTATATTGGTAGATACATACACTCAGAAGCACACACACACGCAAACTAACACACTCTTACACAAGTACACTCAACCGTACAATTGCACTCTTAAATATTTGCGTACTCACAAACTCACACGTGCTTGCTAGTTGCCATTGTGTGCACACACTCATACATATACAAAAGGAAACGGTTTGTTAAACTATGTTCTTTACTAACTACTACATTAAAGACGTTTTTAATCCACTAACCAGAAATTAAAAAAAAATATAACTGTACGTAAATAAGGGCACTTGATGCTTCTGGGGCTTGTTTTAAGGCTCATCTTATGTCATTTTTAACGTAAAATTTATAAAGCGCAAAGTATCCTTTAAATGTATTTCAACAATGTTCTTTAGGATGTATTTAGTCAAGAGTATTGTGAGTATATTTTCGATGGGGCGACGGCCCGGGGCGCCAAATTTGCGGGGGCGCCGAGGTCTCGAGCCGGGGTCAAAACAAAAAGGTCCGAATAATAAATATAGTAAAATCTTACTGAACAAAAGCATCAAAAAAAATATATGAATTACAAACTAAGGAAAAAATAGCTGGAGCTTCAAAAGTTTCTATGTACACTTCGTTAGATCTAGAAGAAAAGAAAAAAACAGTGATTGTTACTTGTACAAAAGTTTTGGAAATATGGTAGTATTTCCTTAAGTGGGCGCCATAAAATTTTGGGTGTCAGTGGCCCTAAGGCCGGCACTGGGAGAACTTAGTTCAGTAGTTGGAAATTTACGAACTGTGACTTTTTACTAGATGATATTAAATGTAAAGCTACCGTCGGTTCAAAATGTAGATGAGAAGAACTTGGAAGAAACTCAGTCGTTACAAGCATCACGAATCATGGATGCTAATCTTTATAATTAGATCTTGAACTTCTGTGATCTTAAAAATGCACAGCTCTCGAGTGCCACTGAGAATTTATTGTGTTATATTATTTATAGGCCCAATCGGAATTTGTGTTTTAGTTGATTGGCCTTCGTTATGAGTAGATTTTTTTGCGTTAATTTGATTTTTTTCCATGTAATAAGGCTTTGTGCAAACCTATCTGAATAAGTAGTACCTTCTCATAACGTATTCTACCTTCAAACAGAAATACATAGTATTGTTGGGTTCCGGTTTAAGTAGGAGTGTTTCACTACTCAAACCGGACACACTACAGGCGTAAGGGGCATAACATCATAGTTCTTAAGTTTAGTGGTGCACTTGTGATGTAAGAAATAGTTATTATAACTATCAGCGCCAACCTCTATGGGCGGTCCGTCAAGTGGTACACTTGCAAGTCCACCTAAAGACGTTATAAAAAAATGTAACAAACAAAAATCTTACATCTTTCAACTAATACTTGCTTAAAGGTCGTAGCGACGAAGCAAAAGAAGAAAAAAAACAAGCGTATGCCTACTTAATCATATAAATATAGTTTGTTGTTTAGAACTGAAGCATTTGATATTATTGTCATCGTATCATTATTAAAAATGTATTCATTTCGAATGAAAATATTTCGTATTCGAAAAGCGTGAAGAGACAAAGTTTTGGTTTGTATCCAAAACTGTTTCCATTCGTTGGTTACAGTTGATAGGTCAACGCGGTGTAAATGCGGACGTGCGAACGAGATACGATTTGAACAATGTATGTGTTTTCGTATTTTTCTTTTTCAAACCCGCTATTCGGTTAGTAAAAGTTTGTTTTTAAATGGATTCGAGTCGAATGAAAATATCGATTCTTTTTTAAAATCGTTTGTTAGTCGTTTGCAGGTTTACTTTGATGTTGGATACGGAAATGTCACATGAAAAAATTATAGCCGAATATAATCCGCTTGAATGTGCGTTTCATATAAAAAATTTAGTGGCTTATACCAATTAAATTGGATGGGACTTTTATTTTTATTTTTTATTGTATAAGTAGGCGGACGAGCATATGGGCCACCTGATGGTAAGTAGTCACCAACGCCCATAGACAATGACATTGTAAGAAATGATAACCATCGCTTACATCGCCAATGCGCCGCCAATCTTGGGAATTAGGAAATGTTATATCCCTTGTGCCTGTAATTACATTGTAAATGTTCACCATTTTTAAAGACGGTTAATAAATATTTCAAAGCTAAATCTAAATAAAAACACTGGACACGTCTAGCGTTACGGACATACAAATAAAAATCTCTTCTGACTCACGAGATAATATTTATTCAAGTGATATAAAAATATATTGTTTTCTACTAGGAAATAGTGTCTACAGGACAGGTTTTAGGGGAAAAACTTAGTCCGTTGCTGAATAGTACTTCGATTCTATCTCCAATATGCTTAGGCCCTAATATATTCTTTTGTTTTGATGAAGGAACATTTATTTTAAAAGTAACTTTAGTTTTATGTTATACTGGAATAACAAACATGTTTCAACGTATAGAATAACATTTTTGTGGTCATTACTTGCCATCTAAATGTTGTAACTTATAAGTCAAGATAATAATATTTAAGATCTAGTGACCGCAGTTTCATATAAAATTAATTAATTAATTGGTTAATTATATACTCATATTTTGTTATCTTTAAACGAAAAACAAATAAACGTATGCGTATATTCGTCTACACTGAAAGAAAAATAGGTAATTTATTATACTTGCTTACTTATTCTACTTACCTAAAACTGAATGACACCAACTCATTACTATTAAAAAGGCTTTGTATAGTTTTCTTAGTTTCTACATAATGCTGCTTCAATACTGCCCTCTTCAGCTTACTAATTCTTTGGAATATGTCGAAAACTTTGGTTCTCTGTCGGATCACCACATTTGGGATTCGATCCTTCAGAGAAACTACGAGCATCGCCCTTTCCATAGCTCGCTGAGCGACTTTAAAATGGTGGACTAAACGCACTGTCAGTGTCCACGTCTCGGCTCCAAAAAAAGCTAGCGCAAAGTCCTACCTCCATTATATTAAACTTTAAACGTCTAATTTATTCATACCTTTTAATACTTAAATCACTTGTAGAAATTAATTGATTTTTACATTGAAATTTTGTTAATAAAACTCTCATAAATAATTTTAATATGGATTTTATCGACGGTCGACGGTCTGGCGTACTCAAAGCATTTTATGTTAAAGTTAGTACAGGCGGCTACTAAAATAGTTTCTAAAACGATACACTAATTAAAACCTTTTTTCATAATGGCAATAAATAACAGTTTTTTTTAATTGAATATTATTATAAAAGTTAAGGACTTGAAATATCTCTGATTTGCAACATTTTATAAAACCCGGTTATTGTATGTTAAAAGTGTAGTAGAATAACTTCAACATTACATATATATATTCATCCAAAATATTACACCCCGTCTTATTGCCTCTACTGGTGACAGGAGGGCTGGTTCATTTTTCGTCCAGAGAATCGGAATTGCGATTCAATGCTGCTAGCATTCTTGCCACCATTCCACGCGGTCACGATTTGTATAGAAAATATTTTTAATTTTTATTTGTATTTATTTAACGTTTTAATGTACATTACATATTATATATAGTTAGTATAAAGTAGTCGCAGTGTGTGCAATAAAGAATAAATAAATAAAATAGTTTTATTTTTAAATAGTAGGTACAGTGCTTTGAAAATTCCTGAACTAGTTTCTTATTTTGTTACTATTATGTTAAATCAAATATTGTTGCTAACTGTACGCTTTAACTTGTCGCATATTTGCACACACATTAAAACCGCTTGCCATGTCTAGCACAATGAACTCATTCAATTGAAATTGTCCTGAGACTTAAACTTATTTGTTTAATATTATTTTCATACCAATTATAGTTTGCAAAGCTTTCTAATTATAAAAAAGCATTTACAGCTACTATGATCGATTAGCATTTATAGTCTTTAAAACTTACAGTGACGTCATAGTACAACGATCTTAGGTAAGTCCACAATGATATTGATTACTAGATAAAATTAGTTAACTCGAGAAAAAAGAAAAAACTTTTAACCAAGTTTCCGTCTCAGCAAAGTCAATGCATTCTTTCTCAGGTAGCGTTCGCTTCTTTAATAAGAATTCCGCGAATACTTCAAATATTTCTTAATCTAAATCTCATATTAAAATATAATAAATAAGACGTTTTACTTGATAAAATATTATATAGATGGTTAAACAAAGAGTTAGTATTTAATGATTTTCATACAGAATAAATTGTAGTAACAGCCTCTGAATGTTCCACTGCTGGGCTAAAGGTCTCCTCTTCTTTTTTTTTTGAGGAGAAGTTTTGGAGTTTATTCAACCACGCTGATCCAATGCGGATTGGTGGAAAACACATGAGGCAGAATTTCTTGAAAGGAAAACGTTGTGATGAAAAACGCACGAGATGAATTATAAACATAAATTAAGTACATAAAAATTCAGTGGTGGGTTTGAACCCACGATCATTGGTGAATTACTGGGCCATCTCGACTTGTTTATTTTGAATCTTAACAGAATAAATAGTAATTCAATTAATATACCTGTGTAAGCTAATTGATAGAAAGAGTATCTACTTAGTTACTTGATATTCTTGATATAATTTACATAGGGAACCGTACATAGATTTAAAGTAAATTTAATCTCGTTAAGTTACGATCCAAATTATTTGATTTAAATTCAAAGCAGTTCCCACTTTACTAGACTAAGAGCTTTCTTAATGAAGTATCTTTTGAATTTCATAAGGATTGTGTGTAAATTGTTTATTTAAGCATACCATTTATATCATCGAGCAGACGAGTCCTAGAGTGGAGACCGCGAATCGGCAAACGCAGCGTAGGGCGCCCTCCAGCCAGGTGGACCGATGACCTTATGAAGGTGGCGGGCACCGACTGGATGCGGAAGGCGGAGGACCGGGAGCTTTGGCGCACTTTGGGAGAGGCCTATGTTCAGCAGTGGACTACCATTTATAAATCTCCCTTATTTGTTGAGTATATTTATTGGTGTACAATGCAAACTATTTGCATTGTGTTATCTATATTTGAGCTAAATAAGAGTACCGATCGACGGGTACCGACTGGATGCGGTAGGCGGAGGACAGGGAGCTTTGCACCTTGGGAGAGACCTATGTTCAGCAGTGGACGATTGGCTGTTAATTGATTGATTGATTGATTGAGCTAAATAAACACTAAGCTCCTAAATTGAACTTGAACTTCACTTGGCGGTGGCTACTTAGCTCTACCGCCAAGTAAGGCGAGCCCGTCTGGGTCTCATCAATATCTATCAAATGTTCTATCACCAATTAGCAATACTTAGTATATTGATGAGGTCGATGGCGCATTGACAATGTAATAGTTAATATTTCTTACAGTGCCAATTGTTTAAGAGCGGTGGTGACCACTTGCGATTAGGTGGCCCATCTGCCAGTCCGCCTACCTATTTTATAAAAAAACAACGGGTTGCCCTCCGGGAGTGCCGGCAGAAGTGAAAACTTGAATGTTAACGTTGTGCATTTTCGATATTTTGGAATGATTAGGGAAAGATTTTTCTCGAATTGCTTTAATTATCAGTATAAAAGTACTAACATTTATGTGATTAAAATACAATATTCATTTATTGCGCTATCGTACACGAACATGACAATTTATATTACATTAAAAATTTAACACTTCAAAATCCATCTTACGAATTTTCAATCAGGGTTACGTGACCAAAGCACAAAGTGCACAAAGCCGCGAAGAAGTTTTCACTTCAAAAAAGTAAAGTAAACCGGAAAACAACAATACTGAATATTGCTGTTTGATCACTTTTTTTCTGAATTTTAAACTCGAGTTATTCGCACGTCATGTATCCACATTAACGTCAAAATATCTCATAAATTCGATTCGACTGAATTGTATTTATAATTTGATTTTTGAAAGCCGAGAGCCCATTCGTTATTTATGAGCCCTTAACAAACAAATCGCGTTAAAATATCGTCGTTTATTGAATTCTAATTTAAGGATGAACATAGACAGACAGACAGACAAAGGGTCAATTAAAATACGCACATGTAAATGTATTTATAAATCTGTATTTTAATTTGAAATTGCGTCCGTATTTGCATAAAAATAATTATTTTTGATGTAAAATAATTGCAAGAAATTTATGATCAGTTTATTCTAATTGTGTGATGATTAGAAAAAAACAGCCGAAGCGATTTCTTTAACGTAAACTTACAAATGAAAAAACTTTTAAAACTGTTTATTGTATCATGTACCAAATATGTGTTTTAATATATAATTTGAATAAAATGCTGTTATAAACATAAATATGCTTTAAAAAACATTGTTGTAAAATTATTTACTTTTTTCTATTTCGTTTTCTGTTTAGCTTGTTTATAGAAAACTTTTCAATGAAGTCAGTGTCAGAGATCATAGAGTGAAAACCTCAAAACAAAATATGCATATTAATTTTCTTAACGAATAATTTATTTATTTTATCAATGTCTTTTAATAATAAGCTCTAATTGGCGAATTAAAAATGTTTTATTTAGTGAATAATGAAAAACATTGCCGTAATAATGATTAATTTATTGAAGGCAGGCAAAATTTTTGTATAGTTCTAGAGAGAGAGTTCTCTTCGATGATTTAATCGGAAATTTTGACACAAATTAATGTGTTCTTTTGAAATCCTTTGAAAAACTTACAACATTCATTAATTCCGTTAAATTTAATACATAAGTTAAAATATATCTGTTGATAAATTCCATTTACATATACCTTCATAGACGTAGCAAGTTATGTGTTGATAAGCTAATAATAACAATAACGTCCTCCAGACCGATTTCGGTCACGGCGGCCAATCTCAAGAGAAATTAGCCAACTGCACAGGAGATATTATAGTGCACAAGTGTGTGCGCAAACACAGGTGCACTCACTATTCCCTAGCTCTAATAATCCGATAGGCTGCTACTGAGAATTTTCTGACTCCGGGCTGCTACTGAGAATTTTCTGACAGAAAAACCCAATAACTTTTTATTGGCCCAACCTGGGAATAGAACCCAGGACCTCTGGGTCAGCGGCCTTATATCTAGCCACTAGACCAACGAGCAAATAAGCTAATACCTACCATAACATAATAATAGTATTGTCGAAGGTATTTAATTTTTGTGATCCGATTTGAATGGTGAGCGAGTTGGATGCGTATTGGTGATGCAAGGAACAGTTAATATTTCTTACAGTACCAATATCTATGTGTCTATGGTGACAAGTTAGGTAGACTATTCGCATATTTTATAAAAAAAATAATTGAACAATATGAATGATTTATTTGAGAAACTTCAACAATCACTTGCGTTGTTTGTGGACTGGACCTGCAATACTCTTTAAACGTATTCGACTATACAGCGAACTTTTAACTTGTTAGTGTTGGTACTGCGGATTGGATGGATCGTCGTTTCAGTAGTTGACCTGTAAAATACTGACAAAAGCCAACACGAATGTTATTTTCATTAAAAATCTTTGTCTTAAGTAATATTAGTAGCGTTTTGATTTTAAATCTCGTTGAAAAGGTAGTCTTAAAACTTGTAATAGGCCGGGCGGCTCTCTATTTTACTTTAGTTCGGTATAAGTTTCAACATCAGGAAAGTCTGTCGAAAAGCCGATTAAAAGTTTGAAACAGAAGTTTATATTTACTAAAATGATTTTGCCTGTATCAATTCTCTGTTTACCTCAATTGCTGTTCCTGTTTCCAAGAATAAGTTCACTATCAATATTATTCTAGGGTTCTACTAATGTACACTCGTAAAGTTTCATATAATTTGTAAGCTTACTTATGGTACTTATTTACATCGTCCACGGAAAGTGAACTAATATGTTAATGTATGAGCTTATAGAGCAGAGCCTAAAGACAGATCTATGCCTGGAAGTTTTTTGTCATCCTTAGATTTCAATTATAGCAAAAAAAAGTTACTTTTTAAATATTTTTTAAATATATCCTCATTTATGTTAGAGCCGACGTTATTTATTTTTATTAAAAATATATCAACTTGTATCAACTGATGTACGAATTGCCAATAAAATGTCAACCAACTTTACTCGGTGGTAGAGCTTTGTGCAAGCTCGTCTGGGTAGGTACCACCCACTCATCAGATATTCTACCGCAAAACAGCAGTACTTGGTACTGTTGTGTTCCGGTTTGAAGGGTGAGTGAGCCAGTGTAATTACAGGCACAAGGGACATAACATCTTAGTTTCCAAGGTTGGTGGCGCATTGGCAATGTAAGCGATGGTTAACATTTCTTACACTGCCATTGTCTATGGGCGTTGGTGACCACTTACCATCAGGTGGCCCATATGCTCGTCCGCCATCCTATACTATAAAAAAAAAAAAAAAACCACACATATAGGGTTGTAGAGTACAAGTATAAGTAGTGATTGTATCGATTCAATTAAACGAAAGATCGATATGGACTGGTTGCTTATGTTTTGATTGAAATGCGCTGTTTTTTATCTTTAATGAAAGTGGTGGTCAAATGTTGACATCATTAAAACGAAGCTACCGTATCAAATTCTTAATTGATTAAGATAGCTAAGAATCATTACGATATTGTATCGATATTAAACAAAATCGGATCGGTCGTGTTAGCACACTGTCAGTTCTACTTTGAACTTTAAATTGAAAATTGACGTTTTGTCTTTCTCTATATATTATCTATTATAAGTGATTACTATAATGCGCTTTTTTTAAATACGTAGTTCATAACCTCAAAAAATGAAATCCGATTTTTTTTTTTCGACATTCCCAAATACAAATAGGTCCATTTATAGACTCTGGAACTAACGTCGATTTTTTTACATTTTTTTCATAACGGGATGCTGCGATTTGATTCCAAATATTTTTTGCATGGAGACATGCCGTCTAAATTGACTTAGTCGATTTTCCAATCTTTATATATTTTGAGGATTCTAAAGTTGAATTTTGTATTTTTTCAGGGTCTGTGTATGAATGTGTACTCATGTGTGATCATTATCAAATTTAATACCACTGTAAGTTTAAGCGTTTTATGTGGATAATAATTTAAAATATCAGTAATTGTTTTAAATATGTCATAAGATATATTAATAAACGTAAGGAGGAGAGCATAAAAGACGCTGACGATAGTCGCATTTGAGTCCGGGTGAGATCTATTGAGTATTCATGTGTTTGTTCATTTCGTGGTCGATGTTACAGGAAAACACCGTAAGGTAACTTACATATGATTGTCTCACTCGCACTAAAGCGTGATTGAATCCAATCTTTTCCCCGAGAGAGAGAAAGAGAAGAGATTTATTGACTTTGACGTGATAAAAACTACTTTTAATTCGATACATTGTTATTTTGTTTATTGTATCTTGAATTGAGCAGACTTATTGACACGTGTTAAGACTCTGCATTAGAAAAAAAAATCTACGATCATCGGTTAAGATTCACGCGTTCTTACCCCTGGGCCATCTCGGGCAAGCACCACTGAATTTTCATATTCTTAATTTGTGATTATATTTCATCTCGTGCATCAAACCTACATGTGTCTAATTTTACTGAAATTGTGCCACATGTATATTCCACCCGCTTTGGAGCAGCGTTAATGCTCAAAAAATCCTTCTCCTCAAAAAGAGGAGAGGAGGCCTTAGACTCCCAATGCTGGGGGACGTTCAAAGACAATTACTTACACAATAAATAAAAGTTAATAAATGTATTTTTGGAGTAAACATCTATACTTTTAACGTGTAATTCTCAACGTTCCCAAACTATTTTTCATTTTACGATGTAATTGTGTTGGATAATGTAACAAAGCGTGTACCATCCTAATGCAATGTGTCGTCTGAAAGTAATTTGCCTCGCCGCATGCGGTCCGTCTTTCATTACCTACTGAGCTCTTATTCATTGCGAATCTTCGTATGTTTTTCTGACATGTTATTAGAATTTCGACTGTATTTTTAGTGGATAAAATCGTTTTTCAATTGTATGTTTTGTTTGTTGTGACATTTTGATTGTGATATAATATCTCGTTGAAGGTCTAGTTTTAAAAGAGAATTATTTTGAAATAATGTAGGAAGAGATGCTTTTATTAGATCGTGTTAGCTCTGTAGTATTACAAATTATGTTAGCTAATTATTAAATTAAGTGTTTTGTTATATTTGATACCATTTTTATGGACAAAGACACACATTTCATGGATATACTGTCAACTAATATATAACTGTTAACTAATATATATGTTAACTAATGTATAAGAAGACATACAGACAGACAGACAGGCAGACAGACAAAAATGAAAAAAAGTTGTATAATGTGAATCACTGCATCATAAAACGAATATTTAATACAAAATAAGGTGAAGAAAAAAATGTACAGACAGAACCAATAGATTTATATAGTAGTATAGATAGATTGATAGTTTTGTAAATATCGCGAAACTGGTTCATATATAACGTAAAAATAAATAGTCAATACCAATTTCATTTGAACTTTTTGAATCGTCATTTTACATAATATAGAATTTAATATAGAATTTACATATAATAGAATTTAGGTTATCCTAATTTGGAAGTCAATAGACTTATTTTGATTATTAACTATAATTAGCCTACCACATTTCATGTACCTAGTTTTTATATCATAATTGTGTCTTTATTTATTTAATTATTTTATTTAATTTGATTATTAATATTTTTTTTGTTTTTTCTTTTATTTAGTATTAGAAAATTGTATTTTTATCTGTAGGCTATGCTTTTTTCTCAATAAATTATTATTAAATTATTGATATTATTAATAGTTCGACATTTTTATAACAAAAATTGACAAATAGCTTGACTATAATTTAACGAGCTTCGAAAGGAAACGATTATCGCATCAATAATATCTAGAAATCTTCACATTATTATTGTCACATTGTCACCGTCTAACATATTAATAAACAGCTAACCACGCATGAAAAATCAATTAAATAAAGTTTTACGTTCAATTTAAAGTTTGTAGAATTTTGAGCTTAACACTCATTGTATCGGTTTTAATTAGAGAACACACTGGCACAAGTATTTCGAATTAAGGTGTGAATTTATAAATGAATCGTGTTATAAGGGAATTTACACTCTCGCATTGATGTTGATTAAGAAAATCGATTTTCATAATTAATTGATTTAAACGTTTCGAATCGATTAATTTGACGTCATTACTTATTTTGTCTCTTTGTAGCTTAAATGTTATATATTAAGATTATTATTAGTGTTAAGTATTCATAATTCGGTTGTCATATCGGCGGACGAGCATGTGGGCCACCTGATGGTAAATAGACAGGAACACCCATAGACATTGGCATTGTAAGAGGTGTTAACCATCGCTTACATCGCCAATGCGCCACAAACCTTGGGAATTACGATATTTTGTCCCTTTGCCTGTAATTACACTGGAACTTACCCTTCAAACTGGAACACAACAATACAAAGTACTGCTGTTTTGCGGTAGAATATCTGATGAGTGGGTGGTACCTACCCAGACGAGCTTGCACAAAGCCCACCAATTTACAATGTCACTTTTAAATTTGTCTTCTCACAAAATGCTGTTTTTCTCTCTCTTTCCTTATATCCACAATCATATATGATACTCTTTTTGTACCATGACAGTCATTACTGATAATTATTATTATTGTTAGTTAATTATACAACGCTTAACAGTAGGATGACAATGAGAAATTTAAATTTGGAACAATATTTTTCTTTATCGGTTTCACGTAATCTTATGGTAATATATATCTATATTATATATGCTTATATTATAAAGAGGAAATATTTGATTTTTTTGTTTGTTTGTTTGTTTGTTTGTTACGATTTAATTCAAAAACTACTCGACCGATTTAAAAAATTCTTTCACCATTAGAAAGCTACATCTTTACTGAGTAACATATATTTTATTATCAAAAAAATTAGAGAACCCAACTTATGAAACAATGTAACATTATTGTCATTATTGTGTCATTATTTTGCGTGCGCTGCGAAAACTATTGGTGCTATATAAAAGTGTGCTATATATTAATAGTACTTATAATTGCTCACAAAAAAGTCCGCGATGGTATGCCTAACTTTTTTAAATTTTCGCGGACGAAGTCGCGGGCGAAATGCTAGTTTTTTTGTAAATAGAATCAGTCATCTTGTATAACTCATATCATGTTGACCGTGCCCTTGGTGTCATTTTTCAATATTTTTTGTTGGTTGATATTTTTAACGCCCACGTGTTTGTATTGAAATTTTAGGATTACAGATGACTGTACAGTTTTCGTATATCTATACTGCTATATAAATCTATTGGTTCTGTCTGTACATTTTCTTTTCACCTAATTTTATGATAAATAATCGTTTTATGATGCAGTGATTCACATTATACTATGTTTTTCACTTTTGTTTGTCTGTCTGTCTGTATGTATTCTTATAACTCAAGAACGGCTCGACCAATTTGATGAAAATTGGTACACACAATGAACGTGTGATGGCGCAAATGATAAGATCGGTAAATATCGATATATCGGACCATATATAAGATCGGTAAACCCTACGGTATCTTATGAAAAATTAATTTCAAATCGTTAATTACGTATTTCTTTACCAGTAGCCATATATGTGTGTGTGTGTGTGTGCGCGTATATGTTATTATAGTAATAAAATAATTTATTAAATTTTCATTAATTATACGCGGGTGAAGCCCCGGGGTACAGCTAGTTGTGATATATTAATTCATTTTCATATCACTAGCTGGTGTTAGCGATTTCGTCAGCGCGAAATTTGGTTTTATCATGAAATATTAAAAAGTAATATTAATACATTGACAAAAAGCAACAGAACTCAGTTACTTATAAAGTATAATCTTTAAATGCCAATAACATTTTTCACTGTCATTCGATTTCAATGAAACAAATGTTGTTCCATGCTGAGCTTAATTTAATTGTTTCGAAAATCCGGTCAGAAGTTTCGTAGATTAGTGTGCACATATAGACAGATGGATTTAAAAAAATACATTTTTGTGTTCTGTTAATCTTTTTTCATTGCCCACACTCCTTTTCTGATAATATTATTCAACGTACAAACTTACGTTCTACTGCTTTATTATATGTATAGATTACACAAAATATATTTTTCAAATCCCACTATAATGTTACTGTTTAATAGTATTCAAATATTTAGTATGTAGATATAATCCCTTACAATTCTTTATTTAATACTAGCTGTGCCCCAAGGCTTCTCCCGCGTATAATTAATAAAAATATAATAAATTACTTTATTACTACAATAACACACACACAAAAACACACACACACATACACACGCATGGTTATTGGTAAAGAAATACGTAATTAACGATTTGAAATTAATTTTCATAAGATACCGTAGGGTTTACCGATCTTATATATGGCCTAACATTTGTGCCATCACATGTTCTTTGTGTGTACCAATTTTCATTAAGATTGGTAAAGCCATTCTTGAGTTATAAGAAGACATACAGACAGACAGACAGACAGACAGACAGATAGACAAAAATGAATAAAATAGTATAATGTAAATCGCTGCATCATAAAACGACTATTTATTACAAAATGAGGTGAAAAAAATATGTACAGACAAAACCAATAGATTTATATAGTAGTATAGATTTAAATGAACGACTTTTTTCAATGTATTTTATTATTTTATGCTAACTCATACATTGTACCAATTTAAAAGTTCCAAATTTAAATTAAATTATAATATTTAATTAGGTTTTAAGTATATATTACCATTATTAATGTGACGTAATTTATCGACGATTTAATCGAAACGGTGTAAAATGCCTTAACGAAACGAATATACTGTAATTATCGCTAAATCTCTATTCATTTTGTCAACGCTTTCACCAAATTCACGGTGTGAGTGACTTTGATTGCAGAACGTGCGGTGTTCCCAATTAGGCCTTTTCAATCACGCTTGTAAGTAAAAACACGATGGGGTAACCAATGTTGGGTAGCAAATATATCGTATATTTTTTTGCTGATATTTAAATGAATTCAAAATTAAATTACAAATATTTTTAAATGTTCACGAACATAGATACATATTATGTTGATGCCATCCTGACTTATCGTATCCACTGTTACAATTATCTTGTAAAGAATATGCGCAAAAAGTTTGACATCCTCACTCTCATAATTTAACGATCCCAATGACGTTTAAAGGGTTGACATGAAATTCGAACCCAGGACTTCGTGATGTTTAGCTTAATAAACAATTTTTACTGAATTGTTTTCGTAGTTCGTATCCGCTGTGAGAGTGATCTTCCCTTCTGTCAAATTCCTCGCAAGTGCGTACGGCTGTAACCAAACAGGTCAAACTAGCTCAATAGATACGACGATGCTCAACAAGGCATTACCCACACACATAAATAGGAACATACACACAAACATAATTTTTAGTATACAGAAATTTAAAAAAACATCTTTTGGAAAATATAAAGATGAAATTAAAATATATATTATATTATATTCGAAAACGTTGTCACACTAACTCGTACATACATAATTAAATTCTGTCGTCAACATCAAATTTATTCTGTTTATTAATATTATAAGCATATTAAGTCTGTCAAGTTTTTAACCGACGACGTGTCAATTAATTCATTAATGATTTACTTGTTGACGTCTGACGTATGAGGTCAATAATAATATCAACTGATGATGAATTCAATCAAGTCAAAATTAATTGATTGTCGGTCACTTAACGTTCGTGCTTGATTTATATTTTATGTAGCGTATCTGTTTACATTAATGTTTTGGAAAAACAAAATCGAACATCGAAATTGCACGTCCTATCTTATCAGTGTTAATCGAATACCTTAAACTGTACTTCTATTATACCTCGACTGCCTCGTTGGTCTAGTGGCTAGATATAAGGCCGCAGACCCGGTGGTCCTGGGTTCAATTCCCAGGTCGGGCCAATAAATAGTTATTGGGTTTTTCTGTCAGAAAATTCTCAGTAGCAGCCCGGAGTCTGGAAGTTGGAAGTGTGTACACTCCCGTGCCTCGGAAAGCACGTTAAGCCGTTGGTCCTGCGCCTGAACTCTTTCCGGTCGTGTCGGATTGCCGTCCCATCGGATTATGAGAGCTAAGGAAAAGAGAGTGCGCCTGTGTTTGCGCACACACTTGTGTACTATAATATGTCCTGCGCAGTTGGCTAATCTCTCTTGAGATTGGCCGCCGTGACCGAAATCGGTCTGGAGGACCTTATTATTATATAGCAGTACAATGTTATAACCACTGCTCGATTTAGGCTTCAATTATCTTTATTATTCTGAGGGTTGGAATAGAGAGTGCACCTTGTGCACTATAATATTTCCTGTGCAGTTAGTCAATCTTTCTTGAAAGCCAACAGCGCAGGATACTTTTACTTCATTGTAAAAATATTTGCTCACTCATCCACTAAATTCGAATGTGATTATCCCAATATTAAACGTTTCATTTCTTTCCTGCAGACAAGGCGTTTACTGATAATCTAACTTTGTATTATTGGTTTATCTTTTTAATATCTATTATTGAACAAAATTCACACTTCATCATCAATAGAAATTACTACGATCAACTAATTTAAACAAAAAGGTTTTAAACTTTGCCTGCTTGTTTTAATAATCCATTGTAGGCAACGTGTTCCCGGTAATGAAAACAGAATATTGCAGTGTAATCCTCATGTTGCGTGTTCAAGTTGTAATGGAAAAACTAAGGGGAACTTTGATTTTGTTCAGATACATTTGCGGATTCATTTTCTTCCTTGTCGATACTGCTCGTTTATTTTGTTTACGACTGTACAGAGTTGAACTGTTCCGGATAGATAGCATCAAGTTCAATTTAAAGTTAAATACTTTTCTACTCGGCTGTCTTTAAGCTGTTTTTTTGGTTAGATTCAGTGTTATTTATTAACACGGCAACCGAAGGTACAGTTCTTTGAGCGTGTGTGAAATCTGATTTAGTATGTATTTGTTGACTGCCTCGTTGGTCTAGTGGCTAGATATAAGGCTGCAGACCCGGTGGTCCTGGGTTCAATTCCCAGGTCGGGCAAATAAATAGTTATTGGGTTTTTCTGTCAGAAAATTCTCAGTAGCAGCCCGGAGTCTGGAAGGTGGAAGTGTGTGCACTCCCGTGTCTCGGAAAGCACGTTAAGCCATTGGTCCTGCGCCTGAACTCTTTCCGGTCGTGTCGGATTGCCGTCCCATCGAATTATGAGAGCTAAGGAAAAGATAGTGCACCTGTGTTTGCGCACACACTTGTGCACTATAATATCTCCTGCGCAGTTGGCTAGTCTCTCTTGAGATTGGCCGCCGTGCCCGAAGTCGGTCTTGAGGACCTTATTATTATTGTATGTATTTGTGTATTATTGTATGTTTGTGTATAAGTTTCGTTTATTTTTTATTTATAATAGGAAGATTGGCCAATGATGGCAAATGGTGACACTGTAATATATATTACTCATTCCTTACATCGCCAATGTTTAAACCAACTTGTTTACTTGGTGGTAGGGCTTTGTGCAAGCTCGTTTGGGTAGTTAATACCCACTCATCAGATATTGTAACGCAAAACAGCAGTACTTGGTATTGTTGTGTACCGGTTTGATGGGTGAGTGAGCAAGTTTAATTACAGATACAAGGGACATAACATCTTAGTTCCCAAGGTTGGTGGCGCATTGGCGATGTAAGCGATGGTTAACATTTCTTACACTGTCAATCTCTATGGGAGTTGGTGAACGCTTACCATCAGGTGGCCTACATGCTCGTCCGCCCTCCTATACTATATTTTTTTTTATATGTATAAATTAATGTTATATAATGTATAACATTAATTTATACATATTATACATTATATAATGTATATCATTAATTTATACATATTATACATTATATAATGTATAACATTAATTTATACATAATGCTTCGTTATGAATGGAGTTCTTTGCGATATTTTTTCGACTCAAATCTGGAAGTGCTATGTACAGTTGTAATTAACATGCATACACAATATACTATAGTTGATGTTCTACTGACCTATTTAGATTACAAATATTCTCATCGGAGATAAGCTAACTGCGTATTATAGTACTTAAGTGTGTCCACAACCTTAAGTTTATCGTCTATACCCTCACTTATAATTTAACGGCGATCCAACATTACCATTAATATATGATGTTTTTGCCTGCCTCGATCAAACGGAGCATTGATGTAGGCGTATCTCGCCTTATTGGTTCGGGCCAATGTCTCTACTATGTGAATCTCCAAAATTAACTGAAGCATACTCAATCGAAATCGGAATAATAACTTGGTTTAGGTATCAAAACTTAAGTATATATACATTTATAGTCAATAATATCATTATTAATCCCAGAATAGAAGCCCAGTTGATTAAAATAATTACAAATTTTAATTTAATTAATATACGAGTATTAAAAGCTTTTATATGAAACCTCTTTTCGGGCGATCTACTTGATAGAAACCCTTTAGTGAAATTGACGTTAAAGTAAAAATATCAGTTAAATAATAAAGTTAATTTTAATATACACAAACGTTACCATTTAAAATTTACGACATTTTAATTTCTCAATTAATTTTATTTTAATTAAGTAATGGCCTTCAATTAACAGTGTCGTTGAAAATTGTGCCTCAAATTTTGTTATTAAAAAACGCATACAATAAATTGTTTATTAACTGACTTTGCTGGTTTAGTCTAGTGGGTAACTTATAAGGCTGTAGATCCAGAGGTTTTTGGTTCAATCCCCGGGCTATGAAAAGTGATTGGGTTGCTCTGAAAAATTCTCAGCAGTAGCCCGAAGTTTAAAAAGTATCAGTGTTTACAGTTCCATGCATGGAAAGCACTCTACACCGTTAGTCCTTAGTTGAACTCTCTACGGTCGTGTCACATTAATAAAGTACTCATCTATGTTATAACAATAACTATCGTTGGCATTATGTTCTGTATACTTTCCTTGTCTTCGTTTATATTGGCAGCCCCAACCAAAATCGATTAGTAAGACATCGTCACTTTATCTACTACTATCTTCTAATGTACATTTATAAGTATGGTCATTTTTAAGGTAGTCTAACTGCCTGACCTGCACTTGCAAAATTTCCGTGAAAATATTTTTGCTGAGGACTCAATCCCCTGCCGATTGATGAATATACTTAACAAAGATTTGACTGAAGAGAATCGCTACAAGTGAAATGCGGAATTGGAGAAACGGATATGTATGCTGAAATAATTCTGCAACCCCCATTAAACTGCCAAGAGTTCCATACAACAAAAACCTCCACCCCCAGGAACCAAGAATCTTTTGAAGTTTTCTTAAAAAAAGGGATAGATCAATATTCTGCCAGAACCACAAAAGAATGTCTGAATAATATTTTCATCTATATAATTTACAAGGCCCCGTCATATATCCCAATACTCAATCATCACGATCTGTCTCAATCTGGGAGTAACTCGTGAAAATCCGGGCTTCGAAAATCTGTAGCGAACGCTCGTAAATATAGGAAACGGCCGGCTGTTTGTGTAGAGATGAGTGAGTTGATTACTTTTTTCACTCCCTCCGTTTTCTTTATTTTATTGAACGCCTCGTTAGAGCTTAGGGTTGTCAATTTTTTTTAATGATTAATGATGATGTATGTTTGTCGTGTGTATGGTTTTTTTTTTGGTATCTTATTAAAATAATTTTAATTACCATTTAATTTTGTCTTATTTATAGTGTTTGTAAGGTAATTTGAGCGTTAAAATACTGTATTTTTAAGATTAAGAATCGGAACTCTGGAAAAATATTTTAGCATAAAAAACAAACGAGCCTAAGCTCGGGAGTCTAGTAGCTATTGAAGAATTCCATTAACCACCTCTTAACTCCATCTTTAAAATAGGTAGATAAAACGTGCAAATAGGCCACCTGTTGGTAAGTGGTCACCATCGCCCAAATACAATGTGCGCTGTAAGAAATATTATCCGTTCCTTACAATGCGCCAACAACCTTGGGAACTATGATGTTATGTCCCTTGTGTATTTAGTTACACTTGCTCACTCACCCTTCAAACCAGAACACAACAATATTAAGTATTGTTATTTAGCAAGTTAGAATGTCTAATGATTGGGTGGTACCTACTCAGACGAGCTTGCATAAAGCGCTACCACCTAATAAATCAGACTAGCTGAATTACTATAATATTGCCCAAATCACACACACTTGCAAAGTCGCAAATCTATTGGACAAAAATAAATGGATTCAAATCGACTTCCAAGATTAGTTAACATTGGTTTTGTAAGTAGCGTAAATAAAATGTTTAATTAAATTTAATAATTTTTCTGTTACAATATTAGCAACCCTATTAAGCCAATACCGTGCGAAATGAAGAAAGGACGGCCTCTAAGTTAATTCAGTAAAGTACATCGATAAGGTCAAATATACTTGTGTTAACATATATGTTTATGTATGAGATATGTCACCCTGTTTATTGGACGTATAATGTATAGGGAAGATAAGGTATAATGTTTTGACTGACTCCCTTGTCTAGCGGCAAATTTATATGGCTACAGGTCTGGACGTTCTGAATTCCAATCTGAGATCCAGGGCAGACCAATACGAGTTATTCGGTTTTCTATCAAGAAATGTTCAGAAACAGCTCAGAACCTGGAAGTTGATAGTATTACACTACCTCATGGACGGGGACTTTCTGTTAATTATATCAAACAAAGCATTCTTTTAAGATGACTGTTTCGGTCTGGTTTTCTTTCAATGTTTAAAATTATAATTTTAAATTCTATATATAGAAAAATATTTGAGCCGGTTGGCGTGGATGGTAGATATAAGGCCTTTACATATGAAATTAGCGTTTTGTCGTACTGACCACTTTGATCTGAAATATCTCCTCTTTGGTCAAGAATTCCAAATTCAAATTTATAAATTCATTTAGCTGGTACATTTGAGTTTTGAAAAAACCCATTCATTTGTTTTTCCTCATTATTTTTTTCTTTGGCGTCGCTTATTACCGCACAATGGATAACATGAAATATCTGTATATTTATGAGTACGAGTTCTACCGTGGCACCAGTGCTGCAGAAACAGCTCGAAGGATTAATTATATGTACGGCGCAAAAGAAAGCACGGTACGGAATTAAAGGCTATTATGGAAGCGGACAAATTCTTGCCTTTTGCGCCGCAGGTCGTGGGTTCGATTCCCACCCAGGACAGATATTAGTGTGCATGAACATGTCTGTTTGTCCTGAGTCTGGATGTAATTATCTATATAAGTATATATTTACAAAAGAAAAGTAGTAAATGTAGTATATCAATTGGCGTTTTAAATTTATAAACGAAAATGAAAACCCAAGGTGTGTAGTAATGGTTCTTAATCAAAATTTCCAAGATAGAAGCTCTGTTTAGTTTGGGATCAGATGACCTTGTGTGTATTATGTCCTGGGATATTATATTTATGTATTATAATAATAAACGAAGCAAACATAATTGATCTAATATTCACCATCTTAGTTGGATGATATTTTATGAAAACATTTCGATTTGTATTTAAAGCTTGTGCTGTAATATTTTAATCCTAAATTTATAAAAGAAAATGAAATAACAAGCTGTTTAGTAATTGTTCTTAATCAAAATTTTCAAAAGTACTTAAACTTCGTTAACTTCTTCTAGATTAATTGACGCTTGAGAAATAAAATACTTAAAATATTCGAGCCGATATAAACGAAGGTTTGTTAAACATGTAAATAGAATAAAAGATATATTTTCCTCATAAAATATATGTAAACTGGAATAGAGATTCGAGGAAGGAAAAATACTTTTACGATTTCCCGTTAAGGCGTTTCCCGTTGCGTTTGATGTGCATACGAATTGGTTGAATTCGGTGATAAATTGCGGGATGGTTCCTGGCGAAAGGTGTCATGAATATTGAATACATTGTCTTATTATTTGGAACACATCCAAAAAAATTAAATTCAAATAAAACTTCAATCGTGTCGTTTTTACGAACAATCTTGAATTATTTAACACTTAACTTTTTTTTAATGAATAGGTAGGCGGACGAGTGTTTGGGCCACCTGATGGTTACTGGTCACCTAGGCCATAGACATTGGTTTTGTAAGAAATGTTAACCATCGCATACATTGCCAATGCGCCACCAACCTTGGGAACTAAGATGTTATGTCACTTGTGCGTGTAATTACACTGGCTCACTCACCCTTCAAATCAGAATACAACAAAAACAAGTACTGCTGTTTTGTGGTAGAATATCTGATAAGTGGGTGGTACTTACCCAGACGACCTTGCACAAAGCTCTATCTCGCGCTATCACCAGAAGAACTACCATGTTAATTGCACATACAATTCCAATCACTTAGCTGGTAAAAAGCTTAGTAGGTAGTCTTATAAATTTAGTTAATATTGTGCGAGAATAATGATATCTTAAAGTAAAATATAATAAGCTAAGAGAGTTTTTAGCATTTCAAGCTTTGAACATATGGCATACTTGTAATTGATTAGGAACTAATAAGTAAATAATATTTAATTTATTTGGCATTATAACATAAAAAATTGCTGTCGTAGAACATGGCTGCAGCCATGGCTCGTATTGTGCGGCCACGTAGGCTTTGTTTTTGGAGTGTGACCGGCGCGCTTGGTTCCGTCGGTAAGCAGGCGAAGACCTTAGGGGCTTCAGCACCTTAACGTGGTCAGGATTCCGAACGAAAAACGATTTCAGGAATAGTTCGACGAATATATGCTTTTCAATTTTCATTTTGTTATATTAATCTCGCTAAAAATAATAACAGTTATTTGACATGATAAAATAAATATAACAGAAAGAAAATGGTCACCAAAATGCTTTGGATTTTCGAACAATAATTAAAAATAAATTTCATAATTGACGTCTTTACTAGGTACCATTGTTAAAACCATTATGACAATTTCGTCCACAAAGAACTGCCTCGGGTCTCAAATTAGCAAAATTATATTAGATCACACAGCCTTGTCCACCAAATTTCGGTATATAAAATCTATTCGTACATAGAGCTTTATCAAAGAAACTAAATTAAAATCAATTATTCTGTTTTAATAATATAATTTGTTTTACAAAAATAAAACACTATTCGATTAATTTTGTTGGTTGTGTTCGTTTTCTAATTCAATTTCTAAACTTAATCATGTGAGGTTAGTATACTATTAATTTACTTCTATTTTAGGGGTTGTTTATGCAACAAAACATTTATTAGTACACGCACGAACGTACTCGCACATCACCTCTGCTATGGACTAACGCTATGGACCTCTGCGATTTCACAGACAAAATTCTTCCCACCGTAGGAAGCCTTATAAGCAATCGTGAGCATATATGTTTTATATGAAAATAAACACAAATAGTCGAAAAATAGCACGAAACCAAAACTATAAACAACTCGAATGGAGAACCGTAGTGAATTAAGTTCCAAGCCCCAATAGAGTTTTTTCACAAACTGACGCTTAAAATGGAAATACAATGTATTGAATTTCCTGATATAACCTTTTATTTATTTTCATAAAATCTATCTAATATTTTAATGTGGTTAATTATTTATCACTATGATATATGCTAGGATATCAGATGGATGAAAATCTGCATAAAATATTTGTCCAGCCGTGGGACATCTACTGCTGTTTCTTTACTATCACGTTGAGTTTGATTAAAACTTAACCTAAATATAATATATTTTTGTTGTTTTTGCAGTTGAAACGCTTAGACCTTGGAGTAATAGTGCAAAACCTTTCATCAAATATATTGCACCCCGTCTTATTGCTTGTACACAGGTGACAGGAGGGCTGGCTTATTTTTCGCCCAAAGAATCGGAATTGCTATTCAAAGGGGAAACGCCGCTAGCATTCTTGCCACCATTCCACGCGGCTACGATTTGTACAGTGACTATTTTTAATTTTTATTTATTTAAGGCTTTAATGTAAATAAATTTTATCTTAATAATATCAAAATAAACTTTTTTCAAATATTACAAATAAGCACGTTCAATGGATATTATAGAAGACTAGTTTACGGTCGCTGTTTCTCATACATGTGAGGGACAGGGAGTTGAGGAGGCAGGTGTCACTAACCTTAAACATTAATATTTATACAGGCTTTATATAACCTTCATTTGTAATTAAGAGTAAGAAATTAGTAACAAGTTTGTATACAAATATAAGGTCCTCCTCCAGACCGATTTCGGCCACGGCGGCCAATCTCAAGAGAGATTAGCCAACTGCGCAGGAGATATTATAGTGCACAAGTGTGAGCGCAAACACAGGTGCACTCTCTTTTCCTTAGCTCTCATAATCCGATGGGACGCCAATCTGACACGACCGGAAAGAGTTCAGGCGCAGGACCAACGGCTTAACGTGCTTTCCGAGACACGGGATTGTACACACTTCAAGACTCCGGGCTGCTACTGAGAATTTTCGGACGGAAAAACCCAATAACTATTTATTGGCCCGACCTGGGAATTGAACCCAGGACCACCGGGTCTGCGACCTTATATCTAGCCACTAGACCAACGAGGCAGTCAATACAAATATAAACTACTAATAAATAATTGCCGTGTAGATTACAATAATTTTTAATTTTGCGAAGTCGGAAAATTGGCCTTATAAGTTAATCATAAAAACAAAAATGTACAGCCTCACGAATAGTTTCGTATAGATGTTGAGTTGCATACACGAATGGATATAAAATGTTCCCTACAGAAAGGTAAAAGATATAAATCATTGAGTGGGTTAGATTTTAAGCCCTGAGGGCGCAATTCCATGTTGGGAAGCTAGAAAATTGGTGTTATTGTTCGATAGTTTTCTATACTTTTCGTTATTTCATTTCTCGTATTTCGTTGCTCTTTGTATGTTTTTGCAGATGAATGTTTGTAAAAACCAAATGAAATTTATTGTACTGTCACTTCGATCTAGCTAATTAAATGTACACTTTCGAAAACAATTACCATGGACATAAAATATTTATCAACAATTTAATGATAAACGATAAAACTCGATCTCATTTTGTATGTACATATATGTGTAATTAAATTTAATTGTAAATAAAATATTTTATGAATGAAAGTAAAATTAAATATTAAGTTGCTCTTTTCATATGAAGCACTTAGAACATTATACTTAAAAATTATTTCTTTATTTTTTATTTTTTAAAAACAGAATACAAACAGTAGAATTAAAACATGCAATTAATAAAGCTAGCGTACAAAAATACCAATAAAGTTTCCAAAAATAATTAATACATACATTAAGTAATCATCTAAGGGGTTTTAATAAAAATACACAGAAAGGCTGTAAAACCAACAGTCAAGGAACCCGGTTTTTTAATCGAGAAAACATTTATACCATATTTATTGGATGCAAGTCACTCATAAAATCGAATAGTGCAGATAAGCGAGCAATAAAAAGCAACATTTAACAGTTTTTCGATACAGTTTATTTACTTACACGAGAAAGTTTGAACTTTTACGTATAAATTATAATAAAAAAAGTTTTTCCACTGATTTATATGCGTATTATTTATTTCTACGTAGATTTCTTTGACGAATCAATTGGCCCTTCTGCGGAGACCGTAGAAGGTCATAGCGGCGACACTTTTCGCAGGCGATCTGCACTGAGAACTCCGCGCAGAGGTGCTCGCAGAAGTGTCGCGGTTTCGGGTGTAAGCCAGGTCGAGCGGCGACCGTCCAGATTTTAGTAACTATGATAAAGCCGCTTTGATTATTACACTAATCTATATATTATTCGCGATGTTTGGTATCCATTTCATAAATAATATTCTTTTTTTTTGAGATTTTGATCAAAATGATAAAAATATACAATAGAGTCAATATAATGTATGGACTGGAAAATGGATAGTCTAATCTTATTTCGAAAAGCCAGACGTAACACTCTAGTAAAATTAAGTTCTATCGTGATATTGTTTTATCATCAAGTAGCTACAACTGGTAAAATATATTCGCTTGCTAGCTCAGCGTAGCTCGAGGACCTAAAATACTATGAAATAAATGAAAAGAATATTATATTAATTTTGACAACTATTTTTTTTTTATGGCATAAATTATATCACATTTATATAATTATACGGTTACATATAAAATAAATGACAGTTATATTTTGTCCGAGATTTTAAAGTAGAAATTTTGAAAATCTCTTTAGAGAAATTCTTACAGATTTGTCAGCGCTTGAACCAATGAGATTTTCCTTCTGGATACTCTTGACACTGAGAACTACTTTGAATAAAATATACAATAGCCTTACTTATGCCGGATTTCTTTTATAGCGGAAGATAAAATATAATTATCAAAACTTAGATTTACATATTTCGTGAGATTGGCTTAATATCTGTTATATTTTGCACTCAAAAGATATTTTTTGACAATGTCTAAGGGCGTTGGTGACTTATTACCATCAGGTGGCTTATATGCGCGTCCGCCTACCTATCCTATAAAAATAAAGTTACAACAAAAATGGATTTATGTATTTGACGGCCGCCTAAAATTAACAAAGCTTGGGTTGCTTGCACATTGCTTTCGTAAGTTGATTTCTTGCCAATATACGGGTGATTGAGTCACTTACGTGATCGACTGATGGCTGCACTTAACAAAATTTGTCTTAGTCAGTATACGACATACAAGCGTCAAGCTGAAGTGGGATTATTCTAACGTAACGACTAGTCATCCTGTTTAATATTATATAAAGTATTTGTAATTGTATGCCATACAGGTATTATATATTGACAATTATTCTAATTGAGCCATATAAAGTTATAATAAGTAACAGCAGTAGTGGGTACATTTTTATATAGTAAACAATATCTTATAACTTTCTTCCTGCAGCTACACATGTTTGTGACGAGGGAAGGTGTTAGGTACTCTATTTAATTTTCTATAACCCTGACTACGTTTTATGATAATCGGTTAAGTAGTTAAGATATGATTTATATATTTCGCCGGCTAACCGATATGACATTGAAACCTTCAAGAGAAGAGTGTACTCGCTCTTTAAAGGCCGGCAACGCACCTGTGAGCCCTCGGATGTTGCGGGTGTCCATGGGTGGTTGTAGCATTTGAATGATAGATAGCAGGTGAAAAATAAGTGATACTTGCCTGGATATTTACATTTTCTATCCGCTGCGCTGTCTCATCTCACGGAGTACATCAAAATTTTGTTACATTTTTTTAGTATGATTTATATAAAAACCGTTTGAAAAAGTAGTCAAAGTATGGTGGAAGCTGCATTAGAATACATCCTTCAATTTGGAAAAAACGAGTCGGAGTACATACTTTGATAAAAGTATTATTTGATCTGAATTAATTTCACAATGAAATTTGTAAAAAAATTACATGTATATTTGAATTCAAGCCTTTTCATTCACATTTGAACGAACAATCTTTCAATGTGGATTAACCGCTTAACCGCTTGGCTCTGACTCAAATATTCTATCACAAAAGTCGCTGAAAAATGCATAAAGTGCCAAATGTTGTTTGTACGCTATACAAGCATTTGAATCATCTAACCTCATGAAAATATAAACACGTCCGAAATACAGCAAAACTTCGCCAACCTAACGTTTGAGTAAAAGCCTAGAATCTTATACCAATTTTACGGAAGACCCAAAAATGTTCATCCGAATTCTACTACAAACGATCTTGCTACCTATGCTGAAGCCGTTGTGTCTATAATTGCTTGAAAATTCTTAAACTAATGTCTGCACTGTTGATTGTACGCTGTAAGCATGATATATGACCGAAGAGAACTAACGTAAACTGTGCACTGCAGTTTTCCAACTGTCAAAGTTTATACCTCTGAATTTATATTGGAAAATTGTGAATCATGTAGTGGTCGATACTTTATCTCCGAAAGTGGAAAATGCATTTGCGTTAATATTTCGATATTGCCTTTTCTTGCATTGTAGTGTTATAAAGCTTAACAATATGTACATGGTGAGATGTTATGAAACTGACATTTATCCAATAACTTTTCAAATATACTCGTGTGATGTACCATTTTTAAATGGTTATATATTTATATTATAAAGTTATCTTTTGTATTGTTATTGATTTGTTTTCCTTATAGTAAAAATATATCGGGTCACTTATATCTCTTTCTCTTTCATATATTAAGTAGCATCTTTCTAGCCATTGACGTTGACCCTGTAAGAATAATAAGCCACATCTAACACCATCAGTGCATCACCAACTATGAAACCTAAGATGTTATGTTTGTTTTTTTTTGAGAAATATTTTTCTTTCATTATGACTATAGTGTCCAATTTATTTAAGACCTGCCATACCTTGGTATGTACATTTATAAATAAGTAAATAAATCACAGGTGCCCACACAATACGAATTACATTTATTCCTACTAAGTTTTACAAATCTTATACAATTCATCACTTAAGATAAATTTCAAAATCCGTTTATATTACCAGGCGCAAGGTATCCCGTAGGTGTGATCCATCTCAATAATTGGCCCCTAGACCGATGGAGGAGCAATTTATCTATCCTGACTCTGTCCGACCTAGTATTCAAGATATGATAAGAAGTATTTATGCCATATACATATATTGTTATACTGGAGAATCTTAGTTTAAATGACAGACTCATACTTCATACTTCGTTCTGTTTTTAAAATTTGAAGTTAACAAAGAAATAAATATAATTAATTACTAGCTAGTAACAGCCTGTGAATGTCCCACCGCTGGGCTAAGGCCTCCTATCCTTTTTTTAAGGTTTAGAGTTTATTCCACCACGCTGCTCCAATGGGGTTTGGTGAAATACAGTTGTGGCAGAATTTCAGTGAAATTAGACAGGTGCCGGTTTCCTCACGGTGTTTTCCTTCACCGTCAAGCACGAGATGAATTGTAAACACAGATTAAGCAAATATTACAATATGAATATGTGAAATGATCAATTCAAACACTTCTTGTTTGTTTGATGTATAGTTAGCTGCAGAGGATGACGAAGACCAAAAACTATATACGTGATGGAAATCAATTTTTATTATAATATAGTTTAGTTCTTCTCAGACATTAAATGCTTTACTTGTAAACGTAACTTTCTCTTTTTTTATGTAATCCAGGGAGGCCAAATGTCTCTACTCTACCTGATGGTAAGTGGTAGTAGAGTCCAGACGCGACGAAGGCTAGTACAGACAGAAAGAATGTTTTGCACTAACCGCCCCCGCCTTGCCGGCCCGCAAGATGCCTCGTTTGAAGGAACCTAGATCATAAGAGGAAAATAACACGTGTGCTGATAAAGAATTCCATTTTTTGAAGGTGCGACAAAGAAAAGAGTTCCCAAATTACATCGTGCGCGATGGAATTGATGTCACAGTTAGTCGGTGAAACCGAGGGGGAGCACGCGTAGACTTGTGAAGAAAAGTGGAAGCAAGAATGAGGGAGAATAATTCCTCAAAGTACTTGCCGTGATACAGACAAGTCTCTCACTGATTTCTCTCTTTCTGACTTCATTGATTTGGCATTCGAAAGAAGAAGACGACATTTATATAGTATATTCCAATTAATGGCATGAGAAATAAAGACACATAAACAACTTCTTACATACTACTTAACATAAATATATTTATGCTATCACTTCATGGTTTGTTAATCATCTTAATTTTATTAAACTTTACGTAGTCTTTGATCGATTTTTTTCATTTTAATGCAACTCTTACTCGATGTCTAATTAAATGTAGAAGCTATTTTAGCCTACTAAACTAAAAATATTTGCAGACAATTAGTAAATACGTAAAATTTATAGTCCGTTTTTAAGAGTACAATTTAAAATGAACTTTATATCAAATGTAAATAGAGAAAATTTTTAAGCGACGTTAAATGTTAATTTAATTTGTAAAATTTCGAATACAATACTGTCAACGACTGACTGTAACATAATTTATTAATAAAACGATATTAGATTTATAAAATTCATTATGATTTTGAAAGTTCATTTATTAGAATGAAAATTTTGTATATTTTGTTTGTGTTGTGTTGAAAATAAGCAATTTGTTATATAGTTGAGCTACGATACTATTCAAAAATACATTAAAACATAAAGGACTTATAAAAATTGTTAAATAACAAATGAACAATGACGTGTCTTTCTTTTTTTGTTTTTTTGTTTTAATTACAGAGTCAAATCATTTTGGTCACAGAGTGATCATGCCACCCCTATAGGAATAACTACACATGATAAATACAACTTAAAATAATCAACCTAAATAATAACCTAACAAAATTTAAATATTTCTACGTCTTAATCCCACTTGTACTAGCTTATTACATTCTTGCCTGATCCGAGACAGGATAGGCCAGTATGCTGTTAAAAGCTCCTATGTCTAATAGATTAATATTAAATCTTATTAATAAAACATTTCTTTCTGCTTGACGCCGCCTTACCAATTAAGGAGGCAAAACTATTCAGTGGAATGAGTCCGGAGCGAAGTCTCAAGTCTGTTATAATTTCAGACCTACTCATATTGGCACCGATAAACCAAGGTTTGCGCCTTAAATTTGGCTGTATTGTTTTGTATCATATCCCTTTTGTCGCAGATCTCTCGTCAAAGTATTCTTTCCACTGTTTGCGACAATTTTGTTTAACAACACTTAAAAAATCTGTGTAGTTCGAAAAGCAAGCAAAAGAAACGCCGTCTGAAGAGGATTCTTTCGCCAAACAATCAATGACGTGTCTTCTTCTTTCGAATGTCAAATTAATAATGACAGAACGGGATAAGTTACGAACTTACTTATTAACGTTATTTAGAAACTGTTAAATTAAACACTAATATCTCTTTCTAACATTATTGATTTGACATCCGAAAGAAGAAGGCAGCCTTGTTTTACAAAACACCCAACGAACAAGGTTTATGTATGATTGTTTGAAAAGGGAATATTTAAGTAATAATAATAATTCAGCTGTGATCAAAAGACTGTGATGTTTATGTGTTTTTTTATAGATTACTTACAGTCAAAAATTTATACTATATAATTTGGACCCTTATTTATATTACAAAATAATCGCCAAAGCGCCACTAATCTTGGGAACTAAGGTGTTATGTCCCTTGAGCCTGTACTTACACTAGCTCGCACACCTTTCAAACCGGAACACAACAATAACAAGTATTGCTGTTTTGCGGTAGAATATCTGATAAGTGGGTGGTATCTACCCAGACGAGCTTGCGCAAAACTCTACCACCAAGTAACCACCATCTTTTTTCCCGTGCGAATGTTATTGTATGAAAAAGCTCTCAATGTTATAAGAAACTATAATTTTTTATATAAATAGGAAGGAAGAAAAATAATATATGGAAAGGAAGGGCAGGCAAATGGGCCACCTATGCAAGCCGATATCTTCGGTTATAAAACTCACGTTAAATATTTTTGCATCAAGCAAATTAATTAATATGGTAAATATATAATCATACAATAGTTTTGGAACTACTTACAGAATGAATTCTAAATAGTTATTCGAACCAAAATGTTGCTTAGTCTTTATAACCAGATTTGGATGATATCATTCGGTCAAAATAATTGTAAAATATAAAATGACTATCAAATAAAGTCTTAAATCGATTATTTATTCGATAAGAAATACTTTATTTTGAAAACTATAATCAAAACAAACTTAATTCGACTCTTCGAAGGTATTTCGAGTTGTTATTTAGTATATTTAAATAATCTTATTTAAAATATACTTTTTGCGATTAATCTGAATTTAGTATTAATTTAATTATTATTTTAATTACTTAATATTTCTATTAATGATGTTATTAGACCTGAATTATTTGCGTATCTATAAAATATATTGCAATAACAATTTGCAATATTTGTTCACAAGGATTTAGATTTTATTGTTTAATTATTTGTTGTTTGCTTAGCTGTAAACTGTTTTGTGAGTCATTTATAAATAAAACTTACCGGTCCCGAATATACAGTCGGATGAGGTGGTAATAAACTAAAATGCACACAGAGTCGAATGCATTACCGTAATGGGTACACGATATCAAATTCTAACTACCAGTTAGTTACAATGGATACCGTGTGAAACCACGAAGCATACGCAAATGTTCTTGGACTAATCCGAACAAACAAAAGGATTAACTACAGTTATTTTATTTGTTTTAAAACTTGATTATACAAACATCATCTTAGCACAAATTAAACAGTTAATTAAAAGCGTGCAAAGTGCTAATTGGGATATCGTCCAGTCAACCTCGTATGTGATGGAAATTAAAATCCTGTGGTGATTTTTCATTTTCAAATTCGATTACGTGATACATTAATTTAAGAACGATATAAAATTGCATTAAATTGGTGCTGTGACTGGTCGATGAACAACTTGAAATGAACACCACTTTTATGGGTAATAGAAAAATTCTCTGAGAGATTGAATTCTCGAATTCAATTGCATTCGTGAGGTACGTAACTGTTAAAATACATTTGTAACAAAGAATATAGAACGATTAGAAATATTAATATATTCAATATATCTGCAGTATATTTAATTATCGAAGCAAGTACGTTAACGTTATTACAGCTAAATTGATCTCATCATGAAATATTTTAAATTGGTGCTCCTTAAAAGAGAATATTGTTTTATTTCCAAGATCTTAATATATTTGATGACTTTTAAAAATTGACGAGCCAGTAGGCGTTGTTGGTAGACACTAGCCTTTCGCGCCGCAGGTCGTGGGTTCGATTCCCACCCAGGACAGATGTGTGATTTGTGTGCATGAACATGTCTGTTTGTCCTGAGTCTGGTTGTAAATATCTATATAAGTAAGTAAAAGTTGTATATGTGGTATATCAGTTGTCTGGTTTCCATAATACAAGCTCTGCTTAGTTTGGGATCAGATGGCCTTGTCTGAATAATGTCCTAGGATATATTATTATTATTATAATTCACTTTTTAAAGTCACTTTGTACGCTTGCAATTCCATCTACATATATAACATAAAATAATAATAGAAAAATATTTACATATTAAAGCAATAATTTGATAATTATGTAAGCGAGTTGTAAATATATATTATCGTCGTTTTAATTGCTAAAGGATATTAGTCCTAAGGGGATGACCAATAAATTACAAAATATCGCGTAATTGTACAACTGCTTCATATCAAGTAAACTACAAATGATTTAATAGTTTTAAATTACATTATTACCATCATTGTTTTTCTCTCATGGATAATTTACTGTAGAAGTGAAACTCATCGAAGTGCGATGTAAATGAAATTTAACGTTCAATTACAAAATACTCGGTGGAAGAGCTTTGTGCAAGCTCGTCTGGGTAGGTACCACCCACTCATCAGATATTCTATCGCAAAACAGCAATACTTTGTATTGTTGTGTTCCGGTTTGAAGGGTGAGAGCGCCAATATAATTACAGGCACAAGGGACATAACATCTTAGTTCCCAAGGTTGGTGGCGCATTGGTGATGTAAGCGATGGTTTACATTTCTTACAATGACATTGTCTATGGGTGTTGGTGACCACTTACCATCAGGTGGCCCATATGCACGTCCGCCTACCTATACAATAAAAAAAAAAAATAGACTTTCGTTTTATTACTAATATATGCACTGAAATTCTTACTAACTTATGTGGACGTTACTAATTCCTCTTTAATAAGTTAAGATATATTTAAGGCTATATATGAATTTACAAATCAAAATAAAAAAAAATAATACAAATCGTGATTGCGTTGAATGGTGATAAGATTGCTCGCAGCACGACCTGCGGCGCGAAAGGCGAAGTATCTAACAAAAACGCCAATCGGCTCGTCAATATAATAAATATAAACAGTTTTCACATAAATTGTCTGTCTCTGTATAACCGACTACTCTTTGCTGGCGATAATAGTGGGAAAATAGAATTGGAGTATTGAGGTTTTTGAATGCAGTGAAATTGCATTCTTCGCGATTCAATGGCGTGTTATGAAAAGTGATTTGTTTCACAACAAATTCAAAGGCCAATTTTTTATATTTTATTATTTGAATTTTGGAAGCTATAACTTCGAAATTGACATGATTTTTTTGCTTTAAAAATTGGAAAAAATTAGGTTAAATGTGTTTTTGTAATGCTATAATTATAAATAAATTGTGCAATAGCCAGTAAATATTAATGTCCCACAGCTGGGCTAAGGCCTCCTCTCATTTTGAAGAAAAGTTTGAAACTTGTTTCACGGAGCTCCAATATGATTGGATACATAGGTGGGCGATTTTAATTCGACACGTCATGCTGGTTCTACACGATATATGGTATCACCGTCGAGTACGAAATGAATGGTAAATGCAAATTAAGCATATGAAAATGAAGTGTAGTGTAGATTTGAGCATCCAATCAAAGGTAGACTCATGTGTTCTATTCACTGGATCATCTCCATTATTAATACAATGCTAATACCCAACAGCTATATACCCAAATACTAATTATGAATAACTTCTTCATTCACAATTAGTATTTGGGTACGCCCAAAATCGAATTTTCTAAGTTATATAATTGTGTACTAAGATACCAATAAATAAACAATAACACCATACTAGTTTAGTTCATTACAATTATACCAAATCACTTGGTGGTAGGGCTTTGTGCAAGCTCATCAGGGTAGGTACCACACACTCTTCAGATATTCTACCGCAAAACAGCAGTACTGGCTATTGTTGTGTGACAAATTTGGTAGCGTATTGGCGATGTAAGCGATGGTTAACATCTCTTACAATGCCAATGTCTATGGGCGTTGGTGACCACTTACCATCAGGTGGTTCACATGCTCGTCCGCGTTCTAATTACATTAAAAAAATACCAGTATTTTCCATGGTCGTAAAAATATGGTTGATTTTAAACATGATTTTGCACGCGATCTTCGAGTCAAGTCAACCGCGACAGGCAATTTGATACACAGATTAATCGGTAAACTACCTGCAATGTGTAACTGGCACCGACTGGGCTTCAAATTTTATTACTACTGCTACAGTTATAACTAGCAGCGCCCAATGGGCAGAAAACATGAAAGCAACAATAACTTGAGCTAATAATGATTTTCGTGCTCGATGAGTAAAGCCAGTACACAAATATGTAGCTGATCTTAATTGACGATCGGAATGAGTTAAAAATTTACGTATTTCCAAAAGTGCAAAACAATCGTTAGTGTGTGTATTCTATCGAAGTCCTTATAATCCACAGACGTACATCCTAGCCACTAAATCAATGAAATACAAGGTAATAATAACGAACAAAATAAACCTAGTGTGTTGAGGTAATATAGCCTAGAGCTCTTAAAGTGTTGTGTTGGTGAATTTTACCTGTCCCCTAGTCCCAAAACTATATATTTGGATAAAGGATATTTTTACGTATGTTGTTTAATAGGGCGGAACAGCGGCTAAGTGGCGAGTCCACATTTTATTTACGGATCGTACGGTTCCAACGTGAGAGGAATTACATCTTGGCTTCTAGTCTGTCTAATGTTATCAACGTGAACTCAAAATAAATTTGGCATGAGAAAAAAACTTGTGATGAAAGGAATTCGATGTGTGTAAGATTGTCAGCTCTGTCGTTATTTTGATGATGTATTTTTTTTTGGTTTCAATGTTTATTATATTTAATATAAATAATAAGTATATGTATAGTAATAATATCCTGGGACATTATTAACACACGGACATCTGATCCCAAACTAAGCAGAGCTCGTACTATGGAAACCAGACAACTGTTATACTACATATACTACTTTTCATTACAGTATGTGTTTTGTTTTGTAAAAGAGTTTATATAGATAGTTACACCCATACTCAAGACAAATAGACATGTTCATGCACACAAATGTCTGTCCTGGGTGGGAATCGAACCCACGACCTACGAGCGCGAAAGTCAAATTTACCAACCACGCCAATCGGCTCGTCAAATATTGAACCATGAGTCTATGATGTCATAAAGAGCTAACATTTTATTTTATTCCTATCAGATTAATCAAAAACTTCCAATTAATCTATACTACTATATAAATCTATTGGCTCTGTCTGTACATTTATTTTTTCACCTTATTTTGTGATAAATAATTGTTTTATGATGCAGTGATTCACATTATACTATTTTTTCATTTTTGTCTGTCTGTCTGTTTGGCTGTATTTCTGTCTGTCTGTCTGTATGTCATCTTATAACTCAAGAACGGCTTGACCAATATAAAGATCGGTAAACCCTACGGTATCTTATGTAAATTAATTTCAAATCGTTAATTACGCATTTCTTTACCAGTAGCCATGGGTGTGTGTGTATGTGTGTGTGTGTGTGTGGATGTGTGTGTGTGTTTGTGTGCGCGGGTGTGTTATTATAATAATAAAATAATTTATTATATTTTTATTAATTATACGCGGGTGAAGCCGCGGGGCACAGCTAGTATAATATAATTTAATATGGAACTTTCAAATTATAATGAATACGTAATTTCTTCGAAGTCTGGTTGATATTTCGCTTATTGTTTATATTTGTGACAGAAAAATACGCTTATTAAAATAAAAGTCACATAAAATTAGGTTTTATATTTATGCTCAACTTGCATTTAAATATTCTTTTTTAAGGGGTCATTTTTCATACGTCATCTTTTCTAACCCATGGGGACTATACAGTTTCAATAAGGGCATAAAGGGAGATGCGGGTATAATTTACAGGTACGTGATATTATTATATATATCGTGGGTCGAGTGCGCCTAATTTTTTTATTACACCCCACGCGCTTTTTGATAAATAGTTGCTTTTATTGTTTGAATGAATATCATAAATTCGGACGTGTTTTTATTTGCGCCAGTTACATTGACATCTTCTTTTATAATAGAAATAATTTATTGTTTGTTCTCTATGCGTTTTTAAGTCATTCATCCGATTGTGATGAAATTTTGAGTTCTTTTGCGACTGCCAAAGTTTCTGGCCCAATATGAAACTAAATATTCTTATGTTTTTCCTTCAATGTTTCATGTGGACGGGACGCCGACGATCACTAGTTATTGTATAGGTATTAATGGTTTATATACGCAATGTTTCTACACGAGTTATTCTCCGTAACTGTTCGGAGATACGAATATCTCTAACGTATTTGCTTCATAAAAATTGAAAGCTTATGAACGTGTGAATTTTACATCGCAACGTGTCTTGTATAATATTGAAGTAAGATAAATAAAAATTTCAAATTGAAGTTATTATAATTTTTTAACTGTTGTTTTAAAATTGAATTGATACATTCATGTCGCAATAGTCATATCGTGACTACGATAGTACGATAAATACTTAACCAAATTCTTGGATAAAATTGAAATGGCAATTTTCGTCAAGTTAATTAATGATCGAAAAATTGGGTTGATCAGTTAAGCTTACGTACCGAAATAATTGGTAAATTTTAACAAAACTTCTAACTGTGAATATTTACACTAGAATAGAGTATTAATTTTTATGACTATATAACTTCGGAGTCATAGTCCAAATCTTGTATTAACATAACGCTATCATAACACCATATTGTATGCGTTCTTGAACATAGATTATGGTGTGACGTAACTTGTGGTCAGTCTAAGCATAGGTGCAATAACTTAAATTAGATTCACCCGCATAACTTAGGGTCGGTCCCCCATAAATTTATACCCTCACCAAATCGAAGGCTAAGCGATTTATGTTGTACTTATAATATCAATATTTAAAATCAGCTATGTTACAGAATAATGTATATAACAGTTAATTTCATTATGTAATATACGTTATGGAAAATAAATTAAGATTAAATTATAATTAATATAATAACTATATTAATATACAAATATGAAATCGAATTATTTATTCAGTTTCAAAATTAAATATATGTTTTAAAATAATATATCATTGTGAAATGATTTAAATTGTTTTTTTATTTCATCCTGTACGTGTAGTGTAGTTTCTGCCTGCGGCTTCACCCCCATTCATACCATAATTACTTGTACTCCTGACGAAGTGTATGAAAAAGTTCATTATAATTGGTTGATTAGTTAAGTCATGAAAGCTTAACAGATAAACAAACAAACTTTAATATTAGTAAGGATATTATTACTTCAGCATGATCTCATATAAATTCGGAGAAAACATTTCACTTGCTTATAAGGACCCATGTTTAATATAAAAGCTATAACACACAGGTATCAATACAAATATCAAAAATAGAATTATTTTTTTATTAAGACTGACTATAATATTGATATATTACACAGTATAATATTGTATACACGCACAAAAGGATGTAGAGAGCGGTGGCCGAGAAGGGGAAGGGAAATGGCGGCATAAGAGAGGGTCATACCGTTTCCCTTCACGGCATATATGTCGGTTTTGCCCCCACGGTGCGCCAGTAAAAGTTACATATCTAAAAATTATAACTTTCGAACTGAAGTAAGCGTTATAGTAAGTATAAGCTCATTTTATATATTTGAGTTCATGTATGAATCTTATTCATAACTTATTCTAGATGCTTAACTTGTTTCAATGTTCCCAAATTTAACCTAGAAACTAGTCCAATTGAACCTTTAGTATCTTATAGTTAAGATTTATAATAACACATACATACAAAAAGCCGAGATGGCCCAGTGGTAGGAACGCGGGAATATTAACCGATGATCGTGGGTTCAAACCCGGACAAGCACCACTGAATTTCATGTGCTTAATTTGTGATTATAATTCATCTCGTGCTTGACGGTGAAGGAGAACATCGTGAGGAAACCTGCATGTGTCAAACTTCACTGAAATTCTGTCACATGTGTATTCCGCATTGGAGCAGCTAAGCTCCAAAACCTTCTTCTCAAAAGAGGAGAAGAGGCCTTAGCCCAGCAGTGGGACATTCACAGGCTGTTACTTTATGTTTATTATATTAACATATAAAAAGACAGCATTTTTAGACCAGATTTTTTTTTATAGCTGTACTGTTCACTTTCTTTAAAAACAAAGCTTCATCCAGCAGAAAGCATGCGTATGACAGAACACGTATATCATCCGATATGAATAGCTTTCTATTATATATTTTTATTTTAAAACGTATAAAAACAGATCACTTTTTCTCCTGACGTAAAAAGGAAACGCTGGAAAAACGCATGTGAGTTTCCCCTCACATGAGGTATGTAAGGCTAACCACCAAAGCTACTTACTAAAAAACCAGCGTACCTTCATCGTCTTTGGCGGAGAGGCACGGGACCGCTTGTGCATACTACCGCGACGCCCCGACGGTTGGCCCGATTATGCGGGCCTCCTTTCTTAGTTGGGTTCCCGTATTACAGAGAACCCATGAAGAGTAATCCTACCGAGAGCCGAAACAAATATTATATACTAATAATGTGATTATTAAGATAAAAAAACAAATAGATTTGATCTTTTTTTTTTTTTTTTTTTTTTTAACTGTATAAGCTAGCGCTTGGCTGTTATCACACCTGATGGTAAGTGATGATACAGCCTAAGGTGGAGCGCGCTTGCCTAGAAGGTGCCTATTCACTCTAGACTTGAAGGTACCCATATTGTAGGTGGTGGGGAATACGGAGGTTGGAAGGGTATTCCAGATCTTAGCGGTGCGTATCAGGAACGAGGAAGAAAATCGTTTCGTACGTGTTTTAAGTACGTCAACTACGTACGGGTGCAGATCTTTTCGATGCCTCGAAGTTCTGTGGTAAAAAGGTGAAGGGGGAACCAAATTGAACAGTTCCTGAGCACACTCTCCGAAATATATCCTGTAGAATACCGACAGACAGGCAACCTTACGACGGTGTTCCAAGCTCTGAAGTTTTTTATTGACCAGTGTCTGGTCGCCAATGAGCCTTCTAGCACGACGATCCACTGAATCCAAAGCATCAAGCTGATACTTAGCAGAGCCGTCCCATAGATGGCTACAGTACTCCATGCACGATCTAACTTGGGCTTTATATAAGGTTAGAAGCTGTTCTGGTGTGAAGTACTGTTTGACCTTATTGAGGATGCCAAGTTTTTTGCTAGCAGTTTTAGCTTTGGATTCAATGCATTGCCCAAAGTTGAGTTTGGATGTTAAAGTAACGCCTAGAAGCTCAATATTGTCGGTGATGGGTACAGGTACACTCCGGAAAGTCGGAGTCAGGGGGAATGGACTCCTCTTGGCGGTGAACAAACACGCTTGAGTCTTGGTAGGATTAAATTTGACTTGGTTATCGTCGCCCCAATCTGATACTTGTTCCAATGTCAAATTAATGCGTTCTACCAAGGCCTCCCTGTGCTCAAGAGTTTCCATTGCACTAGCCCGGGGACCGGATACGTATCTCTCCGTTACAGTGCTGTCGTCTGCGTACCCAAAGATACCGGGTTTCAGCAGATCGTTTATATGCAGCAGGAAGAGTGTAGCGGAGAGAATTGATCCCTGAGGAACACCGGCATTAATCGCCATTAGATCAGAAGAGAAGCCATCTAGGACAACTCGAAATGATCGTCCACTCAGGAAATCTGATATCCAGTCGCAAAGCCCAATAGGTAGCCCGTAGCTAGGAAGCTTGCTCAGAAGGCCTTCATGCCAGACTCGGTCGAAAGCTTTGGACACATCGAGTGAAACGGCTAACGCTTCACCGTACTTGTCCATCGCTTCGCCCCAGATGTGAGTAGCGTACACTAAAAGATCTCCTGTTGATCGATTCCGACGAAAGCCGTACTGTTGGTCCGATAGGAGATCGTTTTCTTCGAGGTACGACAGGAGCTTGTTATTCAATACACGCTCCAAACTTTTGCAAAGTATGGAGGTGATTGCTATGGGTCTGTAATTGGCCGGGTCGGCACGGTTACTCTTCTTAGGTACAGGTTGTACGTTGGCAATCTTCCAAGCCTTAGGGACTTGAGCGGATTTAAGAGATAGGCGATACAAGCGTGTTAGAACAGGAGACAACTCAGGTGCACAGTTCCTCAGGACTATTGCTGGAATCCCGTCAGGGCCACTGGCCTTATTCACGTTCAAGGTGCAGAGAATCTTTAGAACCTCTCTTTGGCGAATTCGTATCTCTGGCATGGTAGAGTCGCAAGATGGTAGGTTTGGCGGTGAGGTACTTCCCGCATCAAGGCGCGAATTCTCGGCAAACAGAGCCGCTAATAAGTTAGCCTTTTCTGTTGCCGTAAAGGCAAGGGATCCGTCGGGCTTCAGCAGCGGAGGCAGCGATGGACGACAGAAATTCGTCTCAATCGACTTGGACAGGGACCAAAATGCTTTACTACCACGGGGATAGGAAGCTAGTTTGGCCCCAAGGCGTCTAGTTCGGTTGAAACGAGCCTTCTTGAGAACCTTCTTGTAGGACTTGGCAGCAGAGTTAAAGGCTCTCTTCTTAGATGCAATGTCCGGAGCTTTGGTGGTGCGGGCTGTAGCCCATGCTACAAACGCTGAGTTTTTACGGGCCTCAGCCTCGGCGCACTCAGCGTTGTACCACCTAGGAATCTTGCCATCTAGTGATACGTCAGCATATGGAATAAAGTACTCCATAGCTTGACATATCACTTCAGATATGGCTTGTTCGCAGCTCGACGGATCGTTGGAAGAGAAGCATATCCGCTGCCAAGGGTAGGATGCAAAAAAGTGTCGCATCTCATCCCAGTCTGCCGACTTGTATCGCCACACCCGTCTGGTTCCAGTGGGACCAGAGTCCAGAGGATGGAAGTTGCAGACCGACTTGATCACACAATGATCAGAAGTGCCCAGGGGAGCCGCAACTGACACTGAAATCCGGTCAGGGTCGGTAGTCAGCAGAAGGTCCAGACAATTAGGTGTGTGACCGTCCACGTCTGGCACCCGAGTTGCTTCATGTACCAGCTGAGAGAGATCTAGGGATAGGGCGAATTTGAGCGCTTCTCTCCCGGCGTGGTCGGTGGTCTGGTATGGGAATAGCCAATCTTGGTGGTGAGCGTTGAAATCCCCCAGAAACACCATTTGAGCAGTCGGGTACCGTTGTTGGACGGTATCAGCCGTCACGCTGAGATACTCAAACATCCGAGTCGTCTCCTGGTCACCATTGTGCGACCTATAGACGCAGGCATATATAATCTGCTCCAAACCTGTATCCGATAAGCACCATATTACCGAAAAATCGGGCACCTCCAAGTTTCGGAGACGCCGGCAGCAGACGTCATTACGAGCGTACATACAGACCCCAGCACGAGGTTTGAAGTTGTGCTCAAGTGAATATCCGGGATACTGTAAGTACGTTACATCTGCTGGACTGCCAATTTGTGTCTCCGTAAGAAAGAGGAATCTATTAATATTAGTTGTAGTAATTTTTGGTCTCTTAGTGGAATGCCGATACCGAAATTTTCAGTAGGAGCTACGAAGCCTAAATATACTCCAGGGATTAGCAATGCATGTAAAACTTAAGTTAGGTTCGGTCAGGCCTGATCTCTCTCCGGTCGTATCGGATTGCCGTCCCGCCGGAGTTTGAAAGTTAAGAAAAGAATAAAGAGTGCACTTGTATTTGTGTACAATACTTCAAACGAATTTATCGCTTATTTTGGATTTAAAGGTGGTCTGTTTTTTTTGTTACCTTATCGTTCATGGAGTTATAATAAGTCACGCATATTTGTGGTAAAATTTTGTCTCTATGATGTCAAAAATATTTTGTCAATTGATGTTTTTGTGTGTACTTTGTTCGTAATATAATGAATAAAACACCTATGTATAGCTTACTATACATTTATTGTATTGTTTATGATGATAAAATAAAATAATAATAATAATAAGTCACCGTGGTCACGAACCGATATAGCGATTTTAATTTCAGTTATTTTTGTCTTTATGTTTCAATTAATGTTTACCAAAGAAGCCATAACTAACATATTTTTATCATAGATCTTATGGTTTTTTAAATAATATATTTTGATTTTTCCTCGAAATTATTAAGTTATTATACAATCCTTAATTGTATACTTTTATTCGGTTTCTATTACAAAATCGCGCTGTATTGTTAATCTTATTGAATTTCAAAGTCATTAAGCTTACTATAAATTAATTTATTCCAATCGATCGTAAATAAAGTTTTTGTTGTAATATGGGACGAGTAGTTGGGATTCGATACAAATGCGGGCGCATTGGGCACAAAGTTAAATAACTGCCTGTAAATGTACTACAGATGAAGCTCCCTTTCCTTATGATGCTTAGAGCTTATCCACCACGCTACTCCAACGGAGTTGGTGGAAATCTGCATGAATGTATCTGCTGTATTCTAACCACTAGTCGCATATTCCTTTATTTTCAAAAGCAAGCATTGGCTTGTATATAAAAATGGATTAGTAAGATGACCTCATTGTTTATGATTTTATTCCAAAATTATCTTTCATACATGACCTGTTTTACTAGCTGCTCCGAGCAGTTTCTCCCGTGTTAAACATTCCTGCTCCACCACCTAGGGCCGTCATGTAATGTTAACTAATCTAACCTTTAGATACAAAAATATTTTTTCAAATCCAGTAGATCCATGCGATTAGCGAGTTCAATGCAAACAATCAAACGAATTCTTAGTTTTATTGTATTAGTATATTATATTAAATCTACTAATAAATATATTGTTACATAATAACCGTATCTTAAAAATAAAAATACTTTATATTTTATGTAAGAAAACTCATTGAAAAATAGTGTTAAATATTGCCAAAGCTATCTCTTCGAAATCTTATTCTAGAGACAATTTAGGTCTGGCCTTAATGTAACTTTGATTACAGTTTGTTTCTATAAATTCGTAGAATTTATACATTACCGAACTTATGAAATATGTATTTCTTTCGTTTGTTATTTCGAATTTAGAATGTTTTTTGAAACATGAAGGTTAAATTGAAAATAATTTCCAACGTCAATATCAAGATTTACGATTTCTCTGAATAAAATACATGAGTTAACACTTTTATATCTAATAGAGCTGCAGTAAGTCTTCTGTCTTTTTGAGCATAAGTTTGAAGCTTAAACCACGCTGTTCCAATGTGAGTGGATGGAAGCTCACGTGACAGATTTTCATCCCACATATGCAGGTTTTTCTAAATAAAATTGCTGACACCACTGAGTATGTGTATGTCACAGTTATTTCTTGAATTTCAAATCAGGCCAATCTCAAGAGAGAATAGCCAACTGTGCCGGAGATATTATAGTGCAGAAGTGTGTGCGCAAACACGGGTGCACTCTCTATTCCCTAGCTCTCATAATCCGATGGGACGGCAAACCGATACAGAAACAGTTCAGGTGCAGGACCAACGGCTTCACGTGCTTTCCGAGTCACAGGAGGCTACCAAAGAGAATTTTCTGAGAGAAAAACCCAATAACTATTTACTGGCCCAACCTGGGAATTGAACACAGGACCACCAGGTCTGCGGCCTTATATCTACTAGATTAACGAGGCAGTCAGAAATTATTATATTATATTCTTAAAAGATATAAAACCATGTTTCTGTAATTTCAACAAATTTTCGCCCTAAGCCTCATTTCGAAATCGCCTCTTGAGTGTAATAAATGAAATACAATTGACTCATCAACCCCAATGGACCAGCGATCTTTTGATTACATCCTTAATTTAGGGATTAAATTTCAATTATAATATGGACGGCTAATGAATTCTGGCCCATTGCCCTAAATTTCAAGAAATGACTTAATGAATGAAAAAGGTTAATTTTTTTAAGCCTATATAATTTTATCTCATTTGACACATTTCAGTCTAATATTTAAACGGTTTCGTTTTTTTTAAGGAATATTTTATTTAGATGCAGATCCAAAAGGTAAAAATAAAGAGTAAAAATCCTGATGTCATCTATAAAGGCCCTGCGTCAGTCATCTCGACGCCAGAGAGGCTATGTGTGTTAGTGTTTTCACATGTCTATACTCTTGCTCTGGTCGCGGCTCGGCGGAGATCTCTTCAGGGACATACCCAGCGAAACAGCTCTTTTCTCTACTGGACTATAAAGGTCTCACGATCATCCACGTTGATTCCCTGATAACCAGCGTCGATACGACTGCTTGAAGGAAGAAGTCGAACCAATTGGGTCAAATGTCCCAAAACCACTACAATAGTGGTTGTACCTGAATATAGTTCTGGGTAGAAATTATGAAAATTAATGAGCTTAAAATTTCATGGTTCATGATAATATATTTACTATTTATTATCTACAACTACAAATGCTCGTTAAAGTACCAACTAACTGCTGCCTATAAAATGAGTTTACATTTTATGACGGCATTCACACCAGGGCAAAATACTCGTAAATAAGCTTCATTTAAATGATCTATTGCAAATTAAAAATAAAACACGACTAGTAAAGGTGCACTTACAGTGGTGGTCGTATAATTAGAAACACTACCAACGGTCCTTGACATTATGTAAGATACTTCACCGCAATCGTTTTTATTTTGAAATTAAACAATAAATAGGATAACAATGTGTTCAACGATTTATAATTTATTAGAAAAACAATATAAATCCCATTACACAAGTGCAGTTTCAATATTACATTACGGACAAACATTTAAATCAGTTTTAAGGTATGAACAATAATGGTCAGCTAATTAGAAACAACAATAAAAACAATATTTTTTTAAGAATTAGTAATTAGTAATGTTATTTACGAAATAGCTACTATTCACAGCCTACCAATAGTAATAATTAATATTTAGTGACGTATCCCTTATTTTCAATAACAGCAAAGCAACGACGTGGCATTGATTCAATCAATTTTATACATTTTTCTAGGGGGATTGAATTCCATGCTTCAACAAATGCTTCATATACTTCGTTTTGACTGGTGTTACATTTGCTTGAGACTTTCTTTTTAACAATATACCAGAGATTTTCTATCGGGCTTAAATCCGGACTATTTGCTGGCCAGTCTAAAACGGATATACACTGTTCGCTAAGGAAACATTCGACGCTATTGGCCCTGTGTTTAGGGTCATTGTCATGCGGAAAGATCCAGGTTATAGGCAAATGATCGTCCGAGTAGGGAATCATTGTGTACTCTAAGATATTTTTGTATTGCCATTGATCCATTGTACCGCCACCGTACTTGACTATACTCCTTGTGTATTTATAATTAAAAGCATTGTTTACAGGGCGTCTAACATAGCGCTTTCCATCGGAATTTACCATATTTATTTTTGTTTCATCTGAAAATAACTTTTTTTTCCATTCTAGTACCGTCCAATTAACATATTTTTTAGCGAATTATAATCGCTTCTCTCGGTGTTGCTTGGTAAGAAGCGGTACCTTTCGAGAGATTCTTCCAAACAATTTAGCTTCCACTAATCTTCGGCGTATCAGTCTTGACGAGATGTTTCTCGGGTCATCAGGCGAAAAAACTTTATTTTTAATCTGGCTGGAGCCTTTACTTGCTTCTTTTTTAGCAACATGAACGAATAGCGTATCTTCTCTGGGAGTGGATTTTCTTTGCCGAGCCTTTCTAAGAACGTCTTCAACAGTTCCATGTGTTTTATAATGATCAATTGCATTAAAAATTTTCTTAACAGAGCAATTTAAATGCTCAGCTTTTCTTCTGTACGCCCACTTATGATCTGTATGTAAATATAACAATGATTTGCCTGGTTGATGCGTCACTAATTTTATTTTTGGCCCGTTTGAACAAAATAAAATTCAGATTAAATTTTGAATTGCCGCCAAAATAATAGAAAAAGAAATGTTTTTCTCCAATTTCAAAGAAAGAACGAGCTATGGATGCTTTTTTAAAATGTTTCTAATTAGGCGTCCAAGCGGTCAGTAACAGAAAATACTACAATGTGTAAGACTCATTTTGTAATTAAAAGTAAGATATGTTTTATATTTTATGCGTTTAATGAGTTTATTATTTGAGTGGCTATATTATTGCATGAGTATAAATTATTATTGAATGTGTATATTTTTTACGAACATTTGTACGTTGAAGTTATACTTTCTTTATTCATAAGAAGTGTTTCTAATTATATGACCACCAATGTATATAAAATAAATTTTCGTATTTGTTTTTTTAATAACAATAATTCTTCCTTTGTCCCTGGGTCCCAAGATGTTCGTAGCACTCGTCAAATTATTTTAGCTTTGCCAATTAATTAATTTAAATAACAATAAAACTTTGATTAATAAGGTTAAGGTATGAATAAAGCATTATAATTTAAATAATAATTTAATTGTATTTAATTATCTATGTATAACTTGACTGCAGAATAGAGTAACTACTGAGTTTCTCGCCGGTTCTTCTCGGTCGAAGCTACATTCGGACCAGTGTTTAATAAAATTAGTAAGGATTGTAATACAAGGACATACATTCATGCTTACCACGTCAACAGTCGAAAAAAAAAAAACTGGTTAAGCTGCGATGCGACATTTGGTATTTAATAAAATAACTTCTCCAAAACACGCTGTATCTTCTACTCTAAGTAGAATATGTATTGTTTTAGTAGTTTTTTGGAGTGCTAACTTCTTATGGGAGGGTAAACCGCTTCGTAACGTAACGCGTTACGGCGCCACTCTGTCTAGAATCCCTTTCTCTCACGCATACGGCAGCGGTAGACAGGTTCCCCCTCTCTCACTTTATTATTTATTTATATTATTTTATTACCGACGCGGACTGATTTACCTGAGAGCTACCAACCTAACGCCATCTAGCGTATATAGATAGTATTTATAATAATTTAGCAACTCTCAAGTACTAATTTAAATTATATTTAATATTTATATTGTTAACGTTTAAGTTTATACTACATACTTTTAAAGTTATAAGGAAGACGTACGATCAAGTCGAGCGACGGAGGCGAAGTGAAGTGATTCTGCTGTTTTATACACTCAACCATGTTGATTACTCTGGTGGGGAAGAGACCGCCAACAATATTATAATTAATAATAAATATTGTCACTTCTGTCGAGCATCCCGACACGCACACTTTTTTTAATTTAGGTATTAAAAAAACGTCATTTATTAAAAAAACAAAGATATACTTCATTTTAATCAGTAATGTAACTTATATGTCATAATGAGTACCATCTAACTCCTGCAATTCGAGTCTAAGTAATCAAACCTCCAACTAATTGCTGCGACCCTGGTAACGAGCGTTCGTTTAATGATGACATTCACAGTGACAGCAAGGACTAAACTAGACCCAAATACGACGGCTAGCATAATTAATAGCCTGCGTGGTAACAATTATCATTGGATGTTAACGATGATGACAGGGAGAGAGGAGCAACATGCTTTTAAGGCATGGATGGCATTAGAGCACTGATAACAAACAAATGTATTCATTAATTAAAAAAAATCTGTAACGAAAGAAGTACGCTTATATAATTTTATGACACAATTATAGCAAAAATAAGGTTTAATTAAATTAAACAATATCGTGTAAGCCAAAGAAGATCTTTATATTTTATTCTACTCGGTATTTCAAATTCATATTAATTGTATATGTTCTAATAACGAAACTCTTCAAAAATAACGCCTATCGTTATCGTTGTGCACCAACACCACCAGTGCACCAATGAACTTCCAGTAAACCGCCAAAAGTGAATCCGCAAATAGGGCCAGGTATATTACTTCGATTAATTATTTTTATATACTCGTAAAGTTGGTAGGCGGACGCTCAAATGGACTATATGATGGTAAGATGTCCTGTTTCTATAAACGTGGTGCTAATGCGCCACCAACCTTGAAAACTAAGATGTTATGTCCATTGTGCCTGTAGTAATATTGGCTCACTCACCTTAGGTAGAATTTCGGGTGATCAGGTTCTCGTCTGTGTTAACTTACAGACGGCTCCATAACCTATAAGCATAAGGAAATACATGGTTCTTTAATAAAATTTCATTTGATGTAATAGTTCTATAAAATATATATAATTCATTAAAAAAATATATTCATTTCTTTATAAATAATTGGTTGTCTGTTAAGTCGGTTTAATTTTACGTGATAACGCCTTAAAAAAACATTGATTAATATTCGGACGCATCGGCCTACGGAGTGGAAGAGAGATAGGTGCGTCACTAGCCAAACGCTTAGGTCGATCGTGCCTCTCTATCGCTTCTTCCGCGCCCTCGCTTGCACGCTCGACTCAGGCGGAACGTGACAATGAGTCATGCTTTTTCGATCGTGCAGCCGACGTTCATCGATTTATAAAGCTTTATCACGTCAAAAGTTTTATAGGTAAGGACCCAATATTAGGCAAATTCTTAAACTCAATATTTATCATAGTTTTAATAAAGGTATTAAAAATAAACTGCACACATAAAGTAATGAATTTTAATAAAACAAATATGTAACCATTCTTCCCAAAAGATTAACAGAAAAAATGTGTCGCACCCTCAAGTTACAAGCCTTTGATAGCCATTGGCTTCAAGGAAGGAAATAACATGTCAAACATCACAGACCACACTTCAATAGATGCCGACAAAAGCTCACAATATTTTATTTCTGCATTTATGTTATGAAACAATATAAGGGTAGTTTCTGTTCTAGTTATTTAAAAAAATAATAACGTTTAAAGTCGTTTTATTGACCTAAATCATATTTCTAGAATTCGCTCAGTGGTCGAAATTTGAACATAATGAGTGTTCGAAAATTGAGAACAGGTTATTATACTTTTGCATGTTTTGTTAAAAAAAAAACTTAAATTATTTCCATATGTATTTATCAATAAAAATTAAGTTCCAAACATATAATCAGTTGACAAACAGAAAAAAATAGGTACCAAGCTAGTGTACCTATTTATATACAAATATATAGATAACGCAATCAAGTTGACGACAAAACCAAGACTAAATAAATCTTTAATAATTTAATGAATCAACAATATTACAAGTACATAAATAGCAGAATAAATCATAGTAATAAACTGACCATTGCAACGATAAAAAATGTATTTCTTTGTTATCCTTATTAATACGAACGATTTAAATTTGGAATTCGGGCCAGATTTTTAAAAGATATTGCAATTTGATTAACGTAAATCCGTTGTTTCAAAAAACATTTGCATCGTACACACACTTGACAATCATTATACATTAATTTATTCCGTGCGAAGATGGAAAGTATTTTTATTCAAATTTTTTCTAATCTTTACTCTGTTTAATTAACGAATTCACCAATCGAAAGAAGAAAATAAATAATAATAAAAAACACATTTTAGAGTGTTTATTAAAATATAAATAAGGTACAACAGAGAATTATTAGAAGATTCACAAGATTATTTTAGCAGCTTCCATGTAAAATCAGATGATATTACCCAAAGTAAAATGAACTCTACATTTTGGTAATATCGTCTTGTTTCAAATGCACTTACTGTTCGGTTTAAAAAGACTTAGTACATTCAAAATAGGTTGTAAAGTTAGAATTTCTCGTTAAATATGTATAATGAAGTATTTAATATTATACTCTAGTGAGATCTACGGAATATAAACATAAGAAAACGTGATAATAAATGTTATAAAGCTTAATAATATAGGAAATTATTACTTTAATATAACATTGGACATTAATAACTATTTAATACAATCACAATGATGATGATGATGATGGTATTCCAGACCGATTTCGGTCACGGCGGACATGATAGATTAGCCAACTGCGCAGGAGATATTATAGTGCAGAAGTGTGTGCGCAAACACAGGTGCACTCACTATATTTCATTTGTTGATTTCAATTTTATATGAGAATTTTTGTATTTTTTTTTCTATTTTGACTGGATTAATAATAATTGAGCTGAACTCCGGTGAAGGTAGACAATATCGAAGCATAGCTAATAAACTATTCATGAGATTAATTTGTTAGTATTTATTTATTATTTATAAGTAGAGCCATTGCGCTTTAAAAATATCATGCATAATTATCAATCTATACTACTATATAAATCTATTGGCTCTATCAGTACATTTTTTTTTTTTCACCTAATTTTGTGATAAATAGTCGTTTTAACATGTGATGGCGCAAATGATACTTGTAGGCCTATGTATAAGATCGGTAAACCCTACGGTATCTTATGAAAATTCATTTCAAATCGTTAATTACGTATTTCTTTACCAGTAGCCATATATGTGTGTGTGTGTGTGTGCGTGTGTATGTGTGCACGCGTGTGTGTTATTGTAGTAATAAAATAATTTCTTATATTTTTACTAACTATACGCGGGGCATAGCTAGTATATTTATAAAAGCCTATCTACATGCATGCTTAACTAGGTAGCAGGGCTTTGTGCAAGGTCGTCTGAGTAGGTACCACCTACTCATCAGATATTCTACCAAACAGCAATACTTAGTTTAGTTTAGTTCCCGTTTGAAGGATCCGTGAGCCAGTCTAACTACAGTCCCAAGGGACATAACATCTTCGCTCCCAAGGTTGGTGACACATTGGCGTTGTAAGGATTGGTTAATACTTCTTACATTGCCAATGTCTAAGGTGACCACTTAACTTTAGATGACCCATTTGCTCGTGCACCTAAAACATGAGAGTCTTTTTTTAATCCACATCCCCCCATCTATATATATGGTGATTTTAAGCTATTTTCGTTAAAACGTTCCTCACGACTTCCAGTCAAACTAAATTTCCTCAGAATAATCTAAGGTAAAATATAATTTAGCCAAAACACGTTTAATCTTACCTTCAAGTAACCTCTGACTTTGAGTATTTAAATAATTTATAAGGAGAAACTTTCGCATTTAAGAAAGTATTAATTATACTTTCTAAATATAAAACCTAATCAAGAATTTAAATAGTTGTACAAGTTTGCTTAAGTACAAGAGAGGCTTAGCCATAAAAGCCGTTTCAGCTCGGAATTAAAGATAAAAATTTGTTATTTCGGACACAAGGGCCATAGCATCTTCGTTCCCAAGGTTGGTGGCGCATTGGCGATGTAAGGAATGGTTAGTAATTCTTACATCGCCAATGTCCAAATGGAGCGTACTAAGTGTTTCCCACTTAACATCAGGTGGCCCAGTTAAAAAAAAGGTATGTATGTATATTTTAAGCAAAAAAATTGTATAAACCTTTGTTTTATGATCCTAAAAAATTGTTTCAGAAGTTTCATAAGATCTCCTGTATTAATAAAAACAACGGCTTGCACTCTTGAAAACTTGAATATTAACGTTGTGCATTTTTGATATTTTGGAATGATTAGGAAAAAAATTTGCTCGAATTGCTTTTATTATCAGTATAAAAGTACAATCATTTATGTGATAAAATACAATATTCATTTATTGCGCTATCGTGCACAAACATGACAATTTATATTATATTAAAAATTTAACACTTCAAAATCCGTCTTACTAATCAGGGTCACGTGACCTGACGCGAGTTGAACATGTTTTACCCTATCATAAAAAACACAACACAACACAACGTCGCTACAGAAGTTTTCACTTCAAAAATCATGGTCGAAGGCACCAGAACTTTTTTGTAAATATCACGCTTTATATGCCTTAAATGATATTTGCATTATAAGAGTTCTAGGTCTACGGACGCAGCCACATTTTTTGTTAAAAACATTTATTATCGGATTAAGCATTTTTGAAATAGATCGCAAAGAGTGCGCAGCGCTCAGCCTAACGTGGCATAATGTAAAGTCATCCTGTAATCCCAGTAAATTATTACATTGCATGGAGGGCTAGATAGAATGCATTCGACAATAATAATTGCAGAAGTAATTTTGAATTTTACTTCGGCCTAATTTATTCAATAAAATACATCAATTTTTAATCACGTAATAAATTGAATATTATGTCATCATAATATGTCATTTCCTTATATTTTTGTCTGTCTCAAAAAGCAATACTCACTGTGTGACTTTGTCTAAGCCCACTGTGCTGTTACTACTATGGTGTTGACGTTTATTTACGTTTCGTGTCGATTCCAACGTACATTCTTCAATCAATGCTATCGACGTGCCGTTGAAATTGATCGAATGTGTTACGACTTGACTGATGACAAGATTAACTATTAGAATACTTGTATACGTCTCAGAACATTGACGTCACTACTGTTACATATCATCGTGGACTTGGAAATGATAATTCATTAAGTATAGTAGGGAGCCTGAGTTTTAAATTAAAAAAATATATTTTTAATAAACATGTTTATATAATAAAACATGTTTATATAATAAAATTAAATTGAAATATCGCACAAATTTAGAACCGGTGACAATACAATCTAGTACGCTTACACCAATTGTCTGAAACGCTGATCAAAATTGAATAAATTAATTTTAATTTCATCCGAATTTTAATTAGTTAGTGGCAACCGCGGACAAAATAGGCAATCAAAGAGCGTTAATTGTTAAAACTAATAATACATATAGATTCAAAAAACTATATAAATATTATCGCTAAGGGCGTGGATTGAAAAACTGATAGCGAAGTCATAATCAGTTGTACACTGAAGATTATTTTATGTCTAATATTGGAATTTCCGAAAGGCTTTCGGTTACAGAGGGATCTGAATTATATTCGTAATAAGGGACTTGTGATGTTTTTACTGCCGGAAATGATGTTGTCTGTTGATTTCAACATAAGGTACACTTGTTCTGACTGATTGCTGTATTAACACAATACAAGCATGTGTTCATAAGTCATCTGCTTTTTTGATTGTGACTAGCTTGTTAGATTGCAATTTATGATATAGTAATAATCTGTGAATGTCCCACTAAGGACTAAGGCCTCCTCTCCTTTGATCCAATGATTGGAGCTTATTCCACCACGCTGCATCAATGCGGGTTGGTGGAATACACAAGAGGCAGAATTTTAGTGAAATTTGTCAGCAGGTTTCCTCACGATGTTTTCACGAGATGAATTATAAACATAAATTAAATACATTAAAATTCAGTGATGATTACCCAGTTTTGAATCCAAGATCATCGGTTAACAGGCGTGCTAACCACTGGGCTATCTCAGCTTTTTTAAATTTATGATATGCCAAATTCAAAATGAGACAAAAACATTTTATTTTCTGGCATGACAAAGTAGCAGAAGTCCGGAGTTGGAAAATTAGCAGTTTCACTTTGTAGCTCCCATTCAAAATTCAAGATAAAACGTATGACTTATGAACCACGACTGGGACAACTGGCATAACCGCTTATATCAAATCGGCATGATTTTTTTATTAAGGACATTTATATAAGAAGTGTCCGTTTCTGAGCGTTGGTCACTGTTAAAAACATAACTAATGATTTAAAGCCATTATCTGAATTTCCGATCTAGCATAAAGGTATCAGTTTTCAAAACAGTACTAACAGTACTATCAGCGCTATTTAACAATATTATAAACAAAAATAAAAGGGAACCAAAAAACTATTGCATACAATATTTTCAGATGTATTTTCATTTGAGGACATTTGTTCATAGATTCGCAACCTGAGCGCTTGCTGAACATGAAGATGTTTAGCTTAATGTTCTACTAACGGCTGCTCTTCTCTTAAGGCAAGGATTAGTATCTTAATCCAATATTACTTGACTTCGAGTCGCTAGCTTCCTCACGATATTTTTCTTATAGTTTTATTTAAAGTCAAAAATCTATTTTCAATATAGAAGTGTTACACTTACTTATAGAATGCCTTAGATCTACCATCATTTGTAGCTTCACATTAAAATCAAAACTATAACTGTCTATTTGAATAAATTATATATGTATTTGATTTGTAGTCACTGAATTTTGAAAAGCTATCATTAAGCTATCATTATGTTTTGATTTGATTGTATTTGAATTGATTTGATTTCATTCAAATATATTTTATTTAATTTGATATTATGGTTTAATTCGAATTAATCTAATCTAATGTATAATTTGTAAAATCTGTAAAATATTTTTATTGTAATTTTTTGTCTTTATATTATTTATTGTTTTGTATGTATATATGATCCTTGTTTGGTCGAAATAAATGATTTTATTATTTTTATTATTATAAGCTATCCGAGAGGAAAATATACTTATAATATTAATACCAATTACGTTCGATAGTATTTATACATAACTGGATGATATATGTTACGTAAATGTAACATTACTGGGCGAAGGGCTCCTCTCCTAAAGAAGGTTATACACTTATTCTCCTATGCTACACCATTAGGATTGGTGCCTTATCTGACACGTGCAGGTTTCTTCGCCATATTATAGCACCACCACCACCTGCCTCGTTGGTCTAGTGGCTAGATATTCACCACTGTGGCGCGGACCGGGACACCGCTCAGCACACGCTGGAGGTGTGTCCCGCGTGGAGTGCGGAGAGGGAGAACCTGGTCCGTGAAGTCGGACAAGACCTGTCCCTGCGAGCAATCGTGTCGGCGATGCTCCGCAGAGAATCGGCGTGGAGGGCCGTAGCCTCCTTCTGTGAGACCGTCATGGTCCAGAAGGAGACGGCGGAGCGGGAACGGGAAAGGGCCGATCCTGCTCGGCAGAGACGACGTCGGCGTCGTCCCGGCCTTCCCACAGCCCCAACGTCCGGGGCTTTAAATATAGGGCGTTACCCTGGGGCCGTGGATGCGTGAGGTAGGGGCTTCACGTGTCCTATTTCAAACGGCCCTGAGGAGGACGGCAGCCGGAATGGCCTCGCGCTGCCGTACGCACTAGCAAGGAGTGCGGGGGGGCGAGATTACCTTCGCTCCCTGAGGAGAGCTCCGCCGAACTACGAGCGGAGCGCAGCACGGGAGGGGCCGCGGATGCGTTATATCAACACGATCCCGCAGCCCCTCCGATCCGTGCCGAGGACGGCCATCGCAGTGGTTTTAGTGGGTAAGAATCCCACATAACCCGGTTCTTCCCCCTAGAGAGTCGGGTACCTTTCTGAAGGACTCCACTGGGTGAAAAAAAAAAAAAAAAAAAAAAAGTGGCTAGATATAAGGTCGCAGACCCGGGTTCAATTCCCAGGTCGAGCCAATAAATAGTTATTGGGTTTTTCTGTCAGAAAATTTTCAGTAGCAGCTCTGAAGAGTCTGGAAGTTGGAAGTATGTACACTCCCGTGCCTTGGAAAACACGTTAAGCCCTTGGTCTTGCGCCTGAACTCTTTCCGGTCGTGTCGGATTGCCGTTCCATCGGATTATAAGAGCTAGGGAAAAGAGAGTGCACCTGTGTTTGCGCACACCCTTGTGCACTATAATATCTCCTGCGCAATTGGCTAATCTCACTTGAGATTAGCCACCGTGGCTGAAATCGGTCAGGAGGTTATTATTTATCACCACCACGTAATACCACCTAGTTAAAAAACTGTATCTTGTCATTTAATCACATAAAATAAGCTTTTTATAATTAGCCTAATTAGCTGATTAATTATTTGTTAGTATAAAGTATATTCTTTAAATATTGTCATAATAATGGTAGAAGTAAATTCAAAAGCTTAAATTTTTTATTGATTGTAGGAATTAGAAGAAAATTCTATTGAACTTGATTCAGATTTTTCAATTATCTCTTACTTATATTTAAATTTCTATTTTTGGTATGAGACTTCACATTCCAATGAACTTATATTCTCTGCAAAAATGCAATACATATTCTAATTTCATAACATAACACCATTTCGCATTTATCATTCGGAGCTGCCAGTTTGAATCGTCATTCAATTTGTTTAAATATTAGTTCAACACGGTTTTAATAATATAAATTCATATTGCACGTATAATAATAAAAAAAAATATTTATGTTTGATTCAGTCTATCTCTATGACGGTGTCATAGGCATCATTTTGTTTAAATTTTGAGATATATATGAAGCATTTATTTACTAGTCATTTGTATATAAAATTGTTACAGTTTTAATAACAAAAAACTAACCTAACAAATTTTTTTTCTATATAAGCAATGTCCATGCATATGCACACTGAAGCACACACGCACACACACAAGTACACACGCATGTAAATTAATTGACACGTATCACAACAAACATTCAAATAAGTTAACACGAAACAAAACAAACTGAAAGTTTGACCCAATGTATTACGCACGTATTCCTAGCCGAACTGCTTTGTATTAATTAAGATAATATGGATCATCTCAATGCCAAAGTAATTGAAATTTCAAATTTAACCAAACAATACGCATGATAAGTTTGTTTGGGGCTTATTGCTTAATGTTAGTTTATTATTTCAATACGTAATTAATATTTAATCGCATTTGAATACTTATTGTTAGTGGAATTAATATTCAAATACTATTTGAATACACCATTTGAACCACTCGATGGTAGAGCTTTGTGCAAGCTCGTCTGGGTAGGTACCACCCACTCATGAGATATTCTACCGCAAAACAGCAGTACTTTGTATTGTTGTTGTTCTGGTCCGGTTTGAAGGGTGAGTGAGCCAGTGTAATTACAGGCACAAGGGACATAATATCTTAGTTCCCAAGGTTGGTGGCATTGTAAGCTATGGTTAACATTTCATAGTCTATGGGCGTTGGTGACCACTTACCATCGGGTGGCCCATATGCTCGCCCGCCTACCTATACAATAAAAAAATGAAAAATAAATGTAAAGTTATTCTAGAAGAATCTAATCCTCGCAGCAAATCTCAAAGAGATTCTATATAGAAGATATTAATGCACTAATGTGTGCCCAAACGCAGGTGTACTCTCTACTCATTCTAATAGTCTAATAGAATGGAAATCCAACAAGACTAGAGAGTGAACAGACGCAGTGGTGTACTCGGAGGCACAATAACATTTTATTTGTCCGACCATGGATTTAAGCTCCGTGTCTTCGGCCTCATAAGCTAAAAACGAAGCCTACTAGGTACTCCAAGAAAGGTATTAATCAAAGCACGTCTTTACCGATGCTTCTATTCACATTGGCTGCATAACAATAATCGGCATTCGATTATATGAATTCGCTGAAATTCCGAAGAATCGATTCCATTCGATTATTCGATTCCCCACAATGTCTGAGACCTTTTTACGCACGTGTACAGAATTTAAAATTGAATTGAACTTCTTCGTAATAATTGATCGTATGTTACGTGTTTCGATATTTATAAAACATTTCTCCTCTTTTCAAAACGTAATTTAAATTTGTTAGCAGTTATTAAAAGATTCGATTTTCAAGTCTAAATATGATATTATTTTCGAAACTTTATTTTATTCATTTGCATATTGATAATATAATGCTACCCGTCCAGGCTTTGCATGTGTAGAATAAGGCATAAAACGCTTATATCATAATATAATTCATATAACTCTATTACTTTACGTGGCGCACTCCAGTAAAACTCCGAATTGATATAATTTTTTTCGATATCTTCAATGTCATCGTTATATTTCATTTACACACAAAACAATAATGAATTATATTTCGTAATCTTCCTCATTAATCACTTCGTCCATTAATGAAAATCGTATGAAAATACTTATAATATATACATAATTGACGAGCCGGTTGGCTTTGTTGGTAGATACTTGCCTTTCGCGCCGCAGGTCGTGGGATCGATTCCCACCCAGGACAGACATCTGTGTCTGTTTGTCCTGTGTCTGGGTGTAATTATCTATATAAGTATGTATTAACAAAAGAAAAGTAGTATTAGTAGTATATCAGTTGTCTGATTTCCATAGTACGAGCTGTGCTGAGTTTGGGATGAGATGGCCTTGTGTGAATAATGTCCCAGGATATTATAACTATAATATACCATAAACTATTTCAATAAATATTAATATTTCACCACGTTTCAATCTGTCGGGTATTTGATGACCGCTATTTTTTTTAGACGATGGTACAAAGAATCATAATATTCATTTTCAAAATGTTACTACGATCAAAATATATCAGAACACAATTCGTCATTTTATTTATAACGAATCAAATAGAAAACGATTCGGATCACATTCAAAGAACCGTCAAACTCCCTAAACAAATAAAAACTCCACTATTTTGGTTGTCAGGTACAGAAGTCGATTGACAGGCCGCGAAAGGATTGTTATTGAATGTGAAAAAAAAAATCGTATGGATATCAAACGTGACGTATTGGATCTGAAGACTTTGTATGTTGTTACGTCATGAGTATTCTATTCTTAAAATTGAATGCGAAGTTTTCTTAAAAGAATCGGGTATACATTTCAAAATTAACAATAATAATTGTATACAAGTCGTTTAGAGGATTCACCTTTGTATTGCACTGAATAGCCTGCCTGCAAAGGTTCGAATTATCAAATTTCATCAGAATAATTTTAATGGTTTAGCCATTTCACACTTAAAATTATATTACTGCGAAATTTAATTATTTCTAATTAATATGTGTAATATAATTACTGAAATATATTAACTATTGAACTCAACTGTAATATAGCAACGAAGCAGATTTTGAAATAAGCTCCAAGCTTATTTCAAACCATCTTCTAAAAGAGGAGAGGAGGCCTTATGTCAACAGTAGGACATTTACACGACGTTACTTTATATTATATACGTTGTTGTATTCTGAGTTCTTGACTGTTGTTACGAGGCCTTAAATATTATTAGCGTAAAATATTCATCAATTTATGCCATTCGATATTTTGTTAATTGATTAATGTAATTTAAGTTATTAATTACCTTGATTATTCTAACTTATTAATTACCAAACTGTATTATCTTTAAAAGCATACAGTTTACACACGTTTTGGGATGTAATTTTGTTTGAAATTGGTATAGATTCCTAATTATCTAACTCATGATTACATTCTGTTTTGTGTACCTAAATAAATAAATAAATTCATTTTATTTCTCCTGTAAAATATACTAATACAAGAGCTTTCAGTTGGAACACGATTTTAATTAAAATAATGTCAAAATAAAAAAGTTAAGATCGCATTTGTACTATTATTTCGTTCAAATATATATTTTATTTGTCTTCTCTTTTATAAGAGAAAGAGATAAATTATATTTTATTTTAGTAAACATTTATTAAACAGTAAAACTTTTTACGTTCAAGTACATTTTAAGAAAACTATGTTAAGTATCTTCAATTTCTGCCTTTAATTAAACTAATTAATTTAAATTAAAGTGTTTAACACAGCGTAAGGCAGGTAGCCTGTCAAATCTAGGTTAAACCAGTGCGAACCAGTCTTCAGTTCTAATAAAATCAGGTAAAATATTCACAACAGAAATATTTTTTTTGCTACGACTTTAGTCGTTCGTTCCACAAATTAATTACAGTGAGTGTGCTTCCTGCTGGTTAATATAGAATTCAACCTTTCACGGCAACTAAAATATTTTTCTGCTCGAAGCTTATCTGAAATGTAATTTCTGAAAACCAATTCCTATCTCACATTTAGGTATTTGGACCTTATGTCACTAATCATAAAGTCCAAAGTGATAAAACATCTATACCTGTCCATCTGAAAAATTACTAAGAAACTTAATGTTAAATTACTTGTGACAAAATCACAGCACTTTTGAGGTAATATATTTTTCTAAGTGAAGAATTGAATGTTTTATTACGTTTTTTTTTTAATTCTGTTGTTGGGTGTTTTTAGTGCATATAGACGTATTTTTAAAGCTTTATACTTTTATTTGTATTGAATATATGAAAAATTAATTACAGCTCGCGGCTTCATGAAACTGACCCGTGCGATATGTAATTCATTTTATAACACTAAGTCTATGGTGTATTTATGTGTGATAATTGGTATGTGGATTATGTTATATGATTAATATTTTTAAATAAAAAAAAAAAAAACGTGTGTAGCGACCTCTATCTTGCCACATACGAAAACTAAAAAACTGACGTATTCTACATCGCGATATTGAAGTTATCCGAGCGATTGAACATATATATACAAGAATCCGACAACAACCTTCGGGCAGTAGCCCACCAGACCAACACCCGTCTGGTCAGAGGATCCTCCCCTTTCAATGGTGGATAAGGAACTTTACTCCCTGTTTCTCCCAATTCGAAACGAGAAGCGTCAATAGTGTAATGTTTCACGGGCTTAGCGATGAAAAAGTCGTAGATTAGATTCTGACCTACGGCTATTGTCGTTTCCACTCCTAACATAACCTTTACGCTTTAATGAAAAAAAAAAAGAGTAAATAAAAATAAAATTTATACAATATTCAATATTTAAATTCACATAAAGTGTTACTCGGTGGTAGAGCTTTATGCAAGCTCGTCTGGGAAGGTACGACAAACTCATCAGATGTTCTACCGCAAAACAGCATTACTTACTGGCACAACGGACATAACATATTAGTTCCCGAGGTCGGTGTCGTATCGACGAGGTTTTTTTTTTAACAAATGTACAATGCCGATAATATACTCGAACAATAAAAAAAAATTACATTTATCTGCTTGATATTGATGAAAATGATCGATTCATATATGTTTGTTTCTATCATTCACGATATCGTGTTTGCGTTGACCAATCCATTATAAAAGCTTTCACGAGAACGATCACAATGCATTTTTAGTATCGAAACGATTTTTTGTTTTCTGGTAACAGTGACGTTGAATATTTTTGTTAAATAAAACCGTGTTTGCTATTGTTTGCTTCCAACGGAAATTTTAAGCCTTGTGTTTTATTGATTTTGAAAATCTAAAGCCATTTTACAAATGTGAGATTAATTCACGTATAAAATTCAAATTTCACTACGTAAGAACTAAGATATTTCTGCATACATAAGATCTTGAAGCTTAAACACTTTTATAGATGTACAATTTAAGATAATAATCTTCACTTGGTGGTAGGGCTTTCTGCTAGGCCGTCTGGGTGGGTACCATCCATGGGTCCATTAATCAGGTTGTGTTCCAACAACAGCGCTTACCTACTTCATAAAAAAGTCATACTTTTTTTGAATTTAAATGTATACAATAAGCTCAGATATTAAATCCCTTCAGACAAATCGATATCTCTCACGAAAAATAAACTTCTTTTTATGAAAAGTGATTAAAAGTGATGTTGTTCGACAATATCGTAATAAAACAACTGTAATTGTGAGACAGTGCTTCAGGTAAAAGAAGAGAAACGGCTTAACTACTCTTTACCTATCTCGGCAGATCTATATTCAAAACGAATGCTGTTAATAATTTAAGTAGTTGAAGTGTTATAATAATAAGAATAAGGTCCTCCAGACGGCCGATCTCAAGACAGATTAGCCAACTGCGCAGGAGATATTATAGTGCAAAAGTGTGTGCGCAAACACATGTGCCCTCTCTTTTCCTTAGCTCTCATAATCCGATGGGATGGCAATCTGATACGACCGGAAAGAGTTCAGGCGCAGTACCGACAGCTTAACGTGCTTTCTGAGGCACGGTAGTATACACACTTCCAACTTCCAGACTCCGGGCTGCTATTGAGAATTTTCTGACAGAAAAACCCAATAACTATTTATTGGCCCGACCGGGATTGGGAATTGAACCCGGGACCACCGGCTCTGCGGCCTTATATCTAGCCACTAGAACAACGAGGCAGTCAAGTCTTATATAAAGGGAAGAAAATGAAAATCTAAATAAAAAACGTATTGATTTTGAATTCCTTCGAGGTAGATATCGTTTACTTATCAATTATTCTTCCGTGTGAAGTAATGGCTTGTATTTCTATTTTACTGTTGGATGAGTGAGCGAGATAGTCGTATTAATGGAATAAGTAACATCCTATATACCATCCTGACGGTACATTTTCTCTCTACATTTTTTGAAAAGGATGATAAGATACAAAGAATCGATTAAATTGAAAGTCATAAATATACATGATGAAAACAATACTCTAAATCGCATATCCGAAGTATGATACGACGATCCTATGTTTAGAAATAAATGCTTATATTAATTTTGGTGAAAAACACTTTTTATGTATTTTAATAAATAAGATTGAAACGAATGTGTTATTTGGAGCGAAAACAGAATAAAGGTTTTCGTTCCGTGTCAATAAAACCACTGGACGTAATTAAATTTGCGACACTTATTAGTATGACAATGTCTAATGGGTCAAAATGTATAGCGATATAATTATGTACTTATCTATAAATTTAATAAGAAATTTGAATAACTCTATCGTATCTCGTATAATTTAAATATTACATTTTCGTTATGTTACGTTCATCTTTTTATTAAGTGTCGTTATTAATTACAGTACAGTAACAAAATGAATGTCCCACTGCTGGGCTAAGGCCTCTTCTCTTCTTTTTTGAGGGGAAGGTATGGATCTTATTCCACCACGCTGCTCCAATGCGGATTGGTGGAATACACATGTGACAAAATGTCAGTGAAATTTGACACAAGCAGGTTTCCTAACGATGTTTTCCTTCACCGTCAAGTACGAGATGAATTATAACCACAAATTAAGCACATGAAATCCAGTGGTGCTTGCCCGGGTTTGAAACCACGATCATCGGTTAAAATTCCCGTGTTCTTACCACTGGGTGATCTCGGCTTTTTCGGCGTTCTAAATTATGAACAATTTAAAAAAAATATTTTTACGAAGAGATTAGCGCAAATAAATATCTAAGATCTTATTAGAAACTTTAAACTCGTATATATTTTGATTAAGTGTTTGAGTTGAGTAATATACCGATGAAAAAAAATATATTTTTACTGCGAAATTTGGACAATATTTGCCAATAAAAGTAAATCAAAGGGTGCGTTTAGAAATACAGACCACTAAACCCATAAAGAGACAAACAATCCAAAAAAACATCGAAATTCATTCGATTTATTTATGTCATATCGAAGGGTAAGGTTGTATTATCGATTTCATAGAACCATTTAGTGATAAAATATGTTATAAATGTGTTCATTAAAAATTTCCACGTATTGGCTTTCGTGTATTGATGTTTCCTTTTGATCAGAAAATACAACTTATAACGCAAAACACTCCTTTATACCGCAGTATCAATTATTTTCTGAAGTCAATAAACCCTCATTAGTCGACACTTCTGTCACCAATATGAGATACAATAGAATGATAAGTAATTAGCGAAAATCCTTTTTCGTCGTTTGTTTTAACGATAAATAGCCTTAATGTCTAAACAACAAAGGTCATTATTAAATGCAATTGTTCTGCAATCCATATTGTCTGACGTAGTTAAAATTTGGTATTGTGATTAACCAAGGGAGCGATACTAAGAACTCTGTTATAGGATGTGTATCAATTAAAGCTTAAAGTATGCGCTTTACAGCGATGAGAGGCAAATTAAAATAAGATTAAAATTATGATTCGCTACGCACACATAAAATAGATTTACACGCTTTAAAATGAAGCGCAAACAATGCTTTAAAGCTGATTGATTTTATACACTAATGAAATATATACATTTATTAATTTATAGTTCAATATTTATATGGAGATTTAAATTGCCTTTCTAAAAATGACTGATTTGTTAAAATTACTTGATATGAAAAGTTTATTAAGTACTGTTTCTAATTTGAATTTCATTATTTATTATATTAATTGTTACTTAACTGAGGACGCTGTGGTTTCCTATAAATGAATAATGATAACATACAACAATAACAATGATTACATAGCCATATAACTAGTGTAAGTCTAACTTGTAATGTGTATTCCTTGTTGGGGATCCTAATAAAATAAAATATTCAAATCCATAATTACTTAAATTATGGTTTTTGTAAATTATAATCTCACATATGAACAATGAAAACAATTTGTATTTATAAGCATTGAACAGTAACATAAATGAAAATTTCATCCATGTCGTTACAAGCAACCTAAAGTTAAAAATATTATATTAATACCCCAAGACGTCGTTACAATAACATAATTAAGATTTACCAGATATATTAACAAACGTGAAGGATTCTCCATTTAAAATAATGATATTACTGAGCGTAAAAAACTTTAGCTGCCTTCGTCACAAGTAATAAATAATCCAAGCATTTACAAAATTGTATGATCGCGGTGTATTCATCATAAAATATCACCCGAAATCGCGCGCGTGGAGTTCCTAGTTAACTCTTCAAGTCCTGTAAAGTTCTACTCGATTAAGGTAAGTTTTACGTTTTGATTTGGATTTCGGTGCAGAAACAACAAAATATTTGACAAAATTAGATTAAAGCGCACTAGTCTCAGTACTATTCAAGTAATTACCACTAAGAAGAATCGTATACGTGTATAAAAATACACAGGATATCAAGTAAATCTTGATCAATTGGAAAACCGATACGAAGTAAATGTACTATATACTTTAGTGAGAAAAGCAAGAACTGCAATGAATCAACCTGCGAAGAGTCAACTAAAGTTGGTCCAGCTCTTTGTCTGGATACAAACTAGTTCTTGTTTGACACAGTATACTCGTTTAAGGAGAAACCTATCTTAGAAAAACGACCCAGCTTGCGATAGTTAATATAAATTCTCTTCACTTTGAACACTTCCTTTGGATTGTCGAAGTTTGAACGAAGATATCATCTTGCTTAATCCTAATATTTCCTTTATAATTAATTAAGAAACGATAAATATATAAATATCTATTTATAGAAAATTAACATTGGTATACCCCTTTAAGATTAATAGATTTCGATTGATTACCGTGGAGGTTGCCACTTATGTATTACCATGGTGAGGGTTTTTATTAAATCAATTCGCCGCTAGATGGCGCTCATTTCGTCAACTATAACTGTTAAACCGATCGCCATTGCAATTATAACAAAAAGTTCGTCATGACCTTTTTCCTGGGTAGCAATAATGCAATTTAAAGAACGATCGATGATTATATTTGTCCTGATTTTACTTGCATAGCCACGTTTACGCAATGAAGTTGCTGTAAAATAAATTACACTCCATTCTTTCGTTGCGCGCTACACGTCACAATTTCACGGCCTCAATCTCTTCTTAAGGAATTATTCTATTTGCAGAATACTATTCTGTCCAATTTTCTGTTTGATAATCATAATTCAGATACTACAGAGACTAGTATTTTAGGTTTGGGAGCGATATCATTTTAAGGTTGTGCTTAACTGTGCAAACTGATTTGCTCAGCTTAGCGCGAGGTCAGTGAATGGTGCGATTATTGAACGTGTATTGTTCATAAAGTATTGCGTTGTGTAAGGCTAAGTGCAAGCTTGTCTGGTTAGATATAACCTATTCGGTGCTTAACTGGCGAATATTTGTATTCATGTTTCGAGCTGTGTTCCCGTTGTACAGCATGTGGGACATGTGAGCCAATATAATTGCAGTTAACGGTGCTTTGATTGAGACGAAATGATGATATTTCTTATTGTCAATGACTATGGGCAATGTTGACCACCAACTATGACGTGTCATATAACGTTCCATGTTCTGATTTTAAATTCGCAGATATTTTTAGCTTTGTCAATTACTAAATTTAAACATTTTTTTAAAAACACATTAATATTATATATAAGTCATATCACTGTAATACAAGATTTATATAGATGATTAAAAGCAGGGAATTAGCATTTGTTGTCTTAAAAGTAGCATTAATATTATGTGCCTTAAAAAAAATTTGTTTGAAATAACTTTGTAATTGAAATGGTTGAAAAGAGTACCTAATGAGTTTCTTGTCTGTTCTTTTCGTTATAATCTACATTCCGAGCCGGTTGTACTCTTTACATTTAATGTAATCATATGAAATGACGTTTCAACGGTGAAGGTATATTTTGATTTTGTCTTCGATTTTGAAAAGAAAAGAAAAACATTGGATACTCCAATATTTGTTTATATACCTACTTCGTTAAATAGACATGTACTACAAATAATATATAGTCAAAGTCAAGTCAATAATGTAATGCCTGTCTGTATTCTGTATCGTAACATTTCAAGTAAAATACGACTCAATTTAAGGTGAGGCGACTGTAATCAATACAAGTAGTGATTGAGTTAGAGAGTAAGATAAATGTGGTACTGATTGTCGATATCACGTAAGACGTCTGTTTGATGAAACTTAAACGAAAGATAACTTATCAGATATCGCTTATTTTAAAGTAACTACCTAGGATTATATTGAAGTAATCTATATTTATATATAAAGCTGCAGTAATTTGTATTGTTGTGTTCCGGTTTGAAGGGTGAGTGAGCCAGTGTAATTACAGGGACAAGGGACATAACATCTTAGTTCCGAAGGTTGGTGGCGCATTGGCGATGTAAGCGATTGTTAACATTTCTTACAATGCCATTATCTATGGGCGTTGGTGGTCACTTACCATCAGGTGGCCCATATGCTCGTTCGCCTACCTATACAATAAAAAAAGTATGTTTGATAGCTCAGTTATTGAGAAAGTAAGCTAGCCACGGACGCACTAATAATGCGAGTGAAACCACGCGTAGTGGCTTGAAGCAAATAAAGTTACTATGTACATACTTCAGCTATGCGAAGCATTTTGATAGTAAAATGAATTTTCAAATAAATCAACTTAAGAGTACAAAGGTTATCGCTACCTATTTATAACAATTATGTATTTGTAATATTTATTGTTATTTTTGTTAAAATAAAATTTGCCATCAATTGTTTGTAATTTGTTTTGAATGAGTCGATGTTAAAGAATTCAAAATCCGTGTCTGCAATAAAGATCCTTCATATTACTCTTCTTGTTTACAATTGCAAATAAGAAATTATATAATATTTTTTTAATTTTTAAATGCAATTCAGGCGAGAGTAGAAAAGCTGATCTAGTGATCAGTAGTCAATACCAGCGATATACTCGTATATTACTTCTTTAAAATATTGGAACATCTGTATAAGGTATGTTTAGCAGCCTTTCTGAGAAATAAATCGTACATCGATGCGTCGCCAATGATGTAGCAAACTGATTCGTCTCTTATGTTTGTTGAGACGATCGATTAGCTGCAACAATTGAAACTTAAACGAAGATCGAAGGTCAAAACGTTGGAAAACACCACTAAGGGAACCTGCATATTATGTTGGATAGAATCTACTTACTATGAGTCATTTTGCTTTTTCGTGCATATAGCCGGCGTTCATCGATTTATAAGACGTTATCGTGTCAAAAAATAATTAAATTTATTAATGTATTTCTGAAATTTACGCGTTAAACAATTTGTTAATAGGTATATTAAAATGTGTTTAGTATACATGAACGTTCGTTTACTGGGCCAGACTGTTATCCGCAGGGTTCTAACAGTATTCCTAAGTAAATGCTAAGTCCTAAGTCAACAGCAATTATGAAATACTTGATATTCCCTATGTTAGTTTAATAATACTTAATATAATAATTATGATTTTTTATTTAACGCATTAGAATGAAATTATGGGTATTAAATCTGACTTTATCATAATATTAATATTGAAAAGAGAAGCTCGAAGACTAACATAACCATATAACGTTTACAGACGTGTATGTAACAAAAACCCTGTCCGACCCGTGAATTGGTTATCAGGTATCGTTAGTCGGTTCTATTTATGTAATCTTTTTTAATAATTTACCCCCAAAAAAATTAACTTACTTAAATAACGAAAATCAATAGTTCTTACTTATCGGGTAGCTAGGACACGATGACATAACCTCAGTTGTCCATGAAATTTTCGTCATTTACAATTGAAAATGACAATTAATAAAAAAAAAATTAGAATTTTAAAAATTATTATATAAATAGAACCGACTAACGATACCTGATAACCAGTTCACGGGTCGGACAGGGTTTTTGTTACAACCTGTATATATATATATATATATTGTGTCACTTTTCACTATATAAATTGTTTTGTGTGTCTCAGTATAAATTATCGTATTCATGTTTCAGTAATATTGATCTAGTCACAGATTAATTGGTTAATTTACTAACTATTCAATAGATTTATATCAATTTCCATTAAGTTATTTAAGTTAAAAATATGTGGATGTAGATTAGTTTATACAGATCCATATACATCACACGAGAAAAAAAATTTGGTATATATTTTTTCCATACAAACAAAAAATAATGTTTGCATTTTCATCCTCTACGCATACAAAAACGATTCATCCCATTTGCATTGTGATGACAAGAAATATAAACAAAAAATGTTTAGTTAGTGTATTTTTGTTGAACATAAATATTTCATGTGGTATAAGACAGTGCAAAGCAGGGACGGATAGCTAGAAATATTAAATAAAATATCGTTGCTTTTGTTATAATATCTTATGCGGTCACATATCGTTCGTACGATTGAGTTTTCGTACAGTCGTTGTTGGCACCAAGTTGAAAAGGTTTCTGGCATAGCACCATCTAATGTAACAGCATAGGTAGCGTGCGTACTTTGTCGGAATATTATGTTATATTTTTGAATATAAATGATAACAAGACATAATAGTATTATTATAAATATAATATTTTTTTTTAATTCATTTTTTATATAACTTTTTTTTTGTATTCTTCATTTTAAATTTTTAAATTAATTTGCTGTAAGCAGAGATGGCCTAGTGGTTAGGACGCGTCAATCTTAACCGATGATCGTGAGCTTAATCCCAGGCAAGCACTACTGAATTTTCATGTGCTTAATTTGTGTTTATGATTCATCGATTGCTTGACGGTGAACGAACACATCGTGAGGAAACCTGCATGTGTCTAATCTCACTGAAATTCTGCCACAAGTGTATTTCACCAACCTGCATTGGAGCAGCGTGGTGGACTAAGCTCCAAGCCTTGTGAATGAAATATTGCCATTTTAACCAGTGATTCTAATAAATAAACATGCTTAGTAATATAGAAGCTTTAACCATCTGTCATATTATCTTAAGCAAGTTTGATAGATTACTTATGATAAACATTAAAGAAAATGGCGAGTTTTCAAAGTTAATACCAAAACTTTATGTTTGTATGCGACTTATGGGACAACGGACTAATTAATTAAGATCGACTGAGTTTGAAATTTCAACGCCCAAGGGTGTCGTAAAGCAAAGTTCAGTGGCGTATGTCAATGAATTATGCTCAGTGTTTCTGAGTGTATGTCGCCATGATATCATTTGTATGCATTCTTAAAAAGCACATAAGCAATGCTACTCTCATTAATAAAGTAAGCAACCGCCTGTAAATGTATCAATGCTGGGCTTAGGCTCCCCACCCCTTTTGAGGAGAGGGTTTTGAAGCTTACTATATCACTCTACTCCAATCCGGGTTGGTGGATACGTGGCAGATTTGATCCGCCGTGTGCAGGTTGTCTCACAAAATTTTCATTCACCGCCGAGTACAAATTGTAAATACATGACGATTCTATGGTGCTTACCCGGATAGGGACTTCTAATCATCAGTTAAGATTCACGTCTTCTAATTACTGGGCCATCACGGGTTGTAATTTTATCGGTTCATCAATTTTCATTTGAAAGTTTGGTGTTGAGCATTGAAAAGAGAGGATCCTCCGACCAGACCGGTGTTGGTCTGGTGGGCTACAGCCCGACGGTTGTTGTCGGGTTCTTGTATATATGTTCAATCGCTCGGATAACTTTAATATCGCGATGTAGGATACGTCAGTTTTTTTAGTTTTCATATGTGGCGAGATAGATGTCGCTACATCACTCCCCTCCGAGACCGGAGGTCGATAGCAGGTTGAGTCGTCCATATGTCTTGTGATGTTTTGCCGGGCCAGTGGAATGTTCCAGTGAGTCGGAACCAGATGCCGCATAGTTCACGGTGAGTCGGAACTGTCTGCGGTGATGCCCCAGTGAGTCGGGGTGATGCTGCAAATGCTCCAGTGAGTCGGAGTGGTGCAGTGCTGCGTAGTGGCTGGCTGCTGCGTCGACCAGGAGAGAAATGCGTCTCTACTTGCTGACCGGCCGAAGTGCAGTGTGCTGTGCCAAGGTCGCTGAGAAGACTGTGGGTGATGACCAGGAATGCGCGTTCGCTGCATGCTGGTGGTCAGGATACCCGTAGTAGTCGTGGATGCTGGCTGGCTGTATGACTCGCTGCTCGAAAGCTTGAGGAAGTGATGATGACGTCACGATGACGTAGTTTTTGCGAAGGCTGCGCTGACGTTCATGCTCGGGGTCACCAGTTTGGTGATAGGGAGGAACCGGGTGTAAAGTTCCTCATCCAATCACGTCGGGGTCACCAGTTTGGTGTTGACCGTTGAAAAGGGAGGATCCTCCGACCAGACGGGTGTTAGTCTGGTGGGCTACCGCCCGACGGTTGTTGTCGGGTTCTTGTATATATGTTCAATCGCTCGGATAACTTTAATATCGCGATGTAGGATACGTCAGTTTTTTTAGTTTTCATATGTGGCGAGATAGATGTCGCTACAAAAGTTTAAAAAAAATTAGGTGATATGCGCACTTTTTATAATTATGGCTAAACAAATGAGAAATTATTGAGTATTGTAAGGAGCGTGAAGTAGGGATTACGGAACGTATGATTATATCTATATAGTACATTATAGTATATTGTACATCTTACAATAGACAATAAAGAAGTAGCGTCTTCACCACTCATCGCCCAGTAACGGCCTAGTGATGGATGAAGAAGTACATATTTGTCATTTTCAAATGGTTTTTCGAATATCACACTCACATTGAACTCGTCGAGTTGAGAGCGTTAATTTGTTAATACAATAAATCGCTGTTCACGCGAGAGTGCAAATGCGGCTACACAATAATTAGCCATCATCAAAAACATCGAATGGCGATTCGTTACAGCTTAAAATATATTCTAAGAGCGTGTGGTCGTTATGAGAAGCGATCAGCGTTTTAAATATTATATTTTTCATTCTTTCGGGATAAGGGCAGGAAGAAGAAGAGCTTTTTCGTTTCGAATTTTGTTAGGTTATTCAATAAAAAATATTTTAAAATTATGTTATTGACATGTTTGTTACATTGATTAAGTAAATACTTAGACGATTACACAGAGGCTGGCTATGGTAGTCGCCAACGTTTGGATTAGTACATTCTTAATGTTTATGCTATATTAAAAATGACGATGTAAATTCAAACTAATATTATGATAAAACAAAAGTACGTTTGTTAGTTGGTTGTAAAAATATGAGCATTGAGTAGAATTATGAGAGTTTAAAATAAATATTATAAACTCTCATAATTAGAGTTTATAATTTATTACAACACAAAGTTTCGTGACGGTTATCGGATTTAAATAAAATCCAATACGCATTAAATCGCGCGCTACAATTTGTGTAAAATTTTACTTAATAAGAATGATTATTGACTACATTTTACAGGATATTGTAATTAACAAATGATGAAAACACTATTTTACCATAATTCTTACACCTCAAATTGATATGTACGGATCAACTTGAGATTTAATACTTCATTCCTGAAAATTTTACTTGTTAATTATTAAGTAATATTTTACGCTCAGTAAAGCAGGAATTCAATTCAATTCAACAGTAGGAATTACTATAGTAAAAATAAGATATGTTGTTTATATTATAATTTACTTTGAAACTTTCAGACCTACCAGATCTATCATCGCTTATTCTAAGCAAACATTTGTATTGTAGTGTTTAAGTTTAACGTGAACGGGTCTGAAGGGATACATTTATATATTTGTATTGAAATTCAATACATTAAAATGTTAGATTGAAATATCATATTTTATGTTTCATACTTTGAAACAAATTTTATCTTCAGAGATATTGTACATTCTACCTAAAATTGTAAAGCTGACTGGAAAAGTTACATATTAGGAATATATCATTAGAATAAGATAAGATTGAACATTATCCATCTTTAGTAACATTTATTAAAATAATAAATAAACGTAAATTTAGTGATGAAATTAAAACGCTAAAGAGTATAAATTACGTCACAGCGCTGCACGCTGGAAGCGAGTGATGAATACTTCATTACCACGGAAATAGGGCAAAGGTTGCATTTTAGACGGCTTTGTTAATTTTTTTTTTGTTATTAACTTTTCGTTTGATGCTATAAGTCCAATACTTGCTTGCGAACAAGCTGTTTTATTATAATAATAATTAAGATATGTGTATGTAGTATTTAAATATTATGTAAGCGACGACGTAGAGTTGATTGGAAAAATTAAAAGAATATAATATTATTTTCACTTCACGTCGTGAGACTCGCAGCGACGAATTTTTTTCATATGAATGAATGTGTGTGTGCTTATGTTTATTTAGATATGAATAACGTTTGCAATTTTGTCTTTAACTTACTCGTTGTATCCTTACTTGCTTTGTCCTTAGCTTTATTATTGGACGACCCGTTTAAAGAGTCATTATTTTTAGACACAAAGATACATAATGATGGCAAAGTAATATTTTGGAATTATACAAAAGTGTGATAAAACTACGACGTGTAGAGTTAATTCCAAAATAATTCTCAAATTCTCAAGATTTATATTAAATTTCTTTATTAACAAGTTAGAGAAAAGTTAGTTGGTTATTAACACATTCAACGAGGATGCGCTGAACTTTACAGAACGTCATAAATTTTCAATTTAGAGAATCAACCGTTTTCATTAAATATTCAAAGTGCATGCATATCGTAGAAGCATAATGTCTTAAATACAAACCATGAAGACGTTCACTTCCAACTGAACTCCTGATAATATTTATGTTACAATTCAGTTCCAATCCCATCTCGGCCCTACATATAAAGCAGAGTTAGATAATTTTGGTTGAACGCATCTATCAATCGAGTACGTAGGTAAGTTTATTATTATTTATTTGCAAATTTTTTGCATTGCAGTAAGTCTATAGATTCCTATTTTACTATCACTTTTAAGGTTTCTATGTTTCTGTTAGATTAAATAATATATACAGTGTCAAATTTTTCGCTCAAAAAACGATCCTGAAATATTCTTTTAAACTCAAAAAATTTAACATGGTTTCTGGAATCTTTTTATAAAGATGCTTCTAATTTTCCCTAATTTGGTGAAATAAGTTATAAGTTAATGCCTTTTCTTTTTATTAACATTATGCGCGTTTATTCAGGAAAATATAAGGTTTTACTTATCTTATTTTTGGATTAGACAATTTAAAACATAATATATATAGTCTAAATTCATTTTTAAATAATATTCAGTTCATTATTATTGACCCTGAACTATGTATGTCAGAGAAAGCATTGTTCCATATAACGATAGTCGTTATTTTTATAAAATAATTAAAAAGTCTACTAACAATACTATCTCGTATTTAAAAAGATAAGAAAGGTAAACGCTTCGTTGTAGAAGTGTTATTTCTTGATTCCCATTTCTTTATAAATTCTTTGTGAATTTTTGATGGATTTTAGGACACGCATCAGAGTAAGGGGCGTTCATTTTATTGTGTAGCCGATTGGGCTAGGGCGTGTCCCTCTGTAAGCGTCGTGCGCCCTCGTCCAAAACATTCCTATTGCCAAGACGTATTTGATTCTAGAAAATACCTGCCGTTAAGTTCACATTGATGTCTAATAAATAGTGACAAGAGAATATTAATTTCATTATATGAGTAAGCAATATAAATACTCTAATTGAAATCAAACTCGTCACTGCTTATAGCACAAATTTAACGATACAAAATGATGGACAATTAGATTTTTGTTAAAATATGTTATGATACTTGGTCGATGGTGCAGTGGCAAGAATTTGTAAATCTTAACCAAATATTGCGAGCTCAAATCCAGACAGCATCGTTTTAAGGAATTACTAATATTTCTATTTACTGAATTAAGCGTATAACTTGCTAGAATTTATCATCATCATCCCAGCCGGAAAACGTCCACTGCTGGACAAAGGCTGGACAAAAGGATTTCCACAATAGCCGGTCTTGCGCTACCCGCATCCAACGGCTTCCCGCGACCCTTACAATATCGTTGGTCTTCTTTGTGCTAGAATTCGGGATAACAATTAGCCCAAGGGGGCAGGATCGAGCCTGCAAATGTAAATTACAACGCTATTAACACTTATAATTCATTATTTGCGTAGATATACTTCGTGAGGAAGCTTGCATATATCGAAGGAAAACCTCCTTCCTGTATATTTACAAACTCGCATTAGAGCAAATGAGAGTGAAAGACTTTGCACAGCAGTAGGAGGTTACAGTCTGTTAATTTTTAAACGAAAATATTGTACATTTTTTGGTGAGAGTACAATCTGGAACTATTATAAAATATTAATTTTTTTAGAGCATGGATTATATAAAATCTTGTTTTGTTTTTTTTAATCTGTGCAATTTTAATTCATACCATTGATAGTTGTTTTATAGTTATATATAATATTAAACAAACGCTTTACAAAAGTGTTTGCGAGATTTAATTATAGAATGCATTTGCTTGGCTTCAGGAAGGATGACTTTGCGTAGACGGAAACTTAATGTTATACGTTTATCTTAACGTTACTCGTGTTTATACTAATTATTGTCACTGTTTCTATGTGTCTCTAGATTTAATTGCAGAATTATATTGGATGAATGTATATAGGAATCATGCCATTTTTCCAGTAACAGCCTGTGAATGTCCCACGGCTGGACTAAGGCCTCCTTTCCTTTTTTGAGAAGAAGGAAGAGTCGACATGGCCCAGTGGCTAGAATTCGTGAATTTTAACCTATGATCGTGGGTTCAAACCCGGGCAATCACTACTGAATTTTCATATGTTTAATTTGTGTTTATAATTCATCTCGTGCTTGGCGGTGAAGGAAAAATTCGTGAGGAAACCTGCATGTTTCTTAATTCACTGAAATTCTGCCACATATATAAACCCAACCCGCATTGGAGCAGCGTGGTGGAATAAGCTTCAAACTTCTCCCCAATTTTTTCCAGGCTATAAAAGAAAGTACGGTTTTTTTTTCAAAATATATGATACCTTCGTACCGAATTTCAGGGGAATCCGTATAGCGCGCAGGGGTAATTAAATTATAATCCGACAAGAACCGTGCATTTTCCGAGAGCGAAATATTTTTTCCGTTCTCTCGATCCCTCGCTATATGAAAGGACAAATCAGCGAACACACTTTGGCGTTAATAATAATAGTAGAATTGATTCTTGCCTGACAAATGGGATTTAATTACCCAGCATAGATTGCTCAAAGCCCTACTATAAACAAGAAATGCCAAAAAACGCCTAATTCCCATGCAACTAACTCACTTCACTTGGTTTGGGGGCTTCGTGCAAGTCCATCTGAGTGGGTACCGCCCACTCAGCACATATTCTGCTATCAAGAACCAATACCTAGTATTGTTGTGTTCCGCTTGGAATGTTGAGTGAGCCAATGTACCTACAGCCTCAATGTACATAACATATTAGTTTCCAATGTTGGTGGCGCATTGATGATGTAAGGAATGGTTAATATTTTTTACGATGACTATTGACCATCTGGTGGCAAATCAGATCCTATCTATACAAAAAAAAAATCCTTACTTGTTTTGCTTTATTTTATTTTAAATGGTTAAAGGACAACTTGGTGACAAATGCCCCAAGGGTGATACTTTACTTTACTATTTCATGTCATCCTAACTCTTAATTATTATAATAAATTCAAATGTGAGTTTCTTAATTTGTTTGTTTATAAGCTTTCCTGTCTTAACTACACATCCGATCATAATGCATACACGTTGTCAGTGGAAGAGAAAAATTCATAGGGTTACACCATTGACCTCTCACCGACACAAGCGATCGAAGCCTAGGACGCGTGCGTTTAATTATTTATATTTGACAATGTCAATTAAAACTTTGCTTATACGTAATTGAATTTCCAAAGTGATATATGAGTTAATGAAATTGTGAGTGGACACAAATAGCACGGTTGTCGCTTTAAAGTCATTTTTTCGTACGAAAAATGTGTTCAGGGACGTGTGAGAATATCTAAAAAAAAACTCTTTCCGCGTAACTGAATATCAATCTTTAGTGACGCGTGGACGAACGGAGGTAGGTTAGCGGGATTTACGTGTGATTTAAAACGAGTTACCGTTAATAATTTGGTATTTATGTTTTATAAAACATAATTTAGCTTAATAAATGTAACTGGCACCAAGCTAATTGCTATATATAAATTTCTTAACATTTATAAAAAAAGGAAAAGCCCCTTATCTCGTAGCTCAGCAAATTCCAACTTCTCTCGAGATGGTAAGATACTTACTTAACCCTACAAATATAGTGAAGGTTGAATAAAGTTTTGTCAATATCGCAATGGTTTACGGGCCTCCTAGCGGTATAAAAGTCGCAGGTTCGATCCTAGCCTCTTGGGTTGTTATTGTTTCCATTATCTAACAACAACCTTTAAGTTTATTAGAATTTTTAATAGAGATTGATACAATTCTATAAAAAAAAAAAAAAAAAACATAGAACCCTGCTAATTTCATGACGATGCTTTTCTTTCTAACATAAATTGAATTGTAAACACAAATTAAGCAAATAAAACTGAAATGAAACCCACGTCCTTAGATTAAAATCTACGTGATATATCCAATGCGCCATTTCGGCTCGTGAAATAATGGATTTTGCTGAATTATCGTCCAAAGTCCTTCGTGTAAATTTCCTAAGGCAGAATGAAGCGTAGGTATTCGTAATAAAGGAATCGAGTGCTCACATTTTATTCAGATTTTCACCATACATATGAATTAGGGTGGGAAAGGTTCGTATTAATAATTTTTCGTACAGAATATATGAGTCTGATAACGTTAGTCGTTCTACTAGAATAGAAGGCGATTGATTTAGATTGATTATATGAATAAAATAATGTGTGTGTCCGGCAGATGAACTTCAAAATTTATTGTAACGAAAATTTATAATTGGATCGAAGTTCTTTTTCGCGGCTTACAGTAGAGACAAATGGCAGTGGCCCAAGGTCACGTCATATAACGAAATAGCGTCCGTACGGAGCCTACCAAATGCTACAGAAATGCGATGCATAAGGCGTTCGAATTTAGGAGGTCGATTTAAAGGAGGTTGAGGATATAATCAATTAAAATCTACATTTAAAACACGTCTTGAGTCGATAAAATATCGCACAGAACATCGTTCTTGACGGGGTCCCCTTTTACCGCACAATTTTAAGCATAGTTTCGTCGGTAAAATAAATACATTTTGCTTATTGTTATAACGACATATAGCAACGAAGTATATAGTAAACGCACAAATGCCATTGCCATGCCTTTTGCCGTATAGGCATACTCGTACGGCTTGACCTTACTCCTAATGAATAAGGAAATAGTTTTTTAAGTCACACTAATTAGAGCTTACCCAGGTGTGAACTCACAACTTTCGATGATTCACGTGAAACCTATTGAGATCTCCACTCGTGTAAGAGGATTCAAATATTTCTATAAATTTCAGAATTAAATTCTTAAGGGATCTCATAACGTGAATATATTTTCGAAAGTTCATAAACAAAACAAAAAGTTTACATTAACTTCTATAATGGACATATAAAAATATTTCGAAATTTATTTAACACACGAGAGCAAACTTCATTATGTGCCAAATTCCAACAGTTTCATGAAAAAAAAAACTCCATATAACGCCTGAAAATTCAATTTATTTATCAACTTTAGTATTTGCAATTTGATAAATGAAATTGTAATAATTTAGAATTTTCAACTTCCAAAATATATTTGAAATAGCGCTGAGTACTGCTCATGTGTTTTACGTAAACCGAAGATTACGCTTTCAAATCTGTACAAGCACAAGTGACTTGTATGCTCTCTCTCATCTTGATCGGCGATGGAAGAATCATTGTGAGTAACTTGCGCGGGTTAAATGATGTTCTGACACAATATGGTGATAGGAAATCATACATGTGATTGTATCACACATATTATTTATTCAACTACCAACACATTTATAGAGCTGAATAGACGAGTTAGTGTATTCACTAATAGTCTTGCCATTAGAGCAAATTCTCAAGAGCAAACGAGAAACTCACCGAAGAAATCGATCGTCATCATATATTTAGAACGTTGACATAGCAATTACACAAAATTTTATGTATGTACTTACCAATTTAGTGTATCATAGTACATCGACTTTCAACATATCACTAGTGATATTCTTACAAAGTACTTCTCGACCTTTGTAAATAAGATATATTTGAAGATTTTTTTTTTGTTTTAAGATAAATGGTACGATTTAAATATGATGTGAATTCAATGGCTTATTGCTGTCAGTTCTCGTATTTGTAAAATATATGAGATCTCTTATTTAGAGCACCGTAAACGTCAGATACCATCCTAAATTGCCTTTCAAAACATTTTCAGGGGGAAAGGAAATTTTATTGTGTACGAATAACACAAGCCTTTTCGAGCCTCCATCGAGTATTCCTTAAAATCATTTTGTGATAAAATTTGAATATATAGTATGTAAGTATTAATTGTTGTACGTATTAATTTCTACCTACTCGTATTCGAACAGCGTGGCGGAATTTAAACTTCTCTTTAAGAGAGGATAAATCCCTTGCCCAGCAGTGGGACATTTACACGCAATTAAAATGTAATAATCAGTCATGCTTTACTCAAAACGGCTGTCAATCTGTCAATATGCCAATGGTTATTATAACGAATGTCTATTGTTGCATATGATTAGGTGACCCTAATCGTAAGAGCTCCTCATCGCCGAGAGAAATTTGTATTTCAAAATAGTAACTTGTTAAACCAAATTTATATTTCTGTCTAATTAAACTGGCTTCAAACCAAAACACAATATGGCTTCGAAAATAATTAAATATTATTTTCAAGTTCTTAGTTTAGAACTGTAGAATAAAAAGTTTTTTTTTTTTTTACCAATTTTTTAAGTATCACGTAAGGAGACAATGCGCGAATAAATTACACGTGCTTCTTTAATATCTTGATATCTTTTTTCGTTCGATCAAAACATTCGAAAGTCTAATTGTTATTTTATTTTTTTTTTTCAAACGACAGGTTCAACTGTCAATGCAAATGATTTTAATATTGACGCTGAGTAAATTTGAATTTGTCACTCGAGATAAAATATCAACTTCCTGAATATTCATTAATAAAATTAAATTATATAATTAAATTATTCAGAGGCTTATAACAGCCGTTTGCGTAATTGATTTCATCAAAAGATTTTACGAAATCGGCATCTGTGACAAAGTTACAAATTAAGACGTCAAAATTATGTAAATTTAAATAGAAATGTGACATTAAAACTAGAGTAAATATACAGTGTTTCATAAAATACCGAAACTTATAATTTATACTCAGGCACTTAAGTTATAATTATACTATTGCTATAATATTATATAAGTGATATCATATAACGAATACATCTTAAGCTGTGACATGGCGTTTGAACCAACTTTTGTATACAAGGTGCCAATTAAGCGATATATCTAATTACTTATTCGGTCTATTAATTTTATGTGAAGTTTAAATTAACAGTAATTGAAATTGATAAATGATATCAAGGTTTGATGAAAACAGTAATTTTTGCACTTTTAACAATTAGTCATTACTAAAGCGAAAATTTGCTCAATTTGAAAAACAATATTCAAAATTATATTGATTATATCATTCTATCGGGCCATGGTAACCTTTGGCAACAGGAAAGGCTAGAATACATATGTGCACAAATAAATATGGAATCAAATAAATAAAAGCATATAATTTAGTTACTAGATTCAATATATTTTTCTTTTTATTATAGTAATATTATATAGTTGCGACATATATAGTATACACTACACGCACACACGAGGGACTTCCACCTTTGAACCTGGGCATTGGAAACAGTAACAACCTGTGAATGTCCCACTGCTGGGCTAAGGCTTCTTCTCTTCTTTCGAGGAGAAGGTATGGAGCTTATTCTACTACCCTGCTCCAATGCGGGTTGGTGGAATACACATGTGACATAATTTCAGTGAAATTAGACACATACATATTTCCTCACCATGTTTTCCATCACGTCAAGAACGAGATGAATTATAATCATAAATTAAGCACATAAATTCAGTGGTGCTTGCTGGGGTTTGAACTCACGATCATCGGTTAAGATTCACACGTACTTACCAATGGGCCATCTCGGCTTTTGAAAGGCTTGTCATTTGTTGTCACGGCATACGAGTATCGGTCGGTAGGTCGGTCTCACCCCTAAGGCGTGTCAATTAATATTTAACAACAAAAACGAAATTAACTTTCAGTTTGAGTAATCAAAGTATAATGTTTAGATAATTTAAAGTATAGAGCGATCCCACAGCAGTATAAACCGTGACCACAGTTATGAACAGCGAAGCCACAACACGAAATCCTCCTTCATAGTTCGAGCGACCACGAATCGAGTGAGCTTCCGGAGCTAAAAACGTAGCTTGTAATAAACTGAAGCAATTTAAGGTAGACTAGAATCATGTAATTTTCTGAAATAACTTAATTTTGACATACTATTTGTTATTACACTTATATTTACTTTAAGTTGTTCTTTTATTAATTATCATTTATCTTAAATATTTCATTATCATCGATACTTTTTTTTTATTTAAACAAAAAGTGGGGTCCAATTTGCCTCCAGCAGAAGAAAGATCGAAATCGAAGGTTATTTAAGGAATTCATAATTTAAGAAAATCGATCACAAAATATTGAGTGCAATAAATATAGACTTAAGAGTTCTGTTACTAAAATATATACATATAATAACTGAGAGTGTCGGCGGGGAGAGTGTCAGGCCAATAAAGTTACTTACGTAGGTATATTATATACATATATAATATGCTTGTATTTACTATAGTCACGCAATATAATTATAATTATAAATTATAGAATGAGAAGACTTTCAATGACGTAAACAAAATCTCGAATGTTCATTTCATTATTCTGCATGTTTAAACAAACATTTCAAAACAAAACGTCACAAACAGAATATTCTTAGATGGGATTTAATATTATTTTGGTTATATCAAAATAATCAAAAGTATAAACGCTTTAAGGTTGATTTATTTTTCGTAAATTTGATTTAACCTTTAATTTAAAACACATTTATTGTAACGCAATTTCAATGAACCAATACTAAAAATGACATACCTGTCTCGGTACGTAAATGATTTTCATTCGTTATTCTTTTGATAAAATTGATTGATTGAATAGCCATATGGTGTTTATTTAATATTTTGACTGCCTCGTTGGTCTAGTGGCTAGATATAAGGCTGCAGACCCGGTGGTCCTGGGTTCAATTCCCAGGTCGGGCCAATAAATAGTTATTGGGTTTTTCTGTCAGAAAATTCTCAGTAGCAGCCCGGAGTCTGGATGTTGGAAGTGTGTACACTCCCGTGCCTCGGAAAGCACGTTAAGCCGTTGGTCCTGCGCCTGAACTCTTTCCGGTCGTGTCGGATTGCCGTCCCATCGGATTATGAGAGCTAAGGAAAAGAGAGTGCACCTGTGTTTGCGCACACACTTGTGCACTATAATATGTCCTGCGCAGTTGGCTAATCTCTCTTGAGATTGGCCGCCGTGGCCGAAATCGGTCTGGAGGACCTTATTTTCTTATTTAATATTTTCGTCACATAAAACAAATTGGTCAATGACGTTATTCAAGATAAATGGTTAACCCTGCAGGGCTATAGGCGGAGGTAACCATTAACCAGGAGTCATACCTAGTTAGGCATAGGTGATCACTTACCAGTTTGCCTACTTAATATAATAAAAACAGTTTAAATAAAACGAGTGATTCAAACTATGAAAATAAATAAAATCAAAATGAAAGTGTATAACTATAAAAATATTCAATAGCGTCCAACAATTCAACTGTTCATCGAACGCACCAACTAGTCTTTACTTGAAAAGCGTAGTTAAGCTTTCTTTGCGGGAATCCTAGACATTGTAATATTCAGGCGTTATCACTTACTTATTTCACACGAATTTAAGCCTTAATGCTTTCGTAATAAGGTCGTTTCGTTTAAACGTGTTTTTCTGTTCCATTCATCCTTAGTCTTTAGTATCCTTTCATCTAAGTCCTTTTTATCCGGGGGCTGCAATTATAGCTAACGTGCCTTGGGGACGCTTATATTTTAGAGTTCTGTATGCTTTACAGAATATTATAGAGCAGAATGGTTACAGTTGTGGATTCTATCTTACTATGTACGTTTATTAATTATTCGCATTACATTGTACCAGCTGTGGAAACGGTGAGTTTCGCATTAGATTTGAAATGAAGGCATGAAGACTATATACTAGCGGTGCATTTCAATATGCAGTACATTTGAACATAATTCTAATTCTGATTTGATAATATAATGTCTTCAACAAAATCATGGAGAAAATGAAGTCAATTTGTAAATTGTCACAAATGTTTGTAGTCATGTCTTGTTTTAGATTTTTACTTTTGATAAGATTTGATAAAAAATATTTATTTGCTATATAAATGTTCGTATTTAATAATAAAGAGGGGCTTTGAGGCGTTGTACGTGTTTTCATTCCATGTGTTTTATGGTTTTGTAGCGACATCTATCTCGCCACATACGAAAACTAAAAACTGACGTATCCTACATCGCGATATTAAAGTTATCCGAGCGATTGAACATATATACAAGAACCCGACAACAACCGTCGGGCAGTAGCCCACCAGACAAACAACCGTCTGGTCGGAGGATCCTCCCTTTTCAACGGTCAACACCAAACTGGTGACCCCGAGCATGAACGTCAGCGCAGCCTTCGCAAAAACTACGTCATCGTGACGTCATCATCACTTCCTCAAGCTTTCGAGCAGCGAGTCATACAGCCAACCAGCATCCACGACTACTACGGGTATCCTGACCACCAGCATGCAGCGGACGCGCATTCCTGGTCATCACCCACAGTCTTCTCAGCGACCTTGGCACAGCACACTGCACTTCGGCCGGTTAGCAAGCAGAGACGCACTTCTCTCCTAGTCGACGCAGCAGCCAGCCACTACGCAGCACTGCACCACTCCGACTCACTGGAGCATTTGCAGCATCACCCCGACTCACTGGGGCATCACCGCAGACAGTTCCGACTCACCGTGAACTATGCGGCATCTGGTTCCGACTCACTGGAACATTCCACTGGCCCGCCAAACATCACAAGACATATGGACGACTCAACCTGCTATCGACCTCCGGTTTCGGAGGGGAGTGATGTAGCGACATCTATCTCGCCACATAGGAAAACTAAAAACTGACGTATCCCACATCGCGATATTAAAGTTATCCGAGCGATTGAACATATATACAAGAACCCGACAACAACCGTCGGGCGGTAGCCCACCAGACAAACATCCGTCTGGTCGGAGGATCCTCCCTTTTCAATGGTTGACTCCAAAGTTTAAATAAAAGCAAAAATTAAGTAAATAACCAACGTCTGAAATTAAATGAAATTTAACGTCTGTAATTAAATGAAATTTAAAAATTTCAAATGAAATTTAAAAATTTCAAATGAAATTTAAAAATTTCAAATAAAATTTATTTATTTTTTAAAGTTATGAAATTAGAAATAAATTGTACACAAAAGAACGAATAAAATAAGAAAGCGAAAAATAATTATTAGATACCGTTACACATTATTTTCGTATAATTCATGTTTATAATTTGTTTCATTTATTGTGTGTAATGTAAACGAATGATTTATTATGAAGACATAAAAACATGTATAAATCAAAATGATTTGAACTGTACCTATTTTCCGCTACCGTTCTAATCATGATCGCTTGGAATGTTCAAATAAGTCTGAAATGTATTCATTTTAAACTTTTAAGAATTTTATCGTCTTGATTTCGTCATTCATATCTACGAAAATGAATCAAATAATAGAAGAATACACGTAACCGCACGTACATCTTTATGTCTATGAAGATAAGAATGATCAAATAAAAAAAAAATATCCTAACACATATACATATCTCGTTTTCTCGTGAACTCCTTCTATAATGTCGGAACTCAATGTTCGGTTATATTTTTCACCTTTCTACCGAACCCACACAGAAATATTATTTTTTCGACTTTATTAGGAAATATGAAATGGTCATAAGGTAAAAATATATTTATTTCCTGCCTTTGATGCGTTTCATCTGAAAACATGAGACATCAAAAAGAAACATTACTAGTATTAATGAGTCAAGATTGAGATCCTATTTCCATTTCATCGTAAAGACGAAATCAAAAAATGGCGAAGACGACATCCAATAAAAATTACGTAAAAGCTATAGAAATCATTTTTAACTGATGATTGTGCATGTGTGTGCGTGTGTGGGTGTCTATAAGTGCTTATGTATATTTACGTGTACTTGTGAAATTATTGCTCGTAACAACGTCTGATTCATCGGACGAATTAAATCAACTCATGAATGGATTAAATTCGATCGATGAAATTTTTATTTGCACTTACTTGGTATAAAAACAGAACATTGTATGTTATCATATCCTTATTAAGAATAATAATTAAGAGTATTGTTTTCAAGTGTAAAATAGGTACTTTTTTATAGCTTAGGTAGGCGGATGAGCGTATGGGCCACCTGATGGTAAGTGGTCACCAACGCCCTTCGATATTGGCAGTGTAAGCGTTAACCATCGCTTACATCGCCAATACGGCACCAATCTTAAAAACTAAGATGTTACGCAAATGTATTCTCTGCAAATGTAATAAAATGCATTCTCTTACGTTTAAAAAATACGAAACTTAAAACAGAATCATTCATATATTTAAATTAAAAGCTATATTAGAAAGTATTTAGTGGTAGTTATTTGATTACTTTTAATTATAATAAGTTTGATTAAAGAAACGCGCGCGGGAATGTTTTAATTAAATGTCACTAACGTAAGATCCATTTAATTAAAACATAATACAATATAACCTGCATATAAATTATATATTTCTCTCATATATATTTATTCATAGTTACAAACTGGTCACGTCGAACTTATGCGGAGAGGATTCCGTAGCATAAGGGAATCTAAATTTTAAAAAATTAAGGATTTTGTTTAGTTTACCCCGTTAATTTTAAATCTTTAGATTTTAGGCTCGGTGGTTTCGAAGAAACGAATTGGCTAAGAACGATTTTCTCAATATTTATACTTCGTTCTAATTTGCCTTTTTACGTGTTACGTTTTTACGTCATAATTACCATACAGGTACTTCTTAAGTCTTCAAATTAATTTAAATGCCTCCCTAATAAATCTCTGATAATTAAATTAATTTAAAAATTAAATCATGATAGTAGTAAATTTTTCACACCATAGATTCTAAATTATGACATACCAAGAGATATTCGTTATTTGATCGGTTTAACGGAACCCTAAAACTACATTTAGGATTATATTGCTTTTAAAAAGATAGATAGTCTTCCATGAAATAAATTGAAAGAAAATTTATTATGAAAGCGAAATAAATTCAGAGACGGTCGAAAGGGTTAAAGATTTAGTCGTATATATGAAACCAATTGCCATTAAGTAGAGGAAATCGCATGTCGGTCTCTTAGACCCGTTCCCGAATGAACACGATTTGAACTATCGCGATTGTGCCGTGCGTATCAACAAAATTATTACCTCTGTTACTTTAGACCTTATTCAGTGATGTTAAGGCTTAAATTAACTCTTGATAAAGTAGTGTTATAAACGATTTGCTCGTGATACAATGAATCCCGCTATAGTTGTATGTTTCATTTGTATTGCTGTATTCACGAGGTAACGTCGTGTTTTTAATCGTGAACATTCAAATATAAAGAATATTTGAATGTGCACGATTACAGTTCATTCCATAAAACCTTTTTATGCATGTGTGTGTTTTTTAATAATTTCATGGGAAATGCAATTGCAAATAGCTTTTAAAAGATTCGGAGATTAAGGGAATACCCATTTCATAGTTAATAATATTTATTTATGTGAAGGTTTACGTAAAATTTTAGGTACTGGGTCATCAGATATTCTACCGCAAAACAGCAGTACTTGGTATTGTTGTGTTACGGTTTGAAGGGTGAGTGAGCCAGTTAATTACAGTCTGCATCACAACAACAAGCATGTCTGGGTGGTCTCTACCAATTTACTTTATATTTCGCAATACAACAAGCATGTCTGGGTGGTGGTGGCTCTACCCAGACATGCTTGTACAAAGCCGTACTTTGTAGTCGCTATTATCTTTCCATCGAAGCTAAAATATAAATACTGAACGATTCTATTGCATGTAGCATCTATTCGCTTTCAATTTCTAAATCGATTGCGTCTGACTTGAAGCTCAGCGGTAATTATGCCACTAATGGATACGAAAATTACAAACGTGGCTTCGAATTGCTTCGGGAACGTTCAGGAATGGCGTGTGGCGTGCTTCGTGATGAAGCGTCTGTTTTGGAATTACCTAGTGTTTTGTTCGATTTACTGATTAATTAGATCATTTAAATTGCAATGATTTTGATAATTTACTTTATGTTTGTTTTATTAATCTTTTATATTAAGACGGTGCTTTTATCATAAGGCCACAGGACTTGCTCTTTCCTAATTTATTTGGTATAAGCAGTGTTATTTTGTCATATTTATATATAAAAGACAGTATTTTACAATGAGCTGTCTGACATATAAAAAAACAGCCCGAACTACTTAACTGGGACTAACACTAAAATTAGTATACGGGTTTTACACAGGTCAACACTAAGGAATGATTTGTGAACATTTAAAAGAGATAACAATTTTGGCAAAGCTGTGAGAATTGGTATTTAGGAATTCTGAATTATTACGCGAGCGGAGAGGGTAAAGCGCTTGTCTTACATATTAAAAAAAAAAAATCGAAGTATGCTTTAAGAATACTTTTGAATACAATACAGTTATTTATCCTACATGATCAATTTTATATATTATTCTAATTTCAAAGTAGCTTACTTTATAAATATAAATATTTCTTTAACAATATTACACGATAAAATATAAACAACACCGTTTTATAGTGTTTACGATTAAATTTGTCTATAACTTCATTTAATGCTATTATTTGATGGTAAAGTTTAGTACTCATGCCTGATTTATAAAAAAAAAAACTGTGCGGTCGGGGTTCTCTGTCAGGAACGAAGTTCTATTCGATATTTTTTCGACACAAACCGTGTTTTAAAATGTAGATTTTAATTGATTATATATATAACTGTATTTCGGTTACACCAAAAATTTAAAACTTTGTGGTTCTTGTCTGGAACTGAACTGATAATCTTCGTTTAAAATTCACATATTCTAATCACTGAGCGATGCGGGTATATGCAATCAATTCCAATAATTTCAAGTGCTAAATATCTAGATTTTTATATACGAATTTAAATATTCTTATATTTAATAAAATTATAAAGTAGATCTGAAATAACATTTTAAAGTGTTAACTAATACGTATTTAGTTAATCCGAGATTCCGGGCGTTGAGCCAAGTTATGACACTAACTTGATATATTAAAAGCTAGTGTCAAGTCTTTTGGCTCTATTTAAGTAAACTGTAATAATTACAGAGATCCAAATCCGACACTGTTAAATATGATAACGGATTAAATGAGAATGTATTATTTATAAAATCAATTCTCTATTTTTTTTAAATTTACATTTATAAGGTTCTCCAGAACGATTTCGGCCACGGCGGCCAATCTCAAGAGATTAGTCAACTGCGCAGGAGATATTATAGTACACAAGTGTGTGCGCAAACACAGGTGCACTCTCTTTTCCTTAGCTCTCATAATCCGATGGGTCGGCAATCCGACACGACCGGAAAGAGTTTAGGCGCAGGACCAACGGCTTAATGTGCTTTCCGAGGCACGGGAGTGTACACACTTCCAACTTCCAGACTCCGGGCTGCTACTGAGAATTTTCTGACAGAAAAACCCAATAACTATTTATAGGTCCGACCTAGGAATTGAACCCAGGACCACCGGGTCTGCGGCCTTATTTCTAGCCACTAGACCAACGAGACAGTCAAATTTACATTTAAGCAGACGTCAAATGGTCAACTCACTTAAGAAAACATTTATTCAGGACAAACATACATTGCAAACATAAAAATACAAAAGGAAATTAAACATTAACTAATGATCATAATAAAACAATAAAAAATATACTTATATATATTAAAATTATAAAGAAAAAAAAGCAACAAATTTAGATACATACACAAACACAATCTTATCTCATGATCTCTGCAACCGTGATTTGTCCTGAAAAGGTGTACCATTCAGCTTTTATGGTTGGTTAGGACCTAACGCCGATTTTCAATGGTTGTTGCTGTGACCAGCCGTGACAAAGTGATAAATAAAAATTTACTATAGTTATATAAAATAATAATAATATCATATAAACGTTACATGTATGTTACTATAAGAAATATAACTCATACCATAATTTATAATATGATAGATAGATAAAAAATTATCATAATCAATATTACAGATAATAAATAATTAATAAATTGACATTCCTATAAAAATTGTAATAGATGCGAAAAAAAAAGTGTTAAGTCTTAATATTCGCACCTTTTGCTTACGTCAATAAAAAAAACAACATTTAAGAATGTCTTGTTTCTTCGAGTATCTCATTATAAGAAGAGTCTTCGCGAGTGACGTTATGTTCACTGGAGTTTATTTAACTATTTCATTATTTCTTATAACTTAATTAAATTTATAATTATATTGGATTGTATATTATTTAAAAATTAAGTGAAGTAATAGCCTGTTTATGTCCACTGCTGGGATTAATCTACCACGCTGCTCCAACGCAGGTTAGTGGATACACCTGGTTGATTGGGACTGGGACGGCAATCAGACACTACCGAAAATAATTCAGACGCAGGAACATCGGCTCTAAGTGCTTTCCGAAGCACAGTGCGAATTGGGGGTACACACTTTTAAGCTCCTAGACTACGCTGCTACTGAGAATTTTCGAGAAAAAACCCAATTACTAATTTATTAACCCAACCTAGGGTTTCTGTCATATTAAATTTAGTTACAAGACCAACGAGTTAGTCAACGCATTCAAGTTAATCAGTCAGTCAGTTTTTTAAAGAATTTTAATTAAATAGTATTAACACACATCCCAATAAATCCATCACAGTGTTAAATAAAATAGTCTAGATTCGTTATAGATTTATTTCCTTCGCAATACAAGTGCGGTTACATAAATGAGGTTCAGTGGCCGTTTGCATACAATATACAGCATATAAAGCTTAGTAAGATATATATCAGTAACGTGTACGCCTTTGAAATTATACGTTGTTACCGTGAAATTTATCGTTACAAAGAACTTCTTGATATGTTGAATATATAAATTAATATCGCTTATCTGCTAATATCGTAAAACGTTTTGTGGAATTGGATTTGATTTTCAAATAATTATTTCTGTATCCGTATCTGTATATATATGTAAAAAAGCCGAGATGGCACAGTGGTAAGAACGCGTGAATCTTAACCGATGATCGTAGATTCAAAGGGGCAAGCACCACTGAATTTCATGTGCTTAATTTGTGATTATAATTCATCTCGTGCTTGATGGTGAAGGAAAACATCGTGAGGAAACCTGCATGTGTCAAATTTCACTAAAATTCTGTCCCATGTGTATTTCACCAACCCGCATTCGAGCAGCGTACTGGAATAAGCTCCAAAACCGCCTCAAAAGAGGAGAAGAGGCCTTAGCCCAGCAGTGGGACATTCATCGGCTGTTACTGTTATTTCTGTATCATTCTCTCATTTGTCTATCTTAAATAGAACTAACGAGTATAAATAAAAGTAATATCACCACGAGACTGTTATATGCCGAAAACGAGTCATCTATTTTTTTAGCCATATGCACTCTTCAAGTCATTGTCTGTTAGAAGTAAATTATTCTGGGGCAAATAGATAACGTGCTCGAGGATGTCTGCAAAATGGGCTGACACAATAAAGAAAGTGGAGGGTGGCAGTCTGCACCGCGCGATCCGTATAGCTCATGACGTTATCCTGATGAAGGAGACAAAATGTGGTCGTGAAGGATCCACAGCAGTGAGGGAACGAGAAAGAAGATCCAATATAATTATATCTTATATCTTCTTTCTCGTAATACAGGAAGTAAACTCACTTGGTCGTAGGGCTTTGAGCAAGCCCTTCTGTGTATACAGCTAGTACTATTGTATTACAGTTTAATGGTCAGTGAGCCAGTGTAACTACAAATGTAATGTCACATATTAGTTAACAAGATTTTTGGCCCTTTGGCAATAAAAGGAACTAAGGTATAAAGATTTTACACAAATAAAATAAAAACATACCATAAGAAATAATACGTGTTTATAAAATCTTTATAAGGATTTAAATATTATTCTGTTTTAACTGACGGTGATTTTTTTTAATGTTAGTTTATTTATGACGCTTTCATGACGTAATTACTCAATCGAATTAATTTTTTTATGAAAAAAAGGTCATTTTGATTTCACGAATTTAAACAACATAGACAATTATATCGGGGCAATAAAAATCCGCCACGTTTACCGTCCGATAATGTGAACTGGCTTTGACTTCTCAGTACGACTTCTGTTTTTAATAAAATAAATCTTCATTGACAAGATAAACAGTTAAATTTATGATGATATTCAACATAATATCGTTATATGGATAAAATAAACATTTCGTTTACACGTGTTATAATTTTTTTATACAAACAAATAAAAATGTACATCTTAATTCTGAGAAAGACAATTAACAATATTTTGATAAACAGAATTTTATTTGTACATACTTTTAAATTGAGTTTCTGAGTAACTAACTGTCAGTATGTAAGCAAATTTAGGAAGTCGATTTAAGCTTGTATCTCGGTATAGTATAGATTTAGTACAATTGAGCCGTTCTAATGACATTCTAATGATAAAAAGATGGACGATTATTGATTACTTTTAAGCCACTCGAGTTTGGAATTAATAGGTTGGTTTTTACGAGTACTATACATTACACTTGCTACATGTAAAAGTGTAAAAAAATATTTTTCGTTTTATTCTGTTCAACAGTAAAGTTCAACTATACAGCACAATACATGTATATATATTATATCAACTCATACGTTACTGTAAGTGTCTTTGATGTATCTCAGCTTTAATTTATTTATTATGTTATATAAATATGCCTACATTTTTATTACCAGTTGGCCCAGTCTTAGAGAACTTGTATCTTATACTAAAATTGTGGGCTCAAATCTAGCCATCACATCACAGAATTATCATGTTCTATAAACACATTTTAAAATATCTTGTACTCGACAATGAAGTCAAATATCGCAAGGAAATCTGTATGTTTGGAATGTGTTCCACCAACCTGCATTGAAACAATGAGATGGAATAGCCTCTAAATCTAAATAAAGAGGTGGCTTTTTCCAAGCCCAGGCAATTTACATCTATTTGGGTCTATGAATATACAAATTATATCGTAGTTACAAATAAATTCCTCGCTTTCTTTGAATATAAATAAACTAAGGACACTAAGTTAAATTATACCGAATAAAAGTTTTATGATAATGTCATATTATCTTCACTATTTCTAACTCCAGCCTTTGCAAGATGCTTCTGAGTGTATAAATGAAAAATTTATCAGGACCTGTCATATAATTCTGATTTATTCTGTATAACAGAACTTTATACTGTTCAAAGTTTAAAAGCAAAAATGAAATTTATAACCATGGACGTAATACGATCTTGTTAGTAACGTAAATACACAATTTGTAGCGAGACCCATATTTGTAGGTACCACCCACTCACCGTATATTATACCACCAGGCTGCAGTACCTACAGTTTTTATGTTGCTGTTTGGAGGGTGGGTGAGTCAGTGTAGTGTATATTAAGTGTTCTCAAGGTTGTTAGCGAATTGGCGATGTGAAGTATGGTTTATATTTCTAATAATGGCAATGTCTGTAGGCGGTACATCACTGGCCAGATTGCCAACATAATAAAATAAAAAAATAAGATTTCACAATCAATGGACTGGACTTTAAATAAAAATTGAAATAAAAATATTCTCTTATAAGCACGTTCTAACCACGTCTGGAATATAAATTAAACCAAGAAGAACTGGCAACACAACGAGTAGTTCCCTTTTCTCAAAATATATTCAGTAAAGATTACAGTGCAGTTACAGAAACGACGCCTTTGTCATCTCGGAAACATCCGTCGTATTCAACAAAACTCGCACCTACCGTAGCGTGATAATGAAATACGTTAAGTAACAGCCAGTGAATATCCCATTGCTGGGCTAAGGCCTCCCTCCTCTTTTTGAGGAGAAGGGTTTGGTGTTTATTCCACCACGCCGCTCCAATGCGGTTTGGTGACAGAATTTCAGTGAAATCTGACACATGCAGGTTTCCTCACGATGTTTTCCTTCAACTTTAAGCACGAGATGAATTATAATCACAAATTAAACACATGAAATTCAGTGGTGCTTGCATGGATTTGAACCCACGATCATCGGTTAAGATTCATGCGTTCTTACCACTAGGCCATCTTAGGTTTGAAATACGTTACCGTCAGTTAATTGTCTGTGTGTCATAGATATTAATGGTCCTCCAGACCGATTTCGGTCACGGCGGCCAATCTCATGTGAGATTAGCCAACTGAGCAGGACAAATTGTAGTGCACAAGTGTGTGCATAAACACAGGTGCACTCTCTATTCCTAAGAGTAATCTTATAACCCGATGGGACGGCAATTCGACACGACCGGAAAGAGTTCAGGCGCAGGACCAACGGCTTAACGTGTTTTCCGAGGCACGGGAGTGTACACACTTCCAATTTCCAGACTCCGTTGCTGCTAATGAGAATTTTCGAGAGAAAATCTCAATAACATTTTATTGGCCCGACCTAGGTTATACGTGATATAAAATACGTGATATAATATTACGTGAGATAAAAGAAAAGATAATACATATAACACGCGATTACGTACTAAGTGTTATATTTAAATATATTAAAATGCTTGAAATAGATGATATATTCCATCTTCGCACTTTTATAATATTAAGGTCCTCCAGACCGATTTCGGTCGAGGCGGCCAATCTCAAGGGAGATAAGCCAACTGCGCAGGACATATTATAGTGCACAAGTGTGTGCGCAAACACAGGTGCACTCTCTTTTCCTTAGCTCTCATAATCCGATGGGACGGCAATCCGACACGACCGGAAAGAGTTCAGGCGCAGGACCAACGGCTTAACGTGCTTTCCGAGGCACGGGAGTGTACACACTTCCAACTTCCAGACTCCGGGCTGCTACTGAGAATTTTCTGACAGAAAAACCCAATAACTATTTATTGGCCCGACCTGGGAATTGAACCCAGGACCACCGGGTCTGCGGCCTTATATCTAGCCACTAGACCAACGAGGCAGTCGATTTTATAATATTATTTAAGTAAAAACTAAATATTGTTCATGTGGGAATATAAGACGGTTTTGTTGCAAATATATTATATAAAGTTTTTAAGTTAGTTTTATTCAAACTTCCTCGCCGATATCGCAATTCGTTACGAGAAGAATAAGGGAAGTTTTCGCTCTTATTTAAGTTTATGAAGCGAAAAATCGTGTATCGTTGAGCAAATTGCGTGCATAAGAAGGTTCTATACGAACATATTAAATAAGATACGTATATGATTTCTGTATTTGTATAATAATTTTACATCGAATGAAATGTTGTGAAATAAAATTGAATAAAGGTTAGTTACCTTTATAAATTTTTCGTTTGGTTACATGTATGAAAACATTATTTCGACGAACGTAAAATAAATCGACTTAAATATATATTAGTATTTCATTTCTTATATAATATTTTCCTAGAAAAAGAAACATTTGATTACAATTTTATCTATACTAATATTATAAAGAGGAGAGATTTCATTTTTTGTTTGTTTGTTTTTTACGATTTAACTCAAAAACTACTCGTCCGATTTTAAAAATTCTTTCACCATTACAAAGCTACATCTTGATCGAGTAACATGGGTTATATTATATTTTCAAAAAATTAGTTATCCCTGCCTAAAATGGAACAATGTAACCCAAGGTATCAAAATGCTGCCTCATCAAAAGTCATTATTTTGAGTGCGCTGCGAAAGCTATACACGATATATAAAATAGGGTTCTATATATTAATAGTACTCATAATTGCTCACTAAAAAGGCCGCGATGGTATATGCCTAAGTATTATAGTTAAGCCTCAATACCAGTTTTTTTTTTAAATTATTAGTTTCAAATACGGTTGGGATCGAATAATGGTGATATTGGTATCATCATATTAATCCTTATCAATTTAAATGCTTTGATAATAAATGTTGATTATGTACGTGTACATTCCACTTTAAATGATTCGTATCGGGCTTTTAGGTTAAGAAGTTACGACGAGTATAAAAATTCTCTAAGTAAGAAAAATTACACGTTTTAAAGAAACTGTAACCGTCCTACGTTTTGTCTATTAACAAATACTAATTTACGTATTTATGTTATTTATTATATTATTATGTTATTTTTCGCGGACGAAGGCGCGGGCGAAGTCTAGCACTTGTCATATATTCTTTGATACGACAAAATTTTACGATTTTATCTTTATTAATGTTATAAGTTCTTCAAGCTTTGACGTGTTTTTAGTACCTTTAGTGTAGTGTTGTTGAAAGTGCATCAGAATCAAAGGCTAAGAATTTAAAAAAAAAATTTCTTATGTCTCTTGTTCTGTCCTTCTTATGTGACTAATCTTACTTGATTGGATTCTGGATGCCTAAGCTTTTCTGAATTGTATTCAGTTAGCTTGTCTTGTACTTGTTATCGTCATTGCTATGTATGGAATAAATATGTATATACTTCAGTTAATATTACAATTATTGATATTTGAAATCATAACTTTATAATATTCTAACTGGAAAAGCATTTCTTGTGCACATCGAATCTCATTTTTAGAATCATTCAATATATTCAGGATATAAACATAACGAAATATGACGTGTCCCATGGCATATCGCTACACCTTTTATGGTAACAATTGTTACAAGTGATGTAACATTTTCGATATTGTTCTTATCGATAATTTTTATTTACGTTACCTATCGACAATCGACAAATAATCCGTACGTTAATGAATCATCTTCACGAAAGCGTTGATATCATATCAGTGACTGGTTTTGATTACTGCAAACTTACTACTAATAAGTTACTAGTTTGACTTGATGCAATCCCGTCGGGGTAGTTACAACTTACTTAACATATATTGTACGGACAAAGAAGCAATGCTCAGCATTATTGTGTTTGAAGGGTGAGTGAGTCAGTGTAACTATAGGCACAAGGGTAATAACATCTTAGTTCCCAAGGTTATTATTTTTGCAATGCCAATGCCTACCAGTATGCCCACCAGTTTATAAAAAGCCACATTAAATTCCTACAAAATATTTATAATCTAAGTATGTTTTTCTCAGTTCAAAAATAAAAGTAAAAGAAACTTTGTAATGAATTTTAAGTTAAAATAATTGAAGATATTTATGTAGTTATTTGAATTTGTTTCATGAGAGAATTAACATTATATCGATAAAGTTGATCATAAGTACATCACTATAGGCATTTGCTTAGGTTGTCCTTTAAGATTTACGATTGAATGTCATGACTGCAATATATCTGATATTGCATTTCCCGTGGCGACATATTGTTGGCAGAAAAACCCTTTTTCTGCAACAAACTTATTTTTATTTTAACTAATTATACTTACATTCATACATATTATGTACACGTAATAAAAGCTATAAAAAGCGTAAACACTCCGAAGGTGCAAAATTATAGTTATAAGATATAGATCAAAGTAATTTACTGACATTTTATTAGTTATTAATAAGTAAATTAAAAAAGTTACATAATATTTTAAGTATGTAATTTATGCGTTATATTTATTAAATAAATATAATTATTATTTACTAGCGCACCCCCGGACTTCAACCGGGTTGAACAATTATATATTTTAGTAGATATTTTATGATAAAAAATTTACATTATTGCAATTTGCGTAGCTTTCTGTAGGTGAAAGATTTTTATCAAAATCATTGGACGTTTTTCTGTCATTACTCCGTTATCAGTGAGTATGAGCGACTACCCCGTGAATTCACTTCCAATTCTATGATAATGTTGAAATGCTATATTTATATATTTATTCATATATGTTTAGGTTAAGATTTTTTTATATTGATTCGCGTCGTCAATTACGAATTAAAATTGTAATATATTATATACGTCTCCATATAATGAAAATTACGTTTTTGCTATATTAAGCATTTCGCTACGCCATTATTGTAGGTAAAATACTCTTTATATTAGGTCCTTACTATGATTTTGGCGTTTTGTACGGGAGGAATATAAAATCATTTTTTTTTGTAAAATATGTTTAATTAATTAAAATATGCACCGTTGTTATCTATGCACTTTTGCCAGCTCATAGGGAGTTCATTGATCCCTTTACTAAAAAAACCATGGGGGCGAGAATCAATAAACTCTTTGAAGGCGGTTTGGACTGCCGCTTCGGAGTTGAATTTTTTTCCTTGTAAGAAGTTGTCCTGCTGGAGCAAGGTCCGGGGAGTACGGTGGATGTCGCAGAAATTCCAATTGTAGCTCATCTAACTTAGTGGTTGTTTGTTGTGTAGTGTGTGGTCTTGCGTTGTCGTGAAGCAGCAGTGGCCTAGAGCGATTGACCAATCTCGGTTGTTTAGCAGCTAGTTCTTTCTTCATGGTTTGGTGTTGAGCATTGAAAAGGGAGGATCCTCCGACCAGACGGGTGTTGGTCTGGTGGGCTACTGCCCGACGGTTGTTGTCGGGTTCTTGTATATATGTTCAATCGCTCGGATAACTTTAATATCGCGATGTAGGATACGTCAGTTTTTAGTTTTCGTATGTGGCGAGATAGATGTCGCTACATCACTCCCCTCCGAGACCGGAGGTCGATAGCAGGTTGAGTCGTCCATTTATCTTGTGATGTTTGCCGGGCCAGAGGAATGTTCCAGTGAGTCGGAACCAGATGCCGCATAGTTCACGGTGAGTCGGAACTGTCTGCGGTGATGCCGCAGTGAGTCGGAGTGATGCTGCAAATGCTCCAGTGAGTCGGAGTGGTGCAGTGCTGCGTAGTGGCTGGCTGCTGCGTCGACCAGGAGAGAAGTGCGTCTCTGCTTGCTGACCGGCCGAAGTGCAGTGTGCTGTGCCAAGGTCGCTGAGAAGACTGTGGGTGATGACCAGGAATGCGCGTCCGCTGCATGCTGGTGGTCAGGATACCCGTAGTAGTCGTGGATGCTGGCTGGCTGAATGACTCGCTGCTCGAAAGCTTGAGGAAGTGATGATGACGTCACGATGACGTAGTTTTTTTTTTTTTTTTTTTGCGAAGGCTGCGTGTTCATATCACGTCGGGGTCACCAGTTTGGTGTTGAGCATTGAAAAGGGAGGATCCTCCGACCAGACGGGTGTTGGTCTGGTGGGCTACTGCCCGACGGTTGTTGTCGGGTTCTTGTATATATGTTCAATCGCTCGGATAACTTTAATATCGCGATGTAGGATACGTCAGTTTTTAGTTTTCGTATGTGGCGAGATAGATGTCGCTACAATGGTTTGCAGTTGCTGGCAATAGATATCTGCCGTAATTGTTTGGCCAGATTTAAGAAACCTGTAGTGAACGATACCGGCGCTAGTCCACCAAACACTCACAAGTAACTTTTTCTGACTAAATTTTTGTTTAGGGCAGGATTTGGCTGGGTCTCCAAATCATCAGAATCCGTCAGAGTTCAGCCATTGCGACGAGCGCTTTCGATTATCGTAGAGTATCCACTTTTCATCACAAGTGATGATTCGATTTAAAATCCCTTCATTAGTGTGTCGGTTGAGCAAAGTAACACAGCAGTCGACACGTGTTTGCAAGTTCGATTCACTCAATTCATGAGGTACCCATCGTTCAAGTTTTTTTACTTTCCCGATTTGCTTCAAGTGGATTAATACAGTTTTATCACTTACTCCGAAGCCTGCAGCTATCTCTGAAGTGCTTTGTGATGGATCCGCTTCCACAATAGCCTTTAATTCTTCATTTTCCACTTTGGTCTCCGACCGTCCACGGGGTTGGTTCTGAAGGTCGAAATTTCCAGAACGAAAAAGTTGAAACCAAAAACGTACTGTGCTTTATTTTGCAACACCAGCGCCGTACACATAATTAATCTTTCGAGCTGTTTCTGCAGCACTGGTGCCACGGTAGAACTCGTACTCGTAAATATACCGATATTTCATGTTTTCCATTGTGCGGTAATAAGCGACCCCAAAAAAAAAATAATGAGGAAAAAACAAATGAATGACTGTTTTCAAAACTCAAATGTACCAGCTACATGAATTTATAAATTTGAATTTGGAATTCTTGACCAAAGAGGAGATATTTCAGATCAAAGTGGTCAGTACGACAAAACGCTAATTTCATATGTTAGAACCCTGTTATTTTACTTATTTTAGCCTTCATGGCTGTATAAACCTGTTTGTGACATTCTGTTGTGTTGATAAATTATTTGTATGTTAATTAAATGTTTTTCAATATAACAGAAGCCCATGTTTGCGTTTACGTTGTCTCTGTGCGACAGCTATGGATACCGCGTCATTGAGTTTACGCGGATCAAAGATGTTATGTCCATTAATCTGTAATCCTGTAATTACACTAATTCACTTATCATTTAAACCAGAGTAACATGTTGGTACTATGTTATGATTGCAACTAAGTGTACAGTGTAAATAGATTATCGCAAAACTGGCACTTTGACAGGTTAATACAGATTAAAAATGCGATTAAAAGTCATTGCAATCGAAGTTACATAATAGCCTTACATCTATAACATAGGTTTGATGTGTGTTTGATTAACTGGTCAATAGAGGGCAATAGAGATCTGGAAGGTTTTATAAAACCTCAGTCATTCTGATATAATTGAAGTTCATGTTTATTTAATAACGTCGGTTTTATTGTATCTTTGTTGTTTATGCATAATAGATAAAGTTGGTAATGTGTAAACATTACTTTATTGTGATTATTTCAAATGGTTCATGTAATAATTTAAAACTTATAACATAAAAGTATATAAAGGAAATTATTTTATACACTTCACGTTGTAACAATATCGATGTATATAGAAATACTGGCGATCCATCATAATCCATCTTCGTAAGATAGGTGCGTATAATAAAACTAGTATTGTGAAGACTCTTGTGGGTACATAGAATAAATTTTGATACAATATATTATTATTTTCTGACTTTATTCGAGACCGTGACCACTGAATAGATAACATTTGAATTTCGAATGCTAAACATATTTTTAAATACATAATTAGTCATGGAATTTAGGGAAAAATCTTTAATAAATCTGCCTGTACACGATTTTATTTTATTTATACTTTATTGTACACCACAACATATATTTTTTGACAAAAACTTATACAGCCTCAATAAAAGTAGCATACAATTTTGGCGACGTTATCGCTACATAGCGATCTCTTCCTGGCAACCAACGGTGTAAGGAATAACCCATAGGATATGAGGTAGGTGGTGCAGTAATAACAAAATAAAACAACATTATAATAATAATCTAAACCAAAAACAAACTAATAAATACATGTCAATATTAATATAAAATACACATATTATATATCTATATATAAATTATATTATCAATACATACTAAAAACGATATAACACCATTTCATGTATTATTTACACATAAATATTTCGAAATATTTCGAAAGATTATTCTGAGATATAATCTAGAACCTCATTGCCAGTATGTTCGATATAACGCACTCGCAATATGCTGTACTCTTTGCACGATGGAGCTGTCGTCATGGGATGAAAAGAGAAAGAGTTGATTTCGAAACCAACAATTATTATAACGTTATTATTCAATGTTCCATTTGACTTACGTTCAACGTTTAAATGTTGATTGGGTAGTACCCAGACGAGCTTGCACAAAACCCTTCCATTATTTCTATAATAAATATAACGACTTGGCAATCTCATGACAATATTATTATTTTTTTAAATAATTAGGCAAATGACATTGTATGTGCTATTATTTATATGCATTTTTTAACTGTATTTAACTTTTATTTTCTTGGTGCATAATAAGGGATATTCTGCGCTACTTTACGTGAAATTACTTTCTAGTATCATAATTTCTAACCACAAATTCCTTTACGAATAAAACATCTATAATTAATCGGTAATCCAGCTTACTATCATTACCTAATTGATTAACAGAGTTCAAACAGTAGACGCTTAGCACTCAGCACTAATCTACATATTAGAATATTCAATTAGCTTTCTGGAACTAGTTGGAACTTTCTGAATCTTTCGGAATATTAATTACTCGATTTAATAATTAATTTTATTGAAGTACCTTAACTTGAATGTCCCACTGCTGGGCTAAGGCCTCTTCTCCTCTATCGAGGAGAAGGTTTGGAGCTTATTCCATCACGCTGCTCCAATGCAGGTTGGTGGATTAAACATGTGACAGAATTTCAGTGAAATTTGACACATGCAGGTTTCCTCACGATGTTTTCTTTTACCGTCAAGCACGAGATGAACTATAATCACAAATTAAGCTAATGAAATTCAGTGGCGCATGCCCGGGCTTGAACCCACGATCATCGGTTAAGATTCACGCGTTCTTACTACTGAGCCATCTACGGATATTTAAGGATTACTGCTCCTCTTCGAAAGTTTAGAGTTCTACCAAGCTGCTTCAATGCAGTGAATTTGCTAATATACATCATCATTATCATATCAGGAAGATCATTATCCCACACGTGCTGATTTTCTCACTATATTTTCCTTCACTGCCGAGCACGATATACATTATTATAATCTCAAACTAACCTGGTGGTAGGACTTTGTGCAGGCTCGTCTGGGTGGGTACCACCCGCTCACCAGATATTTTACCGCTAAGCAGCAATACTTAGTATTGCTTCGTTCCGATTTGAAGGGTCAGTAAGCCAGTGTAACTACAGGCACAAGAAACCTAACATATCATTTCCCAAGGATGGTGGTGCATCGGCGATGTAAGGAATGGTTATTATTTCTTACATCACCAATGTCTATGAGCAGTGTTGACCATTTGCCATCAAATGTCCCATTTGCTCGTCTGCCTCCCTATTACATAAAAAAGCTAAGCACATGAAATTCACACATTCACGTATTCTGGCCCAGTTGCTATTTGGATTTTGAAAATAACTTGACACGATAAACAGAGACATTGAAAGAGGACTCCAACCATGGAATCGTAAATACAAAATAATTATTTAAATTCCATTGGAATACGGAACGTAATTCAGCACGTCAATTTATCAATTGTAAACTTATTACGGTTACAAAAACTTTAGTCATTAACAAAAGGAAAAATGTAATGATATTCACGTTTGAATACTCGGGGATAAAAATTTGACAAGGCAATTTTTTTCCATACCACAAATGACAAAGAGTACCCTTTTCAGCTGTCTCTTGAAGGCCATTCTGAGATTTGCAAACGAGAATAGCAATTATTTGCTTTTGTTATGCTAGCTTAAAGTCATCCTGCTGTTATTTGCCATAAAGTTCTTTGTTATTTAATTCTTATAGAAAACTACCTTATCTAACAACAGTTCTCATTGCATGTAGTGCCTTAACCTAATCCTTTTATTAGGATAATTCATGGATTTACGGTAGAAATTCTGAAGATAATTAGTGTTTTTCAATAAAGAAGAACATTCCCAGAATGTTATAACTATTTTGGTAGAATATATGATTGAATTTTGAATTCATTATCGTCTTCTGTAAAATGAGGATTAAAGAGTTCTTGTAAAAGCATACTTCAAAAAGGTATATTTTGTTTTTGATTATAATAGTGCCTTTATATTCCTAGTAATATTATAAAAACGAAAGTGAGTTTGCTTGTTTGTTACACTTTCACGTCTTAATTACCGAACATCCGATCATCAAATCTTTCATACAAATAGAGAAATATATAGAGCATCTAATACCTCCAAAAACTAGAATAGTAGAAAGCATTTGTAATATGAAAATGAAAGATCTGTTGAACTTATCCATAGTTTTTACATCCTCAATATTTTTATTTCTTTATAGGAATAAAAAAGCTACTCGTACTTTTTCGTTTCAATATTTCGTTAAAGACTGATGTAACTAAAACTTGTCAGAAACCTATATTCAAAGTTATTTCGAAAAGTAATTAGATTAGTCTCAAGGATCAACGAAAAAAATAATTCTGTCAAACTGTATCCTAAGATTTTGCATCATTCAAAATATTCGAGTTCCTTTCATTTCGTATTTATTTCAAATTTCTTACTTGGCTTAATTTAAAAAGTTGGATTGATGTGCTCGAGGCTCGGGCACTTCTATTTATTTTCTTTACAATGTTTATGAAGCGCAAATTACAAGCATTTTCTCAGAGTCGATGATTACTTTTTCTTGACCTGTTTGTTTTTGCTGTTAACATCAGATTTATAAACATGTTCTTTTATTTAGCGCTTTAAAGGTATTTTTTGCTTGTTCTGTTGAATAGAAGTGATTTTGATTAATGATCATTTAAATATAAATATAATTATTATAGGTCGTAGGAATAATACAAGGGTCGCAATTACTGCCTTATAGGTCAAGTGATTACCACATAAGTCTGCAGGTTCCAACCCAGGGTGGGTTCGATCACCAGATCGGACCCAGTAAGAAGTTATTGAGTTTTTCTGTAATTAAATTCTTAGTAGGTCCGGAGTCTAGAAATTGTCTGTGCTTATGTTCCTGTACCACAAAAAGCACATAAAGCCGACGGTTCTTCGCTTCACTTGTTTCCGGTTATTTTTTGTTAAATATATCATTATTAGTATTCATACTAACGTTGATTAATTAAATATTATGTCTTTATTTGTTTAATACATCTTTGTTAGCATTTCTTCAATAATGTTGATCACCTAATATCTACTTACTCTGAGGCAACTAAAACAATTAAGCGGATACATAATCTTTAGTTAAACAATTTGTTGCCTAATAAAATACCTATTTTGCAATTAATATGAGAACTATTACGTTTTTTTTTAATTATTAATTTATAAAGATTGGTGGTACTGGCAATTGGGTCGAAAATTGGAAAGGATCACCACCGCCTATACACATTAGCCCTGTACGAAATATAAACCAATACTTTCATGGCCAATTCGCCAAACGCCTAATTCCTATATTTACAGTGGCTCACTCACTCTTGTAACCGGAACTAAATCATACTAAGTGTTGCTGCCAGTACAATATTTTATTATGAGTGGTTGATACCTACCCTAGACAGACAGACAGAGTTACTTTAGCATTTATAATATTAGTATACATTAGTATCAATTGTACGTACATCTAATTTTTTTTTTTTCGTTCTCGTTAAAATCTATTCAAGGGATAAGCATGCCTTTAATATTAAGTTCTCTTTTGACTTATTTATGTTGTATTTTTTTTTCTGTAGCTCGAATATTAATAAATATTATTAATAAACCAATTGTAAGCTACATTGGAATTCATGAATGCCTCTGAGGTAAGGTTTCTATAATATTGGCATTGTACTCCAGGTGTCAGTTGTTCGTGATAGAGGCAATTTTTATAAAAAATAATTTTATGATAAATAATTTAAGAATCAATCAGATTCACAGTATAACTGTTTTTGAATACATACGTATTTCAATTTGAAAATCAAATATTAAAAGGCACAAAAGAAAAATAATGACGAACGAAAATGATTAAAAATATATATTTGCGTATTCAATAAAGTACCCAAAGCTTTATTCCTTTCTGGGACATTACAGATTAGTTTGAAATGGTTATTTCACGGCATAGAAAATGCGACTGAATATTCGAGACACACTGTCCTTAAAAGTAACGAACGAAATTAAATGTCATTAATAAAGCATCAATTGATTCGAAATTTAAAATTATTGAGATACTGTTTGACATTGCGTAAGCTTATTTATGAACGAATAGTATATCACATTAAGCTTAGGAATAGATTAGGGCAATTAATTAACTGTAATAAGGTATTATTGTGCGCTTTATATAATTACAGATGATCCTCCAAATGAATCGCTTATAGTAAGGCTGCCTGTTGTACTAACCTTATAAGTTTCAATTATTTGTTGTGTACTAAATTTCGTAACTTCTTGATGGTAGAGCTTTGTGCAAGCCCGTCTGGGTAGTTACCACCCTATTATGCCATTATATATTTCACCACTAAAGTAGTATTGTTATGTTCGAGTTTGAAGGGTTAGTGATCCAGTGTGACTATAGCCTACAGTCACAATAGACATAACATCTTAGTTCAAAAGGTTAGTTGTGCCTTAGTGATGTCAAGAATGGTTAATGTTCCCGTGACCCATCTGTCCGCCTACGAATATTGTAACGAAAAATAATAAAGTATTTTTAACTGGAGTGTAGTTCGAATTATTGTTTAATTTAAAAACATGATAATGAATGTATATCGCTTGTTGGTTGATCGCGACGACGTTGTATATTGGGCTTGAAAAAGAAAACTTCTCATAAATGACAGAATGATTAGGTCCCTGCTTTTGTTAGAGGAAAGCTGGCGATTTCTTTTAATAAGGTTTCGCTTGTAGCAGAATCTCCTTCTTAGATTTCGGTAAAGATTGAAGTCGCTTTATAAATGACAATGGTGTCAACCGCTCGATTATGATTTGTTTTTTTTGTTTCGTTTTTAGTGTTCTATCCATTGGCATATTGGATAATAGCCACTTTTAATTGATGATTGCTGATTTAAATCCGGTCAAGGATCACATAATATTAATGAGCTTAGTTTTATTTTATTATTAATAAACCTTACAAGATACATTAAAACAAGGTATTAAAAAAGATGGGTCTTAAAAAGGCCTACAGAAAAGTTAGAGAAATCATGTGTCTATCTTCTAAGTCTGAATATACCACTCACTATAACTTTTTTATCTGTTATTAGATTAAGAAAAACTTTAAGTTATTTACGAAAAAATATCCTAAAAATCATTATTCTGATTTTTTAGTTACCTTAAGACATAAATTAAAATTGTCCTTTACTCTATATCAATCTAATAAACACAATAGTAGATGGTTTTCAAACTACGTATAACCCAAAAAATCGTTCAATGATGCTAGAATAATTGGCTGTAACAATAACTTTTTGACATTGCCAGTTAAAATTATGAAAATAATCTATAAGCTGTGGGCAAATGTTGGTCTATGTTACACAAGAAAATTACGACTTAAACCAATGTTGGTGTTATTCATATTTTTCAGTTATGTCAATTTTTTAGAAAAGAAAAAATACACGTTATAAAATATACATACCTTTTTAATATTTTCTTGCTAAGCGAACTTCTTATTTACTTTATTATTAAATTGCACTCATGCAAAGCCGGGGCCGATCGTTACCACTATATACTTTATAGTATATTTTTTGGCTTCAATATAAACGTTGTATTGGCATAGGAGTAGCAAATATTTACCGTCATATGTTACCTTTAAAATCTATATATACCTTATTTATATATTGATACAATTCATTTTCGATTTCATATTTAAATTGAAATATCCTTATCAAACTTATACTCGAAAGTTACTTAAGAGAAAGAGACAAAGGAAGCGTTAGTAACCATTATTTATCGGACCAAGATATTCTAACTAAATGATATTATGTTGAACCCTTTCAAGAGACTTGATGGATCACAGGCAACGTGAAGAAGAAGGTCGTCCCACATTACGTCGGGTAATAATGAAGAATCCGGCTGATGTGAGCATGTAAAGTGACGTTAACAAATGACTAAAAAGAAATTGGGACGTTGAGTCCTCTGTCTCCAAAGCAGACTTGATAAAAATAAACGAGGCTATAATATATTACATGAAATTAAATATTTACGTGCAATTTTAATACGTTTATCAAGTAGGGCGATTTTATTTTTAATATATTTAATATTAATAATATATTTATATGTACATAATATATTTATAAGTACGCGCATGGGTAAATGGACCACCTGATGGCAAGTGTTCACTATCGTCCATAGATTGGCACTTTAAGAAATATTAACCATTCCTTACATCGCCAATCCATCAATAATATTGAGAACTAAGAGGTTATGTCCCTTGTGCCTAGTTACACTGGCTTACTCAATAATGAGTTATTAACAAGGCAGCCGTATGGTATAAAAGTCACTGTCCATAGTCAATGACACGTTAGTATATAGTATAAAGGAAAGTAAATGTCCTACTGCTGGGCTTCCATTACTTTTTGAAGTTGGGTTGACTTAATTCACCACTGTGCTACAATGCCGTTTAGTGAATACACATTCCAAATATTAAATCCGCTATATGTAGGTATCCTCACGATGTTTTCTTTCACCGCCGGCACGATGAATTATAAACACAAATTATGCTTAAGAAAATTCACCGTAATTTATTTCTCGCTTGACAACAAAAAACTTGGCCGCATATTGTAATCATTTGTTTAAATTGTTTTTTTTTTAATGTTTTAGAATAAAAGACATCACAATTATTGGTATTTTTAGTATTTAAATATTTTTGTGACTGAGTGTACATTGCAGTTTTAACACATTGTGCCAAAAAGTGGCTTGACGCCCACGCTTCACTGTATCACGTTAATGTCACAGCTTGGCTCGACGCCCGGTGACTATAATAACAATAAAACCAGTTAAAGAGTAAAAGGAACAAGGCTTTCAAAGCATTATTTAATTTTTTAAAGCAATAACATTTAGGAATTCTAAAATTTTAGAATACACTAATACACAAATTTTAAAAAACATACAAACAATTAATTGGCTGTATATTCAACTAGCTACCCGTCAGGGTTTCGATGCCAATGTAACTTTACGTTTATATCAAAGGATAAATAGAGAGAAACATTTTTTGTTTTAATTTGGGCCGTATCCGCTGGTGTACGCAGAAAAACTCACCAAAGCTTCATCATTATCTGATGAATGATTTAGCAACGTATAAAGAACGAACATACAAACTTACTTATTATGAATATTAATATCATGATTATATATAAAGAAACAAAGTTACCTTGTTATAATATTAATATTATATGATATTTGGGTTTTATCAGCGATCATATCTGTTTCTTATAATTTTTTGCCACTTACAGTGAAAACTATTCCTGATTATACGCTTCAAATAAATAAAATTACAATATCAAATATATGTGAAATAAAAAAAAAGACACTTTAAAGTTACTGAATGCAAATGAAATTGATTGATCAATATCGAAAGAGTTATATAAGAATAGTAGGAGGCCCTTTACTGTACGTAAATTAAAAAAAAAAAGTTGTGCGGTCGGGGCACCGCCGTCAGGAACGAAGTTCTGTACGATATTTTGTCGACTCAAACCATGTTTTAAAATGTAGATTTTAATTGATTATATTTTTGTATATTTGTCGCATCAAAAAGCATCTCAACCTCCTAAATTCGAACGCCCAACGCATCGCATTTTTTAGCATTTGGTAGGCACAGTATAAACGCTATTTCGTTACGTGACGTGACCTTGGGCCACTGCCATTTCACTCTACTATAAGCCACGTAAAAGAACTTCGTTCCAAAAGCATAACTTTATAAAATAACTCATGTTATTTAAATGCAGAATACCAAAATAAGAGTGAAATAGTTGTCAATAATGCCGATGATTGATTTTACGAGAAAACAATACAACAAATGCGTCATTACAAAGCACTCCCACGCGCTATCCAGAACGTTCAGACACGAAGCCACGTTTGTAATTTTCGTACCCATTAGTGGCATAATTACGGCTTTGCTTAAGTCAGACGCAATCGGTTTAGAAATTGAAAGCGAATAGACGTTCCTTAGTTGCAGTGGAATCGCACAGTAATTTACATTTAGCTTTGCGGCACCTTAGTCTGGAAACTTGCGGGATTAGAATCAGTTCTTGCGTGAAGCGATTTTATTGTAATTTTAACTACTGTGTTACGATTTTTTTTTTTCCTAATATGTATTCATTATTATTTTTTTGTTGACTGTATTTAAAACGTGGCGTGAGCTGTCTGTCTCCTTCTCAGCTAAAAGAAAGAATCAAGCGCAACTACGATATGATTTTTATAAAAAAATGGCTTAGTAAAATCAAAACACATTCTTATATCTTTATGTGATCAAAAATATTTTTGGTAATCGTAAGTGAGTTAATGATTTTTTTAAATATATCAAATAGGTAGGCGGACGGGCAAATGGGTCTTATAAGTGCTGTTAGAAATATTAACCTACGAATTACCATTACCATACGAATATAGAGAGATAATATATCGTGCCGGTCGGCGACCGGATGAGAGGGCCCGATGAACCTTCTTGGCTTCCCCACAGTTTCCAGCCTAGTCCCTCATCGGTGTGCGCGATGTTTTTTGTATGTATAATCATGTCATAGCAGCATGACGCCTCGTTCTATTTCCGATTCTCTACCTATATACTCTACGTCAAATTAGTCAAGCGTGCTATATCGTAGACCGTGTCGATGCTTAACATAAGGCAACGGTCAAACGCTAGCCTATTATGGGTAAATATAATATACCCATAATAGGTAGGTATACATATATATATATAGTGCACAAGTGTGAGGACAAATACAGATGTAATCCAACTGCGATCTGACACGGCTGAAAATATTTCAGGCGCGGAATACAAAAACTGATTACCAAACTCCACGCTGATACTGAATAGTCTTTGACATAAAAACCCAATCACTTTTATAAGATTAACCCAGATTTTAAGCCTAGCACCACGACCAGTTTTATAAGCAAACCACACGTTCAACTAAGCAGATGTTATTTATTTATTATGACAAAGGAAAAGTAAATATACGCTTAGCAGGAAAGAGATTTAGTTAGGGTAATTTAAAACCTTAAAACAATAACGTAGTCCATAATGAAATGCACGCTTTAGTTCACGGCTGTAACTCGTAAATCCACCGATACAAGCGAAACATGCAGCTGTAGCGGAATGCCATTCGTAAAGCAAACAAACCCTTCAAAACCGTATTGCAAATTTCAACGATTTGTACCTTACATCGACGACATAAGGTCTATTATCAGTGCAGAGATTAAATTGTCGATACGTACAGTACAATCGCGATAGTTCAAATCGTGTACACGCGGAGATGGTCCAACAGACATACATATGATTTTGCTTTATAGCATCGTGTTTCATATTCATTTTTTATTGGATCCTTAAGTTTTTATCTGATTTAAAAAAAGAAGGAGGTTGTCGATTCGGCTACATTTTTTATAAGTCATTATTGCAGATTCTGAATCGATTTTTATGATTCCTTATTTGTTACAAAGATTACTCGAGTAGGGTCTTACAATTTAACGAAAAGAGACGAGTATAGCGTTATGCCCTGCAGATGTTATACATTGAAATTGATGAAATTGCATATAAAAAACGTCACATAAAGTCATACTCATAATCTCGTGGTTGGTGTTGATGGGAAACATCGTGAGGAAATTAGCTTGTGTCAATATAAAGATCCCGCTGAGTTTTTTCGCCGGTTCTTCTCAGATCTGAGGTGCTTATTTTCGAACCGGTGGTAGATTTATGACAATCAATAAGTAAGTGTAACGCTTGAATATTGAATAAAGATTTTTGACTTTCACTTTGATTGGTTCAGGCTTAATGTCTTTTAAAGGAGTCTCAGAGATTACATTACCACTCTTTTCATATTTCCAAATCCATTTTTTTGTTAGACATATGCAGCAGATTTTCATCCAACACATACGAGTTCGAGATTAAGCACATGAATTCTGTAGTGCTTGCCTGGATTTAAGCCCCAACCTTCTGATAACATTCGCATGTTCACAACAGGGTCTTAAATCGGTACAAATAGCTTCTAATACTTAGTATTAATAATGAGTAATAAATTAGACTATTCATTACAAATGGCGTTATATATGACGGGGGACATTGTTAAATCTTGATTGATTGTCTATTGTATTGATGACAATTGGGATTAATGTTATAATACAGTTTGAATATTAGCAGATCTAGAGATTTAGTTTGATTTAATTCTCACGAAATCAGATTTGGCAGTTCTATAATCTAATGCTGATCTACTAAAAGTATTGTGAATTTCTAAGTGAAAAAATTAATCTTATAACTACATATGTTTTGCCTGCCTCGTTGGTCTAGTGGCTAGATATAAGGCCGCAGACCCGGTGGTCCTGGGTTCAATTCCCAGGTCGGGCCAATACATAGTTATTGGGTTTTTCTGTCAGAAAATTCTCAGTGGCAGCCCAAGTATGTGTGTACACTCCCGTGCCTCGGAAAACACGTTAAGCCGTTGGTCCTGCGCCTAAACTCTTTCCGGTCGTGTCGGATTGCCGTCCCATAGGATTATGAGAGCTAAGGAAAAGAGAGTGCACCTGTGTTTGCGCGCACACACTTGTGCACTATAATATCTCATGCCCAGTTGGCTAATCTCTCTTGCAATTTTTTAAGTAATTTCTTGTTTTAAGCAATTATATAATTATGTTGAAATAAATTTATTTTTTATAAATTAGTCTAAGTAGATAGGAGAGGATTTATGTAAAGGTTGTATGCGACTGTACTTATTGCATATATCAGAAAAAACTCTTTTTAAACGCATTCTTCGTTTTTCTTTTTATGCGCTAGTTTAATGGTATTGGAGCCCAACGGCTAGACATATTTCAGTTTTTATCATTACCTTAACACTCATTCTATAAACGTACCTATCACATTTTAACAAAGTGTCTATATTATAGCACGTCATATATTTACGTCATGAATTTTATTAACACACGGATTCATTATAAGCAAAGCAGAAGTTGCAAAGGTAATATAATGTTGATTAATATATTTGTAATAAGAATGTGAACGTTTGGAGATGGGAGTTGTATGGAAATTTGCGTTTTAGTTAGGAGGCAGGTCAGTATATAGGCATTTTATTCACACGTAGTGGAACTTTTTAACATAATCTACAAATTAATTTATTGGTAAATGTAAAATGTTGGTAATTATAACTCGTGTTACAATAAACATTACATAAACCATACACACCACTAAATAACAATACTTTATTTTATTTTTTTCCTTATAAAAAATTTCACATTTAATAAAATTATTATTAATGTTTCACTAGAATTTGAAACACATCCAGTTAAATAAAATTATAATTTAAGGTAGCAAAATTTTACTTTAAAATCCGCTCAGTTATATCTGTCAGAGTATTCAACGAAATGGCTCAAGAGGGAAGGATTCATTACTTTAAATAAAATCCCACAGTCATTTGAATTTTTGGAGTAGAATGAAACTAAACTGGAGCGAACTATCTGATGAATTTGAACAGGATGATTTCAAGCGAGTAACAACAAAAGCTATAGTAATTGCAATTCTCGTCTGCGGACAAATCGCGTGACGAATCTGAGAACAGCCTTTATGAGCCTGAAAAGGCTTTGTCGTTTGCGGTGAGAAAAAAAAATGCTTGTCAAAGTTTTTTTTTCACGTGACGGATTTTCGAATATGTTTTTTGACATAATAGAAGTTTTGTAATCGTGACAAATTTAAAGTTACTGGAATTTCACCGTCAGTATATAAATATGAGAAAAGTTTTTGTTTGGGTATAGAATTGAATTTAGATTTCTGGATAGTATTACTCAAAGAGATTGATTGATTGTTTAATAGTTATCTTGATAAGCGATGCTTATTAGCAGTGCTATAACTATTAAACGAGCCTTGCCTAACTTCTGGTTGGTAGATACCTGCCTTTCGCGCCGCAGGTCTTGGGTTCGATTCCCACCCAGGACAGACATGTCTGTTTGTCCTGAGTCTGGGTGTAATTATCTAATAAGTGTGTATTTACAAAAGAAAACTAGTATATGTAGTATATCAGTTGTCTGGTTTCCATAGTACGAGCCCTGCTTAGTTTGGGATCAGATGGCCTTGTGTGAATAATATCCAAGGAAATATAATAATATTAGCACGTTTTACTTAATAATTTGCCACTCATTGTAATTTAAGTATGTATATAGTATGCTTGTAATACTATTTTTTACTTGCTTTTTATTAAACTTAGTAACAACAGTACCTTGTGTGTGTTTTATGTTTTTTTTTTAAATTTAATTTAGAAAAGCAGAATGGCCAATAGCCCTGTGATGATTAACGGTCATCACCGTCCATAGATCATCATCAAGTGAAGTCAATTATCAATTATTATTATTTTATCGCATTATTAGAGTACTTGATGTGCGCTTACAAATAAACTTTTTTATATTTATAAAACAATATGTTTCGAAAACAATTTTAATTTTTAAAAATAAAACAATAAAATTTAAAAGCGTTATCATGTCAAAAATTAACACGATAACTTTATAGCTATTTAAAAACATTTCAACAGAAAATGAAATTTTCCCGTAGCTGTCGCCTAATTCTGATTTATTTGTTTCTGTATATACAAAGCCCTGTTCAATATTTAAGAAGCAAAAACAAGATTTATGGACGGCCGGAAAGTAATGAACGAGGCAATGAGTTATGTTATACTAATATTGATAATCGTTGATAGCTTAAAACGAAATATTGACGAAAAAACAAACACACGACATCAGTTCAATATTGACGAAAAAACAAACACATGTCGTTAGTTCAAATTTAAACTCAAACCAAATATTCGAAATTTTATTCGCATGTGATACAATATTCTCTGATTAAAAATAGTTTCTATTGAATGATTACTACGCATATTATATAATATATTAAATAGTCTCGATAAATAAACACGACAGATATTTATGAAGTTTACTTTATAAATTCAATTTAAAATAAATTAAGAAGGAATTAAAACTAATTAAAGTGATGCGTAATATTTGTTGTTTGCACGGAGACTCGTTTCAATTATTTTGATGTGTGAGTGCTTACCAAGAAATTGGAAATTTCATTCATCGATGTAACAATAACAATTAAAAGTTAGTTGACATGACTTTGAATTATTATAAAGCATCGCAAATGAGCCATTCTCATAATGTGCTTAACTACATTTAATTAGTTAGGGAACGCTTTCGAAATTCGCATCTCGATTTTGGATGGGAAGACTCATTTAATAAAAACATATTATTTGGTGGTATAGCTTTCTGCAAGTCTGTCTGTGTATTTACTATCCGTCAAATCAGTACTACTTCGTATCTTTGTGTTCGGGCTGATGGGTGAGTGAGTCAGTCAGTCAGTGTAATTATAGGCGCAAGGAAAGTATATTTTTTACTTCCTAATGTTTGTGTTACCATGACGATTTAAGGATTGGTTAATATTTCTCACGGGGTCAATGACCTTGATTTTTTGGTTGTGACCGCTTACCGTTGCCAGGTGGCCCATAATAATAGCATACAATAACCTTCGTGAAACGAAATATAAAAAACCACAAGTGGTTTGAATTCACTAAAGAATAACAAAATTTATAAGCAATAGAAAATGTTCAGATTTTGAATGTGAAAATAAAATGGACTGGTTTTATAATACAGGACAAAAATTTTACTCGAAGCGGTTTTAGAAGCTTTCGCTCGTTACAAATTGTATTCAAATAACTCGAATGTTTTGAATTTTGAAAGATTGCCTACGCTTACAAAACCTTTTATACATTTTAGGCTTATTTAGGCTACGTTTGAGGAATGCATTTTTGTTTCAAATTTTTTTTTGTTTCTGCTTGGGTTTTAAATTATCTTTTGTATAAAAACTTTTTCACAAGATTATGTAATAATAAATTAGTTGTTCGTCGTTTTGCACTGGTAGAGTTTAGTCTCAGAATATTTTTTTCAAATAAAAATATATTTTAAATTTTTTATTTTAAATGCAAAAGTAAGTTTGTTTATTTGTTACGCTTAACTACTTAACCGATACCGACCGACCGTGCTTATAATTCCTGCATGTATCTAATTTCTTTGATATTAAGCCACATGTGATTTCCACCAACCAGCATTAGAACAACGTCCTTTACGTTATAAGCTGATAACCTTCTCCTCAAAAAGGAGACGAGGCCTTAGCTCAGCAGTGGGACATTTACAGGCTGTTGCTATAAATATCAGTATGATCCTCGAAAGCTATGATTTGAATACTAAAACACATATTATTTAGGCTAAAGCTATAATAAAAGTAATAACATGGAATTAGTGATGTATAAATATTGCAGCTAGACTAATTAATAGTAGCAGTAAAATTACAACTCAATAAGGTCCTCCAGACCGATTTCGGCCACGGCGGTCAATCTCAAGAGAGATTAGCCAACTGCGCAGGAGATATTATAGTGCACAAGTGCGTGCGCAAACACAGGTGAAATCTCTTTTCCTTAGCTCTCATAATCCGATGGGACGGCAATCTGACACTACCGGAAAGAGTTCAGGCGCAGGACCAACGGCTTAACGTGCTTTCCGAGGCACGGGAGTGTACACACTTCCAACTTCCAGACTCCGGGCTGTTGCTGAGAATTTTCTGACAGAAAAACCCAATAACTATTTATTGGCCCGACCTGGGAATTGAACCCAGGACCACAGGGTCTGCGGGCTTATTTTTAGCCACTAGACCAACGAGGCAGCCGATTACTACTCAATATCATGCAAATGAAGTTGTAATAAATGGAATGGATTTAATTAAGTAAAATCTTAAATAAACGTTTTGCTACTAAGCATAATTTAATGAAAATATAAGAAATAGAAGACCGATTATGGCCATAATTAATTCAATATTTTACCGTCATTAACCTAATATATTCATTATAATTTCTAAATTAGTTGCGTGATAACTTTTTATATGATATTTAAAAGTTTGAAGACAAAACAAATTTCAACTTTGTTTTTGAAAGAATATATTGATTGTAATATTTATCGGTAGTTTTATAATGTCATGTCATAATTCCATATCATAATTACAGTTTTATGACAATAGCTGAAATCTCACATTGGAAAATGAGAGGTTAATTTTCAATCTTCGATTTCCCAATGACGTATCGTTATTAGGTGACTGATGTATGGACGTCGATTCTCACATGGCAAGCGAATGTGACAAATGACCAAATTTTCACCTTCGAATATAATCTCTTGTTACCAGTTACAGTTACATTTCATGTAGGAAACAGAAACAATTGATCTATTAATGCCGACAATGTGTACATTTAAATGTATATTTGTAATGTATTATTTTTTACTTTCCGTTATTTTCGTTTTTTTTTTAAATGTTTTCTTTTTTGTATTGTTCCTTAGGTCTTCACTTCAATATTTTTATGAAATTGTATTTGGTGCAAGAACCCTATGAATGCACTGTTTGTTTTTAAATATGTTTGCATAAAATGTTTCTAGTTTAAGTACATTATTTATTAAGATATAAACTAATTAATAAATAAATAAAAAAATATATTTATAATTTTAATTCTTTTTTAACTTGAACGTTTTGAAACACTAACGTGTCTATGGCACCAGGATTTAAGAACACCAATTGAGATAATTTTATAATTTCTATTATTCGTGCTTTATAGGAAGTACTCTATTGACTTTTCACTGAATATTCCAAATAATAAATATTGAAAAATTTATTAATACGCTACATAATTTGGACTCGAAATTAGTAAAACGTCCAGGAATCGATTGAAAGAGTCATCAAGTAAGTAAAGAGCCTGAATACGGATGCAATTGCGTCACGATCTGTCGGATTAAAGGGTGTCAACACGGGAAGTAATCAAGTTCGCTCGTCTGCTGACGCGTTCACACAATGAAATGTACAGATCTGGCGCACTAGAAAATAAATTTGTTGCATAATATTTGTAATTTGGTAATATGTTTATATTTATTACTAGATCACAGTAAACTAGTTTCCTAGTGACTTATTTTCATACATTCCGGATAGTGTCGGCGTTAGGGCCACTGACACCCCGGGCAAAAATTTTGTGGCCTCTTAAGGAAGTAATGAGTGTTCATTTTTTGCTGATCCAAAGAATTCCATCTTTCCCTTAGCGCAGAAGTTCCCTGACTTTTTTTTCTCATAGACCTATTAACAGTCGGTAACCTTTTTTTATTTTTATTAAATTTTATTGAACATTTTATTAATTTCTGAATAATTTTCTAAAATTGTTTTACTTTTTCATGCTTTTGTTCAGTAACATTTTACTTTTCGGACCTTTTTGTTTGAACTCGGCGCCTTCACAAACCTGACGCCCGGGGCCGTCGCCCAATCACGATCCCCCCCCCCCCCTCTAATGCCAGCACCGATTCCGGGTAGGTAAATGACTACTCCACCTGATAGTAAGTGGTAGCGGAGTTTAAGCGTGAAGACTGCCCTTTCAAGTTGATATTTTTGAATATCCTTTCTGTGAGGATGCTAACGTTATAAAATAAGCCTATCGTCCAAATGCCAGCTTTCTAGACAAAGACGTAGTCTTGAATGTGCACTGATAGTCAATTAAGACATATTATAAGTATATATTAAATTAAATTCGTTTGTTTATGATAGAATTTGTTTGAAGTAGATTTTATCGTTTAATAATTATTGAAAATTGTATTGTTAGTCATATTCGTATATATCCGATATTATTATAGTAAGTACAAAAACTTAAATAAAACACAAGTATGATATTTGTTATTTAAATGTATTTTGATTTTGCTTAGTATTATGTACACGTACATATGTTTGTTCTATGTGTCTACTAACCCATATTGAATGCGCATGGCGGAATAAACTACAAACATTCACTTCAAGTGGAAAGCTTTTATATTACTTTATAATTTTAGGATTTAAAATATTGTAACATCGAAAATGTACCTACGACTTTGCAAATCAAGAATTTGAATTTGAATTGAATATAAATGTAGATGAAAAGGTAAACGTTTGAAATGATAATCAATATTTACCAGTGGTAGCCATACGCTGGCTACCATAAAATCACCAATTATAATTTGTATTATCTTACCTCGAATCGAACACGTGGTTGTGCATTGACGGTGTTAGAAGTAATTTAATCATATGTATTACTTGTCTAAGTGCGAATCACTTAAGGATATGTGACGCATTTATTTATCGAACTTTTTAAAATAATTAATAATAACGTGACAAAAAATAGGTGAGCGTCTTTTTACATTGTAATTTGAATTAAGAATGTATAACGCGATAGATCACCAAAAATATATTCGAATAAAATCGACCTCAATAACCAAGGGCTGGTTGAGTTCTCTTCTCATTATTCCCTTCATACATTCCTGTTTACTCGCGAAGTTTTATGTAACAGGCATTTGCAATTTAAATACCTTCACATTTATGGAGCGCGCTTCCCAAAGACCTACATTGCATTTGACATACTGTATCACTTATTTATTCCTGTCTTCACTCATTCGCTCTCCGCGATGCGAGGGAACGCATGAAAATGTGGAATTTTATACATTCCCCTTTGTGCTGTTATTTCAAACGAGATGTATATCGATTTTTGATCTTTTCGATGTATAAATAGGTAAGTAATCTATTGCAAGTGAAGAGGAATAAGTAATAACATTTTTAAGTGAGAGACTTGTTAGTGTGACTTAAGTATGTTAGTTACAAAGTTCTTGTACTTGCTCATACATACTCTACAAACAAAAAATCCACATTTTTTTTCTGTTATAGGTAGAAAATATGTTAGTGTAATTTGCCACCTGGCGTTATGTGGTCACCACCGCCCATAGGCATTGGCGATGTAAGAAGTATTAACCATTCCTTACATCGCCAATGTACCATCAACCTTGGGAACGAAGATGTTATGTCCTATGTGCCTGTACTTACACAGGGTCATCCTTCAAACCGGAACGCAACAACACTAATTATCACTGGCGGCGGCTTGCACAAAGCCTATAAAAAACACCTATAAAAACAACATTCAATAATATTGTAGGTATGTACATACTATTTGTGGGTAGAATAACTAATTAAATGATAGTATATACCTTGCTTACACAAAACCATTCCATCTGTAAAATTTATGACATATATGTCAGTATAAAGACACAATATGAACTCAAATTAATTTTTTTTTATAACGTCTTAATGCACATTCAGGCAAAACAAAAATACCTTATTGTATATAGTGAAACGTAACTTAGGAATTTATTAACAACCATTTTGAACCACATTGACAGCCATTGTAACTACTGGCAGAAGATACATAACATCTTATTTCCAAGTTTGGTGATCTATATGGGGAAGGTCATTATTTCTTACAGAGTCAATGTCTATGGGTGATATTAAATAAATAGCTCTTTTCACGTCGTGTCAACCAACAATTTTTTCTTGTTTGAAAACTATTGACAAGCTTTAGTGTTATCAGAAAGAAAATGAAACGTGCAAATTATATTTTCAATAATGATTGTGGTCGTATAATTTTGACTAGCGAATAGTAGTTTGATAGTTCATTGATCATTATATAAATATTATTAAGTATATGTTGTCTGTACGATTCCCGATACCAGCCGTTTGACTTTATGATTGTTCAAGGGAAGCGTGATCAAGTAAAATGCATAAGGAATATTCTCTGTTGATTAATTCAATTGTGTTTTATTTATACAAATCTGACGTTTTTATCTTTGATTTCTGCCGATAAATTTATGAAATTTTAAAAAAATAATTGTAGTTTTTTTCAATTTGAAGATAATTTATCTGGCGTTTCTATCGATATTAATAAAAATGATTTATTATACACCAAAATAAAGACAAATAATTTTACAAAAATATGCAGTCTCCATACAACTATTCTTCTTATTAAAAGCAATTTCTAACAGACAATCTAAGGGTAGAGGAGACAAATAAGGAGGCACGTGGTATACTATATAATAATAATCAAAGTATGCATATCCATGACATTTCGAAATTAATAGTAACAAAATGAATATCAATATTACACTAATATTAAATAAATTACAGAATAAGATAATATTGTTTTAATTACTTATCGATGGTAATATCTTACTCTTTTGATAATGGAAAACAAAAGCAGTAGGCACATTACACTACAAGTATATCTCTGCCAGGTAACAGTCCTCCCCATCACTAGATCGTATATACTACGTATAATTATATTTACAATACATATAAATTATTTATTGTAGTGGAAACTTATACACAGCATGATGTCCAGGATGATCTAAAAGAAGCGACTTTATCGCTAAGACATCGATCTAGCAATATTGAGGACTCAACTGGAAGAGCTCGCAATTATAAAATTAACAATTAAATATAAAACAAATGTTAATACGGTTTGGGCTATTAAAATCTATCGATTTTTCCCAATTCTTGTTACAGCCCAGCTATATGTGAATGTATTCTCCCGTACCTCGCAAAGCACGTCGGATTTGTTGTTCTATCAAATTATGAAGGAAAGGATACCGCACCCGTGTCGACGCAAATTTTGACCGCAATAATATATCCCGAGTTGTTGACTGAAGATCTAAAAATCTGTCATGAGGACTTCAACCTTATCATTTTCCTTATAAAATGACTGGAATATCCTATTAATAATTAATAAATGGGGTTATTTGAAGCAAACCATATACTAAACTTATTACAATCGCTCTAACAAACTGAAAGATAAAACGCTACATGCAATAATTCAATTCGAAACCATTAGCGAGATTGCTAGATAAGGTTTTCGAGATTTTATTGGCAAGAGAATTATTTACTATGTAAGCTATCGTTATTCGAAAATATTACGGTTCGAATAATATCGCCTGAAACGCTTTTTGAATAGCTTTGCAAAATATCAGCTTCTACTTAACTTTCTTTTACTTTTGTCATTTGAATCATAGAATTATTCGTTGACTGACATTACAAATAAATAATAAAAGCTCTGTAAGACTTCGGTGTTGAGCTGATGCTTGCCTAGCTGAATAACTGAGCCTAGCAGTTGAAAGGATTCATAGCGCCAGCATGATGGGCACAATGTCACCCATCTTTCTAATATTTATAAACTACAGTTAAAATTCTAAAAACAATAGTATCAGAATCTATTAAAAGAAAGTATATTAGCAACGAACTAGGCATTTTCAAACATTGTAGAACCCTACCGATTCAGCTGCTATTTAAGTACACAATACTTAAAGAAGATTTTTTTAATAACAAACTTCGTAAAAGAATTGAACATCCTGTACACACTCGAGCGATAACGGCAAACCGGTTACGGGTTGAAACAGCTAACAACACGTACGGCGAAAGAACAACGAATTACATTATTCCCCGTCTTATAAACGAACTACCCGCCAGTTTAACATTAAATATAAATAATAAAAATTATAAGAAAAAACTAAAGGAATACTTTCTAAATTCCTTAGATCAATAAAAAGTTTAAGCTTGCCGGCCAAATTACGTGTTTATATACCTAAACCACAAGTACTTGCATAGTTTCTATTTAGCATTGATCATTTCGATTGCACATTTTATTTTATTTTATTTATTTCATCTATTTCGTCTTAATGTCAATCTTATTTATTTAACAATACTACTATTACTATTGCAACCGTTTAGTAGGACTTGTTCAACGGTTAGTTAATAATATGTTTAATTAGTTGTTTTTTTTTTATTTTATTTTTTCTTCTTTTAAACTCAATTAATATGTACCTGTTTCTTTTGTTATATATATATATATATAGTTATAGCTCTAAATAAGCACAGATGGGCATTAATGTCAAACCTCTGTGGTTTTTATAATGCTCTTATTTTGTTTAATTGTTAGTCTATGTGTTTGGATAATAATAAATAAATAAATAAATAAAATGTACAAAAACACTTTATTGGAAGACTTCTATTTGGTATAATTTGTAGATATGTTATCTCTTTAGTTAATAGTAGTTTCAATTTAATTTAATCTTGTAAAATGACGCATAGGTCTACTGGAAAAAGTACATTTTGATTAAATTGATTTCATTAAGTAATATTAAAATAAAATGAATTTGATAATTCGTATGAAATATCACGTTATTATATCGATATAGACGTCTGTTTTATAATATCATCATGTATACGGCTAACACCATAAGCAACAACTTTTGTTTTACGACATCGGACATAAGTCAATACATGAAAAAAAAAATTACAAGTTTTTGTCGTACTGTCGTGAAAATTGTAGGTCTATATTTCATTCATAAACGAAAGGACGACGCGGCGCGTCGATCTTTGCGATGCGCGGAGATTTATAAACGTTCAAGCAGGAAATTAAATTAATACTTATTTTTGTATGAAAATAAAATCTAACAAATTATCAAAAGTCGTAGAACAAAAGTTGTTGCTTATGGTTTTAGTTATCTAGTCCTGCGAGGTGGCTGGTGTGTTACAAATAACCCTGTATACTACCAACGTTCATTATACTATTATATTTGCGAAATAAAATTTATTCATACGATATTATCTATATTGATTAGTTATACATATTATGCAATTAATATTCAACTTTTCAAATCACTTTCGCGTTCTATTTTCAAATTTTATTTATTAAGCAAAATAATATTACACCAATCAGTTAAGCTCCAATAAATATCATTGCCCGTAAACAACCAGCCTTTTCAAAGCTACTTATAAACGCTCATTATTTATTTATTAAACGCTTTATTGCGTAATAACTATAATATATAATGTACAAGTTAAACAAAATTACAAATTTTAAATGACAGCCAACCTAACATTTTGCAAGGAAGGTTTGAAGGTGTACAAAAATAAACACAAACAGCTTACACTCCCGAAATGTATTAAATTTTGCTTAGTGTTCTTTTTTGCACGTCGTGTAGATAATATTATTTCAAACATCTAAACGACGAAATTTGTTGAAATGCACCATTCCTCTGGGATTCAAACTTAGTCCTAATTCCAATCAAACTGTTATAATATGATGCATGTGTGCATACTACATATATTTATAGGGAGGTATGTATACTATGATGACGTCATACATGCTCTTACAACAATATTAATAATATAATACTAAGCTCTATAACGATAGACGATACGATAAGGTTCGTGTAAATAATTAGTTAAAACGAAATTATTTAGTTCTATTAATCCCTTACTATTTGTATTTATTTGACTTATAATAATGATCAGAATTTATTAATTAATACTGAGTTCTCTCTTTCTATCAAAATTGATTTGAAACTTTAAATAAGAATACATGATGTATTTACTAATTACACCCTAAACAAACTTTATAAGTAACAGTACAGTACAGTAACAGCCTGTGAATGTTCCATTGCTGGGCTAAGGCCTCCTCTCCTCTTTTGAGGAGTTGCACCCACGATCATCGGTTAAGATTCACACGTTCTTACCACTGGGCCATCTCGTCATATAGGTAAAAAATAGGTCCAAAAAAGCTACCTAAAAGACAAAACTTATTTTCTTTTTTTAAAATAATCAATGTTAAAAGAGCTTAATTATTTTATTCATCAAGGAATTATCGTCCTTAAAATCGATCTATAGAATTTAAATTTGGCAAACGTTTATTTATATTATAACATTTATTATATCTCTCCTGTTTCACGACATTCGACTCGCAGAGATATCCCAGGAAAAAGTAGTCCCATGTCAATACTATAAATCCTCCAGATATGTAACTTGGGCTTTGTTTCTTGTATATCCAAAGACAATAACGGTATATTGGATCCCCAAAATATTTACTAAAAAGGATTATCATGAAAATAAACGTACGAAGTTGTAAAAAAGCAACTGATTACAATCGAATCAAATTCATACTGTATTCAAGCAGGCCTTCGTATAAGCACCTTTAGTTAGCATAATCTCACGTTAAATTAAAAGTTAGATTCTACTAAGAAAAACCAAATCATTACTTATTGTTTTCCAGTAACTGTTAATTTCGTAAACCCAGTGGTTAGAATGCGTGAACCTTAACCGATGAACGCAAGTTCAAATCCGAGCAATGAACCAATGAATTTTATTGTGCTTAATTTGTATTTATAATTCATCTCGTGTTTGACGGTGAAGGAAAACATCGTAATGAAATCTGGATGTACCTAATTTCACTGAAATTCAACCACATGTGTATACAACTAACCCGCATTGGAGCAGCATGGTAGAATAAACTCCAAACTTTCTCCAAAAAAAAGAAGAGGGGGCTTTAGCTCAGCAGTGGGACAATCAAAGACTGTTACCAATACAATATTATTATACAATTATTTATCCTGTATGAAAATTAATAATTAATACTAACAACGATTTTTGAACATATATATTTATTTTTGCATGAGATGTTAATTTATTGGCCACGCTAAAAGCTGAAGTTACCAAACCACTCTCCAGATTTGTCACCTGTAAGTCCTGCAGACTAGAAATTTGAAATTAATACGGAGAGTGCGAAAGCTTAGTTACACGTGATATTTGAAGAGCGTTCTTATCATCATTATGAAAGGAATTTTTGAGATAAATTGGCAACAATAAAGTTAAGTAACTGCCTAATTATGCCAAATCTGGTTTTAAGCCAAAAGCGAAGTTGGTGGATCTTTTCCTACTAACGTTATGATTAAGTTTCTTGCCATTTGTTCTCAGTAGATTCTGCATTCCGAACCAACCAATGATTATCATTTAATTGGTCCTATTATCAAGTAAAAAAATATTCGTTACTATAATTTAGACATTAACCGAAAAATAATGTTGAATATTATAATAATGTATGGCAACCCCAGCTTAAGTCCACTATGACGCAAAAGTATGAACTTTATCCGAACTTATAACAATTTCTTGTGACATATATGTTCCATAACTCCCAATTGCTGCCGAGAGAGCCATTAAAACGGCCACAGCGGTTATGGTGGAGTTAACATTGATCAATAATTCATACAACGCACAGGAATACCTTATGAGCGAATTAGTACATCCTGTTTTGGGTCGCATACACTTTATGTTTTATTAGTAATAGATAATTTTAGAATATATTATTAGTAATAGATACCAAAACAATTAATAGAAGAAGATAATATATAATTATTAGAAGATACAAAAAATAGTAGAAGATTAGTTTTATTAGATGTATAGCACGTATGCGGTCGAACTTTACTCGCCTTTTTTATAACTTACGTGGCATCTGCGGTTTTTAAAGACACCTATATAGATAAACTTAAAAAGCAAAACAAAATATAAAATTTGAGCTACATCGGCAGAGCCGTTACTGAAATACCCAAAATAAAGTTAGATATATACAGAAAAACTCATTTTTTTTACTGACCCAACCTAGAGTATAATCAAGGACCTCGGTATCTGCAGTCTGATGAGCTAGCTATCAAACTAACGAGTCCTGTAAATGTCCCACTGCTGGGCTAAGGCCTCCTCCCCATTTATGAAGAGAAGGTTTGGAGCTTATTCCACCACGCTGCTCCAATGCGGGTTGGTGGAATACACCTGTGGTAGAATTTCAGTGAAATTAGACACATTCAGGTTTCCTCAATGTATTTTCCGTCACCGTCAAGCACGACATGAATTATAATCACAAATTATGCACATGAAACTCGGTAGTGCTTGCCTGGGCTTAAAGTCACGACTATCGGTTAAGATTAACTCGTTCTTACCACTGGGCCATCTCGGCCTGTTTAGGTCGTTAAATATATATTAACGATAAAATCAATTTTAATAGTCATGGCTGTGAAGTTTATATAATTAAATAAGCAATAAATTCCAGCTGTAGGTTATTAAATGAAAATTGACTTATTTAACTTAATATATTATGTGAATAAATTAATGATTTAAAAAATGGTAATAATATGTTTTGTGTTCAATAATATAATAATTAAGAACTCAATCTAGAAAAAATAGTCATACTGTGAGTATACTCACTGACACAGTACTGAATAAAAATCAAATAGAACTAGTAATTTAGTTTTTGGCAATTTCAAGCCCTAGAATATACTAGAAATTAAAGTCACCGGTAGTTCTATTAAAAATTGAAATTCCGAATCTAACTAAACGAAGTCTCGGGACAGTTCGTTCAGATATAATTTCAAAATCGTTTTTAAAAACAGATACGACAAAAACGTCCTTGAATTTGTCATTCACAGACGCACCAGCGTTTAATAAACTTTTGAAATACAGTCCGAACTGGACCATATTCGCTTAAGCTTTTACCATTCAATTTGAGCAATAAAGCCTTTTAATATTTGATTTAGGTTCGAGGTCCGTTTATTAACATTCAGCCTAATAAACCGTGAATGGTTGTTGGATTGGACGAGAATCGTAGTCAGAAGTTGGATTTTCAAATTAATGTTAATATTCATTATTTACTTATCCCAACAATATGCGTGTTGATTAAAAAAAATCTGGCTGTCTCGGGGCATCCGGAATATTTAAAATATAATTAATAGTAAATAAAAGAATTTATAATTAAAATAATTTACTGTTTAGTAAAATAAGTAAAAATAAATTCGTTATAAAATTAAATATATATTATACAGTAAAATTGAATATATGTGTGTACAGTAAATGCACACACAAGCAGTAGGGTGTAGAGAGTGGTGGAGAGGGGGGAGGGGGCATAACGGCAGAAGATATTTTTTATAAATATTTCCGAAGTTTCCAACTACAAACACAGAATTATAAAAAATATGTCAAGAAATAAGTGCTGAAGTTACATGAAAATATTTAACTTACTTTAAAACTGAATCAAAACTCAACGAAGTCGATAAAGATCGCAATTATTCCCACTAAAACTTGCGCTCGTGACGTCACGGCTTACATTAAAGAAGCGTATAAATGCATGACCCTTTATCTATGTTTGATTTCTTCCTAACCGGAAGAGCAGCCAAAAAATAAAAGACTAACGGATTGCATTCCGTACGATTGCGGTCTCGTTCGAAATACGAATTCGAAATTTGAAATTCGATTGCAATCTGACCGGACGCGTCGCAGACGTATCCGGTCCCCTGACCAATGAAATGTCAGACGATACGACGACAGAGTTTATAGTGTAAATTATGGTTTTAAATTAGCGTTTTATATACTTATTATTAGTAAATATGAACCTTTGCTTTTGCCATTTTGTAGTAACTTTGTATAACTTTCTTAAATATTCTTTTCTTTTCTACAATTAAAGTGTTTGTCTACCAAACATAGAAATTTTATTTTATTTTCACTTTAAAAAATGTCTTTCTTTAAATCCTTTCTTTACATGGTGAGATGCCAAGAAAAACATACGTGCCAAATAAAAAAAAAATAAACTCAAACAGTTTTGTTTATTTGTAAACTTAAAAACAAATTATTTTATTTTATTTGCCTTCGATTCTTTTAATAAAAATAAAACACAAAAAAATAAATAAAAGTAATCGTTTCCAATCAGAGAATGAATAAAAAGAAAGATGTGTGAAGGCAATCTACATTTGTATGATTCACCCGATCAGCAAAAAATTGATTTGGTAAATATTTACAGTCGCGGCTTTTGCCATAAATGGCTCCAAATTTTCATAACATGTTTTTTATCAATAGCGAATGATATTTCATGCAATATTGAGGAGGGGAAAGACTTTAACATGAAAAAAAAAAATCAGTTATTATTTTCGTGTCTAAAATTCAATGATTATTAATAATAATCATTTGTAAGAAAAGAATGTATGTATGTGACTTCTGCGGCCTTGTATCTATCCACTAGACAAATGAGGCAGTCAATTTTTTTAACTGCCATAACTATATGTCCTAAATGTACCAAAGCTGGGCAAATGCCTCATCTCCCTTGAAGGAGATGTAACTAGACTTTTCGGATGATGACCGATTTTGAACCTAAATATCCATGTTCGAAGTCACATTTAATATAACTATTAAAGCTTATTATATAGCTTTATTTTTATCTTTTATACATTAATTATTTTTCTGAAGCACTAAAAATGTATGCAATATAATGATATAATATTTACTTCATTGTAGAGAAACGGCCAACAAATTCATTTATATGGTTAGATTGGAATTTAATCTGTTTACAAAGCCCGTTACAAAAGCAAGTGCCTCTCTAAGTCCATTCATTTGCCACGCTAAATTCTTTTGGTAAAATGTTAATCACATTATTTTCATTATATAACAAATATGGATGGGATGGACGTCAAATCTCCTTTAGATTAGATATTACTAGACGACCAATAACATTATGAATCCTAGGGTTGAGCCCAACGTAGAGTCCAGGCTCTATTGTTGTGCAATAACTAGGTTGATATTAACTTAAAGTCGGTCAAATTATTTTACTTGAAGAGATGCAAAAATATTCACAATCATACTTACAATATTAAATAACCTTTGTTTTGCGTCATTTATTGAGAGCTCGCCTGTGGGTTTTATTTCTTTTTTTGTGTCTTTGTTATATATGTTAGTTTGTCTATGTTTACCCAAACAAGCTGACAAGGCTTGTAGGTGTCAAGAATAAAAATAAATAGTAATATTATGTTGATATTAAGAAATGAAATAAATACGGATTTTCACTAAAACATTGGATCTTCGTAAATCATGCGCAAAAATTTAAAATTGAGTGTTAAAAATAATTAAGTAATTCGAGATATCGAACTTTTAAATCGTCATTTTTCTAGTAACGGTACAACATCCAATAGTTACTCTTGCTATGGATTATTTTAAATAATTCTTTGGAATAAAAATGCTATCATTTTAATCATCGTATATTATGAACTGTTAAATTGTGTATATCCAACAAATACGTGCAACGCAAGGCCACATTTTTATCACCCGTAGTTTTTAAAAATCAAACAATATGCTGACTACAATGTCATAACTATGGCTTTGTGAATGCCCATCTGGGTAGGTGCCACCCACTCATTAAATATTCTACTGTCAAATAGCAATAGTCACAGTATTGTTGTGTTCCGGTTGGAAGGATGGGTGAGTCAGAAACTTTAGGCATAAGGGACGTTAACATCGTAGTTCCCAAGGTTGGCGGCTCATTGGCCGTGTAAAAATGCATTGGCCATGTAAAAATTGTTATTATTTCTTATGTCGCCAATGTTTATTGGTGGTACCACTTGCCAACCGGTGGACTGCTCGTTTACCCAATTTAACTATAAAAATGCATTTCAGAGTTAAGTGTTATTGTTATTATGTTGCGTGTATTCTTGAAATGTTATTATTATGGGTAATGTCGCATATCACTTTCTGATATCTCACGACCGTTTTCTATGATGAGTTTCGAGTTTGTTCTTATAAAATAGCCATCGGCTCTCCAGTTTCCAAACACGAATGCTACGAATATTTCTATTGCATTGATTGATTTTTTTTTTTACTAAGGCGTTTAATATATTTGTGACATATTGTTATATGGTGTAATATGAGAGATATTATACGTCTAAAAGTTCTTCTATGAATTTTTTTTAAGCAATTGTTTATTTTCTTTCTATGTATTGATACGGTAAGTAAGTATGTATTGATTTTATAAATTAAATCATGTAATATGGGTCATACATATTTAAATCAATTTAGAACATATAAATAATAATTAACATATAATATCAAAACATTCCACGATTAATAAGGACATAATATTTTCCAAGTAGTAACGAGGTCGCATAGTGTATGTCTCAGTACTATAGCCAAGTTGTAAAGCATGGCTTAAGGTATGGCGGCCCCATTCCTTGTCATTCCAACACGTGACCCGCTTTCCTATTTCCTGTAAGAAGCAAGCTAAGATAATGCTTAAAACGCTCATTTCCACTTCAGATACCAACTATATTTATATTAGTTTTGTATAACAATTCGAACAAGCAGTTCTTATATAATATCATATAAAATGACAAATAAATGTTGAATAAAATTTGTGCTTTAAGAAAGGTTTCTTGAAATAACTCTCTTAATTATTGTTCTTTTAGTGTTTCGTATATCCTATTAATAAATTAAATATTTAGATTATTTACTGTCTCCGCGTCTTTTGTATGAAAACAACGAAATTGTAGTTGAAATTTCAGGGAAAGTATAACACAGATGTGAAGCATAAATAAATTAATTAGGATTTTGGTGATTTGGGGCAATATAAAATGTGTGATTGAAATGCAATGCGTCGTATAAATGTTTATTTACTTCTTATACACACAACAAAAGCGACATTACACGTGGGCCAAAAGTGTGCAACTATTTCTTATTATGTAATATACCCTTCTTATAAACTTACAACTATTAAAGGCACAGTATGTTTCTCTCGCTGTTAGTTCTTGCGCTGAATGCACCGCAATACCTACTAAAAAACCAGCGATACCCACTCGATATCTTTGACACTCGACTGTTTTTTTTTGACAAAACGAATCACCTTGAAATAATAATGGTTGTCTAGTATTTTATTTTAATTTTTTATAGTAACTTTTGTAACCCTTAAATAATTTTACTAATTAAACTAAGAAACGTTGAGAAACTTAATACATTTTTTTGTATGGAATATAAATTATTCAATTCAAAATCATTAAAAAAATATCAGTGAATTGACTCTCGTGTATACCGCCACTTAACTAGAAACGGTAGTAGTACGCCTACACCGTAATTTGGTTACGATTCTCTGAAGCTATGTACATTTTAAAAAGTAAAGTTAGATAAAATTAAAATCCTGCAAAAAATTAAAACGCCGAGATGGCCCAGTGGTAAGAACGCGTAAATCTTAACTGATGATCGTGGGTTCAAACCCGGGCAAGCACCACTGAATTTCATGTGCTTAATTTGTGATTATAATTCATCTCGTGCTTGACGGTGAAGTACAACATCGTGAGGAAACCTGCATGTGTCAAATTTTACTGAAATTCTGCCACATGTGTACTCCACCAATCCGCATTGGAGCAGCGTGGTGGAATAAGCTCCAAAACCTTCTTCTCAAAAGAGAAGAAGAGGCCTTAGCCCAGCAGTGGGACATTCACAGGCTGTTACTCTTTTTTTTGAAATCCTGCAAACTTAAGGTAAGTCCTCTTTTTCATTTGACGAGAAGGCTTGGATCTTATTCCACGCTACTCCAACAGTGGATACAAATACGTCAGCACTGCATCCAAAACCCTACATTTCCCACTATATTTCCATTCACAACTAAGCACGAAATTAATTATAAATACAAATTAAGAAGATCAAAATTAATTGTAAGCAACAATTAAAATAAGGGATCAAATCCGCAATCGCATCTCGTTCCATATTATTTTTTAAAATGATATTTATCCTAACCACCAAATCGCTTAGGTCTATAAACAGATGACGTTCGAAAGGCTAACGATCATTTGTCAGATAAGTTAATCTTCTTGTGGTAAAATTCCGGATCAAGTCAATTTTAAGTTATTTTACTTGACACAATAATGTTCGATTGTATAGAATTATGGGTTTTCAACTGATACATTGCGTTCTTAAATTTAAGCAAGCGTTACTAATTTCTTACGCGCTCGCCTCTCGTGCTGGGTGATGAAAGGCACCGTAATAGAATAAGCTCTTAATATTTCTCTTAAGAGCCTGGCTGCTACTTTTTTTTTTGACTACGATTATAATGCTTCACCTACAAAGATAACACCGAAGAACTACCTTTTTCGAAATTTGAATATTGGTATAGATAACATTTTCCTATGACCTCTCGCAAAGACTTGTGATAACATGTTCAAAAAGTAAATTGAAGTTAATACGTAAGGAGTGGCTCAGACCTCCGTGTAGCTCGTAAAAATACCGCACGTCACTTTCTGGTCCAAAAGAAAAAACTTAATAGACACGTCGACAAAGTTGAAGATAATGTTACCGACTTGTTTAAAAATATATCATTATTCGTAATGTTAGTGTTGAGTTTCAAGCAAGAGTGTGGGCACTTTGTTTAAACTTTTGCTAGAGAGACCAGGTGCTATCTAAGTTAATTAAAGAATTTAACAAAACATTGCAATCTACTTGCGGCTAACTAGCGAATTCAAATTTGAGTTCTTGAAGTTTAATTGTGTTCTAAAGTAACTTTAAAGGTGCTGAAGGATTTTTTAATTTAAATTTCTTGAATAAAATATTTTAAATAGTTTTTACACGTAGCTTCCGTGCATTTTGAGGCTTTAATAGTAGCCTTCCATCATTTTTATTATCATTAAATAATAAAACCTAAGGAAATATATATAAATGTGTGTTACATTCGATTTGAATGCTTATTATTATGTCCTCGGTAATCGGTCATAACGATTTCTGAACAATAGCCAGTGCGCAATAATGAAAATAACGTGCAACTTCCATGACACGGGAGTGTTAACTGACATGTTTCAAACTCCAAGCTGTCATTGAGAATTTATCAACTGAAAATATTTTTTTAGGACCGATCTTAGATATAGACCCAGAACCTCGAGATCAAGCTTAAAAGCCATTAAGAAAGGTAGGTTTTATAAGCCCAGTTTTTATAATCATTGTTGAAAGATGTCAATGCAAGTTTGTTGTATAAACTATAGTGCTAGACTGTTTCGTATTTGGTTCGATTTTAATGGAAAGGCAACCATTAGACACTAATAGGCAATCAAAGATATGTTATTGTTATCCGCAACAAATATTGTGGGTCTCCTTTCTTATATATTACTTATTAATTGTTATATGATAATAATTTACAAATGGCCCAATTGTCTAGAGGTTAGAACGCATGAATAGCACCACTGAATTGTGATAATGGAAGGAAAATATCGGAATGAAAACAATGAAAATGGAATGAAAATCTGCCATATGTATATCAATCCGTATTTGACAAGCCGTGCTTTACAGTATAAGATTTAAAAGTTATTACTATTTAGTATTTATTAAATTAATTTATTTCATATCGAGTTTTAACGAAGTTAAATTTATTTAAGATCATTGCGATAAACAAAGCCATCACATAACAACATATAAATAGTTTGTTCTCCGTCAATACAAATAGTATGTATGTGTCTACAATGCTTAGATCCTTTGTAATCACAACGAAAACATCATGGGTATCACAATTCACGGAGCAAAAACCTCCAACTTGGCTAAGTGCCACTTGTAAGGAACTTTGAAAACAATGTGTGCTGTACTAAACAAACTTCTAACAAATCAGGCTTTCGTTCCAGTTAAACGTAAAGCTATGTAACTATTGTGATTTTTAATGAAATTTAATACGACTTAATATACTTTAAATATTATCTTATTTCTTGTATTTGCATTTTTTATAAGAACATAATCTATTATACTAATATTATAAAATTGAAGAGTTTTTATTCGAACGCTCAAATGTCGAATTAATTGCATTTAATAATTATTTTTGCATTTGATCCTTGAGGAAATTTGTAGCCTATTCTTTTGTTATCTTAGGAGACGAACGGAAAGAAAAAATAACGCCGAGCGAAAATGAAGTAACTAATAGCGCTGTCGGGCGATGTGAATAGATACGATGGTTCGGGTCGAGATCGACACTAGGTATGTACTTTAAGTTATATATAAATAATTGATTGATTTTAAATTAAACGGCTGGTGAAATCGCGGTGCACTGCTAGTAATATATACATTGCTACCCTCCAATGAAATGTCACGGCTTAATTAGAAATTTGAATGGATTGTAATTTTTTAAATGTTAATATAGGATGTTACTATTTCTTACTACTTTTGTTGCGAGTGGTAAAGAAGAATGTGTCCATCTTTGTTTTTTAATAAATATGACGTCATTGATTAATACTATAAATTTTTAAACGAGAGACATTTTATTCTTTTTGCTGTTATGTCACTCTGGCGGAACGTCAAACAGGCAGTCGAAGGATTGTTAATTTTAATTATATTGAAATAATATTATATCTTATATTATAAAGTAATAATGTCAAAACTCAAATACCTAAAACAGCATATAAGATGTCGACAATTGGCAGCCATTCAAATTAAATAGCGCAAATAAATCTTCGCTTCACCGAAACATCCATCCTTACAAAATACCAAACCTCTGTGTTGTAGGTTTGGTACGAACGCAAACACAAACGCCACGACACGAGGTACGACTAATTCATTAAAACAATAGATTGCCTGTCTTATACAGAACTTGGAAATATTTAGGCCGATGTATCAGAATCATACACGAGAACGTTTTAGCTTCGTAGGTTATGAACGACTGCGATTTACTTAAAATTTAAAACTTATTTTTCGAACGTGTTCTTTTTGTTCTAATTTAAATTTTTTTGAATTAATTAAATGTGTTACTTTTATGCAGAGACACAATTCTGATTACTGAATTTTGAGTTTAATTTGATTTTTAAATCATTTCTCTCCCGTTAAATGTGTATCTGTAATTTGGTTTTAAACTATTTTTATTTTGATTTAGACCAAAACTTCGATTTATATAATATACTCTGCGTTTTTGTTAAATTAACTTTGATTAAAACGACAGTGATATAGGTCAAATCAAAAATACATTTCATAACAAAAAAGTTTATGTATAATCAAATTAAATTTACAAAGAGTCGCTGACTCCGGTGTTGATTTTATCAAAAATGACATAGTATGCATTAGGAATATTATAACATCTAATATTTGAGCCATCTTTGATTTGAAGCAAGGAAATCCTACATTAATCTATTCTCGGTGTTAAATAAATAGTAAAATGATGAAAAAATATAAAATTTACTATTCGAAATATAACATAATATGTGAAATAATTGTCATTTTAGATTGGGTAACATTAATAAGAAACACAGAACATTAATAGGAAACTACTAAACCCATAAGATAAGCTGGACCGAAAAACCTTCCATGGAAATTAAATCCAGGTCCTCAATATGTGCAGATATAAGCTAGCTACTAAAGTAACGAAGCAGTTGTCTCTCTGTATCATTATAGATGCTAAGCTGCAATGTGACCCGCAGCTTAATAAGTTTTCGAGTAAATTCAGCTTTGCAGCATTAGTGCAATTAGATTGTTAACTGATGTGTATACGATTCTCCTAAGAGTAATCCGATGGCATTCCATTTTGTGGTATTACAGAGAATATCAATACTATCTTTGTGCTACAGAAAAGGGGTTTTCGCGTCTAAAACCAGGGATTGTTAAGAAGTAACTTCAAAGACATGATTAACAAAATATATCTAATAAATTATGCCAAACACATAAAAAATCTAAAAATGTTAATATACTAATCTAATGTACTAGATATTGTAGTGTAGTAGTTATCCTATGAAGGCTGCAAATGCAGGTTCTTGGCTCAAACCCGGCACGGGCCAATAGTATATTGGTTTTTTTTGAAAAGAAAGAATATAAAACTTAGAATTTGTAGCGGTATCGCATTTGCCGTTCCATCAGATTATGAGAATAAGGGAATAGAGAATGCATGCAGTGACCACAACCAGTCAGGCTAACATCATAATCATATTTTTTTATTTATTACTTTTGTTTATAATTATTAATGTTAGTAAAAATATATGAACTTAACATCTTGGACCTTGGAGTAATAATGCAAAAACTTTCATCAAAAATATTACACCCCGTCTTATTGCCACTACTGGTGACAGGAGGTACAGGTGTCGTGACGGGCTAGTTCGTTTTTCGCCCAGAGAATCGGAATTGCGATTCAAAGGGGAAATGCTGCTAGCATTCTTGCCACCATTCCACGCGGTCACGATTTGTACATTCACTATTTTTAATTTTTATTTATTTTATGTGAATAAATAAAGTTTAACATTTAGGGCATAATTTGGTTTAAAAGATCTATATCCGTATTTACTTCAGCTAACATTAGCAAATTTTACTGTCGCTAGCAAAGCAACCACAAGCGAGTAACCTGTTTTCTGAAGATTCCAGAAATCCACGCTAGTGAAATGTGTTAAAGCGGAATAATTTGAGGTTACGTTTCAGTAGTTAAGGTAATCTTCCAACAAAATCGGTACAATCTATTTGATAGGAGTAGCTAGTTCAGTTTAGTATTGAGTAATATATATATATATATATATATATATATATATATATATATATATATATATATGTGTGTGTGTGTGTGTGTTTTATGATTATTATCATTGATATTTATTATTTTTACATTATAAATCAGAGATAATTCAGTAGTCAAATCGTGCTCAGCACGTTAATTCAAATACGGGCAACCATTAATTAGGCTTAGTAAATGTTTACTTTATTAATAATATTTATCTCATGTGTTGTATATATGTACGTCTAGTAATGAATTTTAGCAGTGCAGTGAATAAAACATCAATCCCCTCAAAACGAGTAGAAATTTTATTTTACAGACATTAACATTTTACTTTAACAATAACATGACACTTTATAATTTTTAAAAAGTGTTGATATTTAATTTATAATATGAATAAAATAAAACTTTTGGACGAAGAATAAATTTAAGGACTATCTTAAAAACAATATACAGAATATGAACTTAACAATAATTTATATAATTAAAAAATCAAACATTGTTATATGACAGTTCGCAATGTTAAGTACATTGCGAACTGTCATATAACAATGTGTGATTGATATTGTTTACTGTCTTGCAAACAAAATAATAGCAAAATTAAACTAAGTTATTTGCATTGTCAGCTTAGAAACTCGGCGAAGTTTCTTACTAAGTACGGGATAAGATTCTGAGTTTATTCAAAGTTAGTTTCAGTTGGTATTTTATTATAACTTAAGCTGGTTAAATTGCGGGCTGTTATGTCATATTCCATTTGAATATGATCTTAATTGTGTATCGGTAAAACATTATTTATCGTATTTGTGAAAAGCCGATCTAAAATAATAATTATTGACTTTACTTTTATTATAATTATTAAGTAAAAATAATTATTTGGTATAAATTAGTTTTATAAAATTTAATGATTTTTCAATTTAATGAAACACGGAAGATTTTTTTATAATGCTATTCCAATATTATAACGAGCCCTCATTTAAAGTGTGGCCGAAACTGCGGACAAAAACTAGTTTAATATAAATTACAGAAGACCGGAAACCGTACATAATGGTTATCAATTACCAATTGCCAACAATATTGGCACCAAATCTATGAAGATTTGGTGAATGTTGTTGGGAAGAAGATATGCCTTTGTCCAGTAATGGAATAGTACGTCGTAATTACTTTTATCTATCATTATCTCAAAAATATTTTCATATTAAATTCAATTGAAAAAGCCAGTAAGTAAAAAAGTATATTTTCTTTTTCTTACCGAGTTCCTTTTAAAAGAGCTAATTACGACACAAAACAAAACAATTGCGGTTCGTACAAAAATGTATTCAATGTAAATAGAACAAAGAACTTTTCTACTAAAGGTAACTGAAGTAAACACGTTTACTTACATCTCAATTAATTTTATCAAATGTCATGTAATACCTAGTTTTCGATTGATGCAGAAGAAAAATATCTGGGTTTTTTTATCATTACACAAATAATATATAAATATATAGAATACAGTATAAACCGTGTGTGTGTACTGGATAAGTTATCGAACACGAGGCGACGTATAAAACGTAACAGAACACGAAAATGCATTTTTTCAATATAGCATAATAGAACCGATATTCACACGATCAAAGTCGTGGGCACCAGCTTGTTAAAATAATAATCACATCCTTATCAATTATGATTCTCGCTAGTGCATAGTTGCACTGGCTCACTCACCCTTCAAACACAGCTATAGTAAATATTGTTGTTTGGTGGTAGATTATCAAATGAGTGGGTGGTACCCAGATGATTTTGCACAAAGCCCTTCCACCAAGTGTACTATACAAAGTACACACAATATAAAGAAAATTCACATATTTCTTCCACTGGTTCATTACGGTGAATTAACCAGCTTAGCTGGATTTAAGGTAATACGAATTTGACCTTTCTAAAATTACGCTATCCGATTATATTTTTCGCATTATACTGAACAAATAGCTACCGAATACCACTTCCTGTTACAAAGGTCCGACCGAAGCAAATTATGGTAGATTTCTTATGATTAATGATTGTTAGGTCCAGTAGAACAAAAGGTTCATTCCCCGTACACTTATATAAAAATAATTAACTTTTCTTTTAATATACTGCTCACCAAATCAAATGTAGATTTTATAAATATACTATTTACAGTATTTTGCATGAGATTTCGCCATAATAACATTTATTTATGTAATATTAAAAACCGGACAATGGCGAGTCGGACGCGCCTACCGAGGGTAAGGTAAGAAAATTTGTATGTACGTATTTAGTGTTATGTTTAATTACAAAATTTTAAATTAAATAAGCAGGTATGCATAACAGTGCAAACTGTTAGGTACTACATACGCCAAAATAATTAGGTACCTACCTATACTTATAAAAAAGGAAAAAGGTTTTTTTTCATTCTTCGTCATAAATCGAAAGCTATACGTCATAAAAATAATTAAAAATCTGTTTAGGCTTGTGACAATGAAGCCCTTTCATACGATACCCCACATGACACGGTTAAGTCAATTCAAAATTTGGATTTGCATAAAGATCCTGTTTTTTTATCATTTAATTACAAATGTATTGTTTTTAGATTTTTCCCTATACTTGTAGTATAAGACGGTATTATTTGCCAAATTTCATAGTTCTAGGTCAACGGGAAATACCCTATAAATTTTGATTGTCGAAATATACGTTTTTTGCGGCATAAACGGCCGTTTCTTTTTTTTACGTTAACCTAGAAGTTCGATTTTTTCACAGCTTCAAGAGACCGTAGACGATATAGTCAGGCTATATCGTAATTAATAATTTCAACTCGATACCTTCACGCGTTCCCGAGATAAAGGGTCTTGACGGACAGACGGACAGACGGACAGACGGACGGACAACAAAGTGATCCTATAAGGGTTCCGTTTTTTCCTTGTAAGGTAGTTTAAAACCATCATGCATCGTAATTAAATTTGACGCAAAGCTACCGCCGATTTTAAATTTAGATTCTAATGATATAATATAGCAAGAAGCACAATAGTTACATCTTGTTCTCAAATAAAATACAGTTGGATTCCTAATATTTCCTATGATAAGTGTTTGTCAATAATTAAAAAAGGGCAATTAAAAAGTGTTTCAAATTGTATTACGTACATATTACGAGAGGAGTTATTCGAATTAATTCATCCGATGAAGATTATTTACGAAATGTTCCTTCGTCTAAACCCGTTGAGAGTATGAAGTGTAGTTCTCCGTGCACACATTTTTAATTAGGAGTTATAGAAATATCAGGAATTATATACTTTTTAATCTTTTATTTGTGAATGTGTCCTATTTTATAATATTTTATATTTGAGAATAGGTTGGCCGACTAGCATACGGGCCATCTGATGGTAAATGGTCAGCAATGCCCATAGACATTGACATTGTAAAAGATGTCAAGCGTCGCTTCCATCGCCAATACGCCACCAACCTTGGGAACTAAGATGTTATGTCCCTTGTGCCTGTAATTACACTGGCTCACTTACCCTTTAAACCGGAATACAGCAATACGAAGTACTGCTGTTTTGTGGTAGAATATCTGATGAGTGGGTGGTACCTATCCAGACGAGCTTGCAGAAAGCCCTTTCACCAAGTAAAAATCAATGTATTTCTTTAAATCTAAACTTATAATAAGATTGATGGTATCTTGTGATAATTGTCAAGCTGTACCTATTCTGGACCGTATTGTCATCCCCAAAAGAATATTATCTGGAAGATATGTATCTCTCTTCAGCGATAAGTCTTTTGTAAATTTAATTATTTTGACTTTTATAATGATTTATTTTCTCGATATCGAAGTGAGACTTGAGGAATAATAGTCGGCTTAAGTTGGAATTGTATTCAGTTAATAAATTTGAATGAATTTGTTTGTTGGTCCTGTTCTTAATTATTTTAAATAACGTTTTTCAAATAATTAATGTCATAAAGAAGTTGGCGGATCCAACTGGATGCGAAATGCGAAGAACAGGAACTTTTGGCATACCTTCAGAAATGTCCGCGTAGTAGAGCATAGCTTGGCTGAAGTTATAAAGATAGATAGATGAATAATGCACATTAGCCCATATATATCCAAGTCTAAATCACCACACCAGTAGATAATGAAATAGAAAGATTTATTTTGACCTACAGTCGACTTAGAGATTAATCGAAAACAATAACTACAGATTTAAAAGGCTCGTAGTCGTCCGATAACCGGATGAATAAAATAAATTAATCGTCCGCTAAAATGGTTATAAGTGTTCATCAAAACATTAGTATCTTGCCTTTTCTAACGGGTAATCATTTTTAACACTAACAATATATATATTTTTTGTGTTTATACTAGCATAATCTAACCTACATGACTGCCCTAGAATTTTAAGTGTAATAGGCGAATCGAGAGAAACAGCGGAAGTGAATAATTTTTCGTATTTAACCCATATTAGCGGACGATTAATTAATTTTATTCGTCCGGTAATCGGACGACTAGACACTTGGGATTTAAAAATGGATTATCAAATCTGTAGTTAGTGTTTTCTATTTTTAATGACATTGGTATTGGTAATAGATGACCAAATGAGTCACCTGATGATAAGTGCTCACCTCACCTCAATAATCGATATACCAATAAATTTTAGTTTTTATTAAATAATTATTTTTTCCATAACCACCTTTTAAACTTCGTTAGTTAGTTGCCGTTTTTACAAATAATTCAGAAAACTCACTTCACCATCGTTTACAAGAAAATAATTTTCATTTAAAAGTCAATTAAACTGTCGCAAATTGTATTTAAATTGCGAGATTATGAAGGCATTGTGCAAGCCCTTCTATGAAGGTAAAATCAACTTATCACTTATTTCAATAATTATCAATACATTTTATGCTGCTGTGGTTTGGCTTGAATGTGAATAACTTGAACAAGTACAAGGAATAGAACTCTTTAAGTCCCAGTTGTCATCATATTAACTGGTGTAATAATTAACTGATTGAACTGAACCATGCAGACACAAAAACACATTCTGATATCATAATAATTAAGGGTTTGTGTGACGCTGTTGAGGATTGCTATGTAAATGTTAACCCTTAAAATTAAATTGGTGGTAGGACTGACCACAGTACTTTTTTTTTTAAATTCGCTTTGTCATATTTTTTATTATAATCAAATCAATTTTCAAAAATACTTTTATTGTTTTATGTAGACGGTAAGTAGTTATTATATATTACACGACTATAATTTTCTCCTCATTCACACAGGTTTCATAGTCACTAACGTCATGCTCTATAGCAAGAGACACCAGAAGGAGTTTGTGTTCTTTTGACTTGAGGAAGAAGTCGTCAGTGCTATTCACACCTTTGACGTATATGTCGCTGAGGTTAGAGAGTCTCAGTATCCCGGAAACCGATCATTTGGGCATCACGATTATATGCTCTAGCGATCCCATGACACACCCCTGAAAGGTACGGGGGAACTGCGGGTTTATTTATGGATATTCTAGTTCAAGCGGCACCAGTGGGTCCACATAGCTCATCAGTTCTTGGGAGGGAAACGCATAAATGCTTTGTTCCAGCGACATAAAAAAGGGTTTACTCATTAAACTTACTGAGTAGGGATTATACCTGTAAAATATAACGTGCCGAAGTAATATTAAGATTTCATCAAGATTTAAGATATAAATAATCGTATAATCTATGTACCTACTAGTAAGCAACTTGTGTTGAAATGACTATAATTTGATCAACTACATTGAAATGGAATTTTTTTAATCATATGTAAATATTTTATTTGATAAATTGAAAGACTTGGATAATATCATCATTTATAGGTCTATGATTTTTGTAAGAGCCGTGATTGTCCAGTGGCTTGAATACGTGAATCTTAATTGAAATTTACGAGATCAAACCCGGGCAAGCACCACCGCATTTTCATGTGTCTGATTTGTGTTTATAATATTAATTTCGTTCTACGTAGTGAAGGAAAACATTGTCAGGAAATCTGCATGTTTGAGATGTTCCACGCGTGTTTCCATCAACCCGGATGGAACAGCGTAGTGGAGTAAACTTCAAACCTTCTTCCCAAGGTCATTTATAGGATATCTCTAACATTGAAAAAATGTTCGAAAATTTAATAAAATAAAAGCCGTACAATATGTCTAAATTTATTTTTTTAAACCATTTACTAAGACGTCGTGTGACGTGTGTGTATTTTGCTAAAAGATTAAATAAGATTCCAATTATCAAAAATAAAAAGAATGCGTAATGCCACACAGCTATGTCACTACATCTTCTTCCACACGGCAAGTGCTTTTAAAACCTGTCCCTCTTACCGGACACCCAACTAATATGGCGTGTAAGTAGGATATTTACGTCATTATTCAACATTACATAAACTATAAAATGAATAGCCTTATAAAAATAAATGGCATCAAATTTCAGGATAACGTTACACTTTCGTTGATTAAATACTTCCATATCACTGTTGCTTGGTGAGTTGAATAGATATAATAACATATATTAGACTAATTAGTTTGAGGAAAATACCAAATGAGCGTAAATGGATAGCTCATTTATGTCCCCTGATGGAAAGTAACCAACTGTCCTTATTTACAGGTAATACGAGAATAATACACATCTTCTTGTATATCAGCATCATTACTAAATTGAAATATATGGAAAATATGTCAAAAGTAATCGATCTGTCACTCAATGATTGATGAAATGATTATCATGCAAACATTTATTTCCGGCATTGTCTTTTATAGCGGTTCATACGAGATCGACAAATGCTACGTAGAACACTTCAGTCAAGTGAACCGATGTCTTGAAGACGGTGACGAGACCGGCTCGATGCAGATGACGGAGAACCGAGAGCTTTGGCGCACCTTGTGAGATACCAATATATTGTAGTGGATTGATTGATAATGACGGCGTTGAGGAGAGAAGGGAAATAAACACAATAATTGCGATAGAGTCTTGTCATAATGTTCCTGAAAATGTTTTTTTTTTTTATTTCTACACTGGTAATACAAGAATAATACCACGTCTCTTTGTGTATCGGTCTTTGGTAAATGGAAATGTATGAAAAATATGTCAAAACTAATCGATCAGTCACTTACAATGATTGACGAAATGATTATCACGCAGACATTTATTAGTGGCATTTCATTTAATAGCTGTTCATATGAGATCGACGAGACCTAAAGTGGGTTTGATGGCTTGACGAACATTACAACGTGGAACACTTCAGTCAGGCGAACCGATGTCTTGAAGACGGTGATAGCGCACCTAGAGGCCAGGTAACAGTGAATTGCAATTGTCTGATAATCATGAGGATACTAGAGAAAAACACGTGTTGGATTATTGTCATAAAGTTCCTGATAGTGATTTTTATTCACGTAAGAACACTACGTAATAAATTTGATAATAACACCATATTTACACCGTCTTTACATTAAAGCCTTAAATAAATAAAAATATAAATTAAAATATTTTTTCAAAATGGTATACACAAGTTTAAAATGTTGCCCCCTATATTATTCGAACTCGTAAGCTTATAACTTATTGATAGATGACTCTCGACCGACATTTTCTGCCAAAGCTGATGAATAATGTTTTTCTTTAATAATAATATGAATAAAAATAAACAAAAAACAGTTCGACGTTTTATTTGAGAAAATATATAGAAACAAAAAAAAATATAATAAAATACTTTTGGCTTAGTTGAAGTTTATGTATAAATATTGCAATACTCGTCCATTAAGGATATCTTTATATTAAAAATAGTATCTTAACCGACTTTCAAGAAGACTTTTGAATTAAAACACTTTTTCTTTACATTAAACTGATACTAAAGTTTGCCCACATATGTTGAAATATGCTTAAAAGTTACAAAGTTTGCTTAAATCTTAACTTAGTGTATCCGCCTGTTGCACAGAATGCAACTTTGTACTATTTTATTTAAGCTGTTATATTCTTATATAAACTAACATAACATAATATTTATGAGTATATAATATTATATACATTACAACAATAAAACCATCTGCTTCGTATATAATGGATAGGATTCCTGAGGTCCTGGGTTCAATCTCTGATCGCCAACTTGTGCACAATAATAATTCCGTTTTACCTGTGCAGATGGCTGTCCTAACGGAGTGTGGCGCGTGGCACACCCTGACGCATTCCCTGGCGGCGGTTGTTGGCTGAAACTTCTCCTTGACGAGCATCATCAATGCCATGCTTGGAAGTGAGAAGTGCTGGTCAGAAATGACCTCCTTTTATGAATATGTCCTGTCGCAGAAGGAGGCCTCGGAGCGGGTGCGGGAAGAAAATGCCACTGCAAACCTGCTCCGCCGAAGAAGACCGGGGAGAAGAAACTCGGCGCCTTGAACACCGGCGAGTCGCACATACCTCCCCACTGTTCCCGTGGCCGCTCTCGCTAGATAACCTTGGCTGAAACCATTAAGTGATACTCTGAATTATGTTTGTATAAAATTTCTCAAACGTATTGTTATAACTCATTTTAATACCGTCATCTGTGGCATCTTGACTTTCCGTGAGCGTCTTTACCTAAGCATATCCTTTACTAGTTTCCATTGAATATCTTTATATATGTGGAAGTAAGTAGGCGCAATTTTAGTATGCAGTAAAATGTTATCAGGCTGGCAACCTTGCTAATTGTTAAAATATTGTACTTTTTCATTTCATATGGTCAATTGTGTTCGCAGCATCATCGCATAGAAATTGGTGTTTTTTATAGAAAATCAAAGTCTAGATAAGTAACTTATACTAAATAGTATTTGATATATTGTTATTGAGGTGTATCGCAATGATTCAATCCTATTAAACTCTCATTTTTTGAGTTATTAGAAAAGGTAATGTTGCTTGAGCTTAGGTAAAGTTACCTCACTACTACGAATGGCAACTTTATCTGTGACTAGGGCTGTAAAATTTTGCACGAGTAGTATTCTGAATTTCAGTCATTCAGAACAGTAATTTTAAATACAATATATATAGATTTTTTTATGAAATATTTTGATGTTAGAGAACTACATATGTGCTTAGGTAACTAATTTGCTTGATTACCTTTCAGATATATTCAAGATGCCTCCAAAAAGTAAAATAAAAAATATTATTTTTTTGACAACCTTGTTCACTTGTTTCTATGATAGTTCTGAAATTCTTGGGTCAATTTTACCTATAGGCAGTACTTACTTAACTAAATATAACAGCTTTAAAAATAAATACGTCGCTTTTATAGCGCCAGGACGATCGGTAAATTTACGTCGCGTGCTCTCTGGAACACACAATTTATGCAAACTGTAGGCTAGGTAAAGATGGCAAAATTGTGTTTATTTTACCCCGTTTATACTTTTGCTTACTATAGCGTTTCTATGTGAGATTTAGTATAATTTAATAGTTCAATTAAAAGAAAATACATATTTGTAAAAAAATATCAATAAAATATTAAACAACAACAAATCATTATCGACGAAAAAGAAGTTTACAATTTGCTCAAAACGCTTAGGACTGATAAAGGGCCAGGTAGTGACGGCATTCCACCATTCTTTCTATCCAAGTGTGCTAAAAACCTAGCTAAACCACTTTCAATTATTTTTAACCTTTCTGTTAATGTGTTTTGTACTTTTCCCGACGTATGGAAAGAAGCTCTATATATAGAAGAAGCGCTATAGTACCAATCCACAAAACTGGTTCTAAAACAAAAATTGAAAATTACCGACCGATTTTTATCCTGAACGCAATAAGCAAGCTGTTCGAAAAAGTGGTTTACAGACAAATATGCCCCATTATTACAAGGTCCATTCCCTACGAACAACACGGTTTTATGAAGAATCGCTCAACGGTCTCCAATTTGGCCATCTTCACAGACTTTATACTGCAAAGTATGGATGAACGATGCCAAGTAGATGTCATCTACACAGATTTCGAAAAAGCGTTCGACCGCGTAGACCACGTGATATTACTTCATAAACTTAATACTCTTGGGATAAACGGAAACTTGCTTCGATGGTTGACATCTTATATAAAAAATCGTTTGCAGGCAGTAGTAACAGGCAGTGCAAGAAGTGATTTTGTATTCATATCATCAGGGGTCCCTCAAGGATCCATTTTGGGGCCCCTTCTATACAATGCATATCTTTTTGACATCGGCAATTGTTTCAAACATTCACACTATTTGATGTTCGCTGACGATAAAAAAGTCTACTTTAAAATAAGATCATTCGAGGATTGCCTTAAATTACAAGATAATTTAAATGCCCTGACAAAATACTACGCGAAAAACAGAATTACAGTAAACGTTAAGAAATGTCATCATATAACTCTGACTCGTAAAAAAACAAAAATATTTCGACTATAAAATCAATGACGCGACCATTGCTAAAAAATCCACCGTTACAGATCTAGGCATTAAAATTGACACTAAAGTTTCAATGATTGAACACATTGACGCAGTAACAAATAGGGCGTATAAACAACTTGGTTTTATTAAGCGAGCAACGCAATCATTTAATAATATTGAATGCATAAAAATACTCTACTTTGCATACGTTCGAAGTATCTTGGAATATGCAAATAGTATATGGTCACCTCTATATAAAAATCATATTCAGAGACTCGAATCTATACAATATAAATTTCTCAAATACTTAGCGTACAAAGATTTTAAAAAATTTGACAGTTATGAAGAAGCCTGTATTTATTATAAACTAGATTCGCTAGAGCAAAGACGAAATCAAAAGGATATGCTGCTACTACAAGCAATTTTAACTGGTATGATGGATTGCCCCAGTTTGGTGTCAGCATTCTCTCTAAATGCCTCCTCATTTAGATCGCGTAACTCCCACCTACTAGTTGTTCCAAAATGTAACACAAATTATGCAAAAAGCTCTATAAGTGTACGTCTAGCACGAACATACAACAAATTATTTTCTCATTTAGACCTGTTTCACTTATCCAAAAAACAATCGAGGAAACAAATAACACTGTCTTACCGCCAAAAATAAACACGCACACACACACACCCACACGCACACACACACACACAAACACACACACACACACACACAAACACATACACACAGAAACACACACACACGCATGCACAAACACACATACAAATACCCATACACTTGTGAATATTCTCTTGTCACAAACGTCAACAATTTTCTTTAGACCTACTTTCTTTTTGTTATCTACTTTGTTAAATATATTATATTAAACACTTTATATTGTAATCTTTGTGGCCATAGTCTTCATGAAATTTAAAAAACTGTACAAATATAATCTGTATACGCTGTTGATTACAAATAAATAAATAAACATGCTCCAGGTGGGATTAAATTGCAGGTACGTATATACGTATATATAGGTACGTTTATTATATGAAACTTAAAATGAAATCCATTTTAAATTTAAAGTCCTCATCTTATTCGAGATGTTTTTGAACTTTGTAAATATTACCTACAGAGTATTTACTTTCAATCAACGGAACGATCCAACGCAAATTCAATAATATTAAAGTACTGTACATTGTTTATTTTATTTTTTAATTTGATTAAAAACAACACGATTATATTAAGCACTTACAATAATAATAAAATAAATATTCGACTTACTACGTAAATAATACTTGCATGAAGACTGAAGAAATATAATTATGAGAAATGGTGAATTTGATAAAAGAAGAATAAAAATATCATAATAATCAGTTCTATTGGCAATCAAGACATTTCATTGCAGAAATTCACTGAGTAAACATTATTTAAATTTTTTTTTTTAATTTAGGTTCTAGCATTTTGCCCGCGGTTTCACCCGCGTAGTTCCCGTTCCCGTGGGAATATGGGGACAAAATATCCTATGTTACTTGCTGATAATGCAGCTTTCCATTGGTGAAAGAATTTTTAAAATCGGTTTAGTGGTTTAGGCGTGAAATCGTAACAAACAAACAAACTCACATTCGCATTTATAATATTAGTTAGGATACGCACTCTTGAAATTTAAAGTGAATAAATTGTATGTCAATTTATATTTTATGACAACTCATAATACGAATCGCCAATTATACTTTATCGTTTTGATGCACTTCGACGCGGACGATGGTGGCTAGCGGAGCGATTGACAGTTGGTTGTACGGCTAAAGTGTCAGCGATTTGCACACTACATCTATATAGTACTATTTATTTCACATTAACCTTCCAACGGGCGCACCCTAAAATTTAACACGAGGGCGCGCGTCGTACTTTTTACGACAGCAAATTTATCAATAAATATTGCCTCAGTTGTTGTTTTACTGACGAATCTAACAAGGAAATGGACGAAATAAGTAATTATATATATAAATCTTTCAAAAAATTATATTTATTTATAAAAAAAATGAACGATAATTAAAAATAAGCCAATGTATCATTGTATATGAGAGTGTTATAGTTATGTAACTAGTTAGAATTTAAACTCGAATTTATTTTTTGCTTTTTTATCTAACTACAAAATATTATCAGTAAAAATATCGTATCAAACTGCGCAGGAGATATTATAGTGCACAAGTGTGTGCGCAAGCACAGGTGCACTCTCTTTTCCTTAGCTCTCATAATCCGATGGGACGGCAATCCGACACGACCGGAAAGAGGTCAGGCGCAGGACCAACGGCTTAACGTGCTTTCCGAGGCACGGGAGTGTACACACTTCCAACTTCCAGACTCCGGGCTGCTACTGAGAATTTTCTGACAGAAAAACTCAATAATATTTATTGACCCGACCTGGGAATTGAACCCAGGACCACCGAGTCTGCGGCCTTATATAATAATAAGAATAAGAAAACATTTATTCAGGACAAACATACATTGCAAACATAAAAAATTAAAATACAAAAAAATTAAAACAAAAGGAAATTAAACATTAACTAATGACTATAAGAAAACAATGAAATAAGAAGAACTATATATATTAACAACTAATTACAAAAAAAAAGAAAGAAAAGAAAGCTGCAAATTTATATACATACACAAACACAATCTTATCTTATGATGTCTGCAACCGTAATGTGTCCTGAAAAGTGATACAGTCAAGAGTATCTATCGACCTTGTAAAGGCTTTGCACCTCGAAGATATAAAAAATCTTCTCCCGCCATTTAGCATACCACCTAATTCAATAACTATATTACCTAACATATTAATCATTTCAAATAATAATTAATTTGAACTCGGTCACTTTGTAACGAAAGTTTTAAGTAGCACTCTTTCTGTTATGTTGTCAATTTCCGAATATTTCGTCGTTTTTATTGTTTAGTAGATCTTAGATACGGCTTAAGGTCCTGAGGTCTCAGATGGAATCGTAAATCGATTCTTAGTTTAGGTTAAAAGGATAGGTTATTGATTTTTTATACACTACAATAAAAAAGACTATAGTTTTTATCAAGTATCGACTTACAATAAAAACGCCTACAGTAAAACCATAACTTTATCAAACGTATTTTGGCAAATATAATATGTATATTTATAAAACACAGGAGTGTTTTTTATGAGAATGGCATTTCTACGAGCGTTCGAGGCAACAAAAAAATCCAGCCAGTTTCGGTCGACGATTTAAAATAAATACGACTAAAATAGATTACATATGAGAATATCGAAAATAGCGTAGGTTTTTACAATAGTTACTTTTTAGGGTAATAATGTATAGCTTTTTTGTTGTTTAATAGTCTTTACTGCAATTGGAATGTAACAATATAAATTAAAAATAACAACATTTTAAGGGATAGTTACACTCTACACTAAGTAGTTGACACTATAGCTAAGTAGTGGTTGTGACGTCTATATCGTCCCAGAAAGTGTTAACACTAATTTCCAACTTTAGGAAAATGTTTTTTTTTTTTATTAATATTCTCACTAAAGATCTGGATAAAATTAACATAGTGATTTTACTCAAATTTAATAAAGCTGTATCATTTGTATATCTTAGTTACCATCTATATAAATAAACCTTAAATATCCGGCTCGAAGGACCATTATTAAAAATCTATCATAGTTAAATGTTGTATATTTTAAGCCTGGAAAACAATTATGTTATTACTTTGTATAATAATTCTTGAAAGAATTTCAAAAGATACAAAACTTTGCTAACAAGAAGTCGCCGCAGATTCTTCTCCACGATTAACTTGCCATTAACGACGCTGCAGTTACGAAGTTTTAGGTGAGTTCAAAAGTATGACAAGGTTATGCGATGCCTTTGTAAATAAAATTATATTTATGACTGCCTTTTGTTCCTGACTACGCTCATGACAAAATATCGCTTCAAATAACAATAAATATACAAGTTTAGTATTCAATTTTAATTTCTATTTGAAATCATTGAGGAATGTATACAATTTTAAGGTTTTATATTTAACTTAAAAAATAGTAATCAATACAATCAAGAAGAACATGACAAAATATATATATTTTTTATTTTAAAGATTCAATCCCTGGCCTGAATAAGATATTTCCTTGATGATCATCATCTTCATGCCAGTAACCTCATCCACTTCAGGTATTCTCATGAGATATTGCGAGATATTATAATAGGTACATGTGTTTGATCCGACACATAGTCCGATGATATGGCTATTCAACAAAACCGAATCCTACAAGCAGGATCAACAGTGTAGAGTGGCTCTCTTGAGACACTGGATTGAATCTCTGTCCACCCATCAAAGCAATCATCATGAAACGCTAGGGCCACTAAAATAACAAATAAAATTTAATCAAAGTTGTTTTTCGTATTTAATTTAATTAACATTAATTTAATTACTCAAACTCAATCAACCAATACATTTTTAACATACCTTATGCGCATTTATCGAAAAACGAAATTTTATTCTAGTTTATTTAATTAGTTTTACGTACGTACGTATTTGATTAATATTGAAATTAGCGTATAGTTTAAATCAAATAATGATTTTAGTTTTATTTTTAAGCTTTTTTTTATCTTTTTTTTTTAAAGTTCTTTTATCCTTACGGCATGTCAAACCCATCGTAACTTAAGCTATCTTACATATCAAATTATCTTATAGGTTTTATAATTAGGTAATTTATTAATAAATAGACATCATGCAGCATATTGCTTTAGCCACTGAAGAAGTGGGATCTGATAAAGCACTTTGCATAACTCCGACATTTAATCGATATAGTTGAAATGTATTTATTAATGCTTCCCTAGGACCTCTATATTGGTTACATTCTAATAAAATATGATGAACATCATCTGTCGTACCACAAATATTACGATTTCGGGAATCGGCCTTTTACATGAGAAAAAGGAAATTGTTACAAGAGTAATGACCAGAGCGAAGTCTACATAATATTTTGGTATGCGACCTATTCATTCTAATGTTTTCGAACCATGGTATTTGAGGAGGCTGATTTACTGATTTTTAAGTTTATATTCTTATCTTGTTCATTGAAACATGTAATGTTTGTTTAATGGGTAGTAGAGTCGAGCGAATTTAGCTCCGTTTGAAGGATATATAAAAAACTTCACCGTGCATTTTATTAGTTTTTAGCCTAGTGTATAGAACGTTACACCAACGATAGTGATGACGTGGCCTACAAACTAATAAGGGCAAAACGGTGACAACCAAACCCAAAATTTGCTTACAGAATGTACTACAACTTCATAATACACATCCAATGACCATGGACGATTCAATCATGATCAGTCTGACCAAAGGCCTACTAAAATGAATCACAAAAAAAAAATGCATACAACAATGAAGAAGTAATTATGATAATGTCTTCACTAAGGTAATCTGACTTTGAAAGGCAAATGTAGATTTAAAACTCGTCATGGGAGTAGTGTAGTTCGTGAGCTGTCCATGTGCATTAGCTCACTAATAAACATTGTTAGGCGGAATTTTATTTATATAATGCATTGGCTTCTTCTATTTAAGGTATAGATTAATATGGTAGAAAGAGACATGTATATGTGCTTTATGTATATAAGTCGGACGTGGACGTGCGAGCTCGGGACCTCGCGTGTCTTGTTTCTGAATAAAAATTAAGCCCAATAAAATTCAATGGTGCTCCCCCGAGTCTCAAAAATAAATAAATTGATATAAAGTGAATTCCATAAATTCATTTAAATTTTACAATATATTTTTCTTTAAAATGTAATAAAGACTAAACATTTAATTAGATTATGGCTGACTAATGTGAGCTAGTACTTAGTGATGTAATCGTTGGTGCTATCGCAGAACTAAGGGCATTGCTATCATGGCTTTTAAATTCCTATTTGCAAGTTATACTAAATGGGTCCTGTTTTTTGATGACATATTTACTACGTGAATTTAATTATGTGTCTATTATAGAATGTATGCAAAATTCTCGAACGAAAAATCAAAACAAATAAGATTATACTATTTTAAAAAATATATTATATTCTTATCAATTAAAACATATTTTAGAACAATTTTTATTTTGAAAATAGAAAATTCGTAGAGCCAGATAAAATTTCATTTGAATGTTTTCCATCACCATCAAGAGTTATTTGAATTGTTCGCTATAAAACTGTTCTTCGATAATGCTTTTAATGGGATCGTTCTTTTATTGGATGCAACCTGATCTCAACTTTAATGGCGATGCAATACACGCAAATGCCTTACGTACTAGTCGCTGAGCCTACGACTGTTTTCATGTACTTCATATTATTACCCGACTAGAAAGGTTATATGAATTCAAACTATATGTAAATATATATATGATTGACTCGCGCATAATTGCTAAACTACTTATCAAGATACAAAACATGTGACATCGTTAGAATCGTAGCTTATGCCCGCTGGCTGACGTCACTCTAAATTAAATTATGTTGCCCTGCGATGACATAAGGTATTTAGAAAATAATATTAAAATGATTGTGTCTTTGATTGAGTGTGATTGTTTATTAAATGAAAGGGATACAAAGTTGAAAGTTGGAAACTAAAAGGTGGCACAAGACCACGGCTATCCGTACTACACTATGTCTATGTAATAAACTATATTTTGATTCATTGAATTATTATATATTTTTAGAGTTTCGAACCTTTATGAGGTTCGGAGAAAAAATGGAACCCTTATAAGATCACTTTGTTTTCTATCTGTCCGTCTGACCCATGATGTCTAGACCCTTTATCTCGGGACCGCGTAGAAGTATCGAGTTGAAATTAAAACAATATACTCAGGCCTACAGTCTCTTGAAGCTGTGAAAAAAATCAAACTTCTAAGTTAACGTTAAAGAAAAGATACGGCCGTTAATGCCGCAAAAAATGTTTATTTCGACAATCTCAAGGGAATCAAAATTTACTGGGTATTTCCCGTTGACCTAGAACTATGAAATTTGGCAAGTAATACCGTCTTATACTACAAATATATGGAAAAGTCTGAAAACTAAACATTTGTAATTAAATCCTAAAAAATAGGGCCTTTATGCAAGAAAGAAAAGCCGAGATGGCCCAGTGGTAAGAACGCGTGAATCTTAACCGATGATCGTGGATTCTAACCCGGGCAAGCACCACTGAATTTCATGTGCTTAATTTGTGATAATAATTCATCTCATGCTTGACGGTGAAGGAAAACATCGTGAGGAAACCTGCTTGTGTCAAATTTCACTAAAATTCTGTCACATGTGTATTCCTCCAATCCGCATTGGAGCAGCGTGGTGGGTTAAGCTCCAAAACCTTCTTCTCAAAAGAGGAGAAGAGGCCTTAGCCCAGCAGTGGGACATTCACAGGCTGTTACTTTACTTTTTTTACTTTTATTCAAGAAACGGCAATCCAAATTTTGAATTGAGTTAACCGTATCATGTGGCGTATCGTATGAAAGGGCTTCATTGGCACAAGCTTAAACAGATTTTTAATTATTTTTATGATGTATAGTTTTAGATTTATGACGAAGGGGAGGGAAAACCTTTTCCCTTTTTTATAAGTATTGGTAGGTACCTAATAATTTTGGTGTATGTAGTACTTAACAGCTTGCACTGTTATGCATACCTGCTTATTTAATTTAAAATTTTGTAATTAAACAATACCCTAAATTGTACATACAAATTTGTAGTTGGTTGTATAGTGGTTGTCTTACTCTTTCTCTTTTTCTGTCATTATTAATTTAAAGAAGAAGACAGAATTTTTTTTGATTAATCGCTCCAACATTAGTTAATTGGTATCAAATATATGAGTCTGTGTTTTAATGTTATTTTGCCTAGAGTTTATGTTTGTTAGTTTAAGCAGCACCCTAACAAGCTGACAAGGCTTATGGGTGCCAAGAATAAAAATAAATATTAATATTTTGTTGTTAATAAATAAATAATAGATAAAGACTTCAATACCCATTTTGAAAGTTACATTCTTTATATGTAAAAATCTACGTCAAAAAATAACGGCGTCGTAACAAGTAAGTAGTAATTTGTAAAAGATACCTGTAGCCGTGTGACTTCCATTAGCATCATAGCTCCGTCCCGTTTAAAGGTAATTGTTTTAAAAGAAAACACGTGGTGGACGTGGTTTGTGCTTTTAAAATGCAGCAACTAATTCCTGTGTAATCTAATGGACCTCCAACCGCTGGTCTGCTAGGACTTCAGGATTTTCAAATTTTATATTTTAATTTAGTACTATTACTGGCGTCATTTCTAATAATAAAATGAAAGTAGGTACATTATAATTGAACTGTAAGTTAACGATGTCGAAAGATATTGATCAGTGGCCTTGAATCTTTAATCGCTTAAATGTGTCAACAAATTTTATATTAAGCCGTCTAATGTCTGCGCTGACCAAGTCTCGGGACGTCCCTGGGGTCAAAAGTAATTAATTTTGACGTATGTCAGTCACCCGTGATTCGATAAGCCAAATAATGTGGTATGCGGGTTTTTGGGGTGAATATCTATGCGACATGAATTGATAAGTTAACCGACGATAATCGGGATTATTTCATTATTATTTAATCTGACCGTCTGTCGAATATTTATTTGAGATATATGTATTTACATTGATTTAAACAAGCACACTCGTCGAAACTTAGCACTTTCGTTGAGTTTCGACCATAACCATTAATGATAATTAATAAAAAAATGAGGAAAACGAATACAAATTTCGAATCAGAAAGTGAATTTTTCCGTAATTCCGAGAACTCGTCAAAAGCTACCAAACAAAAATAATACGCTGACGAACAGAGAATAAAAAGGTAATGATAATATTTTGTCTTTGTCTATTTTCTATTAAGATTTATAACTAGTCGTTCATTCATTTAGTCGTGTATAAAATACACGACTGAATGAATGAACGAATATTACGGCATTTTTTTTAACACATGTATGTTATGTTTAGCTGATATCAATGCTTAGTATGTAATATGTAGATATAATTAAGGCTTCACGAAATTTTTATATCCCATAAAAGGTCCGCCAAATGAGCAATTTATAGCTGATTCACGCCTCTTCTACGGCGAACATACAATCTTTTTTTAATCGTCTTGAAAAAATATAGTAAGCAAAAGTTAGTCGGAATTTTTATCTTCCGGTAAAAGATTAAATAATAAAGCTCATTAACACTTACCTTCTATAAACTCTTAAATATACAAGATTTTTTTTACTAAATTTAAAATAATATAGCTTGCATTGTAGGCGGACGAGCCTATGGGCCACCTGATGGTAAATGGTTACCAACGTTCATAGATAATGGCATTGTAAAAAATGTTAACCATTGCTAACATCGCCAATGCACCACCGACCTTGGGAACTAGGATGTTATGTCCCTTGTGCCTGTAATTACACTGGCTCACTCACCCTTCAAACTGGAACACAACAATACAAAGTATTGCTGTTTTGCGGTAGAATATCTGATGAGTGGATGGTACCTACCCAGACGAGCTTGCACAAAGCTCTACCACCAGTGAAAATACAAGTAAAAGCTGATGTTAAGGTCTGATGTCTAACGCAAGAAAGGCATACTTCGAACACTCGAGCAAGTAATTGACATTGCAATAATGTTAACTCGCTTGTATATACTTTAGCTTCTCTAAGCTGAGTCACTTCACACGAGAACGTAATTTTCTATTGAAACACAAGAGCCTCCTACCGCTTTAAAACGTGACAATATTGTTTACTCTCGTGAAATTTGATTAAAAAATAGAACTGTATTTTTTTAATAAAAGTTGAGAAATGTGTTTAACTATAAATCGTTATTTTTAAACCAACATTATTATGTAAAAGCTAACATTATTATGTAAAACAAGCGGCCGCTATTTGAGGAAACGGTGCGGCTTATACCGATATGCAAATCTTCTTTCATCGTTAGTTTACCACGAGTCAATAACTGTAAATTAAATAATAATATTAGGCCAATTTTTCGCTCAACGTTACAATTAAGGAACAGGTTTAAATTATTTCCAAACACAAGGACGTTTATATCGAGAAATTCCAATAACATAATTCTCGTGCTGAATTGGTGATAAAGAATATCGTTAATTAATGACTACCTGTGCCCGCGGTTTCACCAGCGTATAATTAATAAAAATCAACCTAGAACCTTCCTCGATAAAAGTACTATACAACAAAAAAAAATTAAATTCAAACCAGTAGTTTCTGAGATTAGCCGGATCAAACAAACAAACTCTTCAGCTTTATATATTAGTATAGATATCTCTCAGTAGAAAGTTTTAATTGCTTCTGTTTCATACCTTGGGCACGAAGAATGAGTTGGTCAGCAGTGTTATATTTAGAGATTTAACCTGATTGTAAGGCTTTGTGCAAGTCGGTATTCTTATGAATCACACACTCGTCAGATATTCTACTGCCAAAAAGCAATACTTATTATTGCAGGTTTCGGTTCGAAGGGTAAGGAACATAACATCTTAGTTCCCAAAGTGGCGCATTGGAAATGTAAGGTAAATGTGGATTGAGCTGGATAAAGGATACCTGGGCTATATAACCACATTATATGAGCTACCATCTACTATTTCAAATAGATAAGATACGCATTAAAATTTAAGCCGAATAAAATGTATTCATTTTTGTAAATAAATTAAGACAGAAATTGCATATCGTTGCGTCTATATTTTGCAGTTTGATATTTTCAGAAATCGATGTACCGATATTAATATTTATTTTAAATATTATTTAAATTTATAAATGTTAAAATTGGCCTTCACTAAAAATATTTTAAAAAGATTTCAATCTATATCGTCCTTTTTTTAACCATATTTTAAACAATTCAATATAAATAATGTTCTCATGTAAAAAAATATGTTTAAGCATTATTTTTACACAATGCGCATTTGTGTTTAATTAATTAGAATTTCGTTTGCGTGCCTAGATATAGTTTAAAAGAAAACATTTTTAAATTTCGAATTACCACCTAAACGCTCACCATCACATAGTTATACGTCCCAAATTAGGTTTAATCAACGTAAGTTATGTCTCTTATTACCTTATACAAAGAGAACTCTATCAAAGAATAATAAAGAAATAGACGTGACTTAAGAAGAAAGAAATTGATAAGAGAATTAATTTCTTAAATAAATTACCCATAGAATTAATTGTCCTATTCGTTTAAGAAAAAAGTTTTTTTTCTTAATATTTTTATGGGCTGTTCAACGGTACTCATTAAGGTAGTTAATAAAAAAGTAAATAATATGATTCGAACAAAATAATAATAAGTATTACTATGAGTTGTAGATTAAGTGACGAGGTCAGCGATATCTATTCAGATTTTTTTTTATTCAGATGGGCTTGCACGAAGCTCATTAATTAAGTGTTAATTTTGCAAGCTATCTCTGTAGCAAAAGTGGTTTGCATCCAGATAATTTCATTTCAGATATTACCTTTGCGATATACTCTGAAATATCTTGAACTTGTGAACTAGTTCAGCTGTTAATGGACGCTAATTGCAGGATTATCGCACTCGGTGTTAAAAGTGGACACCAACTGAACGAAGAGTGAGCTAGTATGATTAATGAGCTACTAAGATGGTTGTCACCATATTAAAGAAGAAACAGTTTTCCTCTACAATATCTATGTCCATGGTTGAAAGTGATAATATATCTATGGTTTATTTGTCGGTCCTTTAAAAATTGCCTTCTTAATTTGAAAGATAGTTCTACAATAAAAACTGAATACAATAAAAGGACCGATACAGTTCAATGAACTCGGTATGTATATGTTTTATGTCAAATAATTCGACAATTTTAGGTTCAATCAATTTATTTGACATTGTTAAAGTGAAGTCGTTGATCGACCCTTGCCCCGTTATATTTACATAGCTGTTGTATTCCCTCAGCTTAATAATAAAATTTTCTATTGAACATGTAATGTTATCCTGTTAAATTGTATTGACTTAATTCATTAATTATTACAAAGAACCACTCTCGAATGTGACAGAACATCAGACAGTTTGGACTTGTCTTGATATTTCTGAATGCGTCGTTTCTTCTCGGAATTATTTACCGTTCTAGACTGTAGCTATTTCGAAAGCTCTACTTGAAAAATCTATACTACTATATAAATCTATTGGTTCTGTCTGTACATTTTTTTTTACCTAATTGTGTGATAAATAATCTTTTTATGATGCAGTGATTCTCATTATACTATTTATTTAATTGTGTCTGTCTGTCTGTCTGTCTGTCTGTACGTCTTCTTATAACTCAAGAACGGCTTGACCAATCTTGATGAAAATTGGTACACACAAAGAACATGTGATGGCGCAAATGTTAGGCCATATATAAGATCGGTAAACCCTGTTCGATCGGATCGATTGGTTAATTACGTATTTCTTTACCAGTAGCCATATGTGTGTGTGTATGCGTGCGTGTGTGTTATTATAGGAATAAAATAACTTATTATATTTTTATTAATTATACGCACGTGAAGCCCGGGGCACAGCTAGTCTTTATATATAATCGTTGGTGGTAGTTTTACTTGAAAGGTTTCCGTCAAAACACAAAACACATATTCGTGTTAATAAAATAATGGTTTAAAGATATGCTAGGGACCACGTGGCTCTGTATCAAGCTACTAACAAATCCTGACATGAGATGACTGATATTTACAATACTTTCATGTTTTGAAAAATCATATCACTAAATTTTCATTAAAATCCCTGTAATGGATGTCCTTCACCACAATCCACGGTATCTTAGATATTATGACCCTTGCAACTGTCACACACCAATGTATAGAATTGCCGATTGGTGGTAGATTATGGAATGATGGACACCGAAATTTTCAAGATCACCATTGCATACATCTGTAAAAAATATAAATTCACAATAAAATAAAATGAATTTGTAAGGTCCTTAATTTTAATGTTACTTTTACAATATTTGCCTTTAATTATTTACATAAGATGGATGATGGGATTTCCTTTAACTGAGGGAGAACATAGTCTTATAGCTCGCATAATGTGTTTAAAGCTTGTCATGTGTAGTTCTTTGTTAGAGATCTACTCGGTGGTGGGGCTTTGTGTGGCCAAGCTCATCTGGGTAGGTGCCACCCACTCATCAGATATTCTACCGCAACACAGCAGTACTTTGTATTATTGTGTTCCGGTTTGAAGAGTGAGTGAGCTAGGGTAATTACAGGCACAAGGAACATAACATCTTAGTTCCCAAGGTTAATGGCGCATTGGCGATGTAACCGATGCTTAACATTTGTCACAATGCCATTGTCTATGGGCTTTGGTGACTTACCATCGGGTGGGCCATATGCTCGCCCGCCTACCTATATAATAAAAAAATTAATATTAAATAAAATAAAAAAATGTATCACATTCACGTCTGATAAATAATCTTAGCATTGAATCTTTAATAGTCACTAGGTTAGTTACGGGTAGACGTCACGCAATCTTTCCCCTTATATTGAAACGAATACTAGTTTTCTGTATACACAGTATTTTGTTAAGGAAAATCTCATAGACACGATGTCAGTAAACATAATTAGATTTGCGAGATATTATTATTTAGCAAAGAACTCCTTTATTTATTATTTGATTAGTTTTTTATTTGTACTTAGTATTTTTGTCTTAATTAACGTCGCAAATATTTATGGATGACAAATAATGAAACTTTTTTTTTTTATGAATTCTGACAAAGCATCGCTCTTCTCTAATATTTAGCTATTATCAAATTTTATATTTTCAGGAGGGATCTGTATATACTTGCAAGGTAACACCTTTTCTAAGTAACAAATGTTCCATATATTATACAGTATCATATAAAGTTGTGTATCCAGGATTTATGCGTAAATTGTTTTTTTTTTCTTAAACCATCATAAGTTTATGATATTAGCATATTATGACATACGAATTTCCCTCCTTGTGTAGGCTGCGGTGACACATAAGTCATGAGTCAAAACTGAGTGTACAAAACTGAGTGTACTCAGTTATAAAATTGATTCGTATATCTAGGTCGATTTCTAATCATATCCCACGAATAATATCACCCATCAATATTTTTAAGTTTGTCGAAAAATAGTCTTCATGAGCTCGGATCTCGAGGTAGTATATGAGGTATGATAATATAATTAATATGATATCTGTAACTAAAAAAAATGTATGCGGGCGAAGCTATGTGACCTTTACCCAGATCTGAAGATATGACTCGGGATTGGGAACATCACATATTTCGGAACAAATTCGGTGACGTGAGTGACGAGATTTCTTATCTCCATTTTCAACATCAAAATTAGCTACGTCGTGTTAAAAATATTAATAATGAAAAATAAACCTTCAACATGGTACCTTTACTTTAATCTCGTTTATTTGAGTCAGTTTGTTTACGCTGCAGCTGATCCAGACACCTACTTAGAAACGCGGTATATTTTTAATATCAAACAGTTTATTGTGATCTAATTAGTCAGATCTAGTGTCGATAACATAATGGTCTACGCCTAGCGATGTAAAAATTGCTCTATCATGTCTTGTAATTCCTTAAATATTATTAATTTAAAAAAAATTGTGATTGTCATATCGTAATATGAGAATTAAAATTTAAAACATTATAAATTTAATTTGAACATTTTGTTAAGAAACTACTATCTTTAACGTTTATAGACGATACGGGTATAGGCTTATTACAAATATTTTGAAATATTTATATTTTGCTACTTCCTCAATGAATCCTTATACAGTTCACCCGGTACTGAGGGTAATATGAATCGAACTTGAATTGCTTAGTATAACATATTACATAGTACAATTATAAAAACTTAGTTAAGTTTTTACTGCATTATTCATTATACCCTTAATCTTGTATATTTTATATGTATTAAAAATTAGCTACTTTTAATAAAAATATTGATATTATCTTAGTAGATATTCTATAATTTTTATTACCTTAGGATACATTATTGCAATTTTCGTAGTGATTTATGACTGCCTCGTTGGTCTAGTGGCTAGATATAAGGCCGCAGACCCGGTGGTCCTGGGTTCAATTCCCAGGTCGGGCCAATCAATTGTTATTGGGTTTTTCTGTCAGAAAATTCTCAGTAGCAGCCCGGAGTCTGGAAGTTGGAAGTGTGTACACTCCCGTGCCTCGGAAAGCACGTGAAGCCGTTGGTCCTGCGCCTGAACTCTTTCCGATCGTGTCGGACTGCCGTCCCCATCGGATTATGAGAGCTAGGGAATAGTGAGCGCACCTGTGTTTGCGCACACACTTGTGCACTATAATATCTCCTGCGCAGTTGGCTAATCTCTCTTGAGACTGGCCGCCGTGACCGAAATCGGTCTGGAGGACCTTAGTGATTTATATATTTTTTTAAACAAAATATAGCATTTGTTACTCATTGATAATGAAGCTTTCTGTAGGTGAAAGAATTTTTAAAATCGCTTAAGCAGTTGTTTAGCTTATTGCAAAGAAATAAACAAATATTCAAATCTTATCTTTTATTAAAATTAGTATAGATTCCTTACATTTACCTTTTTCATTACTTGGAAAGTACAACATGACCAAATTTATTTTCGACGCTAAGCACGAAATATCTTAAGTTGGTTAGAATGCATGTGACGTATACAAAGCTCCACGTTTCGCTGCTGCTAAAATAAATACCCAGATGGACCAAATACACCATTGTCACTTATACGGATTACTTTGAGTAAACTCTGATATAAACCAATGAAGGGTTTTTGAATTTAATACCAAATAATTTAACAAGCACACGGGTGATTTAATCTGCTAACATTTTCAACTTCATCTCTTCTTCATTCATGGTATATTTAGCGACAAATATCCCTTTTATTCATGAAGATCTTTACTTATGCAGAGTGGATATTTATCATTTGTCTTTAAGAAATGGAATGTGTAGACTATAATGTTTACAAATCTGAGAACACTTTACAATTGCCTTTTCATTAATCGCCAATGAAATATGGACAATATTTTCAATGTAATCTTAAAAACGTAATGTCTTCGGAAGGATGTCTGTTAAGATTTTTAATGAACAATACGATTAAAGATTTGTGGAAATATAATAATATCTTTATTAAATGAATAGGATAGTATGATGACACATTTAATTTTATTGGTACAAGACTTGTGACAGCTCATCAGAATCATATAAGGCAACTTATTAATGACGTCAGTCTTATGTCATTCATGCTCCATCATATTATGTTCCAATTGATTGTACCTGTTCCCAATATGCGCTCCTAATTTTCCTTGGGAACAACTCGTTAATCCCTCGGGCAGAGCGACACGCCGAATAGAAATGCCTTGTTTACATCAGCACTGTATTTGTTAAATTCGTCCTTATTCTATAGAGATGTTTCACATTAACTGGTGGATGAAAATCATTATTTTATCAATAACCTTGGTAACGCAACTTTATGTTGGAATTTAACTTGTAACATGAGGACCCAGAATCATAGCGATTTAATGTTAGGAGACTGTTTTCCATTCCCAGAACAAGCGACTTTGCCCAGCAAAGAGATACTTACTTATAAGATAGTGTATTCTAGTTTTGGAAGTATCATGGAAGCATCTAATCCAAATATTAATGTACATATTTGATTATAAGCAACTACTTCAAAAGTGTTACCATTATTTACATAAAATTTAAAATCCAAACTACAATCATTTTGAATAACAAGTTATATTTAAAAAATGCGAAATGTGTTTTTTTCCGGTTATTGGGAAAATTCCACGACAAACAGGACAGAACTTTGCGAGAATTCCAGCAGCAATTGACAGTAGACCTTTTGTCAAATGCAAAGTGGAACTGTTAAACTGACTTTGTATTTGCTGACCGGCTAGTCCAATTAGAACTACGAGAAATTTTCAAACTCAGTAAATTACCAGTCACACATAAACATAACGCAACAAAGAACCCCAATTTTTTCAGCGGATCATTTTTATATATAACTTTGGCGATGTCATGATCAAGATTATAATCGGTTTGGTTGTGATAATTGTTTCGTTGAATCACAATATGGAATAAAAATATATAAAATAATATACTTATTTTGAAGAAAATGAAAAATCGAATATCGTTTTATTCTTTAGAGCGAAATTCTGTAAAACTCAAAACAGCAGAACACGATTGTGAAATGTCAGAAATCTATGTGTGCCTATAGTGAGTATAACATTTATAAGGTACACGTTTTCACCATTTTACAAGTCGGTTAAATGTTATTTCTTATAATATAGAATAACACTGCTGTGTTTAATTGTTATAAATGTTGGTTTTCCTCTTATTTACTATTCTTATATTCGTTGAAACCGACAACACATGCATATTTAATAAAAATTAAACCTCCCGAGTTTGTATACACAGAATGTTTGCCGAAAAATTACTTTAAAAAGTTTCAAGCGTCTCAGAAGAGTTTCGTTATTAGAAAAGTGATAAGGCTGAGTATAAAATAAATTGAAGGTAAATTGATCCTCTCATATTAAACAATGGCAATCGAGGGTTCCGAAAGCTTAAGAGTTCAGATTGCCTTCATTTGTTAAGACTTAAGTTACATTTTAGCATTGGTTACGGATGAACTCGTGAATTTGTATAAAGTTAAGTAAATGTTTGGTTATAATCACGTTAATCTACTGCTGAGTTTAAGACAATGAGTACTTGAATTCAAGTTTGTTTAATTTTACTTAAATCTCTCGACATTTAATGGTGAAACGATCACTACATACATATTAGTAACAGCCTGTGAATGTCCCACTGCTGGGCTAAGGCCTCTTCTCCTCTTTTGAGAAGAAGGTTTTGAAGCTTATTCCACCACGCTGCTCCAATGCGGATTGGTGGAATACACATGTGACCGAATTTCAGTGAAATTTGGCACATGCAGGTTTTCTCACGATGTTTTCCTTCACCGTCAAGCACGAGATGAATTATAATCACAATTAAGCACATGAAATTCAGTGGTGCTTGCCCGGGTTTGAACCCACGATCATCGGTTAAGATTCACGCGTTCTTACCACTGGGCCATCTCGGCTCACATAAGACTTATTATAAGACATTTATTTCTCAAATATAATACAATTAATTTAATATAAGAAATACACGTTAGTCATAAAAGTAAATATAAGAATAATGGAACGGGTGGGTATTAGTAAATTCTTAATGTAATTTGTTATACATACATATATTTTTTAAAATCAAGTCCCGTCTGTTTGTTTGTATCAGCTCTATTTGAATGCGATAAACTCAAACTGATTTTCATACAATTTTCAGCTATGGTGTGATTCATGAGGAAGGTTTAACCAAAAGAAGGAGAAAGAAGCAACGGTGGACTTTGTTTTATACAGTGATTTTGTAATAACGTCAATATAAAATTATGTACATTTCTAAATGTATTCAATACACCTTTTGAAATCGACATGTGGATTCAGCAGAGTAGAAGTTACACCATTTCAACCTGGTGTCACAATTATCTCCTTTCACATTAAGTCGACTTTTAAGCTGATTAGGGAATTTCGTGAAGCGTGTCTATCAAATATCGATAATTTAAGAGCATCAAGCAACCGGTTTATGCAAACTATGCATTTGTTTGTACTCAACAGAAGTATTCAAAATGTAAAAATTCATTGTTCCAGTAGGCTCTAATAAGCGAATTAGTCATTTTACGTGATTATGTACTACTACTTGTGAGTCTGCGCTTTTATGTAAAACTAGCCTTATTTATAAATATTTTTTTTACATTTTACTTGGTAGGGCTTTGTGGAAGCTCGTCTGGGTAGGTACCATCCACTCATCAAATATTCTATCGCAAAACTGCAGTACTTGCTATTGTTGTGTTCCGGTTTGAAGAGTGAGTGAGCCAGTGTAATTACAGGCACAAGGGACATAACATCTTAGTTCCCAAGGTTGATGGCGTATTAGCGATGTAAGCGATGGTAACAACTCTTACAATGCCAATGTCTATGGGCGTTGGTGACCACTTGCCATCAGGTGGCCCATATGCTCGTCCGCCTTCCTATGCAACAAAAAAAATGATATCTCAATTAAAACTTAAAACTAACGGGGCAGATTTATATAGAAACGAACACCATATGCCCCACGAAAGAAGTATACACCTTGTGTATTCTGAAACTTTTTGTTATAATACTACTAATCAAGATCGCCATCAGGCAGTTGGATATTCATTTAAGTTATACAAATTTTACGTATTAAAAACATTGCACTATTACCAAATAAATAGGATAAAAGTAAGCGAACGATGATAATGGAAAATTACTCGCTTCGCAAAGAGACACAAACTACTTAAGGCTTATATCGTTCTAGACAAATATTTGTAAAGGATATAGGGAAACTTGTGTGGCGTGTATTTCTTGATAAGGATCTTAGTGGGGCCTGTTAAGTGTATGGCGTTTATTTATTTAACGCCCGAAAACAAATTATCGAACACATTTGCAATAACAGTCACGTTCTCATTGATAACGACCGTTTTGATTGCGTTTGTACTGAATCAATCGAAATGCCTACGATTTGTTTCGTGTCTGAAGTTTCAAATGTCACGAATCAGATTACGGTGTGTTCCACCAGCTCGATATTCGCTAGCAATTGCGTTAGATAATCGCGTTAAACCTTAACTAATATTCTATGCAAAAGTTAGTCTGTTTGCTTGTTACGCCTTTTCATTTTAACTACTCAACCGATCATCATAATCAACAGAAATTTTGCATATAGGTTGTCCGGGGTACAGAAAAGGACATAGGGTAAGTAGACCAACCCGTCCCCCCAAAATGATATAAGGTAAGGATAAATATGTCACCGACATATTAGTTTTCCAAGGCCTAGACGTGAAATAACTGTTTAGAGGTGATCCGAGTGCTCAGAATATTTGCAAATGATTATACATTTAATACGAATAAACATTCAGAGCATGCATTTACATTTGGTAAGTTATTATTCGAATATCGAATTCGTAATGAGTCTTAAAGTTTGCGCGCGCATAAATAATATGCTTGCAAAATAACGCAACTTGTTTGGGTGAAGAAGTAAGTGTATATCTGCTTGTGTAATGATGCTAAAAGCGGAAACTAGTATTTTCAGTAACAGGGCTAACCCCTCCTCATCTTTTTTGAGGAGAAGGTTTGAAGCTTATTCCACCACGCCGCTTAAATGCAACCCACATTTAAGCAGCGTGGAGTGGAATACACTTGTAACAGAATTTCAGTAAAATTAGACACATGTAGGTTTCCTCAAGATGCCTTCCTTCACCGTCAAGCATGAAATGAATTATAAGCACAAATTAAGCACATGAAAATTCAGTGGTGCTTGCCCGGGCTTGAACAACTTAACCCCTGTGTTTAGTGTTACTGTAATTCAGAATTTAAATTATATTAAAAATTTGCGATACGAATGAACTTGAATTTGTATCCTTTGGGCATTAAGCATAATTATGTTTTTAAAGTTTAATTCGAAAATTGTTTCCCTAGTTAGAATTAACATTTAACCAGATAAACGGATAATACTAATTTCATAATGAGGTAAGTTTTATGATGGAAGCATATTATAATGTATGTTAATTTTATTTTATGCTATATTACTAATTATGTAAACGTAGTCGTAGAGAAGTTTGTTAGCTTGGACGGTTATTTGCGGATGCTTTTGAGCGTTATTGTGATATTTTTATTTATTTATTTATAACAACAAAATATTTTGTTTTGTTCTAAACACCCATAAGCCTAGTCGGCTTGTTTGGGTGCTGTTTAAACAGAGACAAACTAAAATATATAATAAATCATATACACATCAAAGATAATAAAAAAAGTAAAACAAAATAATACACAGGCGAGCTCTCAATAAACAAAGTATATTTTATGTTTTAAGTACATACCATTGCAATGAATATTATATATTTCAAAACTGACTACTAAAATTAGTATTTAAATATTCTCGTTTACATTTGTTCGTTTTTCGAATCATTTTTTTTAACATCTTTTTTAAAGTATAGGTGGGACGAGCATATGTGCCACTTGATGGTAAGTACGCCCATAGACAGTGGCATTGCACATTTCTTTAAAAAAGAAAACATCGCCAATGCACCACCAAACTTGGCAACTAAGATGTTATGTCTCTTGTGCTTGTAATTACACTGGCCCACTCACCCTTTATACCGGAACATAACAATACCAAGTACTGCTGTTTGGCGGTAGAATATACTATGAGTGGGTGGTAACTACCCAGACGAGCTTGCACAAAGCTCTACCACCGAGTAAAATTTGACATTCTCATAACGCATAGACCCGAGAAGAACCCCTAAATCTTAACTAAAGAATTTGTGCATACATATATCTTTGAGTTCTTATGTTTTTATTACTTTATATTTCATCTCGTGTCTCGTCTGTTACGTACAAATCATGATCACATGTCACACTACATGTTTTTTCATGTAAGAGGGGTCAAACTATCAGGAGGCTCAGCTGATGGAAAGTGACTACCACCGCCCATGGATATCTTCAACACCAGGGGCTTGCAGGTGCGTTGCCGGTCTTTAAGGAATAAGTACGCTCTTTTCTTGAAGGTTGCTATGTCATAGCGATTCGGAAAAAAATATGAAAAGAAATAGAGTGAATTAACAACGTGACAATACCATTATGAATAAAATAAACATACACGCTCGACGCGAATGCATACATAAATATGCATAAAAATTTAAGTTTAAATCAAACATTTGAAACACAAACTTAAATTTATTTCATATACTAAAACGCGTGATAGTAAAATCTAGTACAATTTTACTATCACGCGTACCAAAATGTGCGCAAAATTTCAGCCCAATCGGCAAACTAGGGAACTGGCTTATAATTAAATTCTGTATAAGTAGAGATAGAAAAATATTTGTTGAATTTTTGAAGTGATAACTTCTTATGGGAGGGTAAGCCGTAACGTAACGCGTTACGGTGCCACTATTACCGACGCGGACTGCTTTACCTGAGAGTTACAAACGTAACGCCATCTAGCGTATACAGATAGTAATTAAAATAACTTAGCAACTCTCAAGTACTAATTTAAATTATATTGAATATACTAGCTGTTGCCCGCAGCTTCGCTCGCGCGTGGTCTTTATCTATACTAATATTATAAATAAGTAAAAATAGATTTTTTGTATGTTTGTTTGTAGCGAATAAACTAAAAAACTGCTGTACTGTTTTTAAAAACCTTTTTTACCTACAGAAAGATACGTTATCAGCGAGTTAGTTACTCTTTCACGCATAAACTACTGAATGGATTTTAATGAAACTTTACAATAATATAAGCTTAGGGAATACCAATTAAGTGGTACATATGGCAATAATGGAATATGTTTTTTTTATCCAAACATCACCAACATAGTGAAGTTCGTATATTTCTCCCTAAGAGATATTGATATAAGATATTGCGTATTTTGAATTTCATTATTTGCACCCAACTCTTCCAAACAAAAATAAAAGTTACTAAAAACTTTGAAATTCATGTTTATTAATTCAATCAAAAAACTCAAATAGTATATTTCTATTTTTTTAAATTTTTATACTAATGCTTTTACCCCGTTTCTCCCGTTTGGAGTTAAATTTCTAAAAACGACGAAATACGTATGCATACCTTTAATACTCAATATCATTCTTCTTACACCAAAAGTGACGGAATCTCCCCATCACCCTCTCAGATTTAGATTTTCAAAAACGCTGAAATACATTTTTATTTATTTTTAAGCTAATTCATTAAATTTCATGATTCTAACTTTAAAAATGACGGGTTTCTAAACAATCGTTCAACTCTTTAGGGGTAGAATTTCCAAAAATCCTACCTTAGTGGGTGTTATAAAATATATCAACTGCCAAAATTTCAAGTTTCTAACCCCCGCAGTTTAGGCTCTGCGTTAATGAATCAGTTAGGAAGAGTAATAATATTATGTGAATAGATATCAACAAAAATACGTATTTTTATAACTTTTGATAGACTCAACTAATTTTGATGAAATAAAGGCTAAACGGAATCTTGAAATAGTTCTTATAATAATTCGGTTATTTCAATTTTTAGACGATTTACAGATACAGACATGCAGATAGTAAAAAAATTAAAAAAATGATTGCTTTGGTTTTGGTAAATCGTAAATAGCCATATAACCTTTAAAACAGGCAGTTATTTTGAAATAACAGACAGAAACTTCAATTTTATTTATATGTATGGATAATTTATTAATTAATTCGTTTTTGTTATAGATTTATGTTATTTTATGTGTACAATATAAAGTATAAAGGAAAAGTTTCTTCTGTCAGAGACTAAATAAAATCAGACTTAACCAAGGCTACTAATTTAATTAAACAAAAAAAAGGGAATTAAAACAAATGTTGTCCATTGAACTTGACACACATCTGAATAAGCTGCTTAAGCGGCCATTTTATGTAGAAAAAAATATATAATATACAAACAAAAGCAGCTATAATTAAAGTTTCAAAAGCAGTTATTTGACCGCTCTGGTAGGTTAAGTGTTAAAAATGAGATGACACTTATAGCATATATATATATATATAAATATATACATACATTAGCTAAGTTTCCACCAACAATAATTACACAATCATTAAAATAATCAAAACATATATAAAATCAAACAGCTAAACCATCATAATCAATAAAGGTGTATTTGATTATAAAAAAATATATATCTTAATATTTTTTTATAATCAAATATAATTAATTACTTAATGAAAACACAAATTTAACAAAAACAAAATATAAATGAAATCACATAGCTTAAGCACTATTACATTGAGTAAGGCCAATAAAATGCAATAAATAAATGATATATATATTATTTATATATTTTTTAACCAAATACAATTAAAAGGCAAGCAAGAATATGACTACAGTACAAAATTTATAACAAACTTAAATATTGAAAATTAAGATGGGTTGGTACATTCATTTTATATAAATTAATACATTTAATACATTATTATTTTTTTTTAAATACATAATAACAATATCTGAGTACACTTACTTATATATTATATGCTCGCACAGATCTACTTCTTCCTATTCATGATTATGCTGTTGCAAGCTTGATGTAGCCAAAGACCAATTGAATTAAGCTGAGAGATTACAAAATACTTTTATTCGGTTTATATTGGGATGAGGCAAATATAACCACGTTTCACAATTTTGTTCTCTTCTTAATTAGTTGCCCGTCTGACTTCATAGGAATATGCACATCTTCTCTATTCTGTACTGTGTGTTGTTTAACCCTTTTACTCCCCCTTCATCACTTGATTTTCATTAGATGATGACGGTGATGACGACGTCTCCGTGATTTTATTTATGTGCTCCGTATTTTGTTGTTCGATCACTACTATTTAAGCTATCTCTATAGCTTTCTTTAGTGACAGATCAGACCGTTGTAATAATCTTTGATGTTTGGCGAGCTACTCGTAACACATATTCGCTGTAAATTTATCACTGACCAATGACTATTAATTCAACGAAATCGCATTTTAAACTGTAATTTTCTAGACTCGTAATAAAGTTGGTTCTATTTTCGTGTTTGCTTTGTTTTCTCAAAAAAATACATGTCAGGCCATAGTTAAATTTTTCCTCGGTTCGAAATACTTGTTACATTTATTAATGAGGTCTTCTAAAGTAATTTCTGTTATTTTAATGTTGAACAAAATTGCTATTTTTCTCTATTTACACTTCTTATACATAACCAGTGGCTAATACTCCTTATATATATCCAGAGGCTAATAAATATAGTTCAAAATATGGTTGCCATTTTATCCGCGTTAAATTGTTATTTATTTCGTTGTTTAGAAAAAACTTCGGTAGGTAAAACGTTTGAATTTTTATCTGCCGTTTTAAAACTTTTGACAGGAAACACGAATTTACGAAAAAATTATACCTATTTAAAGTTTTAAGAAGTGATATACCGTTTATGTTTAAAGCAAGCACTTCTAAAACCATGTATTATTGTTATAGTTGTTTTTTAGGCTTTGTTTATACACCTATATACTAATTACGTATTAATTATTGTCACTGAGTTAACTGACTTGCTCACACGCAGTCTTAAAGCGTACTGTTATGAAAGATATAAGATGAGATCATAAAGATACACACAATATATATGCAATATTAGTTTTTATGCAAAAACAACACACGAAGCTACTGAAAACACGAAATTGTTAACAAAACTTTTTGATTTTGACGTACTTTTCCTACAGATAATAATTTATTGATTTTTAGTAGGGATACTAAACTTATAATAAATTAATAAAGAGATTAAAAATTATAGGACAAAATATAGGATAAATCATAAGCAAAAGTGTAAATTACATGTAATATTTAATCTCTTTTCAGTTTGACCATAACCATTTTTTAATAAATGTTCTACGTGTATCTTTAAATTGACATAACTTTATTATTTATGAACCGATTGAAATAAAACAAACACTAAATGTTAAGTGAAGTTAGCCACAATACATTAGTGAAAACCGCACTCAAATCCGTTAAGCCGTTTTTAAGATTAGCGTGCACAAACGCACAGACAAACAGACAAACAGACAAACAGACAAAAAAATTATTAATCATTGTTTTGGGTTCTATTGTGTTTATAAAGACCCCCGATAAAAGTTTTACTCATTTATCTTCCATGTACAGACATCGACCAGTTACAGATTTATTATATGTATAGATTATAATTAATAATAAATATTATCACTTCTGTCGAGCGTCCCGAGACGTACACGTTTTTTTAAATGTGTTTTATATCATTGAACCATCTAAGTAATATAATCTGGGACAAATTTGTGATACTGTACTTTCAAAATAAATTAGCTGGCTAGTGAAAATGCGTTGATAAATAAATATTGAAATTAAAATTTACCCATTTTTCACTTATTTTTTATTATATATTTTTTCTTTTATTTTACTAGTATCACAAATCGTTTGTTTATACTACATATTTATCATTGTTTATCTTTGTTGAAATTTTAACTATCCAGACGATTCGAATAAAATAGCCTGTAACAGATGAAGGTCACGTGATCGTATAGAGGTTGCATATTTTCACCCGAAATTCGATAATAAAAACCAACTATAGCTTACATTTTAATGCTGCAGAACATAATATTTTACCTAATTAACCTCTCAATTAACTATTACTATATTAAGAGGCCAAAATTATAGTAAACTAGCTGTGCCTTTACCCGCGTATAATTAATAAAGATATAATAAATTATTTTATTACTTTATATATAAAAATAACACACGCACGCACACACACACACACACACACATATGGCTACTGGTAAAGAAATACGTAATTTACGATTTGAAATGAATATTTATAAGATACCGTAGGGTTTACCGATCTTATATATAGCCTAACATTTGCGCCATCACATGTTCTTTGTGTGTACCTATTTTCATCAAGATTGGTCAAGCCGTCCTTGAGTTATAAGAAAACATACAGACATACAGACAATAATGAAAAATATAGTATAATGTGAATCACTGCATCATAAAACGATTATTAATTTATTAGGTTTCCTAGCGATTTTTACATTGGTCATTCTTACATACATACAATTATAATATACCCACAGATTATGTTAAATCATTTAAAAGCAAACACTATATGCTTATTAAGCCAATAATTACTATTGCTTGCTACGAAAAGAAAAGTGAAAAAACAAAACAAAAACGAAGAATGAGCAAAAGAGAAAAATCTTAAGTATGTACATGCACACATCTTTACACTTTAAATATGAAGCTGAATCACTTTATCACAAAATTAGGTGAAAATAAAAATGTACAGGCAGAACCAATAGATTTATATAGTAGTATAGATATAGATGTTTAACTTAATCCAACCTTCTCTTCAAAAAGAGGAGAAGAGGCCTTAGCCCAGCAGTGGGACATTCAAAGGCTGCTACTGTACTATACTGTCCAACTTCTGGACAAAGGCATTCCTTGAGGATTGCTCGGTGCTTCTTCTACAAATCTGCAGCATCAGCGGATTTCAACCGACACGTAAGCTTCTTTGTGACATTACGACTTCACTGCCGAGGGCGAGATGTATTATTTATACACAAATTAAGGACATGAGAACCTGCCAGATTGTCAATTCATAAATAACAATTTCCGCGGCTTGGCTGGCGTATTTTTGTTGGTCACCTGTTTAAGATATAGAAATCCTTAGTCCATTGTAACATATTTCAACAAAATCGGTTCAGTGGTTTAGCCGTGTAAGACAAACAGTTACTTTCGCATTTATAATATTAATAAAGATACTGTTAGCGATCTCTGCCCCCCTCCCCCCCCAGAGTAATCAACATGGTCCAGTGTATAAAAAGGCACGGTAAACTGCAGAATCACTTCACTTGGCCTCCGTCGCTCGACTTGATCGTACGTCATCCTTATAACTTTAAAAGTAAACTTCAACGCTAACAATACTTTTATTAACGCCTCGGATTATTTTATGAATACATTTTTGAATAAATTTCTCAAAGACGGAAACAAACATCTACCTTATCTATCAGAAATCAGAGCTCGATCAGCGTTGGAGGCAGATTTGCTGAGACTGCGTCGGACGGTCGTCAAACCTAATATTATGATGGAATTTTGCTGAGTGTTAAATTGGGATAGTAGCCATATCTGAGTCAAATGGACGAGCCGTGCTCGCGATTTGGATACATAAACGTATAATTTTTTATTGTTTTCTGATGATCAATAGAATTCTATTTTCATCCGACGTTATTATTACCATTCAGGTAATAATAAGCATATCAGTATAAATATATGACATATTATATTATATTATGCAAATATCGACTGTGATACAGTTGACCTAATTACTTTTATATACTCTGACATACTCATTGATATTTTATAATTATTTTGTTGTAATGTTTGAAAACTTGAAAGTATTACTGAGATAATTCACTCTATATTCACTCACTCAAATAGGCTGGTAAAACATAAATTTGACCCGGGTTTACGTGGTTAAGACACGGTAGTGTAACACTTCGAATGAACTCCAGCAGTTACTGGAAATATCTTAACAGAAAAACCCAATAATTAAATCGATATTCAAACCTAATACTCTGCCCCTAATCAAACGTTTACTGTTTAAAATTTACACAAACAAATGGCAATAAATGGTATTTTCCTTCACATATTATCATCTAAATTACTGATGTATATCATGTTACCGCATGTTGCTACAAAACTAGATTGTAAAACATGCATTTGGAATCCTTCCAACTTTGTTATAATCAGCCTCATAGTTAATTTATTAGGCGATTGATAGAGACTGTTAGTTTATATGAAAATCTAAAATTTTCCGAAGACAATACACGAATAAGATTTTACAGACATTATATTTATAAATGCAAATCTGAATCGTATGAATTATTTGTTTGTATGTTTTATTTCCTGGCATACAACTGATGATGATTATTTCCACCGTGAACTACACAAACTTCTAACACTTGTGAAGAACTAAGCTAGTAATTACTGGCTTCAAAGATCGCGGGCTTAATCCTTGCTACTAGCAACTCTAGTGTAGGATTATTACTTGGACGATTATGTCATGTATTTTTAGTTTCATCTTATATAAAAAAAAAAAAATTTTTTTACTTTTCCCGGGCATAAATGACTACTCCACCTGATGGTAAGTGGTAGTAGAGTCCAAACGCGACTACGGTTAGTACAGTCGGGAAGAATGATGTGCACTAGCCGCCCCTGCCTTGCTAGCCCGCAAGATGACTCTTAACGCCTCGTTTAAAGGAACCCAGGTCATAAGAGGAGGGGAACATTTATTAAACAAGCATATTACATCAATACGTACTTATATAGATTAACAAAAATCGTATATTCGTTTTATTTATGCACGATATTCTTATAAATTTAAAAACAAAACAAATGTAAGATTACAAAGAATTTAACCGATTTAACATTATCAACCCGAAGCTATAAATTTATTTTTATTTATATGTTAATGTGATAATAACAGAAGTACATAATAAAATCATTTTTAACATTTTCCGCTTTTATTGTATTTCGTTTTGTATACCTAAAATAATAATAAAACAAAATAAATTACAATGTATTTAATTACATAAACAGCAAAAACAAAAAGTTACAAATTAAAGTAATCAAAACAAACAAATGTAAAAAAATATCTCATTCTATATAAATATTAAAACACTAAAGCTTTTTTCTTGAAATACCTGTAACGAAAAACCTCTTTGAATAAGTAGCTTTTGTCAATATTACAACATAGGATTTATAATCTGTCCCTTCAAATCAGTATTTAAGTAGCGCGAAACACGATTTTATTTTTCGTACGTATCCGAGCATGCGCCGAGCGATCCGTTTTTCCCGGCAGTACTGGACACAAATACATGCATAGCTTGAGGTGATCGGCAACCAACACATCCGTAATCTTGCACTATCAGGGTAGCGCAGAATCGTCTGAAATCACTGACACAAGCTTCTAAAATCACTCACACATCAACCAAACATTTTCTGTGTAGACGTTATGTACGGACGCTGGACACGCACACAAGAGAAAATCCACCCCAGTAGTAGAATGTCCGTTAGTCTACCGCAGGGTGTCGGGCTGAGTGGATGTGTTAATTCACTCCCGTGGTGATGTGGATCGCCAAGTGAAGCGAAATGTGAACTTCGAAGACAAACATCGTGAATAAATTTCAAAGTTTTGTGATTGAATTTTATGGTTCAAATAAAGTTTATATAAGTTCGTGAACTTGTGGATTAGGAAGATATAACTTTATAAAAGTTAGTTTTAAAGTATTAAGTGAAGTGAAGTGATAAGTGACATTATTGCTGAGAGGTGTAATATTATTTTGGATTGTAGACGGGTAAGTGTCCAAATAGGCCTTAATAATCATTAGAAATAATGCATTACCTTTTATATAATAAAATCTATTAAATATATAACCTATAACATTATCTCGGATAGTTTTGACTGAAGTGCATAATATATAAGTACACTTAATTTCTTATTTTCTATGTAGTAGAAAAAAATATGTTGGTAAGGTCATTATTATTCGACCTTATCAATAGTATAATGAAAAGACTTAGTGGAGCTAATGCTTTCATATTTAAAGTGAAATTAGACTGGACGTTACAAAAATCGATAGAAATTTTATGATTGCTCTTGGGCCATGTCTTCAATCGGATTTTTGACCGTCTAACATCGTGATTTGTTTTTAAAAATTTACCTATAGATTTGTTATTTCATAGTTTTTAATATTGTGTTTAATAAAGTAAGAAAATATTTGTAAAAAGTAAAATGTAATAACAGAATGTTACTGTCAGTATTTCGTGTCTTAAAATCTTTTCACTTTGATATTCCGTCACTTTAGTAAAGAACACTTAAAAAAAAAGAACGCTTAATTTACCGCCCAGAGTTCTATTTTTCAATCTGTTGTCTCGTCACCAATAAGCTACGTCCGTTCCGAAAAATGACTTCCATAATTGGGTTTTCCTTAAAAGTAACCTTTTAGCCTCCCTTGATATCTTACTGGATAGAAAGTTATTCATTAGCTTGATAAAGTGTTCCTTGTTTGATGTTTCTTTACATTAAATCAATGTGTACTCTTAGGCTCTCACCATACTTTAACATGATTTCCGGGTTATTAACACAAGAGAGAAAATTAAAAGCTAACCTTTTATTTTTTTATTGTATAGGTAGGCGGACGAGCATAAAAGCCACTTGATAGTAAGTGGTCACTAACGCCCATAGACAATGGCATTGTAAGAAGTGTTAACCATCGCTTACATCGCCAATGCACCACCAACCTTGGGAGCTAAGATGTTAATTCGCTTGTGCCTGTAATTACACTGGCTCACTCACCCTTCAAACCGAAACACAACAATACAAAGTACTGCTGTTTTGCGGTAGAATATCTGATGAGTGGGTACCCAGACGAGCCTGCACAAAGCTCTACCACCGAGTGCGAGACATTCCATATAAACATTTAATAGTTTTCTACTATTTAATAAAATATGTACATTATTATATGTGAACAGAATCCAAATAGAGCTATCGATCTTATATTATAATGAGGTCATCTCCGGTCATGGAAAATGGTAATATAAGGTATCTATATCATCTAAACATATGTATTATGTATAAGTTGTATGCATCATAGTTACTTGGCATGTCCTTAGTATTTATTATTACAACGTGTCCCAATTGGAACGCAATATTACAAAGTATCGTTTTTATTTATTAAGGTGAGCTAGAACAGTTGTACCATAAAACATGAGAGCATTAACTCAATGACTCGAACCACTGTTATCTTTTGAGAATACGTGAAAAAAATAATTCCCAGAAGAGCTTGCTTAACGAGAACGACTTAAGTTGAGTTTGTTCTCGATATTAATAAAAAGACGGATTTCAACGTTACCATCCTCGCTATTTATTTGTAATATATTTAACATCATTTATACATTTACGAAGAATAAAAGAAACATTGTGAAGACATCTTTTAAACGAATTTCGAATCGAATCGAATAAACTAGAATATAAGAATGTCGTATAGTAACATTTTTAAGAAGATGGGTTGAAGCTTATCCTAACACATTTCTTCTATACTGATTCAATAGATATTTAAATACAAATAAAGAACGTAAAAATCAGTGGTGCTTGCGCGGGTGATAACCGCAATGTTCAATTAATACTCTCGTGATTCACTCGGCCATACAACTGCGTATTATGTATAAGGAAAAAATAGAAAACATAAAATGACGCAACAAATTGTAATTTATATTTATATATAAAAATGATACATTAACGCAGAGCACCATGAAAAATAGTTATAAAGGGGATGAAAGTTTGTATGAAAATCCTTCATATTTTACGAGAATTATGGAATTCGATACTTAGCAAATCTAAATTATGACGCGAGCGCTTGTGTATTTTTATAATATAGTCATATATCAGTTAAGGCAGTTAAGATAAGATATCATTTAAATACCGATTTTCAGTATTGAAAAACATCACAATACCAGTGAAAGTGTTCTTGTAGACAGAACTTTACCATATCTTATATCAGAGCAAAATTTTAACATTATTCCTTATAAATTACATCGAATAATGCGAAGTTAAAATTTCGGTGCTCGTATGTCGTCTGAATTGTAATAAATAAAACTACTAATTAAAAATTTCCAACTAAAATTTTTGCGTTTATGTCATTAAATATTACAAAAAATTAAAAAATGTTTTAAGTTCATATGTTAAAGTAGCAACATAAGTTAAATAACAATCATTTAAAAATCATGCATTCGAAATTAATAAGCGCGCAGCAATTTTTTTTTAATGTACTCGTATACATTTTTTTTTCTACATAATTCAGTTTATTATTGAAATACAGAATTGCGTCATAAGTTATAAAATATTTATTTGTTGCTATGTATTTACAAATATTAATCAAAATGGTCTGCTCTGCAAAATAACGGAGTCATTTCTAATAAAAAAAGGGAACATGACAAATTCTAAATTCAAATCTGTCATAAATATAAAAGTTTTTAATGTATATCGTGTCTTCATTACATAGTTTGCCATTACATTACAAAATATAGGTTCACTTCTTATGTCAACAATCAGGGCCCTAATTGAACATATTATATAAATTTAATATGTTCAATTAGGGCCCTGATTATAAAAAATAAATAAATATTATATAAATTCAGTATTATAATAATTGTATTTTGTGTCATGCACTTAATATAAATCTTATAAATTTTGACGTTGCGATATCTGTTTAAAAAATTCTGTAACTTGGGTGTACGGCTTTGTGAAAGCTTTCTAACATCCACTTATTAGATATTTTCCAAACAGCAATACTTAGTATTGTTGTGTTCTGGTTTGAAGGGTGAGTCAGTGGAATAACAACCACAATATATATTATATACGGTAACAAAAAAAATATTATGTCACTGCTTCAACAATATCGTCTATACATCAACAATTTTTTAGATTTATTGCAATAATTACGAATGCAAAGCGGCCTTTGTAAATAGTAGAGTATATATTATATTTCAATCAGTTAAATAGAATAAAAATAAAATCTGATACCTAGTTATTTGGCTATAGAATCCAGCAAGTCATTCTCATTATCAGCTTGATTTTCATTCAATCTCTTACAGCCGTCCTGTTTATCTTAATGACTTAACGGTTTCAAGAACATTAAAGGAAAAATGCCAGGAAACTCATCAACAAGGTCTTTTAATAGCTTCAACGAATTTTTTTTTTGCGCTTCTCCTTTATCGATTTGAAGAGAAACTTTTGTAATATCTTTCATTTTTTCGGATTAACTTTTTAAGTACTGTAATAAAATAGAGAGATTGATTGTTGAAATGTTCTCAGTTTGTTGAACAAAATTTTAGTAAAATAAATGATCTGAAAAGATAAATTTAGGTAGAATTTTTGTTCGAAACAAATTCATTTCATTTTTGATACTTTTTAAGCGTTGGGCGTTTATTATACCCAATTTCGACTTTATTACGGTAAAATACTTTATTATATCTTGGCTTTGAAACATCGCTATATATTTCTTGATTTCCACCAAAAGTTTGGATACGCTCACTTCAACAAGAAAAGATAATCAAAGCGGAAGAGATTCGGATTTTGATTATCTTGTAAAGGATAGTTGAAGTAGTTGAATTGAAGAAAAGAGCTAAGATGTGCAATTCAATTGAACATAACTGATAATTGCGATCGCAAATACTGGCAAGTACAAGTGTACCATTTACGTACCATTAAAGGACATTTACGTGCTCAATTTGTGTTTATAATTCATTCCGTTCTTGTCGTAGGAGGAAAATACCGTAAATAAATCTGTAAGGTGTTTCCTTAATGACGCTGAAAAAGAAGAAATATTTGGATGACTGACGACTTAAAATACATTTCAGAAAATGACACGATTAAAATTTTGCAGAATATCTCTAACTCTTCTGTATTAACTACCAATAATTATGAACATATTACAATAAATACATTTCAAGAGAAAAATATAATATTGATAAGGAATTATTATGTTGATAAAATACAAAAGGAAAAAGTGCGACATTATTCAAAGCGCCCGCAGCAGTTAAACTCGTTACCTTTGTAAAGATAGATTTAACAGGGAAGAAAAATAAGGGGTAAAAGAAATAAAATATTCATCTTACCTTCATAAAGCGACACAATCAGAGATGCAAAAGGTTAAAGAAAAAACATCATTATAGACGCTTATCAGAAGCTAAAGATAAGTAAATATTTTGGGACAAGTACAAATTGGTCTCTTTAAACGGCAAATTTGTGTCGATGTAAAATTTGATTTGGAAGGTCTCATTCTTAATAATTGAAGTGAAATGATACCGCAATTTGGAATTTGTAATTTTAGAAAGTCGACTGTTACTGTAAAGTAATAGCCGAAAATATGAGACTATTGAGTCGCAGCTCTTAAGGAAAAAGGTTTAAAGTATATTCTACGCTGTTGCACTTCGGATTAATCAATCATGGAACTTTGTTTTTTTTTTTTGTGTCTGTACTTACATTAAGTAACAGCTTGACTCTGATATATTATTATTTGTCTATCTCGTTGGTCTCAAAAGAATACATTTTGGTGACTTCACGTGCCAAGAAAATATTAATAAATAAGAATTGTCCTAAGTCCTAAGAAGGTCACAGAACCTGGTTTGGCAAGTCCTGGGTTTAAACCCTGATATAGCCGATAAACGGTTGGGTTTTTAGCAAAATTTTCAATATCAACCGACAGTCTGGAAGTTAGCAGTGCTTATGCCCTCAGGGCTAGGCACGTTAAGCCGCTTGTACTGTGTGTTGCGCCTGAAATCTTTCCGATTCGATTTTCCGTCCCATCGGATTATGAAAGTAAGAGAATAGTGTGCGCGAAAACAAAAGCAAAGAGCACTTATGCACTATAATAATTGCACAGTTGCTAGCCAAGTTCCTTGCTGTTCGATCTCTCTTGAGAATCGCTGCCATAACCCGAGTCTGTTAGGAGGAAATCATCTTCTAGTATTATTATTATTTAAACTGAAGAATACTTCAGTAGTAATTTAGTATGCCTCTAAGAGCTTTAAAATCCGAGTTAATTGTTCATTTTATTTGTTAGATTTTATAACTTATTCTAAGCAATAATTTTAAAATACAATATAAATAAATTGATAATGATTAAAACATTTTTAAACGTTAAGTTTCATACTTCTTTGGTGTTGACCGTTGAAAAGGGAGGATCCTCCGACCAGACGGGTGTTTTGTCTGGTGGGCTACTGCCCGACGGTTATTGTCGGGTTCTTGTATATATGTTCAAACGCTCGGATAACTTTAATATCGCGATGTAGGGTACGTCAGTTTTTAGTTTTCGTATGTGGCGAGATAGATGTCGCTACATCACTCCCCTCCGAGACCGGAGGTCGATAGCAGGTTGAGTCGTCCATATATCTTGTGATGTTTGCCGGGCCAGTGGAATGTTCCAGTGAGTCGGAACCAGATGCCGCATAGTTCACGGTGAGTCGGAACTGTCTGCGGTGATGCCCCAGTGAGTCGGGGTGATGCTGCAAATGCTCCAGTGAGTCGGAGTGGTGCAGTGCTGCGTAGTGGCTGGCTGCTGCGTCGACCAGGAGAGAAGTGCGTCTCTGCTTGCTAACCGGCCGAAGTGCAGTGTGCTGTGCCAAGGTCGCTGAGAAGACTGTGGGTGATGACCAGGAATGCGCGTCCGCTGCATGCTGGTGGTCAGGATACCCGTAGTAGTCGTGGATGCTGGCTGGCTGTATGACTCGCTGCTCGAAAGCTTGAGGAAGTGATGATGACGTCACGATGACGTAGTTTTTGCGAAGGCTGCGTTGACGTTCATGCTCGGGGTCACCAGTTTGGTGTAAGTTGTGTGTGTTACGGTGAGTGTAGGCCGAATATTAGTAGGAATTAAACTCACACAATGGTCTATATACACTTGTATTAAACACACGTGGTAGAATACAAAACACAGGAAGAAGAAAGTTTAACAGTCAATATACACGAACACAAGCACAAATTAAGGACTACACGAAAACTATATAATTAATATTTGAATGCGCGAGTACGGTTAGGACAGTAAAAAATACGGGCTTCGCCTCGGTAATCGAATCTTTTACTGGCGAATAACGATCTATGATTTTATGCGCTTGCACCGGTAGGCGGGGTCTCAACATAAGACAAAGGACGACGTCACAACGGAGATAAGAAATGTGATTGTCCACTGACTACATACGACCATCCGTTGTGTCGACAATCCGATATCTTATGTTGGTTAAAAATGTGTTAAGTGTATGTCTGCAAGTATGTATGTTTGTATGACTATATATGTGTGTATATGTATGTATGTTTGTATGTCTATATGTGTGTATATGTATGTATGTTTGTATGTCTATATGTGTGTATATTTATGTATGTGTAATGTACATGTGGTGGACGCCACACTTCTATACCGCACTAAATTGAATGATCAAATTTTCCAAAACTTCTAATACGTTATTAGTGAAAAAATATTTAAATTAATAACATTATGATATAAATTTGACATTACGTATACGAAATAAATTATATTATAGCGAAAAAGCCTTGACTTGCAAATTTAATGTATTTGGAATATTATTATTCGGAAAACCCGAAACAAGGCCTTAGATAGCAATTTCAAATATGTCGACCGAAATAATGTGATTAAGGATCACCGTCCACCAAATATAAATAGATATATTATAATACTACATTATTTATAATTATTATTTATTTGTACATCGTAAATTTGAGCGTCAATTCAATTTCATATTTGGAATGAGCTGTTTCTTTTTTGTTCTAAACAAAATTCACATCTTCGAAAATTGTACATGATTTTGGAAACATGTTTCTAAAATATGTTAGTTTAGATGTAAAATATGTTTAAAATACAACCTATTCTATGTAAATTAAACTAGCAAAATTTATATTCATAAAAATATTATATATATTCATCCATATTTACATTGATGAATTCAAAAAGTGCTTGCAAACATCAACTCAACTCAAATATTTTCTGTTTGAATGAACGACACTTTGTACATAATCAATATATATCTAGTAAGAATATGTGTTTTAACATAATATATAAAACTATATAGCAGCATAACGTTAGGTGAATGACCTAACAAATACAACATTACGGACGAGGTCTTATAATTCAGTAACTAAACATACTGTGAAAATACAATATGACATATATTTAATACAATATGTCGTACCAGCAATTTTTTTTAAGAATTATATTCGACAAAGTAATTTTACTATAATAATTAGCGAGAAGCAATCGATAAAAGTAGTTAATGAGTAAAAAATATTATTGGACGGTCAAATTGCAACATATATTGTAGAAACAGATAGAGAGAGTCAGCATGGCAAACTTTTTTTATAGTATACATAAAGTGATAGTCTGACGTTGTACCCAATAAAACACGTGTTTGTTTGATCAAGACCAATAAATCTGAACTGCACGGACTCTAATGAATTAATAACAAATGTATCAATCGTTTATATTGTATGAGTACATACGTGTGTGGGGAGAGCACACTACAATTACCTGTAACTGGGTGGGCCTGTTCTTCTGTTGAGGCTTAAAGTATACACACCACTTCTGCTGCTACATAATATGTATTTGGTAGACTTTCACCAGACACACGCAGGTTTTCTCATGATATTTTTCTTCTCCTACTCGAACGGGAACGTCGTAATGAAAACTCAATAGTATCCTGATTTTGAACCCACAATCATCAGCTCAAGTCCTCCAACCACTAATCCATCTCGTCTCACACGTATATAAATAGTAGTATTTATACCAAACCTTAGAATATATCTGTATTTTTCATTATATTATTCTATAAATAATGCTAATTTGAAACCAAAATTATCACACCAAAATAAAATTAAATTAGAATATATTTAACACTTCAATCAAAATTATTAAGTGAATTTGCCCAATTTATGTCCGGACGTATATCGATTTTCTGAATTAATGTTTGTATGTGAAAACAATATTTTTGTTCATAATGCAGATGTCTCCTTTGAACTAGGCGACCAGTTAAGGGTCAGTTCTTGTATATTTAGTCAGTTGTTAGTTGTGTAAGTAAGTTTATATGCACGCTGCATATGTATTTAAATAATGGAGACAATTTTGGTCACGGCGGTTATCCTCAGTGAGACTAGCCATCTGCTCGGGATATATTATAGTGCAAAAGTGCGTGCGCAAACGCAAGCACACTATATTTCCTCAATCTCAAAATCGGCTAGATCGACAAATTTGACGATCAGAAAGAGTTCAAGCGCAAGACCAAAGGCTTTATGTGCTTTCGATGGCACGGGATTGCAAATACGACCAAATTCCTGGCTCCGGTACGTGTATTCCTGGGAACTTAATCAAATATTTTTTTAATGATTCGACTCGGATCTTTAATTGGGGATTTCTTGATCTGAAGATTTATAAACTAGCCACTAGGCCACTAGGTCAAAGTTTCGATACTTAATAATGTATGAAACTACTTCAGTCAATCATTATTATTATACTACAATGAACACTTATCTTTAATTACGTTGTAAAATTTAATAATGTGTTCATTATTCTGCTATGCGTCGAATGAAAGTCGACTGGAGTGAATATTATAACTTGTTACGAATGCTATGCAAGTATATATACGGGATAGACAAGCATTTTCTTAAAAATTTACAGCTGAATTTTGGCTACATTAAAACGCGGAATTTTCAAATTAAAAGTTAATAAGTTAACCATATTTCCAGTTATTCAACCGCTTCTGAGCTTTTGCGAGTTATTGTTTTTATTACATTTGCACACGCTTAACTGTGCAAACTTGTCTGTCGTTTTACAACAGAGTAGCGTGATAATGTGATTACGTTGAATCTTTATTAAAACAGCTGTTAAAAATGTTGTTTGCTTACATAAATTGAATTATGTTCTGAATTATTTTTTAATCTGGAAATTATCATCTAAAATCATAGTATTATGTCATGTAATTAAATTTCACGATAATATTTAGTTTATTTAATTTTTATAGACGAGATAGGCGGACGAGCAAACGGGCCACCTGATGGTAAGTGGTCACCACCGCCCAAAGAAATTGGCATAGAAAGAAATGTTAACCATCGCTTATATCGCCGAAGTGCCACCAAACTGGTAACTAAGATGTTATATGCCGTGTAATTAAACTGGCCCACTCACTCTTCAGACCGGAACACAATAATACCAAGAAATGCTGTAAAACTGATATACTGCTACTGATCAATATATTCTTTGCTTATTTTTTTTTCAATTGATTTCTGCCTCTGTGTTATGTAATATAATATTCTTGGAATACCACTTATTAATAAATGAAATGTTGAAAAATGACACGTCAGTCTCATGAAAAAACAAGTTTTATATAATGAGAAATATTATCAACAAAGTAATTTTTTGTATGTTCTTGACGTCAACTGTTTTTGTCAGTTTCATTTATCGGGACAACATTATATAGATTTTTATCCGCTCCAGACTTCATCAAGGGCTATTAATGAACGGACAAAACTTTGCTTCGCTAAACAGAATTTCCCAAATACTATTGAAATATTAATTACATATATTGATGTTTTATATAACGACATCTTAAATTTTACTCCTGTAGGTTTGAGTGTTAAAAAGTTACGTTGTTGTAATTTTTTTTTTATCTGTGCATAGGTTTGAACTAACAAATTAAGATTAAAGTAAAGTAAAGTAACAGCCTGTGAATGTCCCACTGCTGGGCTGAGGCCTCTTCTCCTCTTTTGAGAAGAAGGTTTTGGAGCTTATTCCACCACGCTGCTCCAATGCGGATTGGTGGAATACACATGTGACAGAATTTCAGTGAAATTTGACACATGCAGGTTTCCTCACGATGTTTTCCTTCACCGTCAAGCACGGGATGAATTATAATCACAAATTAAGCACATGCAATTCAGTGTTGCTCGCCCGGGTTTGAACCCACGATCATCGGTTAAGATTCACGCGTTCTTACCACTGGGCGATCTCTGCTTAAGATTAAGATTAGCTATACCTTAAAGTATTCTAACGTTGTTCCACAGCTAAATATGTGTCTCATAGAAACCTAGAAACTGGTTTTGTGATGAATTGTTTGTACAAAATTTGAAATATAAATTTTTCTCGATCGGATTTAAGCGCTCTTTATGCAGAGGACATTGAAAGATAAGGGTCGCCAATGAACCTGGGTTTGAGGATTTCTTTCCGCTTATAACCCTTGCGGTGATTGACTTTAAGACGGATTTGATGGACTTTTGCTATGTAGATTAGTTGTCATATTGGATAAAATTTTATTCTATGACGTGCCACATGTTATGTATATGTTGTACTTTACAATAATTTAAATTTATTTTATTTTTTATAAATTGGCTCACTGGTACTTTGAGCGTCAGATGTCGTCATTGTACGATTCGTTAGGGGTTAACTAAGATTGAGAGCTCGTATGTTTACACATGATACAATATTATAGTGAGTAATGTTTTTTTTTTTTGTTTTCTGAGCATAACAATCTAATACCTCGTTTGCCTACATTTACTAACAAAAAAAAAAGCCATCTATATTCTGATCACGTAATTACGTGTATACAATCTCAAATATCGCTAAAGAGGACAGTGCCTTTGGCGTAGTGCTCTCTACTGTCTACGAAATTACGCTCGCTACGTGACCCGTTTGTGATGATCTTGACGCGCGTCAATTTTTTTTCTATCAAAATATTCGCGAAACAATCCACAATGTGATTGTGGTGACTGTGGTTATGTCTGTTTCACTTTTAAGGCTAAGCCACTAAAGCAATTTTGATTAAATTTGCTAAGAAGTAGATTGAACTCAAAAGACGAACAAAGCCAACGTTAACGAATACTAGTATATCATAAGGTCCTCCAGACCGATTTCGGCCACGGCGGCCAATCTCAAGAGAGATTAGCCAACTGCGCAGGAGATATTATAGTGCACAAGTGTGTGCGCAAACACAGGTGCACTATCTTTTCCTTAGCTCTCATAATCCGATGGGACGGCAATCCGACACGACCGGAAAGAGTTCAGGCGCAGGACCAACGGCTTAACGTGCTTTCCGAGGCACGGGAGTGTACACACTTCCAACTTTAAGACCTGGGAATTGAACCCAGGACCACCGGGTCTGCAGCCTAATATCTAGCCACAAGACCAACGAGGCAGTCATAGTATAACATATATTAAAATTGATAGTACTATTACTTGGGATTAATAAACTTCGACACCGTTGACCAATCACCATGTATGTAGGCATATAATATATCAAAAATCGTCCAGGCTTCGCACGAGTAAATAAGAAGAAAAATGTGTTTTAGATAGAATTTGCATAATCCGTTCTTGGTGAGCGTCTACGTCGGGGAAGGAGTAACTGTGACAAATTTCAAGTCAATCGGGTGGATAGTTTAGGAGATCTCGTGTTGAATGGTTTTCGCATGTTTATATCTGTATGGACGTCTGCTAGGTTTTGCTAGTTATTTATATTTATAAATCTAACCAAACAAAAACTACACTTTTCATTATTTTCACCCGTTTGATATTGACCCAGGGGTAATAAGTAATTTTACACACCTCAACCTTCGCAGTTAATTAACTATTTGTGTTTCATTTATCAAGTTCTTAATTATTTACGTTTTCATCATTTATTGTATTGATGTAGTGAAACAATATCCATTGACACGAAGCCTCGGTTTAATTAATCGTGAAGTTTTAATTTGGCCAAAATGAAGACTATGCCATCCCATTATATAATAAAATTTTTATTTTAACATATTTCTATACATCATTTTAATGTAACTTTCATTGTTTTGTTCTTTGTTCTCAATACGCACATACACATACACACACACACATATATACACACACAAATACACAAAAATAATTTAGGCTGTTTAATTTACTCAAAAATTTACTTTGTGTGTATTTATATTATTTGTGATTTATCTTGGTGCCGCTGTTTTTCGATTATTTCTAGCTGAGGGAAGAGAACTGGTTATCGTTAACGTAAGTTATTTAATAAGCCTGACTAGGTTAGACTGATCTTTGTTTCGCTTGATGACTGAATTCTTTATTGTCCTAAATTATCATGTTCATAAATATTTTTTGTGAATTAAATATTTCTCTCGGTGGTAGAGCATTGTGCAAGCTTGTCTGGATAGGTACCACCCACTCATCAGATATTCTACCGCAAAACAGCAGTACTTTGTTTTGTTATATTTATTATTATTGGTTTCAAGTGTGAGTGAGCCAGTGTAATTAAGGGCACAAGAGACATAATAACTCTTAAAACTTAATCTTAGTTTCCTAGGTTGGTGGCGCATTGACGATGTAAGCGATGGTTAACATTTCTTACATTGTCTATGCTCGTCCGCATACATATACAATTTAAAAAAAAAATGCTCTTACGTCTGTATTACTTATAAAATCAACCATAGTAAATATGTCAAAAATACTGATATACATTTTGTTTTATTTTTAATTTTATAACATAACGATATATAAATTTACATACTCTGTACATAAATCAATATTTAATTACACGTTAGATTACCATTAGGATCATTATTATTAATTACAGTTATATTCATAATTATGTCTATTTATAAGACTTCAATATGCAATGCAATTTCTACCAACCTTTATCTGCATGCATTAAATTTATAATATAATTAATTAAATTTAATATGTTTCAAATTTCGAATCATTAATTTTAATTAAAATGTAATAACTTTAAGCTTCTAATTTATCGAACTGGCAGCAAAACTCATCACACTGAAGGAGGTTAATTACGTCACAAGCACATGTTGAAACAGATAATATAATGACATCAGAGTATTACGGATACATCTCCAGGCACTTGTCCTTAATCCCTTTTATTGCGAATCGAGTGCCCATCAAAGGGCTACAGATTAAATTGGTTATGGGAAGAGTAACAGCTTTATTGGCTAATAAATTTGGAAGGACCTGAGATATTTTATTAGGCGAGCAAATAAAAGTATGATGGTCCGTCCGGTGACCTCTACGTCGTAAACGCAAATTGCTTTGAAATGGTCGATGTTAGCGATGATCGAGTTGAAAGCTTGCTGAGTGCATTTGAAAATGGAACGAGTATGGACTATTAAAACTTACAGAAAATATATATTCTTCATTGACAGATTTTTAGATAACACATTATAAGCCGATAAGATAAGCGCGTATATTTTACTAACTATCTTAAAAATAAATCAAATGAAATCACTGAAATTTTACATTAAATCTGGCAAAAGAAACCAAACATCGTTCTCATAGATAAGGAATGACTGTATTTGTAGTTTCATAGTCGTATTAAAATAAGCAGTTTCATAGTCGTATTAAATAATTAAAATGATTGAGATAATAATTGATTCGCTGAAAAGTTAATTGGTTTAAATTAAACGCACGTGTGTGCATAAGCACTCGTGAACTATATATTCTCAAAATCCGACATGACTTTCAAAATTTCATGTTCAGGACTAATGAGTTTATGAGTTTTCCCAGGCATCGTAAACAATGTCAATTCACCAATTACGGGTTGTTATTGAGTTTTTATCAAAGCAGATTTTAATATACACAACAATCGTTCGACTAAACTAAAACAATAATAGAAAATGTCATAAATAAATGATATAATATAATAAGATGTAATTTTAGGCGAAATTTTTATTTTGATATATGCGAAAAATATTTCAATCAATCGATTTTTCTACTTTCAAATTTATGAATATTAAAATGAGCAACAAATAATAATTTGCACTTATTTAAGCTAAAATCACAAAATCGATCTTTTTACTAACCAAATCTTTTCAAAGCGTTTATCTATGCTGATATATAATAGGCCAAGTTCGTAATTGAACTTCCAACATATATGAAGTCTACACACAATTAAGCTTATATTTATTACCTCAGAGATAAAATTGTGTCATTAGGTTAGAGATAAGATTGTCACTAATTTCCATACAAGCGATGTCGTCTCGAAAAATATATCGTCAAATATCTAATAATTACAGGCAAAATTGAGGGTTTATGCCAAAGAAAATAACTCAAATGCACAACATGGCCATCAGAACATTTATTTTTTCATTGAAAAGTTGGTCATCGCTCATAGATATTGGCTCTAGAAAAATATTAACCATACCTTACATCGCCAATGTACCACCACCCTTGGGAGATAAGAAGTTATCTCTTATACCTGCAAGCTCTTCTTACCCTTCAAACCCGAACACAAAAATCATAAGTAATGATGTTTGGCGGCAAAACGTCCTCTGGTATTAATCAAGCGAAGTTTTTACTACCAGACCGTATATTGATCGATCTGATTCAGTGATGGATATATTGTTTTGTTTACGAAACGCAACGCTGATTACATATATTAGTTCACCATTTTCCTTATTTTTTTTTCCGAGCACGACCTATTTCCTGCCATTCTTACAAATCATCTGACGGTTCACTATAACTCATATCAGTGATATACCGATCTTCGTCCGCTCAATACTAAGTTACTTAATTGTGTGGGTCATAATGGATTAGTGTTTTGCTTCTGGCCGTGATTGCATTTATATGTCAGGATTATATTATCATCATTGTTATTTGCGATTCCAAGAGGAAATGCTTCTAGCATTCTTGCCACCATTCCACGCAGTCATGATTTGTGCAGTAACTGTTTATAATTTTTATTTGTATTTATTTCAGGCTTTAAATACTTGTGTGATTGATAATAAGTTGTTTAAATAAATTCATATTTATATAATATTTTAATGGATTAGATTATTTAAATATTTAAGTGATTTTAGTTAAAATATACCGGTTAATATACCACTTTAGTAGTTTTATTTTTTATTTTTTTCGCTGGGAAATCGCTTTTACGCATTTTCCCCACATGAAGTGGGGGGGTATGTGGGGTTCACCGGCACTAAAGGCGCCGGACTACCCACTAAAAAACCAGCGGTATCCTCTCCGTCTGGTTAGGAGGCACCACGGGATCGCTTGCGCATGCTACCATGACGCCCCGACGGTCGGCCCGCCTATGCAGGCCTCCATTTCTAAGGGGGTTCCCGGAAACAGAAAACCCACATAGCCCAGGCGGCTATTAAGGCGGGGGGGAGAAGGTGCGCATAGCGCCTACGTCTCCTCCCCGGTCGTCTTTGACGGATCGAATCAGCGGAGGCACTTTCCTCACGCTGTCGCTCCGCGGCCTCCTTCTGCGACATGATACTACTTTAGTAGTAAGTTTTCGATAAAATATCCTTAAGTGTAATTTTATCGTTGGAAAAAAAGAGAGTTTAATAAATTAAGTATATAGAAATATTCGAAAACTGCAATATCTATTTATTAAACACATATATACATAATATGGATATCTGTTACGCGAAAATATTTCGTGATTTATTGTTTCAAATATACAATTTCAAAAACGCGATGTCTGAACACACTGTATAATCGGTGGTAGAGCTTTGTGCAAGCTCGTCTGGGTAGATACCACCCACTCATCAGATATTCTACCGCAAAACAGCAGTAGTTGTTTTTGTTGTGTTACGGTTTGAAGAGTGAGTAAGCCAGTGTAATTACAAGCACAAGGGACAACATCTTAGTTGCCAAGGTTAGTGGCGTATTGGCGATGTAACCGGTGTTTAACATTTCTCACAATGCCATTGTCTATGGGCGTTGGTGACCACTTACCATCAGGTGGCCCATATGTCCGTCCGCCTTCTTATACAACAACAAAAAAAAAGGTCTATTACCGAGAAACCCTTATTTGCACCTATTGTTATCTATAGCTAATATTTTAAATGAGAAAGTCAATCTCAGTACCCAAGGTTGGTGGCTCATTGGCGATGTAAGCGATGGTAACATTTTTTACAATGCCAATGTCTATGGACGTTGGTGACCACTTACCATCAGGTGGCCATATGCCTTTCCGCCTTCCAAAGAAAAAAAAAAAAAACATAGAAACCGATCTTAACAGCTGACTACCCACACCCCTCCTCAAACGCGGGGGAAATCGCGTGTGGAGATTAGTATTTCAATAATAGAAAATAGATAAATAAATCATATGCTGATGCTTTTTTATCTGATGCATATTTATTATAAAACATTTATAAAAAATAAAAGCATCAGATAAAACTCGGACAATTGAATTTTTTTTTAAAAACCTTTTAATATTATTAATATGTCAAACACATCCGAGCCATGTCAAAAATATTTTTCGCAACTACCGTATTATACTGTAAAATATATTTTAGTATCATGGTTCAATATTGTGTTTTCATCAACTAAAATCATAGTTTTCCGTGTATTATACCTGCCTGCATCAATTTGAGGATCAATGAGGGTTGTGATGAAATTTACAAATGAACCGTCAAAGGCCGATGTGGAACGAATTTCGTTGAACACAATGATTTTTTATCAATATATATCACAATCATATTTTATTACTGAAAATTTGTTTGAATATTTTATTGTCAAATGTGCGTAACCATTTGGAATAATCTAGGTCGTAGGGCTTGGTGGGCTGGGTGGTTACGAGATATCCTATCACCACATAGCAATACGTTGTATCATTTTTTGTGCTCTGGTTGGAAGGGTGAGTGAGCTCGTATACAGGTACAAGAGACATAACATCTTATTTTTTATTGTATAGATTGGCGGACGAGCATATGGGCCACCAACGCCCATAGACAATGCCATTTTAAGAAATGTTAACCATCATTTACATTGCCAATGCGCCACCAACCTTGGGAACTAAGATGTTATGTCCCTTGTGCCTGTAATTACACTGGCTCACTCACCCTTCAAACCGGAACACAACAATACAAAGTACTGCTGTTTTGCGGTAGAATATCTGATGAGTGGGTGGTACCTACAAAGACGAGCTTGCACAAAGCTCTACCACCGAGTAAGAAAGAAGTAAGAAACGGTTAATATTCCTTACATTTAAAGTATATGGGCTGTGGTGACCACTTGCCATCAGGTAGCCCCCCTCCCCGCAGCTACCTATACTGCAAAAAAAGGAATGTAAATAATGCCTATTCTAGCAATATGTTAATTTTGCCTTTATTTCTTATATTTTATGTATTTTTCGAGACAAAGTAATTTGTAGATAGTTATTTTAGAATTGTAGTTGAACATCTGGAGACAGTTGCGCTTACGCTTTCCTACACGTATCCTTACACCTGGAAATTTCGAATTTTAATTATTTTATTATGTATAATGGCATGTGTTACTACTATGGAGCGATAGATGGCGGTAATAAAATCTGTCAGTTTCCTGAATCGCGCTGTCTAGATTCGCTAAAATATATAATGTGAAAGAGATTTTGTTGAAATGATCAGTCCCAATAAATTATAGTGTGACAAGTGGAAAGCTCTTCCTTTGTTTTATTTATCGTTTGATCCCCGACATTAGTTCGGCGTAAACATATTAATTCCAATAAAAGTTTTAACATTTATTTTTAATCTTTACCCCCATAAGCCATCGTAATAAGCACCCTCTAAGCATAGTCATAAGCACCCATAGTCAGACAAAATTAGCGAACTTCAACCGGCTCATAGACTATTTGTTTAAATATTATCTTATATAGAAATATATTCATAGACATACATTACATATGAAATTGGCGTTTTGTACGGGAGGAATATAAAGTCAATTATTTTTTTGTAAAATATATTTAATTAATCAAAGTATGCACCGTTGTTATCTATGCACTTTTGCCATCTCATAGGTAGATTGATCCCTTTACTAAAAAAACCATGGGGGCGAAAATCAATAAACTCTTTGAAGGAAAAATTCAATTCCGATGCGGCAGTCCACGGTTTGGACTGCCGCATCGGAGTTGAATTTTTTTGCTTGTAAGAAGTTGTCAAAATTCCGGAAAAAATGGTAATCTGTTGGAGCAAGGTCCGGGGAGTACGGTGGATGTCGCAGACATTCCAAATGTAGCTCATCTAACTTAGTAGTTGTTTGATGTGCAGTGTGTGGTCTTGCGCTGTCTCGAAGCAGCAGTGGCCTAGAGCGATTAACCAATGTCGGTTGTTTAGCAGCTAGTTCTTCCTTCATGGTTTGCAGTTGCTGACAATAGATATCTGCCGTAATCGATTCCAGATTTTAGAAAGCTGTAAGTTACTTGTGAGTGATTGGTGTCTCACATACTTGTGAGACACCTGATTATTACTACTTATCTTAATCTACTATAGATTATTACTTTTTCTGATTCAACAAGTAATGATTCGATTTAAAATCCCTTCATTATTGTGTTGGTTGACACAGCAGTTGACGCGTGTTTACAAATTCGATTCACTCAATTCATGAGGTACCTATCGTTCAAGTATTTTTACTTGAGGGTTGGTTCTGAAGGTCGAAATTTCCAGAACTAAAACGTTGAAACCAAAAACATACCATGCTTTCTTTTGCGACACCAGCGCCGTACACATCATTAATCCTTCGAGCTGCTTCTGCACCACTGGTGCCACGGTAGAACTCGTACTCGTAAATATACCAATATTTCATGTTTTCCATTGTGCGGTAATAAGCGACGCCAAAGAAGAAAATAATGAAGAAAAAACAAATGAATGACTCTTTTCAAAACTCAAATGTACCAGCTAAGTGAATTTATAAATTTGAATTTGGAATTCTTAACCAAAGAGGAGATATTTCAGATCAAAGTGGTCAGTACGACAAAACGCTAATTTCATATGTAAGGACCTAATATATATATATATATATATATATATATATATATATATATATATATATATATATATGTATTTTTAGTTTCTGAAAATTCAGGCTTCTAGCTTCGTCCACAACGAAGTTACAGGGGTTCCAAATTGCCCTGAATGGCTTCGAGAAAAGGATGTTACGGTCGTGCGAGGCTTGGCAGGGGCACTGGCGTACCCGTAGATATATAAAAGAGATAACATACGTCACGATGGATAAAAGTATACAGTTAAAAATTTACATATTTTTTGAGCGCAACACGTTCAAATGTTTTTATTCAGTCAGGTATTTATTTTGAATTTCATAACACTCCCTTTTTCAGTTTATTCATGGTTTCTTTTATAATTAAATTATATTTGTATCAATTATTTTTTAATTTATTTCGATTATAACAAAATAGGATATTTCAATATGCGAGAAAACATTTCATTATAAAAGTCACGGATTTCGATCATTACGACCGCCTTTCAATTATTTTTCGACGACGAAAACTCGACAATATCAACAATGAAATGTTATCTGACGAATATATTATTTCTAAATTCACCTGGATAAAAAAAAAACATAAAATTACAATTCTAATTTGTCTTGTTATAGCTAAAGTTAATTTTGTCTGTAAACGAAAAGCATAATGAATAATGGATTAGTACAATTATTTATATTTTGATTTTACTTAAAGACAAATTGTAATTTTTACGTAACACCAAACCTTCATTTGTTTTACATTACATAATATCATAATATAAATTTGTAACTGTATAACAGTAACAGCCTGTGAATGTCCCACTACTGGGCTAAGGCCTCCTCTCCTTTTTGAGAAAAAGGTTTTGGAGGTTATTCCACCACGCTACTTCAGTGCGGGTTGGTGGAATTCACATGTGGCAGAATTTCAGTGAAATTAGATGTAGCTTTCCTCACGATGTTTTCCTTCACCGTCAAGCACGAGATGAATAATTATAAATACAAATTAAACACATGAAAATTTGAACCCACGATCATCAGTTATGATTCACGCGTTCTTGCCACTGGGCTATCTCGACTTAAGAAAACTCGAGTCGAGTTAATAAATCTGTACTAATATATAAAGCTGAAGAGTTTATTTGTTTGATCCGGCTAATCTCAGGAACTACTGGTTCGAATTTAAAAAATATTTTTCTGTTGTATAGTCCTTTTATCGAGGATGGTTCTAGGCTGATTTTTATTCATTATATTTTTATTAATTATAGGCAGGTGAAACCGCGGGCTCAGCTAGTTATATATAAAACTGTGTGTTATTTACTACTGAGTTTACTATGTATATTTCATTCTAGGAAAAGAGTAAATGAGTTAGTAGTAACTAGCCAGTTATAAAGTACGATTTACATAACAAGTTTTTGTAGTTTTTCATTTAGTTAAATCATATAACATTACAATGCAAATGTGCTTAAATTTACTTTTTTTACAATCATTTAAATTGACATATTATTGAATAAGAAGAATAAAGAAATATACTAATGTAACAGTCGTAATAAAAAAGACGATTTTATACGAGAACGTATAATTTTTCATATCAAACGTCAATACACTAAGCTATTCATCCAATGAAGTATTGATAAAATAATACATTTATCTAGAACTAAGTAGTTGGCGCGAATCCAAAATGAAAAAGTTCTATCGGTTATTTTCTTTCATAAATATTATCCTTTATGATATAAGTCCATAACTAATCCAGTTCAGGATACAAAACCATTCTGACTATACGAAGAAGATAAGCTTGTTTGGGCGAATATCATTTCACAGCCTTTATTTTACCGAGCAGCAAAAATGTTTCGCATGATAAAGTTTTAGTTGAAGTTTGAGTGAACCAGTGTAATAACAGGCAAGGAACGTCATGCTACTTAGCTTATACGGCCTAAAAAACATCTTTAATAAAACCTTTTTAAATAAAAATATCTTCGGTTCATTTAGATACTTATAAAATTTTATTATTTCTTAATATCATATATGAAAATAGCATTGAATTTATTCAAATGTGTTTGTGATCAGTGTCCTTTTGTAAATATTAAAACCAAATCACTGTTAGCGCTTTATACATATCTGTCTAGTTAGGTACTCATCAATTACTCTACATCAAAATATGTCATGATTTGTATCGTTTGGAATCCCCTCAATACTTATTGAAATTAAATTAATATAAAATACTTAAAAACAATTAACAACATATAGTAGTAATATTAACAGCCTGTGAATGTCCCACTACTGGGCCTAAGGCCTCTTCTCCTTTTGTTTTGAGGAGAAAGTTTTTGGAGCTTATTCCACCACGCTGTTCCAATGCGTTTTGATGATATACATATGTGACAGAATTTTAATACATGCAAGCTTCCTCGTGATGTTTTTTTTCAACGTCAAGAACGAGATGAATCATAAACACAAATTAAGCATATGACAATTCAGTGGTGCTTGTCCGGGTTTGAAGCCTCGATCATCGGTTAAGATTCACGCGTTCTTGCCACTGGGCTATCTCGACTTAAGAAAACTCGAGTCGAGGTAAGAAATTATATAAATGATTAATTAAAAACTGCCCAAACAATATAATAATAATTAATCAAAAAATGGTTTACGCAACGTTGTACTTCTTTCATCTTCTCAGATTTGCACGTACATTAATAAGCAATTTAATACATGTGCTAAGAATTCACGAGTGTAATAATAAAAAACGGGGAATAGCTTAATTAGATTAAATGAGTCTACTTATTAATGTTATAATACTACTTATAATTGACTGGTGGTAGAGTTCCATGCAAGCTCGTTTGGGTAGGAACCACCCACTTATCAGAAATTCTTCTGCAAAGCAGCAGTACTTGTTATTGTCGTGTTCCAGTTGGTGAAACAGAGTAATTACAGGCAGATGGGACATATAATCTTAGTTCCCAAGGTTTGTGTGCCTTACAATACCAATATCTATGATCGTAGGTGACTTACCAACAGGACCCATATGCTCGTCCGCATACCTATTCAAAAAAAAAAAAAACTAATATATAGTTAATAAGAAAACATGCGTTGAATCTCAAGAAATGGTTTTTGGATTTGTCAAGTCAATATGTATGTTCAGTCGTTTTGTTGCGTCGTTATGTCGCAAACTTACAAACTGACGTAACTCTCATAGTCTAATGGAAGTGCAATCAGTAGGGTCCTACTTACGTGGTTTCCAATGCTTGGGGTTGTGGCACTGGCAACTTCTCTTTCTTAACAGAAATACCATTAACTGGCCTGATCTGAATTGTGACCTTTTAATCTACATCTATATACCAGTAACTAGACTTACAAAGTACATGTATGTCTACTAATCCGCATCTGAGCCGCGTATTAGGATGAACTCCAAACTCATTTCCTTAGTAGGGAACAGGCTCAGATTAGGCTCAGCGTACAAGTAATTAATGGCCTTTATTATGCAAAACAAAACACCTTTTTCGTAATTTTTAACCAAAATTCACTACATATACAATAATCAAATCTTCACTCCATGTAGAAGAGTCAGATTGTCTTGTTGATTGCTAAAAAAATTACCACCAAGCTTAGATAGACTTGACTTTACACTTGAGAAGACTGGTGAAAGTCACATCGTTTATTTCAATATACAGCCAAGTGATTTGTTTATTCTATTTAAATGTTTAACTCGAGAATAAAATTCAGTTTCGAATAGGCAAACATAGTTTAATAACGATTAAAATGTCAGCCTGTAAAAATCATCAATGTAAAAAATGTCTGTAATACGTGACCAATTCCACTTAACAGACGCTTCTCCCACTAAAAGATAATATTCCGTAGTTATAAGAAAGGTTAACTTGATTACATCACGTTCGTTGGAAAGGAATTTACTACACACATTTCGGTATATACCAAGGAAAATGTTTGGCATGCATTGAATATTTTTAGTTTTAAACTGTATTAAAATTCATAGAAATGTCTGCGTAAATACAATATTATAATGAGATGGAATTGCTATGTCTACTTTTAACTCTCTGTAAAATTCATCTCTGTATCTCATTGACAAGTAAATAATTGACAAGCATAATTAGAAACTGCAACATGATAGCCAATCTTTTATCATAAGAAAATTCGAGTGACGTTGCAAGCTCTTGAAATATTTGTAAGTTTCTTTTTACTATAATTATCTTTTTTTTGATGAAATAGGTAGGCTGAATGGCAAATGAGCCACCTTATGGTAAATGGTCACCACCAATAATCGACATATTATATAATATATAATCAAGTAGAAAACGGGTGATAAAAAAGTCTATACAGCACAAAAAATCATTTTTTCTGTCTGTCTGTCTGTCTGTATGTACACGCTTATCTCCAAAACTATTGAACTATTTTCTTGCGGTTGTAACATATTAAGTTCAGCTTGGAGAAACATTAGAGTTACAGATCACGATAATGCATTTTATATTTCATTAAAATATATTGCGCGAGCGCAACCTACTTATTTAATAATATCTTCATTAGAGCTGTTATGGTCTAGTAGATAGATTAACATTTTTGGATGTCATTCAGTCTCATTTTCCCTTATTACATTGAATCTGCGTGGTGGAATATAGTCCAAACCTTATTTGCGATTAGAAGAGGTCTCTGATATACAAGGATATCATAACATACTTGTCAAATTATGGGTTAGAGCCGTAATATTTTTTATACAATTACACTGTTTAAATCGCAACGAATCGCAATGAACATTACATTTTTCGTTAATAATCCACATAGCCTGACTAAAACGATGTCTTGCTAAATAGAGTAATATAAAAAATAAATCTAGTTTGTCCAGATTTCAATCACTAACACACACCTATATTGAAGTTATATAATAATCAAGATTTCTAAGACATGTAAAGAAATACATTTGTGTAACACCTCACCTATCGACGTGACCCACTCTCGTTACTAACTCGTACTCGTTTATTAAAAGATGATATTGACTTGTAAAATAATAATAGAGTTAATGCGATTGGATCACGTCCGTTCCTTTTATTTATTTTAAAATCGAAATCTCTCATCAAGTTTTATATACATTCAAGTAGCCTCACAAATACAAACATAATTTCAATTGATTTAATTAAACATATGCCATTAGTTTGAAATGTAAATTCAATTGAAATAAACAATAATGAGACTTAGTACTATATTTTAGCTTATGAAATTACGAAATATATCATATATCTCAAAATTCACCGAAAATTTTGAACCAGTGACAATTTTTTAGCGTTAAGTGTTAACTAAAATGAAATCATATTAAAATTTTGACCTAATTTTTGCTTGAGATTGTAGTCAATAGCAAAGTTTCGGAAGATGACAACGTGTCTTTCAGTCTTCTACAGGTTCATTTTCAGCAAGTGAGTACAGGAGTTATAAAACTTACGTCGCTTGAAATGCTTCTTTTAATCTTGTACCATCGAAAAACTTGGAGCGGTAAAAGCGTACACCTGTACGTCATCGACATTTACACAACAAAATACTATTTGTTGTATAATTTCTCATGTGAAGAGTTAAATTGTGAAATATTCTTTAACCGTCAGCTTCTTATAGGTAAGCATGTAATATTAGAGTGCATTAATACTTACCATCAGGTAAGATTTTGGTTAATTAATACATAAAAACATGAAACGATACGTTTCCATATACGATTGTGTTAAGCTTAACATTTAATAATCAGTTAGTTTAGACATTACATTCTATACAATATAGTGATTTTTTATTTATTTGATAATTTATATTACATATTTTCAAATGATGAATTTAAATATATTTCCTCATATGCTTTTCAGTTGCGTATATTTCAACAATAACTTTTATTTGATAAATCTTTGAATTTAATAATCCGTTTCGTAGCAGAGTTATACCGCATACAATGTGAATTATATTTCCGGTTACATTTGAATTTTACGATTACTCGTTTATTGCCCGAAGCGTTGATACATATTAAGTATTATCTTTACAGAGATTACAGTAAAATTTACGTAACACATTTTTTTAAGTACCTTGTGCATTCGTTTTGGTTAAAATAACGCAATGTAATTATATTATTATTAAACATAAATTTATTCTACCGCAAAACAGCATTCCTATTTCATGGTGAATAAATAAATATCATAACGGGTTCAAGAAGTTAAGGCCGATAGATTGGCTGATGGTGTAATAATTTGTTAATATATTGTTTTGTATATAAATACAATACAATAATAACAATAATATCCTGGCACATTATTCACACACGGTCATCTGATCCCAAGCTAAGCAGATGTCTTACTGTGGAAACCAGCTGTGGAAACAACTGTGAAAACAACTGATATACTTCATATACTAGGTTTCTTTTCTAAATACAAACTTATATAGATAATTACATCCAGACACCCGGACAAACAGACATGTTCATGCACAGAAATATCTGTCCTGGGTGGGAATCGAACCTACGACCTGCGGCGCGAAACGCATGTATCAACCAACCACGCCAACCGGCCCGTCGATAAAATAAGAATACTTACGTCACTTTGCACAATATAACCTCATCATAATTATAGCTATTAAATACACACATTAATTTCCGCAAATTGTTTATATATTAAAATAACAATAAATCAGTACTCAGTATATAATCAGAAAATACATTCCAATGGATAATTTTAATATTATTCTCGACGGAATAAAAAAATACGATACATTTTCGTTGAATATATTACGCTCTCTTGTAAACGACGAGACCTTGAATTTCAAACACATCCAATACACGAACATACACATATTACATTATTGACTGCCTCGTTGGTCTAGTGGCTATATAAGGCCGCAGACCCAGTGGTCCTGGGTTCAATTCCCAGGTCGGGCCAATAAATAGTTATTGGGTTTTTCTGTCAGAAAATTCTCAGTAGCAGCCCGGCGTCTGGAAGTTGGAAGTGTGTACACTCCCGTGCCTCGGAAAGCACGTTAAGCCTTTGGTCCTGCGCCTGAACTCTTTCCGGCCGTGTCGGATTGCCGTCCCATCGGATTATGAGAGCTAAGGAAAAGAGAGTGCACCTGTGTTTGCGCACACACTTGTGCACTATAATATGTCCTGCGTAGTTGCTAATCTCTCTTGATATTGGCCGCCGTGACCGAAATCGGTCTGGAGGACCTTATTACATTATGTAAGAAAATCATCAAGTACCAATTACATGTTTAATTGGCGATGTATGCGATGGTTAACATTTCTTACAATGCGTCTATGTGCGTTGGTGACCACTTACCATCAGGTGGCCCACAGGTAGGTCCACTTACCTATACTATAAAAAAAAAAACTTCATTAATGACAACATCGTGATAAAATCTGAACGTGAAAGTGAAATTCTGTCACGTTTGGTGCAGTGTGATGGAATAATTACGAGACCTTTCCTCAATAGCGGAGGAAGTTATTGCCCAGCCGTGGGGGATTACTCGCTACTATAAAAAATACGGTTGAAAAATAAGTATCCAAAAATAAGTAATTTTCAGCTTTATATTTCCTTTGTAACGGTAAAAATATTCAATACACAAAATATAATGTATTTTTATATTATGACTTATATAACACAATGTAAAAGTGTTGCTCTAAATCAGAATTCTCACAAGTGGCAATCAAAGTGTAATATATGAAAATTCTCTAATTTCCTGTGTAATATCAATATGAGCTGAATGTCAAACTTGTCAAGCCACTTGATACAAAATAACACGTCTAGACGGGCTTGAATAGCTAAAGATTATGTCAATCATTTTTTATTAGATAATGGTAGGATATACCTACGACGCAAAGTTTCTTAGCTTAGTAGTGAGACGGGGGCCTTACATGGGCCAGTTACGTATCGTTACGTAAGAAGACTTACAGACAGATAGACAGACAAAAATAAAATAAAATGGTATAATGTGAATCACTGTATCATAAAACGATTATTTATCACAAAATTAGGTGAAAAAAAATATACAGACAGAACCAATAGATTTATATAGTAGTATAGATTTGCGTTTGTTGAAAATATCTTGACATGTCTCACGACAAGTGCTGCCGTCATCGTAGTCTTTCCAAAATATATAGAATTATTCGATTCATTATTTAAACGATCGACAACGGTCACACTCATCATCGAGCAGACTATAAAGTATTCATAAAATATGTCGAGCATTTCTCGATAAAGAACAAAAGTTATATTGGAATACAGTAAATAAACAGTATTATTATCAAGTGCGTAGTTATTCCAAAAGATATCAACCATTCTTCGATAACTAAATAACATAGATTTCCATTATCATCGAGCGGACGCATATGATTCACAAAAGATGTTGAGCAGCTTCTCAGCTTCAAGAAGAGAGCGTACTTTTTTCTCAAAGGCCGGCAACGCACCTGCAAGTCCTCGGATGTTATAGATGTCCATGGGCGGTGGTAGTCACTTTCCATCAGGTAAGCCTCCTGCCGTTTGCCCCTTATTACATAAAAAAAATCTTTGATAAATAACATATTTGAAACCTGAAAACTTTTAACCATATATTGATATTTGAAAGACGAACCACCGATGAGAGAATTTTTCAGAGACTGATTTACAAAACGAACTTAATACTGAAATGAATAACTAGCATTTCGCTTAGTTCAGTAACTCCAATCAGGGATTCAATTCGAAAACACTCTCAAACGAACGCTCAGACACACATATTGCAACAAGTTCTTAAAAAAATATATAGAAATTTTTAAAGAAAAATGACTGTCGTTTAATTTTATTGCTTTAAAGAATATAAAATTTACTTCTTAGATAGAATATCAGAGAATTCTGAAGACTTTCAATTTCTATTATCGTTTAGATATCGTCGATGAGCCATTTAGGCGCGTTTTGTTGAAAGAAATCGTAGTTTGTACTGTATAGAAAATGTTTATAAAGAAAAATACTTGAATGCTTGTATGGATAATATTGAAAAGATGAGCAATTATTTTATAAAAATTGAATTTAGAATTCAGGTTATCAAATTTAGTTGATGGTGTGGTTTTACTGGTTGGCAATCTATTTAATTGCAATATTTACAACTGATCAGAAAATCACCAAAATATACAATTAACTAAATACATATAAAATTATGTACATAAATTGTACATAAATGTACATAAATTCTACTTGAGATTAATCATAAACAGCATATGACCGATAACCATGAAAGATAACCGAACGCCAAGACAATTAATATAAATATTTTTTTTTTTACCCGTTATAGGCTAGCGTTTGACCGTTGTCTTGCCTGATGTTAAGCATAGACACGGTCTACGATGTAGCACGCTTGCCTAGAAGATACCTGTTAACTCTTGATTTGAACGTTGGTGACGTTGTACCTGTCGGGAAATACAGACTCAGGCAAAGTATTCCACACTTTAGCAGTGCGAATGATAAAGGTGGATTCGAAGCGCTTCGTACGTAGGCGGGAATTTTCCACTGTGTACCTATGGTGCTTTGGTCGCGTTTGCCTGGCCGTTCGATAGTAAAAGGGGGCAGGCGGAATTAATTCGTGTAATTCCTGAGCAAATTCTCCGGTAGAAAACTGATAGTGACGCAACTACACGTCGATGTTCCAGACTTTGGAGCCTAGACTCGACCAAAGTGTCGTCTCCTATCAGCCTCCTGGCACGCCTCTCAATCAACTCTAAATCCTGAAGGTGGTACTTAGCACAGCCGTCCCAAAGGTGAGAGCAGTACTCCATACTTGACCTCACTTGTGCTTTGTATAAGCTGAGCAGTTGTTCTGGAGTGAATTAATGTCTCACCTTGGAGAGGATACTAAGCTTTCGAGCGGCTATTTGGGCTTTAGCCTCAATAAAATAGCCGAAATTTAGAGTCAACGTGAGAGTAGCGCCAAGAAGATCAAGGTGGTCAGTTACAGGTATGGACACATTTCGGAAAGAGGGAGTAAGCTGGAATTCCCTCTTTTTGGCAGAAAACAGACACGCCTGCGTCTTGGTTGCATTGAACATGACCGAATTGGCATCGCTCCAATCGGACACTGCCTTAAGGGTCACGCTCAGGCGCTCAACCATGGCCTCTCTCTGAGCCTGGATTTGGGCCTCACTAGCTCGTGCGTTGGACCTATAGCTCTCGACAACTGTGCAGTCATCTGCGTACCCATGGATACCGGGTATCAGCAAGTCATTGATATGCAGCAGAAATAATGTTGCCGTGAGCACTGACCCCTGGGGAACACCGACATTTATAGCCATTTGATCCGAAGAGTGGCCATCAATCACCACTCGCAGCGATCGGTTCCTCAGAAAGTCTGACATCCAAACACACAAGTTAGCAGGCAGGCCATACGCAGGAAGCTTGCTGATGAGGCCATCATGCCAAACCCTGTCATAGGCCTTCGAGATATCGAAAGAAACGGCAAGTGCCTCCCCGTGTTTCTCGATGGCCTCATTCCAGGTGTGAGTGACGTACGCCAGAAGATCACCAGTGGACCGATTTCGGCGAAATCCGTACTGTCGGTCACTGAGAAGGTCATTAGCTTCCACGTACGTCAGGAGCCTGGTATCAAGGATACGTTCCATTGTCTTGCACAGAACGGACGTAACCGAGATGGGCCTGTAGTTGGCAGGGTCAGCACGACTACCTTTTTTAGGCTCGGGCTGCACGTTAGCAAGCTTCCAGGACTTAGGCACTTGACCAGTCTCAAGAGAGAGACGAAACAGACGCGTCAATGTGGGAGACAGTTCAGGCGCACAGCTTCTCAGGACAATTGCTAGAATGCCATCAGGTCCGCTAGCCTTGTTCACGTTGAGACTACGTAGCATTTTGCGAACTTCCTTTTGCCGAATGTGTATATCACTCATATGAGTGTTGGCACTTGGTGCTGTTGGAAGTGTCGTGCTACCAGCGTCAAGATGTGAAGACTCCGCAAATAAAGACGCAAAGAGATTTGCCTTCTCTTCGGCGGCGTGAGCTAGCGTCCCGTCACGCTTCTGAAGGGGAGGCAGTGAGGGGCGACAAAAGTTCGGTTCAAACGATTTAGCTAGCGACCAATATGCTTTGCTACCCGGGGGGTACGAAGCCAGTTTGTTCCCTATTCGATTAATGTGATCGAAGCGTGACTTTTGCATAGCTTTCTTGCATACCTTGATACAATATACAGACAGGACAACGTCTACCGGGTTTTGTTAGTATTTAATAAATTGTGCCTGGCTTTAAATGAACTTCACTCATATGCTACTGACAAATTCAGTACATAAATCTATTAGAAGTTGATTTTAACCTATTTCACTACTTCATTTTATCTATGAGATATCGCAAGTAAGTAATTCGGATTACTTACAATGTATAGTGAAAAAACATATTTAAATATAGGTGTCGCCACCCCCTTGATTTGTTACACCTACCATTCCTATTGTGTGTGAAAAATTTCAGCCCCCTATCTTATATACAAGGGGGTGCTTATCGAATTAGAAGTTTCTCGCGAAAAGTTCAGGATTTTAAGTAAAACTCGTAATTTAAGGTTGATAAATATTACGAGGATTTTAATTAAATAAGTATACAAAGTATTTAAATGTGAATAAAATTTGGTAAAAACGCAATAAATAACATAATATTAGTTGCAATCTTTCGAAACTATATTTGTTAACTCCTTTTTGGATGTTTCAGTAGAAACGGTTCTTCTTAATTCAATGATGTGAAATAAAAATTGCTTATCTTTCTCATTCTTAGCGAGTACCGTGTTGTAATCTTCAAATAGTTTTACACCTCTCTTCGCTGTATCATTAACAACACACAAATATTTGATGTAGCGTTTGCCTTGAAGGTAATCAATATTGGCAATCCAAGTCTCAGGAGGTAAATACAAGAAAGAGTCCTTGATATCAAGAACTGAGAGTGTTTTCAAGGTTTTATTGTGTTGCAAGAGTTACACAAAGAACCAATGTAGTCTCTGGGGCAAACTTAGCAGAATCACCTCGTAATGAACGATTACCGCTATCAAAGCTAATTTTTCGGACAGTGGCCTGTTTCTCACCATCAGACAGCTCGTCAGAAAATAAGGTAAATGCAACTAGGTTATCTAACAAAAGCACTGGTAAAGTGTTGTGTTAATGAACCACTAGTAGATGGCTCAACGCCACAGGAACTATAAGAACTCTTGATCTTTGTTTTTACAGACACTACAAACTCATCTTTGGACTTATCCTCTAATATGCTAGTATTACTAGAAGTGCTACTGAAGCTGCACTGAAGTTCTAATTCATGACTCGACACCACCAAACCAGCCATTTTTCTCAATTCTTAAGATCTTTGTTTCCGTTTCAGAGAACTTTGACCTTTTATAGTTTCTTGTCGATTGAGGTCATAATCATCTTACCGTTTTCCTCTTTGATCGTTGAGAAACGCTCTGTCTACCGAAAATTTATAGCGCTTGCATGGTCGCTTGCATAAAAAAGTTTGTCTAGTTCTTTTGCAAACAAATACTCTCTTTTTCTTTGTGCTTCAGAAGTTCTTTCTCTATTTTTCTTCCAAAGCGGACAGTTCTTATGAAAAATAAAAAGTAATATTATTGTCTGTCGAAATACTAGATCTACTCCAAATCTAACTATCGAACAACAACTTCTATAAGTTTTTGAATAAATATATGCGCGGAATCTTTCGCATAACAGCGTAATCCTTGCCGAATAGTAGGGAGTTGGTTTAGTCTCATCAATGGCTCAACATCTCGAACCCCAAGTAGAAAAATTTCGTCTTTTCTACGAGTAGATGAACACATTTTATTACACTGATTTACTTCACAGTCTACTAATTAAGTATCAAAGCTGTTTCAATTTGTCTATAAAACTCTTTAATAGATTTTTTAAATATATATTTAATAGTTTTAATACACGAAACTATCGTGTAACAAAAATTAAAAATTAAGCATTTTACCAAAAAAAATTCAAAAACAACACTCGATTGAGCACCCCTTTCTACTTGAGCTATCTCGCTGAAATTTTAATATGTTATTACTATGCATACATGAACAAATTCACGGGAAGGCTAAAACAATGAGAATAAAAAAAAATTTGGACCATCCTTCTATACATAGCTTGATAATAAAGCCAGGTATTTTAAAATGGAACCCCTCTATCTTTAGTTTGATTTTAAGATATACATTCATTATACCGTATAAACTTAAAGATTTTATTATACCGCGTTTTTTTTAGAAAAATATCGGCCCTTTGAACTTTATTTATCAGATATAGTCAAACACTTTTCTCTCTTTTTCTGCCATCATTGATATGACATTCGAGAGAAAAAAACATGGCATTGCTAACTAATTTCTTCCTAAATAACCTAAAGACATTAATTAAAAGGCTTTAATTATGACAGATATTTTTCTCAACGTGTGTAAAAAATAAAATAACTTATAATTATTATATAAACAAGCGTTTGAAAACTTTTTCAATTACTATTGAAGTACATTTAACCAGTTATTATAATATACCAGGATTAATCTCTAGAAAACATCTTACTCAAAGTGAAGCTAAGTTAACAAAAACATCTTTAATGTTTATTCTAGGTGTCTGTGTCATATACTTATAACTTGGATTTGTAATTACTTCGAAATTAATTAATATAATTCGTTCGTTTATTAATTGACTTCTGAATAAATTAAAACTTCGGAATTATATTTTAATGAATCATGTTTAATTAAATACTATTAATTATTATAATCAATCCATTGCTTTATTGCTATAAAATTCTGTTTTGATTTTCGAATCATAACATAGTAAGAATAATTATTTATTAATAAAGGGATTATTTTATTAATCTAAAAAATTAACAACGAAATGAAAATTTACAAGTTTCATTACAAAATTAAAATAAAGTAATATATTTATTGATATTAGTCTTCTGACATAAAACTTTCGTTTTTTTTTTTATAAAATAGGTACGAACAGACAAATGGGCCACCCGATGGTAAGTGGTCACCACCGCCCATAGATATTGGTAATGAAAGAAATAACTGTTCCTTACACCACCACCCTTGGGAACTAAGATGTAACTAACAATATTTAGTATTATTGTGTTCGAAATCTCGTATAGGGTGGTACCTACCCAGACGAGTTAGCACAAAGTCCAACCACCAAGTAAAATGCCCAGTAGCTCTAGCAACTCTATATTTATGTTTATGCACTACAACATCATAATTTATGTGTCAGCAATTAGCGGATACTTTATTTTAACGTTATCATCAAGAATATCTAAGAAACATTGATCTTGAACAGACTTGATATTCTTGTTCATGATCTAAAATAATTATGGTATTCACTATGGATTCGTAAAAAGTTGGCGTTTCGAATGTCAACGAACAAATGTAAGCGGATATAAGAAATTAAGTGGCATCATTTTCTATTATAAATAAATATACATTCATCAAGAACTGATTGTAGTTGTTTTATAAAGCAGAGCTATTTGCAAATCGAATTGGACGTGTTAATGCAAAAAAATCAAAATACTTTATTCAACATTGAAGTATCACACTTTCTTATTGATAGTCAATCTAGAAACTACAACCGGTTCAGAAAAGAAATACCCAGCCCTGAGAAGAACCGGCGAAAGAAACGCAGCGGGTTGTTTTTTTTTTTGTCTTTTTTTAATGGAGCATGTACTGTCTACAAAAAAAAAAAAAATTGAAGTGGCCAAGTGGCCATGCGGCGATCCATAAAATCATTAATTATATAATAACATCTAGCACACAAGCGTTCCTTTACATTTTTTTTTTTAATTTAGCCACTGATGACTAATCTGAGACTTGTTAATCTTTATTAATACCGCAAATGGAGTAGGTTATAATATTATTTTCAATTAATACGCCTGATGGCTGTTAGTGACCACGTCTCTTCAGGTGAAAGTAGGCAGGAGTTGGTAGTGCTTAAGATTTAAATAAATAATTTAAACGTCAAAATAAAAGAATGTTATGTTATTAAATATTTTGTTAATTGACTATTAATAAATGAATACCAGTGACATGAAGCCATTCCTTTTTTTAATAAAGCAAAACCAAAAGGTGAAAGCAACATTTTCATTTTTAAGAGTTCTCTTATAAAGGGTCAAAGCTTTTGAAATTTTAATTTAGAGATGTCCGCTGTAAAAAGGTTGAGAGTGTGCTTTGGGGTATTGTTGTATTACGTTATTCACCTTTTAAAGCCAGTTCAGGAAAATAAATTTTCTTTTTTAATTCTTATGTTTGTTTTGTTCAGAATGACTCAATTTCTTCTAAACACTTCGTCTTAATTTTTATACCGTCGTTTTTATATAAAAAAGTAACAACCTGGTGATGGGACATTTGGGCTGCTCGTCTGAATTAAATCTTTCTCCTTTAAGCATAAGGTTAGAAGCGTATTCGCCCAAGACGCTGCTGCTGTTGGATTACCAAGCAGAAAAATTTCATTCATTACATGCAGGTTTCCTCACGACGTTTTCTGATCATACACTTCTATTTCACTGGACAACCACGGCTTTTATAGAAAACAAATATGGCGCATAGTTTTATATTAGGATTTTTTTGCTTAAATAAAACTATGTCATTTATAAATACGGCCTAATTTGAATAAATGTAATTGAATTTTATGGAAATCGGATATTCAACTGGCTCAATTATTTATCAACTAATATAAATTATATAAAACTATAATTTCGTTTAATGTAAGGCTAGATATATATTTAACTTACTCGTCTTAGAAACTACTAGTCATTTTCTATATTGATTTTAAATTTCTCATTTTATCAAAACTTTAATAATAAATCATTCCTTAAAATATATAAATTATCTCGAACTTTAAAGGCTTTATGCTACTCATGAAGACTCAAGTCAAAAATATCACTAGTTTGAAATAAAACTAAAATTGCTGGCAAACGTCCAAAGAGGAGCAAGTCTTTATTGAAAGAAAATCCTTTTCTTTATTTTTTTTATTTTTTAGTTACGGCCACTGTGGATTCTATTATTCTGGAGCCGATGAAAATGCTTGAGCATTTTAAAGGTTATTACTCGACAAGATATTACACCAGAGGTATGAATTTGTGCATTTATCAGGCTTCCATTTGAGATAACCGTCAAGTGACGTAATATAGTTGACGTATGACGATTACATAGATCGTGATAGTCAGTGGACTATATTATTTAGTTAGACGAATGAAAAACGAGGGACGTTTACTCGAAATCTGGAACTCATAAAGTTTTTTATGGGAGCGCTGTCATGGTCTTCACGCACTTGAAGAACACGAACCGATGGATGGGTGTGAGGGACGGGCTATTATTTATAAGATAACAGTAGGATAATAACTTGGACACGAGCTGACTATTAATCAGTATGCACGGATTATTCAAACGTTGCAGCCCACACGAGAAGGCAAGTACGTCAGACGTGAAAATCGCTTTATGATGTAAGAAAAAGAAATCCATTTTTTTTTATTCTATTGGTAGGCGGACGAGCATTTGGGCCACCCGATGGTAAGTGTTCACTAATGCCCATAGACAATGGCATTGTAAGTAATGTTAACCTTCACTTACATCGTTAATGCGCCACCAACCTTGGGAACTAAGATGTTATGTCCCTTGTGCCTGTAATTACACTGGCTCACTCACCCTTCAAACCGAAACATAACAATACAAATTACTGCTGTTTTGCGGTAGAATATCTGATGAGTGGGTGGTACCTACCCAGGCGAGCTTGCACAAAGCTCTACCACCGAGTAGGTTAAATACTTCTTACATTGCCAATGTGTATGGCTGAAGATTTCCATGAAGTTGCGCAAACAATTAATTATATGAATGAATGAATAAGTAAATCAAAATCTATACGTTTTATGAAAAAGTATTATAATAGAAATGTTACTTGATAAACAAAAGCATTTTAATATAATAATTCACTATCAATGAAATATAAACATACACCTATGAAAGCAACCTACCCTCTAATATACGATTCAATATCAATACAGAATACATGCATGCTATTTTATGATCTAACACCTTGATCAGTAAGGACCATTTTCGCTTGTTAAGTTTTATCAGCCTTAAGAAGGAAACATTAGGCTGCAGTAACAAATCATCTTAAGCAATGTACAAAGGGCTCTAGGCGATAGCAGAGGCACAAGTCAACCCGAGTTTCGGTAAATTATTGCTTATAATAATTCAAGGTAAGTCAAATAAATTAAAACTACTTATCGTCTGCGCAGTTGCTTATACAATCTTGATTTAAACAGCTTGCTTTGAATCCAGACATGTAATGAAGTGTGCAATAATCGATCAAAGGATTTAAAATATAATATTTTTAACGAGACGTCTTTCTATTTGTTCTATCTATCTATCTGTCTATCTATGTATCTATCTATATATAGTGGCATTCGTCATAACATCCCAAACTATAAGCGTACAAATTTTTAGAATGTAATATTTGAAAATTTTATATTATGTATTTACATTTAATATTTTCGGTTTGAGTATTTGAGTATTGACCAACCGTAGGCGGCATTACAAGGCCAGCTTCTATTCTAAACGTACCCTAGTCATTTCCGTTATATACAACAAGCTGGGCGGTATTCAACACCACACAAAGATCGCGCATGTGACTATAGATCTCACATTGCCAAATTCCAATATATTCTCTTGCAAAAAATATTAAAACCTCTTGGTTAGATATCGTAAAATATATTCAATAAATGCCTGAAAATAAAACATATAAAATTTTATCTTTATCGTATCATGTGTTGCCTTAGTTCGTATATAAGACTTAGAGGCAATAGCTTTTGATAAGGGCTTATAACATTTAAAACTTATGAATATAATAGTGTTATCCAGGTGTAAAATTTCTATGTACTTTATTATAATTTTTATTCATAGATTTATATACAAAAATATAATATACGTATGAGGCCAATTAAAGTTATTTCGTTAATTTTATATAAATTCGTAAATCTTAAAATCGACATTACAGTTCTGTTACGTGAATATTCAGATTTCATAACTTTTTGGTAGAAGTAATACTACGACAAAAATTTATAAAGGTAATGTTGTTTCTTCCTCGTTTTAATATCGATATATCGAAGTGATAACGTCTAATGGGAGGGTAAACCGCTTCATAACGTAACGCGTTACGGTGCCACTATTACCGACGCGGACTGCTTTATCTGGGAGTTACCAGCCTAACGCCATCTAGCGTATACAGATAGTACTTATAATAATTTAGCAAATCTCCAGTACTAATTTTATACTATGTACTTAATGGTATTTGACTGCCTCGTTGGTCTAGTGGCCAGATATAAGGCCGCAGACCCATTGCTCCTGGGTTCAATTCCCAGGTCGGTTCAATAAATAGTTATTGGGTTTTTCTGTCAGAAAATTCTCAGTGGCAGCCCGGAGTCTGAAAGTTGGAAGTGTGTAGACTCCCGTGCCTCGGAAAGCACGTAAAGGAGTTGGTCCTGCGCCTGAACTCTTTCCGGTCGTATCGGATTGTCGTCCCATCGGATTATGAGAGCTAAGGAAAAGAGAGTGCACCTGTGTTTGCGCACACACTTGTGCATTATAATATCTCCTGCGCAGTTGGCTAATCTCTCTTGAGATTGGCCGCTGTGGCCGAAATCGGTCTGGAGGACCTTATTCTTATTTTACTTAAATAATTTATTTATTATTTTTGAATGAATCCGTTACTTATATAATCAATTTCATAATCAAATGGGTGATCGGCAACAAATGGGTATTAATCTTGATATAAAATCGCTGTTTCCTTTAATATTATCGTTAATAAGAATTATGTAAATACAAATATATAAGTACATTCTATCTTATAATATAATTTTATTATTTATACCCAAAAGGCCAGCGGACCTGCAAGCCCTCTGGGGTTGGAAATATCCATGGGCGGTGGTAGCCTGTTTGAAAAACTTCTGCCAAAGTATCGACATTTATAATTTATCGACATAGTCCTCTCACTAGTTTGCTTACCACAATGACGCAATAGGATAACGTATGAATAAGGTGTCTATGTGTGTCTCTACGAGTGTGTGTAAAATTAAGGTTGGCGAGTTTTATGCGTGACGACGTGGTTTAAAATTGAATTAGCGGTGACATATTTTTGTGTTCTTAACTTCTCGCAAAAATCACCGATTTTTTTTGCACTAGAATTCTACGTATATCCTCTCCAATTATACTTTATATACTTTTTGTTCATAAGTAGCACTAAAAGTGAAATTTATAATAAAAATAAGAAGCTAAAAAAAATTATAACGTTACTTTGTACACAAAATAGCACCTTCTTTAGAATATGTTAAGGCCATTTACAAAAAACTTACCGGTTATATTTCTTCACGGAAGATAATTAATTTTTCTTTAAGGAAGATAATTACGATACAAAAGAATGAAATAGATGGCTTTTTTATAGGATAGGTAGGCCGACTAGCATATGGGCCATCTGATGGTAAGTCCCTTTGACATTGGCAGTGGAAGATATGTTAACCATCGCTTACATCGCCAATGCCCCACTAACCTTGGGAACTAACATGTTATGTCCCTTGTGCTTCAAACTGGAACACAACAATACTGCTGTTTTGCGGTAAAATAGCTGATGAGTGGGTCGTACCTACACTGATGAGCTTGCAAAAAGCTCTACCGCCATGTAAATGATTACCATGGATTAAACACCAAAAAAAGACTAAAAGACAGAACGTTTGTATTTATAATATTAGTCAGGATTATATAATAGAAGTTTAAAGCAACAGTTTGTAAATGAACTGGACTGAGCCCTCCTTTTGAGGAAAAGAAGTGAACATAATATAATATTATGGTAGAATTTCATCCAACACATACACACACACATGATGAAATTCATCACTATGTTTTACTTTTCCGCGGAGCTCATCGGAGTCAGACGGTAAACGGTTGCCATGGGTCAAAAACAAAAAAATATCATTAATATTTTCTTATACCAAACGAATCAGAACAATGTATCTGAATTATATCATAAACACATGCTGATATTCTTAAAAATATTTCGACTGGTACAAAAGTACAAATTCTGCCTTACAATGAGTTTACGTATTTATTATAAAAAATACTTTGCGCAAATTCGTAATACAGAAAATATAACGTCTGAAGTTTTTTATAAATTAACTGTTTTTATTTTTTATATACACATATAAGTTTTGTGTGTTTTGTTTAGAACCAAAAAAAAAAACTTTTAATATTTTCTTCTATAAGAACAATACTTTGTCACATTTTTGTAAGCGAAGTTTTTGTGTTACTTTTATATATATTTTACGGCCTCCTTAACTAGCGTGTAAGCCTTTGCAAGTTTCGCAAGAGATATTTTCGGCTAATTACCGTTTGTTCTAACTAATGTTCTTCTTTTATTATTCTCTTGTAATTATCATGCAGCTAAAGTCGCACACACTCATTATCTTTTGTTTCAGATTTTTATGAACAAATCCGGCTTCGTGTACATTGTATCGTGTAATTTTTTTTTTAATTTTAAGAATAAATATTCAACAAAAAGTACGATTTTTCTCACATACTTTGGAATAAAACATTCCTTTAAATTCCATTTCGCTTTATTATCAATATCAAAGGCCTTTATTAATACGTGTGGGGAATTATTATCCAAATATTTTTATCGACCATAAGAAACTAAAAAGTTTTTATGTCTCGTATGAATTTTAAAACTAATAACAGATACTTTTGCTATACGAAACGCCCTTCCATATTTAAAAAAAAAAAAAAACACTCGCGTGTCTGTTTTTTAAAATGAACATGTATTCAAAATAGTTTGCTTCGAATAGAGTTTAAAATCGTTGTGTGTCCAAAAATCTATTACTGTTATCTAGACTTTTTTGACAGGCTTGTATAATTGAATTTTATGTACTCTAAATAATATTCATATCTATATAGTATCGTTGGATATAGTTTGTTGAATATAGAGAACGGTAACATTTGGATTGAATTTTACAACATGTTTTAGTATTAGTGCAGGGCCATCTAGATGCGTACTCCTTATCAGTTTCTACCACTAAATAGTGTTGTTCTTTGATGGTGAGTGAGTAAGTGTAAATATGAAAGGCACAATAGAGAACGTCTTAGATGCCGTGGTTGGACGATTTATGTTCGAAGTGGTTTATATTGCTGGTGACAATATAAATCATGGTCAAAATTCAACATAAGGTATTGTTCGTCTATCTTTTTGCAATATATTAAAAATGGCGCTTTAGCAATTTTGTCGTTAAAACTGGTTTTCACCGGATATACATATATTGTTCGAATGAAAACGCCTACAAAGCTAGTCTTTTTATACCGTAGTAAAATTTTCCTTAATTCCCTAAATAAATAATATTATTATATCTTAAATAGAAGGCTATTATGACTTATTTTTTTAATTTTCTCGTTCTTTTTTTAAATATGACGATTGTGTACTTGACATTGCCGTGAGGCAATTACCTCAGTCGGTCTCCTTTTACAAAAAAAAAAAAACATTTTGCCCGCCGTTTTTGTTGTCAAGTTATTGTTTGCCACAATAGGCGACATTGTGTTTGTTTGTCAGACGAGAAAAATCCCTTTGTCTTATTTTTACGCGACCTCGGTCCAGAGAGCAATTATGTCACTTTGAATATTTTAAGATTTGAACTGCATTCAGCTAAGATAGAGACAATCGCCAGTAAAAAGTTGATTAAATGATTACTTTTATGTCAACGTATTTATAATACATAAATGAACATTATAATAGATCTTATGTTTGAAAAGGAATAATAAATAAGACATATTCGTACACGAGAAATAAAGGTGAACTCGTAATTCCAAGACTTTGCTTCCAGAATGGTATTTTTAACTTTGCCTCTTAATAAATTTAAGACTTATGTACAATTATGTATACAGCCGATATATAAGCGCGGAGTTTGTGTTCGTTGATTTTCATTACAGTGCATATACATTTAATTATATTTTAATTGTACGAATAAATAGTTGATTATGTATTGTATTTTGTTTGAGAAATAGTGTTCTACCGCAAAACAGCAGTACTTTCTATTGTTGTGTTCCGGTTTGAAGGGTGAGTGAGGCAGCTTAATTACAGACACAGGGGACTTTACATCTTAGTTCCCAAGGTTGGTAACGCATTGGAGATATGAGCGATGGTTAACATTTCTTACAATGCCATTGTCTATGGGAGTTGGTGACCACTTACCATCAGGTGGCCCATACGCGCGGCCGCCTACCTATACAATAAAAAAAAGTGTAACATATGTATAACATAAAAAAGTCAGTAGTGCTTAGACGTATCTTCATCTTGATAACGTTTTGACTGTATAATTAATTGTAAGTTAGTTTTCGAATAAGGGTGATCTTTTATCATTTCTATACTATAGAACCTCGTTTCACTTACCTTATTGATTTTTATCACTTACCTATTTGATTTAATTCGACGTTTCGGTAAGTTTACTGTTTCCACAATCATGGAGGGCGCGTCTAAATAAATGTCAGATCGTCGACGTCATTTATAAAAAACCTTAATAAAACCGGCTTATATAAAAACGTATACAACTATATGAAAACACAATAGTTCAGTATCTTTTTCTGCTCTGTTTGTCAACTGATTTTCCTTTCTTTGTTTAGTATCTATTAATCAGCTGTATAGCTGTCAATCGAAATATTATTGCAAATTTTCCATAATGATTATGATCAAATTAGGACCAATAGTTTCGCCCTATAAATAACAATATGATAACTTACAGACCATTTTCAAAATTTGAACGTTTTATTTTTGTACAAAATCCAACCATTCTTTTTAAACATCTACCATAGATTCAGCCCAACACGTAATCTTAATATTTTATTAACAAAACATCTTCTCGCTAGTATCGAGTATTTACATTTTCATTTCCATTTACACCAAATAGAGTTAAAATTTAAAAAAATATATAAAAATATCTTCTGTCTTATCTTGGCATGAAGCGTGCTCTACTTGGCATGATCCTAGACGACCATGTCTCATTTTTAGATATGATCACTAAATCAAACTAAGAAATAAATTAGACGCAATACAGAATATCATAAAGTTCGTGAATTTTTCAATCCGTTGTTTACAAATTGCCAAAAACATATAACATAATGGGATGATTAGACATTTGGAAGAAATATAATATTAACTGTCATATTAATAATGGAGATTATTGTATCAATCAATATCAATCTTGTAGATAAAGATTATTATTGCTAACAAAAATAATTCTGATTTTTTTTATTTGTACGCTTTATTGTAGCTTTAACTGTTTTCTATATGGTACGATATTTGTTTTCGTACATATAGTGTACAATAACATACATATTGTGTTTGTGTCTGTACATTTGATTTGAATCTATTTTTAATCCTTATCGTATCGATTTTAAACTTTGTATGTAAATATTTTTTATCGTATTTAATAGGCTGACCGGCAATTGGGCCGTCTGCTGTATATAGTGCAGTAAGTGGTCACTCCCGCTTATGATATTAGACATCACATTAAGAAACATTTAGCAATCCTTACATAACCAATATACTAACTTTGGGAACTAAGATGATATGTCTCTTGTGTCTGTAGTTCAGACACCCTTCAAACAGGAAAATAACAATACTAAGAACTGCTCCAGACGGGCTTGGACAAGTCCCTTAATATAGCGGCGTTGCCCTGATTTGATGATTAAGCTAGGCGGATAGGAATCTCGTCAATGACTATTAGTCTTCGTGATGTTAACAAAACCAAACATTACACAAATCGAAGGGTTTTATTTTTTTAAACACAATTTGTTCTATTACAATAATTATAACATTCAATTAAATTTATACATAATATAAATACATCTTATAACCAATGATAATGGATCCTTAATAGCTGAAGTTAATGTATCAGTATTATTATCTCTCAAAGGGCCAAGTTTATAAAGTTCATTGAACCAAAAACATTTTAAAACGAAATAAATATTTATTATATAATCAACCTACACAAATGACAAGCAACCTACATCAATGTGACTTGGAATGAAACGACAGCAAAACTGGTTACATAAAACGTAACTCAGAAGGTCTAATGTTTCTGTACGTAATACGATATTTTTCCTAAACTGTTTAAGGCAAACACATCATCCTATTGTTATATTTCCAAATATATATATCAAGCAATTTGGACGTGTTTATACAAACAGTTGTCCATTCCATGATCATTATGTATATAGGCCTTATCGATAAATTTGCCAATTTATAGTTTGAAGTCAGTGACATTTGGTATGTATACAGTGTGTAACAAAAACCTTGTCCGTCCCGAAAGGGAAAAACAATATTAAATATCAAATATTCATTATTATAAAAATGTTATTGTAATTTAAAATACACATTTAAGTACCCTAATTCCCCAATATCGAGCAAATTTTTTGATGTGACAACACCAGATTCGTTAGGCGGCTTCTTTGAGTGCCTTTGAAACGCCGCTGGCACGTGTAAGGCCGTGTCACTACTACTAAGCGCGATATTGTGCGATATTGTGCGATATTATTTGCCAACTAAAATAAAAAAGTCTCAAATTGCCTAGTTCACACTATCAGCAAATGATCTGAGCTAATTGGACTCTAGCGAGTAATTTATTTATTTTCTTTATTTATTAAAATTTTCAGGGAAACACAGTAATTTTATACTTATAAGTTTAAACAAATAAAACAATTTTTTTCCTACACAATCAAGTTTCCATGAATAACTAAAACAAACAATAACATTAAAAAATCACACAGGTTATGAGAGACTAAAGAGAAAGAAAAAATAAAATAAAAATAAATTAATGTGCGCGATGGAAGACTGCCCTAAACTATTACCAAATATTTTATTAGTTTTCGTTCTTATACATTTTTTTTGTTAAGCCGACACTGGTTCATGCCAAAAGGCGATGTCGGCTTATTCAAAGAAGCGGCGGAGCGTCGGCACGTGACATGTAGAATAATCGATAGTTTGACTATCGATAGCAATGCATTAGATAGTTTAGATAGTATTGCAATACCCATTCGTTTTAACCTAGACTTATCGATTTTATCGATGGTTTTGGACTATCTTAATGATTTTTCATTAACTAAATTGATAGTACAAAACCATTGATGCTGTTAATAGTATCGATAGGTTTTGTTTAAAACGAATGTATTTTGCAATACCATCGACACTATCGTTTTTATCGAACGAATTACTATCAATAGTATCGGTAGTATTGCTGTTTTCAATAGTATTCCAAATTTCACAATTGTCAATGTTATCAATAAGCTATCTATATAATAGTTTTCACTTAACAACTACACTACACTCCCTCACTCAGCTTGGCGCGTAAACTACTTGCGATTGGTCGTTTTTTAGCTGTGCTTGTGTTTCGCTATATGTTTTACGTTTTCTAATCAAGAGTATTTCAATATGTTAATATGTCTGAGTATGAGTAATTATGACCAAATAAAATCAGGAGCAAATGTGATACAACGAGTCCGTGCAAACTATGTGCAACGCTTCCGGTAAAATTCAGTTTCTTACTACTGTAACCGAACGATTAACAACAGCTGATCAACTCGGGTCATGGCCTTATGTCCTCGCTGTCCGGTAGGTAAGTACCTAGCAAGCGCTGTCGTCACGCCTGCGTTGCCATGTGATTTTCGTCATTTTATTTAGTTAAATATTCATTTTACTGGGCGTAATTTTTTACTTAGTATTTTAAAAATTATTACATATATTAAATCGATTCACTATAACTAATAACCACTTCACGGGTCGGACACGAATTTTGTTACACGTTGTATATGTATATAAATAATCTCGACTGCCTCGTTGGTCTAGTGGCTAGATATAAGGCCACAGACCCGGTGGTCCTGGGTTCAATTCCCAGGTTGGGCCAATAAATAGTTATTGGGTTTTCTCGGAAAGCACGTTGAGCCGTTGGTCCTGCGCCTGAACTCTTTCCGGTCGTGTATCCGATATATATTGATGCGATCTCATACCGAGGACTACATCGCAGTGGGTTATCCAACATAATTATACCACCATCACCAATGTCTATGCGCAGTAGTGACCACTTACCATCACGTGGCCCACTTGAGCACATAAAATTTCAGTGGTGCTTGCCGGGTTTGAACTGACAACATTCGGTTAGGAGTGACCAATAATCTTCGCTCTCAGAAGTTACATTTATTCAATAATAATTTTATAGCCTTTGTAAGATCATAGTTATCAGTTATACCACTGTAAATTTAAAGAAATTTAAATAATGACTGTCGCTAGATTACACAGGTAGTAGTAAGTCTTTTATGGGACAATGTATACGCTATTACAACAGGATCCCAGAAAGCGTTCAAAATATTAAATTGTGAAATTTAAAAGAATTGTCAAGGAACGCTTATATGCTAAAGGATATTACGCAATCAATGACTTCTTAGATGATTGCACACCTTGGGAATGAAACGATCGCGTCCAGGCTATTTCAAATAAATAAGAATATTATAATGTAAATCAACTATAAAATAAAGTCCCGCTGAGTTTCTTTCGCCGGTTCTTCTCAGGTCTGAGGTGTTTATTTCCGAACCGGTAGTAAATTTATGACAATCAATAAGTATTCTACCGCAAAACAGCAGTACTTTGTATTGTTGTGTTCCGGTTTGAAGGGTGAGTGAGCCAGTGTAATTACAGGCACAAGGGACATAACATCTTAGTTCCCAAGGTTGGTGGCGCATTGGCAATGTAAGTGATGGTTAACATTTCTTACAATGCCATGGTCTATGGGCGTTGGTGACCACTTACCATCAGGTGGCCCATATGCTCGTCCGCAAACCTATACAATAAAAAAAAAAAAAAAGAAAAAAAGTAAGTGTAACGCTTGAATATTGAATAAAGAAATTTGAATTTGAATACGTGGGTCATAACCGAGGTTTCCATGACCTAGACTAGCATTACGTTCTCATGTGCCTAGTGATTAAAATTCATGTAGAAGGAAAACACTATGAATAAACCTGCATATGTCTAATGATAACCATATATTGTGTATCGACTGTTACTGTTTCTTTGGTCTAGTGACTAGTTTATAAGGCTGCAGATCTTGAGATCCTTGGTTCAAACCTCAGATCGGGTCAATAAAAACTTATTAAGCTTTTCTATTGAAGATTGTCAGTATTATCCCGAATTCTAATGGTTGGTACATCCCCAAACCTCTGAACTCTCCCGAACTGAACTCTTTCCTATCTAAACTAATAGATTTATATATACTACTATATAAATCTATTAGTTCTGTCTGTACATTTTCTTTTTTCACCTAATTTTGTGATAAATAATCGTATTATGATGCAGTGATTCACATTATACATTTTTTTTCATTTTTGTCTGTCTGTCTGTCTGTATGTCTTCGTATAACTCAAGAACGGCTTGACTAATCTTGATGAAAATTGGTACACACAAAGAACATGTGATAGCGCAAATGTTAGGCCATATATAAGATCGGTAAACCCTACGGTATCTTATGCAAATTAATTTAAAATCATTAATTACGTATTTCTTTACCAGTGGCCATAAAATAATTATTTATATTTTTATTAATTATACGCGGGTGAAGCCGCGGGGCACAGCTAGTTAAGTAATAAACCTTCTCCTCAGTAGGAGGACTGTGCACAGCATTGGACATTATTTTACAAGTTATTATATATATTTTATCCTTATTTATATAGCTACCATTAAAGTCAAACCTATAAAAATAAATATAACTTACACACTAACTCAACACAAAGTCAACATTTTCTCCAAGATTAGGATCCATTGAACATGATGTCGTCTACCCAAAGGTTGTCTGGATCAAATTGTTTTATGAATAAGTCTTTTGTACCAATTTTCTTTTTCAGTATTTCTCTGTATTTTTTGCTCCTGATTTGGACTACAATAAAATCTATTTGTATTGAATTTTTAGATCCACTCTGGATATGCTACTATAAATTTATTGTACGTCCTAAGCGACGTGATGAAATTAAATGAAATGTTTTTTTTGTTAAATCAAAAGTCTGCATTTTGTTGTAATAGTTATAAATAAATAAAATATCCAAAACAATTATAAGTATTTGATATACATTAATTATATATAAATGTAAGCAATGGTTTGACTCAAGAGTTGTTTATAGTCACTAGACCAAAGTAACAGACAATATGTACTATGAAATTGTACATAACGACATTCTTAAAATAAAAAAATAAAAAACATTTTATTCCTCGTCCGACCACAAATTACCATTCTCATTCTTTTTTCTAATACCTAACGAACTACTAAGCCTTGAGATAAAAGGAATTTCGGATATGCTCTTAACATATAACACTATCTTTTTTTTCTGAGCTTCGCAGTTAACCCCGCTTTAGAATATTGACGTAACACGCGTGAAATTCACGTTCGTGCACGAGTATAATATCACAAGTAAAAAATTAATTTGTTTAAAATAAAAGCTGTCAAAATATTCACGAAATGTCTAGGAAATCATAAAAAAAATGCAAATAAAAACAAGTCGTAACGTATGGTTTGCTTCTTACAGGTATGGCTAAGGACATGTTGGTGCCTCCCACTATACGGCATAGCCTCTTACGGCTGGTTGATTAGGGTGAGTAAGCTAATATAACAACAATTCTTATGATGATCATATTTTCCTATTTAATGGTTTTAAAATACTTATAAAAATTTGTTATGCTTTCAAAATGCTGTTAAGATATTATATTTGGCCGTATGACGTCAAGTGACACTTGTAAGGGGTTGGCATTAGAATAGCGCATCCCGATTTTGCGTGTAATAAGTGTCGTATTTTATAGAAGTGTGTTCCCTCTTTCGAATGACACCACGCCCAGAGTCAGGAGGTCTGTAGTTTTTTTTTTATACGAGTTTAAAGTCACGTGCTGAGAAAGGTCTTTTTGGGTTGACATGTCCAAGTTTAAAATTCTAGAATACTATTTTATGATGATTTTGTCCTATAAATATTTCCTGTTATATTATAATAATTAATTAATTAAAATTAAAAAAAAAAAAAAATATATATATATATATACATTAAATTTGTATGTTCATGAAACAGAACGTTTTCCGCCATTTTGTTTCTGTCAACATACGACCGGCGACCCTATGTTGATGTTGTCATCCCATTCCTCTCGTAGTTACGTGAATGTGCTCGTAGTGTTTTTCGTGTGTTTTTTAGTGGATCTCCGACTTTGGCTGATTAACGATAAGGTGGGCCTGAATAATTACACATCAAAATCTAGTTCGGGGTACCTGAATGATTACACATAAAATTCTAGGGCAAAGTCATGTAAGGGTAGGGTAAAAGTAAAATAACACAACTTAAGTGTTAGTTTACTTTTAAATCACATCGCCAGAACCGAATTGGCCCCTGTTCACGAGTCTAAAACAAGAAAATGATAGTTAATTATGAATATCTCGGTAACCATGGGTTTCCTAATTGGGGGAATGGGAGGGGGATTTTTTACACCCCCATCTCCCTCCTCTACCCTATTTTTCCCCCAAAATCGGGATGCGTTATTCTAATGCGTCCCCCTTGTAAGTAACTCTAAAGAGGTATTTTTTTTTGGTTTATTTTTTATATTTGGTAGACCAACAATTTTTATTTAATTATTTTAAGAGAGTGTATCAAGCATTAATTACCAATAAAAACTCTATTCATAAATCTTAAATTTACACGATTTCTAAATTTAAATATTTTTCTGACACGACACATGCTGGCCGAGTAACACACTTTTAAAAGGTTCTATCCTCTCACAAAAGGTAATTTTACGTCGAAATTGAATGATATTAAAACCCTAGAGAGACGAATGTGCATCGTTATAGTAATATAAATTAAAACCGTCAGTTATACACGTAAATAAATGTTATATAACAGTCACTCTGTAAATTTACTAAGCACGTAAATGTGAACTACACATAGCAGCAATATTTCTCAGCGAGCTGGTGACGTTATCAAAAACGCGATAGTAATTCCTTACTCCACTTGTGCAAAGTGAAATATTTAACGTTGAGAAACGACGGGAACAACATAATTTATAGCATTTTTTTGATAAAAATGTAAGTGATTCGCGTGGTGGTAAGAATTTGTTCACGCCAGTAGGGTACCACCTACTGTTCAGATATTCTAATGAACAGCAATATTTAGTGTTGTGGTGTTACGGTTTGAGGGATAAGTGAGACAGTGTAACATAAGACACCATTTTTGTGATAGGACATAATATCTTAGTTTCCAAATTTGGTGGCGCATTGACGATGTACGGAATGGTTTATATTTCTTATATTGCTAATGTCTATTGCCAGTGGTGACCACTTACTATTAGAATGCCCATTCGCCAGTCCGGCTACCTATTTCACAAAATAAAAACTAAGCAGTCATTTATTATATGTATGTGTATACAATGAAACTAAAAACCAACCGCTCGAATAATTATAGTAATAATAGCTTATAAGCTTCCCACCGCTAAGGTAAAGGCTCGTCTCCTTTTAAGGAAAATCTTGGAGCTTATCGGCTTGGAGCGGATCACTAAGCCACTCAAGTGGTAAAACACGTGTACTAGAATATCATCTAACACACACAGATTCTTACAATGTTTACGTTGATGGTTGCCCAAATTTGTACGTGCTATATTCATTATAAATCTGCGTGTTCGCTCACTGAACAATACATTCCCTTGTTGCCATTGAGAAATATTTCTCTCCAAGCTGGTGACATTATCTAATACGCGATAGCAAGTTCTAACTCAACTTGTACCGAGTGAAATATTTAACGTAAGATGCTGCATATTTATGTGCATTCATTTATGCATTATTCTGTAACAAATACATTTAAGTCCAATGCTTTATTTCCAATATTATTATTATTTTTTACTTTATAAATTAGGTCTGAATGTGTTTTATTGTTACACTAGCTGTGACAGCGGTTTTACCCGCATATAATTAATAAAAATATAATGAATAAAAATTCCTTCCTCGATAAAAGGACTATACAATACTGTTAAGTTACTTACATCGTATCGCCGCAGCGTAGCTACGTCATCGCGGTTCGACCCCCCACCGTTTCCACAAGCAGACGACTCACGAAAGCGGCTGCGTGAACTAATGTACGCCATATAGATCAACAAGATATAATCATACAATATTCAATATAAAGTAATTAAGTGGTTTCAAAAATATAAGAATCATCAACAAACACAAAAATAATATTTAAATTCGAACCAGTAGTTCCTGAGATTAGCCGGATCAAACAAACAAACTCTTCAGCTTTATAATATATTAGTATAGATGTGTAAGTGTAATGACTGCTGATGGTCCTTAATAAATAAATAGTCTTATATGTTTTGTTAAAAATACGGAATGGAATACAAGTGCTTAATTTATATAAGGTTTTATTGATACAAAAATGAATCATTAAAAGTAAGTTACACATTTTTCATATGAGTCGAGATGCAAGTTAGAACGCGTGAATCTTAACCGATGATCAGGTTCAAGCCGAGGCAAGCGGTACTGAATTTTCATGTGCTTAATTTGTTTTTATATGCAATTCTGACACATGTGTAATTAACAACCAGTAGTGTAGTGAAATAAGAATATAATTTAAAAAAAATTGCTGTGTTAATTAAAATAATTTTGAATTATTCTTTATTATATATTAAAAATTAATCACCAGTAATTATTATTTTATAATAAAAACATATTATTATAAATCACTTCTCACATGCCGCCTAGTATTATTAATAACACAGTATTCATAAGTAGGTGACGGTGACGAATTACTTAACGCAGCTCATTTGAAAATATGCAATAAATATAACATAATACCACCGTCCATTATACTTTCATTTAATTTAAAACTTATGCTTCGTTTTACGTAATCTAATTTCCATGTAGGTAACATGAAAAATATATAATTTTTAAATTTTTAATTAAGTCAGTGTATTTACAGGCGCATTGACGATGTAAGGAACGTTAATATGTCTATGAGCGATGGTGACTTATTTTATTTATAGAATATCACCCGATGGTAAGTGGTCACCACTACTCAGATGGTATGTCCCTGCCTGTACTAACAATGACGCACTCACTCTTCGAAACGTAACAATATTATTTCAAGTACTATTTTGCGATAGAACATCTGATGAATGTGTACTACCTCACCACGAGAGTTTTACAAAGCCTCACCACCAAGTATCTTGCCATCAGGCGGCCGTTGTTCACCTGCTTATCTATTAAAAAGATATATATACAGTTATTATTCGTAATACATAATCTATATTGCATGTTACAAATTAATCAATTATCATTATATTACAAGAAAGAAAATATCCAGTTATAAATCACTGTCACAATTCTCATAGCACGCCAGTGATGTTATCAAATACACGATAGTATATATTTCTCACTTCAGCTGTACGACATGAAATGTTTGAAACGTGCTTCTCTAAGGAATAACACATTTCTGAGCTGCAACACTGTACGTATAATGGCGTTGGCGACAAAATACTAAAATTTTCGTGATATCTTTTCACGGTATATGTATGACCCATTTCGGTGCAAGTTGTTCAGAATGTAAACAAAAGACTGTCGGAAATAATTTCTTTGAAGTATGACGTCAGTTTTATAACTTAATATCGAATGGTAAATTGGTAACGGACCAGGGAATGGTAATTGGCGACCACCATGATATTGCCACAAACCTACCATTAATTAACCGTTTCCTAACACCGTGAAATAGGTCATAGGTCATATTCGAGACAATGGTAGCTATCCAGTCGCACTTGTTTGATTCAAGTTTGATTGCTGTACCACCAAGTATAATAAAATTACACAAACAATTCGTACACATAAACATTATACATATATTTATCAATGTTTGAAATTATAACAATGTTACAAGCTATGTAGATCTGAGATTATCATAAGCGTAGTTCATTGACCTTCAATCTGGAACAGCGTACAATTCATTATTATAATATAAAAATGTTTTCATTAGTAGTATTTGCATTGTTCAAATGAAAGCGTGATTCAGAGTTTTTTTGCAATAAGATAAAATTATTCATTAATATGTTGAATTTTAAATTTTTCACTTATTAAAAGATAACAAATATTTTGTCTATATTCAATAATTTAGCTGTATTATAAACGTTAATGTAATTTCTTTAAAATATAATATATGTACATTATAATATACTATTTAAATTTTCGTATCTAATTCGTGTTAGTTTGACTTTGTATACACAATATTTATGTACGTCGTGTAGACACGATTGCCTCTTTGGTCTAGTTGCTACATATAAGGCCGCAGACACGGTCGCCTTGCGTTCGATTTACAGGTCGACCCTATAAAATGTTATTGATATTTTCTGTCGAAAAGAAGCCCCTCCTGTACCTCGGAAAGCACGTAAAGCCGTTGGCCCTGCGCCTAAACTCTTTCCGGTCGTGTCGGATTGCCGTCCCATCGGGTTATGAGAGTAAGGGAATAGAGAGTGCACCTGTGTCTGCGCACATACTTGTGCACTATATGTCCTGCGCAGTTGGCTAATCTCCCTTAAGATTGGCCGCCGGGGCCGAAATAGATCTGGAGGACTATTATTATTATTATTATTTATGTACATATTTTGAAAGCATTAATAGAGATAAATTTAGTCAAAATATGTAAATATGTTTGTATAGACTAAACTTAGTCGTTATTTTTATTTATTGGAGAAACTTTAGACTTTCAACTTTATAGGAGAAAAGTTAAAAACTTTAACGTTGCTTCTCATATTTCTTGCTCGTGGATTTATTGCAAGCCAGTTTCACTACGTACACTCGTTAATGTGTTATGTCTTAACCGATATCATAGAAGAAACGAGGATTTTAATTCAACTGTTATTTTTACTTTTGGAATGATAGAGAATTGTTGGATTACTTTCATTGTATTTTTTTTTTCGAAAATTATCAATGTATCCTTTATTTTAACTGGCTGCTTTATTTCAGCAATGAACTAGAAGGCCTAACCAATTTAATAAACAAATTATAATACTCTGCATGTATACTTAATATTGGTGAATTTAGGATCTTGCTACACGGTCTCCTAAATGCGAAATTCATTTCAGAAAATTAACTTAATACCGGAACTTTTTAAAATTTATATTTTATCAATAGTAATACAGTACACAAAACTTGTTAAAGCAATTTAGAACGTTTTCCGTAAACTTAATATATCTATATGTGTATTTAATCAAACGTCTTCACATCACAAATATGGAACTGAAATACCATTACAAGACTTGCTCGTTATGATATACTCTATTCAATTCGGACGCTCTAATTGGAAATTCCGTGGCTCTTCACAAATTGGTCTGATACTGTTTAAGAATAAGATTATTATACTTTCATTCCATGAAAACTAGCGATTTGCACAAGAGATATTTTAGTCTATGAAGTAATAGATACGTGCGCTTGCCAAGCACAAAAACAAAATTGCGTTCTTTATTCCCTCTTTTTTAAAATCCAATGGTCAGACATTCCGTCACGACCAAAACGAAATGAAACACAGGGCTAATATGATTCGTATTAGGCACTGGCAAAATGGGAGTGCCATTTTCATAGCTCCATGCTAAGATGGCTTTAATCGACACAGAAATTTTGTTGTGTAATTTTCGATGTTTATTTTCATACAGATGTTTCATTTAGGTAAAATAAATTGGTGCTAATTGATTCGCGTGATATCTGAATCACGCAGGAAAGATTTTTCGCTACTACTTACCTAAAACTATATAATGTAAGAAAAAATAGTGAACGTGTACAGCGGAAAGCTCCAATTTCTTTTGTTCCATTAATCATTTTCTCCCCTGAGTATATCAGACATAATCATAATTATCAACATATTATTACTATGAGTAACTTAGTAGATGACGTAATGAACTGTATCATTCGTCTAGTCACTAGACTCTAGTTCTAGCTCTCTCTTCTACTCTGGGTCTCGAATCCTGTTAGGTTAATAAATGCTATTGGAGTTCTCAGTAATATAAGCACTTGGTGCAAGCTCGTCTGGGTAATTACCACCCACTCATCAGATATTCTACCGCAAAACAGCAGTACTTGGTATTGTTATGTTCCGGTTTGAAGGGTGAGTGAACCAGTACAGGCACAAGGGACATAACATCCTAGTTCCCAAGGTTAGTGGCGCATTGGCGACGTAAGTGATGGTTAACATTTGTTACACTGCCAATGTCTAAGGGCATTGGTGACCACTTACCATCAGGTGGCCCATAATACGCTCGTCCGCCTACCTATCCTTTAAAAAGAACCACTTCGAACAGATTAATTTGATGAAGCTAAAGATAGAGAATTGTAGTGCCCCTTCACTCCCACGTCAAATCACGCAAAATTCATTTCATTCCAGCAGTGAATTGACAAGTTTCATAATTTTATACAGCTTTGCGTTCATAAAATTAGCAGAATATATTTTATGCATAATACATATTATGGTAATAATTATGGCGGAAACATAATTAAGTACAATATTGGTAAATGTGTATATAAACATTTGCTTAATATCATTGATTAGTGATCAGTTAACCATTAATTAAGGTCCTGATGTTATAATGGGAGCGATACATAAATCAGATGTCGTATCTGGATCTGAATGACTATATTTGTTAAAAGATAAAATATGAAATGGAATCATATATTTCACCCCAATTAAAATGGATTTCAGAAATTTTAAATGTAATTTTTAACGAGCATTGGGAATTTTAAATGTACGATACTAACAATTTATATAATTTTTCATCAACAAACTTTTCGAAAAGTTTTTTTTTTATTTCTGATGATGGTGTTAAAATTACTTAGTTATATACTGAGCTATAAACGAGCTCGATGATACTGACCCCTCAGTTCGCTTACTTAGAAATAGACTTAGGTCATATTAACTGGCATACACTGAGGTTGTTTGAAGAGTGAAGACGGTGACGATAAGAATAAGACAGGTAACTAAACAAAAATAAGAAATATGTTGCCTATTGTCTTTCCTTGGGATTGCTTGCTTCATACCAGATTTCATCAAGATCGATTCAATTGTTTAGCCGTGAAATCGTTACAGACAAACAGACAGAGTCACTTTCGCATTTATAACATTACTATAGAAGCATAGGCTATATAAAGTTCTCCCAAAATTTATTCTGAATAATAAATAACCGTGACTTGAATTTTCTCATTGTAAACATTAAATTTATCAGAATTATATTTTCAAAGTTTACATTTGACTAAATCAATTTACTCAATGTGAACTCGATGACTTTACTTATTATTGTATCAAATGAATTCAGAAATATATACATTAATAAGACTTTTGGTATAAAATACCAATTCAGTGAATATTTCAATAATCATAACCCAATTTTAGCCAACGCACGAAGTTACTTCCAACATTTCAAACAATAATCCTTGCTTACAATCGTTATCTCGACCCTTGTTATACAATAATCTAACTTGTGTAATTCCGTATCTTTAGCACGCAACGTCTTGTGACATTATTTCCATTGTATCACGACATTTCTGATACAACAAACGTGATGAAATGGTTTGTCGGAATTGTTATAGTGGGTGAAGTGGGTACAGCTCAGTTGATTGCTATAGTTTTAGACACAATTGGTTGGCAATGCATTAATACATATACGATTTACTCGGTGGTAGAGTTTTGTGCAAGTTCGTCTGGGTAGGTACCACCCATTCATCAGATATTCTACCACAAAACAGCAGTACTTGGTTTTGTTGCGTTCCGGTTTGAAGGGTGAGTGAGCCAGTATAATTACTGGCACAAGGGACATAACATCTTAGTTCCCAAGATTCCCTTCGCCACTGCGCCACCACGCAGTGGCGATGTTGTTTTTTTAAGAAATGTACAAACCATTGTCTATGGGCGTTGGTGATCACTTACCATCTGGTGGCCCATCCACAAACCTCGATCCACTAACCTATACTATAAAAAAATACACTTCTGCGTAAGTGAAAAAACAAAACAAAATTTAAGCAAAACAGAAATCATCAGAAACTGAAATCGTCATAATAATGAAAACAGTTTTCCGGTTGACTACAAAATGTCTCTTTGAATAATTGAACAACTTTCGACACTCCGATTTTTACGTGTTAGTTGTGATTTAAAGGCGAAAACATGCTCTACGTGTGAGTCGGTAATAAATATTTATGTAGGGATTTTCCGTCAATTTCCGATCCGTCACTATGATTACCTTTTAAAAAAAAAAATTTTAGCTAATATGGAGCAGAATTGTTTGAACATCATACTAAACGATTGAATACGAAATAATTTGACTAGAAAACGTTAAATTTAACTAAAGATCATAATGATGGTAAAGGAAAATATTGTGAGGAATCTTGCATATGTTGGGTAAAGTTTTGCCGCATGTATTACTGATTAATGCAGCGTATTGGATGAACTCCTAACCATGATGAGTTTAGAAGAGAAGAAATATGGGAGAGAGAATAGTAGGATATTTACTAGCTGTAGAAAGTTGTTTTAAAATAATTGTCGATTTATTTCAAACTATACTTTAAATAATCATATCCTTACTATGAATGAGAAAGTGATTTTGTTAATTTATTTGTCACGCTTTCATCTTGACTATCCAACCGATCATTATGAAATTTTCCATATACGTCAGGGATACATAAAAGGACCTAGAAGAAGGATATGATACCTAGAACCTCCAACTCCCTTTACTCATGAGCGAAGTCGCGGCCAGAATCTATTTACCAATCATTTACCGTAAGCATTAGGATCACAATCCACCGATTCTTATACAGAATCGATATCATAAATAACTAACAGAACTGTCATTGAAGAAGTGATTCTATATAAAATCCGTTGTTCAATTCTTCAATGCCTCACTTAAGTGTTGACCATATTTCACTCGTGGTCATTAAATAGGCCGAGAGATGGCTCTGATACATAAGCATCCAAAACAAACATTGGACAAATGACAAGATGTCTTAAAGGGGAATATTTCAAGAAAATAGCCCCTTGTTTTGACAAGTTTAGTTACGCGAGTGTGCGTGGGCGGAAAAAATAACGCTTTTAGTTTCATTTACGTATTTTTCGGACATTTTCACCCTTGACGACATATAGATCTTTATGGCCACTGTCAAAACAAACATGATTTATATGGCAAAAATCCCGAAAAATAATTATTTATTCTGGTATTTTTTTGTTAATAATGTTTTATTTATTGTTTGTGTGTACTGTGAATATGTGACTGATTAGTAGTTCAGAACACACTTGCTTGTTAAAAAGTGCCAATTTGACTTCAATTTGGTGAAATAAACTTGTTGATTCACGTTAACCTTGACTGACTGAGATACATGAGTTAGACAGTAAGGAAGATAAGAACCCAAGTCCTGACATATCAAGACTGACTAACAAAGTATATATTTACAAAATTAGTATAAATGTTGTATATCAGTTGTCTGGTTCAGATGGCTTTGAGTGAATAATGTCCCAGGATATTATTAAAAAAAAAATTAATCCTTATTAATATTATAAATGTGAATTTGCTTGTTTATTTTTTACCCTTTCGATTCTTAATTACTCAACCAATCATAATATAAGAGAATACATTTAATATTATTGTCATTAGAATTATGATTGCTGGGGGATAATGACTACTAGGTTGTGAATTTGACAGTATACCAAATTAAAGAAAAAAATTAATATTCACACTTAAGCTACAATACTCTAGTAAGACATTTGTATCTTGGCCAAGAGTTACATACCATTAGGTCTGTTTGCATAGCCTTCGTATTATTTTACATGTGTCATTATTTTGATAAAAAAGTCTGTTTGTTGTCAGAACGCTCACCCTTGTTTGCTTTGCAGAAAAGTTTTGAAGTGTATTAATCGCTTAACTTCAAGTCTCAAAGTAACAATACTGCTTACAAAATATATTTTCGATTTTTTTTTAAATTAGAAATAAGTAGTCAGACTGGCAAGTGGGCAATGTCTAAGCATAGTGATGATCATTTAGATCATCACTATGCTTAGACTGACTTACTCTGTAAGAAATATTAACCATCTATTAAATCGCCGATGTAAGGTAGCGGACCATGAGAATATTTAATAATAAATTCTACGTTAAAACATTTGTTAAAATCAGATCAAATTATAAAAGATTTAAAAAACGAACAATCACGTAAAAACAATAAAAAAAATGCGACGTCCGGAAGAATTTCTCCGTTTCCTATTAATACAACTGTGAAATAATCTGTCAGGAAAACCGAATCAGAAAATCGGAGAGAAATTGGACTCGTATACCGAAAATATAAAGCCAATTACTAAGCAAGAGTGACTGTCGCCGCATATTTTATTCCAGCCGTAAAAATCTGAATTTGTGTCAATATTTGTCAACCCAAAAGGTTTCTTAAAATATGCTTTTATGTTGTTATAATTTTGCAATACGATAAAGCGATTCATTTTATAATCTTGTTTTTATAGACAAGTCGGCTGATTTTATTCTGTATTCAAAATCGAATATGCTTAGTATGCAAAAGATGTTTTAAATAAATTTATAATTTTTATAATTATAATAAATTTATTCTTAATTTGAAACAGGCTAAAAGTGAATCTAAATTGTCTGTAATTTTATTTACATTTTAATTTACCACCGCGTCTATTTTTTCTGACGCAATAAACTCAAAAAATAGCGTATTTTCATACGGTTTTCACCTTCTTATTATATGAACAAATCTTGGATAAAGATTTGGAAATAATATATGATTTTGATTTTTAAGTTTATTTAAACAACTAATTATTTATTAAAGACGAGCGAGGCTCAGACTACCTGGGCCTCAATACATTTATATATATGGAAATATTATACAATATTTTAAAGAAAATGAATGGAAAAATAAATAAATATGTAAATTTCATCAAAGATAAGCCAGGTGTGTAAATTGCTTCACGGTAGCATGCGCAAGCGATCCTGTGGCGCTCCTCGTTAAGGTGAAAAGTGTACACTGGTTTTTTAATGGGTATTCCGATGTTCGGGGCGCACTCACCGCTTTGGACACCGGTGGGTCCCACATACACTTTTCCCGTGAGTAATGCGTAATGCGTGTTTCCAGCAATAAAAAATGTGTGTAAATGCTTTGGCGTAAAGTCGCTTAATCTATTCGAAACATTTGAGTTATTCAGTTATGCAAACGAGATATTTCTAAGATACCATACGATATATTTTATAATATTTATATAAACATCAATGATATGATATACATTTATTGAAGATTGAAAATATAATAAAAGTAAATAAAAATGGTTCGCCAGTTATCTGATGTGTGAGTATTGCATACACCCCGTATTCATGTAACCCCTGCTGAAAAATAACCATGCCTTATTTAGTAATATTATTTTGAATAATTAATTGTACAATATATGATATTCTGTTTCAGCTATTTTTATATTCGTAAACATTTTTATAAAAGCGAAATACAACTCATCATGAGATCTCCTACCCATCCGCCCGATTGACTTGAAATTTGTCACAGTTACTTCTTCCCCGACTTAGACGCTCACTAAGAACGGATTTAACACAAATCCTATTCAAAATACATTTTTCTTATTATCTACCTATGTGAAGCGGGGACAATTAGCTATTATTTTGGTATTATATTGGCTAATATCTCTTGAGATTGGCCGCCGTGGCCGAAATCGGTCTGGATGACCTTATTATTTTTATATACGCTCCTTGTACTCGTACCTCGCTCGTAAAATATCGAAACCGACTTTCTAAGATACGCTATTTTGATACAATTTTTTTTATAACATAGTTAGGGCAGCATATGGGCCACCTAATGGTAAATGGTGTCCAACGTCCATAGACAATGGCATTGTAAGAGATGTTAACCATCGCTTACATCGCCAATGCGCCACCAACCTTGAGAACTAAGATGTTATATCCCTTGTGCCTGTAATTACACTGGTTCACTCACCCTTTAAACCCAAGCACAATAATACCAATTATTGTTGTTTTACGGTAGAATAAATGTTATCCTATGTTATAATTATTAAAGTTATGCGATATTCGCAGTTTGATTTTAGAAGTTTTATTTGAAGTTATTTTCTTACAGATTTCAAGCATCGTCAAGAAACGAGTGACTTATAAAATATTATGCTTATAATATTCTAGATATTAATTGACGTTTTCATGTTAAAGAAAACATGAATAATTCAAAAGAAAGTATAATACATAGAGCCTCTAAGTACGAAATGGCTCTGAAACGCATACCATTTCTTGGCACTCTTCGCCGAATTTCCCCTCTTGGCCCATTTTCGTACACTTTATCTCAACTGAAAAATTTCAGTGGAGGCAATTTACACTCACTAACGATATTTTAATTAATTTCGTTTGTATGTTAAAAATATACTAAAATACATTGTTGTGTTTTTTGTTTAAATAGATTATACTTTTACTTAAAATTTTTTTATGATTATGTGCTTGGAAAACTTTTTGCCCTTTTCAATCATATTGAGTGCACGAAGGAGTGTGAGATTTAACATAGGTATAGTTTATATGTAAAAAGGGACGGAAAGGTAATAATATGTGTTACGAATACATAATACTACCTCGTTGGTCTAGTGGCTAGATATAAGGCCGCCGACCCGGTGGTCCTGGGTTCAATTCCCAGGTCGGGTCGATAAATAGTTATTGGGTTTTTCTGTCAGAAAATTCTCAGTAGCAGCCCGGAGTCTGGAAGTTGGAAGTGTGCACACTCCCGTGCCTCGGAAAGCACGTTAAGCCGTTGGTCCTGCGCCTGGACTCTTTCCGGTCGTGTCGGATTGCCGTCCCATCGGATTATGAGAGCTAAGGAAAAGAGAGTGCACCTGTGTTTGCGCACACACTTGTGCCCTATAATATCTCCTGCGCAGTTGGCTAATCTCTCTTGAGATTGGCCGCCGTGGCCGAAATCGGTCTGGAGGACCTTATTGGATAAAATAATATATGCATAGTTTACTCACCGTTTACACCACCGCTCATAGATATTCGCGATGTAAGAAATATTAACCATTTCATACATCGCCAATGCGCCACCAAATTCGGGAATCGAAATGCTATGTAGTAAATATCAGAGGTGTTATCTTGGTGCTATTCTATAAGACAAACCCCAAAATTAGATCGTGAAATGTCAGAAATTGATCTATTTTGATTTGGGAAATTGAATCCAGCTATATTAATATGTAAATGATACAAGTTTCAAAATTGCGAATCACTATTAGTCGGCTTTTAACATTTTCGACCTAATTGACAATCGATTGTCAAATTTATTATTGCTCATGAATGTAACTTTATTGATATTTAATATAAACGTCGAGTTTTTTTGTTTTGTTTTTCTATAGGATATATAATTATGTATAAATATATTTATTAATTTACACTGGGCAAAGTGGACAGATTACTTAGTAAGTAAAAACTGTAAATGCCCAGAGGGGCAACAACCCACCAAACAACATAGTCTTAGCCCAGTCTCTAATGGGCTGGTACAAATGCTGCAGATTTACAGTCAACGCATATTAGGTCTACTCATTTCGTTTCCTCAAATCAAGCACATAACAATTCTGTGGTGCTTGCCTGGATTTGAAGCTGCAACCATCGGGTTAGATTCACGTGTTCCAATAGACCCTCTCGGTACATTATTAGGTAAATACTAATTAATTAATACTTCAATTGAAAATATAAACAAGAATATTATTGATTTGAAAATAAATATGAAGAGAATTTAAGATGCATACGAGACGAATATTGTCAAAGCATTCGATAAATATTAAATACCCAGGATTATACAGATACTGTATAATATTTTCGTGTTATACGAATTTGTGATTGCAATCTTTTATTCATGACGGCAAATTGACTGCGTGTAATTTGTCATTTTTCTTGTGTTTACGTTGAATTTGGAACCAACATATATCTTTATAGATGTGTGAGTGTGTAATATTATCTATCTATACTATGAGTCAAGCTTTTTATTGCCGGCTTGTTATCAAGCACGAATGAACTACAAAGAAATGAACATATGCTTTCTTCTATGGCTCAGTCTTATTCATGAGGACTCATATCTCATATCTTCATCTAAATCGTCATTGGTCGTGTGCATTTAATGGCGTAACAGGCAACCAATGAGCGTTCAGTATTTAGTAACTGGAGATACGTAAATTGCCAAGTGATAACAAACATGGCTCACTCACCCTTCAAACAGGAACACAACAATAACAAGTACTGCTATTTTGCTGTAGAATATCTGATGAATGGTACCTACCCAGACAAGCTTGCACAAAGTCCTACCACCGAGTACACAAAATCAGATCCTTCACACAATATTATGCCTTATTTATTACTAAATAAGTTTTAAATTTATTTATATGCGTATTATACAATAAATTTTATGATACAGAAAGTTAAAAAGCGAAGTGCCTCTATTAACACTTAGTAACAGTAGAAATAAAATTTAATGAACTGTGCTGTAACAATTCATAAGATTTCTAAAGATAATTTAGCTCTTTACTTAGCTTTAACTATAGAATAAAAACTATAGAATGAAAACTTTTCAATATTTCCCATTTTAAAACCTGAATAGTCATTTGTTCAGTTTAAGTAGTAATAATAACTTCATATAATTAATCCAATATTTACATACAGTTATGTTCAGTTTGGTGATTAAATTATCTTTTACTGTTTATTTGTTATTGTGGTCAATGGTTAAATTAAGTATAATTGAACCGTTATATATTTCACAAAGATAAAATATATAGTTAACGTCTGATTTATTATTCGAATTGATTCGAAATATTTTTAAGTGGAAGCCACGATGGCCCAGTGGTAAGAACGCGTGAATCTTAACCGATGATCGTGGGTTCAAACCCGGGCAAGAACCACTGAATTTCATGCGCTTAATTTGTGATTATATTCATGTCGTGCCTGACGGTGAAGGAAAACATCGTGAGGAAAACTGCATGTGTCAAATATCACTGAAATTCTGTCACATGTGTATTCCACCAACCCGCATAGGAGCAGCGCGGTGGAATAAGCTCCAAACCTTCTCCTCAAAAGAGGAGAAGAGGCCTTAGCTAAGCAGTGGGATATTCACAGGCTGTTACTGTTACTGTATATTTAAGTGATATATACATAAAATATAACAAATCACACATATACATTAAAATTCAACAGTACGATTCTCTAGATTTATAAAATACATACTTACGTAGTAAATAAACGCCTCAGTAAATAGCTGTTACTCTTACGACTTCAACGTTACAAAAATTTTGAGACAGTTGCCGTAATTAAAAAATATATATACATAATTAATACAAAAATAATAAATTAATTAATACAAAAACTTACCAGAAGCCGCAGATTTTGAAAACTTCAAGATCTTGAAGCTACCTAAGCGATTAAAAAATAGATTTTGGTTAATTTATTGGGTTTTTGTGACAGAAAATCATCAATATCTATACCAGTCCATGCTTCGGAACGCTCGTAAATCCGTTGTTCCTGCAGCTGATCGCTTTTTAGTCGTGCCGTCCCATTAGTTTATGAGACTTTGAGAATAGATATTGCACCTGTGTTTGCGCACACATTTAATTATGCACGATTAATATATCCTGTATATTCTCCCTTGTGAATGGTCGTTATGGCCAAAATCGATCTGAGGGACATCAAACAAAAGCATGACCCTATAAACCCTTTGTCATTTACGCCGTGAAAAAAATAAAGTGGATAAAAATAACACAAAACACAAGTACATAAAGTTTACATAAACCATAAATAGTTTTGTGCGAAAAATTCTTGAAATCTCATCTTAAACCTTGTTCGAAAGCGGTTAAGCGATACAAAATTTATTAAGGGGCTTTGGTAGCGAGGCTAAAATAGCCTACTAACAATGCGAAGGAATTCCCATATACTAAGGAAAGCCGGAAGTTTGATGATTTAAGACTCTTAGAATAGCTTTATTCAACGGATTTCTCGCGAGTTTCATGATTATGTCGTGCTGAGTTCCCTTTGTACGCTTCGATGGCTCTCACGATTTAGATGCTTCATTAAGACGTGTGCAAAGCATTGGCTTTTAATTAAATTTAAATTATCGATTATATTTTCTGTTCGTTTCTATATGAGACCTATAAATTTAATGTTAAATTCAAAACAATAAAATATTCTTGACTGACATTTAGAATCTGTTCAATTTTTGTCATGTAATTTTTTTTATAGTATGGGTAAGCGGTGTAGCATATGGGCGACCTGATGGTAAGTGGTCACCAACGCCCATAGACATTGACATTATAAGAGATGTTAACCATTGATTACATCGCCAATGTGCCACCAGCCTTGGGCACTATGATGTCGTGCCTGTAATTACACTAGCTGACTCACCCTTTATACCGGAATGAGTGGGTGGTACCTACCTAGAAAAGCTTGCACAAAGCTCTACCACCAAGTAAATAAGTAGATAACTTACATATATGTATATTTAGTTCATATACGAAGTGATGTTCATAAAGCAGACATCGTATGTTATTTCCAAACACTTATGAGTTGATTCATATAATTTTTTAAACACACAATAAGCCTTTTATTTCGTGTATGAGAAAAATCATGAACACTAATATGTAATATGAAAAGTCGCCAATGCTTCTCCAGGTTCTAACTCTGGACGTTTATATAATCACATTTAAATATTATAATTAAATATGTTTATCATATACAGACCAGCAAGTTTATTTTCAAAAATTAAACAAACATCGTTCAAGTTGATTTCACGCTTCAATTTCATGCCACGTTGAAGAAACAGCAAAAAATACAGAGAAATTACATTATCATACGCAAATCGCTTTCATGGCGTGTTGTCAGACGCATTCCGGGATAATATATCACGTGCCTATATCATACCTGAGTTTTTATTGAGCTGACGTTCCATTAGACCAAAGATAGGTTTCAGTGGATAATATGTGATTCTTCTAGTCTTCATAACATTGTCATTATTTTTTTCTGAATTTTGGGATATTTGGAGTTTTGTGGAAACATATTGGATGTTATTAGTTTTATTTATTCCAATTTCGATTGAATTGCAAACAGTTTTTCATAATAATATTATTTTTTATCAAATTCCACTACTATTGTTTATTTTTTATTATTCGTTTTAATAATCGTATTTATTAGTGTTCTGATATGATCATAAGTCTACAAATAAATAGGATCCACTAAATCCTAAGTGTCCTAGACCCGGCATTCAATGACTCTTCAGAGCTTTGCTTTGCTAGTTGCTTATGCGAGTTTTTCTACCAAATGTTAGTATTAGTCTTGTCATTTTTTTTATTTTTTTTTTATTGTATTGATAGGTGGACGAGCGTATGGGCCACCTGATGGTAAGTGGTCACCAATGCCCATAGACAATGGCATTGTAAGAAATTTTAACCATCGCTTACATCGCCAATGCGCCACCAACCTTGGGAACTAAGATGTTATGTTCCTTGTGCCTGTAATTACACTGGCTCACTCACCCTTCAAACCGGAACACAACAATACCAAGTACTGCTGTTTTGCGGTAGAATATCTGATGAGTGGGTGGTACCTACCCAGACGAGCTTGCACAAAGCTCTACCACCGAGTGATTACATACAATATCATTTTTACATTAACTATTTATAACCTTAATTAATTTTTAATTATTTTTTTTTTTCCTAAAGTTTCAATTTGTCGAACACTTAATAGTCTAATCCGTTCACCGTCACTGCGATCTTAATTAATTTCTTTCTCATCATCAGAATCGCCTTCGTCCAACCAGGGTCCAATAATTGCGTCATTACTCAATACAATTTGATGTAAAATACAATTAAAATTATACAAGGTAAAAGTCACATAACTATCTCGGTCATTCAGACCGGTGATAAAAGTTTACAATTACATATGTAAATATGCATGTATTGACTTATGTAATTAAGACCTTGACCAGAATTATACACATGGCACTTGATTGACGATGATCGAATTAATGTATATGAGAAAAGAAACGAGTGATTGAAATTAATCCGGTATCTGTAAGACCGCTTTTAGGCAATAAAGGGTTAACACCAATATTTATCTAACTTGACTCTTACGGCTCTATTCTACTCTGTCGGAAACCATACAAGCACTATTCTCTTGTTCTGGATTTAGTTTAATTGTTCGACCAACTTTCAGCTGAATGTTACTTTGACAGTTGTCAAATCATTTGACAGGAGATAAATACATAGGAGAGATAATAAATTATACATATATATTTTTATTACTAAATGTGTATGATATAGTATTACTCCAAGCTGACAACTGTCTGATAATTACGAATATTATATACATTAAAAAATAGACATTTATTTTAATAACAATAGTCCTCCAGACCAATTTCGGCCACGGCGGCCAATCTCAAGAGATTAGTCAACTGCGCAGGACATATTACAGTGCACAAGTGTGTGCGCAAACACAGGTGCACTCTCTAGTCCATAACTCTTATAACCCGATGTAATCTGACATGACCTGAAAGAGTTCAGGTGCAGGACCAACGGCTTTACGTACTTTCCGAGGCACGGGAGTGTGCGCACTTCCAAATTAGAGACTCTGGGCTGCTACTGAGAATTTTAAACAGAAAATCTCAATAAAATTTTACTAGCCCGACCTGAGATTCGAACCCAGGACCACCGGGTCTGCAGCCTTACATGTACAGCTATTAGCCCATCGAGGCAGTTTTAACTCCTATACCATCCTCTTTATTACTTAATGCTAATCATTGACTAAAATTAACTAGCACTAACACTGGTTAAGCTTAAAAATACGCGTTTGTGTTATCTTAAAACTGATAATCTACCCGGAGAGATTTAATTTTGCGGCTCCCTGGTCCTTGGGCTGCAAGGCAGTACCAACAGTATCCTTAAAATAATTGCGAGTAGGCTGGACTGTACGTACGTGAGTCATTGCTGTGCCATTTCTTATGGAAGATCGCGGCAATGAATATAATATGTAATTAATTTTAATTGATAATATTAGCTTTTAATTTACTAACATAGATAATTAGTAGATGTAAAGACTAACAAATTGAGTCTGTGTTGCTTTCAATATTTTTTTTATTTTTTTATTGTATAGGTAGGCGGACGAGCATATGGGCCACCTGATCGTAAGTGGTTACCAACGCCCATAGACAATGGCATTGTAAGAAATGTTAACTATCGCTTACATCGCCAATGCGCCACCAACCTTGGGAACGAAGATGTTATGTCCCTTGTGCCTGTAATTACACTGGCTCACTCACCCTTCAAACCGGAACACAACAATAACAAGTACTGCTGTTTTGCGGTAGAATAACCTACCCAGACGAGCTTGCACAAAGCCCTACCACCGAGTAAAATGAATTATTATTATATTATTATTTAAAGGGACTGATCAATCGGAATCTATTATTATTCAACAGACAGACATGTAAAGCATTGACACCTTTATACTTCGCAATACAAAATAATAGTAAATAAATGATAACTCATTTTAATTAAAAAACATATATCTTAAAACACCATTAATTATATTCATTAATTTTTAATCATCAAATTTAATAAATCTATTCATATTTACCAAAGTTACTAACTCTGTTAACAAGAATAATCGCATCGTCTACTTTGGGTATTAATAACTTGAAGTTTATTTGCCTTTAAGATTCAATTTATAGCAGCAAGTATTATTGAGGAAATAAATCAAACTTTAAATTAGTTTTCACTTACCTAACAATTGAAAATATTCTCTATTAAAACGTAATCAATAAATACGTTATCTACTATACAGCGTGTAACAAAAGTCGTATTCTTAGTATTTTAAAAATTATTACATAAATAGAACCGACACACGATACCTAATAACCACTTCACGGGTCGGACACGAATTTTGTTACACGCTGTATAAATATACGAAAGAGAAAAGTTATCAAGATATTTTCAGATATCTTCAGATATACACATATGGAAGTGCACAAGTTCTTTATCTCGGTGGTAGGGCTTTGTGCAAGCTCGTCTGGGTAGGTACCCAACCACCCATTAGATATTTTACCGGAAAACAGCAGTACTTGGTACTGTTGTGTTCCGGTTTGAAGGGTGAGTGAGCCATTGTAATTACAGGCACAAGAGACATAACATCTTAGTTCCCAAGGTTGGTGGCGCATTGGCGATGTAAGCGATGTTAACATCTCTTACAATGTCAATGTCTATGAGTGTTTGTGACCACTTACCATCAGGTGGCCCATATGCTCGTCATACGGCATACCTATGCTATAAAATAAAATCATAAAAAATTATAAAAAGGTGATAAGTTCAAGTGACAATGGCAGTCTATATGATCACTTGAAATCTATCCAAATTTTTTTTTTTTTATTAAATCAACTAAACAGTAGAAAAATAGTTTAACATAGCTTTATTTTCATCTATCTCATATAATTTAAATGTGAAGTTGCAGCAAATACGCAACTGTTCTTGTCCAACGTTAAATGTGAAAATTAATTATGTTACATTAAAAAGCATTCCCGTATATTAACGGATGCATTCTAGAATAATCTATCACAAACTGTAGGTGTAGTATGAGTAGATTATCAATCGATGACGTAAGCGTTTCAACCACACGCACTGTGCTTGAGGAGCTTGCGTATTAATTAACCCTTTTATAGTTAGATTTCTTATTTGATCTTTTTAACATAGGTGCAGCTTAAGTCAGACCTTAAATAAATAGAATGAATAGATTGATATGCATAATGATGATAATTATAATTTATTATCTTTTTATTTTTTGTGATCTTTTATCCCTCTTTCTTCTCACTATTTATTTTGGGCTACCCGGTAGTACTTGTACTGTGAGACGTTTAAAATAAACTACCGAGTATGTACCGCGTACCAGATATCTTTGTCATTCTCTCACTTTAAAAAGGCCAAGCCTTAATAAGTCCCTCCAAAATTACACAGTTATAGCGCGATGTAAAATACAACTAGGGTTTACTCGGTGGTAGAGCTTTGTGCAAGCTCGTCTGGGTAGGTACCACCCACTCATCAGATATTCTACCGCAAAACAGCAGTACTTTGTGTTGTTGTGTTCCGGTTTGAAGGGTGAGTGAGCCAGTGTAATTACAGGCACAAGGGACATAACATCTTAGTTCCCAAGGTTGGTCGCGCAGTGGTGATATTGTTTTTTTTTTTTAAGAAATATATAAACCACTGTCTATGGGCGTTGGTGACCACTTACCATCAGGTGGCCCACATGCTCGTCCACTAATCTATACCATAAAAAAAAAAAAAAATCTATTGATGAAAAGAAAAATTAAAGTGACATGAATGATATTCGATGTAATGTTTTTTGATTTTGAACAGTATTATTTAAGTATGAGAACATTTAGATACACGAATTCACAGATTCATTAACTACATATTTAAAATACTTATTCTGAAGTTCTTCACTTTTTCGCAGCATTTTGCATGTGACTTTTTTTTAAATCTCAAGGGGTGGAAATGGCTGCGTTTGATTAAATCGTTGTTCCTTACGTTCACTGTCATATTCACGCCTGGAAAAATATTAGGTAACAGTTAATGAAACATATGCCTGCAAAATATTATATTATATACATATTTGTATATGCCGTTGGGACGTACGTATAAATCTCATACACAATCCCATTTCTAAAAACGCTTTCTGAGAGGATGTTCCAAATTTCAGATTTCTATATTCAGTAGTTTTGAGTCCACGTTGAAACACAATCAAACAAACAACAAACAAATGGAACAAACGGAACAAACGGAACAAACGAAACAAACGGAACAAACGATTTTATAATATGATATTTTTAATCATACATTTCAAGATTATGTAAATATTGCGTTGTTTGTTCTTTAATGAAGAATCTTAATAAAATAAAATTTAATTAATAATAATAACCGAATTGTTTCGACGAAAAACATTTCGTTGACGAAGAATCGAATGAGGTTAATTAAATTTATTTGTACCCTCTTTATTGATACAATTTAATCAAGACCCCATTACTTTAGCGAGCAGTAAATAAGAAAGTTACGTAATAATTTCCATTCGAATTAATGTGTACTTCGTTTTATAATATTTACCATCCTATTTGCTGGTGTAACGTCCCAGGTTCAGATCTCGGGACATTTTTTTTTTCTATCAAGAAATTTGATGACGTGTGATGTTAAGATGTTAGCAGTGTTTACCCCCATATGTTTCTGGGTATTTCTGGTATCTCTCCAGTCGTTATATGTATATATATAAACGATATATATAAGGGATATAATGAATAAAGGAATAAGCAACTGTGCTTTGACGAGCCGGTTGGCGTGGTTGGTAGATACCTACCTTTCGCGCCGCAGGTCGTGGGTTCGATTCCCACCCAGGATAGACATTTGTGTGTATGAACATGTCTGTTTGTCCTGAGTCTGGGTGTAATCTATGTAAGTATTTATTTACAAAAGAAAATTAGTATATGTAGTATATCAGTTGCCTGGTTTTCCATATTACAAGCTGTGCTTAGTTTGGGATCAGATGGCCTTGTGTGAATAATGTCCCAGGATATAATTATTATATTATTATTATTGCTTAACTTTTACCTATACTAAAAACTTAAATTTGGAATTATCCAATGAGGACGATAGTCGGTCAAGATTGCCATTATTATTATTATTATTATTATTATAAAATTAATATTAAAAAAGTGAAAACTCATAAATACAATTCATTTTATTACAAATAGATATATTAAAGGCATATAATATAAATTTTGTTATAACACAAAATGGAAGGACTTCATTGAGGGTTAAAAGGTAAACGAGAAGCCATCAGGGAAAGCGTTAGTAACAAGTTTGTTGGGACATATAAGCAAAACTGGTTCATAAATTAATTGCTTTTACCGACACTTTTAGTGGTTAACTAGTTTTGTAACATTGACATTAGGAAATAATCAAACTCCAACTTGGCTTACAACTTTATGAATGGCTTACTACGTAATCGTTAATTCAAAACCATTGAATTTTCCGAGCTCACAATTCGACTTTATTTCACCAAAATTGTTTCACAAGAAATTGTTCAAATTTTATCGTAAAATATTTAAATGGTTCAATTGCAGTTAATTATTTATGAATATTGATATTGATAAACAATTTTTGTACATAGTAAAGTAGTAAAAAATCAGGCAGTTTTAATGACTACGAGTAGTAGAATTTGATACGTGCAGGCTTTCTCATCTCATTTACGTTTACAAGAATAATTATAAGCAAAATAAAAATGGCAGGCAGACTGGCAAATTAGCCATCTTATGCTAAGTAATATCCGCCCCCAAAGACATTGACACTAACAAATATTAACAATCCCTTACATTGTCAATGCGCTAACTTAGGAACTAAGATGTTATGTCCTTTGTTCTTATATATATATTTTTTTTTTATCGCTGGTGAAACGCATCACGCGTTTCCCCCCTCGAGAACAGTGGAGGGGGTATATGTCCAGGGCACCGAGTGTGCCCCGGTCATCGGAATACCCACTAAAAACCCAGCGGTACCCTTCCCGTCTTAACGGGAGCGCCATGGGATCGCTTGCGCATACTACCGTGACGCTCCGACAAATGTCCTTATAATTGCACTAAGTCACCGGAACACAAAAATATTAAGTTTTGCTGTTTGATGGTAAAATATGTAATGAGTTCGCTGTACGTATCAAGATGTAGCAAAGTTAAAAGTCTAATTTTATTTTCTCGGACAAAATACGTTAAAGTAGCTCAACAAAGGTTTAAGTAACAAGAAACAGTGAAAACTCTGCGTTTATTTACAAGTTTTATTTGATAAGATGGAAAGATAGTTTATTCCATTAACGCTTTTATTACAATTAACTACATTTATCTTACAATTAGTTCTGTTTGTTCTACGCGTTTGAATCTTTGTTCTTATTTAGCTTATAATTAATAATGTTTAAGGCACAATATAAAGGTTTGCAGTTCGTTAAGGATAGTGTTTCTGCAAGCGATCTGATATTTTATCTTCCATTACTAAATTTATTATGTGAAATTCACATCACAGCCGATAATAGTAGATCCTATATTAGTTCCACGTATAATAATCATCACTACGTAGAATAAAACAAAATCGCTTTCCGCTGTTTGTCTGTCCCTATGTATGCTTAGATCTTTAAAACTACGCAACAGATTTTGATGCATTTTTTTAATAGATAGAATGATTCAAGGGGAAGATTTATAAGTATTATATATGCATAATATAGCAGAGACACACTGATAATTTTAGAGGTTTCTAGTGTGGTGTCATAAATAAACACATTTTTTTGCGCTTACATTGCAAACGCTGGCTGAACCCTACGAGATATATCAAAATAATGTATTACAGTATTGTACACCTTAAAAAGGTCTACAAAAAAATCCGCGAGCTGCGAGAGTCTATCTCTTAGGGATAACCCACAATAACCATTTTTTATCTTTTACTTTTTACGAGAAATCATGACTTATTTACGAAGCGATTTTAAGCAATACAGCATTAGTCCTTATCCAATTAAGCATATTAAATATATTTAATATGCTTAATTGGATACATTTAATATAGAACAATATAGCCCTTTACAGTATGTAATTTGAATGAAAATTTTCGAAGATATTACAGATTTAAAATGCAGGCATATTTAGCGGTTGCAGCGGTACCGGCCGGGGGCGTGCCTATAAATAGCGCGTCGAAGGCCGCGCTTCGCCCTTTAGCACTTTATGATAAGCAGCGATCGCACTCGTTTATCGGAGCTCTCTAGCGAGGAAAATAACAATTATTACTTAATAAAAACGTGCTTTTCAGCGCCACAACGTAATCCGTAGTTATAAGTTCGTTACGATAAATTAAAAAAATATATATTCGAAATTGTATGATAGTATTCGTATTAGTATTTAACTAAAGTGAATTCTTTTTTAAGACAAAAAGTGCTTTTCAGCGCGACTTTTTTTTCGAGATTGTATGTTCGTACTTTAGTCGGTATAAAGGTTAATTTTTAAGCCGCACTTATAGTAAGTACATTAGCTTAGATAGAATAAGATTAAAACCATAATTTATCAATTGTATTTCTTCTTTTAAGATCTTGGTTTGAATTTAGAGTTAAGGCAATTTAGTATTAGGGCAAGATTAGGTAAGGTATTTCAGTTTAAATAATAGAATGGAATAGGTATCTTTTGTTGTTGATAATTGTTGATTATATTTTGTTTTTACTTAAACGAATAGTAAGTAAAATATTTCTTACTGCAGCACATACTAATAATATGGCAATTTGTTCATAATCATACGTATAGTTTTAAGGCGTGAGTTCAAATAATGCTAGGAGAGCACGTTCAGCAAGAGATGAAATATCGTCAACGGAACGTGATGCTCGCCTCAGCCAGCTTCGGGATAGATATAGAGTTGAGAGAGAAAGAGAATCCTCAGTAGAGCGTGAGGCTCGCCGCAGCCAGGATCGGGATAGACATTGAATACAGGGAGCCAGAGAATCGTCCGCACAGACACATAGTAACACCGAACAAAACGGAAAGTTTCAAGAGCGGTCATTTGAATATTCTGGTAGGATTAGTGTAATTAACTAATTGATTTGTTTTTAAAGGAAACATACAATGTGATGGCACTTATAGCATATTAATATAAAATAATACATACATCAGCTCGGATGTGGTACCGGAGAAGATGTGTTGATTCCCCGAATTCCTCTGATACCATCGGATTTACCGTTTCAATTTAAACGCCTACAATTTCCGGTAAAGATATATTTTGCAATGACCATTAATAAATCGCAGGGTCAAACTTTCAACGTTGCAGGCTTAGATTTGAGCGTTGAGTGTTTTTCACATGGCCAATTATATGTCGCTCTTTCAAGAGTAACCTCTAAAGAAAACATGTTTATATTGTCTATTGACAAAAAAGCCGTGTACGTTGTATATAAAGACATTCTGTAGTATATTTAGTATCAGCACTGAACCCGTGCGGAGCCGGGGTGGTCGCTAGTATATAATAATATAATATGTACCACATCTGATACAAACGAGAAGTGTGCCGCTAATTAAGGATTTTATTAGAGCAAGCGTAGTGTTATTTTACCAAACCTTATTTAATATATTATCTGAATTCCACGAGACACAGCTAGTATTATGGTACCTGTAATATATAAGTGCCTGTTATGTCATGTCAATAGGTAAGTTCCAGATATGGTACATGTATATTATATTGGTGAGGGCGAGTTTAATATAGCTAGATGCCTATTTGCTCAATTTAGCGGCGTTACCCAAATATAGGATCTACTTAAGCATTGCCAGGTCAACTACGTTTTCTCTTTAACAGGGGAGTCATAAACCAGCAGTAGGAGACATACAGTAGGCTGTTATCTAATTAAATTATCTGAATTTTTTTTTGATTACTTGGGAATCTCTTTGCCTATTTAGAATACATAAATAATATAGCAAAAACAAAGACTGTTGCTACATAATAAATTCAAGCTTAAATATAAACCTGAGAATATTTCTACTTACCTAAGTAGACATGACAAACCCGTGACTTAGAAAACGTGATCATATCTTCTAGGTAATTTCTTGTAATTTTAGAATGGATTGATTTAGAAAAATAAAGATATCTTATCTAGAAAAAATGGTTGCGAAATTAATTAAAATAAGTTGAAAGAATCGAAAGAATTTCAACTGAAGGTAATCTTATTGAAAATTATTATTTGTTGCTAAGTGCTTTTTTTACATGGAATCGAAAATTACGATGATTAAAATTATCAAATGGTCCAAATTTGTCTGTGTGAGTACCACCTACTCACCAATTAATCTGCCGAAACATCAATAGTCTGTGTTACTGTTTCAGATCGAACTGTATTTAGTAAACGACTTCAAATTTTTATAACGTCAATGTGTTGTTACAAGAAAAAATAAACAACAACACAAGTTAATCGAAATCTGACGATTAATATATTTGGTGAAATATGAATGTCACCGTATATTGGTCAGTACCTACTAATAGCGTTTAATTAATCTAGCGTTAAAAAGATAAACATATAGAAAATGGAATAATAATATATAATAATAATGTATATGGCAATCATTTAGAAACAAAATTTATAACATTTTGGCAGCTTTTAAAATTTTATCTTACGTTAATCTATACATATAATAAATCTGTAACTGGTCGATGTCTGTACATGGAAGATAAATGAGTAAAACTTTTATCGGGGGTCTTTATAAACACAATAGAACCCAAAACAATGATTAATAGATTTTTTGTCTGTTTGTCTGTTTGTCTGTTTGTCTGTGCGTTTGTGCACGCTAATCTTAAAAACGGCTTAACGGATTTGAGTGCGGTTTTCACTAATGTGTTGTGGCTAACTTCACTTAACATTTAGTGTTTGTTTTATTTCAATCGGTTCATAAATATTAAAGTTATGTCAATTTAAAGATACACGTAGAACATTTATTAAAAAATGGTTATGGTCAAACTGAAAAGAGATTAAATATTACATGTAATATACTCTTTTGCTTATGTTTTATCCTATATTTTGTCCTATAATTTTTAATCTCTTTATTTATTTTTCAAAAGTTTAATATCACTACTAAAAAACAATAAATTATTATCTGTAGGAAAAGTACGCGCGCTGTTAGTTGTCAAAATCAAAAAGTTTTGTTAATAATTTCGTGTTTTCAGTAGCTTCGTGTGTTGTTTTTGCATAAAAACTAATATTGCATATATATTGTGTGTATCTTTATGATCTCATCTTATATCTTTCATAACAGTACGCTTTACGTCTGCGTGTGAGCAAGTCAGTTAACTCAGTGACAATAATTAATACGTGAATAGTATATAGTGTACAAACAAAGCATAAAAACAACTATAACAATAATACATGGTTTTAGAAGTGCTTGCTTTAAACATAAACGTGGTATATCACTTCTTAAAACTTTAAATAGGTATAATTTTTTCGTAAATTCGTGTTTCCTGTCAAAAGTTTTAAAACGGCAGATAAAAATTCAAACGTTTTACCTACCGAAGTTTTTTCTAAACAACGAAATAAATAACAATTTAACGCGGATAAAATGGCAACCATATTTTGAACTATATTTATTAGCCTCTGGATATATATAAGGAGTATTAGCCACTGGTTATGTATAAGAAGTGTAAATAGAGAAAAATAGCAATTTTGTTCAACATTAAAATAACAGAAATTACTTTAGAAGACCTCATTAATAAATGTAACAAGTATTTCGAACCGAGGAAAAATTTTACTATGGCCTGACATGTATTTTTTATGAGAAAACAAAGCAAACACGAAAATATAACCAACTTTATTACGAGTCTAGAAAATTACAGTTTAAAATGCGATTTCGTTGAATTAATAGTCATTGGTCAGTGATAAATTTACAGCGAATATGTGTTAGAGTAGCTCGCCAAACATCAAAGATTATTACAACAGTCTGATCTGTCACTAAAGAAAGCTATAGAGATAGCTAAAATAGTAGTGATCGAACAACAAAATACGGAGCACATAAATAAAAGCACTGAGACGTGGTCATCACCGTCATCATCTAATGAATATCAAGTGATGAAGGGGGAGTAAAAGGGTTAAACAACACACAGTACAGAATAGAGAAGATGTGCATATTCCTACGAAGTCAGACGGGCAACTAATTAAGAAGAGAACAAAATTGTGAAACGTGGTTATATTTGCCTTATCCCAATATAAACCGAATAAAAGTATTTTGTAATCTCTCAGCTTAATTCAATTGGTCTTTGGCTACATCAAGCTTGCGACAGCATAATCATGAATAGGAAGAAGTAGATCTGTGCGAGCATATAATATATAATTAAGTGTACTCAGATATTGATATTATATATTTAAAAAAAATCACTGCAAAAATAACATAAATAAGATAAAAAAAATAATGTATTAAATGTATTAATTTATATAAAATGAATGTACCAACCCATCTTAATATTCAATATTTTAGTTTGTTATAAATTTTGTACTGTAGTCATATTCTTGCTTGCCTTTTAATTGTATTTGGTTAAAAAATATATAAATAATATATATATCATTTATTTACTGCATTTTATTGGCCTTACTCAATGTAATAATGCTTAAGCTATGTGATTTCATTTATATTTTGTTTTTGTTAAATTTGTGTTTTCATTAAGTAATTAATTATATTTGATTATAAAAAAATATATATCTTATTACACCTTCACTGATTATGATGGTTTAGCTGTTTGATTTTATATATGTTTTGATTATTTTAATGATTGTGTAATTATTGTTGGTGGAAACTTAGCTAATGTATGTATATATTTATATATATATATATATATATATATATATATATATATATATATATATATATATATATGCTATAAGTGTCATCTCATTTTTAACACTTAACCTACCAGAGCGGTCAAATAACTGCTTTTGAAACTTTAATTAAAATTGTTATATAGCTGCTTTTGTTTGTATATTATATACTTTTTCTACATAAAATGGCCGCTTAAGCAGCTTATTCAGATGTGTGTCAAGTTCAAAGGACAACATTTGTTTTAATTCCCTTTTTTTGTTCAATTAAATTAGTAGCCTTGGTTAAGTCTGATTATTTAGTCTCTGACAGAAGAAACTTTTCCTTTACTTTATACTTTATATTGTACACATAAAATAACATAAATCTATAACAAAAACGAATTAATTAATAAATTATCCATACATATAAATAAAATTGAAGTTTCTGTCTGTTATTTCAAAATAACTGCCTGTTTTAAAGGTTATATGGCTATTTACGATTTACCAAAACCAAAGCAATCATTTTTTTAATTTTTTTACTGTCTGCATGTCTGTATCTTTAAATCGTCTAAAAATTGAAATAACCGAATTATTATAAGAACTATTTCAAGATTCCGTTTAGCCTTTATTTCATCAAAATTAGTTGAGTCTATCAAAAGTTATAAAAATACGTATTTTTGTTGATATCTATTCACATAATATTATTACTCTTCCTAACGGATTCATTAACGCAGAGCCTAAACTGCGGGGGTTAGAAACTTGAAATTTTGGCAGTTGATACATTTTATAACACCCACTAAGGTAGGATTTTTGGAAATTCTACCCCTAAAGAGTTGAACGATTGTTTAGAAACCCGTCATTTTTAAAGTTAGAAGCATGAAATTTAATGAACAAGCTTAAAAATAAATAAAAATGTATTTCAGCGTTTTTGAAAATCTAAATCTGAGAGGGTAAAAAAGGGGTTGAAAGTTTGTATGGGGATTCCGTCACTTTTGGTGTAAGAAGAATGATATTTAGTATTAAAGCTATGCATACGTATTTCGTCGTTTTTAGAAATTTAACTCCAAACGGGAGAAACGGGGTAAAAGCATTAGTATAAAAATTTAAAAAAATAGAAATATACTATTTGAGTTTTTTGATTGAATTAATAAACATGAATTTCAAAGTTTTTAGAAACTTTTATTTTTGTTTGGAAGAGTTGGGTGCAAATAATGAAATTCAAAATACGCAATATCTTATATCAATATCTCTTAGGGAGAAATATACGAACTTCACTATGTTGGTGATGTTTGGATAAAGAAAACATATTCCATTATTGCCATATGTACCACTTAATTGGTATTCCCTAAGCTTATATTATTGTAATGTTTCATTAAAATCCATTCAGTAGCTTATGCGTGAAAGAGTAACAAACGTCCATACATCCATACAAACTTTCGAGTTTATTATATTAGTAGGCAGTAGGATTATTATATGCCCTTTACTGAACATACATACACTATACTGGATGGGCGAATAAATCGATTGGTAAATGTTTATATCTTATTGATTAAAAAATGATAAAATCCTTTTTTTACCCGTACGAAGTCGGGACGGGAAGCTAATTACTCGCTGATAACGTATCTTTCTGTAGGTAAAAAAGGTTTTTAAAAACAGTACAGCAGTTTTTTAGTTTATTCGCTACAAACAAACATACAAAAAATCTATTTTTACTTATTTATAATATTAGTATAGATAAAGACCACGCGCGAGCGAAGCTGCGGGCAACAGCTAGTTCATTAATAATTTTACAAAAATTATATGAACTTATGAAGTGTGTTTTTGAAAACTTACCATATGAATATAATAAATATTCGATTTTTAAGTCTGGCAATGAATAGATTAATAAAAACTAACACCAATAAATACCTAAAAATCTACACAAGCATTCAAAGTTGATTTAAATATTATAGAGAACATTTTCGATCGCAAATGGCATAAATGAAGTTTTGACGAAGATTATTTTGTATCGGTGAATCCTCGTTGCGATATTCGCAACATTGTGAACAGTGTGACATAATGTCAATGCTTTGATACGAAAAATATTTTATAATTAATAACTGAACGCTTTACTATAATTTAGCTATGATTTATTTCAAAGGTCATCTAGGTCAGTTTGATTAAAGGCTCAAAAGATGGAATATTGGCAATTTAAGGGGCTTGTCGAATGTTCGTATTTTTAGTATTGCAATTAGTTGTATATTCATATATAGACTATGAAATAGAAATTGATTGTTAAGATATATGTTATATTTGTTATCCTGCCTCGTTGGTCTAGTGGCTAGATATAAGGCCGCAGACCCGGTGGCCCTTGCTTCAATTCCCAGGTCGGGGCAATAAATGGTTATTGGGTTTTTCTGTCAGAAGTGTGTACACTCCCTAACGGATTCATTAACGCAGAGCCTAAACTGCGGGGGTTAGAAACTTGAAATTTTGGCAGTTGATACATTTTATAACACCCACTAAGGTAGGATTTTTGGAAATTCTACCCCTAAAGAGTTGAACGATTGTTTAGAAACCCGTCATTTTTAAAGTTAGAAGCATGAAATTTAATGAACAAGCTTAAAAATAAATAAAAATGTATTTCAGCGTTTTTGAAAATCTAAATCTGAGAGGGTAAAAAAGGGGTTGAAAGTTTGTATGGGGATTCCGTCACTTTTGGTGTAAGAAGAATGATATTTAGTATTAAAGCTATGCATACGTATTTCGTCGTTTTTAGAAATTTAACTCCAAACGGGAGAAACGGGGTAAAAGCATTAGTATAAAAATTTAAAAAAATAGAAATATACTATTTGAGTTTTTTGATTGAATTAATAAACATGAATTTCAAAGTTTTTAGAAACTTTTATTTTTGTTTGGAAGAGTTGGGTGCAAATAATGAAATTCAAAATACGCAATATCTTATATCAATATCTCTTAGGGAGAAATATACGAACTTCACTATGTTGGTGATGTTTGGATAAAGAAAACATATTCCATTATTGCCATATGTACCACTTAATTGGTATTCCCTAAGCTTATATTATTGTAATGTTTCATTAAAATCCATTCAGTAGCTTATGCGTGAAAGAGTAACAAACGTCCATACATCCATACAAACTTTCGAGTTTATTATATTAGTAGGCAGTAGGATTATTATATGCCCTTTACTGAACATACATACACTATACTGGATGGGCGAATAAATCGATTGGTAAATGTTTATATCTTATTGATTAAAAAATGATAAAATCCTTTTTTTACCCGTACGAAGTCGGGACGGGAAGCTAATTACTCGCTGATAACGTATCTTTCTGTAGGTAAAAAAGGTTTTTAAAAACAGTACAGCAGTTTTTTAGTTTATTCGCTACAAACAAACATACAAAAAATCTATTTTTACTTATTTATAATATTAGTATAGATAAAGACCACGCGCGAGCGAAGCTGCGGGCAACAGCTAGTTCATTAATAATTTTACAAAAATTATATGAACTTATGAAGTGTGTTTTTGAAAACTTACCATATGAATATAATAAATATTCGATTTTTAAGTCTGGCAATGAATAGATTAATAAAAACTAACACCAATAAATACCTAAAAATCTACACAAGCATTCAAAGTTGATTTAAATATTATAGAGAACATTTTCGATCGCAAATGGCATAAATGAAGTTTTGACGAAGATTATTTTGTATCGGTGAATCCTCGTTGCGATATTCGCAACATTGTGAACAGTGTGACATAATGTCAATGCTTTGATACGAAAAATATTTTATAATTAATAACTGAACGCTTTACTATAATTTAGCTATGATTTATTTCAAAGGTCATCTAGGTCAGTTTGATTAAAGGCTCAAAAGATGGAATATTGGCAATTTAAGGGGCTTGTCGAATGTTCGTATTTTTAGTATTGCAATTAGTTGTATATTCATATATAGACTATGAAATAGAAATTGATTGTTAAGATATATGTTATATTTGTTATCCTGCCTCGTTGGTCTAGTGGCTAGATATAAGGCCGCAGACCCGGTGGCCCTTGCTTCAATTCCCAGGTCGGGGCAATAAATGGTTATTGGGTTTTTCTGTCAGAAGTGTGTACACTCCCGTGTTTTGGAAAGCACGTAAAGCCGTTGATCCTGCGCCTGAACTCTTTCCGGTCGTGTCGGATTGCCGTCCCATCGGATTAAGAGAGCTAAGGAAAACAGAGTGCACCTGTATTTGCGCACACACTTGTGCACTATAATATCTCCTGCGCAGTTGGCTAATCTCTCTTGAGATTGGCCGCCGTGGCCGAAATCGGTCTGGAGGACCTTATATTTGTTATATGTGTATGTGAGTATTCCATGTAGTGGATTCATGGCTTGCATCTGTATATTTGCGATTCCATAACAATTTTAATGCATAAGAGCTATTCTGTAAGAATAAACTCGAAACTCATCTCAGAATATGATCGTTAAATGTCAGCAAATTATACACAACATTGACTTTATAATAATTATAACAATCAAATCAATATTCGCAGAATTAGTTTTCAATATTTAATTTATGAGATACCTACATATAGAGTTACAGAATATTATATAAAAATCACACCTTGACAAGACTGTCTACGTTGCGATCAAAAACCACAAAGTTAATCAATATTTGAATAGTTTCGACTATCGATAACTTTTATCAAAAATTATATACAAATTCTTATGACAAAACTTTTAAAAAGTTAGACTAATTAAGTGTTGGATCTATATAATATACTGATATTCATTTACTGATAATATAAATAGGAAAGATTTGTTTTTTTGCTATCAAACAATGTGTAATCACAGAATCTGTCTCCTTTGATTACTTCTAATGCCATTAGAAAGCTACTTTATCCAGATGTTATATATTTTATTCCGGTTATAACAAGTCTCTCATACGCACAAACCACGCAGGGCAAGATGCGGGCACAGCTAGTTAAATATAAAAATATTTAGCACAACCAGGGATATTTCTTGTAGATATTTCCTTCACCAAATTTATATTATAACTAGCTGTGCCCCGCGGCTTCACCCGCGTATAAATAATAAAAATACACGCATACACACACATATGGCTACTGGTAAAGAAATACGTAATTACCGATTTGAAGTTAATTTTCATAAAATACCGTAGGGTTTACCGACCTTATATGTGGCCTATCATTTGCGCCATCACATGTTTTTTGTGTGTACCAATTTTCATCAAGATTGGTCAAGCCGTTCTTTAGTTATAAGAAGACATACAGACAGACAGATAGACAGACAAAAATGAAAAAAATAGTATAATATGAATCACTGCATCATAAAACGATTATTTATCTCAAAATTAGGTGAAAAAAAAAATGTACAGACAGAACCAAGAGATTTATATAGTAGTATAGATAGTACCGATAGTTTCCTAAAATCATAAGCTCTCTTTGATAAGTAGTCTACTATTTAAGTAGATGAGATATTTTCTTCTTCGAAGCTATTTATTGACCTCGTAGCTTAAACAAACTCATTGAAATATAATTAGTTACTTATAGCATTTTAGCTCCTCAAAGTTCTGTATTTGTAATATATATTGATTTTTGCTTAAATAAAAATATTAAAAGCACAATAACGACGGATATATTTGGAAATGTATAAAATCCAAGGTCACGTTGTTTATGGAATGAAACAATTGGCTAGTGAGTGATTAAAACCACAACCACATTCAAGCTCGATATGATCCAAATCTTTTTTGGTTTGTCGATTATATGTCGTTAATATAAAATTTGAAAAGGAAAAACATAAGCAGACTTCAATAATATTATGCATACAAATATAAATAAGGTCCTCCAGGCCGATTTCGGCCACGGCGGCCAATCTCAAGAGAGATTAGCCAACTACGCAGGAGATATTATAATGCACAAGTGTGTGCGGCAAACACAGGTGCACTTTCTTTTCCTTAGCTCTCATAATCCGATGGGACGGCAATCCGACACGACCGGAAAGAGTTCAGGCGCAGGACCAACGGCTTAATGTGCTTTGCGAGGCACGGGAGTGTACACTCTTCCAACTTCCAAACTCCGGGCTGCTACTGAGAATTTTCAAACAAAAAAACCCAATAACTATTTATTGAACCCAGGACCACCGGGTCTGCGGCCTTATATCTAGCCACTAGACCAACGAGGCAGTCAGACATACACATGTACATATACGGAAAAACTTCCGTAAACGCATACCTCCAATCATTCTGAAATTTGGTATAAAAACGTATTTTGACTTTGATTTGATTTTATCACGAATATCATAACGAAAATTGGTGCAATTTTGAATAAGAAAACCGAAGAAGACCATTCGTAACCGACTTAGATTGTTTTAGCTTTCCCAAGAAAGTGTAAGTGAAAACAGAGAGGGTTTTGAGTGGTTAGAAATGTGGGTGTGACGCCCCCTAGTTCCTAATCTTCGCTGTACACACACACACACACACACACGCACACACACCCTTTCTGGAGAAAGCTAAAATAGTCTGAATCGGTTAGGAATGCGCGATTATGTACACCGAACGAAAAGAGGTTCTCTTTCGTTTTTCACTTTCAAAATAGCGTTTGCGCCAATTTTCGTTATCATAGTCGTGATAAGGAGGATAAAATACGTTATTATACCAAAATTTCAATCGATCGGCGGTATGCGCTTTTCGGAAGTACACCCATATATACATACATAACAGTAAGTCGGCACCCGTTTTTTTCAGTTACGTACATATTCTCTAATAATCAATGACAAAAATCTTTATTATTGTGAAAAAAAAATCGTATTTATTTTAAATTTTATTCAATACACGAACAACAGAATTGTATAAGCACGTCAAACACAAGCAGATGCGGATCAGACTGAAAGTTGCTTCTGTACCTCGTCGGTAATCCATTGTTTGGAAACCCGAAACTTTTGACAGATAACAGAGTAAACTTTTAACAGTAAAAACAGCGGCATGAGTTGAATTTGCAAAATGTTGGTGATAAGTCTCTAGGTGTGTTTTTTTTCCCACTTGTGTTTATATTAACTTGTTGGTGGTATCCTATATGCTTCCGATAAACTGCAATACTTAGTATTGTTGTATAGGGCGAGTGAGCCACTGTAATTAAATGGTTATTCAATAGGGACGCTCGAACTTTGACAGTTTGTTGCGGCCATCTTAGAAATTCTATAGCAATCAAATTCGGTAGGAATACATATTTATATTTGATATTTCTCAATGGGACTCTAGATGCTTAAACAACGCGTAATTTTTTAAATTTTTTTTTATCAAAATCTGTGGTGAACCTTGCCTAACGTTCCGTGCGTTGCGTCTTATTTATATTTACTCGGTGGTAGAGCTTTGTGCAAGCTCGTCTTTGTAGGTACCACCCACTCATCAGATATTCTACCGCAAAACAGCAGTACTTTGTATTGTTGTGTTCCGGTTTGAAGGGTGAGTGAGCCAGTGTAATTACAGGCACAAGGGTCATAACATCTTAGTTCCCAAGGTTGGTGGCGCATTGGCGATGTAAGCAATGGTTAACATTTCTTACAATGCCTTTGTCTATGGGCGTTAGTGACCACTTACCATCAGATGGCCCATACGCTCGTACCTACAAACCTACCTACACAATAAGAAAAAATAAAAATATTTTTAGTGATGAAGCTCATATTTGGCCGAGTGGTTTTTTACTAAACAAAAATACCGGATATAGACTGAGGAAAATCCACGAGAGATCGATTTAGGTCCGGCGGTATCTTGGTCCCTTATTTCTTCGAAGATGCGTATGGAGCCGCGCTCACTGGCAACCGGTAAAATAAACATTTTTTTTAAAACAATTTTACTATTTAATCCATATCCTAAAACTGTACTCAAGATAATAGTGAATGAAAAGTGTACAACCAACCATTATGTACACACTTATGTTTCTTATAAAATATTAACAAGGATAGCGGTTAAAATATAAATTGGTAAGTTCATGGTGGAAGTTTAAGGCAAATAATAACGATCGTTTTATCGCCCTCTTAGAAGTCTGGCTTCGGTCCGTATTTTGATAATTGAAATCTGCTGTTACGTTTTTAATAAATATTTCTTGTTTTAAACATCACAGGTCCCAAAAAAGACAACATTTTTTGTTATATTCATTATAATTAATTCTTAAATTCTCACATCGTTACCTTGAGGGTTCCCAAAGCGACGATATATTTTACTACCTTAAGAACGTTCATACCATCTAATTTAAACTTAGAATTGGATTTGCATCTTAAATTATGTCATTAAGTCCCGTGAATATATTTCAAAACATCCTCGTGAATTTAGATTAAAATATACATTCTCGTAATATTTTGATTTCATTCGTCTTCTTATATAACGTAAAGAGGTAAAAGTTTGTAAATTTTGATGCAAATATTTTATATTTAGAATGAATCTTTACAATTATCATTGGAGTTTTCATGTAACGTAAGCTAACGAACTACGGGTTGAGAATAAGCGATAATTATATGAATGTCTTGTAGTGATGAGTAGTAGAACTTAGAAGTCCCTTTGAAAGAGCGACTATCTACATATTTGTTGCAGATAATTCACAAATTGATAATATTCGGATAAAAAGTATACCTATATAAAGTGGATTTTGCTAGTATGGTATATTTATAATATGAAACCAATTTTTGACAAACTGACTGCAACTAATAACACTTTCAGCGTTATCAATTCTATCTTATAGAATTATTTGACGAGCCGGTTGGCGTCGTTGGTAGATACTTGCCTTTCGCGCTGCAGGTCGTGGGTTCGATTCCCACCCAGGACAGACATTTTTTTGCATGAACATGTCTAGGTGTAATTATCGATATAAGTATGTATTTACTAAAGAAAAGTAGTATATGTAATTATATCAGTTATCCCAGTTTCATTGCTGGCATTTTGCCCAACAATTTCGTCGAATTGACTTTACTTTTCTTTAAGTCAGCTGCTATTATTATATAATTTGTAATGTTAATTTATGATGTCTGATTTCTAGCGGTGAGGAGACTAAATAAATACTTTATTTCATTCCTTAGGTCGAATAATATAATTATGTGAATTTTATTCTTTCCTGTATTTCAAAATGATATCTTTATTATTTCTATATCTAATATATCTAATAAGGATCGATATTGTTTTTATGACATATGATATGTGGTATAAGGAACGAGGTGGAAAAGGTAACTTCATAGTTCTTGTTTTTGGCGTCGCATTGACGGCGTAAGAAATGGCCTACGCTTTTTCTTATACATCTTAATGTGATATTGTGTTTTGGTGATTGTGATGTGGATTTCGGTGACCCTTTAGCAAATCGAAGTCTATATTGTAATAATGGTCGTCCTGATCGATTTCGGTCACGGCGGCCAATCTCAAGGGAGATCAGCTAACTGCGCAGGAGATATTATAGTGCACAAATGTGTGTGCAAACACAGGTGCACTCTCTATTCCCTAACTCTCATAACCCGATGTAACGGCAATCCGACACGACCGGAAAGAGTTCAGGCGCAGGACCAACGGCTTTACGTGTTTTCCGAGGCACGAGAGTGTACACACTTCCAAATTCCAGACTCAGGGCTGCTAATGACAATTTTTCGACTGAAAATCTTAATAACATAATACATATTGGCCCGACCTGGGATATGAACCCAGGACCACCGTGTCTGCTGCCTTACATGTAAGCCACTAGACCAACGAGGCAGTCTATATTGTATTATCAATGTCAAAAGAGTCCATCACCCGTTCCGAAAAAAAAAATGATTAAATCAAAGAACAACTAATGTAAGAAACTCAGCGACATTATACATAACACGCTTCCCAAACAGACTTCCTTCATTCCTTCCATTATAAAAAAAAATTACAACTTGTAAAGATAAGTATGACAAATTTAAAATAGATAAGACCTATACTTCGGAGATCTCGTGATGAGTCTGTGTTATTAATTAATATTATATATATTAATTGCTGGACGAGCTGGTTGGCGTTGTTGGTTATACCTGCCTTTCGCGTCGCAGGTCGTCGGTTCGATTCGCACGCAGGACAGACATTTGTGTGCATGAACATATCTGTTTGTCTTGAGTCTGGGTGTAATTATGTATGAAAATATGTATCTACAAAAGAATATTAGTATATGTATTATATTAGTTGTCCGGTTTCCATAGTACAAGCTCTGCTTAGCTTGGGATCAGATGGCCGTGTGTGAATAATGTCCCAGGATATTATTATTATATAAAGATTCATTGATAACCAACAACTTTCGTGTACAATAATTATTTATTGTTTTAAGAGCTGAACGAAATCGCTTTATTCCCAACTGTGCTATCATCAATGAAGTCGTTAATTTTACAAAAACAAATTGCTCGTCTACCTTCCAAAAAATAAACAAAATTGTGTAACGAATTTCATGGTAATTTACATAATATAATATATTTTTATGATAATAATAATTAATCGCTTATGATAATTTCCGAATAAAATCTAAAATTAAAATGAATTTCAAAAGTTTTTCGAATAAAAACTAACATCGTGAAAAAAATCTTTAGAATATAATAAAAACGGCCCTAACACAAAATCCCTTAGGAGCCATTTTAGCACATTTACGATTTATTGACTATTTAGATTTTCTGGAATGTTCTATGAATATTTTCTGAATTCTGTACTTGTAATGAACTCCTCCTAAACTGATGAACCGATTTTGGTATTTCTTGTGTGCGTGTTCAACCCACTTAAACAATTAATCCCTGGATTGTTTAATTGTTTGTTTGTGGACTCAGGAGGTATGGCTCACATCGGATGCCATCAGTTCAACGATAAGTTTTGAAACTTGCGCCTTGCATTGGTCGAGTTTCAAAACTTCAGTGAAAGCACGTTCTATCCTCTTAATACACGAAAACACTCTTACTTACACGAAATAAAGAGAGAAGAGATAGAGAGAGAAGAGAAGAGACTTCAAATAACAAGATTCCTTTTATTTAGTGTTTTTGGTTTTGTTTTTAAATGATGTCTTAAACCCAAATGTTCTTTGATAACTAGCTATTAATCGACATATATTTCGTTCCTACACTTCAGCTTCTAAAGAACTTCATCTTGGTACCAAGCCATGGTTTGTTGGCTTGAGTGATGGTTTTCCATTTTCCAAATCTTGAAATAAAACTTTGTAACCTTGCAACATCAAGGCACATGGCTTTTTATTAATTGTCACTGAAAAGCAGCATCCGGGAACGGAGCGTCAACTCCAAGAGAATATGTTGAGAGGTCTTAAGACTTGAATAAGGCCGCGTATATATACATAAAATCACGACACATTTATATATTACATAAGGGTTTATCCCTTATTTAAGCTCCTTAGAAGATGAATTGAAAAATCCTTTCATAGTGCTTACCTATAAATTATCCTGTGAGACCAGCTAGGCTATGCGTATTATGTCCATATTCATTTCTAGATATTTTCGTTTGTTTATATCATATTTTTAATATATTTAAATGTATTTGTGTTTTTAAAAATTTAAACTTATTTGTAGCAAGAAAGTGGATTATTTTTAATTTATGAATGTATAAAGGTAGACGATAAATGGACGATTTGAACTTTGTAAATTTCAATGTGTCTGTTACCTATTTAAAATTGAATACTAAATTTACACGAGTATGAAATAAATGAAATTTTATTGAAATTTCTACATAGCCGTTACATTGGCGTACATTTATAATATTTCATAAATACAGACTCATTCTTTCAGGAATATCGATAATTTAAATTGTTATGATTAATTGAAAATAAAGCATTCGTTTTAAATCTGAACGTTTTTCATGATAAATTTATACTTTCGTATTTTCGTTCGTATGGATAATAATAATTTATATACATATATGATTTAACAGCGAACATTCAAAGATAATGGATTTCAGAGAACTATCCAATGTAAAGAGACAGGAAATTGATTTCCGAAAATAACTTGGAATTCTTGCTTACGTAATAACACTGATAGGATAATACGAGATTTTGGACCTTTTTTGTATCCTTATTTATATCCATCTTGTTTATATGTATATCTTCTTATATGTTAATATCAATTTGAAGGTCTATAACCTTCAAATTGATATTAACAATTGAAAGCGTTTTTCATTTATCAAAATTGCAAATAAATTGTGGGCATTTTTAATGTTAATTACTTTTCTTTAAAAAGAAATACAAAAACAGAAAAAGACAGAAATATGTTGTATGTACAGAATCTCTAGGCTACGGCTAGTGAACACGTCCGATGTCTGACAATATGCATATATTGCAAAATGTTTCAAATATAAAATAAGTTTTTTACAAGTCTACAAATGATTTTAATACTTGTAATGACGATGATGATGAATTTTTATTATCTATGGGTCGAGATAGCTTAGCGGTTAGAGTATCTCCGCCGAGCTACGAGCGGAGCACAGCACGGGAGGGGCCGCGGATGCGTATATCAACACGATCCCGCAGCCTCTCCGATCCATGCCGAGGACGACCGAAAAGGGAGACATGTACCTTACAGAAGGTTTCCACTGAGTAAAAAAAAAAAAAATGTACTTGGAACATGTGAATCTTAACCGAAGATTGCCGATTCAAAATCGTGCAAGCATCACTGCATTTTCATGTTCTTAATTTGTGTTTATAATTCATGCATGTGTCGTATGAAATTCTGACACAAGTGTATCTGTAATTTGGAACAGCGTGCTGGAATAAACTTAAAGCTATTTCCTCAAAACATTTACATGCTTTTTCTTTTCTTTTTTACGTTTTTATTACACTTCGCCGTATAAGATTATTGTTAATTAAGTAACAGAAACACCAATACCAGGGAATGTACAAATCTATACATATAATAAATCTGTAACTGGTCGATGTCTGTACATGATAAATGAGTAAAACTTTTATCGGGGGTCATTATAAACACAATAGAACCCAAAACAATGATTAATAGAATTTTTGTCTGTTTGTCTGTGCGTTTGTGCACGCTAATCTTAAAAACGGCTTAACGGATTTGAGTGCGGTTTTCACTAATGTATTGTGGCTAACTTCACTTAACATTTAGTGTTTGTTTTATTTCAATCGGTTCATAAATAATAAAGTTATGTCAATTTAAAGATACACGTAGAACATTTATTAAAAAATGGTTATGGTCAAACTGAAAAGAGATTAAATATTACATGTAATATACACTTTAGCTTATGATTTATCCTATATTTTGTCCTATAATTTTTAATCTCTTTATTTATTTATTAAAAGTTTAGTATCACTACAAAAAATCAATAAATTATTATCTGTAGGAAAAGTACGCGCCCCTGTTAGTTCTCAAAATCAAAAAGTTTTGTTAACAATTTCGTGTTTTCAGTAGCTTCGTGTGTTGTTTTTGCATAAAAACTAATATTGCATATATATTGTGTGTATCTTTATGATCTCATCTTATATCTTTCATAACAGTACGCTTTAAGTCTGCGTGTGAGCAAGTCAGTTAACTCAGTGACAATAATTAATACGTAAATAGTATATAGGTGTATAAACAAAGCCTAAAAAACAACTATAACAATAATACATGGTTTTAGAAGTGCTTGCTTTAAACATAAACGTGGTATATCACTTCTTAAAACTTTAAATAGGTATAATTTTTTCGGAAATTCGTGTTACCGAAGTTTTTTTCTAAACAACGAAATAAATAACAATTTAACGCGGAAAAAATGGCAACCATATTTTGAACTATATTTATTAGCCTCTGGATATATATAAGGAGTATTAGCCACTGGTTATGTATAAGAAGTGTAAATAGAGAAAAATAGCAATTTTGTTCAACATTAAAATAACAGAAATTATTTTAGAAGACCTCATTAATAAATGTAACAAGTATTTCGAACCGAGGAAAAATTTAACTCTGGCCTGACATGTATTTTTTATGAGAAAACAAAGCAAACACGAAAATATAACCAACTTTATTACGAGTCTAGAAAATTACAGTTTAAAATGCGATTTCGTTGAATTAATATTCATTGGTCAGTGATAAATTTACAGCGAATATATGTTAGAGTAGCTCGCCAAACATCAAAGATTATTACACGGTCTGATCTGTCACTAAAGAAAGCTATAGAGATTGCTAAAATAGTAGTGATTGAACAACAAAATACGGAGTACATAAATAAAAGCACTGAGACGTCGTCATCACCATCATCATCTAATGAATATCAAGTGATGAAGGGGGAGTAAAAGGGTTAAACAACACACAGTACAGAATAGAGAAGATGTGCATATTCCTACGAAGTCAGACGGGCAACTAATTAAGAAGAGAACAAAATTGTGAAACGTGGTTATATTTGCCTCATCCCAATATAACCCGAATAAAAGTATTTTGTAATCTCTCAGCTTAATTCAATTGGTCTTTGGATACATCAATCTTGCGACAGCATAATCATGAATAGGAAGAAGTAGATCTATGCGAGCATATAATATATAATTAAGTGTACTCAGATATTGATATTATATATTTAAAAAAAATTCACTGCAAAAATAACATAAATAGGAAAAAATATTAATAATGTATTAAATGTATTAATTTATATAAAATGAATGTACCAGCCCATCTTAATATTCAATATTTTAGTTTGTTATAAATTTTGTACTGTAGTCATATTCTTGCTTGCCTTTTAATTGTTTTTGTTTAAAAAATATATAAATAATATATATATCATTTATTTACTGCATTTTATTGGCCTTACTCAATGTAATAATGCTTAAGCTATGTGATTTCATTTATATTTAGTTTTTGTTAAATTTGTGATTTCATTAAGTAATTAATTATATTTGATTATAAAAAAATATATATCTTACTACACCTTTACTGATTATGATGGTTTAGCTGTTTGATTTTATATATGTTTTGTTTATTTTAATGATTGTGTAATTATTGTTGGTGGAAACTTAGCTAATGTATGTATATATTTATATATATATATATGCTATAAGTGTCATCTCATTTTTAACACTTAACCTACCAGAGCGGTCAAATAACTGCTTTTGAAACTTTAATTAAAATTGTTATATAGCTGCTTTGGTTTGTATATTATATACTTTTTCTATATAAAATGGCCACTTAAGCAGCTTATTCAGATGTGTGTCAAGTTCAATGGACAACATTTGTATTAATTCCCTTTTTTTTGTTTAATTAAATTAGTAGCCTTGGTTAAGTCTGATTTTATTTAGTCTCTGACAGAAGAAACTTTTCCTTTACTTTATACTTTATATTGTACACATAAAATATCATAAATCTATAACAAAAACGAATTAATTAATAAATTATCCATACATATAAATAAAATTGAAATTTCTGTCTGTTATTTCAAAATAACTGCCTGTTTTAAAGGTTATATGGCTATTTACGATTTACCAAAACCAAAGCAATCATTTTTTTAATTTTTTTACTGTCTGCATGTCTGTATCTTTCAATCGCCTAAAAATTGAAATAACCGAATTATTATAAGAACTATTTCAAGATTCCGTTTAGCCTTTATTTCATCAAAATTAGTTGAGTCTATCAAAAGTTATAAAAAATACGTATTTTTGTTGATATCTATTCACATAATATTATTACTCTTCCTAACTGATTCATTAACGCAGAGCCTAAACTGCGGGGGTTAGAAACTTGAAATTTTGGCAGTTGATACATTTTATAACACCCACTAAGGTAGGCTTTATGGAAATTCTACCCCTAAAGAGTTGAACGATTGTTTAGAAACCCGTCATTTTTAAAGTTAGAAGCATGAAATTTAATGAACAAGCTTAAAAATAAATAAAAATGTATTTCAGCGTTTTTGAAAATCTAAATCTAAGACGGTAAAAAAGGGGTTGAAAGTTTGTATGGGGATTCCGTCACTTTTGGTGTAAGAAGAATGATATTTAGTATTAAAGCTATGCATACGTATTTCGTCGTTTTTAGAAATATAACTCCAAACGGGAGAAACGGGGTAAAAGCATTAGTATAAAAATTAAAAAAAAATAGAAATATACTATTTGAGTTTTTTGATTGAATTAATAAACATGAATTTCAACGTTTTTAGAAACTTTTATTTTTGTTTGGAAGAGTTGGGTGCAAATAATGAAATTCAAAATACGCAATATCTTATATCAATATCTCTTAGGGAGAAATATACGAACTTCACTATGTTAGTGATGTTTGGATAAAGAAAACATATTCCATTATTGCCATATGTACCACTTAATTGGTATTCCCTAAGCTTTTATTATTGTAAAGTTTCATTAAAATCCATTCAGTAGTTTATGCGTGAAAGAGTAACAAACGTCCATACGTCCATACAAACTTTCGAGTTTATTATATTAGTAGGAAGTAGGATTATTATATGCCCTGTACTGAACACACATACACTATACTGGATGGGCGAATAAATCGATTGGTAAATGTTTATATCTTGTTGATTAAAAAATGATAAAATCCTTATTTTACCCGTACGAAGTCGGGACGGGCAGCTAATTACTCGCTGATAACGTATCTTTCTGTAGGTAAAAAAGGTTTTTAAAAACAGTACAGCAGTTTTTTAGTTTATTCGCTACAAACAAACATACAAAAAATCTATTTTTACTTATTTATAATATTAGTATAGATAAAGACCACGCGCGAGCGAAGCTGCGGGCAACAGCTAGTACAACATATAGGAACAATTCTTTCATAAATGTAACTGTTGCAGTCTTTAAGCAATCTTCAATTAAATTTGTTTAAGCTGTTTCATCTAGTTTTATCTCATTTTTCTATCTCGATTTATAATCAGTTTTATTACGATATATTTATAATTTAATGTTCTGTTAATTTTTATCATCGCTCACATTAGTTTTTTGATAAATAGATTCACGTACAGACACAGTTTCTACTGCCTAATTATATATATAGACTAATATATTAAATACTCATATTCTTAATGCAGATCAAAACAAATAAAATTGGAAACAATAAACCAATTTTAACGTAAAATGGCGCTAATGACATGTTCGGTCGTTTCATACCCGTTGCGTCATCAGTTTCATACAATCCAATATCCCCTTACTAAGCGACAGAGGTATTTACGTAAAAGATAAAAAAATACATAAAAAAGCTGTTAAATAAATAACGTAAATAAATAATGAAATTGTATACAAAATTTTAATGATTTTATAATCTTCATAAGTATGGTCGTAAGCATCGCATTGCATCGTTTCAAAATCTATACATATGATACAGCAGTAGAAGCCGTCAGTTCATTGCATAAATTTATCGATTAAATTAGTATGAGTATGGATAAAAAATAGTAACAATATATGAAACTTCCATTATTCCATATATAAAAATGACTTTCATGCGGACGAAGTTGTGGACACCAGCTAGTAAACATTACGTAATAAATTTTAGGCATATGATAGTATGATACTGAATTGTGATTGGAAATTGTGATGGATAGTATAATCTACAATAATATAATAAAATCAGTCGAAGTTTTGAACGCTCAAAACGTCCAATATAATGAGATAGAAACTCATCGCGGTAAATTCATACACAACTGTATACATATATGAAATGAGAACCTTCTTTGAAGCAGGGAAAGATATCGTAATGTTGACGTAATAACAAATAATAATATCACTGTGAGTTCTTAAAATTTATGAAGTAGAAAAATTAAGTCTTTATGCGAATATTGAGCACCATCTGAAGTAATTTATAATTAAATTATGTAGGTGACCGGGCAAGTTAGACACTTGATAACTTGGTCATCCGGTCACAGAATTTGACGCTATAAGAAATATTAAATGTTCCTAATATCGCCAATGCGTCACCCACCTTGGTAACGAAATTTTTATGTCCCTTGTGCCTATAGGTACACTGGCTTATTCACCTTTCAATCCGTAACACAACAATACTATGTATGTTACAGTATTTTTAATAAATGTGATACAAATACGAAAACTCCAACAAAATTTTAAGATGTTTTGAAACCAGAAGAGCTTGTAAGCGGAAAAGCAATATTTGACGCTGCCTCTAAAACACGTCTCGGATCTTGACATCTCTAGCCTTCCAACTTTCTAACTCCGTGAGAAAATAGATTCTACATTGCACTCGAAAATCTACGTCTGGAAACATTGTGATGGAAAGTATTTGAATTGAATTCAATGGTGCCACTATTTTACATTGACAATGAAATAAATGCGTTTATATTTTATTATAGAATACTTTACGCCGGAATATTATTTAGAATTTGTTATAATGAATGGAGCAAAATAAAATGCGGAGACAATAAATCTGTTCTTATTGTTGACTTACGTTTCTTATATACAACAATTATATGAAAAATTTCGTAATGGGTATATTATATTAAAGCATTAAAACAGCTAAAGTAGATGGTATTGTATTGGTAACATAAGGCATATCCAATATCACGTATAATGCCAAACATTATGGGGAATCGTGACAGTTACGAGTACTATTGAGTGTCTGTATAACTGCAGATATATTGATTATATATTTCTATAATATAAATTAGAATTATTTAATACAGATTTTTATATAAAATTTAAAATTTGAGACGCATTGTATTGAGGTACTAAAATAATATGACACGAGGAAGTTATTCTACATCGACCTCAATAATTATAGACTTGCTAGCCACAGCATCCATAGGGAAATAATTACTAAAGAGAATAAGTCGAAAATGAAGACTTTTTCGTGGATTTTATAAATTATTACATGTTATATTCTAAAAGCGAGCACTCGAGCGGCTTAGCAGATTATACTCGTACGCTCCAAAATTTAGGACGTTGTTTCTAAAAACATACTTTATAAAACAATTTATAGTCTTAAAGTGTAATGGATTCATTTTCTGCGCTAAGGAGATCTGGCTCAACCGCTTAAGATCGATATAATTTTATTTAGGTGAAGCTGTAAGCTATTCATCTAACCCATATCCTCCAATGATGACAGAAAGGCTGGCCCTTTTTCATCCAGAGAATCCGAATTGCGATTCAACGTGGGAATGTTGCCAGCACTCCTGCCGTCATTCCACATAGTCTTGATTTGAATAGTAGCCATTTTTTTATGTTTGTAGTTATCGAGTCCTAAATATAAAAAAATCTATTACGTCATCAAATCCTTACACATTGCTGTTATACAAGATGCTATAAGAAGAGAAATCAATAAAATCTAATTAACAAAAGTGTGTTGCAATATAATACGGTACTCAAAATATTTTGAAATTTTAAAAATCGTTACGTCTATGCTCTCGCATAAAAATAAAATGAATATACATAAAAAAATACGTTGAATATAATCTTCTCCATTTTTTAAGTCGTTCGACTATCATCGAACATCTTCAAATATAGGATTGAAATTCTCACATCCCGCGCACTTGTATCTACAATGGCAAACTGAAATACACCAATACGAAGTAATAATGTTTAGCTCTGGAATAATCCTAAAGCCCGTGAGATATATTGAAAACGATAGAACATCATCAATATCAATAGAACAGGCGACCTTTAAGTAACCTTTAAACGGTCCCATTTGCTAAAAAAATCACATCATTACGTCTTCGGTACACCCATTTCATTTTAAATAGACAGTGAAAAATTACTAAGCATATGATTGATGGTAGGCTGAGCCGTTTAAAAAACGATTCCAATACTTAATTTCTTTGTCGTTGGCCGTCGAGGGTGATGGATAGTGTTTTAAGAAGACAAAGTTCAGTATTAGCTTTCGAGTGTTTATCATCGCTGCAACGTTGAGGACGCAAAATTTAAACAATATTTATCAATTTTATAGTGACATTGTCATGTTTACATTTTGCTATATTTCAACTTTCGGCATGTTATATATAAAATAAGGGCTGAGCCTAATTACACTGGTTTACAAAATTTAACTTTCGTTGTGCCACACGTACTTTTTTGTGTTTCTACTATGTATTATGGTATTGTGAATGAAAATAGACAGTCATTTTATTTTAATCACGTATCAATTTTATATGGTGAAGAAAAAAGAATTACAAGGGAAATATTAAATAGTTGTGCAGAAATATGCGAATTATGTGGTTTGTAAAAAAATGTCTACGATTTTCTGGAATATTTGACTTCTACGATTCTACTCACGATCATCTATCAGAGTTCGTGTGGCATGACCACTGTTGACCAGTGTTATTATGTCCTCCCTTGAAGTTCAATCTTGCTTCAGACCAAATTTCACTATTATTAACTCAGTGGTTTAACTGTGAAATAGTAATAGACAGTCAGACAGACGGAGTTACTTTCGCATTTATAATCTTAGTATAGACATTAGTGGAGTCATTTTTGTAGAGCAGCATCACAGAACACAACGTATTTATGCCCTTAGATATCCTACTATTTTTTGATATTATCAATTCACTTAAGTCGTATTTGTTTAATTTAAGATTGGAAGTATACTAAAGTTATTGTTCTATATAAATTATTATTTATATTATACGTTATACGTTGATTTTCAGACAATACGTAATGTAATTTAATTTGTAATAATAAATAAGCTTAAGTCGTAAATGCCTCGGTTTCCTATCGTTGAGGAGAAAATTTGGAGCTTATACCACCACGCTGCTCTAATACAGGAACATGTAATAGAATTTCGTCCTACACATAGTTTCATGATGTACTTGTAACCGCCAAGCTTGAAAAAAACTAATAAGCACAAATTAGGCATATGAAAATTCGGTCCGGTCTATGTTAAGATTCCCTTAACATTTCACCATATCCACTTTTGTCTATTAATAGTGTTTATTCTTGTAGCAGTTAAAATGTTATTCATTATCATGAACATTTTAAAATACACCAGTTATGGTATTTCCCAAGATGGTAACAAAGGTTAAATAAGGTCTTACGTGCTCTCCGAAATTTGAAACTTTCTTCGAACTGGCCCCTCGAGCTGTATTACTGTTATCAAAGAGTTTAATTATTCAAAATGACAACGTCTGATAGTTTGACTGAAACATTAATTATACTAATATTATAGAGACATAAGTTTAGTTTTCTTTTGTTAAATTTGTTTCTAGATGATAGATGATCATCTTTGGATGTAGATATTAGTACTGTTAATAATATTTACTTTGCGACTGCCTCGTTGGTCTAGTGGCTAGATATAGGACCACCGGGTCTGCACCCGGTGGTCCTGGGTTCAATTCCCAGGTCGGGCCAATATAGTTATTGGGTTTTTCTGTCAGAAAATTCTCAGTAGCAGCCCGGAGTCTGGAAGTTGGAAGTGTGTACACTCCCGTTCCTCGCAAAGCACGTTAAGCCGTTGGTCCTGCGCCTGAACTCTTTCCGGTCGTGTCGGATTGCCGTCCCATCGGATTATGAGAGCTAAGGAAAAGAGAGTGCACCTGTGTTTGCGCACACACTTGTGCACTATAATATATCCTGCGCAGTTGGCTATCACTCTTGAGATTGGCCGCCGTGGCCGAAATCGGTCTGGAGGACCTTATTAATATTTACTTTCTATAACATCATCAAACACACATAATAAAACAACGTCGCCAAACACAATCTAAGATGGTCACTTTGCTTGTTCCTGTAATATTTTCAGCTAGCTCACTCATTATTTCATCCTGATTAGCAGTACAAAGTATTTCTGTTACACACACATTGTTATATTACGATCTAAAATAACGATCGTAGTTCTAAATTTGAAATATCGTAGTATAACATGGGATTATATGGATGCGTACTTTGTCATACAATCACTGTAGGTGGATCGAAAAAAATACGTCACAAAATTTCATCCATCATTTGCAGAATTTCTTATCTTCTAGCATGCGATTAATTATTCATGTATTTACTTTTATGCACAATAAAATGCATTACCCATCAGACAAATAAGGACATCTATGAAAAAGTTGGTTTTTTTATAACATGGGTAGGCGGACGAGCATATGGGCCACCTGATGGTATGTGGTCACCAACACTCATAAACATTGGTATTGCAACGTCAACCATCGCTCACATCGCCAATGCGCCACCAACCTTGGGAACTAAGATGTTATGTCCCTTGTGCCTGTGATTACACAGGCTCACTCACCCTTCAAACTAGAACACAACAATACCAAGTACTACTGCTTTGCGATAGAATATGTGATGAGTGGGTGGTACCTACCCAGATGAGCTTGCACAAAGCTGTACCACCAAGTAACTCGGTTGCTAAGAAAAAATAAATAAAAACGTAGCTCAAATTATTACATTAATGATAACACATATTAGATAAACTATGTATATACATATATACGTTTGTCATGTTCAAATACATACAGCATGTTTCTCAACAGTGTTTGCCCGGATCCAAATCTGCTAGAAATATTAGATAAATACCTAGCATTCTTTTATTTTAATTCGGTTATAATTTGAAGTATATATTTATTTAAAGTATACTATTGTAAGCACAAAATTTAATTTATAAAATAAACTCGACCCAGTTTTAATTCATTTAATTCGCTATGAAGTAATTTCTAACCTGACCACACGACCGTGAGACCGTGAGGGGTTCAAGTCATGTTCATAATTAATAGACTCACGCCTGTATCACGTACAATTGAGTGCAAATAAAAACCGCAGCATAATATCAAGGAGTACAACGAACGTGTTCGAATATCAGAGGTGTCGAATTAAAAATAGATAAGCTGAGTTAATTTCGAAGTCAAATTTACATGTGTATATATATGCGAAATATTATTCATCACGAGATCTCCTAAGCTATCCGCCCGATTTACTTGAAATGAGAATGATTAAAAGTGATCCAAATATCCACCACTAACGATACCTATGTTGATTTATAGCCCACTAAATAAAGACTAACTTTAAAAAAAAAATAAGCTGTCCGTAAAAAGTCATGACTATATGGTAGGTCTCGTTAGATATGGATATTTGCAAGGTCTATACATTTTTGGTCATTCTCCTTTGTTACAATTACTCCTTCGCGAACGTAGCAGATCACTAAGGACGGATTTTTTATAATAATATCCTGGGACATTATTCACACACGGCCATCTGATCCCAAACTAAGCAGAGCTTGTACTATGGAAACCAGACAACTGATACATATACTACTTTTCTTTTGTAAATACATACTTATATAGATAATTACACCCAGACTCAAGACAAACAGATATGTTAATGCACACAAATGTCTGTCCTGGGTGGGAATCGAACCCACGACCTGCGGCGCGAAAGGCAGGTATGTGTAACCAACCACGCCACCCGGCTTGTCAAATCCGCAAATCCTATCAACAATTAGCTAGTAATATTATATAGTAAGCTTTAATAGGCTTCCTATTAATAGTTTACTGGTACATTGCATAGCTTTTGCATTTTGTAGTATATTAGTGTGTTCAACTATATTCATACGTCTTAATATATAATTAGGTTATAGGGTCCAATTTATTATTGCGCTAAGCGAGCTCGTTAAATCAAACAAAAATGTAATTTATATTCAAATATGCCTCACTTTAAAATCTTTATTTTAAAAGATTAATTAAAGCTATCGGATCAAAATGTAAATTACACTGAGAAGATCTGGCGAAAAACTCAATAGTTTCTCTTTTATACGGATTATTTTTATTCATTACTAGATTCCGCTCGCGGCTACGCTCGCATTAGAGTGGAGAGATGTTAAGTCACTTATGTATTATATACTTATAAACTTCTGGGAATAAAATGTTCGCCTCCAGGCCAGTTCAAATTAAAAAAAAATACAAATCTATTGTTGTATATAACTTGTAATTGATGAGATATAAAAAACAAACCCGCTGAGTTTCTTTCGCCGGTTGTTCTCAGGTGTGATGTGTTTGCCGAATCGTTGGTAAATTTATGACAGTCAATAAGTAAGTATAATTCTTCTATATTTAATAAAGATTTTTGATTTTGATATTTGAAATGGGTATATATGCTATCTCTATTCCAGATTTCATCTAAATCCTTTCAGTAGTTCTGGCGTGAAAGAGTAATAAATATCCATCCATCCATCTTCAGTAACTATTGCGTATTACTAGCAGGATTTAAAATTAAATATAACTTTTGTATTTCATAGTTTTCAGTTTCGATAACTAATTCTGTACATTTTTATCATATAATTTTATTTTGAACTTGTTTAATATATAATATTTAAATATATAATATTTAATATTATGTCAAGATATACTGTAAAAATTTCTGAAGATTGTGATTGTCTACTCAAGACTTTAATTGGTCAATATGACGTTTATAGTATAGCCATATTATTCAACACAAGATTTTATAGATGATTAAAAGGTTTGGACTTAGATGATTTTCTCGTTCACGTTTAGTCAAGATAAAGAATATTTTATATTATCGATAGAATCTATATTCCGAGCCGGTGATGGCTTTACATTTAATAATTCTGTAAAATGTCTATTCAAAAGTGCTTGTAATATCCCATTTTTATATATTTCTCGGGAGGGCAAATGACTACACCACCAGCTGATGGTAACTGGTAGTATAGTCCAAACGCGACGACGACTAGTACGGGCGGGAAGAATGATCTGCACTAGCCGCTTCTGCCTGCCGAGATGCAAGATGCCTCTTCACGCCTCGTTTGTAGGAACCTAAGTTTGAAGGATCATCGCGACGGAACTGGTGTCACAGTTACGCCTACTCGAATAAAGTACATTTTGATTAGATTATATTTGATTTATTAAGTAAACATAATTGCAGTAGTAAATTTAATCTGTAATAAATAAAGTTGTTTATAAAAGAAATTTAATATTTTCTCTGTTTCTAATAAAATTGCATAATCAACTATTTTAATTACACAATCTTTTAATAAAGCGATATCAATACGTATTTTAATTTCATGAGAAAATTTTCTAAATTTTAGCTTTGTAAGACATTAAGAAATCGGCTTTATTGGTAGAACAAGAGATTATAACCACATACAAAGCAATAGCAAAGCGCGAAGAGATTCATGTTGTGGCGAGTTTGTTCGTCGACAAATTGTGTCCGCAAAATACATTGAGAAAAGCCGGCTTTGGAGCCATGTACTGTTGGCTAGTCTGTCGAATAGTCGTATTGGGGCTCGTAACAGAATTTTAAACGTTATACGCTTTTCATACTAACAAAATAAATTGCAAACTGTTAAAGAAACATTGTTTGACAAATATCTTCTCCTGTTAATTCTTAGTGTTTTTATTTGTTTCACTGAGCTTTAGTGTGTCAATTCCTTTTGACGCATGCAGGTTTCTCTATGTTTTTTTATCTTAGTAAAATTATTTCATTAATTATTTTATTTATTTATTTATTTAAATACAGGAAACAAACAGTAGAATTGAAACATACAATTCATAAAGATAGCATACACATATACCAACAAAGTATCCAAAAATAATTAATACATTAACAGAGCAAAAAGAGCACACATTATTAAATTTAAAAAAAATATTTAAACTACAAAATTCATACGACAGATAAAAAAATCATATAACAATGAATAATAAATATATATAATAAGCACAATTTGAGCTGAACATATATCTGAGCTTGGTATTCTTACTATTATCTATGTTTGACTGCCTCGTTGGTCTAGTGGCTAGATATAAGGCCGCAGACCCGGTGGTCCTGGGTTCAATTGCCAGGTTGGGCCAATGAATAGTTATTGGGTTTTTCTGTCAGAAAATTCCCAGTAGCAGCCCCGGGGTCTGGAAATTGGAAGTGTGTACACTCCCGTGCCTCGGAAAGCACGTAAAGCCGTTGGTCCTGCGCCTGAACTCTTTCCGATCGTATCGGACTACCGTCCCATCGGATTATGAGAGCTAGGGAATAGTGAGTGCATCTGTGTTTGCGCACTCACTTGTGCACTATAATATCTCCTGCGCAGTTGGCTAATCTCTCTTGAGTTTGGCCGCCGTTACCGAAATCGGTCTGGAGGACATTATTATTATCTATGTTATATTTATTTAAAATAGATAGGCAGGCTGTCAAATGACACCTGGTGGGTAGTCACCTCCGATGAACAGAGTAATTATGTCGCTTGTACCTGGAATTACACTGTCTCATTCAGCGTTCGAACTGAAACACAAAAATGCTAATTAGTATTCTTTAGACTTTAGAAGTATAAGAAGTTGTGATAAATTTAATTCTGACTCCTGCAAGAAAAGTTATATTATATAATATGGACTCTGAAAAACTTTAAATTGAAATTGAAACTCCTAAAAGTTTTATTTGATTACAAAAATATTATAACAAATGAAATCAACTTTTTAAATATTAGAATTGAAATCGCGAAAACGTTTCAAAATATCAATTTCATACCCGCGTCATACTTTCTTTACTTTATCTTCAGTTTCAAATAAGAGTGTATTTTAAGAATTTTTCGTTACAAATGGAGACACATTATTTAAGCACATAAAATAAACGAGAAACTAAATATATTATTACAAGAGTACTGCTGATAATGCAAGTCGGCGACAATGGCAAGATCAATGCTGAGAATATTATGAATTTTATTTATTTTATAAACCAACAGCTTAGATATAAATCGTACTTTATTATATATCTGAATATTAAGGTAATAATATTTTATACATGAAATAACTAACTATAGATTTTTTTTTACCCATAATAGGCTGGCTTTTGACCGTTGTCTTGCCTGATGTGAAGCATCGACACGGTATACCATGTAGCACGCTTGCCTAGAAGATACCTGTTAACTCTAGATTTGAAGACACCAACGTTATACATATCGGGAAATACAAACTCAAAGTATTCCACAGCTTTGCAGTGAAATATTTTTATAATAATAATGAAATATTTAAACTTACAAAATGTGACATATTTGATCCAGCTTTGCGAGAGACCGATGCCAGTGAAAATTCAACCTTACGCTGGCAAAAAGAATTAAATATTAAACATATATAATAATGTAAGAATAAAAATGGAAACTGGAGAACTATAAATGGTTGGATGGTAATTATTTTTCACATCGTCAATGTCTATGGGTGGTGGTGAGCACTTAACATCGGGTTGCCAATTGACCCGTCCGCCTGCCTATAACACATAAAAAAAAAATGAGAAATAAAACTTGCCTTTTCTTATGTGTTTATATGAGGCGAGACGGTCTATTGGTTAAATCTTAATCGAAGCCACAATCGATATAACCTTTGGGCTTAGCCCACCATTGGGAGATTTACAGGTTATTACTTTCTTTAATAATGTTTCCGTTTCAACTACTTTTTTTTTTATAATTGTGTTTATGTTCTAGAAGAAATAATTCAGGTAACAAACCAAATTGTATGTTGTTAAATATTACTAGAGATATAAGATAAATGGAAATAAAAAACACAACCCACCCTAAATAAATAAGTAATAAGTAGATAAGGGTAAGTAAATAATTTTAGCATTATGAAAAATGAATAGACTACTAATGATAATAATTAAAGCCCGCTGGTTTCTCAAATTGTTGCCCTGACCCCGACCGACTGGTCTTCTCCATACAATCATTTATTTGTTTAGTGAATTTATATATATATATATTTTTTTTTTTATATCATTTTTTGGCGGACGAGCGTATGGACCACCTGATGGTTAGTGGTCACCAACGCCCATAGACATTGACAGTGTAAGAAATGTTGACCATCGCCAATGCGCCACCAACCTTGGGAACTAAGATGTTATGTCCCTTGTGCCTGTAATTACACTGGCTCACTCACCCTTCAAACCGGAACACAACAGTACTAAGTACTGCTATTTTGCGGTAGAATATCTGATGAGTGGGTGGTACCTACCCAGACGAGCTTGCACAAAGCTCTACCACCAAGAACAAAGCTCTACCACCAAGATATAATTTGGTATCTAAGTTAATTATATTATTTTTACGTTTGTATGAATTTATTTCGCGTGCAAACTTGATTTTTTTTTTCAACAAGCATTGGTCACACTAACAACTAACTTACCTGAAATGTTAGTAATCAAATCAATCAACCAAACACAAATATTTTGTGACGTCAACGACAAAATAAAAAAAATTATGTATATAAATTTTTATTTTTTTTTTAAACCCGATGTCTTAATTTTCTGTCGATTTTAGAGAATATATTTCATATAAACTATCAATTCCAAGATTTGAGGACAAATTTCTGAAATTATATAACATAGTAACTGACACACTAAATTCTATTAAATATTCAATTCGAAACATTTTCCCGAAATAATGGAATCGATATATACGAACCCAAATGGGAATTCATGCATAACTTCCGCACCTGCAGTACGCTCCGTCACACCCTAAAGGGCTAGCATTATAATCTTATATAGCTATAAACTTTACTGCTTTTTCAACCCAACTTTGCATGGATACGATCGTGACTCAGAGATCTTTAGTTATTGACCAAAAAATTGGTACAAATATCAGACGTAATGCCATTAAGTATCATCTTTAAGCTAAGTAACAGATGACCTCAATTTCAAGTGAGACTATTCATAAAAGCGGGTTACAGTGCATATTTAAAAAAAAACAATAATATTCATTCAAATTCTAAAGTATAGAAGTCCGATCTTTTTAATAATCATAGCTATAATATGCCAAATTCTTAATTAAAATGTAATATTTATTTTCTCTAAGTTGGAAAGAGATTACGTATTCGTTAATTATTCACCTTATTAACTGTCAAGCAATATCGCTTTGTACCGTTGTCTTGTAATGAATAGGTTATATTAAGCAATTATAGCTTCAATTAATATAACGATTAAGCTTATAATTGACGGTACTGAACTATGCATATTGTCACAATTTAGTTGCAAGTATTTGTATCCATATCATTACAGGGTTGAAAAATATCATTTCCCTCGTTGAAAAGACGAAAGAAAAATGCTCTTGAACTTCGATTATGATTAATTATTATATTAACTGGGCCATTACGGCATTACGTTTATTTAACCTCGAATAAAACGTCAAATTGTTATTAATTGCTTGTGCAAGCTGGACACCGTATCAAAAGGAATTCTTAGAAACGGAGATGGGTGTTTGACTTCATCCTTATAGGTTTTCATGATGATATTTTGATTTAACTACCGATTTCTTACCAATAGTGAAATGTCTGATTGAAATATCAAATATTTGACCAAATAAAAGGCTTTAACTTAGAATGAGACGTTGACAGTTAATTCGTAACTTTAGTACAGGTTTTTTTATTTAAATCGATGTATATTATAATCGTTTTCAATATTTCACTCATTTTGTCATCAAGATCATATTTGTATTTTGAGAAAATTTTATTTTATGATTTTTATTTTTCAATGACTCACAAAGTATTAAATTTTTATATTTTCCAAATATACTTTTTGATGATATAAACAGTCATTAAACAAGTATTTTTAAAATCAACCCAAATTATAATCGATGCTCTTCATCAACAATATCGAGCACCAATTAAATTGAAATGGAACCACTTTTGAACCACACTGAATACAATGAAAAAAGGATCGTCAAAATCGGTTCATAAACAATGACGTTGACCTGAACATACAGACAAATTGAGAACTTATTCATTATTGAAATCGGTAAAATATTACACGAGTTTTTGATGGATTGATAATTTTTGACAACTACCTTCAACAATACTGTATTATTTCCACAAACAGTTAAAATAATTCTCGTATAAAATATTCCGCGTCGTAAATAAATCGCACATGAACCCCGAAACCTATTTGGATGGTTTCCAAATATGAATAAATAAAACTTCGTTCACCGTACACGATAATAGCCTATGTTGCTTGGAGTTATGATCCAAGATCCTTTGTCATCCTTTACGATGACAACTAGAGCCACTTATTTTCCTTATTTCAGAGCACAACAAAATAAATATAGTGCTTTCTAAACTTTGGATGCAAATCTAGATTTGTCGCCAAATTAAAACACGAACAAGACAGCTCGAAAATAGGTAGGAAAAATAAAAGCGTCTATAGCTATACAATATATAAAATGTAATATAACTCTCAAAACTAACAGGTACTTTGGAAAAGCGTATTCAAACAAACAAACTCTTGTGCTTTACATAAGAGTTTGGCTACTTTATATCTATAAAAGTATATTATATTGTATATTTATACAAAACTATTTCAATTATAAGGAATAAGTAAATCACAATATGTACTCATATTGGCAATGTAAAAAATAATATCCATTCCTAACACTATAATGGGCGTCGCTAACCAAAGAATGTGTTATGCTCCGACCTCGAAACAGTATTTTTAAATGTCTATTTGTCTGTCTGTATGTACACACTAATCTCCGAAACAACTGAACGAATTTTAATTGTAATCGTATAACAATAAAAATTCATCGTCGTCCATTTAATAATTGGATGCTCCAATTCGAAAAGTCCACTTAGGGATTTTTCGCACTAGTACCACAGGCTGATCGTCCGTTTTTTTTATCTATATTTTTAGTATATTATTTGTTAATGTATCTCTCAATAGGTAGTAGGTTCAATTCGAAATACCCAAAAGCCTTATAAGTCCCTAAATCTTGAAACATTATACTTCAGGTTGAAACCTTGTTGTTTGTTTTTTTCTGACGTATTATAATTTAGAGAAAACTTTTAAAATGACCGTTTGTTCGCATTTCAAAATTATAGTTTAAGTTAATCAGTGTGAAAGTAAAATTTTACGAATCCTAGTGAAACTTAATAATAGCTGGCGACAATTATTATTAAGGTAGCAGACATTGCTACAAATATAGATACATTTTTAGGTTCCTTGCTGCGTGGTCTTATAGTACGCCACACATGGTAGAAGACCAAGTTATATCATCTGAACTTAATTCCCATCCTAGTCAAGGTCTTTTGAAAGAACTTGCAGAACTGTCTCAAATTATCGAAGATGACCAAATTATTGACTAATATCGTCGATGAAAATATAATCAATGTTAAAAAAATAACACTAAACTGCGAAACTATAAATTTTGAAAAAGATTCGGAAGTATCAGAGCTGTAAACCTAGAGTTGCAAAACCAGAAAAGTGGGAAAATATATGTCCAGAAAAAAAAAGTATCGACCGTACATTAAGTGAAATAAGTGACTGTAAATATAAAGATAAGTTAATACGTAAACAAATGGAGAACTTAATATTATAGTGATTTTTCTTTTAATTTGATAACAACACATTTATAGAGACTATTTTGTTTTGTTAAATACCTTAGTCCATAAAAAAATGGAAAGAAATCGCTGTCCAGTTATTTTAGGATAAGTCCAAAACTTTATTTTTTCAATTATAGGTAGCTTCATAGGTTTTGTTTTTTTTATATCAAAATAAAGAGTTAAGTTTGTACTATAACTTGATGGCATTTTCATTTTGCCATGTGACTTCATTTCAAAAAATATATTTGTGCTTATTTTACTCGTTGCTCATGTGAAAAGTGGACTTAGCAATGTTTCGAATAGGAGCGTCCAATTAATCAAAAAACGAGCATCTGCAATAAATTAAGAGTAGCAGAACATTTCGCTTCTTAACATATCGTAATAAAACCTACTTTCACGCGGACCTCGTTTCAGGCACTAGCTAGTTATATTAATATATACTAAAGAATGCGCTCCACGCACACAGAAGGGAATAAAGAGTGGCGGCGGAGAAATGGCATATGAGAGCGCTATGCCGTTTGATATTATGGCATATAAGTTGGTCATTCCAAGGCGCACCAATGTATGTCATATCGATATACATTGGTAAAATAAAAATATAAGATAAAGCTTAAGTTAGCTAGTATTAAATAAACAAATTGTATGATATTAAAATCCGAAACACTAAATATATTATTTGAATACAAACATCAACTCATTAACCTTTTGGTACAGCAACGTTTGCTATCATGTTGGTCATTAATGCGCTATTTAATTGGAATCAAGTGCTCAAATATATCATTTACGAGATACGAGATAGCCTATTAAAGGAGAGATAATTTTTTTTTTTTTTTTTTATTGTATAGGTTGGCGGACGAGCATATGGGCCACGTGATGGTAAGTGGTCACCAATGCCCATAGACAATGGCATTGTAAGAAATTTCAACCATCACTTACATTGCCAATGCGCCATCAACCTTGGGAATTAAGATGTTATGTCCCTTGTGCCTGTAATTACACTGGCTCACTCACCCTTCAAACCGAAACACAACAATACAAAGTACTGCTGTTTTGCGGTAGAATATCTGATGAGTGGTTGGTACCTACCCAGACGAGCTTGCACAAAGCTCTACCACCGAGTAAAGCTCTACCACCGAGTAAGCTCTACCACCGAGTGAAAAATAAATGAGCAATTCCTCAATGCAACAAAAAAATTGCAATGAATACCTTCTTATACAAGTAAGTTTTTATAAACTCTTAAATGGTGTTATTTTAGTCAAGTTGTAAATGAAACGTTAAGTTATCGGACCGGATTGGACCTTCTAGAAATTTCTACTCATATATAGATGTAGCTTTTGAAAAATGAATTATGAGTATAGTAAATTCAGCCTGTAAACGTCCTTGAAATGAAGGTTTAAAATTCTATTCTTATTCCATCACGCTTCTGCAATATGCCTTTTCATCCAACACAGCTTTCCTGATATTATTGATAATATTTACCTTCAAAACTGAGCACAATATTCACTTCTATCTTCGATAAAGATTCAAGAGAAGACCACCACATTACGAGTACATCAAAATAATTACTTAAATGTGTAATAATCTAAGTGAAGTTTTACATTCAAAAATGGCAGATGACACAATATAAATACACATAATATATAATACGACAGGTAACGATTAACCACACTTCATTAAGTTCAATCAATCATTCATTTGAATGAGTTCGAGACGGAATAAATATTCAGGATTATTGAATAAAATTGTACAAAATAATCTCAGAAGTTACTTAAATAGCTTACCTTACGAAAAGTGGTAATTCCATTAACGTCGGATATTAATAAGGGAAGAAAAGGAATTAAGTAAAGTGTGTTTACAAGTTTACTTAACATTCATTGCAGTTAGAACTGGTGTTAATGTAACAAGTATCTTTAACTTTAAATTATGCTTTATATAATCACATGATAACTCAACTTTATCGATAAATGTCTGAAGCTTTGCTGGTCTAGTGGTTAGGTTATATGAGGGCAGATCTTGATGTTCCAAGTTCAAATCTGGATATATTAATAACTAGCTGTTGCCCGCAGCTTCGCTCGCGCGTGGTCTTTATCTATACTAATATTATAAATAAAAATAGATTTTTTGTATGTCTGTTTGTAGCGAATAAACTAAAAAACTGCTGTACTGTTTTTAAAAACCTTTTTTACCTACAGAAAGATACGTTATCAGCGAGTAATTAGCTGCCCGTCCCGACTTCGTACGGGTAAAATAAGGATTTTATCTCGTACATTTTTTAATCAATAAGATATAAACATTTACCAATCGATTTATTCGCCCATCCAGTATAGTGTATGTGTGTTCAGTACAGGGCATATAATAATCCTACTTCCTACTAATATAATAAACGCGAAAGTTTGTATGGATGTATGGACGTTTGTTACTCTTTCACGCATAAACTACTGAATGGATTTTAATGAAACTTTACAGTAATATAAGCTTAGGGAATACCAGTTAAGTGGTACATATGGCAATAATGGAATATGTTTTTTTTATCCAAACATCACTAACATAGTGAAGTTCGTATATTTCTCCCTAAGAGATATTGATATAAGATATTGCGTATTTTGAATTTCATTATTTGCACCCAACTCTTCCAAACAAAAATAAAAGTTTCTAAAAACTTTGAAATTCATGTTTATTAATTCAATCAAAAAACACAAATAGTATATTTCTATTTTTTTTAATTTTTATACTAATGCTTTTACCCCGTTTCTCCCGTTTGGAGTTAAATTTCTAAAAACGACGAAATACGTATGTATAGCTTTAATACTAAATATCATTCTTCTTACACCAAAAGTGACGGAATCCCCATACAAACTTTCAACCCCTTTTTTACCCTCTTAGATTTAGATTTTCAAAAACGCTGAAATACATTTTTATTTATTTTTAGCTTGTTCATTAAATTTCATGCTTCTAACTTTAAAAATGACGGGTTTCTAAACAATCGTTCAACTCTTTAGGGGTAGAATTTCCAAAAATCCTACCTTAGTGGGTGTTATAAAATGTATCAACTGCCAAAATTACAAGTTTCTAACCCCCGCAGTTTAGGCTCTGCGTTAATGAATCAGTTAGGAAGAGTAATAATATTATGTGTATAGATCAACAAAAATACGTATTTTTTTTTACTTTTGATAGACTCAATTAATTTTGATGAAATAAAGGCTAAACGGAATCTTGAAATAGTTCTTATAATAATTCGGTTATTTCAATTTTTAGACGATTGAAAGATTAGACTGAACATACAGACATGCAGACAGTAAAAAAATTAAAAAAATGATTGCTTTGGTTTTGGTAAATCGTAAATAGCCATATAACCTTTAAAACAGGCAGTTATTTTGAAATAACAGACAGAAACTTCAATTTTATTTATATGTAAAGAGATGTGTGGATAATTTATTAATTAATTAGTTTTTGTTATAGATTTATGTTATTTTATGTGTACAATATAAAGTATAAAGTAAAGGAAATGTTTCTTCTGTCAGAGACTAAATAAAATCAGACTTAACCAAGGCTACTAATTTAATTAAACAAAAAAAGGGAATTAAAACAAATGTTGTCCATTGAACTTGACACACATCTGAATAAGCTGCTTAAGCGGCCATTTTATGTAGAAAAAGTATATAATATACAAACAAAAGCAGCTATATAACAATTTTAATTCAAGTTTCAAAAGCAGTTATTTGACCGCTCTGGTAGGTTAAGTGTTAAAAATGAGATGACACTTATAGCATATATATATATAAATATATACATACATTAGCTACGTTTCCACCAACAATAATTACACAATCACACAATCATTAAAATAAACAAAACATATATAAAATCAAACAGCTAAACAAAGATATATTTTTTTTAATAATCAAATATAATTAATTACTTAATGAAAACACAAAATTAATAAAAACAAAATATAAATGTAATCACATAGCTTAAGCATTATTACATTGAGTAAGGCCAATAAAATGCAGTAAATAAATGATATATATATTATTTATATATTTTTGAACCAAATACAATTAAAAGGCAAGCAAGAATATGACTACAGTACAAAATTTATAACAAACTAAAATATTGAATATTAAGATGGGTTGGTACATTCATTTTATATAAATTAATACATTTAATACATTATTATTTTTATCTTATTTATGTTATTTTTGCAGTGATTTTTTTTTAAATATATAATATCAATATCTGAGTACACTTAATTATATATTATATGTTCGCACAGATCTACTTCTTCCTATTCATGATTATGCTGTCGCAAGCTTGATGTAGCCAAAGACCAATTGAATTAAGCTGAAAAATTACAAAATACTTTTATTCGGTTTATATTGGGATGAGGCAAATATAACCACGTTTCACAATTTTGTTCTCTTCTTAATTAGTTGCCCGTCTGACTTCGTAGGAATATGCACATCTTCTCTATTCTGTACTGTGTGTTGTTTAACCTTTTTACTCCCCCTTCATCACTTGATATTCATTAGATGATGACGGTGATGACGACGTCTCAGTGCTTTTATTTATGTGCTCCATATTTTGTTGTTTGATCACTACTATTTTAGCTATCTCTATAGCTTTCTTTAGTAACAAATCAGACCGTTGTAATAATCTTTGATGTTTGGCGAGCTACTCTAACACAAATTCCCTGTAAATTTACCACTGACCAATGACTATTAATTCAACGAAATCGCATTTTAAACTGAAATTTTCTAGACTCGTAATAAAGTTGGTTATATTTTCGTGTTTGCTTTGTTTTCTCATAAAAAATACATGTCAGGCCATAGTTAAATTTTTCCTTGGTTCGAAATACTTGTTACATTTATTAATGAGGTCTTCTAAAGTAATTTTTGTTATTTTAATGTTGAATGAATTGAACATTTCGACACCTTTTCAACCAATCGAGTGTAACAAAATTGCTATTTTTCTCTATTTACACTTCTTATACATAACCAGTGGCTAATACTCTATGGAGTTCACCATTGAAAAGGGAGGATCCTCCGACCAGACGTGTGTTGGTCTGGTGGGCTACCGCCCGACAGTTGTTGTCGGGTTCTTGTATATATGTTCAATCGCTCGGATAACTTTAATATCGCGATGTAGGGTACGTCAGTTTTTAGTTTTCGTATGTGGCGAGATAGATGTCGCTACAACTCCTTATATATATCCAGAGGCTAATAAATATAGTTCAAAATATGGTTGGCATTTTTTCCGCGTTAAATTGTTATTTATTTCGTTGTTTAGAAAAACCTTCGGTAGGTAAAACGTTTGAATTTTTATCTGCCGTTTTAAAACTTTTGACAGGAAACACGAATTTACGAACTTTTTAAAGTTTTAAGAAGTGATATACCACGTTTATGTTTAAAGCAAACACTTCTAAAACCATGTATTATTGTTATAGTTGTTTTTTAGGCTTTGTTTATACACCTATATACTATTTACGTATTAATTATTGTCACTGAGTTAACTGACTTGCTCACACGCAGTCTTAAAGCGTACTGTTATGAAAGATATAAGATGAGATCATAAAGATACACACAATATATATGCAATATTAGTTTTTATGCAAAAACAACACACGAAGCTACTGAAAACACGAAATTGTTAACAAAACTTTTTGATTTTGACAACTAACAGTGCGCGTACTTTTCCTACAGATAATAATTTATTGATTTTTAGTAGTGATAATACTAAACTTTTAATAAATAAATAAAGAGATTAAAAATTATAGGACAAAATATAGGATAAATCATAAGCAAAAGTGTATATTACATGTAATATTTAATCTCTTTTCAGTTTGACCATAACCATTTTTTAATAAATGTTCTACGTGTATCTTTAAATTGACATAACTTTATTATTTATGAACCGATTGAAATAAAACAAACACTAAATGTTAAGTGAAGTTAGCCACAATACATTAGTGAAAACCGCACGCAAATCCGTTAAGCCGTTTTTAAGATTAGCGTGCACAAACGCACTGACAAACAGACAAACAGACAAAAATTCTATTAATCATTGTTTTGGGTTCTATTGTGTTTATAATGACCCCCGATAAAAGTTTTACTCATTTATCTTCCATGTACAGACATCGACCAGTTACAGATTTATTATATGTATAGATTTATTCAATTAGTCGAGAATTTTCACAATCAACCTCGAGTAAATTGCGTTTATGGTGGTAAGCTATTAGTAAATTCTCCTGTATCACGGTGAACATGTCAAAATGTTTTTAGTCATATCGTATATCCATCCACATACTCTATAGTAGTAGACTAATCACTAAAAAGCAGTGGTACCCTCGCCACCAATAAAAGCGTCACTGGGTTGCTTACAAATACTGCCGTATCGTTCTGATTGTTGGTCTGTCTCTGCAGGTCTTCGCTTCAAAATAATATTTTTATTTTTAACACGTAAGATCTGAATGATAATTTGTTTTGTATGAGACTATTCAGGTCAGATAGGCGTGATAATGGCTTGAAAATTGCCTATTAGCATTTAACTAGAATCATAATGTATTGGTATAGCTTTGTACAGCTCGTCTAGCTTACCAACCACTAATTATTATTTATACTATCCCTAAATGTTAATTTGCATCCGCCTTTAACAAGCACTTATAAATCTTCTGTGAACTTTACCGAAATATATTAATATAAAGCTGCCACTGGATCGAAATATATATTCTACCGATAAGAACCGGCGATCAAATAACAGGTGTTTCTTTTAATTTATTATTGGTGAAAATTGAAGCAGCATGAAAATTTTGATTTACGTTTTATAATTAGACAAATATTCTGGCGTCTATTTATAATACTTGTAGCAGCTTACTCGTGATTAGATAATTTTACCGTCAGTAACTTCAGATTGAATAAAAATGTATTAATGTCATTTGGTCTGCTACATTACTAAATTTAAAAATATTTATTTGTGCCAGCCGTTTGCCTCTGAACAAATGACCGGAGTCCATAAGGAAAGCGAAGCGTTTGAATATCAAGTTAAACAATTATTTTAGTTTAGTCAGTGCACTTGTCATGGTTAGCTGATGGACGGCTATGATTGGACTGCTATAAATATTTTTGCTATACATAAAGCTAACATCCCAATCAGATAATAATCATGATTGAAGTCGATAAATCACCATTAAATTTTCTTTTTAACATTAATAAACAAATATAACTATACACACACAAGTAAATAACATAATTTATATATACACTAACATTGACAGACATCCAGACATTTTAAGAAAATAGAAATAATTTAATAAAATACTTTTTTTTTCTCAAAGTAGATGTGTGTTGCACGTTCGTTATCAACTGAGGCGAGATTTTAGGTAAGAATCTCTTAAAGGTAACACAAAGACACAATTGATCGTACATTGTACAGATTTCAGGACCAATTAATAATGGTAGGGCTTTGTACACGTCTACCTATTGATAATATAATGTCCTATACGAAGGATGGGTATACGTTTAAAGGATTCGTGGGGTTGACAACGAACAACCTTGTAGTTAATATTTATTTATACAATATTTTAAGATAAAATTAAATACAAAAATATGTAAAATGTTATGAAAATGTAAAGTACACACTATATATTATTTATTTGTTAAGCCATTATTGTATTATATTATGTATACTATTATTGTCATAACTGGATTTAAAAATACAATTTGGAATTATAGGTAGAAAGAAAGATATCGGTCTCGGATATTTATTAAAATTGGTAATTTTGAAAAAGCTTGGTACTAATATAAGATATAGCGTCCCGTAAATTATACTCAAATGTTAAGAAAAGGTTTCCTAAGCTAGGTGTTACAAAATTAATTATTTCCTTTACAAATGACCAAAACAACAAAATTAACATAGTGAAAGATAAGACGTGTTGAATGAAGTGTTGTATATTGTATTAATAATTCACAAAAAATCTAATTTTGATCAAAAAGAATAAATATGCTCGGAAGAATAAATATGTTTATATACATAAACTTTTAAAAATTGAATTTATTTATATCAGAAACATTTTAATAAAACATTACAAAAAATCGCATACAATTTTACTCCGAAAAGGATAATCTATATACAAAAAGAAACATTAAATTAACTTCATTTTAGTCAATAACTCCGTAAACAACAGAACATCGTTGATCAAAACTCACTGGTTCACAATTAGAAAACAAAGTTCATCATTAAACTCAATCAAATTTAGGAGTTAGTTAATTGGACAAACGAGCTTATCACTTGTAAAGGTAAACAGAGAATTACAAGTTTACGAAATAATTGTTGATTTCGAGGGGAAATTGCTTTCATTTTAGGTAAATCATGCTTCCCATTTAATTTGCTGTCTCGTTGATTAGAAGAATTGAAAGAATCGTTTATCATTATACTTGTTTGCTTGATAAATGTTGTTCGTTGAATTCAGTAATTTAAATTCCTTATTGTTGAAGTCAGTGCTCTGCTTCAATGCTCTTGCAAAAAACTCTTGCATGTATATCCAACATGCAAGAGTTTTTTCCGATACATGCAGATGCATAACGATATTTTCCTTCATAGCCGAGCCTAAGGTTCTTAAACGCAAATAAAAACAAATGAAATTTAGTGAATCTTGTCCGGTGAATGTTATGGTTCATATATCCTAAGATATTGTGTGTTAATTTTGCCAAATGTATCCACCAAACGTATCAAGCCTTCTCCTTCAAAGGACAGAAGGCCGTGGGAGAGTCAAATTTTGTTACTATATTATTATTAAACTTATATTATACACTAGCATCCATCAAGACTTCTGCTTTTGAGTTAGAGGAGCAGAAGCTAGGTAGTACATTTGATAAGTCAATTTATAAGCTATCTTTATTAAAAAAACATTCAAATATGCTTACTATTTTTTTGTTAATGAATAAAAAATATTTATTATTAAGTGGCATTTTATTTACATAATAGCAAATTACTTTTAAATTAAATCTTCAATAATTATAATAACTATATTGAAATACTCGCAAACAGTATACAATATATCATTTAAAACGTAATATTTGATTTTATATTTTCATTTCGATCAAAAAACATTTGAGCTTTACAAATTGCAACTCTATTATAAAAATTATAAAGTTGCATTTTGTAAAACACATCAATTAATTTAATTGCTACATCAATACCGGTCCGTTCGTGTTTGTCTCAACGATGAATAAATAAAATGTTATTGTATTACAACATGAAATCACCCGCTATTTTTCATTTCCATAACTTTGACAGAATTCGTCATTTTAATATTAATACAAAAACAATTTAAGTCTGATAAAAATGTAAAAAGCCGAGACGGCCCAGTGGTAAGAACGCGTGGATCTTAACCGATGATCGTAGGTTCAAACCCGGGCAAGCACCACTGTATTTCATGTGCTTAATTTGTGATTATAATTTATCTCGTGCTTGACGGTGAATGAAAACATCGTGAGGAAACCTGCATGTATCAAATATCACTGAAATTCTGCCACATGTATATTCTATAGCGTGGCGCAGCGCTCCAAACCTTCTCCTCAAAAAGAGGCTGAGACCTTAGCCCAGCAGTGGCACATTCACAGGCTGTTACTGAAAAAAGTATGATAGACGGTCATGTACACTTATATGTACGATTATTATTTCTTTATTATCGATATTGAAAAATCTAATTTAGCTTTAGGTTTATCAATAAATAAGTTAAAAATCTGTGTTAAAAATATTAATAAATACAATTCTCTGCGACATTATAAGAATGGTAAAAGACTGACTTAGTATTCGATAACGAATTCATGTTGACATCATTCCCGTAGATATAAGATGCATATTAAAAAATAATTATTAATTATTATAATTATAAGGATTAAGATATTTTTTTATTGTATAGGTAGGCGGACGTGCATATGGCGACCTGATGGTAAGTCGTCACCAACGCCCATAGACAATGGCATTGTAAGAAAGTTAACCATCGCTTATATCGCCAATGCGCCACCAACCTTGGGAACTAAGATGTAATGTCCCTTGTGCCTGTAATTACACTGGCTCACCCACCCCTCAAACCGGAACACAACAATACAGAGTGCTGTTTTGCAGTAGAATATCTGATGAGTGGGTGGTACCTACCCAGACGAGCTTGCAAAAAGCTCTACCACCGAGTGAAGATATTGTTAATCTTAACTTCCTCTGCCTACTTTACCTAATCTATCCATTTTATCTATTTTTTTAAGTAGCATGAAGTCCTCCTGACTGATTTTGGCATCAGCGGTTATTCTCAAAAGAGAGTAGCTTACTGCACAAAATAAATTATACTGCACAAGTATGTCCGCAAACACAGGTGCACTCTCTATTCCCTCACTCCCTGTACGGAGCGGAAATCTGACACGACATGAAATAGGCCAGGCGTTCCAACAGACCAACGCTGTTTTCCGAGGCACTGAAGTGTAAACAGTGTCATACAAAAAACCCAACATTATTTCACCTCAGGATTTGCAGCTTAAGATTCCTACAAGACGTACTAGACATTTATTAAAATTTGCAAAAGAAAACCTATGCGAAGCGCGCAAAATTCAAAATTGAAGAAATACATCTTCACATATCACACTTGACTTTTAAACTGAACATAGAAAATAATGTGGAAACGTGTATTGGTTAGAGTTCCATTAAGTCAAGAACACAATTCACATTATCGTAAGATATATGTATTTTACGTCTTGCATTGAAGAAATGTAGCTATTCAGATTAAACAGATGTGCGAGGGCTTTGAACACTAGCAGACGAATTTGCATATCCTTTGCTTACATGAGCATTGCAAATTCGCATCTATATTTATGTAATGTAGCAAAACTGTTACGGAACTATGTCTGTAAATGAAAAGTTCTTTGAAAAGATCAATTGTCTCGAGTTTATTGATTATCATTATTTTGCTTTGTCTTATCATATTTATTTGGAATACAGTGTGTGAAAAGGCTAGACAGTTGCTTGAGAAGATTCTCGCAGCCCGTCTCGTTCTGCACCTCGATGAGGTTGGTCCGGGTCTCTCAGAGGCTCAGTTCGGGTTCAGGGCGTGTCGCTCGACGGTCGACGCCCTGAGCGCCCTGAAGACTCGGAAGCGGTGGCCCAGGGACAAGTGGTCCTGGCGGTTTCGCTGGACGTGGCGAACGCCTTCAACAAAAAAGGCTAGACAGACTTTACAGATAGATAACCAATCGCTGGTTAATGAATAGTTGGAAGAAGATCATCATCAACTTCAACGAATTGTTATCCAATGGACTCCACTATGCTGCACCAAAGCTACTAGTTCTTCGCCTTCCACATCCAGTCGGGTTTCCACGTTCTTCAGTTCATCGGTCCAACTGGGCTACGCCCTACGTTGCATTTGCCGATCCGCAGTCTACCTTCTAGGACTTGTTTGCTGCAAAGAATCGATGACTGTCTTTGACTCACTGATGACTTACATATTGTAAGCCTATAATATAATTGAACTCATTCATAACAAATTATTTGTAAATAATTAATTTTAAAGAATCATTATAGACTGTATAAAATTCTCCCAATTATAGAATTATGATTAATTACAGATTTTTATAAATGTAATATATACTTCTTGGTTAAATATCTTTTTAAATAAATTAAGAACATATTGTAATTTTAAAAATTGACAGAAACAAAAGAGAAACAGTTGTTGTTTATACGACAATGCATGCGGACATATTGTAATTGCTATTTTGACGATAAGGAAAATATAATCATTGTAAACTGGTTTTATTGAAAATTATTTAAAGTTCCCGTTAACCTGAAGTTATGGCTACAATATGTATATATGTAAGTATTATTTTATGTACATATTTAGTAACGCTCACTTCCTCTTCAGCGTACTAATTTTCTTTGTTAGTAATTACGGTTCTGATTTTATTATCCAAATATGCTCCAAGGCTATCATGCTGAGCGATCTTGACTCTGTGAGCTAGTCAGCAGTTAGTGTCCATCGTTCAGTACCTTGAGTCATGGCAGTTAAAATAAGAATAATAGATGCTTAACTGTTTCTGAGGCAGAATCGCATGTCAGATTTCAAGACTATTGATATAGACAAAATAGATAATTAAGATAATATAAAATAATTCACTAGAGATAAATGTGATATCTGGATTACTTCTTAAATAAAAGACATAAAATTTAAAACTAATACTGTCAGACGAAACATTTATAGACTATGAATATTCGCTCACGCTACTAGACTGACCAATAAAAATGCATTTCATTGAAATAAATCAAATTCCGTACAATATATGAGTCCCGCAGTGCGACTGTTCCTTCATTTTCAATTTATCGCAGGCTCTAAGCAACAATAAAAACTATATAGTGCTGGCGGATGGAATGAATTCCACGGATTTTTATGATTCATTGATTGAATATTACGAATCTATTGAATATCGAATGTTTTATTGAACACATGGACGCGTTTTAAAATTTACCCCGTAATTCCAGAAAAATGCGCGACAGAGTTTTTAAAATAAAACAAATTCCAAAATGATTAACGTATAGAATATTGTTTAATCAAATTACAATTATTTTTTTAAATAATAAAAGATAAATAAATTGCATTACCTGTCAATAAATTAAACCTCCTCTAACCCTTTCACTACTAGCAGCTAAGTATGCTCGCACCTATCTGTTGTATTGCCTATTGTATTTTGTGTGTATGTATATTTACTTTTAATTTGTTAATGCACTAGCCCACTATGTTTTCTCTTGTAAGTCTCTTTCAGTAGGGTTGCCTGGAAGAGATCACTACTTAGTGATAAGGCCGCCCTTTGCATACTTTTGTAGTGTTTTTGATCTTAAGCTTTTTTCTTGTATTTTGTTTATTTTCTGTGTGCAATAAAGCTGTTTATTATTATTATTATTATTATTATAAATAATGCTAATAATATTTAATTTTGGCGTCTATAAATGTACACTTAAATAAGTTACAAATTAAGAGTCAGATGATGATTATAATATTAATACTCTCTGTACCAGCTCAAAACAATTATAATAAAAACAAATTAAAACAAAATAGTAGTTGGTTGACGTAATTGGTTAAAATAGTTTACCATTATTCACGACATGTTCGTTCAGAGAGTAATATTGTTAATAGATGAGAATGTTTTTAAAAATAAATCAAATACATCGGATATAGACATGTAAATTTTTAATTTTCTTGCACAGGGTCGAGCATAGGCCAGTGTTACTACAGGCACAAGGAATATAACATCTTAGGTCCCAAGGTTGGTGGCGCAATGGTGATGCGGGAGATGGTTGATATTTCTTTCAGTATTTAAATCTAGGAGCGGTAATGACATAACATCGTGTGGTCGATCTGCTCTTCCATCTACTTACATTATAAAAAAGCACCTCGCTAGCTAAGAGACGTCGGTGAGTATTACCAAGTTCGGTGTCGATTACAAAAATGTATATTATGAGAAACGGTGACAGAATTCTTATTGGCATATTTGTTGCTGAGAGGATGTCATTTATACAGTGTAAAATGTGTGGATTGAATTAAAAAAATCTTACCTGACATTAAAATCCATCCATTATGATTATGATGATAAAAGTATAACATGTAACATTATTCACTTAGTAATAATTAAATCATCGAATGGCGTACTTTCTTGGAGGACATCGATTTCAACTCTAAATATTATTTATTCCTGTTACTAGGCTGTGAAATATAATAAATAAAATACTTATTATTTACTACAATTAATTTATAATAAATTCAACGAAATTTTATTCATCGTTCATTACTACAACAATAACAAAACAATACTGCTAACCTTCAACAATAAATTACCTGTTTTGAAATATGAATAAATTAAATTTATATAATAAATACTTAATTAATCTACTGCTTAGAGTAAAAATAATTATCTATAGAAATATATTTTAACAAAGTAATCCTCGAATCAAAATGTGCTTCACTTAGACATGATTTTTTAAATTGTAATTTTACAAGGGCTTCACGAAGTTGTACTTCATTACAATAAAATCACAAGAGAAATAAAATTTAAAATTACTCGCGTAAAATATTTATGTAAGAATTTTTTTATGTGCTTCATTTGTATAATTCACCTCGAACTCATCAGCGATGGTTCAGAGGAAACCTGCATATATCCAATAGGAACATCTCACTGTGTATTCCCCATTCCCCATTGAAGCAGCGTGATGAAAGTTCAAAAGCTCATCGGTTCCTCAAAAGAAGAGAAGGCCTCAGTCCAGAAATAAAGTCCAGCTACGAAGAAAAATAATTATATATGAATAGTTTAAATATATAGTTCCTTTTTCCATTAGCATTCCTATATTAGTTATAATTATTGAGCTTGAAAGCTTCTTTTTTTATTGTATAGGTAGGCCGACGAGCATATGGGCCACCTGATGGTAAGTCGTCACCAACGCCGATAACAATGGCATTGTAAGAAATGTTAACCATCGCTGACATCGCCAATACGCCACCAACCTTGGGAACTAAGATGTTGTCCCTTGTGCCTGTAATTACACTGGCTCACTCGCCCTTCAAACAGGAACACAACAATTTTGTATTGTTGTGTTCCGGTTCGTACTGCTGTTTTGCGGCAAAATATCTGATGAGTGGGTGGGTACCTACCGAGACGAGCTTGCACAAAACTCTACCACCGAGTAAAATAAGCTTCTGAAATAATACCCTCAACGTATAATAAAACAAAACAAACGAACTTAAAGCTACATTGCAGCGTATGTCAGATTAACAAATCTTTTATCGACCTATAAATGGATGTTGATATATGACATATATATTTCCATGGAAACTTGTGTATTATCAATGTTTTGTAGCTAGCCGGTAGATCAAAGGCATGTCAACTTCTATACTGTTCAACTTTTCAGGTCATATTAGAGTGCACAACTGTAGTCGCAAACAACGATGCTCTCTTTATTCTGTCACTCTCGTAATCCGATGGGATGGTAATCCGACACGACCGGAAAGAGTTCAGGCGCAGGACCGACAACTTCATGTACTTTCGGCACGGGAGTGAACACACCTTAAACTTCCAGACTCCGTGCTGCTACTAAATCTTTGAGTGACAAATAGCAATATTTATTAGTGCAGTTGTATTACGGCTAACTGATTTTTTTAACGAGAAGTTAACAATTTATTTTAAACTCCACACGTATATGTTTGTATGCTCATTCACTTTACCAAGCCAACATTCAATAGTTTGACATCTATTGGACGATTTAAATTCTGGGATAACATTGTGAAGGTACTATTTCAATAAAGTCTAGACCTATAATTGCTTCATTGATTTACTCATTTTCTTTACGACGTCATCACTCTGGCTTGACGATGAAGATGTACTCTAATTATTTACCTTCTTGGATGTGTCAGGAGAAGTGTCATTACAACATCCCACTTCATTAATTCTTATTTAAATAAAATAACGCGACATAAATCTAGCATCATGAGAAGTGATAAGACCGCATATTTGTATGTTTGCAGACATTTTTTTTATTGTGTTCAATGAAGAATAAAATTAATTATTTTAATTATTCATATTATTGAAAATTGATGTTTTAATAACTTTTAAATCAATACTTATAATTGCAAGAAAATATTAAATAACCCAATAATGTTAACAAAATTGTATCCTTTGATAAAAATGTAATATACGATCTCAATTAAAATACGTAACGTATTGGTTTGTTTCACTTTCGCGATGAAATATGTTCATTCGTTTTAGTACAAGGCTAACACAACTTAACCCACATAACGGTATTTATTTAAAACGTAACTATCCGTTCTTTAAAATATTTTTTTATAAAGCCACTTAACTTATGTTTTTTTTGTCAAAACAAATAGTAATAAAGAATAGATCACAATTTAAAAAAAAATCATAGCAAATTACTGGCCCGATCTACTTGCCCGACACAAAAACATAAAAATTATTATTATTATTTCCACCAGATCCATAAAAAAAGTATTAAAGAACATATTAAAACAAGAAGATGTTAGGAAGCGCTTAAGAAAATTATGGAACAATAAAATTAACAAAAAATATTAAAAAGGCGGGTATAGGGACTGGAGAGCAATGGAGAAAATTAATATGAAACGCAACTTATTGAAGAGAAGAATTTCATGACAAGTCGAGCACGAAATGTGCGCAGAAAAGATAAGGTAAGCATGAAAAACTAAAAGAAAGAGTGTGGCTAAATTTAGATACAAAAACCTGTATGATTTGAAGAGAAAAGTCAATGATGTTACCGCATACGTTTTAATTCAATATTTATTTCATTAATAATATAGTTTAATGGCAAAAGGTTACTAAAAATCATTATTACGAATTAATCCCAAAAGATTTAACTTATCTGATTTCTAAAAAACTATGTCTAGACACTCCCAAACTTCTCCAGTTTGTATAGTTAAATTTATTACTTAATAAAAAACTTACTTTTGAGACAAATCAATACTTTTTAATTCTATAAAAAAATTTAGAAAATGTAAGAAAGCCATAAAATACAATTGTAAACATTGAAAATCATGACAATCCAATCAACTAAATAAATAATCAATCGAATTTGAACTTTATCACGAGGCCATAAAGGCTTCGTCTATAAAGACTGCTAGTAGAAGTTATGTTTTCATAAAGTGTTCATTTTATGAAGCTGTATACAAAGAGCTGTATTTGGACTTTTCTAATATTGTGGTAATATTTTTACAGATGATTGGTGTTTTGATATAGAGTAATACGTGTCTAGAGTTCATTAAATGTGTATCTACGTGTTCTCTTTGTAGCCATTTCGCAATTGTAGTATTTATAATAAAGCTATGTCTTCACAATTGGAAATCAGAAGCTTGTGTATTCAACACGAGTTAATAATAATAATCATCACAATTTTACGTTAGTAATTCTCGGTGACTTGCTGGAGGATTGCAAAAAGTTACACACAGTGATTACTAATTATTGCAATGAAGAAGCAGAAGATAAATATAACATACATATAATATAGTTTATGCCTTTTTATATATTAATTCAGTAAAAACATTGAGTTCCGTTTATTTGCCTAATTGATTTTATTATTCATTTCGATAAATAAATCAATGTGTCTGGTGAAAATCTAAGCCTAAATTGGAACAATGTATGTATAAACTCTAACTAAAGTTTTGTTCATAACAGGAGAAAAGGTTTTTAACCAGTAGAGGGGCAGTAACCGTTTATTACTGTGATCGATAATGGTAAAACGTAAAAGATTAAGGCAAATTTAATTATTGTAAATTACTCATTCATGTCAAAAATTATGAACCAACTTGCATTCAATTCCAAATTTGATTAAATAACCAATTTCATTATTTATAACCAATTAAAATTGACAAAGATGAGGACGTCCTTATTCATTGGAAGATGAGTCTTTGAAATAGTTTCTGAATAGATAACACAACGAATGACGTCAAAACGTTTAAGGGTTAATAGATGTCAAGAGAATTTCACCCTTACTCATAAACGTTGTTTAGTGAGTGATTATTTAAATAAAGCTTTGTCTTCTTTTTTCAAATGACAAATCGATAATGAAAGAAAGAGAAAAATTAGTGTCGCACTAATCAATTTTATTTTAACTGTCTATTAAAAAAAAAATGTAAATAAGATTGCATATTGCGTAAGACCATAAAAATTCAGTGGTGCTTGCCCAGATTTGAGCCCGCAATCATCGTTTAAGATTCACTCGTCTAATTACTGAACCAACTCGGCTCAGTAATTGAGTTGGCTCAGTAATAAGACGGCTCGGCTCATATTTGTCAATAGTTCCATAGAAAAAACCTCAATATTATTTCAGAAAAATACAACATTGTTATGAATATCCTGATATTATAAAATACTGGTGATACCGAAAGCGTTCCTTATCTCTGTTGAATTATTTTTGTCATTATATTTTCCATCTGATTTGGTTGCACTACATCAACTGATTATTACACTATTATATTTACTCGGTGGTAGAGCTTTGTGCAAGCTCGTCTGGGTAGGTACCACCCACTCATCAAATATTCTACCGCAAAACAGCAGAACTTGGTATTGTTGTGTTCCGGTTTGAAGGGTGAGTGAGCCAGTGTAATCACAGGCACAAGGGACCTAACATCTTAGTTCCCAAGGTTGGTGGCGCATTGGCGATGTAAGCGATGGTTAACATTCCTTACAATGCCATTGTCTATGGGCGTTGGTGACCACTTACCATCAGGTGGCCCATATGCTCGTCAGTCTTCCTATAAAAAAAAAAAAAAAACTATTTCATGAGTATGTGCTCTCATGAGTACGTTTACTAAATAAGTTAGTTCTGATCAAATGGCTTACTTTTATTATAAGTGGAAACCTTAAGAGCAATATTTATCCAGAGTTAAACGAGTAGCAAATAGTAAGACAAATGTATGTATGTAGTAATCGTAGACTCAATAAATGCTCACTACAGTTTAGGCCTTCAATTAGACTCCTTTTCCAACCTATTGTCTATGTATTTTGTTTCGTGTTGTTAAATTTTATTCTCTACTCAATAAATAAGTTCTATAAATATTAAATACCAACAACTCGGTGGTAGGGCAATGTGCAAGTTCGTCTGGGTAGGTACCACCCTCTCATCAGGTATTCTACCGCAAAACAGCAGTACTTTGTATTGTTGTGTTCCGGTTTGAAGGATGAGTGAGCCTAATATATATTTTCCGTATTTGTTTATATTTATTTGCTCACTTCAATCGCTTGAATTTTGATCGAAGATTTGTATAGGTAGGCTGACGAGCATATAGGCCAACTGATGGTAAATCGTCACCAACGCCCATAGACAGTGGCATTGTACATTTATTTAAAAAAAACATCACCAATGCGTGATAAAACCTTGGAAACGATGATGTTATGTCCTTTGTGCCTGTAATTACACTGGCTCACTCAACCTTCCACAAGACGAGCTTCCACAAAGCTCTACCGTCGAGTGATTAATCGAAGATTTGCGTTCGAATTTTGTTTATAATTTCTCTCGGGCTAGGTGATAAAGAAAAACATCGTGAAACCTGCATTTGTCGCCTGAAATTTTACCATATAAGATGGTGGAATAAATTTAATACCTTGGTTCATTTAGTTACAAAATAGTTGTCAATTTATTTTATGACTTAATGTATTACTGATAAAGTTCATTTTTCTTGTATAAAATATTTCTGAATTATAAATCATTGAATTTATGTTTCCAAATATCGGCATAACAAGGGCTCAAAGGGCGTATAACATTAAAAAAGTTTTCGCTTTAATATCTCTTGTTTAAGTACTATTCAAAAATTATCATAAAGATAATTTCCTTAAATTTTTTGATACTCTTAAAGATGATTATTGACTTATGCATTGCTTTTGAACCGAGATAGCCCTGTTCCGAGAATAAAAGTTGTTGCTTATGATGTTAGCTATCTAATCCTGCGAGGTTTCTGGTGTGTTACAAATAACTTTGTATAAGATCTGATTAGAGTAGGTGGTTCTTTTTTCTTTGAAATTTATTTAATATAATAATAATATCCTGGGACATTATTCACACGGCCATCTGATCCCAAACTAAGCAGAGCTTACAATATGGAAACCAGACAACTGATATACTACACATACTACTTTTCTTTTGTAAATACATACTTATATAGATAATTACACCCAGACTCAGGACAAACAAACATATTCATGCACACAAATATCTATCCTGGGTGGGAATCGAACCCACGACCTGCGGAGCCAAAGGCAGGTATCTACCAACCACGCCAACCGGCTCGTCACTATATTAATATGTTAACTAGAATTTATAAAGTTACAATAATTATAAAACTTAAAAATAGTTTGCTCCACACGTAATTATTCAAAAGTGTATATTATATGCATTCATATTGCTCACATTAAATTTCAAGCAAGTACACTATATGTGTTTTAGTCTCAGTTAACGATCAGTGAATCAGATAAAAAAGTGCTTCTTCATATTTGAATTCTTATGGTGTATTTCATTTTCATTATAAAAATTGTTGAATATTTAAATTTCGAATCATTATGTGAAAATATGAAATCAACCGGAATATTGTTTGAAAATCGATAATAAAAGTTGACAGTTTCGCCTCCAAGATAATTTAGAGTTCACTTGTCGTTCAAAACGTGATCAAGCATAAGTAACGTTCGATGAGAAAATTGTTGAGTTACATCAGAAAATTTAAACGCAGGGTGTATTAAATGAGAAAATAGAAAACGTTACTTGTTTTAACCCGTGACTTTTCCACATATAATGAATAGAAATAAAAAGAGAAAGAAGAAATATTTTGGTATATGGATATGAACTATCCATTATCGTATTTATATACTAATGGGAGCCTTTTTGTTTTAGTTAAATTAAGACGAGAAAAAAAAAATAACCTAGTCCAGCTCTCGTCATCATAGATAATATTAATCATCATAGGTATTGCTGTTATTAGCCCTAATCATAAGTTTTTAAATACAAACAAGTTTATTCATAATTGGTTCAGTAATTTTTGTATAAGCCGAATTTACAGGTACATACTTTGATTATGAGCTACGTACAGTTTTTAAGGTAATCATTTATCGACGATTAAAATAAAATAGTATGTAATTGTTTTCATCGATATATTTCAACCCTTGTAAAAATCACAGATAAAAAATAATTTTGTTATTCGACCCACTTATCTGACCTTCATCGAATAGCTTAAGGACGTTAAGATTGTTACGATTCCCGTGAGATTTAAAGCTATCGCGGAAGCGATAGCGTGTTTTCTTTTATTAAATCGTTATTTTAATAGACAAAATATTTCGACAATGAAAATATATATCACAATCATATTATTGCTAACTGCTATTTATATTTTAGTTATTGTCAGCCGCAACCACAGTACCACTGAAAATCACTTCGCTAATATTAAGCGGTATAATTCGATCATGACAATAATTTAGAATCTAAATAAAATTTTATTCAAAATAAATGTCTTTATTCTTACTGTTATTTGCATTTCTTTTCTATTTATTCGTTTTAAGATTTATTTGTATTATTTATTAGTTATATTTTTAGTCAGTACATTTATTCTCTTTGCTTCTTAACATTTTTTTTTAAATATTTTATTTGATCGCAGTTTGTTTGCATAGTGTGCTGAATCAAGTAACCATTTGTTCACTATCTTCCTATGTATAGCAAGTCTCATTGTTATATTTATGTGACTTTGGCAGTAACGCAAATGCTATAAAATAGATTTAAAATACCAAAATGTATTCGTAAGATTAAAAGTAAAAGACAAAACACAAGATAAAAAACACAACATATAAGACACAAAAACTGTATACGGGTCATCAATTAAACCATTTTCGTACTCACTCCTAAGGCAAGTGAAACATATTCTAGTGTTAATTGTACCGGTCTGGATGTAATTGTACCACTAAACTTTGTTTTGGTTTGAAGAGTGAGTTCGTCAATGTAATTAGACTCACAAGGGACGTTGAATTCGATTCCGAAACGAGCAGCTTATTAACAGTAATGATTTAAGCAATTTACAATGCTTAAGGTTATGCAATATAAGCTCATCTACTTACCTAGACTGTTAAATGTCAAAATATAGCACCTGCTGTCAAATATATCGCTTCCGCTACCGTTTCACTACCGCTCCGCTTATGAACGTAAGCTTTCCTTACATAAGTTCGAAAGGCGTTCAAGGATATTCTTTCTTTCCCATAAAATATGTATGGCTATATATCTTTGTTTGGAGTTCTTTCCTCTATTCGGCTTACTTGATTTATCTCACCCATATATTATATCAAGCAGAGGTTTAAATATTATTTTATCGATAAGATTAACCTTTGCGTAAATTGTGTGTTCAATTTGAAATTAAAGGTATATTTGCGATACGCTATTTTATATTTATATTTTGAGCTATGTAATAAATGTTTCTATTGGCTAAATTTCGTTGGTTTTCAAAAAACCTGAATTGATTTACTTTAGTAGTGCTTACTAGTATATGACTGACCCGTTGGTCTAGTGGCCAGATATAAGACCGTAGATACCAAGGTCCTGGGTTCAACCCAAAGTCGAGCCAATAAAAAGTTTTCGGGTGTTTCTGGTGAAGAATATATTAGTAGCAGCAAGTTGGATGTGTGTTCAATCCCGTGGTTCGGAAAGCACGTAAAGCCGTTGGCTCTGCGCTTAAACGCTTTTCGATCGTCAGTCGGTCAGATTTCCATCCTTTCGGATGATGAGAGTAACGGAATATAGAGTGCATCTGTGTTTATGCACACACTTGTGCACTATAATATCCTGCGAAGTTGGCTAAACACTCTTGAGATAGGCCAATCAAGCAGACATCGAATCATTCACTTCATCGTCGAAAAAAAAAACTATTTTATTCAACCTATAATTATTCTTTATAATTAATTATAAATCTGTCAATTTAAATAATGTTATAGACTTAAACAAGCGTATGTCGATATGTAGAGATGTACTCGTATATATATAACTACAATACATAAACGTGAGATGGACACATCGACGTAAATACCATTTATCTTATTTTTTCATTTAAATACTCTTCAACTTTTATTTGATACATTATTTTTAGCAAAAAGAACATCGTTCGAACCGGTTGTCCTGTTACATCTGTATTTTTTTTTTGTTTACAAGAAAAATAAAATTCGAATTTTAAATAAATCGAGTCGTTGCGACTCGTTCCAACGTCGTTCCAAAAATCAAGCAGTAGAAATAAACGTCACTGTCATTATTTATGTTTTTTTTTTTTTATCTAAATTCCATTCAAATGAGCAACGAAAATACACCCACCTCAGTTGTTTCACAACACGTTAATTACAACTCACCGATTCACTTATCGTTTTTATTATAAAACTTCATAATTAGTAAGTTTACGTTTAAAAAAAGAACCGTCTAAAAGTTTTCCGCTATTAAAAGGCTTCTGGATCATTCCAAGTTGTTAACGTACAAGTTTTAATGTCTTCGACGAAAATTTCCTTTTGTTGCGGTCGCGGCTGGTCGGTCCCGTGAAAAACAAGTGTACACATAATAAAAATGTTTGGGGATCTCCTGCTCCTGGAATGTTTGAGGAAGTTTGAGAAGTGTTTGAAAAGAGATGTTCTTAAAACATGGGATAAAGTGTACGGTCTCTAAACACTCTAAGACCTTTTTTTATATATATGGTACGGACGGGCAAATGGGCTATCTTTTGTTAAGTGGTCACTACACTTCATAGATATTGGCACTAACTAATGATTAGTATTTCTTGCAGATCTTACCGTATTGTCCTTTGTGTGGACACATGGCGAGCTTATGTAACTTCTGGTAGTTGCACTAGCTCTCTCACTCTTCCGACTGGAACATAATAATATTAAGTATTGTCGTTGAGCGGTCGAATATCTGATAAGAGGGTAGTATACACAGACGAGCTTAAATAAAGCTCTATCACCAAATATATAACAGCATTATTTTTAAATACGAATCAATAATTATAAATGCTTGATTGTGTAATTAATTTTACTCGGTGGTAGAGCTTTGTGCAAGCTCGTCTGGGTAGGTACCAACCACTCATCAGATATTCTACGGCGAAACAGCAATAATTTGTATTGCTGTATTTCCGTTAGAAGGTTGAGTGAGCCAGTGTAATTACAGGCACAAGGGACATAACATCTTAGTGCCCAAGGTTGGTGCCGCATTGGCGGTGTAAGCGATGGTTAACATTTCTTACAATGCCATTGTCTACGGACGTTGGTGACCACTTACCATCAGGTGGCCCATATGCCCTTCCACCTACCTATACAATTATATATATATATTAATTACTTTACAACAATAACACAATTATGTATTAAGCTATGCAAAATTTATAATCTTCTTACAGAAATTCTACTCAGTGGTAACAACATTAATTATTATTAGCATATCAACCTCATAATCTTAATTTTACTGTAAGGCTTAAGTTTTATCATGTCGAAGAAAATGGAAGCATAATTAGAATTTCGAAATATAAATAAAATTTGTGTTTCATTTGTTAGTTTAATTACTATTCCAAATTATAAAAAATGTCAATTTAAGTTACAATTAATTACGACTATCGAATAAATCATATCAAATCATAATATAATTCATTCAAGTATGCCTAAATCCCTTTGAAATCATCGTGTTTTATTATGAAATTGAATTTAGGGCTAGAAAGAAACTATATTATAATATGCAGATTACAGTTACGTTTAATTTTAACTTAATATATATATATATATATATATAAATACATTTTAAGTAGAACTTAATTTTTGACTTTTTTGAGCACGTTCGTACGTTAAAGGTTAAAGTTAAAAGTTATCTTAATTTTTTATATTAATATTAAAATAAATATAATAAAACTATTCTTGTAATAAGCTTTTATCTGGCAGACATTTTAAAATAAAATTTTCCCGGGTTGTTGATTGGTGGACTTTGTTGAATGTTTTGGTTGTAAAAAGACAATCACACACAAAAGGTATATCTATACTAATATATAAAGCTGAAGAGTTTGTTTGTTTGATCCGGCTAATCTCAGGCACTACTGGTTCGAATTAAAAAATCTTTGTGTGTTTTATAGTCCTTTTATCGAGGAAGGTTCTAAGCTGAATTTTATTAATTATACGCGGGTGAAACCGCTGGCATAGCTAGTTAATAATATCTTGTAATGAACATCGACATTTCCGTCATTTGATACTTAAACAAACATCACCTCACATGCTTGTTTCCTATTGACCATGACAGGTCCTTTGTACAGTGCAATATGCGTTGATACATTGGCTTCAACTTGTGACAAGGATATGACGTCAAGGGCGGAAGCTGCGACGGAAAATACTAACGCAGTCAAATTTGAATCGGAATTAAATTTGAAACACGGCTAGAATTTTTTTTTCGCTATTTGCGTTCTTTATTAATTTATAAAGTCAAGCTCTTGTCTTAAATCAGATCGATATATTCATTAAAATATATAATACAAAAAATAATAAAACCTTTTTGTATAAAATGTATGTATATAATGTTTTTTATAACCTTCACTTGTAACATTTCCGATGTTTTTCATTTACCATATATAGTTAGATTTACTAGTTTGATTATTATTATATTTTTAAGCTTCTCCAACCCTTATCAATTTATTTTAATGCAACCATACTAATATTATATTGACAAAAACGTACGATTCAAGATGGCGGCCAAGGCTTCTGTGTCGACAAATTGGATTTACTCTTAGGCGCTACCTTCTAACACATTTTAATTTAAAATTCGATTTTTAAATTAAAAGCGACCTCACTCGTTCAGTGCTATCGTTTTGTTTGTAATGTGTTTTATTTGTATGTGTGAATAAAACATTCATATGAGTTTAAATGTGAGTTCAAAATTCTCACAATAAACTAAAACTAAATCTGGCTTTTTAGTGGAAATTAAATATAGCTTTTTGTAATGCATCAATTTCGATATTCTAAATTGGATTTCCGTTTTAAGTCATATCGGTCAAGGACAAGCAAGCGCAGAATTATCGATTTTAAACCAATTTTAACCGGCTGCTCCAAATATTACAGATAATTTGAATCGAATTTCAAATTAATTAAGACAATTTCACCTATAGCTAGTGAGAATTCGATCTAATCTCAGAGAGTTTTGCATTAATCTGATACTTTTGACTACCTCAAAAAGTCGACGAAAATATCAAGTAAAACATTATTTACATCCTTAGGACTTTTTTCTTGAAACGTATAAATGATTACGTTTATTCTGTTCAATAAAATAAATATCTTTAAAATCGGTACACAATAGCCAAGGATATCAAGTTATATACGGTACACGTGACAAAGAGTCCACTGCTGTTCTACCCTGATTCTATTTTTCACGTACAAAATACAATCGACTGAAAGAAAAAATTAAACTTTGATAATAATTTTTAAAATAACGAGTAATACACACAAAAATATAAACTAAAATAACAGTTGATTTAATATAATCTTGTAAATTTACGAAACAAATAACTATGCAGACTGCATAAGAATAATATCAGTATTAACTTTTTCTATTATGTAATAATATGTACGGAAATGAATGCCGTAGTACAGTGCCACTTTAAAATTAAGAAAAAAAAACATATAACAATAACAGTTAAAAAGTTGAGTACGTCTGTAATAGTGCCTTTGTCCTCTTAAGGAAATTCTTACAAAACGCGGCTGGAAAAAAAATGTCATAACGTAATATACTTTTATTAATTTATTATTTAATTAAAGGCAAACAAAATTAACTTTTATAATCATATTTTGAATTCGTATTATAATATTTATTGTATTTCTTGTCAACAGAAAAATCATTAAAACGCAATTTAAATGTACTGCATAATTGTCTGAAGTCGCTGCCCAGTACATGCAGTACCGAGTTTATTTCTATGTGCAATAGAAACTTCATTTACTAATAACGTTAAGATAAGTTTCATTATAAAGAAACCTCCTACAGTATATAAAAAACTACGGCTATATCGTGCAACTAAAATACAAATCTATTAAAAACAGACTACACAATCTTTGTTCCCTTACAGTTTATGTATTTTGATTCTTAATTTTAATCTTGTGATTTTCTGTCATACTACTGCTAAACGTCTTATCAGCAATTTGACACTAAGATCGTTGTGAAATATTCCTGTATGTAGAAGCTGAAATCGTACATAAATAATTAACGTATTCAGTACAAGACAATCGATATCTGATTATTCTACGACCAAATTATCTTTGTATATATTGTTATCAACATATTTCAGTTATTGATAATCCAAGCTTAATTACAAAGTAATAAGGTAACAGCCTATAAATGTCCCACTGATAGGGTAAGGCCACATCGCTGCTCCAATGCGGGTTGGCGGACACACGTGGCAAATTTACGTCCGCCATGTGCAGGTCCTCACAGTGTTTTTCTTCACCGCCAAGCACGAGATGAATTATAAAAACAAATTAAGCATGAAAATTCATTCATCATTCAATCATCGTTTAAGTTCTCGTCTTCTATCCACTGGGCCTTCACGTTTTAAGCTTAATTACTGTTTACATTGTTCTTATATACAAAAAAATCCAAGCAGCATAGAATGCATACACTATTCAATGCATGCCTACAATTTGAAAGAAAAAGAATAAAAACATTACAATTTTGTAACATACAATAAAATATTTTACTTTACATATTTGTTTAAAAATTTTATGTATAAATCAATTCCAATTTTACAATATGACAATACCTCTTAAGACCTTTGATGCGATGCTCACTTCAGCATTTGCATCGCTATAGTGTATTTTAATTAAAATTTCCTCAACGATGTCTTAAAAGGCAACGAGAATTGGCGCTGGCAAACTTCTCATTAAAATTGTATTATTGGAAAATGAATAAAACAAATCGATGTTAATTTTATTTCTGTCTCAATTTATTTCCAAAAGAAATGAGTTAGAACCACAGTAGTAATAGTATTATCTTAAATAATATTATTATAAATGCGAAATTTAGTCCGTTAGTTTGTTACGCTTTCAAATTTAATTACTCCGATCTTTATGAATCATTACAGACACATTTTAAAGGTTACAGAAAAGTATATAGTACTCATACCTGAAAAACGCATAATGCAAACAGCGTGTACAAAATCTTATTCAACTTAAGTAATATAGTATTTATGAAACAAAAAAATATTTATGACGTAGGGACATAATAAATTCTAGTCTAGTAGGGCTTTGTGCAAGCCTGTCTCGGTAGCCACTTATATTCTACCCCCAAATAGCATTTTCTATGGGTAGTTCCCATTTACCATCAGTTGGTTAATTTGCCCTACCTACCTTTATTATAAAACAAGGTTTTATCTATTTTATAGAGATAAAAATGTTAATGTTTTTCGTTTCAGACAATGCATCGAATCCATCCGCTACTGAACACTTCATATAACGAATGGATTCGTCAGGGCTAGCGTGGCGATGACGTGGCTAGTCGAAATGCGAGCAGCTCGTCTCTTGGGCTACCGGCTCAAGATTGGTCTGGTGGTTATCATCATTATGGTTCTTGGGTTCTTCAACGAGAGTCAAGGTAAGTCGTCAAATAATTCATTCTTATGATTACAGGTAATTTAATATTAGCTTAGATTTGTGCAGATAATTATGTTAGTTCGAAGCTTAATCGTTTTGTTAAGGCCATACTTTATGGGTGTTGCTATAATTATTCATTTTTTGATTTTCGTTAGTTTATTGCTATGCAATATATAAAATAAAAGGGTGGCTAAATAATTTATGTCAAAAAAATTTAACCTTGTTTTGTTTAACTCTTTGACTTGGTTTTCCGAGACCGAAGGATAAGTATTTAGCCGAGATTGCGCTTCGGTTTCAGTCAGACGTAGACATAAAGTCTATTGACCAAGATATATTTATGGCTATAATTGTCGTATTCCACTAGACATAAGACCACCAGCTATTGTAACAAATAGGGTAATAAGCCAATGTTAAATGAACAGTTCTCCGTTAGCGTAATGTCATGTCATGTTTATACTTCTGCCTTAGAAAATTATAATAAAGTATTTGTGTTGAATGAGGCGATTTTTTTTTTCAATCAAAATTATCAATATCCTTCAGATACGATTTTTTAAATATTTCTATCGTAAAGATTCGCTAAGTTATTATATATTTTACTGCCGAAGAGATATTCAACTGTTACGTTATGTTAACGAGCGCTAATAAACTTGGTATCATTTAAAATAAATTGGAGAACGTGATTCAATTCGAGATTTGATATATAAATTCCCCTTTTTTTAAATCAACTGTTAGCTATTCGATATTGTGATTTATTATGATATCAGTGAACGTCAACAAGGAAGATATTTATGTTATTTTTGTCCTTTGACTGCAGGTTTTGATGCCGAATATGTACATTTAAAAAAAAAATTGAATAGCACTGGCAGATGCAATATTTTTCAGTCACACATGAGAAAGAGAAAGCGGTATTACTTAATTTTGGGTAACGCAATAGTACCCATGGTTCAATATTCCATATGTAAAATGATTTTAAGGTTATCTATCTTAATATATAAAGTTGAATAGACATTCTAACCATGTACAAGTTTATATTATATTTCTTTTAAATTAAACCTTAATACAACGATGAATTTACAATATATTTTGTTTGCCAGTTCTGAAATTCGTTAAAAGGTAAGACACACTTTATAATGGTCCGAATGACTGCCTCGTTGGTCTTGTGGCTAGATATAAGGCCGCAGACCCGGTGGTCCTGGGTTCAATTCCCAGGTCGGGCAAATAAATAGTTATTGGGTTTTTCTGTCAGAAAATTCTCAGTAGCAGCCCGGAGTCTGGAAGTTGGAAGTGTGTACACTCCCGTGCCTCGGAAAGCACGTTAAGCCGTTGGTCCTGCGCCTGAACTCTTTCCGGTCGTGTCGGATTGCCGTCCTACGGATTATGAGAGCTAAGAAAAAGAGAGTGCACCTGTGTTTGCGCACACACTTGTGCACTATAATATCTCCTGCACAGTTGGCTAATTTCTCTTGAGATTGGCCGCCGTGGCCGAAAACGGTCTGGAGGACCTTATTAATGGTTCGAATAGGGGTTTGAACCCACGACCTCGTGATCTGCAGCCTTATGTGCTAGCCATTAGACAACGAGGAAGACAAATTAATTACTTGATAATTGTAAAAGTATTCTACAAGAAACTTTTAAACATTTAGCTATTCATGGAGCCGCAGTACAGTATTCTGTCGTATAGACTTCAGGAATTCTATGTAACAAAAGCGAAATCTTTTATCCAGCAGTTTACAGCTTGTAAAGTTATTGGACTGAAGCCTTCTCTGTTCGATAGAAGGCTCTGAAGCATATTCCACCACGCTGCTCAAATGCCTGTTATTATGTATGTGTTTGGTATACACGTATCAGGTTTCCTCACCATTATTTTCCTGCACAGCCGAACACAAGATGGATTATAAACACAAATGTAGCACATGATCATGCAGTGGTATCTAGATTTGAACCTGCAATCTTCGGGCCATCTAAGCTATCAACCTAAACTCTGTCAAAGGTGCAGTTCCCACACAGCAAAGCCTTCATAAATTCTGCATCCAAATCTGTTTGGACATCTGTATTTAATTAACTTTAAGTCACCTCATTTGCGTATTCCTCTCTAATTCTGAACAGTGTTTGTAATCAAAAACAGGTCAAAGCATTATTCCAATTACCCGATTTCGCATAAGCCTAATTAGTGGTCTTTGCGTCAGGACATTAATCGACCATTACTTACTTTTTACGACCGCTTTCACTTAACTGCTATTGCTAACTGCATAGTCGTTGAATATTAGTTAGTGGTATACAAATTGACTAGCGTCATCGTATTATGCGTCCGGCTTGTAAGTAAATTCAATCTGGATTTTCGAATTATACGGAAGCGATGTGCGTGTTTTTATTTGAAAGTCGATTCGGACAGAATTTTCGGTTTAAATTTTAATTGGAAAATGTTGTCGCAGTTATAAGAATCACCTTTTTTTAGTTTTAAAATATTTCCAAATGGTTGCTTTTATCGCTGTTAGTAATGAACGAATGGATATATGATTTAAAAATCGAATACGAGGACATTTTGTTTTTTAATTTTTTTTTATTGTTAATGTAGGCGGACGAGTATATGGACCACCTGATGGTAAGTGGTCACCAACGCCCATAGACATTGATATTGTAAGAGATGTTAACTATCGCTTACATCGCCAATGGCGCCACCAACCTTGGGAACTAAGATGTTTGGAATTATATGAATCACGTTTTCGTTTTTTAACGAAGATAACACTACATATACACTTTTACATTTTTTGTAATCTAAAAGTACACTTTTAAACCCTATTTTAAGCAGTAAAAAATGTAATATTACGTATATATTTTAAAAACATTTATATTTTAGTTGTATATACATTTTTACTATATATTATGTTGTCGACTGCCTCGTTGGTCTAGTGGCTAGATATTAGGCTGTAGACCCGGTGGTCCTGGGTTCAATTCCCAGGTCGGGCCAATAAATAGTTATTGAGTTTTTCTGTCAGAAAATTCTCAGTAGCAGCCCGGAGTCTTTAAGGTGGAAGTGTGTACACTCCCGTACCTCGGAAAGCACGTTAAGCCGTTGGTCCTGCGCCTGAACTCTTTCCGGTCGTGTCGGGTTGCCGTCCCATCGGATTATTAGAGCTAAGGAAAAGAGAGTGCACCTGTGTTTGCGCACACACTTGTGCACTATAATATCTCCTGCGCAGTTGGCTAATCTCTCTTGAGATTGGCCGCCGTGGCCGAAATCGGTCTGGAGGACCTTATTATGTTGTATGGTATAACTTTTATCTGTCTATAATATAATTACGAATAAACCACGTAACTAATTCTAGGTATTATATTCGTTTTTAAAACTTTAAAGTTACTTACCTTGCTTGATTCTCTTTCAGTGCTTTAAGAGCTTTCAGGAAGTCCATTGATATTAGGTATATGATTGGAATCCAAATGTATATACATTTATTTACTTGCTTAGTTATCTTTAATATTTTCAATATAAACATTTTTAAAATTAAAAATGTTTTATTAAAATCATAATTGTTGTTTTATTTTTGAAAGACAATTCAGTGTTAAATTACTACAATATAGAAGTTGTAAAAATTACTTATGCATTCTAAAATCAATACCAACCGCAAACGGCGTGTTTTGAAGCTAGCGTCTAAATTAAAGCGCGCTGGAATAAGCTTCAAGCGCTGAAAATAACAGGCTCTTACTTTTTATATATCCTAATTGTAATGTCTTTAAAATAAGTACGTATAAATACACGTTTTATTCCATATGGAGTCTCTATTTAATAATTAGCTCACACAAACTTATATTACTCATAACTCGTATGCTTACACTTTTTTCATACAACTACATATGAAACGGAATATTTGTCTTTGCGACTGACGCGAACGAATTCCCACTTTTATGTTTTATTTAAGCAAAGCAAAGAATGATAGTAAAGCTAACATTAAATCCTCGTTTCGTAATTTAGTTACCACTTTATATTGAACTAGTTACCTGCGAATTTTATATAAGTTGTATAATCGTATAACCGTTCTGTTTTATTATAAAAAGATCTGAAATATCGTAGCGGTTAGAACACGGATTTTGGTTTCAAGCCCTAACAAGCACCTCTGAATTATTATGTGCTTAATTTGTGCTAATAATTAAATCCGACTCTTGAACTCTGGCATATATGTAAGCTCTATTTGAGCAGTATGGTTGAATAAACTGCAAAGAGAAGTTTTGCTTTATAGTAGGGTACGGTTACTCAGTTAACACATATTCTCTAGCCAAACAACAATACATTGAGTGTTCTAGTTTAAAGGGTGAGTGATCCAATGTAATTGCAGGCACGGGACATCTTGGTTCCCAAAGCTAGTAGCGCATCTGCGATGTGAGCAATGGTCAATATTTCCGCCAATATCTATGGGTGATAACCATTTATAATCTGGTGTTACCATGTCATCTAATAACAATCCACAAATCATTCAAATTAAATAATGAACACAGGTGACTTTTTGCTTTAAATTGGGGTCTCATGTTCACTTGGTGGTAGGGCTTTGTGCAAGCTCGTCTGGGTAGGTACCACCCATTCATCGTTATGTTTACTATCTATACTAATATTATCAAGCTGTTTTGAACTTAGATTGTCTATTTACTGAGAAAATGTATTAGACCCTGGGTGGGTCTTATAAATTTTCTCAGCTCGTCTGGGTAGGACCACCCACTCATCAGATATTCTACCGTAAAACAGCAGTATTTGCTATTGCTGTATTCCGGTTTGAAGGGTGAGTGAGCCAGTGTAATTAAAGGCACAAGGGACATAACATCTTAGTTCCCAAGGTTGGTGGCGCATTGGCGATGTAAGCGATGGTTAACATCTCTTACAATGCAAATGTCTATGGGCGTTGGTGACCACTTACCATCAGGCGGCTCATATGCTCGTCCGCCTTCCTATGCCATAAAAAAATCATACATTTTAATGCTAGAACTACAATGGAAAAAAAAACACGTTAGTCAGTTTTTTTGTTCCTGTGTGAAACAATAACATGACACACACATACATACACCTTTTCGAATTCATAATATTAGAGAGGATTTGCAAATAGTTAAATACAACAGGAAGTGAATTGTGTTTGTTGCTGATCGGAAGCTTCTATCGATTTATCAATAATTACTGCTCTAATAATGGAATCTAAATACATTGGTCACGTATTGATATAATTACGAGAATCAGTAACTTCGCATACATTCTAAATTCGAAATAGTTTTGTCAGTAATATATTAATTAATAATATTCTACGGCATTATTCGGTATTATGGGTGATGTTTCGCTTACTTATGAGTTTTAGGTTAAAGCGTGTCTACAGCCATCGTAATAATCATAAGCTGACGTACGTACCGACGGCGTGTATAATTATTTTTGTATGGTGATACTCAACGTTGATGCGTATATTCTTTTAATATTATTAAACTACTTACCTATAGTACCTGAGTGAATTAATTTTCACTTAGACTTACATTTACACTTTTTTTTTTTATTATTGTATAGGTTGGCGGACGAGCATATGGGCCACCTGATGGTAAGTGGTCACCAACGCCCATAGACAATGGCATTGTAAGAAATGTTAACCATCACTTACATTGCCAATGCGCCACCAACCTTGGGAACTAAGATGTTATGTCCCTTGTGCCTGTAATTACACTGGCTCACTCACCCTTCAAACCGGAACACAACAATACAAAGTACTGCTGTTTTGCGGTAGAATATCTGATGAGTGGGTGGTACCTACCCAGACGAGCTTGCACAAAGCTCTACCACCAAGTAGACTTATTATAAGAACGCTTAAGTCTTGTCTAAAACCTCATCTTAATAATCCTAAAATCAAAACGGTTTATTTACTTTACAAATATTAATAATCATTTATACAAGACTAAACGAGTCTAGACTATTGTTATTATTTTATATATAATTAAATTATTGTATTTTATGTAAGCAAGAACTGTTTATTGTGAACGATCACGGCCTCAAAACTATTTCGCTTAGCCAGCCCTCCATTAGTAAATATGTTCTATACAATGTTTGTTCCCAATTGTTTGATCAACAAATGCGATTATTTGGGCCAAATAGATTTATCACATAACGTAGTATGTTATTACCAATGGTTGGTTTTGCAAATATTGGGGACTTGCAATATGTATTTGCAACACGTTTAATCAATGTTTGTACAAATTTTTGAACAAATATGGTTGTTTTTTTTTTTTTTACTTTGAACCCGTGTTTTATGATTGGACGATGTATTGCGCTGACATTTAAATTGGAATGTTGATGTTAAATATTGCAACAGTGATTACGATTTCGGTGAATTTATTGTGATTTAATACACTAGTTTAATAATTATTAACATGAGTGATGAATTGTAAATCAAAAATAGGCACTTTATTTTCAAATTGAAATTAAAAATATCTAGCCGAGATGGCCCAATGGTAAGAACGCGTGAATGAATGACTTTATAATGAATTTCATGTGCTTATTTTGTGATTATAATTCATCTTGTGCTTGACCGTGAAGGAAAACATCGTGAGGAAATTTGCATGTGTCAAATTTCACGAAATTTCTGACACATGTGTACTCCACCAACCCGCATTAGAAGTTGTCTAGAAGAGATCGCTGTAATCGATAAGACGTAATCCATTTATACCTATTTTTGGGTAATTAAAAAAAATTTAAAGCTATTGTAGAATTTAAAATTATATAAGAGAATAAATCTTTGGTCCTTTGTAATCACACTAGCTTAAGAGCTAGTGTGATTACAGATATAAACTTTATCACTTTTGATGTAAACTCAAAGCAAATCACGCAGAGCGAAATCATCCGGTATAATTATTTTTGTTTACACGCTTCCATCCAGTTTTGTGGTTTTACGTTTCAAATAAATAGTGAAAAATATAAAAAATAATGTATTATTTGCTTACATTTTTCACTGTTTTCTATATCATCATAGAATGGTTCCTTCATTAAAAGTTAGGAGGTCAATATGTTTAATGGTTTAGTGTTATCTTTGATCTCATCATCAGCATGCTCTTTTATATGTTAATCGGTAACTTATATTATAATAAATTACAATTAAATTTAAATAATTACATTAAAACCTTAAATAAATACAAATAAAAATTAAAAATATTTACTATACAAATCGTGACTGCGTGGAATGGTGGCAAGAATGCTAGCAGCATTTCCCCTTTGAATCGCAATTCCGATTCTCTGGGCGAAAAATGAACCAGCCCTCCTGTCACCAGTAGAGGCAATAAGACGGGGTGTAATATTTTGGATATTTATGTTTATTTATGCTCTTCATTATGTTTATTGATAGAATCATCTTTACCTACCACAGTTCATAAGCCATTTATTTAATTGTTAATCCGCTGTCAAATGCTATTTGCCTTGACCTTTAATAAATAATTAAACCATCACATTCCGTCTTTGAATGCAAACACAGAAATATTAACATAATATTATATACCAATATCACTTGGTGGTAGAGTATTTGTGCAAGCCCGTCTGGGTAGGTATCACCCATTCATCAGATATTCTATCACCAAACAGCAATATTTAGTATTGTTGTGTCCCGGTTATAATGATGATCGAGCTAGTGTAACTACAGGCCCAAGGGATCTTAATTTCTGAGATTGTTGGCGGATTGGCGATGTACGGGGTGGTTAATATTTCTTACATCGACAATATCTATAGGTACCACCACCCATAATTTCAGAATATCGATTATAATTGTCTGTAAAATAAATGCTTAAAATTTAAAATGTTAGTTGTGGTAGTGAATAGGCTTATATTATTTTATGAATAAATTTATTACGCGTCTCGCCACAGACAACGCTAATTACTTAATTGGTAACGTATAATGTATGCGTTGGGGGTTATATCAGCTAGCAGAGTTAAGTAATTAAATTTAGCAGACTTTAAATGTAACCCTTAAAGATTAACTATACCGTTTCACTTTATTTGACGGATATATGCCTTGCGTTATTTACTAGTATATTATATTGTCATTACTTTTTTTTAAATATGCTTTCTCATTCTTGTTTGATACATCTTTATCTCATTTCACGTTGGTTTTGCTACGTCTCTTAATATTTGTATTAATCTAACATCAGAATCTATTACGGCCTTACTTAGCGGTTGATTAGTTAAATAATGCAGTGTCTTCTTTTTTCGAATGTCAAATCAATAATGTCAGAAAGAGAGAAATCACTGTTTAACTAAACTGTAAACAGTAGGGCCGCTATTGTTTATTTTTTTTATGTAGAAACAGTATCTATGAGTGTTGATTTTCCATCAAGTCTTAGATAATATATACTTTATTTTAAAAAAATTGCTGACTTGATGTTAATTGGTAGTTTTTAAACGACTTAACGGTTACTGCTGCTTTATTTTTAGGACATCAAACATATTTCCTGTCTATATTTTTTCTTAAATGGAGCGTAAAACTTTTTTTTTTATTGTATACGTAGACGGACGAGCATATGGGCCACCTGATGGTAAGTGGGGACCAACGCCCATAGACAATGGCATTGTAAGAAATGATAACCATCGCTTACATCACCAATGCGCCACCAACCTTGGGAACTAAGATGTTATGTCCCTTGTGCCTGTAATTACACTGGCCTTCCTTTAAAATCGGAACACAACAATACAAAGTACTGCTGTTTTGCGGTAGAATATCTGATGAGTGGGTGGTACCTACCCAGACGAGCTTGCACAAAGCTCTACCACCGAGTGAGTGCTTATGTCTATAGTCCGAAATTGGTCAAACTTGTGACTTTATACTAGCTTGTTTAACTTATTTTTACCTACAATTTACTACGATTACCAATTTACATTTTTAAAATTTTCATTCAATTTGAGGATTTAATTGAATTGCCGAAAATACCTAGAACGATGTTATATATATTATTTTTTATATAATATATAATATGTTAAATATTTGTCCTTTTGTGGTTCATATAAAATATGGTATTAGACATAGAATAGATGATCATGGAAATGGTAAAACTAACGTACCTATTAGTATCACGTGACGATGATGATTTATCTTTTAACCTGGCAACCATGGCATCTTGCGATATCTTGCGGGCCAGCAAGGCGGGGATGGCTAGTGCAGATCATTCTGTCCGACTGGCCGCCGTCGCGTTTGGATTCCACTACCGCTTACCATCAGGTGGAGTGGATTCATTTACCTTGCCAGCGATTTAAAAAAATAGAATATATTATAAAACAACTATTTGCACAATCACAGGTGTACTTTCGAATCAGGGATTCTACTAGGACTTCGGGTTCTGCGATCTTATAACATAGCCGTGACCAATGAGGTGATCTAAAATTTTCAAAGTTATTCCATGAATGATATAAACTGAATACTTCATACAGTTAGCTTTAATAAACTATATCTTTGGATTTGACAAAATAGTTTATAAAAGCTCACATCATTTCTAAGCAGATCGTTCTGAGCATCATCATAACAAAAGGTAACAATTTCGGAAATCACCCAAGAAACAAAGGACATTTTAGTGTGCACAGATGTTATTAATGTTTTTCATTAGAGCGTACCTGCATATATAGAAACTGGATGTGACAGGAATTAATGTACGTTAATATTAATTATCGTACGTGAAAATGATTTATCATTTTGTGTCTTTTTATTGTTTATTCGTTATATTTAATTAATAACCCATTGTTAGAGGACGTTATACATGTCTGTATAACGTCCTCTAACAATTATTTAGTAATTTCTAAAACGAACGGATCTGTTTTCTTCTAACCATCATAAATATAGCGTTGACATTATAAGCGTGTTATACTTTTCTTTGTTAAAAAGAGTATTAACAATGCCCTTTTTTTAAGGAAATGGAAGTGGGATAAGCCCAGGGGATCAGGATTGAACCTGTAACTGTTACATCAATACCTGTAAACCAATGCGCTATTGATGCTTCGATTTTCATATTTCTAACGAACACACAAAAATTGTAAAGCCATTAAGCTGTATATTATTTTGTATGTTCTCAGATAATTTGAGCTAAATTCTACATTGTTGTTTATAAACTAAACCACTAAACAGAATTACTTCGTGTTTCGGAACACAGCAGTTTTGAGTGTTATATAAAAACATGAGATTATTGTAAACTTTTAAAACCTAACATTACGTATACAAAGCGAGGCTCATCATAGAAACGTCATAGGGCTTAATATGTAAATATCAACTCAAAATTAATTTCTTTATTTAAATTTAATTAAATATTTCCATATTTTTATACCTGTTGGCTTTGTAGTAGTACTGCTTAGGTACCATTCACTTTTAGTTTGGAGAGTGAATAATATAATAAAGAGCGAATGTTTTGGAATAAAGGATCACTTAAGTCACATAAAAATCGTTATAAAATAAAAGTTTAATTGAGAATGCGGTTTCGTTTGTATGGCTATCGCTATCACGCCTCAATGCCTCTAGCGGTCGTTGTTTTGCACATCGATAGTGAAACTCAGTGACGGCTTTGTCTTTTTATTTTTACCCAATCGAAAAATTACTAATTAACAAATGCACTAAATACTTTGAATTTCATTATTAATCGAAAACAATTTCGAACTTTTACTTTTAACATAATTTGTTGCATTAAAATTCGCCTACAAAGACACAAAATTGTTTTGAATAAAAACGTTTGACACAATTAGATCGAACGGAATGATGTGATATTATAACACAAATATTATGAAAACGACATAAGGAAGCTGAAAATATATATTTAAACACTAATGTTTTATATTTCATAATGCAACTGTTTTCTAATCAGCGTTTGATTTTGAACTGTACATGATGGCTAAAAAACAAAAACCATATATCAAGAATGTGCCGCTACGAGCAAATTAATATTTCAAGAGCAAATTAGTTTATATATGTATATTACGTTTTTGACACAATGAAGGCTTTACTGTTAATTATGTTTCTTATGTTTTGTAAACCATACAATAATAACGGCCCTTCAGGGGTAAGCTTGGTGAAGCTATGGCTATATTTAAACCTTTATATGTTCAAATTCAGTGTCGTCCTTGGCCTTATGATTAATTCACAATTATTTGACATTCATATATAAATGAACTCTTATATTACATTACATTTATGTACATATATAAAAGTAAACTACACTAGCTGAGATGGCCTAGTGGTTTGAACGCGTGAATCTTAGCCGATGATCGTGGGTTCCTACCCACCAGGGCGAGCACCACTGAATTTGCATGTGCTTAATTTGTGTTTATAATCCATCTCGTGCTTGACGGTGAAGGAAAACATCATTGCGAGGAAACCTGCATGTGTCTAATTTCATTGTAATTCTGCCACATGTGTATTCCACCAACCCGCATTGGAGCGTTTTGGAATAAGCTCCAAAAATCTCCTCAAAAAAGGAGAGCAGGCCTTAGCCTAACAATGGGTCGTTCACGTGCTGTTACTGTACTGTAATATAAACAACACTAAATGAATTATAAGCAGAAATTATGTATTTGAAAATTCATTCTTATATATATAATATGCTTATGTAAGTTGAACCCGTAATGTCTTTGATATATGTGTTCTAACTACTGGGCCATGTCAGATCCTTGGGTATATATATATATTAGCTGTGCCAGGCGGCTTCACCTGCGTATAATTAATAAAATTACACACACACACACACACATACGGCTACTGGTAAAGAAATACGTAATTAACGATTTGAAATTAATTTTCAAAAAATACCGTAGGGCTTATCGATCTTATATATGGCCTATCATTTGTGCCATCACATGTTCTTTGTGTGAACCAATTTTCATCAAGATTGGTCAGCCATTCTTGAGTTATAAGAACATACATACGGACGGACAGACAGACAGAAAGACAGACAAAAATGAAAAAAATGTGTAATGTGAATCACTGCATCATAAAATGATTCATCACAAAATTAGGTGAAAAAAAAATGTACAGACAGAACCAATAGATTTATATAGTAGTATAGATATATAAAGCCGAGATGGCCCAGTGGTAAGAACGCGTGAATCTTAACCGATGATCGTGGGTTAAAACCCGGGCAAGCACCACTGAATTTCATGTGCTTAATTTGTGATTATAATTCATCTCGTGCTTGACGGTGAAGGAAAAGATCGCGAGGAAACCTGCATGTGTAAAATTTCACTGAAATTCTGTCACATGTGTATTCCACCAATCCGCATTGGAGCAGCGTGGTGGAATAAGCTCCAAAACCTTCTTCTCAAAAGAGGAAAAGAGGCCTTAGCCCAGCAGTGGGACATTCACAGGCTGTTACTTTTATAGATATATAGTTGAATTTATAATATTTATCCTAAGTAACTAAAGTCAAACTTACCACTCTATCAGTCTCGTGTCCTTTAAACAAAGGATGTCTGTGCGATATAACTCGCTTAGCGATAAGATATTTTGTACACAGCATTAAATTTAATTTTTGTTTGTAATTGTCTTTATGCTTTTAACCTTTTGGTGTAAAATCTTTAAAGACAAAGCTTAATACCCTGTTTGTGCGATCCTCGTTGCCATACGACATAGAACCTACACTCACACATAAGTAAAGGATACTAGTAGATATCGTTGATTATTTATCATTAGTGATATCAATAATTTAATCTTATTGGAATAATATTCGAATATATTTGATTCGTGGAAAACATTAACTAAAGAGTTTCTAGTCGGTTATCTTCGGCATTCCAGGCTGATATGTCTTAAGTGTCTACACGAATAAAGTACGGTATTTTGATTTGGTGTTTCCTCAAAAGACTCTTTTTTTTGACATAATTGACACAATGCCATTTGATCCCAACCTAAAGATAGCTCGTACTATGGAAACCAGACAGCTGATATACTACATATAGGTACTACTTTTATTTTGTAAATACATACTTATATAGATAATAACACCCAGATTCAGGACAAACAGACATGTTCTTGCACATAAACGTCTGTCCTGGGTGGGAATCGAGCCCACGACCTGCGGCGCGAAAGACAAGTATCTACCAATCACGCCAACCGGCTCGTCAACTTAGCGTCCATTTCAAAATTAGTTTCCAATATGGAACAGTTAGTATGTTCTAGGTAGATAGAAAATATATGACTTATTATCCTCTTAAGTATACAGTCATATAAAGATACGGCGCAACACCAAAATATTCCTATTACCGTTAATCGTGATCGTTTAAAGCGATTCCATTTCAAGACGTACCTTTAAGCGTCAAGCGCTTGCCTCTTCCATTTGCATACTAATTCTGTACCGTAACAATGGTTCCCAAAAGGAATACAATGTAAATTCGACAATAACAGCGCTAATTTCAAAACTTTGAGCGCTGAGATTTAATTTTGCTGCATAATTTTTGAAGATTTTACCTGTATTACGATTTCAAACAATAAAAAAAATATTTTTATTGAAATGGGATACAATTTTATTTTATAAACTTTCTGCTTATTTATTATTCTACCTTTTATCAATGCAATTAAACTAATAACAACTAATGAGGAACATTTTAAGCGTTTTCGGTAAATCAATTACACTTGTACTGGTCGAAAATTACATTTTTCTGACAACAGCTTTGAGTGTAATATTAAAAGAAATATATATTTTGAGATTATTACGAATTTATAATAGAAATATTTACAAAATATTTGAATTGTAAATTAAAACATGAAAAAATAATTATTTATCAATATTTTATTTATATTTTCCCTTTTTTACAGAATATCTAGGCTTTACAAACCTTAGGCTTCAAAACCGTTCATTAATGTATGACGTTTCATTTACTTTACTTCGTTAATCACTCGCGAGTTAATGTTGTAAGTCAACCTACACTGCTACGTTATTTTGATCCGTATTTACTTTAAATGTCATAATTATTATATTCAATGTTACATATTATAATCTAACAGTTATAAATTTCTTGCAATTCTACGTTGACTTTTAGCGTAATCTCACTCATATAAAAATTAACACCAACACCATATAAAATAAATGATAACTATTCCTGCTTAAATGTATAAACTAACATTTCACGGCGTAACGTTAATCTGGTAGAACAAACAGAACTCATCCCTTCAAGCAAGTATGACTAACGCGTTCCAGTTAAGCCAGTAAGAGTCCACGCCGACATAGTGACTGTCAGTTTTAAGAATATTATTATTTATACAGTAACAGCCTGTGAATGTCCCACTGCTGGGCTAAGGCCTCTTCTCCTCTTTTGGGGAGAAGGGCTTGGAGCTTATTCCACCACGCTGCTCCAATGCGGGTTGGTGGAATATATTTGGTGCTTCTATAATTTTTTTTATTTATAAGACAATGTAATCATTACAATTTATTCGTTCAGATATAATTCTATGTTTAAAGTTTAAGCTTTCCTATTGTAATTCCGCTTTGTTTTTTACAAATATTTCTTGCGAGAAATTGATCAGGCTGGTCACCTAATGTTACATGATTACCGCCAAGTTCATTCGTACAACTACCTTCGAAGAATGCAAAAGATTGAAATTAATTTATATTTAATAAAATAATTTATAATAATCACTAACAAATTTTTTTTTTTTTTTTTATGTATTAAATAATTTGTACACCCCTACCATCCTATCTCTCTCCTCTACCAAAGGTTGCCTGGAAGAGATCGCTGTTTTAGCGATAAGGCCGCCTATTGTACATTTTTCTTTTCTTTGTTTTTGTTTTACTCCTATTATTTTTGTCTATTTTGGTGTGCAATAAAGAGTATATAAATAAATAAATAAACAAAAGACTAAATATAGAATAAAATAAATAAGATCAATGAATAACCAATACTAAAATAAATATATTTATCTTATTACTATACTAATATTTAGCAATGAAGAATATAGTTTAAGTGCTACGTACACACAAGAGGGTACAAATAGTCCGTGGAGGGGCATGATGGAATAAAAAAGCGTTTCGAATTGATTGATTTCACATCAAAAAACCTAGTAATCAAGTATTTTTATAGGAATTTGTAGATTACTGACCGCTGGCACCTTTTGATACGATAACTCACTCCGACTTGGCGACATTACCAGATAAGCTTGTAAGTACAACACTTTGGTACCATTCGAAAAGCATTTTGTTAGTCTTGAAATGGTTTAAATTTCCTCGGTTTCTATGCAAATCTGGATTGTAACTAAGTTTGAAGCAGCTGCTAGTTCTCTATCGACTGACGAACTAGCAACGAACAGTTTTAACTGTGAGTTTATTATGATAAGCGTCTGTGAAGAGTAATTTTTCAGCTTAAGAACTCTAAATTAAAATTTCACCAATTGTATAAAAATATCGGAGCGTCACTTAGTAAGAGAGGCATTAACGAGCACAATTATGAGTGTCAACACAGAAGCACTCTCTTTTACCTAACTCTGATAGTTACGTGTGATGGTACTACGGATGGTAGTACGGATGATATCAGCTTGTGTTTATTGTACAAGGCCCGGGATAAGTAGCCCTGTCAAATTCATACTTAAAAATATTGCAACAGCAACATTGAGCAACGTTGATAAAGGCATATTAATCACAGTGACAGCATGTGAATGTCCCACAGCTGGGCTAAGGCTTCTTCTCCTTTTTTTTGAGGAGAAGGTTTGGACCTTATTCCACCACGCTGCTCCAATGCATGTTGATGGAATACACATGTGACAGAATTTCAGTGAAATTTGACACATGCAGGTTTCCTCACGACGTTTTCCTTCACATTCAAGCACGAGATGAATTATAATCACAAATTAAGTACATGAAATTCAGTGGTGCTTAACCGACAACTTAACCGATGATTCAAACCCGGGTACCCGGGTTTGAATCCACGATCATCGGTTAAAATTCACGCGTTCTTACCATTGGGCCATCTAGACTTATATTATATTAAACACAATATTATATAAATGATAACAAAGAGTATAATTTATTGACTTCCAGACAAGATACATATAAATAAATTTTATTTGATTGACAAAATTCTGTAATTAAATGGTGGAAAAGAGTTACTATTGAGTTTTCTGCTCGTTTTCCTCAATAGATTCTACATTCCGAAGCGTTGGTAGTTTTTTTTTATTGATGAAAACTTTGGTGTATGGAAAACGACTACATAATAAAGAAAAAATATGTTAACGATGACGTCACTAGATAGGTCTAGCCCATCAAAGTTAACAAACTACTTTACAAAGTTTGAGAGCCTTTTAAGAAGATTAATTATTTCACGAGCGGTAGTATCGATTAAAAAAGTTAGCTTAATTACCTAGAAGACTAAGTTTAAAGCTTATATCTTTTGTATGAAAAAGAAAAATCGTTCATAAGAAAACTATTGTTTACTCTTATCTTATGTTCATACTAGCACTATATCAGCGGCTCCACTCACGTAATAATTAAGTATTGCGACATATCAGTTTCATCCATATATGAAGGTAGGGCTTCGTGGAAGCTCGTCTGGGTAGGTACCACCCACTCATCAGATATTCTACCGTAAAACAACAGTACTTGCTATTGTTGTGTTCCGGTTTGAAAGGAGTGAGCCAGTGTAATTACAGGTATGTACAAGGGATATAACATCTTAGTTATCTTAGTTAGTGGTGGCGCATCGGCGATGTAAGCGATGGTTAACATCTCTTACAATGCCAATGTCTATGAGCGTTGGTGACCACTTACCATAAGGTGGCCCATATGCTCGTCCGCCTATCTATGCTATAATAATAATAATAATAATAATAATAATATCCTGGGATATTATTCACACAAGGCTATCTGATCCCAAACTAAGCAGAGCTTATAATATGGAAACCAGACAACTGATATACTACACATACTAATTTTCTTTTGTAAATACATACTTATATAGATAATTACACCCAGACAGAACAAAATGATATGATCATGCACACAAATTCTATAAAAAAATCTCCTTCAGATTTTCTTATTATTTATTATATTTCTACTGTATAAAAGGCACATTTTCATGGTGCTAGCTCAGTAGTTTGAGATATGTCAGCCATTCATTGGTTATACATATATTACATTTATGTATACATATTTTTAAAATTATATATATATACGAAACAAATTTTTGATGTTATTACACATTGATTTAGAGATAAGTATATATAGGTTGGTATCTATGACACGTTCGAAATTATTTTATAAATAGTAAGAGATAAAAGTAATTGTAATTATGTCGCTATATTCTCTCTACTCCGGGAACACCCTTAGATACCCGCATTTGGAACAATCGTTAGTGCGACAGACGAAAGGCCTTCCGAAAAATTTCAATGAAAACCATGAAAAATTTATTTGACATCGTAATCATTTAACTAATAAGACCAAATAGTAAAGTTTGTTTTCGTGAATTACATTAATATTTAGTTCCTATAAATAAATATCGAATAAATTTAAATTTTTATAACAAATATTATAATTAAATTTAAAGAACAGTTCCCGTTTAATAACAAACACAAATGTTATATCTCTTTGACCGCAAACTCAACAATTTCCGTAACAAAACACAGAGAGCAAATTCAAATATACAACTAGAATACTAGTACGTTAAATTTTGTACGTTATACTCGCGTGGTTTGTAATTGAAAATTGATTTGAACCTCATTGCATTCCGATTCGAAATTTAAATTTTATTTTGGTAGTGATATATATTTTAATTTTAAATTAAAAATTAAACTTTTTTTAGGAACACTACTAATTTAAAAGTTACGACCGGTCCATGGTAATTTCTATATCACCTAACGAGAATATCATTATTGACTCTTTTATAACAATATTTATTTGCAGTTAAGATGTAAGTTGATATAATTACAGTTCGCTTATATTTCATACAATTATTGTTCATCAATCCAACCCTTTTCTTTATTATCGTACGTAATCTACGACAACGGACTTCTCTTTTTTATGAAGACGATATCGCAGTAAGTACAAGCGAGATGTCTATTCGTTATTCGGAGTTACGTACAGCCTTTATCCTACTCAAAGTTTCAAAGGCGACCTCTTTAAACTGGACGTTTCCCGCGTCAACTATTTTACGATCCATCCGTAACTTAAGACGCCACCAGACCCTATTTTAGTTTTACTATCTATTAGAAAGGATCTTTTCAATACAATAGTAGGTCCGTTTTATACCTTTTAAATGTGGTTCGGGATAAATTTCCCTGAATATCTCAAGGTACCCTATCCTAAGAAGCCTAACCCTATCCTAAGAAACCTTTGTTAAAGTTCAATAATTATACTCAATATTCACGAATTAATAAGTGCGGTTATTATTTTATTTTGTTTGTTGTTCTAGTGATTAGTTTAAAAGGACACGAAGCTTAAGGACAAACCCCGTGTTGGCTTAATTTATAAAGTTATTGGTTTTTTTATTTTGAGTAATTCTCAGTTTGGTGTTGGGAGGAACAGGGTCTAAAGTTCCTCATTCACCATTGAAAAGGGAGGATCCTCCGACCAGACGGGTGTTGGTCTGGTGGGCTACTGCCCGACGGTTGTTGTCAGGTTCTTGTATATATGTTCAGTCGCTCGTGTAACTTTAATATCGCGATGTAGGATACGTCAGTTTTTAGTTTTCGTATGTGGCAAGATAGATGTCGCTACACTCAGTATCAGCCCGGAGATGACAGAATTGACATTCCTGTGCCTGGTTAATAAGCGGAATATTCTGGACTCTGGACGACTGAAGATTTTCTGGTCGTGTCTATTGTATTATGAGAGTGCGAGTAAACCACACAATTGATTCACATGAAACAATATTATGTTCAACGCAGCTGTTGGCTGGTCTCTTATGTATAGTCGCCGTGACCGAAATCCATCAATCTATCTATACTAATATTATAAATACGATAGTTTGTGTGTCTATCTATAATAATACTAAATATTGCTCTTTAGCATAAGTACTGAGTGTAGTACCTACTCAAACAGGCCTTTTTTTTTTTTTTGACGCTGGGAAAACGCATGACGCGTTTCCCCCCACGGGAACAGTGGGGGGGGGTATGTGGGGCTCGCCATATGTCCAAGGCACCGAGTGTGCCCCGGTCATCGGAATACCCACTAAAAACCCAGCGGTACCCTTCCCGTCTTAACGGGAGCGCCACGGGATCGCTTGCGCATGCTACCGTGACGCTCCGTACTCAAACAGGCCTGCTCAACCAAGTAAAGATAGAATTAAAGACATAATTCATTTGGTTATCTTAGTTTTGATTTGTTGTCTCTAAATAAAATAGGAAATAGAATTTCTGCCTGTTACATGTTTATCTATTTTATATAGATAGTTTTATCAATATTAATATATTCGATAAGAGTTCAAATGAAATAACAAGTGACGAGCCGGTTGGCGTGGTTGGAAGATACTTGCCTTTCGCGCCGCAGGCCGTGGGTTCGATTCCCACCCAGGACAGACATTTGTATGAATGAAAATGTCTGTTTGTCCTGAGTCTGGGTGTAATTGTCTATATAAGTATGTATTTAAAAAAGAAAAGTAGTATATGTAGTATATCAGTTGTCTGGTTTCCATAGTACAAGCTCTGCTTAGTTTGGGATCAGATGGCCGTGTGTGAATAATGTAAAAAAAAGTGTACTTCTTAGCAGTTACTGAGATTATTAACAAACAAAATTTCCTTCCTAATAACGTTACGAATCTGTCTACTTTTGTTATCTATTCCGCAATACTTGTACATACTTATTGACATCTATAGAAATTGATTGAAAAATAACATTTTAAACATAACTCGGTGGTAGAGCTTTGTGCACGCTCGTCTGGGCAGGTACCACCCGCTCATCAGATATTCTACCGCAAAACAGCAGTACTTTGTATTGTTGTGTTCTGGTTTGAAGGGTGAGTGAGCCAGTGTAATTACAGGCACAAGGGACATAACATCTTAGTTCCCAAGGTTGGTGGCGCATTGGCTATGTAAGCGATATTTAACATTTCTCACAATGCCATTGTATATGGGCTTTAGTGGCCATCATCATGGTGGCCCATATTCTCGTCCACATAAACAAAATAAAAAAATTACATTTAAAAATATTGTGTGGTTGGGCGACGGCGACGTTCTGTGCTATATTTTTTCGACTCAAACCGTGTTTTAAAATGTAGATTTTAATTGATTATAATACTGTATTTTGACACCAAAAAGCATCTCATGCTCCTTTATATCAACCTCCTAAATTCGAACGCCCAACGCATCGTATTTTGTAGCATTTGGTAGGCACAGTATGAACGCATTTTCGTTATCTGACGTGACCTTGGACCACTTTTCACTCTACTGTATGCCGCGTAAAAGAACTTCGTTCTAAAAATAACAGTAATGTTCAAATACTAGTTATATCTAGGGACAATATAAAAACATGCTTTCCTTTTAAATATACATACATAATATGAAGCCCACTAAATAGAACGATTTTCGGAATATCATAAATGTTTCAAATATTACTGACTGACTTTGAAAGCTTTGAATCATTTAACATACAATAAAGTACGTTCGTAGAGTGAATGCTTATTTCGAGGCTCATTTATATTAGTACAAAATGGTTTAATTTGTAAAAGACTTAGAGTTTCACTCTAACAAGCATACTATTGAAATATATTGCGTGGATAAGACTAGCACTTCACGGCAAAGAGGAATGCTGTAGGAAAAGATATGTACCAGTAATGAATATCTTTTTATGAATTTCGCTTAAGATACTACGTACTAAATAATATACTCTATCATCAAAAAAAAATTAGCTAATAGTCATGAGATGTGTATTAATGAAAATGCAATGGAGCCATGAAAACTCTATACAAACATGTAATGCAGTTTGTGATTCTGTACTAGATGAGTTACCGTTTTGCAAAATATGTAATGAGGATGCTAATATGCGTTGCAAAGGCTGTAAATATGTCCTGCAAAAGGTGTTTTTATGAACATCAAGATGATAATGGTTGCGATGGTTACGAACCATATACAGCGCCTAAGACATCTTGCTTATAAATTTTCTGTAAATACAATCAGATATATTACAAATATTACATATATATTTTGCTAAGCTTAATTTAAATAAAACAGTTTTTTTTAAACATGTCATAAAATGGAACTGATCCAAGTTTGTAGAGACTGAAGTAAAATATAAAGTATAAAAAACAAATCGTTGTAAAATCTTTGGCTCATATTATATTACTCGGACACTTATGTTTTTCTTGTTCAATCGCTGACTTTTGAGCCTCATATTAATTTCCAGCTCTCTAATGCTTCTCAAAGCGTTTTCATACTCATTACACACATTGAATGAGCCCACAATTTCCTGAAAGTGATCCCGAACTACACTTTGGGCTTGGCACCGACTTCAAACACTTTTGTAGAACATATGAAACCTTTTAATAAAAAAACCCAATTGGGCTATTTTTCAATGTTTAGTGCGTTTTCTTTTATATTTGAAATTAATGTAAGGAGCTAAGTAGAATCATCATATTCATCCGTAAGATAATAAAAATGCAAAATTACTAAGGCATTTTAAGTTAGCTAATGAGTTTCTTCTTGTATAATTATTAAAATATCTTATAATATAACTTATAAAACTTCAAATTCTTACCTTTAATTATATTGTTTAATCAATAAAATTAGTTTTTTTTAAAAAAAACACCCACATAAGCGACCAGATCTCTCGTATTTTATTTTTAACAATTTTTTTAATATCGTATAATATTGTAAATAATTTGACTTATAGGTTAGTAGATGTTTAAATATAATCTGTTTAAGTGGCCGTATAAATAAAGCCAAGAATCTATTTAATTGATTTAAAACCGGCTGAAATAAACAAAAAGCTTGATTTTGCTAAAATCTCCATGCTTAAATAAAACAAATTCATGAAAATCCTGAAGTGATAAACTTGTTCTGAGATAAAGATAATGCATTTGTGCTTGCGCACACATTTGTGCACTATATTCTGCACAGTTAGCTAATGTCGCCGTGACCGAAATCGGTCCCCTCCGAAGCATAAATTCATGCATGTTAATATTTATGTACATCTTTTTAATCGATTTAGATGTTTGCATGTAATCTATAAACATAGATCCTACTTTTTCTAAATCGGTTAAAAGAGTAATATTTGTTTTAGTGAACCATAGGATGGAATTAGTATTAAAAATTCATCATCACTCATCCAAAGGTAGAAACTTTTCTATATGTTTTTTAATTAACATAAATTATACATATAATTAATTTAGATGCTTTTTCAAATTAGTAGTGTTTTTTGATCGTGTGTTTATTATTATTTTATAATTAAATTACCAACAATTTCCGTTAAAGCAGTTGAAGCCTTCTTCTCAAGAGGAGAGAATGTAGCCCAGATGTGGGACATTTACAGGCTTTTACTTTAATGAAGCTTTCATAATGAAAACGAACAGCGACTTTTGACTTTACTTTGTTGAGTCATATTTAATCAATTTAGTGATAACTTCAACAACTGAAAATTTTCATCAGAGCTTACAACTACATTACGCACATAGATTTAAGTTGATGAATATTTAATAATACTATATAAACTTCCATGCTTTTAGTGTCCAGACAATATACAAGGTTTATTAAATTTTTGTAGGTCTTGTGCAAATATTAAAATTTTTCATCTTCCGTGTATTATTTTATATTTTATTCTTCACCCGAAAATCTCATTTTGTCGTACGTTACGAGGAAGGAAAAAATATTTTACATTTCTGCGTGTATTCGTATTAAAATTGTTAGATTTTAAACGTCGAAAAAGACCTTTTATTTGAATGAATTCATATTGCTATTTTAGGCAAAATCCTTTTTTTTTTGTGCTTATTCTACCACGCTGTACAAATGTGGGTTGATGGATACACACGTGGCCAAATTTACGACATGTGTAGGTTTCCTCAATTTTTTTTCCGCCGAAACATAAGTTGAACTATAAACACAAATTAAGCATATGAAAGCGCAGTCGTTGCCTGAGTTTGAACTCGCAATCATTCAGTTAAGATTTAAGTTTTCAATGCTGGGCCATCTCAGCTGCTTTTGTAAATTATTAAAGAATTCATGAGAGCTTATCGTCTCCTCGAAACTTTATAACACGTGCATATTAAAAACACTTGCTTCAAAACTGTGATACACTGATATGGCTCTCTCCGTTCCGGTAACTTACATTATATACTCGTACGCCGAAGTTTATTGCTAAAGTTTAGGCGCTTGTTCCATATTCAAAGTGAATATCATAGCTCTTCCACTTGAAAGGTTAATCGTGAACGTGTCATGATTTAGTTTGTTGAAAAAGTTTTAGTTACGGCTTCATTTAACGCACACTGCTTTACCTGTATGTAGTTTAGGTGGTGATTAGTTAATCAATGTGTCTTCGTCTTTCGAATGTGAAATCAATGATAACAGAAAGAGAGGAATGTTTAATGAAATAGCAGCAACAATGTTTATAAGAAAGGCCGGTAAAGTTATGATATTTTCAAAATTTGTTGCTAATTTTTAGTGAATAGTATCAAAAAGTATATTATTACCAGCAGTTATTTAAATAAGTTAGACAAAAAAGTACATTCCACGTACACGTACATAGTAAATATATTATATAATAAAAATTGCTTTTAACTCTAGTAACTGGACTCTGATTTGCATTATATTTCGGATTTGATATGTGCATCAACTGCGAATAGCCATGGTTTTTTTTAATATCTTTTATTTGATACTGGACATCGTGATTCTATCTTGAAAGCTAGTTTCGTGTCCTATTGTAATGTCATTGTAGGGAACAGGTCAGTTCGCTGTTGTTGTCATCTTAGGACAATAATTTGGTATTTTAGTTGGCCATGACCAAAACAATATTTAAGCTCCAGTAGGATTCTTAGACAGCATATTAATAATAATTGAATAACATTGTAGAATTATATCAGACGCATACAGGTTTCCTCACGATGTCTTCCGACCACCGAGCGCGGAATGAATGAATATCTACTGAATTTATTGCTTGTCTGGGTTGTAACCAGCAGTCTTCGAATAAGATTTAAATGTTCTAAACTAGATGGCTTAAAGGCCATCTTAACTCGGTAAGATAATATACCTCAGATATATTCGATTCTGTTTTAGTGCAGACATATATTCAAATAACGAAGACAAAATATCACTGCATTATTTTTTAACTTTCTGATATAAAAAAATCTTTATCAAAGAATCGAAAAAATATTATTTTGCTATAATACACTATATTTTGTTTGTAAATTTTCAAGAATTACATTTACAAAATAATTACAGGACATATGCGGGTCTTAATCGCTTTTATACATTTTTTATTACTTTACGGGTAAAATAATATAAGGGATACGTGCCTTATTAAACTCCAATATATTGACGGAATATTATACAAAATAATTAAATAATACTTACTGGTCAGGTACGAGGGTTTTGTGATCGGTACCACTTCTCATCACATAGTCTACCGCCAGCAATGCTTAGTTTTGTTGTGTTACAATTTAAAGGGTAAGTGAGCCAGTTCAACTACAAGGATCATTTTAGTACATTCATAATTTAAAGCATATTTCAACTATAATTTAATTAAGGAAATAAATACTTATGTTAATTACTAACTGTGCCCGCGGTTTCACCCGCGTATAATTAATAAAAATAAGCATAGAGCCTTCCTCGATGAAAGGACTATCCAACACAAAAAAAGATTTAAATTCGAACCAGTAGTTCCTGAGATTAGCCTGATCAAACAAACAAACTCTTCAGCTATATATATTAGTATAGATAACACATAAATATGACTGATAATAACCGCCCATCATCAAACAATATATTATATACTTAATTAACATCATAATGTTTTATTAATATAAAAATATCCTTTTAACGATATTTTGATATATTGCCTGCTCAAGGTATAATGAGCCAAGCTAGCTCAGTTTAGATGATTTGAATATTACCGAAATATTAAATCAGGCAAACATTAAGTTATAGAAACATGTATTTTATGTGGTTATCGTGTGTTCTTGCTTGATGGTAATGAAAATATCCTGAAGGAACCTTTGATAACAATATACCACATGTAAATCCAACCCGCATATGAACAGCGTGATAGATAAAACTTGAAATCTTCTTAAAATGAGAAGAGGCATTTGTCTGGTAAGAAGACATGTTCGCTGATAGTATTGTTATCATTTTTTTAAAGGACGCTAACGACATTAAAATGCTATTAGTTGTACACATCTGAAACGATTTGACGGATATTTTTACAAACATTATCAATCATTCCAGGCCCTGGAATGTCACCCACAAAATTTTTCACGAAACGGGACTTGAATATGCTGAGATTAGAATTGTCAGAGACTTGTCACATGCAATGTCGTGAATGAAAAGGGCCTTATTCTCAAACGACTTTAAAAGAAAAGGGATGCGATGGGACCGATAAATATTATACTCGTATGTAACAAAATTATAGATTTTTATTTCGTATGGCAAACTATGTCAAAATAAGCTCCATCTGTGGCTCACATTGTTTATTTCAAGAGAGTTTTAGTTAAAATTATTCGCTAGCTATTTATTATTACATAATAAAATTTAATTGTTTTAATTCTAATTTGATTTTTTTAAATTTAATTTTAAATTAATTAATTTTCTAGGTCAAATAATTTAAATAGATGAATTATTTAAGCAAAAGACTATTTTCATATTATTTTATTATGCCGTGTACACATGCTTAGGAATGTAATCTAACTTGAAATTGTATAGATTGACGAGCCGGTTGGCGTGGTTGGTAAGACACTTACCTTTCACGCCGCAGCTCATGGGTTCGATTGCCACGCAGGACAGACATTTGTGTGCATGAACATGTCTGTTTGTCCTGAGTCTGGGTGTAGTTTGGTATGTATTTACAAAAGAAAAGTAGTATATTATGTAAGTATATCAGTTGTCTGGTTTCCATAGTACAAGCTCTGCTTAGTTTGGGATCAGATGGACTTGTGTGAATAATGTCCCAGGATATTATTATTATTATTATTAGATTCTGTGTACTTAAATAAATAAATGAATATTACAAATATTACTAATTACAATATTATAGATAGTTTTATGCACTGTAATTTTTATTTACATTGAATTTTATAGAACAAAGTTAATTACATCAAATTGGACGTAGTGAAGATTGATCGATGGTCACTTAAAAAAGTGGCGTAACTATCGATACGAAGTGAATAGTTGATGGTTTTGGTGAATTTTTTGCGAATGCTATCAAAACTATAACAAACATAATATCAAACCTTAAAAAAGTTTCTGAGATAATATATTTTCTCCAATTTCAATCAGAACAAAGAATATACCGACATAGTGATAACCATATATTTGTATTTTATATCAAAGTCTAAATTATATGTATTTTATTTAAGTCGGCTTAACAGCTCTTTTGAAGTATTATTTTATAAAACAAATCAAATTTAAAGATTCGACTGTTTGCGAATGTGTGACATATAACTTAGGTACGTACTTTTTTCATCAATCCAATAAGGTCCTCCAGACCGATGTCCTGACACGGCGGCCAATCTCAAGAGAGATTAGCCAACTGTGCAGGTCGTATTATAGTGCACAAGTGTGTGCGCACACACAGGTGCACTCTCCTTTCCTTAGCTCTCGTAATCCGATGGAACGGCAATCCGACACGACCGGAAAGAGTTCAGGCGCAGGACCAACGCGTTTAACGTGCTTTCTGAGGCACGGGAGTGTACACACTTCCAACTTCCAGACTCCGGGCTGCTGCTGAGAATTTTCTGACACAAAAACCCAACAACTATTTATTGTTCCGACCTGGGAATTGAACCCAGGACCACCGGGTCTGCGGCCTTATATCTAGCCACTAGACCAATGAGGCAGTCCATCAATGCAATAATGTATATGTAACTAAATTTATATCACCAATATAAAATTCAACAAATACCAACTAAGAAATTTATAAAATAAAGAAATATTAAATTCGTTATGAATTTATAACCGTCGCCAACGAAAATTTCTACATATAAAGTGGGAAACGTAAATATTTTAAAATATAGTCCTATATCTCACAACTTAAGACTTATGAACGTAATGTATCGTTATTAATGTAACTGGCTTAGAAGCCGCACGAACCCACTTGACCTGCCTCTAAACCGCTTAGTTTTAAAACGAAAGTGTTATTCCTTTGACTAAAGTGGAAATTCTTAGACGGTTTCAACGCTTATGTGAGCGGTTTATGTGCCTGATTTTACTTATAACCCGACCTACCTTATATCCGGAGGAGAAGGGAAGTATTATGTTTAATATACTCTTTTAATTTAAGTAAAGTCTATTACTCTGCACTGAACGTCTGACTTAAATGCGTGGTTTGAATGATTTTTGGATGATCGTGCAGGAACTAAGTGTATGTAATTGATACACTTTAGTGTTTTTGTAAAAAAAAAGAGTGACTACTGAGTTTCTTGCCTGTTCTTCTCGGTAGAATCCACTTTCAGAACCAGTGCTAGCGCTTGACGATTCATAAGTACATGTATAAGTTTATTTGCATGAAAAATATATTTTGGTTTTGATTTGATTTGGTAAAAAATTGCACTTAACCTGTCTACTCTATCTACGAGCTGAGATGGGTCTGTGGTTCGGAGAAATTGATCCTAACCGGACCAAGAACCAGTTCAAAACGAGGCAAGCATGTTGAATTCATGTGCTTGTTCTTGCTTGTTTCTACATTCATCTCGGACTTGTCAGTGAACGAAATTATCGATAGGACACCTACATGTGTCAGATCAAAATCTGTCACCATGTGCTGGAATAAGCTTCAAACTTCCTTAAGACGAGAGGTCTCAGCCCAGAAGTGGAATATTTACTATTATTCATATTATTTATTCTAAACTTTACGTTATAAGTAAGAGCCTGTAACAGTCCCACTGCTGGGCTCCTTTTTTATGGATATGGTCTGAGATTTCTCCATTACACTACTCCAATACGTGGCAGATTTTCATATACTATATGTTTTTCATTATGTTTTCATTTACTGCCTAGTTGCTTCTGACTTTTATATTTATTTTATATTCCTCGTGCATTATAAATAGCCAATTATAATAACAAAGACGTTTTTTTCTGTATAGTTGTTTATACAAAACTTGACATGCAACGAAGCATAATCCATCACTGAGTTTCTAAAGCATTTCATCTATTTAATATTTGTTTTAAAATAAATCTTAGTAGATTCAAGAATCCGTAGGAATTTTCTAACAAAGCGTAACAGCAGAATGAAGAATAGACAGCCGCAACAAAAGAAATAAAACGCTAAAAGCAAATGAGCCGTGACTGAAAAACAAGAAAAACATTTCAAATTACCATTCCTTTACCTTGAATATTTTCTAACAGAGAAGAAAACAAAATAGTTTGTATAAATGAATCACTTATCGAATAGCGAGCACTTTGAATGTTTTGTTTGATATTGTGTTGTGAACTTTTGTTATAAAACACTTTTTTTTTTGTTAAATTTGTTTAAGTGAAAAGTGTTTGTGTCACTGTAAAAAATTCACTTTGTTAAATTTTGATTCCGTTACTCAAATATTCAAATTGAAATGTATACAAATCTACATCTTATTCACTTAATGTATGTATGTGAATAAAGGCGTAATAAAAGATATATATCTGTGTATATATTGTGATTATACCTTTTTATTATTAACGTTCCAACATTCCGTCTCAATAAAGTGAATGAATCGTTTTTAGGGCTATACGCATTTTTAATAAAATTCCGCAGTCGATACTTGAGTTTGTAACAAAATAGGCTTCAATTAGTTATAAATCTTTTTAGAAAAGGCTGAATGATTGCTGTATCTTGAGCATGTACAAAGTTTTTTTTTTCTTGTATAGGACGGCGAACGAGCACATGGGCCACCTGATGGTAAGTGGGCACCAACGCCTATAGACAATGGCTTGAAAGAAATGTTAACCATCGCTTACAGCGCCACCAACCTTAGGAATTAAGGTGTTGTCCCTTGTGCCTATAATTACACTGGCTTTAACTTTTCAACAATATCATACACTGCTGGGTTGCGGTAGAATATCTGATGAGTGGTTGGTACCCAGACAAGCTTGCGCAAAGCCCTTTTTTTTTTTTTTTTTGACGCTGGGAAAACGCATGACGCGTTTCCCCCCACGGGAATAGTGGGGGGGGTATGTGGGGCTCGCCATATGTCCAAGGCACCGAGTGTGCCCCGGTCATCGGAATACCCACTAAAAACCCAGCGGTACCCTTCCCGTCTTAACGGGAGCGCCACGGGATCGCTTGCGCATGCTACCGTGACGCTCCGACGGCCGGCCCGCCTATGCGGGCCTCCATCCACTAGGGAGGGATCCCAGGGTACTGGGAACCCCCCTAGTCCCGGCGGCGCCTATTGTGGCGGGGGGAGAAGGTGCGCAAAGCGCCGCTTTCTTCTCCCCAGTCTTTTGCGGCGGAGCGGGTCTGCAGCGGCATCTTCCTCCCGCTCCCGCTCCGCGGCCTCCTTCTGCGACATCACACTTTCGCAGAAGGAGACCATCTCTGACCAGCACCCCTCGCTTCCGAGCATCGCATTGATGATGCTCGGCAAGGAGAGGTCTCCGCCAACAACCGCCGCCAGGGAATGCCTCTGGGGCCCCCACGCGGCACACTCCGTCAGGGTGTGATGCGCCGTGTCGAATGGCGCACCACACTCGTGGCAGGAGGGTGACACCTCCCGCCGCGCTATCTCGTGCAGGTACTTACCGAAGCATCCATGTCCGGTAAGCACCTGCGTCAGCCTGAACGAGAGCGTGCCTCGTTTCCTTCGGACCCAGCGACTCAAGTGGGGACGTACCGCCTCCACTGTCGCCAGGCCCGCCGTTGGGGACCTGAGGTCCTCCTCCCATCGGGTGATCAGGGCTTGCTGGGCTAGAGCCCTGATCCGCCCGATTTCCGCCGACCCTGGACGGTCGCCGCGTTCCCTCGCCTCGGCCCGAAAGCGGTACACCTTCGCGAGCACTTCCGCCTGGAGCTCCCAGGGCGGATCGCCCGCGAGGAGGGTCGCCGCTGTCCACGACACCGTACGATAACCCCTAATCGCCCTCACCGCTATGACCCTCTGCGGTTTTCGCAGGAGGGCCCGGTTTGAAGCGGTGAGTGCGTCCACCCAAATCGGGGCACCGTACAGTGCCATCGACCTCACTACGCCAGCATAGAGGCGCCGGCATAGCGATTCCGGTCCTCCCACGTTTGGTAGGAGGCGGCCTAAGGCGGCGGCGGCATTGACGAGCTTCGGGCCGAGTTGCACGAAATGCTGCCCGAAGCTCCAACGCCCGTCCAGGATCAGGCCCAGATACTTCATCTGGGCCCGCACCTCGATCACCGTCCCGTGGACGGTGATACTCGCCCCTCGTGGGGGGCCCCTCCGTGGACCGTGGAAGAGGAGGGCCTCCGTTTTGGATATGGAGACCCTCAAGCCCAGCATCTCCATCCGGTCCACGGTCAGGGTTGTTCCGACTTCGGCCAGGCGGGCCGCCTCCCGAAAGTCCCGCCCCGTCGCAGTGATGAGGGTGTCGTCTGCATAGCACAGCACCCCCATACCGGGAAGAACGGGAGCTCTCAGGAGCCAATCGAAGCCGACGTTCCACAGAATTGGGCCGAGAACCGACCCCTGTGGAACGCCGCAGCCAACCCGATGCCGGACCAACCTCCCATCGCCCCCCGCCCAGACGACCTCTCGGTCCTGGAGGTACGCCTTCAACAGCCTCCTCAGATAGGTCGGCACTCCATGGTATCGGAGTGCCTCTCTGATCGTCTCGAATGGGAGACTGTTGAAGGCGTTCGCCACGTCCAGCGACACCGCCAGGACCACTTGTCCCCGGGCCACCGCTTCCGTGGTCCGAGTCTTCAGGGCGCTCAGGGCGTCGACCGTCGAGCGACCCGCCCTGAACCCGAACTGAGCCTCTGAGAGACCCGGACCAACCTCATCGAGGTGCTGAACGAGACGGGCTGCGAGAATCTTCTCAAACAACTTGCCCGTCTCGTTCAGCAGCACAATCGGCCTGTACGCCGAGGAGGAACCGGGCGGTCGACCCTCCTTCGGCAACATCACCAATTTCCCTTGCTTCCAAGGCTTCGGAAACTGTCCGCTGATCAGACATTCGTCGAACAGCCCCCGAAGCCTTGCACCTAGGTATTCCAGGGCGTCGCACAGAACACGCCCTGGAACACCGTCCGGACCCGGCGCCGTCTTCTTGGCCCTCAGGCGACCGAGGGCCAACTCCATTTCCCGCTCCGTGATCAGTGGTGGAGCCACTGCGTTCTCTATCACGGAGCGGGGGGCCATAGGCGGAGGGACAAACTCACCCGGGTGGGGAAACAGTTCCCCCACCAGGCGCAGGAGGAGCTCCGGTGGCAGTGTTTCCGTCACGGGGGCGGCTTGGGTGCGGTACTTTCCACGCACACCTCGGTACGGCCGCCCCCATGGGTCTCGGTTGAGACCCGCCAGCAACTCCTCTCTCGCCTTCTCCTTGGCCTGACTTATCGCCAGCTGCAGATCTTTCTTCAGCTGGCGGTAAGCGGCCAAAAGCTGTCCCTCCAGGTCCGCGTCGAGGCCATTACGCCTTCGACAGCGGACGTAAGCCCTTCGCGCACGGTTGCACATCGTCCGAAGATCGGCTATTTCGGGCGACCACCAGTACACATGCCGGCGCGGAACTCTGCGCCGGGTTCTCGGCATGGCCGCATCGCAGACCTCTTGCAGGGCACTCCGCATGCGGCCCGCCAGCTCATCCACGCTGGCAGCCTCCCACCTTCCCGCAGAACCCCAACGCTGCACGATGGCAGCCTCCTTGACCAGTTCGCGATCGAGCTGGCCAAGGGACCACCTCGGGAGCGTGGTTGGCACCCTTGAAGGTTCCGCCAGCCTGCGAGACGTGGAGATCTCGAATCGGATGTACCTATGGTCCGACAGAGTCTCCACATCTTTCTCTACTCTCCAATTCATTATCCTGCGCGCGGCTACAGGGGTGGCGAACGATAGGTCCACCACGGACCCTCCCTGCTGGCGCACGCAGGTCTTAACCTGCCCCCTGTTAAGTAGGGACAAGCTGGAGAGTAGAGCCCACACCTGGACAGCCCTCCCTCGCGGGTTCGTGGCCGGGTTTCCCCAATTGGCGTTGAAATCGCCGAGGACCAGTACTGGCCTTGGCGACTGCCTGGTCACCGCAGCTCTGACCGAGTCGAGAAAAGTCTCGAACTCCGCCAGGCTGCGATTAGGGGAGAAGTAGATTCCCACAACTACGTATTCTCCCCACCCCGCCACTACGTAGCCCGAGCCTCTCTCAATAAGTGAGAGAGGGGGACCCGTTCCGCTCCGAGAGAGGACCGCCACGGTGTCGTCCAAATCCCCTACCCAATGAGGTAGGGGAGGGACGTAATAGGGCTCGCAGGCCACAGCCAGATCGATCCTCCACTCCGCCATGGACTGCAGAAGTAGGTCCTGAGCCCCGGCGCAGTGGTTGATATTACTCTGAAGGAAGCTGATTTCTGCGCTCATGTTGACATTGCAGCTTCCTCCTCGGCCTGGCGCCGTCCAACGTTGGTGGTGGTCTGGGTGCCTAAGACCACCTTACCCTTCATGATGGGTGGGTTGCATTCCCTTGACCCCATCACGTGCCCGGAAGGCTTTCCGGCGTCCGCGCAAACTGCGCAGCGCAACTTCCCGGTGCAACTCGCTGATGTGTGGCCATCAACGCCGCACCGGTAGCACAGCCCGCCTCGTTCAGCTTTGGATGGACAGAGCGCTTTGGTGTGCCCGAGGCTCATGCATTTGAAACAGCGTAAAGGGCGCTGCTCCAACATGCACACCTTGGCCGAGCTCCACCCAACCAGTAAGCGAACTTCGTCGGACAACTTTTTCGCCGCCGCAATCGGACATGTCACACGGGCCATACCCATGCACCCGGGTCCGCATGACACCTCTCCGCACCTGACCGCTTCAATGGGGCAACTCCCCTCACGGGCGACTGCAGCGATTATCTTATCCCTAGTGACGGAGTCGTCAAGACCCGTCACTCTTAAGTCCACCCTCGTCATGGGACGGACCACGTTGGCCACCCCATCCAACACCGTACGAAGCTTGTCGGCAAGCTTTTCTGCTTTGTCCGACTGCGCCTTAGGCAGCTCCAGTACTCTGGCACCCGTCGCAGAGCGACGAACTTTAAGTCCGCCACATATTCCGAGGTCCTGAAGTTTTACCCCCTGCTCGGCTCGCTCCAGGACATGAGCGTACGTGACACCCTTTTCTTGCGCCTCTGGCTGCAATGTTATAATCACTGCAGCTGTGCTAGGGGCGACCAGCCTCGGTTTGGTCGCCTGAGGTGCCTTCGGTGCCATTGGCGCTGACGTATTGGATACTGTGGCCGGGGGTGAAGGCTTCTTCCCCTTCTTCCCCTTTTTAACTACGGTGGACCAGGACATCTCCTGGGCCTCCCGTGTCTCCGTCGCGGTCGAGGGGACCGAGGGACCAGCCGTTGGTGTTGGTGCTACGGCTGGAGCCGCCGGCTTCAGCACAGGTGCATGTGCCACCCGCTTAAGTGCGGGTGCTGAGTTCGGCGGTGAAAGCTTGCGCAAAGCCCTACCACCAAGTGAAGTGTACATAATTGATACAAATTTGTATTTTTGTATAAAAATGTAACTCTTACCGGTTCTTTTCGGTAGAATTCACATAACGAACCGGTGGTAGCGCTTGACGATTTTTAAGTACTGGTAAGTCTGTTTGAATAAATACGGTTGATTTGTCATAATTGAGAGTACGTCTTTCAGGAGTACGTGGTTCATATAATATAAAAATATTGGCCGTAAAAATAAAGTTACTTTTATATAATATATTAATAATGTACAAAAACGTTCGGTGAGCGCCGACATTATTAAAGACCTATGAGTTTAATACCCATGTATTAAACTCATAGGTCTCATAATCAACTAGCTCGTTACGATGACACGTACATCTCTATCAAAATTTTGTGCAAGATTTAAAAATTTAAACATGAATTAAAACTATTGATTATTTTATTATCGTTCTTATATATCCATTTCTCATTGGTCTAGCATACGGTGCAGGTCTTGAGCTCCAAAGATTGGAATCAAATCTCAAGCCAATAAAAAGTTATTAAATTGTTCAGGCGATGAATTTTCAGTAGCAGCTTGCTATGTCGGATTTGCCGTCCCACCAGTTTATGAGAGCGTATCTGTCTGCTCACTTGTGCACTATTATTTCCCATTGAGATTGCCCAGAATTAGGCCTATTTTATTTTCATTTTTCAGAAATTTTAAACACAACTTTCTAGACGACATGGCGTTAGATTTAAGAAGTATTAACATTTATCCCTTAATACTAAGCTCTCGCCAGATACTGTCACACTCAATTTTAGTAGGTTATTTAGTTGATAAGGGTATATCGATACAACTTCATATATTATCAAATTCAATTTATAATCGATATATGTATGAATAAAACATCACATCCCTTTATTTATTATTAGATTTAGTGGACATTAGAAATATAAAATTATTATTTCTAGGTCCAAATAGAACGACGTGAGAATTATAAACATATTATGTTTGTCGAATCCAATAAATATTCTAATTTTGTAATCGAATAACCAAAATTTTACAATTATACTTAATTGATTGCATAACAAAATGAAATTGCACAAAAGGTCTTAACACTTCTGCCTCCTTTAACCAACATCAATAATTTTTAGTTTAAGCACCTATAGTTTCTAAGTGTGCGGGCATAAAATAAGAAAAATGTTAAAATATCATTTTCAAAAAAATAACTTAATATTAATCATATTATACATACAGTTAACAAATACGGAATGAATATTGGCTCAAGAGTGCTTCATATTTTAAATTCATTAAAAGAATAAAAATGTATTCGTCTTAATGAAAGGTTATATTATCAAAATTATAATTAGCTGACACGACTTATAATATATTTATCTATGACTGTAACTTACACTGATCATATTTTATAATATATATTTTTATAAAGAAACGAGAACACTGTACCTATTATCATTTATTTACTTGGTGGTAGAGCTTTGTGCAAGCTCGTCTGGGTAGGTACCACCCACTCATCAGATATTCTACCGCAAAACAGCAGTACTTGGTACTGTTGTGTTCCGGTTTGAAGGGCGAGTGAGCCAGTGTAATTACAGGCACAAGGGACATAACATCTTAGTTCCCAAGGTTGGTGGCGCATTGGCAATGTGAGTGATGGTTAACATTTCTTACACTGCCAATGTCTATGGGCGTTGGTGACCACATACCATCAGGTGGCCCAAATGCTCGCACGTCAACCTATAAAATAAAAAAATAAAAAAAATTATTACATTTGTTATCAAATAGGATAAAAAGTTCGTTTATTTATTTTCTTTACTTTTTTTTATTATATTATATTATATAATATATTTAATTTATTTGTCTTCTGTTGTCTAGTTGACCCTCAATAAAATATTAGATGTTTTTTGTTTTAAGTAACTTGCTGGCATACAAGAACTAAACGAGAATGAAAAAATATATATAAGTAAAAAGGTTTAAAAATTATAAGCTTATTACACAAGCTCCAATACGGACTGGAAGACATGGCCGAATTTTATTTAACACAAAACAATTCAAAATCACAAGTTAAGCATTAACATGAAAATGATCCACTCTGGGCATTCCTACCTCATTCTTTCACGTCAAGTCTTTTACAGAGTAATAAAAGAAAAGTCTACAGAGCAATCATGACGAACGAATTAATGGTTTCGTGATTTGTGATGATCATCTTGTTTAATTTTTTTAATTTAGTCGTGATATAAATATAACTTAACTATTAATAATATTGTCTTGAATGATTATCAATTACTATGACCATCCACGGAGACTAATCAACTGTATATACATATGTATGTAACATTATAGTGCTAATCAGTGACCGAAAACACTTGTGTTCTATTAAGTCATGTTAATAGCTTTTGTGCAATTTGATTTTGTTATGCAATAAATTAAGCTTTGGTTATTCGATCGCAAAACTATAATCAGTTGTAGTTCACTTTCCGACACAGCTGGAGAGATTAGATGCAGAAAAAAGTTGTAAAAGCTTACTTGAATAACGTAATTTAATTTGAATAACTTTTCGACTTGGGCTTAAAACCAGGATCTCAAGATCTGCATCTACCACAATTTATTCAAATTTAAATTCAAATTCTTTATTTGCAAAGTTGTAGGTACATTTTTGATGTTACAATACTTTAAATCCTGCCACAACAACCATAAGATGGTATGCAAATGTCATGATATACTATTTATGAATATATTTACTACAAAAGTTACGCACTGACTACCTTATTTTAATATATTGAAATGTCATAATAATCATGTCAAAATCTAAAAAATTTACATTTATAAATATTATTTCCAAATTTCAATCATTTACAATTAATTCCATTATCTACCTTATTCTAAATATTACATACATTAACCAACCAATGCTTTAATTTTCGTTTAAAACAATTTAAGTTTTTTCGTTTGATGTCATTCGCCACTAGACCAATGTTTTAGTTTTCTAATTTTGCATTTAAAACCCCCATTACCGAAACCACAATTTAGATTTAACGTAACATCGTAATGCAGGTTTAAACTTTCATAATACTAGTTTCAAATTCAACCTACAATGTTATACGTTTAATATGCTTGTATTACACGAAATAGACTTACTAAAAGCTAAAATTAACGGCTTATCTCAAAACCTGAATATTGGTGTTATAATGAAACTTTTATATACATATTTTTTCTTTATAACATCATTTAATTTTGAAAATAGAACAAAGCTTGTAATCCATTCATAAATTGAAAAAGTAAAGTAACATCCTGGTGGGGTAAGCGCTCCGCTACTTTTGAGGAGAAGGTTTGAAGCTTAAAATACTGCATTGCTCAAATGCGAGCTTGTGGATGCATATATGGCAGAATTTCAGTTAATTTAGACACATTACGATCTTTTCTTTCACTGACGAGCACGAAAGGAATTATTAAGGTCCTCAAGACCGATTTCGGCCACGGTGGCCAATCTCAAGAGAGATTAGCCAACTACGCAGGACATATTATAGTGCACAAGTGTGTGCGCATACACAGGTGCACTCTCTTTTCCTTAGCTCTCATAATCCGATGGGACGGCAATCCGACACGACCGGAAAGAGTTCAGGCGTCGGACCAACGGCTTAACGTGCTTTCCGAGGCACGGGAGTGTACACACTTCCAACTTCCAGACTCCGGGCTGCTATTGAGAATTTTCTGACAGAAAAACCCAATAACTATTTATTGGCCCGACCTGGGAATCGAACCCAGGACCACCGGGTCTGCAGCCTTATATCTAGCCACTAGACCAACGAGGCAGTCAAGGAATTATAAACATAAATTAAACACATGAAAATTTAGTAGTTTTAAGCCGTCGAACATCGGTTAAGATTCACGCATCATAGAATCATCTCGGCTCTATTTAAATATACCATTGGATTGGATTGGATATTATGTTTTTTTTTTAATGGGACTTAAGTACGACGACGCTATGCCAATTGAAATTAAATAATAAATTATTATTACATTATAATGTTTTATTATAATGTTTTATGTCGTGTATGTGTGGTGTTAGTAAAATATAATTTGATAAAATAAATTAAATTCTATATATTCACGTAATATAATAATATACTGGGACATTCACACAAGGCCATCTGATAACTACTAAGCATAGCTTGTACTATGGAGAAAATACAACCGATATACTACATAATATAAGGTCCTCCAGACCGATTTCAGTCACGGCGGTCAGTCTCAAGAGAGATTAGCCAACTGCGCAGGACATATTATAAGGCACAAGTGTGTGCGCAAACACAGGTGCACTCACTATTCCCTAGCTCTCATAATCCGATGGGACGGTAATCCGACACGACCGGAAAGAGTTCAAGCGCAGGACCAACGGCTTTACGTGCTCTCCGAGGCACGGGAGTGTACACACTACCAACTTCCAGACTCCGGGCTGCTACTGAGAATTTTCTTACAGAAAAACCCAATAACAATTGATTGGCCCGACCTGGGAATTGAACCCAGGACCACCGGGTCTGCGGCCTTATGTCTAGCCACTAGACCAACGAGGCAGTCATAATATACTAATTTTCTTTTCTAAATATATACTTATATAAATAATTACACCCAGACTTATGGCAAACAAACATGTTCATGTACATAAATGTCTGTCCTAGGTGAGATTCGAACCCACGACCTGCTGCGCAAAAGGCAAGTGTCTACCAACTTCGCCAACTGGCTCGTCAAGTTATTACTTATTACATATATATCATAGAAATACTTAAGTATTAATTGATAGGTAGGTTTCAAAAATGTTTTTTACTTGATAATATTAATTGGTTAAGATGTATTTTTCTTCTTTTATAAATTTAATGAGATATATTATAACGATGAGCAAAAATAATCAGAGCAGTCAAATGAAACCTGCATAGGTCCACCGAATATTTTTGCAGGCGTTGGTTATAAATAATAGCATACTTCATTTCTCGGGGTTCAAATTGCTCCATACCAAATATCATCAAAATTGGCTTAGCCTTGAAAACAACACAGACAGACAGCTTTTTATTTTATTTTATAGGAAGATGGACGAGCACATGGGCCAATTGATGGTAAGTGGGCACCAATGCCCATAGAAAATGGCTTGAAAAAAAATAATTAACAAACCATCGCTTACATCGCCAATGCGCCACCAACCTTGGGAACCAAGATGTTATGTCCCTTGTGCCTGTAATTACGCTGGCCCACTCACCATTCAGACCGGAACACATCATTAACATGTGCTGCTGTTTTGCGGTAGAATATATGAGGAGTGGGTGGTACCTACCCAGATGAGTTTGCACAAAGCTCTACTAACACCAAAAACTATTGGTAGTATAATTTTAATATAGATTTGTATTTAATATGTCCTAAAACCCAATCGAAGCTCAACCGGGTCCTATCCACCCAGAGATTCACTCGAATACATGAAATAAATCATTAAAATTTCTCCATCATTATAAATAAATCGAATAAAATAATTGGCGAAAGAGATCACATACGTTATTATATCTTATATGTTTTCTCAGAATGTTTCTTTCCTTTATAAGTGAAGTCTTCTTTCAAACAACCTAATTAACCTTATAAAATAGAATGAAAATTTAATTTAAAATGTATACAAATAATTTTAAATTTAATCAAGATAATTAATGGTTTTGTTTTACTTGTAATTATTTTGTTTCTAACTACAAATATTGTTTTAAATGAAACAAGAGAGAATTTCAATTCAAGCACTACAAACCTTGTAAGAACAGGCTACAGATTTTTTTGAAGTAAGTTTTTTATAATTATACTTAATTAGTTAAAAACGATAATTAATTAGTTTAAAAGGAGCGAGACGACTCGTCTGGGTAAGTACGGCCTACTGGTCAGATATTCTACCGCAAAACAGCAGTACTTGGTATTGTGTAGTTTCCATTTGAAGAGTGAGCGAGCCAGTGTAATTACTGGCATAAGGGTCATAACATCTTAGCTCCCAAGGTCGGTGGCGCGTTAGCGATGTAAGCGATGGTTAACATTTCATACAATGCCAATGTCTACGGGCGTAAGTGACCACTTACCATCAGGTGGCCTATCTATACTATAAAAAAGAGGAACTTCTAAATTGCCCTGGCTAGAAATTCGATACTCGGTATAGAAAGATGATGTTTTACTGACTGATTTCAACGGTGGATATTGGCAAGGGAGATTAGCTAAGTGTGTGCGCAGACACAATTAGTCAAAGAATCAAATCAAAATCATTCATTCAATATAAAAACATTACACTTATTGATTGTCAAATTAGCAACTACAATCGTTTTGGAAAAGCAAATACCCTGACCTGAGATGAACCGGCAAAAGAATCTCAACTAATTTTTTGTGGTTATATCTACTAAAAATCTTAAATAATAGACTAATTCTATATTTATGAGTGATAGTGCATTATATTTTTTTTTCATGGAGACCCATCTCATATTTCATGAGACAGAAGTGACTTTTTATCAGATAATTAATTCACAGTAAGAGATGTTCTTGCAATTTAATAAGATTCAATAATACAAAATAAATAAATATCGATACTTTAAATGCGATATATTTTCATAAAACCATAACTCCAACCTTTCAACAGCATACTTTACCGAAAAATGTGACGTGAAAAGGTTGAGCAAGGTTGATGCGCTTTGCGCACCTTCTCCCCCCGCCACAATAGGCGCCGCCGGGACTAGGGGAGTTCTCAGTACCCTGGGACTCCTCCCTAGTGAATGGAGGCGGGCCGGCCGTCGGAGCGTCACGGTAGCATGCGCAAGCGATCCCGTGGCGCTCCCCTTAAGACGGGAAGGGTACCGCTGGGTTTTTAGTGGGTATTCTGATGACCGGGGCACACTCGGTGCCTTGGACATATGGCGAGCCCCACATACCCCCCTCACTGTTCCCGTGGGGGGAAAAGCGTAAGGCGTTTTCCCAGCGTCAAAAAAAAAAAAAAGCTTGATACTATACCCGTCAGAGCATCACGGAAGCATGCGCAAGTGATTCCGTGGCGCTCCTCGTTAAGACGGGAAGGGTACCGCTAGTTTTTTAGTAGGTATTCCGATGTTCGGAGCCCACTCGGCGTCTCGGACACCGGCGAGCCCCACTTACCCCCACCCCATCCCACTGTTCCCGTGGGGAAAAGGCGTAATTCGTTTTCCAGCCTTAAAAAAAGGTTAATATTATACAGCAAAAATAACAACAAACGTAGTAACAAAATTAGTACTAGAAAGTATAATTCACTAGACGACACCCATTATATTTGAGTTCGCCATTTTAAAACACCTCTGGAATCGTAAAAACTGGGTAAATGAGATGTGAACCACGCGATTTAAGGCTAACAATTTAGTTAAATGACGGTACCTACATTAAAAGGGCCGATGTCACAAAGTTGGATGTGGTAGACAAAGTTAGTTTTGTTCATTTAATAATGAGAGTAAGGTACACAAAACAAGAAGTAACTTTGAATCGGATAAGTTTGAATTATTTACGCAAATTTCGAATAACGAGTAATATTTCGTATTTATTAATTATGACGTTATGAATCATGTGTGTGGTAATTTTAGTGCAAATGTCATAGCTTGATATTTTTATTGCATCACAGTAAATAGCCCGCCATTTGACATAGAGCTCCGCTCTAAATATGGGTATGGTTTCTGAGACTTATTTGCTAATTTGTTCTATTTTATGACGTTATCGTAAATTTGTTTTCCGAATATGGAAATTTCCTATAGATATATTTAGTTTCAGCAGCTTTAATAGCATTAACACCAGAACTTTTAGGTCTCTAATCAAGTAACACCTTATACAACGATCAAATTGGAAATATATGTCTGTACATATTCACTATTTATCATACTTATATTATAAATGCTTGACGGATTTTAATTAAGCTTGGAATAGAGGTAGGATATAACCTGACCAAGCACATAAGTTATTTAACGCCTGACTGAAACTCTTTCCACTCAAACGCAGGCGAAGTCGCTGTCAGATGTAACCTCTACCATCATAATCACACCGTCACGTATCCTTTGATGTTTATTCCAAGACCTAAATGAACATTTCGCAATCGTGTCAAGAAAGAAGTGACGTAATGAGTCATATTCTGCAAATTCAAAGGACTTGTGTGTGCACTAAACACTCTACTAGTCTCCAAAAAGCAAGATTTCAGCTGCAAAAAGAATCTTCAGGAAATTTGCATGTATTTGAAAAAATGTTTCAAGCAATTGAAATTCAAATTTTTCAGTCTTTCTAAAGACATGAACCATCATTGCTTGAAAAATTCATTTCTGTGAGCAACTAATTTTGAATGCTTTACGGAAAATACATCCTAAAGTATTTCAGGCTATTTTAGTTTGAAGGCTCTGAGTGTATCCTACTTGCGTCATCATTACTGTCATTGTGCGTAAACTATTGAGAAAAATCTTCACATTCAACTAACTTACTAACCTAACATTATAACGAATTAACTTTCCACTATAATGTACGTATCCATTTTTAAAATTAAAATAGGAAACCAGTTATAAAAGATTTTACCGAGGATCAGTAGTAAATAAATTTTGTCTGTTATGTGTATCTACATGTATGTATCTTTCACAAATTAACATATATTATTCTGTAAATTAATATTTTTAATTGCCTTGATAACTAACAAGATTGCATAATTGTGACAAAGCCGTTGATTTTACGACGAAGAAGAGACTACGATTGCATTAGGAAATATCAAATTAAAATTACATCTCAACACTTTAAGAAATGCTTTTCATCTTTCTAATTTCTTACTTTTCTTATAATTGACTATAATTTCGCTTTAAGAGATTGTAATTCAATATCAAAAATGAAAAAAAAATATAATCCACTAACCCGAATTTGCCAGGTCCAAACTTTCTACCATCAACTTCACGTAAAAAAGGTTCTTGTAGCCTTTAATATTATGGGTATTCTGCCAAAACCCACATTAGAGCTCAGATGCTTTCGCAGTACGGAATAATTTCTTAATCAACTCACCTTTGTTAAAGCTAATTGTGTCATTTGCCATTCTATTTGGGCCCAGTTACAAACAGAATTCCAAAAAACATTGCCTTGTAAAATGTTTGTAAACACGTATGAAAATTTATTTTCAGATTTACCCACACTCCAGCTTTGTCACATTATTTATGTATTACTGGAGTGACGTTGCCTTAATTATTGTTCAAAGTGCGAGTTATTTGGTGTTTTAAAGAGAAAATATATCAGATTTATAAACAAGGGTATCACTGGAATTTTATTTATTTATATTATATCGAACAACAAAACAACTGCACTTTAAATTTCAGGTAATTACAGCATGCTTATTATTAAATTGATGAGCCAATTGGCGTGGTTGGTAAGATACTTGCCTTTCACGCTGCAGGTCGTAGGTTCGATTCCCAATTATTAGATTTATGTTTTTTTTACTTAGTATTGATAATAATTTTGATTGAAATTAATTAAATGATAATTTAAACAAAATTGAGATATAATCTAACGAAAAAAGTGTAATAATATAATTAAGAATGTCAAACATAATAAGAAAAGTATCACAAAATAATTACTTACAAACAATAGTTTGAAAATATTTATAATAAATATATTTTCTCTTATCTATATATAAAAAGATTTGTCCTGACTGACTCATCAACGCAGAGCCTAAACCATTGGGGTTAGAAACTTGAAATTTTGACAGTTGATGCATTTTATGATGAAAACGCATACTAAGAAAGGTTTTTTGGTAATTCCACCCCTAAAGAGGTGAAATAAGGGATGAATCCGTCATTTTCAAAGTTAAAAGCATGATATTTCGTATACAAGCTTCTGGTTGGAAATAAATAAATACGCAAATCAGAGTTTTCCAAAATTCACCACCTAAGAGGGTGAAATAGGGGTTGAAAATTTTCATGGGAACCCCGTAATTTTTGAAATAAGAAGCATGAAAATTTGTGTACAAGAGTCTGGTTGGAAATAAATAATTACCTATTTAAGGTTTTTGAAAATCGACCTTCTAAGAGGGTGAAATAGGGGTTGAAAGTTTGTATGGCGGGTCCGTCATTTTTTATGTAAGAAGCATGAAATTTAATTTTATAGCTTCTGAGAAAAATAAATGCAAACGTATTTTGTCATTTTTAATAATTCAACCTCAAACGAGAGAAATGAGTTGAAACATTCGTATATATAAATTTTTTTTCTGATCTGCTTGCAATGTACTGTTTTCACAGCTTAAATAGACCATAATTAACATATTTTATTATATTTGATTATGTCGCGGGCAAAGCCGCGGGCAAAGCCGCGGGTGTACCCCTAGTTTTGAATATAGCACGACGTGAATACATCAATGTAACTTTACACTAAGCGATCTACTCATACCGAGCCAGCTGTTACCTAACAACATTTAATATATCTGAAAGTACTTTGTTCAGATTGTTAAATTAAAAATGCAGGTTCCTATATGAAAAGTAATATATGTTTTTTTAATAATAGTAATGTTTATTTTCCTCTCGCCATTTTTTCATGGGATATATTTAAGATAGAAACATATTACGATGCAATAAAGCATTTAACTGATCCTCAAAATATATTTTTTATATCATAGGTAGGCGAAAGAGCAACTGGATGGTACCATTTACCATTGGGGACCACTTACCTGATGGTAATCTGATGGTAAGTGGTCACCAACGCCCATAGACATTTTAAGATATGTTAACCAACGCTGACATCGCCAAAAACGGGAATTAAGATGTTATTTCCCTTGTGCCTGTAATTACTCTGGCTCACTCACCCTTCAAACCGGAACACAACAATTCCAAGTACTGCTGTTTTGCGGTAGAATATCTGATGAGTTGGTGGAACCTACCCAGACAAGCTTGCACAAAGCTCTACCACCAAATAATGTACGTTAGATATTTCGTAGAACTATTTTTGTTGCATATTTAAACATTTTAGGGAAAAGATAATATAGTTATTTCTAGAATAAAAAAAGAGTTTTACAAAAGATCTCAAATGTCAGGTTTTGTCTCAATAACTTATAGCATTACGAGTATTAAATGTATCATATTTTACTGCTGTACATTTTATTGCTGTGTAAAACTTTAACGTAAAATCATATATCGTATGATTAGATTTTATATTAGATTTGTAAGTAAACTCAATTAGCTACGGTAAATATGTTTGCTGTGATAAAATTTTCTAAGATATATAATTTTGTTTAGTTATTTCTCTTTCGTCATCGTTCCGTTCCATTCGACAGCGGAACGGAAGCAAAATACCAAACCGGATTGCTTGGTATTTTTCGTTATAATATTGTCTCAATAAAATGTACCTAAATTTTGTAATAATTTATACTTATATGATAGATATCCATAAACGTGCTTACTTTAATATCATAGCAGAGCAATAATTAGATCTGGGAGTTTGTAATAATTTAGAGGGTAGGTTTATTTTATTCATCAAGGAACAATAGAACTAGATCTTTAAGAGAATATTTTTTGATGATCGGCTGCATGCACGAAAAAGCATGACTCATAGTAACGTTCCGCCTGAGCCGAGCGCGCAAGCGAGGGCGCGGGACAAGCGATAGAGAGGCACGATTGGCCGAAGCGTTCAGCGACACTTCCACTCCATCGATGCGTCCGAGTATTCAGCAATGTTTTCTTATGACGTTATTACGTCAACTTATCGTCCGTAAACCAATTTTACAGACAACCATTTGTTTTTGTCAAATTTTATAATGGAATGGATTGTTTAATATTTATAATATTAAGAAATCATAGTCAAGCCTAAATTAACAACGTAATATATATTTATTACAATTCTTTTTCGTTAATCATGTGGTTATGTACTATACCTCATATAGAACTAAAATTTGAATCCATTAGCCATTGTTGTATTTATGTGTGTATTATTTTAATTTTTCGCATAAAGAGATTAAAATAGAAATAATATTGGATTTGATCGCGTGTCATTAACAATACTTATATATATTATTGTGATCATTGTTCCAGGTACCGCACATTTTGGGGAGGATAGCGTGGGCTCGTTTCCATACTTCGAGTACAATGTCCCCAGAAATGTGACGACGGTGGTCGGGCAGACCGCTTTCCTGCACTGCAGGGTGGAACAGCTTGGTGACAAGGCGGTGAGTTTCTTATGAAATATTTTACGATCAAATTGTTAGGCGGTCTAGTAGTTTATTAGGACCCAGGTCAGGTCAATGGAAATTTCTTGGGTACATATATAATATACTAAAATGAGATAAATATTAAAACGTTTCGAATTTGTATTTATTTGGTTTTTTTAATTGTACTTATTAAATTAAATAACAATAAATCAAAATAAAAAAGGAAATAACATGATTGTAATATTTAATAACTCTTAATTTAATTTTTAAGAATTTATTCTTCTCATCCTCATACAATTCTGTACAACATATTTTTACCACCAAGATTTCATAAGCAATGTCATATTATTATGAAATTATATAGTGAAGACAGTAATAACGTTACGAATATAATTTAGAAGCCGACACATGTTTCTTATATACGAGTTCTCTTTATGAATACACAAGTATTGATTAATCTATTTTAGTCCGGTGCAATGTACTAAAATAGTTTAGAAGTCTGGAAGCTAAATTTAATAGTATTTATAATTAATGTTCACAATTTATAGACTATTTATTTTAAATTGAATTTATCAAATAGCATGATGCAAAAAAAAAAATCTTTTTATTTATTTATTTATTCTTTATTGCACACACTACGAAAACATAACAAATACAAAGAACAAGTTTTACATAATATAGTATGCAAAGGCGGCCTTATCACTTACAGTGATCTCTTCCAGGCAACCTATATAGTAAAAACATATTGTTGTTAGCCAGGAGAATTGATCGGGCATAGTGTGCGAACAATTTATACATAAAATTCATTAAATATTTATAAACTTAATAAAATATATAATATGACACAAATACTCTTATATATATAAAGTAACAGCCTGTGAATGTCCCACTGCTGGGCTAAGGCCTCTTCTCCTCTTTTTGAGAAGAAGGTTTTGGAGCTTATTCCACCACGCTGCTCCAATGCGGATTGGTGGAATACACATGTGACAGAATTTCAGTGAAAATTTGACACATGCAGGTTTCCTCACGATGTTTTCCTTCACCGTCAAGCACGAGATGAATTATAATCACAAATTAAGCACATGAAATTCAGTGGTGCCTGCCCGGGTTTGAACCCACGATCATCGGTTAAGATTCACGCGTTCTTACCACTGGGCCATCTCGGCTCATATATAATCATACATAATTATACACTTAAACATACATATTTATATATATTTATATAGTAAATATATACTTATATTGATAAATAATAATTATGTAAACGACTCTTAAAAGTATTAACGGATTCAGCTTGACGAATGTCACTAGGCAAGGAATTCCATAGTCTGACAGCTTTTACAGTAAATGAACTATTATATATTTTGGTGAGACTCAGCGGCATCAGCAATTTATTGTCTTGCTTGGAGCGTAGATTGATTGGTGTATGAGAACCAAGAAAGGTGAACCGCTCTTTAAGGTAAGTTGGAGTTTGAGGATGATAGAGTATGGTGTAAAGTAAGGACAGAACATGCATATTTCGACGCAACCGTATTGGCAGCCACTTTAATACTTTACGATGCTGGGAGATATGATCGTATTTGCCTTGTCTTTTTATATTAAGAAAGAAATAAATTATTGTTTTATTGACATGCATTTAACAAATAATGACTATATAATGTATTCGAATAATAATATGTGACAAAGCTCAGTTAATGTAAGATATACATACATATTATGAACATTTGTATATTCTCTTATTATATAAATTTAATAATTTAATCAATTTTTAGGTTTAACTAATAAAAATCAACAGATGATGTTAAACCTAAAAATTTTCATTATTATATATATTTTCATTCTTTCATTTATTCTTAAGTCAAACAATGTTCTTTTCGAATCGGTAATATATATTTTTTTACTTTGACTGTCAATTAGAGAGTATAATGCTTATTATTGAATACAGAAATTTAAATTTATATTTATTACATCGATCGCTTATTATTATTTATAATATTAGCTGTTAGCATACTTTACAAATTAAATTAATAAATCTAATGATATAAAACTAACATATTTGTTATTATTTTAGTCTAAAATGAAAATAAAATCAAACTACACATTAAAATTTTAAAGAAAAAACAATTGTTAGGTTCTAATGTAGCAGGAATCGATGCTGTTGCCAAAGCCCGACGGAGTATATCATGATCCATGGCGATATGCATGGCCAGCGCTTTTTCGGCAGTTAAGCCCATGGCATCCGAAATGATCCATACGGGTTCCACAGGGACAATTGTGAAGTTCGCACACCTTTCATCCCAAACGAAGGCATACGGCGATGCGTATCGTTGCCCGATCAAGTACTGTCCCTAGATTTTGGGAAGGAAGAGTTTGAAGCCACTGGCCTGACATTCTTACAGAAATAGCTAGTAATCTTGCACGATCTGTATCTGAGGTACACTGGGACATGAGCAAATTGTATGTAAGCTTACTACGGGGTGAATCGCACTGCTTCAGATAAGCTATATCTGATCGAAAGACTTCATCAGGGCAAGAAACACTCCAAGCTTTCTTAGCCTCTGCAAGATCGTTCACTACAATATCAGTCAAACTTGAAAATCTTAATATCCGACTGACGAGAGTGATATAACCATTAACAGAGGCCAAGAAAGCTGGGAGCGCCAAATATGGCGTAGACCGTATATATAAGCCATATTTAATTGGGCGAGTTGCTTGTGTCCAAAAACGTGTATCAAATTGTAAATTTAGAATTTTGGCTACGATGTCTTTAAGTAAGGCAATAGCGGCTGTAATAGAAGGAAATTTACAAAAGGGGCTGCTCCGTAATAAATACATATATTTTACGGCAAATAAATATTTCCGAAGAATGAAAATGGTTGTGTGGCTTAATGTCTAATAAACGTTTCGAAATGTGGTTAAACTTTTCTAATTTTGGATTTGTTAAGAGAAGAAATGCATCGTCAAATATTGGAGCGCCTAGTAAAGTTAAAGAATGCTTAGGCACCGTAATCGAATTTGAGATTAAAAGATTTAAATCACTTAAAATTTAGTTTTTTTTCTCTTGCGAATGAGAAATAGTTTCTGAAAAATATACTTCAAATTTATTATAATTTAAATGAAGACCTATGTTTTTAAATGTTTTTAACGAGCCATCATCGTATCATAAATTTAATTTTGAATTTAATAATGAAATTATTGGTTGTATAACAAAAATAAATAAGGAGGGTCAAGTGGCAATTAACTGTTAGTTATATAACATTATTGTATACCACATTCCTTTCTTTCTTTATATAGATATTTATAGAATTATACAATATTTTTTAATTCTGTTTAGTCATCACTTTATACTCTTGCTGTGGTGTCCTGTAATTCAAGGAACACACATATGTTACACTATTATTCAACAAATCAATGTACTTGTGTGTATCCTTTGTTGGAGATCCTTAACTAAATAAATAAATGAATAAATATGTCATGTAAGCTTGATCTTTGTATTCCTTATTTGAGATCAAAATAAAATATATACAATGTACATAACGTGATTTAATTATGTTAATATACAATACATAAATGTTTTCATGAAACTTTATTTCGTATTATATATAGTGTTGTAAAAATCCAAAAAACGAAAGTGACGAGGGTAAATTTCGGATCCTAAACAAACATTATATCAAACTATAGTCAGACGATAAAAAATATAAGATCGCTTTAAGTTGCCCGTTTCCAAATATGATATGGAATACGAAATATGGTTCTTTGTTCTACAAAGGGTTTCTATTGACGTTGTTTATAAGCGCATTGAAATTGATTTCGACGAGTATTCAACGATTCCCTTTTGTCTGTGTACCATTTCGATATAAGGAATCTTTTTATTGCTCGATAAATAAGAATCGTGTTATTTGACAACTTTTTTTTTCAATTGTTTTTAAACGTTTCTAATTACAATTTTTCTCGTACCAATTCATATTTAGTAACAATATTTTTAAATTTTGAATTTTTAGTCTTTAAATAGATTAGTTTGGTGTTGACCATTGAAAAGGGAGGATCCTCCGACCAGTCGGGTGTTGGTCTGGTGGGCTACTGCCCGACGGTTGTTGATATCGCGGATAGCTTTAATATCGCGATATAAGTCAGTTGTTAGTTTTCATATGTGGAGAGATAGATGTCGCTACAAATTTATTCTATTTCTATATAAATGTTGTTGTTGCACTTTGTTTATGAACGATATAATTTAATTAATTGCATTGATTGTTTGATTTGATTGGTCCAATATGTGTCCAAATGAAGTTATTTGCCATATCAAAGGATGTGAACAGTATTGACAATATTCATGTTGAAATTATATTAATTGATTATGAAAAATGTTATTTAAGTTTTATTAACACATTAATTTATTTATAATTTCAATTTGTTTGAGTTATTATTATTAGTATGTGATTAAAATATCATATTTATTTAAATTTGAGAAAAAGGTTAAATGAAACTGTTTCTTGCAAATTCTTCTCAGTAGAATCTAATTCAGAAGCGGTGGTAGCTTAACATTTAATATAATCATATTTAGCCCACATTAATCCACTGCTGGTCATAGGACTCTCCTTATGCAGGCTAAGTGTCACATTCATCGAGAACCTGAAATAATTCTAATGCCATCCGACCATCGAGCTGGTGGTCTACTGGTGGCTAAAGTTTGTAGAATCGACAGTGAAATACAAAAAAGTAAATGTATATATTAATCTTAAAATTAAGATTGTGAAGTCGTTTAGAAATAAAAATATTGAATATCGTATAGAAATAAAACATTCTCCAAGGGCATGGATATGTCTAGAGTGATTTTATTGTGTAAAAAAATTAACCTATGTAGAAATACTTGAAAATATTTTTTAAATATTTCATCATATCATAACGTGACACATTTATTTACCATAAGTGCGTCACGTCTATTCAAGACTTTTAGATGGGCTAGGGTACATTAAACTAATTACACTTTTAAAACAAACATAACATTAGTATAATAAGCGCCTCGATTCATTCACTAACCCAGCACGTAAGTAGGTAGAAGTTCACGCTCTACTTACTAACATTGAAAGAAGGGTCATTAGCCGGAAGATTATACCGCAGACAGAGAATTTATTACACGAAAATATGACGCAAAATAAATGGTCAAACACAGTTGAAAAACACTAAGATTACACTTGATTATTAAAACCTTTTTTAATCTTTGAAAAAAAGAACATATCTAAGTTGAATAAAGCGATTTTTTTATATGTGATGATATGAAAGAAATATTGGAGTGGCGTGAGGGTAAGACCGACTCACATGACCGGAACTGACAACGGTTCATACTCGTTTATGCATTTATTAAATAATGAATTATTTCAATAATCATCATTATTGATGTTTAACGTTTGCTGGCCGTCCTACAATTGAACTTTTACTTGGTGGTAGAGCTTTGTGCAAGTTCTTCTGGGTGGGTACCACCCACTCATCAGATATTCTACCGAAAAACATCAGTGCTTGGTATTATTGTGTTCCGATTTGAAGGGTGAGTGAGCCAGTGTAATTACAGGCACAAGGGGCATAAAATTTTAATTCCCAAGGTTGGTGGCGCATTGGCGATGTAAGCGATGTTAACCATACCCATGTCTATAGTCGTTGGTCACCACTAACCATAAGGTGGCCTATAAGCTTGTCCGCCTATCTATGCTATAAAAAAATACAAAACCTTAGTACATGGTTATGTTGTGCTGAAATAGTCTGGAAGTTATGTAGATGCTGCACATTGCTTTAAAACGAATAAAACTTATTAAATACACAACAAGTTAAATATACGCTCGAGGCACTTACATGCATCTACAGAGCGCTACATGCTGCTACGCTGCTACGGCAAATAAGAAGTCTTTGATTCCTTCATAAGAGGCTTATAACATGGTTCCTAAATTTCTATTAAAATTTTATTTTGCTGTAAAATGTATCTTATCTAGATTTCATTTACGTTCCGTTCTGAAATGGAATCCCTCAATATCAGAGGGCCATTTATTAGCCCAAGTAATGCTTTATATGTATTTGTTGCAGGTTTCGTGGATAAGGAAAAGAGATCTTCATATTTTGACAGCTGGGATTTTAACATACACATCAGATCAAAGATTTCAAGTAAGCGTATGATATGTTATTAATTAATGTTACAGCTGATTCCAATATGGTATCGACAACTTTAGTGAATGCCAGTAATACCTATATAATTTACGAGTAGTGACTGAATAAAATTTAAGTGAAATAAAATTTAATATTTATTGTTCGTGTTTCCTTTTGATGTTTTAAATAAAAAAATCAAGGTATCAGTAACAAATTTAATAAAAATGTAATAATGTAGTGATAAGTTTTTGAGATACTAAAACATTTTTCATATTCTAATTAAATAAAACTTTTGGTTAGTAGCGATACATTTATGAGCTGTTATTTTTTTTTAAACTCTTGTGACATTCTGTTACATTTTTGTGTAATTAAATGTTATTTTCTTATTACTAACTATAATTACTGAATAGCTCGGTCTTGCGGCATAATTAATGTGTTCCGAAGCTTTTAGTTATTTAGAAATAAAGACTAAACGGTAAATTGGACCATCGTTTAATATTCTAATTATTTAAATTTGTGATGTTTTGAATATTATTTCAGACAACATATGTGAGTAGGCACATTATAAAAATCGATCAGTTATTTTGAAATGACATCTAGATACTTCGATTCTATAAATTTGTATTGATTAAGAAGTTTTGGAATGTTTCTAGGTCATCAGACCGGACAAGTCAGAGAACTGGACGCTACAAATTAAATTTCCACAAGAGCGAGACGCTGGCATCTACGAATGTCAAGTGAACACAGAACCTAAGATGTCGTTGGCGTTTCAGCTGAATGTTGTCGGTTAGTTTTAACTGTTAAATAAATGTCTTATCGTCTAAGTTAATCAATGTTTTGGTAATCTAGATCTGATGAGAAAATTAATTATGTACGTGAACGTATCTTGTGATTCGCCTTGATGTTAATAGGTACTCGTGCGACTATGCTCGTGTCTTTAGTTAACCCATCAACCCCGTTAATATATATATATATATATCCAATATATATCCTTATCTATCTCCCAAGCTATTACTATATCAAAATTCATAATCGAAACAGTGGGTTAGCCTTATTAGTTAATAATCAGAGTGATAAATATACTTTCGTGAATGATACTAGTCTGATAACGAATATCATAATCAATAAGGACAGGTAAATGAGCCACCTGATGGTAAGCGAGTACCACCGTCTATTGGCATTGCCAATGTAAGAAATATTAACCATTCTCCAATGTTCCACCATCCATGGAAACTAAGACGTTATATTACTTGTACAAGTAGAAGTGCCAGTGTCGTGCTAGGTTGCTAATTATGTCCTTTTCAGTAACAGCCTGTGAATGTCTCACTGCTGGGCTAAGGCCTCTTTTTGAGGAGAAGGTTTGGAGCTTATTCCACCAGGCTGCTCCAATGCGGGTTGGTGGAATACACATGTGACAGAACTTCAGTGAAATTTGACACATGCAGGTTTCCTCACGATGTTTTCCTTAACCGTCAAGCACGAGATGAATTATAATCACAAATTAAGCACATGTAATTCGGTGGTGCTCGCCCGGGCTTGAACCCACGATCATCGGTTAATATCCACGCGTTCTTACCACTGGGCCATCTCGGCTTATTATGTTCTTTTATGTAACCCTAAAAAAGTTCATTTAAAATTTTATAATCGCTCTAGTAGTTAAAACGTGAAAACATAACGAACAATCAAATGATAAACTAAATCATATTATAATTAATGATAAATTTATACCATTAATACCAATAAATCACGTACGAAATAAGAAATACCTACCAATGGAAAGCAAAAACTGCATGCATGCGTTCTTCCGCCGATTATAATTTCATAACTAAATATTAAAGTGTTTGACTAATGAGTAACAATAGGTCTACAATTAGAAAAAAAAAAAAACAAATAACATCATATAATATTAGTGACGACTAATAAGTCAGAGTAAACACGATTTAAATTTAAATTACATTTCATATAATTATAATTTTATTATTATCATTTCAATATTTGTGAAGTTATATTTCATTTAACTTATAAGTTTTAACTTATTATTTATTATTTCTTATTACGATTGAAAACTCCGTGTATAAAAATATTCGAAAGGGAGAAATCCAAACATGTCGTTACTCGTCCCAGTCTTATAGACTATTCGTGTCTGATACAATTACACCACCGAGAAATATTATATTTTCCTTATTGAAGTTACGTAAAGATTGTTATCATTTAACAAGGTATCGACTCCACTGTTTTATACTTGAATACGCGAATCGTGATTTCAATTCCAGACAAAGATTGAATTGTTATATTGGCGTTTATTCATCTCGTGCTTGGTGGTTAAGGAAAACATTGTGATGAATCCTGTAGGTGTCAGATGAATTTATGCCATATTTATTTCGGTCTGAATTAGGGAAGTTTAGTGGAAAAAGCTTCAAAATTTCTCCTAAAGAGGTTGGAAGAGGAGAGAATGTTTTTCGGAGCGTCTCGGTAGCATGCGCAAGCGATCCCGTGGCGCTCCCGTTAAGACGGGAAGGGTACCGCTGGGTTTTTAGTGAGTATTCCGATGACCGGGGCACACTCGGTGCCCTGGACATATGGCGAGCCCCACATACCCCCCCCCCACTGTTTCCCGTGGGGGGAAACGCGTAAAGCGTTTTGCCAGCGTCAAAAAAAAAAAAATAACAGCGGAGAATGTTTGCCTTATTTAAAATGGCCGCATACAGTTTTTTTTTTATTATAATATAAATAGCTCTAAAGTTATTATGAGGTATGATATATTTTAATTAATTTATTGAGCTGTGTGCAAACCAAATCATAACCTCATCTACATATACCGTGCATTTTTTCACTTGTCAATCAATAATTATTTATGTGGTAGAGCTATTTATTAACTAACTCATATTTTCAATCAATATATAACATATAAGTCGGATGGCTGTTTGTTTATATTATTGAAAAAAATAGGATAGAAAAATAAACGAAATATAAAATATTTCTAACCTAAAAATATGAGTAAGCAACCAAAGATATTTTTGCGTTCGTTATAAATATCAATTTACTCGACATTATTATAAACGGGCCGGAAATTAAACAGATACGAAATAGTTCAAAGAAGAACTAAGTTTATATAGATATTTACTCAAACACATCCAGGAAGGAAAAGAAAATTTAGACGGATAGACACGTATGTACAATCAACCAACAACCGATCAAAGCAACCAACACACAAATAGACATATATAATACTTTGACATCACATATATATATATGTAATATGATTTTGCAGATGGGTTGGATATTATTTAAAATATTCAAATTACTACACTAAAATTATTTTCGTCAATGAGAGGAATTACGAATCTCAATAACTGGAGTCTGGCACTCGGAAGCGTGTACGCTCCCGTGCCTCGGAATGTACGTACAGCCTTGATCTTGCACCTGAAATCCTATGGGTCGTGTCGGATTATGAGAGTGAGAGTAAAGAGAGTGCGCCTGTGTTTGCACTCACACTTGTGCACTAGAAAATATCCCGCACAGTTGACTAACCTCTATAAAGATTGGGTGCCATGGCCGAAATCGGTCAGGGCATCATATTATATAAAATCTTTAAGGTAAATAATTTTCTTTCTTAGAAGATGGAACGCGTTCTTCTAGAAATGCATGTTCATCACAAATGTACATTATTAAATTTACATTAGTACAATCATCAAATATGATTTTGATCAAGCATAAACCTAAAGGAAAAGAAAAAAAAAACCTTCTCCTTAAAAGAGGAGAAGAGGCCTTAGCCCAGCAGTGGGACATTCACAGGCTGTTACTGAAGCCTAAAGACAATTTAAAAAAAAAAAAAAACCAAAATATGCAATATTCATGCTTAGCATAAACAAATAGTAAATATTGTAAAATTAATGGATTTATAATTTTCTTTTGATATAATATAATTATAGATTATTAATTGTATTACATTGTATTAAAAATTATATATTTCAAACAAAATCGTGACTTAGGTGTTATAGTTTATGAGATCCATTTATTACATTACTTTTGTAACATTTTTACAAAGATCGTGACTGTGAATAACGAATACTTGACTTTGAAATTTTTAAGCTTATTAATGAATGCGGTCTAGCGTCTTCCCTACACTTAGCTCGAAATAACCTCAACTTAGGTAATATTAATTTACATCATCTTAATTTTTTTAAATATAATTCTATAACTCTGCAAAGTGAGTGACATCTGCGGGCAAAATATTCGATTATGAAACATTGATACGGCGGTAATTTTGTAAGTTTTATAAAAGTGAAATCTTATAAAAGAACTCTATGAAATTGTTTGTTATTATCAATAAGGCAGATTGACAAATCGGCCATCCAATGGTAAGCGGCTACCACCTGAGACATGGCACTGTAGTAAACATCAACCATCTTGTAACAATGTACCACCAATTTTAAGAACTAACATATTAACTCTCCCTTCGAACCGGAAGGCAATATATACACTTACCATACTAAGTATTGCTGATTAGGTTTAGTTGAGTAAGATATATATCAATGACGAACTCGTTTGTGTAACTATTTATGTATGTTTCCTATATATCGAATTATTACAACCATGCCCTGTGATGAAATGTGTACAGTTTTGATAAATATATAAATAATAAATAAATGTTTTTTTATATCCTCGTAAATCGATTTTAATAGGTCAAATCTAATATATAGATAACACATTTAATTATTTTTATTATTATGAGAAATCTAATCTTCTAGTTAGCTATAAATATTATATTTAAAAAAAAATTTTTTAAATATAATATTTATAGCTAACTAGAAGCGTTTCTTTTTAGTGATATATTAGACAAACAATTAGATATTGTATAGCAATAACTTTTTAACATTAGGGGAATAAGATAGAAGGTGAAAATACTTACATTAACTGTTTTAACTAAGACTAATCGAGCACTATATTATGTGGGAACAAACTTGTCAAAACAGACTATCGATCCTAAAATGTCATGAAGTTTATTGTATCATTTAAACGTAATAGTTCATTTCTCCATCTCTTTCATATTTTAATGCACTTATCCGTTCTCTTACAAAACTTCTTTCACCAATGTTTGTCTATGAGAGATCGCTATAAGCGATAAGACCGCCTTTGTGCACCATTTGCTGTTAAATTAATTGTTTTCTGTTAATTTTATGTCATTTGTTATTTTATACGTTGTGCAATAAAGTATTAAGTAAATAAATAATGATTACCTTTAAACTCTTAGTCGATTCTTTTCACACAATTTTGTTAAATATGTTTTATAATAATCAAAATAGGTTTAAAAAAATCGCGTTTATATTATTATATATTGAAATTATTACACTCACAATAAATTATTTAAATCAATGAATGTCATAGCAAAATAGCCCGGACTCGTAGTAATTAATCAAATTCACTCTCCGCTCAAAGCTGAGATAACTAACATGGCCCAGTAATTACTTAAGGCATCTTAACCTCTAGACGACGGACCTATTTCCTGACTAGAACACTCAAAGCCCAGACGATATAACTACAAAGTAATTCGTGTTAATTACATAATTGTACTCATTGCACTTAATCCGAAGACGCTATTAAAAACGAGTCAATTTAAATAACCATTTTGTATCATATAATTGAATGTAATGTATTGGTTTGAAGGGTGAGTTTGCCAGTGTAATTACAGGCACGAGGAACATTACATTTTAGTTCCTAAGGTTGGTGGCGCATTGGCGATGTAAGCGATGGTTAACATTTCATACAGTGCCATTATCTATGGACGTTGGTGACTACTCACTGCCGCGTGGCTCATAAGCTCCTCCAACTACCTATTCATTGAAAAAATATAGCAAACCGAGTACGTTGACTGAATGCAACATTGAAATCCGACTGCGTTGGTCTAATGGTTAAAGGGTCACAGATTCCGAGGTCCTCGAGCCCTGGGTTAGCTATTAAAAGGTTATTGTGTGTTGCTGTCCAGATATTTTCAATAGTAGCCCAAAATCTGGAAATCGGGAGTGAACCCCCGTGATTTTGAAAGTTACATACTTTCAAAATCACGGGTTCAAAATCAAGCCGTTCTTTCCGATCGTATCAGTTTATTATAGTTCATATATTCACGCCCAGTTGACTAATTTCCTTATTCCCTTAATCTTACAGTCCGATTGGACACTGATCAGACACGTAACGGAGAGAGATCATATCTGTATATGATCTCTCTCCGTTACGTGTCTGACTTATGGCATGGCAGTGTCAAAACAATACCAACTTTAAAACTTCGGGAATATTTCTTGACCGATAAATCCAATTGCTTTTATTGCCTCAACCTTTGGTTTTGGTTCCAGGCTTAAGTCTTTTCTATTGACAAAAAAAAAACTAAGATGATATGCAAGCAGTTCCTTTTGAACTTTTGCGGTTCCGTTTAAATAACAATGATCTTACCAAGGTCTTAAGATTGAATTACAATGAATTTTCTAACCATTAAAACTTTCATTCTTAATCTTAAGCTTCATTGTGTTCAGAAGTTGTCGCAGACTCGACAATTGCAGTCTACGCCGACATTACTTGCAATTTGCCTGTTTCCTGACTATTCCATGTCCGGGCTCTCGCCTTTTTAATGATATGGAAAATTTTATCGTTCTTTAAACTTCATTTGAACTTTTGACGTCATTAAGAATGAATGAAAATTTTATATTGGATTCGTAAAACATTCTGATATCTTTAATGTAGTTGTGATGGTCACGTGATCGATGTGAGGCATCGCGATGCAGTTGTAGATTTTCTTGTTTTAAAAGTATTATTAATAAATATATAATTACCGTTGAGAGCTAACAATTGCACGAATGCGAAATACTCACGTTACATAATTTCATTGGAAACATGTAGGTTACCTAACGACGTTACCTTCATCATCGTTGACAAGACAAATTATATACACAAATTAAGCTTTCCTGACACTCATAAGTTCATCTAGCCACTGGGTATTGTCATCTCTTTAGAAAACTATAAAACATAAAGAAATAATTAGGTGTACAATCTTGTAAAATTCACGATTTCTCATACAACCGTTTCCTCTGAAAATAGCGTTATGATAATAAATTGTCACTCCGTTAAATATATTAATAAAGACCTCACTCACAATGGTCCTGTCAGCTCACACATAACACCGACACAACAACAAAGACCGCATGTATTATAAAAATATTTATCATTGCCTTATACGTGCAGCAACTCGTTTTTATAACGATGTCACAGCAGTGTCATTCTGTATGAATCCACTTCGTGAAATTATGCACCGCAATGTTTTGATTCGTGTGCAATAATAAAAATTAAAATTTTTGCTGCACACAAAACACAGAAGGCTAAAGACTAAGATAACACAATATAAGCCTAATGCTCGGTATATATTGAGTGTATATTTGTGTATGTTATACGCATTTATATATAAATAACACTTGTCAGATGTATCCCGCGAGTATCTTCCTTTGAGGTGCTTAAAAAAGTTCACTATGTCAGTGGTAAGTAGTGGTGGTTACGACCTTTGTACGTTTTTTCTCAATATTGCTATTGTTGTTAACAACAAACAACAAATATATTTATATTATTATCATATTCAATGTCTCAGATCACCTGATATTTTGCGATCGCGTTCAGTCCAGTTTTTTCTTACAGAATAGTTTAACAATTACCTACGTAGATTAAACAGTTTTTTTCTCTTATTTATTTTACGTTAGCGTGGAATATTTTCATAAAATAATGTACAAAGTATTTTATTATTATACGACACAATTACGGAGTGGTAAATATTGAAGTTTAATTTACTTCATTTAACATGACATTTCAAAACGTTAAAGTTTTTCTTACGAGTCCAAACCTGGTCCAATGGTCGTCCTGCGATTCGAACCTGGAACTTCATGATCCGAACAAGCTATTCAACCAACATATTGTAATAATACGATACTAAAACATCACAAATGAAAATAAAATAAAATAAGTCTTATATTTTACTTACGATTAAATAATATGAAAATCTCTTTACATATTCGTAAAACGTTCTAAGGGGCGAATCTACTTGATAATGAAATGTATCCAAGGAAAATACTGTAATATAACGTGTATGAGCACATCCTGCAGTAAAGATATTAAAACGTTTGCTCGTTTGATGTTTTTTGTTATTTTTTTTAATCTACAAGAGAAAATGTTTTACTTATTATCAATTTGATTCTTTTACGTGGCGTTTGAATACATTGTAGCGTTTTATAATAGAGAGTTTATAGATGTTAATTAATGCAACCGCAATCTGATTATTCATTTTTAATCTGTTGTATATTAATTTTATTTTTTTTGTTTTTTATAATATTACGCAACTTAATTAACTTAACTTAGACATTGGCTCACTTCTGAACTTCAGTGTATATACAGCCTGATTAGGAAAAGTAAGTTTAAAGATTTCTTTTCTACAACATATATTAGAAGGCGCTTAAAAAAAACATTCAAAGAGTATTTTTGTGAAACTTGTCGGCAGGCTGGCAAATGGACAATAACCAAAATAATCGAAAAATTTCAAAACTTTCGAACCGATGTACGTTATCTTCTAATTTTCAATAATAACTATGTTTGCATATCAATTACTGGGCGAAAACGTCTAGTTCATTCAAATCAGTAAAATAATGAGTATTAGTATACGATTTTTGATCATAATATTGTAATTATAATGTAATTTAACAAAAGATACGTCATAATAAGAAAATACTGACTGACAACTGAGTAAACAGCAACGACTGTTAATATAAAAGTATATAATTAAATGAAATTAGGGAACGCTAACTGAATTTTTCATAAGAAAAATTTCTATCAAACCAATAGAATTCATTATGATCGTTGCAGACTAAATATATAAAAAAAAAACTAACAATTCATTATTGTTTTATTTTACTTGGTGGTAGAGCTTAGTGCAAGCTCGTCTGGGTAGGTGACACCCACTCATCAGATATTCTACCGCAAAACAGCAGTATTTGGTACTGTTGTGTTCCGGTTTGAAGGGTGAGTGAGCCAGTGTAATTTTTTTTTTTTTTTTTTATTGTATAGGTTGGCGGACGAGCATATGGGCCACCTGATGGTAAATGGTCACCAACGCCCATAGACAATGGCATTGTAAGAAATGTTAACCATCACTTACATTGCCAATGCGCCATCAACCTTGGGAACTAAGATGTTATGTCCCTTGTGCCTGTAATTACACTGGCTCACATGGATGGTTAAGATCTCTTACAAGACTAATGTCTATGGGCTTTGGTGACCACTTACCATCAGGTGGCCCGCTCGTCCGGCTCCCTATGAAATAAAAAAAAAAAAAAAATTGTTATCTTTATGTCATAATAATATAATTTATCCTATCAAGTGCAGTATCATATTTATTTATTGCAGGCTGGTAAGCAAATAGGTCACATGGTGGTGTCACCTTTGTTCATAGACATTAGTATCGCAAGAGCGTTTTAAGCTTGGCTTATGTTTACAGATTTTAATACAAATTAATCGCTGCAATTTGCTTTCATTTACTATTTACTTAAATTACAGTGGTGGACTTAGCTGATGATTGCAGGCTTGAAACCAGACAAGTACAAATCAATTTTCATGTGCTTAACATTTTGTGAAGGAAAGCATCGTAAGGAATCCTGCATGTGTTGAATAAAAATCTGATACATGAGTATCGGAGCAGCTTGATGGAATAAGCTCCAAGCCCGTAAGCGTTAGCTCAGCAGTGGGACATTAACTTTTATCTGTTACTTTAAAACATCACCCAAATGCGAAGCAATCTTCAATCATATCATAATTCAATTTCTTTGATCACAAAAAAACATACCCCAGTCAAAATAAACAAACCGATACAAGAGAAAACCAATTTCGCTTCTATCCAACTTAGATTGGCCAATGACACTTTCCCTGGCCTATCAACTTGAAGGTATTACAAAAAGTCGCCCGAAAACATCCAAGAAAGCTGTGAGAAGATTAAATCTCCGAATGAAAATGTTGAAGATCGTTTAATATACTTGGATTTAATCTTAAATTTGTTTTAGGGTATTATTTACCTTTTATCTCGCTTGCGTTGCTTGCTCGATTAAAGAACGCGCTTAATAAGAATCCCGTCTTTTTATTAAAACTGTTAATAACGACCCAGAAATTGTACAACAAGAGCTTATGACGTAATAAAGTGCTTTTCTTTAGGTTATTAATCTTTTCGGAGTGATTAATTAGAAATATTTATCGATAATAATAAATCTTTTAGTCTCGATCCGGGTGGGTGATTAATTCATAGCAATACAAAGCACTGCTAAAAATAATTACTAACTATAGATATGATATTAGCTAACCGCTTCGACTCGCACCGTTTAAATGAAATGATTTTTAAATAAATATTTATAAACAAATGATACAATCAATGTTACGTCAAATCATTTATTCACATGGACCCAATGATAATACATGAATTAAAAACAATTACAATAAAAATATATAAATAAACTATATATCTTAGGAGTAAATTCACTAATTTTAAATCATCACTTGGTGACTCGGCTCGGTGGTCTACTCGGTGGTAGGGCTTTGTACAAGCTCGTCTGGGTAGGTACCACCCACTCTTCAGATATTCTACCGCTAAACAGCAATACCTACTTGATATTGTTGTGTTCCGGTTTGAAGGGTGAGTGAGCCAGTGTAATTACAGGCAAAAGGGACATAACATCTTAGTTCCCAAGGTTGGTGGCGCATTGGCGATGTAAGCGATGGTTAACATCTCCTAATGCCAATGTCTATGGGCGTCGGTGACCACTTAACATCAGGTGGCCCAAATGCTCGCCCGCCTACCTATGCTATAAAATAAAAAATAAAAATAATCATCAAAATGTCCAGGTTTTCTGACGAACCTATGAACGGACAAAGGATAATAATCAAAAAAAAATACATTGCAAAATTTAATGTGTACTAAATTGAGTATAGATTTTTATAAAATTTACTAATTGTTTAAGCAAATGCAAATTAAAATTAACGTGCAATTTTAATAATTTCAATTAATACTGATTTAATGGTTATTCCGTAGTATAGGAATTTGTCAAACAAACATTACAAAATTTATCAGAATTTATATCAGTACTTTGTTAATTAAGTGTTATTTCATATTGAATTATCTTCAAAATTTATCAAATATACAGCAATTACAATTAGAACGTAATAATTGTATTGTGTATAATAATGAATTACCTATAATTTATATGAAATAAGAAATAGAATTAAACTAAACAGTTATACAACTAATTATAATTCGCACATAATCCGAGTAATTGAAGAAGTTATATGACGTCAAATGCAAATAAGCATTTATAATTTAAATCAATATCATATCGCGATCATTTTTTAAATCCTGAAACGTAGAACAAGAACGTCAATATTATAATTTTAAGATAAATATATACCAACGGCACGGACAACACGTTCATGGAGATACGAATACAAAAATATATTACATAAAATTTTAGTAAATACATGCAGTCTAAAAGAATTTCCGAAGGCGATGTACACAGAACGCTGGTGCTATTTCCTCTGAACTGTTAAGCTCAGCCTTTGAGCTAATTACGCACTAACCTTGGTTCAGTGCTTTGGATTTTTGGAACGAATTTCCTTTACGTGGCTTACAGTAGAGTGATATGGCAGTGGCCCAAGGTCACGTCATATAACAAAATAGCGTTCATACTGTGCCTACCAAATGCTACAAAACACGAACCGTTAGGCGTTCAAATTTAGGAGGTTGATATAAAGGAGGTTGATATAAAGGAGGTTGAGGTTTTGTTTTGATGTAACAAAAATGCAGTTAGATAATCAATTAAAATCTACATTTTAAAACACGGTATGTGTCGAAAAAATATCGCACAGTACTTTGTTCCAGACTTTGTACCAGTTTGGTATGTGATGACTACGGATCAATTAATTTTAATTTCTAACATTGTCTATGTATTTGTGCAGTGGTGAACACTTATCAGTAGATGGCACATTAAAAAAAATACCCACTTTTTTAACCACAATGACGAATTTAATTTCCTTTCTATCGTTAATTTTCTTTACTACTGTGTACGAGATGAATTATAAAAATAAGTAAAATGAAAGAGTTAAGAAAATTGCCAATTCAACGCGCCTTCATCGGAGGAGTTTGCGTTACCGGTGGTAGTCACTTTCCGTCATGTGAACTGCTAACTCTTTTTCCTATGCTATAATAAAACAATAATACCATGAATCGAAACTTGCGATATTCAAACCCCTAGGTTTTTCAACTCTAACTTCTAGCAGTGGGTAAAATACATTTTTTTCACTTATTTTTATAGAACTTACACAAACACTATCACTATAAAATGTTTTTTTTTAATATCTCTCTTTGATAATTTTAAGGCATGGCCGAATGGATATTATACAAAGACTTCGCCTGTTTGCATTAATATTTATATTAAAATATCAAAAGAATTGGTTTAAACAATCATGTAGGTACTGCATGGTTTCGAATTGTCAACTTTGTGTTGAGAAATTTTGGGTTTGAATTTAAATGAAATGTTTCGATATAAATAACGTTTTGGCGAAATGTTTTTGATGCCAAATACTAAGGACTAAATTTTGTTTTAGTAAAATATTCTTACCGTAACGTTATTTTCAATGTAATTTGAACCACTTAAACTCTATAATCGCAGGGGTAAATTAAGAATTTGCTTCGTCACCATACCTTATATCATTTTAAATGTAATTTCACCTTCGTATTTATTTGCTAAAATTTTACGTTGTGAATTTATAATTCATTGTGTTGTTTTATGCTCAGTGTGAATCCTATTCAAATATATAGACACTTTATTACCTTAAACAATCTAACACACGACCGAAATGACATAATAGTCCTACCTGTACCCTTATAATCCCTAAATATCTATGCGAGTCACATTAACAATTTAACTTGGAGAAATAAACCGATATCAGAGTCCCTAACGTAAACATGCTCGTATAAATTATTATGTGTTTAATTTTAATAAAGCATTCTTTGTGACAGAAGCGAAAGCAAATGTTCTCGGTCCAGCAGACTTGTACGTGAAGACAGGAAGTTTGTTGTCACTAACTTGCATCCTGAGTCAAGGTCCACATGATTTGGGGACGATATTTTGGTATAAGGGTATGTGGTTGATATTTTTATTGAATTATTTAAATGCATGTTGTAACTATGAATGGTATTGTTTGTGTATTTAGCAACTAAACTTTACATCGTAATACATGTTATTCTGTCTGATAGAAATAAGAAGTATTTATAAGCAATTAAGGCATGAGATCGATAGTTGTCATAAGAATAAGTCAAATATAAAGTAGATGTTAGTAACTTTGTGAATGCCGTGCCAAATATTAACCCCTACTTGTTTAAATTTTTGTCCCAAAAATTGCTCCAGTCCGTACTTAGATATACAACTTCCAAAATCATGTTGAGTTTTGACAAAACAAGACTTGAATTAATAGCTCGAGGGTAACACGTCAAAGATCCTTTAACTTATATATATAAACATCTTGATACAGTGGGTCTCTAGGGTTAGTAATTACATTTAAAATAGCAATCTCCATTTTTTCAGAACAATATGTTAATAGTTTAAAACCTAACATTTTTAAACCGAATTAAAGAATTTTAAACAGAAAATTAATTTTTTTTTTCTAAATATCTAAAATATTGGGAGCATCTTCGACGAAATTATTTGTTTTTTGAAATAAGTTTAAATCAAAATATTTGAAAGTAGATTAAAACGTTCCAAAGCTAGAGGTCTATTGTCAACTAGAATCGCTATGTTATGATGTACAAATTAACGTCAATTAAAATTAATACCGTATTTATTACATAATTATTTACATTAAATCCTTAAATTAAAATTAATTTACACTAACTACTTTTATTATTTTTGCTTGCGATCTTTTATTACATTTTGCTTAGTTCAGAAGGTGTAACATCATATTATCTTCATGATGGTGTTGTATTAAGAGTCTTATGTACATATGTAGTCTTAAGAGTGTAAGTATGCTAAACGCTTTGACCCAATTTCATTTTTAAAAATTCTTTTACGTGGCACGCCCTATGATTCTCGCTTTGATTGCACCAAGTACGATTTCGAACTACTTTCATTTTACACTTTTATAACAGAAGCGATTCTTTTAGACCATTAATTGGACGGAAACTCGTATCTTCTGGCAAATTGCCTATTTGTTGCCGTACTAGCGTTTCTGGTTGCTTCGTTCTTTATTCTTGCTCTATTACGTTTTAACCAGACGGAACAATCTTTCAATTGTCTGCCATATTTCCGTTTCAATAAGCTTCTGTTATTTATTTTTACTTCTCAAGCATTCATGGTATGCTATATTTTTTATCGCATTTGTTTTTTTTGTTTTTGTAATTTATGAAAGTTTTCTTGTCCTAGAGCATCATCACACGATCTTTGTAATAATTTTGTTTTTGTAACTAGTTTTTAAATGTAATTTTCTTACAGGATCAAAATTAATAGAATATAAGGAGGTAGAAGCGAATGAAGTCATGGAAGCACCAAGAATCAGGCTTAGAACAGAATGGACGGAGCAGCTGACGTCTCGCCTGACAATCGACAAGCTTCTGCCGACTGACAGCGGGAATTACAGCTGTGTGCCAACGATGGCTGAAGCTGCATCTGTGAATGTTCACGTTATAAATGGTAACAAATTTACTTTCAGTGTTGATAATATTTGTGGTCATTTCTTGCAAGCTTCGATTTAAATTGAGACATTCATTCCACGTATTATTCAATTGAAATCTCATCTAAATGATGGTGAGCTCTCGATATGGAATTTCGTTAATTTGATTTTGAATTCGGCTTCATAACTTCTAACATAAGTTGAATAGCCTGTTAGAATGGAAACGTATTTGTAAAACCATTAAAACACGCTTTGATATAACGTTAAAAGTAACTAAGTGTTCACTGATACATTATCCTGTTTACATTTGAGTAACTTTACTCGTCGTTTTTAAATAAAACTACTTTAAGCGCGCCTTCTGTAACATCAATGCCTTTGGTAGATAAATAAGTATAGAAAACTTGCCTCCGTATAAAGTCGATGTCGTGAGTTTCGAAATAGACTTAAGTTCTTCCGATGGATCTTTAGTAAGTTTGATAGAAATGATATTATGAGAAACGGATTTTACTATAATATGACATGTGGAAATATTATATCGAAAACTTTGATATTAAAGTGTGATATGGATTTTGTTCAGTTTAATGGCGGTTGTTTTTGTTTGAGAGATGAAATTTATTAATTCGTATCGAACCAAAAGCTGATATGTGATATTATAGATTGAGAGAAAACTTTTGAAATAGCTCTTTAGCCATTATGCGATTGATCGCAGTTTGAAATATTGAGAATAATGAAAATTTAAACATCGAATTGTATCTGATTGAATATTTGTTACGTTATACAATTATCCACCAGTAATAAATAAGAGAAAAATCCTCACACGATGTGTGAGGAAAGAAGAGAAGAGGAGTGTTAAGGAAAACTTTTATGTAAGAGGTAGAATGACCCATATTTACTGTAATATAATTATGTAAGTTTAGTATTAAATAAATAACAAATAAATGACATTGTTGCACGAATAAAGACAAAATAACAAAGTTAAATCAATTTTAACTCGTATTAGTTATATAATGTACAAATAACTTTTGTTAACTTAAATGCGCACTCAATTACATTAATCATATTATGACCCAGACGATATATTCTGTTATCTTAAAATAACAAATGATTATTAGGTCATTACGAACGAGTTGAGATTCATTAATATAACGGACTGTTTTATAATTGAAGACGATTAAACATTCCTGCTGTGTCATAAAATACAGTGTAGTTGTATTATGCCTTTATTAACAAACACAATTATTTAACGGTATTTATTACTTCCTTAAATTGTCATGATGATTATTAATTTATATAAAAGAAAATGTGAGCCGTCACGGGACGCCTGGCAGATGTGAAACATCTAATGAAATAAAATTATGACTGCTTGTTTATTCGTTTAACGTTTATTTTCATGAAATACAAAAATTTTAAATTCAAAAATTTATTTCAACTTGCGACAACATAATTCTTTTACTCAATGACTTCAGTAATCTTTACAGTCGAAGTTGCCTGAATTAAATGAATATAAAATTATTAATTAAGTAAAATAACCCTTAATTGGGCGCGCCTAAAAAATTTGCATAAGTGGTCGCGTGGGGTGTATAGCACCCCCAATAAGTAAATTAAAATAAAATACGAAATACATGCAAAATCAGACTTTTATTAATGAGAACATTTCAACTTACATATGAATCAACTTTTAAACTTCTCTTTAATATAATTAACAATTGTTTAAATATGATAAATTTCTTTTATAAATCTTAGTTTTACTCGGTACTATTTCGGTAGACTACTTAGTATGATTATTGCACACATTTTTACGGCACTTAGAACATTCAGTCTTAGTTTTCCGGTCCTTAGTTCTTGGACACATATGGCACCTTTTGTATACCTGCGACCGGCTTGCTTCAGAAACCGATTCTTGGTCTTGAATTTCATAAATCGATTTCCACTTGATGATCGAAATTTACCAATAGAAAAAAACCGATTCCTGTGCCATCAATAGCCAATAAATCTTGATAGTTCAAGTGCTATGATCGAAGCACTCCCGATAAAGCAGTCCAAAGAATGCAAGTAACTCTTCGTAAGAAACAACTTTGCTTATGTTATATATTCCTTCGTGTAAGTCAGAGTAAGACGGTAGCTTCCCTTGCATTTTATTGCTAATTTAAAACAAAAATACCAAAACATAACCTCAAAAGTGTTAGAGTATTATATTTCAATGCATTGATAACTTTTCAAATTACAATGCTTGAAGCATACGGAAATAATTTTACCAAATATCCATTTACCCGCAATTCAGACCACACAAACAGTCACCTGGGGTGTTGTACACCCCAAACACGCTCTCTGCACCCAACCGTAAACTACTGAGCGCCGATCGCAACTAAATTGTGTATATTATACGTTCTTACGAAGCTATCCTGAATACCAGCGTGCTCAATTCAATTTTTTAAAAGTTATGAGCCTAAAAACTTTCTTTAGGGTGTACGCCCCACGCGACCAATTAAGGGTTAATAATTATATCTAAATGTTTACTATGAATTATTTCACCACACTGTACGCACTACTACGCATAGACTGTATATATATATATAATCCTGTAGCGTGGTGATGTGTCGCCACGGAATGCCTCGCCATTCGCTACGCCAACAATCAGTTTAACCCGCGGCTATAGATGTTTCACATCAAAAACATTTTAGCCATGATAATAAATTCAACAAAAACTTAGATGGGCTTAATGTTATAAAACCAGGTTTGAAATAATGAAAAAAAAATGTATATATATCATAGGCTTATCATATAAAACAGCCTGTAAATGTCTCACTGCTGCTCCCTTTTGATCTGAAAGCTTGGAGCTTACTCCACCGAGCTGCACCAATACGGGTTGGTGAAAAAATGACAGACTTTCGTCCTCCACATACAGGCTTCCTCACGATGTCTTCCACCACCGCTGAGCTGATGAATAATAAACACGAATTAATTACATGAATATTCAGTGGTTCGTCTTCTAACCACTGGCTCAGGCGTAACGTTACTATGAGTCAAGCTTTTTCGTGCGTGCAGCAGGCGTTCTTCGATTTGAAAGACGTTATCGCGTCATTAAATAATAATAATAAATAATAAATCATTTTCCTTTAACCAGGTGAACATCCAGCAGCTATGCAGCACGGAAACGCCAACACTGCGTCGCCGTGCGCCCTATCCGTTAACTTATTAATTTCATTATATTGCACCCTTGCGACGATTTACACAAGCACTGTTGACGGCTTCAGGTGAAAATTACACAAAACTTAACAGATTCAAATGTAAGTGTAAATTAAATAGATATAATATTGTAAAGACTTTTACATTTTGTATAGAAATCGGCAATTTTTGATTGGACCTTACTAAATAAAATGTACTTTCAATATAAAAATCACTGTAAATGTCATACAAAGAATACTTGTATCGTCGTTTCTTTTTTTTTACTATAGCAGTTTTATTATTGATATTAAATAAATTAGTACGGTCCTATTAAAATGAAATGAAGAGAGTTAAAAGATTGTCATTATTATCTAAAGTAAATAATTAGTTTATATAATTTGTATAAAGCAATTCTTTAATATTTTTAGAATGAAAATTATCTCGACTTAGATATCTTAGATTTCTCATTACTTTCAGATTTTATCAGACTGAGTAGAAGAAACTAAGTTAGTGTTGAACGAATAAAGCGACTTATTTTTATTGTATGATTAAATGTTTATTTTAATTATATAAAATCAAACCTTATTAATAAACATGTATAGCGATTGATAGTTACACTATGGTGTGTCTTCTTCTTTCAAATGTCAAATTTCTTATGATAGAAAGAGAAGTGTACAATTATTACACATAAATCAACAAATTGAATTGTTCTTATATTATAATGTTTACTTTTATTAATTAAAAGCTAACCCGTTCGTAATAAAGAATGTAAGACTGTTCTCCAGTTGTTTTGTCTTCTTCTTTCGAATGTAAAATTACTGTTGACAAAAAGAGAGACGCCTGTAAAAATATAAACTCCGCTATATGATGTTTGTTAGTAAGACCATTACTGTATATGTATACTGTAAAATAAAAGCTCATAAGTGTCCCACTGCTGGGCAAATGCCTATTCCATTGAGAGCTATGTTTTTTTTATTAGCCTTATATTTTAAGCACTCTGCAATTCTACAGTAATAAGGCAACAAATAAATTTATATTTTTAATTTAAAAATACTCGTTTATCTATATTAAAAATAATTTCATAATATGTTTCTGTTATTGTTATTATAGTTTAGTCAAATTGAAAGCACGCTTACGATTATAAAATAAAGGACTCGTAACATTAATACGAGTCCAAATTTAAGAGGCTTATAAGCCATTGAAGAGTGACTGACTGCATAAACAGATCATCTAAATGGTGCGAAATTATTCCATGGGGTGAAGTATCAAATTGGTACATACAAATGAATGTACTCAATATTTATTTAATTGAAAATCTTTATACAAACATTGGTGCTTGTATATAAATATAATCAATTATATGACATGAAAGTTTCATACGATTGATAAAAGTGTTACAGCAATATTTAAATAAGACGCATTGATAACCTTTTAAAAAGGATATGATCGAGTGTTAACTTAACTTTTTTAATTCTAAATTTAAAAATCTTATATTTTCTGTAAATACATCTCTGTTAAATTATAAAATTAATTAAACACTAAATTCACTGTTCGAAATAGCACCGATCTCTTATTAATTGTAGATTATTTGCTAGATGATTATAATTAGAATTATTTATTAATATTGTTTAATAATAATAATTGTAAGAATGTAAATAAAATGTAAATAATAATGTTTAAAAGTATGATTATTTCCATATGGCAATATTGTTTTTAACTTTATAATAAATCAAACGACTGATCCTGTTACGTATCTTTCGATTTTTGAAATACGTGAAATTTGTACGAGTAGGTGTTTAACTAAACAGCTAAGCAAATTTTATAAGTAAGCCTGTTTGTTTCTATGTCAGACTTCATAATATGAGTGTTAGATACTGCACCAATATTTCATACACACATTACATTTCATATATATTTATAAGAATGTATGCGCAAAATACATTTATTATATTTCGCGCACTACACAGAATAATAAGACAATTAAAAAGAAAAAAAAACTTTTAAGATGTAAAGTATACTAACTTGTTTGAAACGTATCTTTAATTTTTATTATATATACTTGTTTCTTTTATAAGAATATCTGTCGAAATATACGTAACAGGATTAACAGGAAATTCTATGGAACGTTTTTTAATCACAGAAATTATTAAGTTAGAAAAAACAGAGAATATGTAATAAAATTAGTTTTAAGGTAAACTTTGACAAATAAATATCATAAAGTATAACTTTTGTTTTAAAATTTAACCTCCCTAAGTCTTTTTAACTTGTACGAGGCTGATACAACTTCAAATATAATTTATCATAAATATATATTTGTTGTGTATGTCTGCCGAAAGCTAACGCTTGTTAGTGTTCACAAAACATAAAATGTACGATTTTGAACACAAACAAGTGTATGAACTTTCCAGGTATGAATCGGCCGATTTGATGTAAGGTGGACTCGGAATTCGATTTCTCTGTTGTGCGCAGCATTATATAGAGCATTTCAGTGCTCATATATACCAGGGCCACAGAAATGCAGAGGAAGGTGCTAGTTAAGTCACTGTTTCTAAATGAGACTTTGGAGGCGGGGCTTATTAATAAGAATGGCTTCTTACCCTTAGAATAAACTCCTGCGCATTCAACCACTCCTATCGACGTGCTGTATTTAAAATCGATTATCTATAAAAAATGAAATGAAATCTTCGAAACATTCGAAACACAAATTAATATAGGGATATTTTTATCAAATTTTCAATAATGATTATTGTCAAATTTTGACCAATGAGTTGTAGAGTCATTTCATTTTCGAATTCAGAGTTCGTGGTTTTTTTGGCGGTAGGCAAAGAAAATCATAACACTGTTCTAAGGATATAAAATTTGTTTTATTATTTTATCTTCAAGTTTTTACCAGTTTGTGTATCAGTTTTAATTATTTAAAAGGTGTTTTGTACTTACAAGTGTTATATCTACGGATTAAATGCATTTAGCACTAGTTTAATCACAATAACTGCGCAGTCCTGCTGGCTAACTTAATGTCAAATACATTTCACTAAGTCTTAGCTTTTTCTCACAAATATGGCAAACTATAACACTGTGATTGAGTCTCAAAAAGCACTGGAAGCATCTTTATTTAAGAAGATGTCAGAATTTGAGAAGCAGCTCAAGTCTTCGGCAGTGAGTAGTGTCTCAATTGGCAGTCTGTATGATGAATTCAATTGTTTCAAGGAACAAGTTTGGGCAATCTTGAACATTTTACGGCAACAGATAGCTGATATATCCCGAGTTGTTGATAATGTTGAAATGAGGCACAAAAGGAAATATCTGTTATTCAATGGAGTACCCGAAGGAGGTAAGGAAGATCTTGCAACCACCATTTCTAACATCTGTAATAATAAGCTTGGCATAAATGATGCAACTGCTGACAAAATTATTGCCTGCCACCGCCTAGGCAAAAGCAATGAGGGTAAATCTCGCCCCGTTCTTGTGAGATTCAGCGATTTGACTCTGAAAACAGCTGTATGGAAGAAGAAGGCAGGCCTGAAGGGTTCTCCTTATGTTATTTCTGAATTTTTGACTCATCAGCGCCAATCACTATTTCTCCATGCACGTAGAACTCTTGGAATGAGAAACTGTTGGACGTTAGAAGGCAATGTCATGGTTAAGCTTCCTGATGGCTCCAGACATCGTATAGAAACTGAAGAGAACCTCTCTAATTTAACTGCATCTATAGATATAGCCAGCGAGGTATCTCTTCCATGTAGTAAAGTTGTTCCATCTTCCTCTGAAGTAAGCAAGACCAAGAGAGCAGCCAGAGTTAAAAAATAATATCTTTCTCTTATTTTGTTAAAATAACTTTTTATGTGTTTATAAGTTTATTGCTTTCTTTAATTATTGATAATACACAAGTTAATGTTATGTTTTTTGCTTTTGTATTATTTGTATTATTTGTTGCTTTCTCTGTATATAGTTGACAAACAACTCCTTTATATGTATGACCTTTCTTAAGTTTCTAGTAATATATTCAGATATATATTTAGTAATTCAATTTAGTTAAAGTTATCTTTTTGGCTTTTTTATTATTTGTTGCGTTCTCTGTATATAGTTAACAAACATCTCCTATATATGTATAATCTTTCTTAAGTTTCTTGTAATATATTCAATTTAATTTAGTTAATGTTATCTTTTCGGCTTTGATATTATTTGTATTATGTCATGCCATTGTTTTCTTATTCTATATTTAACACACACTTTCTGAATATGTATAACTTTTTTTTGTTTCTAGTAACGTATGCAATTCATAATAGTTATGATTATATCGGTGGCTTCTATGTTATAACTAATGTAAAACTCACTTCAACATACAATACCTAGTTAATCCTGTTATGACATACTGACATTGACATCTTATTTCAGTGTAGCTACATCTATGCCACAGAATGTTTTTAGTAGTTAATTACTTTCATACTATTGTGAATTATAATACTTACTTATTGTAGTATCCTTATTGTTAGGAAAATTATTTTTGTATGGTATGATTAATTTATTTTTTAATCTTTTTGTTTAGTTTTTTTTTCCTTTTGGATTCAATCTTGTTTTTGCTAATTGAATGTGTTATTTAGTGTGGTATTTTAGCTTTTTAAGCAATTGAAACGATTCTGTTTTTTTATTTTTATTTTTTTCTATTTTTGTTTCTTTTGTTTTCTTTTTTAATCTTTGTATTTTGCGTTACTATTGTGGTTTAGTGTATATCTAAATTTTGTTACCATCTGCTGGCGGGACAAGCAGAAATTCTTTTTTTTTTTTTTTTTAAGTTTATTAGAAAACTACCTTAAAATTTAATCTGTAATATTAGTAATATTTTGTATATTTATTATAAATTTGTGTATATATTGTTATATATTTTTATTCATATTGTTATATATTATTTTTATTTTATTATTGCCTTATTTATTGCATTATGTCTGTTGATGATGACGAGGTGTTTTTGTCTGCATGCAGTAGCTGCTCCTCTTCTTGTGAAGACGATGACTCTTTCCATGTCCCTGAAACGCTTGGTTCTCTGCTCTGCAACTCCCTTCTCAATTGCTCTCACACTCTAAATGTTTGCCATTTAAATACTCAAAGTTTACCTTCCCATTATTCTGATTTCTTAGACGCTTTTTCATATGCTCCTTTAGATGCCATTCTTGTATCAGAAAGTTGGCTTAAACCTTCACTCCATTCTAACCTTTACAGCCTTCCCGGTTATGTTCTGATACGGAATGACCGAACAGGTAAAGGTGGTGGAGGCGTGGCTATTTATCTCCGTAACGAGATACCTTATACCATCTTATATACCTCTCCTTCAGCTTACTCTTTTACTGCTGAATTTATTTTTCTTGAAGTCCAACTAAAGGGCGTTAAAGCAGTACTTGGGGTAGTTTATTGCCCCCCGACCTGCGATTATTTTAATTTATTAGAACCTGTCCTTGAATCTCTCTCTTCGGATTACTCACATATTATTATGATGGGAGATTTGAACACTGACCTTTTAAAATCTAATGCTCGCTCTTTTCGACTCTCTAATTTTGTAAATTCAATCGATCTCTACATTCTTCCTTCTGGTCCCACATATCATAATTCGGATGCGCCTGATTCTTGGTTAGACGTAACTTTTATTTCCTCTATTGATGATGTTTTTAAATACGGTCAATTATTGGCTCCCGGCTTTTCTCGACATGACCTCTTGTACCTGGCGTATAAAATAAAACCCCCTAAAATTAAACCTCCAATTGTTTGGATGCGCAATTTTTCTAAAATTGAACATGAAGTTTTAATAAGGGACGCTAACTTACTAGACTTATCACTGGTATACAGTTCTTCGTCACTTGATGATAAAGTCTCCCATTTTAACTCGTCCATATTATCACTGTTCGATAAACATGCTCCACTGAGACCTGTTAAGATTAGACGGTCACCTGCACCGTGGATAACAAAAGGGGTGCGTATGGCCATGACACGTCGTGATCGCGCCTTCCGGAGATACAAAAACGACAGAAGTGCTGTAAATTGGGAATTATATAAAGTTGCTCGTAACAGGTGTAATATGATGGTAAGATCAGCAAGGCGCCACTACTGTCACAGTAATATCTCCAATGCTTCTACGGCCACTGTGTGGAGGTTCCTTCAAACCATGGGTCTTAAAAAGCGTAAAGGAAATATTGTCTTCTCATCACTTTCACCCAACGATTTAAATCAACATTTTTCCTCTACTACGCTTTTAAACCCTGATATTAAATTAATAACGATTTCTGAAATTAGAGCCATGGCTGCTGTTTCAAGTGGTAGCTTTGCTTTCTCTCCAGTAACTGATGATGAAATAAGAAATATTTTATTTTCAATTAAGTCCAATGCTACTGGTTTTGATGGCATCAATCGGTCAATGATCATCTCTATTCTAAATATAGTACTGCCTGCTATCACTCACATTGTTAACTTTTCCATGTCATCCGGGATGTTCCCTGTAACTTGGCGCAAGGCTTTTGTCATTCCTCTTCCTAAAGGTTCTAACCCAAGCCAATTAACAGACTTTAGACCAATCTCTATCCTTCCCTTCTTATCCAAAGTTCTTGAACTCTCGGTTTACAAACAAGTGACCTCCTTTGTTTATAGCAACAATATCCTTAGTTCATTTCAGTCTGGTTTTCGGTCCGGTCATAGCACTACTACCGCTCTTCTGAAGGTTACGGAGGATGTTCGGGATGGTATGGAGAATAGAATGGTCACCATTTTAGTTTTAATTGACTTCTCCAACGCCTTTAACATGGTTGATCATGATATTGTCCTTGCTATACTCGAGCATCTCAAGTTTTCAACATCAGCTCTGGAGTGGTTTTCCTCATATCTTCGCGGCCGCAAGCAAGCAGTTAGATTGGATCAATCTCTCTCTGATTGGTTAGATCTTCAAACTGGCGTGCCGCAGGGTGGTATTTTATCTCCTCTTATTTTCTCTCTATTTATCAACCTACTAACAACTTACATCAACTGCTCTTATCATTTTTACGCCGACGACTTGCAGCTTTATTGTCAAACCGGGCTGGATGATATAAGTGATGCTGTTGCAACTATAAATAACAATCTGGCTAGTGTAAATACTTGGTCTCAAAAATTTGGAATAAAGGTCAATACATCTAAATGTCAGGCGATCGTTATTGGTAGCTCACGCTTTGTCACTAATCTGGGTTTAACATCTTTGCCTCCCGTTCTGTTCAATGACATCGTTATTCCTTACCGCCATCATGTAAAAGACCTCGGTCTTCATATTGATTCCACATTAAGCTGGTCTGTGCATATCTCCGAAATCAGCCGCTCAGTCACAGCCACGCTAAGGTGCCTCAATCGACTTCGAAATTTCCTTCCCATCAAGACTAAGATATTACTTGTGCACGCTTTGGTCTTTCCCATAATCGATTATGCAGACGTATGTTATTCCGACCTTAACGAAATTCATCGGAATAAACTTGACCGTCTCTTAAATAACTCTTTGCGCTTCATCTTCTGTCTTCGTAAGTTCGATCATATTTCTCAGTATCGTGACAAATTAAAATGGTTTACTATTCGACAACGTAGAGACTTCCGATTACTGTCTTCTCTTTTCTCTATTCTCTTTGACCCTCTCTCTCCTAATTATCTGAAAGACAGGTTCAAATTTTTGCGTGATAATCACAATCGTCAGCTACGCTCTAACGATTCTTACCTTCTTTCTGTTCCTATTCATTCTTCTGGTTTCGTTTCTAATTCTTATTCCGTTCAAGCTGTCCGATTATGGAACAAATTACCTGAGCATATAAGGAAAGCCACCTCTAAACTTACTTTCAAGACTCGTCTCCGTGAGCATATCTTGTCAGAAAACTCCTAGTTCTCTTCATCTCTGACATCTATAATGCATTATTATTTATATGTATATTTGTATGTATGTGTGTGTGTATGGATGTATGTATGTATGTGTGTATGTATGTATGTGTATGTATGTGTGTATATATATATATATATATATATATATATATATATATATATATATTGTTCACATATATATATATAATAACTCTGTATTTTATTTTATTTTTTGTCGTTATATTTGTATGTATCTATATTTTTCAAAATCAATTACCGCCTTCACGAATTTCCGCTTAGCCTAAAGGTTGACTGGTAGAGAATGCCTTTAGGCATTAAGTCCGCCTTTTGTCAAACTACACAATGTGGTGGGCAAAAAAGTTTTAAATAAATAAATAAATATATTATGTCTCTTAATATATATGTTTTATAAACGAGTGCTTATACTTCACCTGTATGTTTTGACGTAAGTTGGACTCGGAGTTCGATTTCTCTGGTGTACGTAGCATTATATCACTTCAGTGCTCATGAGAGTGCGTAGTTTGTAAAGCAACTGTGTAAATAATTTCTTTATAAGGTCGAAGCGCAATCTCGTAACCGTAACTCAATCGTTATTGTTAGATGTTCGAGGTGCCAGGGCCGCGGAGTTGCAAGATTGTAAAAGCAGTTAGTAATTATTTTTTTCACGCCTTGGTAACCTTCAAGAACATACCCGGCTCCCATAGGGGGAGGAACCGGTTTATGTGGGATTCTTACTACTAAAACCACTGCGATGGCCGTCTTCGGCACGGATCGGAGAGTTTGCGTGATCGTGTTGATATCGCCTCTGCGATGCAACCAACTACCTTGTTCCCTTAAAGGCAATTACAAGAATACCCTAAAATAGCTCCATGTTTTGTGTCAAATAAAACATAGGAAAAAGTAAATTCGATAGCTTTTCCGCAGATAACGCATCTAATAATGCTTCACAAAAAAAAATCCAAACGCAATGCCAATCAGAGTCTAGTGTTAAAATTAATAGAAACTAATCGCAAAAATACAAACACGGTAAATACGCAACGAAGAATTTGCAATGACATTACATTTACATTTGACATAGACAGAATCAAACAAGTAAAGACGTTCTTTTTTTTTTTAGCATAGGTTGGCGGACGAGCATATGGGCCACCTGATGCTAAGTGGTCACCAACGCCCATAGACATCGGCAGTGTAAGAAATATTAACTATCGCTTACACCGCGCCACCAACCTTGGGAAATAAGATGTTATGACCCTTGTGCCTGAAATTACACTGTTTGAAGTATTATGTTTTTGTGTAATATAAAAAAAAAGTCTTACGCATTATGAAATTATATACTCACACGCAATTATCAAAAGATAATTTTATTAAATGGAACAAATACCAATGAAGACAGTTTCGTATGAATAAAATGTTCCTAATAATGCTTTAATTAGAAACATTTTTGTCGTCGATATCACTTGTCTACAAGTAGTATGCATAGCTTGGATCGTCCATTATTATATTTACCTTTCTCTGTGGTCCATTATGGTGGAAGTTGAAAAACGGTACTTTGAATTAATCTTGCATTTCTTGAGATTTTGAAATAAAAACCACTAAGGTCAGAGAGGTTATAAAACTACGTAATAAGTCATTTTTTCAATGTTTATTATACAATATATTTACGATGTATCTGAACATGGAATGTACTTTTTCGAACAATTAACACACTAAATCGACTAATCGAACACTAGTTAAAATAAATAACAGCAGAAAAATAACCATCGTGACGTACAACATTACACAGATAAAAAATATAAATAACGAAACTTAAATTACAATTATTATACAAATCATGAACGCTTGGAATGGTAGCAAGAATGCTGGCAACATTTCCGTGTTGAAACGCAATTCGGATTCTCTGGGCGGAAAATGAACCAGCGCTCCTGTCTCCGGTGGAGGCAAATGAGACGGGAAGTTGATTTTCTAAAACTTTTCGGTTTATCTTTAAGTATTTCAACTATTAGAGATATTTGTTGTTAAACATATATAATGTATTATACACGTGAAGATTATTTAAAAGTGAATACATAATATATAAATGTTCTATGCCTCAAAAGATCTTGGAGGTTAATCCACCACTCTGCTCTAATACTGGTTGGCGATGATTGCGGCAGATTTGTCTTTACCTGAAATTTAGAAAATAATTACTACATTTTACGTTGACCATATCGCATTCGACAGAAAGACCATTTGCATATATTCATATATACGTGTATATATATGTATGATCCCCGTTACTCAGTAGGTTAGCACTAAGGAAAGACATTTCAAAACGTAACTTGATAAAAGTAACTTTATGAAAATCCTTCAGTTTTTAATAAGGAGCTATGGAGATTACTATTCAGCAATTCTGAATTATGACGCGAACAAGGCGTTCGTCTACGATAATCTATCTGTTAATAGATTTACTTACTTTAAGTAAGAAAGAAATAAGAAATACTCTAGAAAAACAAAATACGCTGATAAGTTGATATTACTAAAATATCTTAGTTTCAATATCCATCCACGAAATTGGTGAGTCGAACTTGTATTAATATAAATATATTAGGACAATAACAATGTAAATACAATATTTATATGCAAATAACACCGAAATCTCGTCATAAAACTCTACCGTAAAACCAGAGGATGTTATTTTTTAAACGATTATCTTATTTGAACGAGAATACGTTGTGTATTATATTTCTTTGTTTCGTCTATAGAAGATAAATACTTGAAAAATTAAGGGCCAATGAATATTTTTTTTTCTCGTAAATTAATTATGTCAGCGAAGAAAACTGTAAATTATCCACCATGTTTTATAATAGGTTTTATTCTGAACCGTGATGGATGATAGAAGCAGGAATCTTAATCGATGATTTTGAGTTTAAACTCGGGCAAGCAATAGGAAATTTTCATGTGCTTAATTTGTGTTATTTCCTTTCGTGCCCGGCGGCGAAAAACATCGTGGTCAAGTAAGTTCAAACCTTCCCCCCAAAAAAGATTCTTAGCCCAGCAGTGGGACATTTACGGGCTGTTACTTTAAATTTTTATGTGAAATATTGGTGGTAAAACCGACTCAGGTGACGGCAAATGGCATGCAGTAGCAGCATCGTGTGTGTGAGGTACGCGTATACATTTCGTTGAATATCCGTGTGATTGTATGTAATACACATGCAGCATTAATAAATATTTCTGTTTTAATAACGAAACTCAATGTTTTTAATTATTTTGCTTCACATTTATTTATTGGTTTTGCTTTAATTAAAAACAATTTAATATCAACTTTGACGTTTATTATTTGCCAGGTCGTGACGACCTCGCTTATATTCCTAACAATCTTGATTTTATCCTTACTGATTTCAACAAACCTAATGTTTTTATTGGCTTCGCCTGGAATACCAACTTAAGACTACGTTATGTTATTAGCTAACTAATAGTAATATTTAAATTTCAATATAAATCACAATCATCATTAAACTATCGTATTTATATATTTAATTCAAAATTAAAATCCATGTGATCGCGGATTTGCCGTCCCATCCTATAGATAGGCGGACGAGCATATGGGCCACCTGATGGTAAGTGATCACCGACGCCCATGACAATGGTAAGAAATGCTCACCACCAATGAAAAGGCATGCTTACATCGCCAATGCGCCACCAATCTTGGAAACTAAGATTTTATTTCCCTTGTGCCTGTAATTATACTGGCTCGCTTTAAACTTGGCTGGCTTCTAACTGGACCACAACAATACCAAGAACTACTATTTTGCGCTAGAATAAGTGATGAGTGGGTGGGTCTTATAAATTTTCTCAGTAAATAGACAATCTAAGTTCAAAATAGCTTAATAATATTAGTATAGATAATAAACATAACGTCTATATTTGAGCCAGATAACGTATTTCATACAAATAATACGAATACCAGATTGACTTAACAATACACAATATACACCGTTCATTTGTCTCAAAGCGCTTCATTCCTGCTATGTTGTGACATATATCAAATTTAATACATGAACTATAACACATGTATGAATTACCATCTCAAATTTCACATAGCATTGATTTCGAATGCGTTTAGCATATTCAAGCGTATGATAGAAATTTTGAATATAATACTAGAGACGCCTCGCTGTTTCTTAATCGTAAATATAAATTAATATTATGTAATGTAGTGAGCCGGAAACGATGATAGTCTTTGACTATTACTAAGTTGGAAAAAAATAATTAATTAAGCAATCTCAGATGGCTGCCATTCTCAACTATTTTTTATAATATCTACGAAAACATTCATACATGCATTGACTGTAGCATAATTTTAAAACGTCCAAAGAGTCATATTTCTTGTAGACGATTATATGCATTGACAATCACATATTCACCGCATATGACTTAGTTTTACTACATTATAAAACCACAATCCTTCGCAGAAAGCGTTGTAGGTTACCTTGAAGCATTACGATTTCCAGAACTCATAACACCTCAACGAAGCGTCTTGGCTTCCAGCTCTTCATTACACTAACGTAAAGCGGTTCTGCTTCCAACGATTATAACACCTTAGCGAGAAGCGTTTTGACTTTCAACGCTCAAAGTACGTTAGCGCGAATTGTTTCGCCTTTCAAAGCCTTTGATATTCTGTACGCCATATGATTAAATATAAATGAATAAACAAATGTCAAGATGTGACAGACGTTTTTGAAAGATTTTTAGCGTAATAAAATAGTCTCATATATAACGAATTGTAATATTTTCTAAGATTTTTATTGGAATTAAAATATATTAAATAACACATTATTAAAAAAGATTGTTACATTTTATTAGTATATATATTATTTAATATTACTACGGTAATCTCAATAGTCTCATATATAACGAATTATAATATTTTCTATGATTTTTATTGGAATTAAAATATATTAAATAACATATTATTAAAAAATATTGTTACTTTTTAATAGAATATATATTTTTTTATATTACTACGGTAATCTCTTTTTAGTTTCTATTTATTTTACTGTATCCGAGACACTATATTAATGTATTTTGTAATATCTAATTTTAATTGGATTATCGTATATTTATCAGAAATAAATGTCTTTAAATCGAAACCGAAAATGAAATATAAAACAACTTTAACATCCTGTGAATGTCCCACTGCTGGGCTAAGGCCTCTTCTCCTCTTTTTGAGGAGAAGGTTTTTGGAGCTTACCCCGCCAACCCGCATTGGGGCAGCGTGGTTACCACCACGCTGCCCCAATGCGGGTGGTTACCACCACGCTGCCCCAATGCGGGTTGTTGGAATACACATGTGACCGAATTTCAGTGAAATTTGACACGTGCAGGTTTCCTCACTATGTTTTCCTTCACCGTCAAGCACGATATGAATTAAAATCACAAATAAAGCACATGAAATTCAGTGCTTGCCCGGGTTTGAACCCACGATCATCGGTTAAGATTCACGCGTTCTTACCACTGGGCCATCTCACCAGAACTCTTATAATTATTATGATTGTAACTACAACAATTGGATGTTATGTAAATTTAAATTATCTGTACACAGACTAAGATTGCGTTTAAAGAGAATCATAGTCGCGATTGTACTGAATCCATGATTTGTAATAGTATAATAATATATATTTGTAATAATAAGGCGATAAGTAAAATAATACTGAAGGAACGCAAGTGTATTAAATCGGTAATGCTAGGATTATACTAAGGCTTAATACTGTTAATCATCGCGCTATTGAATACGAAACATCGGTGTGGCCGCGACATAACGTTTAATTTTTGTTTGGCTTTCATAATCTTGTTAGCTGTCTCGTTGGTGTAGTGGCTAGATGTAAGGACAAAGACTCTACTCGGTGGTAGAGCTTTGTGCAAACTCGTCTGGCTAGGTACCACCCACTCATCAGATATTCTATCGCAAAACAGCAGTACTTGGTATTGTTGTGTTCCGGTTTGAAGGGTGAGTGAGCCAGTGTAATAACAGGCACAAGGGACATAACATCTTAGTTCCAAAGGTTGGTGGCGCATTGGCGATGTAAGCGATGGTTAACATTTCTTACAATGCCATTGTCTATGGGGGGTGGTGACCACTTACCATCAGGTGGCCCATAGGTTCGTCCGCCTTCCTATATAATAAAAAAAAGGTTCTGGGTGAAACCCTAAGTCAGGCCGATAAAAATGTATAGTGTCTTCCTATCGAAAAAATGTCTAAATCTCTCTCTTCAATAATTTATATAATTTATTATAAATATATATTAATAATATTAAAGATGAATGATATTGATGATGCTATTTTTTATTTATAACAGAAATAGTGCAAAGTTTTAAAGTTTATTCATAAGTAGTTCTATGGATTTTTACTAACTCACTGTCACGCATTTGCTCGTATTTATTAGTTACTCCTTTATGCTTGCGGCTTCACCCGCTTGAATTGGAAAAGGGTGGAATTAGGTACCCTGTATACTTTTCTGTAGTCATCTGTTGAGTAGTTAAGACGTGATAGCGTAACAAACAAACAAACAAATAAACTCACTTTCGTATTTATCGTATTAGTAAGGACTTACACCACATAGAGTCCCTTAGTATTTAGCTCTATTTCTGTTTATTTTAAACTTAAAAACTTAAAGTAACGCCATTCCCACAAAAACCATAACATTCATAATTGGATTTTCATCTGATATAACATGCATGAGATGGTTGCAATAACAGAGATTGGCCGATGTAGCGCGGCGTGTTATAGTGTAATTTATTTTAATTCGTACGTGGTTCACTCCCGAATAAAGACTTTTTTGTGGACAGGTTTATTCAATATCGAAAAAAAGCGATTTCAGCACACCTTTTTGTTTTCTATATATTTCATTTAACTTTATCTGATTATTTTTTGTTGTATTTTTTAACGATGTTACTGACAATCGATAGCGGTTACTACGTCTATACTAATAGTAAATAATAATAATAATAATATTATTATTATTATATTTCATTTAACTTTATCTGACTATTTTTTGTTGTATTTTTAACGATGTTACTGACAATCGATTGCGGTAACTACGTCTATACTAATAGTATCAAAGTTAAATAGTGTCAAAATTAATGACAACCACACGGACGGGACAAACTAAAAGAAGAAGAAGAAGACAACCTCTGGGTTAATTTATCCCTGGCCCTAAGGGCCTAAATACAAGGACACAGCAAGATTTTTTGTCGGGGAGGACAAGCCCGTCCCCGTAAAGGGGCCTTTACTCAGATTGACACCCCGAGGCCAGTACTCAGATTGACCTTTAAGGTCATTCAAGGGGCACCCTCACTCAATACTATTTAATTGCTAATTAAGCTATAATTTTTACACTTTTAAAGTTAATATTAATAACCTCAATTATATAAGCTATTACTTAATTTTAGTAATTTGTTTTTCTTTTTACCTGTGTCTAGGCCATTCTTAGGACGTTCCTAGTATTTATTCAAGACAGGTAATAAAATGTTTTGTTCACAGGAAATGTTTTTTTTAATTATACACCTGTGGACTCTATCGAGGATTTTGTGATTTTGTGTCCTAGTCGCTGTTTATATTGTTGTTTAATTATTTAAATAATAATCCGTATGTTGCCGTTGGACACCAGATAGGAACGAAGTTCCTTATTATAAAAATATTAATTTCAAGTTCTATTCGAGGTATAAAGAAAATAATTATTCGGGTATACATTTTTTATTGTGATTTTTTTATCGATAAAAATCACAATCACTGTTTACAATGATTTATAAAAAAAAAATATTTAATATTTTTTTTCATCCCGTAGACTATACATTAGACACTGTATAGCCATCATACATAGACTATACATAAAAATCTGACGCTTTTTTTAACGTTACGGACGTTTTCTGCAGGCTAGAGTACCCCTCCGCAATGCCCATAAGGAACTTCGTTCCAAAAATAAAAAAATATTTATTCAAAAACTGAAAATACACTATCAATATATTAGGCGACCTAGGCGATTTGAATCGTTTAAAGGCTGTGTTTCATTATTTGAACTATAGTTCTTGCATTCTTATACTATTTAATTAATACCACTCAAATAACAATGTGTATTGTAGTAATAAATCAGTCTAAAGAAAACTCAATGCATGTAAAATTAATAGCTCTTTATTTGAAGTGCGTATAGGTTGAGAATTTAAATTCGTCTGTACAATGACATGGCGAAAACGATTAACTAACAATTAGATGTACATAACTTGAGTATTATGTGGGTACCGACTACCACGATGACATATGGTCACATGCGTATAAATAAGTGGTAATAAGATTGCTATGCTTTTATGACAGGCGCTAACACAATGAAAATACCTCGACTAAACGAATACAATTTGTTTTACTTACAGTTTGGTAACCCGAAACTCTTTGATAAGTTTTACAAAGTAAATGACGTAGGTAACCTTCCGTTACATAAGATTTCATATAATAAACTTTGAGTTTGATTTGAGATATTTGAATTAAGACACGTTATGTCTAAAATATCTTCCTAACACTCGGAATTCAAATAACACAGCTGAACGATATTTATCCGTACATAACAACAAATGAAATTTCCGCAAGCGAATATTTGAGTTACCCTTCAAAGTCAGCGCTCATTCAATATGATGGAAATAATTTAGAAGTCCAATCTCACAATGGAACAGGTACAATGGGGCTTTTAAAAAGGTAAAATTACTCCAACAAATTGTGGAGATATACAAGATGTTTTGTAAATATTAAAAAAATATATCTAACGAATTCTCATTTCAAATGAATTAAAACATTTTTCTGACCTTTTGTTTTTGTATAATGTTACAAGTTTCTTTGATCCATTAATTTACTGATGCTTTGTGCGGTGTTGTTTTTAGCGATCCTTATCTCTAGCTAAATGTAAAATTGCATGGTCATTTGGTGTTAGTCTCTCCTAAATTTGGAAATTTTAATATAGCTTTGCTTTATACTGAAACAGACAGTCACGCGTAAGTATTTCATTTGGACTAGAGTAGAACTGATTGCTTAATAAGCGAACCTGAGCACGGAAGTGTTTCAGCTGTTCATATTGTGGCAAATGGGCCGTCTGATGGCAAGTTGTCACCATCACCCATAGATATTGGTACTATAAGAAATGATAACCCCCCCCCCCCCCCGGACTAAGATGTTATGTACATATCTTTGCCTGTATTTACACAGATGTTAAGTAAAAGAGAATCGGTGATGATAATTTTTAAAAATATATTAAAATAGTGTAACATTTTGTACAGAATTCTCAACCATCGACTCCACGTCAAACTGACCATATTTATAATATGTTAACGAGAATGTATGAATATGTGTTTTTATTAGAGTTCCTTCTGTAATAGTTGTTTCTGTGTATTTCATATTTTAAAAGTAATTAATTTTTTGTTGAAAAGCTTCGTCCGAAATATTATTTAAGCGTATTTTTTTATCTTTTTCATCAGCAATATAAACGAGCCGCCTATTAAGTGTAACTATGCTTATAAAAATTTAATTTTAAATAATGAATACACATATATTTAAAAATATAAAAAGGGTATCTGCTGAAATCTCGCGGTACTTTTATGTAGGATTTCATTCTTCGTTCGTTTAATCAATTCATATATGTCTACGAAATTTTTCCTGCTCCTAGAAAAAAGAAGAGAGAACTTTTTCAGTTTTTTACATAAATGAGTTCAATTGTTTTCATTCAGGCTCAAAAGAACTACATATATACCGAGGCGTCACTAACAGAAATTTCAAATCGATGAAAGTTTTCGAATTTGATCAGGTATACAACAATACACATACCGGCGTAAGCGCTACTAAACTGAGAGGTACTTAGAAGCTTAGCACACCCCAGTGAGAGAAATGGCAATTTCCAGGAATTGTGATTAGCGTTCGGTCGAACAGAACCATCGTTCACTGTTAAAGTTTGCTTTTGAACATAGACATCCATAAGATAAACTTACTTCCATTTTTTGTATTTTGTACTCACATGGTTTATATGTAATTATTTTTAAACGAAAATATTATTTATAATAATATTATTATTTCTATTTCAGATAGAATGTTTCTTTTTCATTCCGTAATATAGAAACAGCCGTTCGACCGAATCTGCGATTGAAATTGATTTCTGAAAATTGTTCGAGGCTTCGGGCTGTTGAAATCCTACACACGATAAAAGGTTAATCGCAGGTTTATTATTACAAGTACAGAGACTAAGAGAATCATACAGAACTGTCTGAAAATATAATAGAATATATTTTGATATAGTTAAACTCGAAATACGTTTTCCTATATGGAAAACCGGAAAACCCGTAAACCCGTTGATTTTTCGCCTGAACTTTCTCTGGTCACATTGGATTACCTATTCGAATAGGAAAGTAAAGGGATAGAGAAAGCACGTATGTTAGGGTAAACTTTTATACCCTACAATTTCACATATGCAATAACGTCAGGAGGACGTCAATTTGAAACAGTTAAAAGTACTGTAAAACTTCGATTATCGGGTTTATTACTAATAAAATAAAGTAAATTCATAACAAAAATCTATAACACTAATCTATACATATAATAAATCTGTAACTGGTCGGTGCCTGTACATGGAAGATAAATGAGTAAAACTTTTATCGGGGGTCATTATAAACACAATAGAACCTAAAACAATGATTAATAGAATTTTTGTCTGTTTGTCTGTTTGTCTGTTTGTCTGTTTGTCTGTTTGTCTGTTTGTCTGTTTGTCTGTTTGTCTGTTTGTCTGTTTGTCTGTTTGTCTGTTTGTCTGTTTGTCTGTTTGTCTGTTTGTCTGTTTGTCTGTTTGTCTTTTTGTCTGTTTGTCTGTTTGTCTGTTTGTCTGTTTGTCTGTTTGTCTGTTTGTCTGTTTGTCTGTTTGTCTGTTTGTCTGTTTGTCTGTTTGTCTGTTTGTCTGTTTGTCTGTTTGTCTGTTTGTCTGTTTGTCTGTTTGTCTGTTTGTCTGTTTGTCTGTTTGTCTGTTTGTCTGTTTGTCTGTTTGTCTGTTTGTCTGTTTGTCTGTTTGTCTGTTTGTCTGTTTGTCTGTTTGTCTGTTTGTCTGTTTGTCTGTTTGTCTGTTTGTCTGTTTGTCTGTTTGTCTGTTTGTCTGTTTGTCTGTTTGTCTGTTTGTCTGTTTGTCTGTTTGTCTGTTTGTCTGTTTGTCTGTTTGTCTGTTTGTCTGTTTGTCTGTTTGTCTGTTTGTCTGTTTGTCTGTTTGTCTGTTTGTCTGTTTGTCTGTTTGTCTGTTTGTCTGTTTGTCTGTTTGTCTGTTTGTCTGTTTGTCTGTTTGTCTGTTTGTCTGTTTGTCTGTTTGTCTGTTTGTCTGTTTGTCTGTTTGTCTGTTTGTCTGTTTGTCTGTTTGTCTGTTTGTCTGTTTGTCTGTTTGTCTGTTTGTCTGTTTGTCTGTTTGTCTGTTTGTCTGTTTGTCTGTTTGTCTGTTTGTCTGTTTGTCTGTTTGTCTGTTTGTCTGTTTCTCTGTTTGTCTGTTTGTCTGTGCGTTTGTGCACGCTAATCTTAAAAACGGCTTAACGGATTTTAGTGCGGTTTTCACTAATGTATTGTGGCTAACTTCACTTAACATTTAGTGTTTGTTTTATTTCAATCGGTTCATAAATAGTAAAGTTATGTCAATTTAAAGATACACATAGAACATTTATTAAAAAATGGTTATGGTCAAACTGAAAAGAGATTAAATATTACATGTAATTTACACTTTTGCTTATGATTTATCCTATATTTTTTCCTATAATTTTTAATCTCTTTATTTATTTATTAAAAGTTTAGTATCACTACTAAAAATCAATAAATTATTATCTGTAGGAAAAGTACGCGCACTGTTAGTTGTCAAAATCAAAAAGTTTTGTTAACAATTTCGTGTTTTCAGTAGCTTCGTGTGTTGTTTTTGCATAAAAACTAATATTGCATATATATTGTGTGTATCTTTATGATCTCTTCTTATATCTTTCATAACAGTACGCTTTAAGACTGCGTGTGAGCAAGTCAGTTAACTCAGTGACAATAACTAATACGTAAATAGTATATAGGTGTATAAACAAAGCCTAAAAAACAACAATAACAATAATACATGGTTTTAGAAGTGCTTGCTTTAAACATAAACGTGGTATATCACTTCTTAAAACTTTAAATAGGTATAATTTTTTCGTGTAAATTCGTGTTTCCTGTCAAAAGTTTTAAAACGGCAGATAAAAATTCAAACGTTCTACCTACCGAAGTTTTTTCTAAACAACGAAATAAATAACAATTTAACGCGGAAAAAATGGCAACCATAGTTTGAACTATATTTATTAGCCTCTGGATATATATAAGGAGTATTAGCCACTGGTTATGTATAAGAAGTGTAAATAAAGAAAAATAGCAATTATGTTCAACATTAAAATAACAGAAATTACTTTAGAAGACCTCATTAATAAATGTAACAAGTATTTCGAAGCGAGGAAAAATTTAACTTTGGCCTGACATTTATTTTTTGTAACTTTATTACGAGTCTAGAAAATTACAGTTGAAAATGCGATTTCGTTGAATTAATAGTCATTGGTCAGTGATAAATTCAAAGCGGATATGTGTCAGAGTAGCTCGCCAAACATCAAAGATTATTACAACGGTCTGATCTGTCACTAAAGAAAGCTATAGAGATAGCTAAAATAGTAGTGATCGAACAACAAAATACGGAGCACATAAATAAAAGTACTGAGACGTCATCATCACCGTCATCATCGAATGAATGTCAAGTGATGAAGGGGGAGTAAAAGGGTAAAACAACGCACAGTACAGAATAGAGAAGATGTGCATATTCCTACGAAGTCAGACGGGCAACTAATTAAGAAGAGAACAAAATTGTGAAACGTGGTTATATTTGCCTCATCCCAATATAAACCGAATAAAAGTATTTTGTAATCTCTCAGCTTAATTCAATTGGTCTTAGGCTACATTAAGCTTGCGACAGCATAATCATGAATAGGAAGAAGTAGATCTGTGTGTGATTAAGAGTACTCAGATATTGATTTACATATTTAAAAAAAATCACTGCAAAAATAACATAAATAAGATAAAAATAATAATGTATTAAATGTATTAACAATTTTTTAAATTTACAAAATTTAATTGAATTTTTTTTTATAATTTATGTTTAACTCATGGTTTTTTTTTTAAATAATTGTCTTAATTTTCATTGATCATATTATTATTTTGCTCAATGTCATCAATTTTTATATTTTAATTTTAATCTGTTATTTTATGTTTTGGCCAACGTGTGTTTATACGTTTTATTCTTCTTAGCTCCAAATGAACTTGTAATCGGTGGAAACTTAATTGGTTTATGTATTTATTTTTGTATGAATTATTTTCAATTGATTGGTTGTAATACTGTTTGTTTCCCAATAAATAAATTAATTAATTAATTAATAAATTAATTAATTAATTTATTTATATAAAATGAATGTACCAACCCATCTTAATATTCAATATTTTAGTTTGTTATAAATTTTGTACTGCAGTCATATTCTTGCTTGCCTTTTAATTATTTGGTTAAAAAATATATAAATAATATATATATCATTTATTTACTGCATTTTATTGGCCTTACTCAATGTAATTTAAGCTATGTGATTTCATTTATATTTTGTTTTTGTTAAATTTGTGTTTTCATCAAGTAATTAATTATATTTGATTATAAAAAAATATATATCTTACTACACCTTTACTGATTATGATGGTTTAGCTGTTTGATTTTATATATGTTTTGTTTATTTTAATGATTGTGTAATTATTGTTGGTGGAAACTTAGCTAATGTGTGTATATAATTATATATATATATGCTATAAGTGTCATCTCATTTTTAACACTTAACCTACCAGAGCGGTCAAATAACTGCTTTTGAAACTTTAATTAAAATTGTTATATAGCTGCTTTTGTTTGTATATTATATACTTTTGCTACATAAAATGGCCGCTTAAGCAGCTTATTCAGATGTGTGTCAAGTTCAATGGACAACATTTGTTTTAATTCCCTTTCTTTTCTTTAATTAAATTAGTAGCCTTGGTTAAGTCTGATTTTATTTAGTCTCTGACAGAAGAAACTTTTCCTTTACTTTATACTTTATATTGTACAAATAAAATAACATAAATCTATAACAAAAACGATTTTATTAATAAATTATCCATACATATAAATAAAATTGAAGTTTCTGTCTGTTATTTCAAAATAACTGCCTGTTTTAAAGGTTATATGGCTATTTACGATTTACCAAAACCAAAGCAATCATTTTTTTAATTTTTTTACTGTCTGCATGTCTGTATCTTTCAATCGTCTAAAAATTGAAATAACCGAATTGTTATAAGAACTATTTCAAGATTCCGTTTAGCCTTTATTTCATCAAAATTAGTTGAGTCTATCAAAAGTTATAAAAAATACGTATTTTTGTTGATATCTATTCACATAATATTATTACTCTTCCTAACTGATTCATTAACGCAGAGCCTAAACAGCGGGGGTTAGAAACTTGAAATTTTGGCAGTTGATACATTTTATAACACCCACTAAGGTAGGATTTTTGGAAATTCTACCTAAAGAGTTGAACGATTGTTTAGAAACCCGTCATTTTTAAAGTTAGAAGCATGAAATTTAATGAACAAGCTTAAAAATAAATAAAAATGTATTTCAGCGTTTTTGAAAATCTAAATCTGAGAGGGTAAAAAAGGGGTTGAAAGTTTGTATGGGGATTCCGTCACTTTTGGTGTAAGAAGAATGATATTTAGTATTAAAGCTATGCATACGTATTTCGTCGTTTTTAGAAATTTAACTCCAAACGGGAGAAACGGGGTAAAAGCATTAGTATAAAAATTAAAAAAAATAGAAATATACTATTTGAGTTTTTTGATTGAATTAATAAACATGAATTTCAAAGTTTTTAGAAACTTTTATTTTTGTTTGGAAGAGTTGGGTGCAAATAATGAAATTCAAAATACGCAATATCTTATATCAATATCTCTTAGGGAGAAATATACGAACTTCACTATGTTGGTGATGTTTGGATAAAAAAACATATTCCATTATTGCCATATGTACCACTTAATTGGTATTCCCTAAGCATATATTATTGTAAAGTTTCATTAAAATCCATTCAGTAGTTTATGCGTGAAAGAGTAACAAACGTCCATACATCCATACAAACTTTCGAGTTTATTATATTAGTAGGAAGTAGGATTATTATATGCCCTGTACTGAACACACATACACTAAACTGGATGGGCGAATAAATCGATTGGTAAATGTTTATATCTTATTGATTAAAAAATGTACGAGATAAAATCCTTATTTTACCCGTACGAAGTCGGGACGGGCAACTAATTACTCGCTGATAACGTATCTTTCTGTAGGTAAAAAAGGTTTTTAAAAACAGTACAGCAGTTTTTTAGTTTATTCGCTACAAACAAACATACAAAAAATCAATTTTTACTTATTTATAATATTAGTATAGATAAAGACCACGCGCGAGCGAAGCTGCGGGCAACAGCTAGCATATAATATATAGTATGTTGCTATTTTGAAGTATATTTTTTATAGGATAGGTAGGCGGACGAGCATATGGGCCACCTGATGGTAAGTGGTCACCAACGCCCATAGACATTGGCATTGTAAGAGATGTTAAACATCGCTTATATCGCTAATGCGCCACTAACCTTGGGGACTAAGATGTTTGTCCCGTGTGACTGTAATTATACTGGCTCAGTCACCCTTCAGACTGAAACTCAACGATACCAAGTACCGCTTTTTTGCGGTAGAATATCTAATGAGTCGGTGGTACCTACTCAGCTATACTGTGAAACCAAGTTGGATGATATAAGTGATGCTGTCGCAACAATTAATAACAATCTAGCTAGTGTAAACACTTAGTCTCAAAAATTTGGAATAATGGTCAATCCAACTTGCCAAGCAGCTTCACCTCCACTAAACAGCAGTCTCCAACTGTTGCAACTTAGCAACAATTCCTCGGTTGAGACCACCGAACAATATTATATTACTTTTGTAATATAAAAAACACCTTCGAACAAAACAAGTTATTACCTTCTTTGCATACACTATGAAGGTCCTAAAAAGCCCTAGACACGAGTATAATCAAGAAGACTTATTAAAATTAATTTGTAATAATAATTTATGTGTCGAAATCTGAAAAAAAAATTGATTAATTTGCAATAAAATAGTACAAAAAAGCAAGAACTATAATTAAATGAAATCAAACTTTTAAACGATTCAAATTGCATTAGGATTCAGCATAGGTCAGTAGTACATTGACAATGTCTATGTTCAGTTTTTGAGTAAACGACTACGAAATTAATAAAAATAAATAATGAACCACCACGTGGGAAATTGATTATTGAATGTAATTAAGGCATGAACTCACGTCAGGAATGTTTAAATATATTAGGCAATATAGGATTTAAATTGCACGTGGCCGTTATTGATGCAATAAGGTCAGGTAACCCGAACCTCAAATAATAATTATAAAGTAGATGACGTAGGTAACCTTCCGTTACATAGATTTGTGTATAATAATTAAAATAAATGTCATGTTTTAATAAAAATTAAAGTATTGAGAAAATTGAATTTATTAGGTTACAGGTTTTAGGTTAAGTTTAGTGTCATAGATAAATTGATTGCACTTCATATTATAAAGTAGAGTAAATTAATTCTATCTTAAATCATGGGTGGCGTAAGATTTAACTATTGGCTTATCATTCAACCACTTTCAAGCACATAAATATCTCAATAGCCGATAAAGTGGCAAGGATCTAACACATCATTAAAAGCATTTCCATAGTTTTGCCAAATTCCACGTTAAAGGCCTTCAAGTAAATTGAATAATGGTAAGAGAATCATGATGACGATCATACCACGTATATACTGTGTGATTATTGTAAATATTAACATTTATAAGTTGAAGATACCAGCATTTTTTCCTGTCTTAATTTACGGATTATCTTCATTATTATAAAAAAGGCAGGTTACCCAAAGCCTCTTTCATCGGAATTAGTTCGGAGATAATTGAAATTTGTTCTACAAAATTAAATTTTATTCCCTTCTCTATTTTCTTTTTTAGGGAAAAGTGTCACTTATCCGCATCAAAGACCTTTTATCACTCCGCCTTTGTACTTTTTAAGGAAAATACTCCTTTACCAAACCTTGCCCATTCCAATCCATTGGCTCCGTGTTCGGATATCACGCCATCTTTTGTCATTAAATGTCATTCACTAATAACCGAAGTCAGTGTTTATAGGCGATTTAATAGATATTCGTATTTATGTATGATGGTACCTATATATGTGTTTATTTGAGCGTTTAGGTATGTGAAAGTGTCCCAACTACAACGTATTGCCCAACTATTTTAAATAGGACGTATGCTTTAAGAAACAGACTTCAAGCAATTGGCAAATTCTGCTTAAACAAATAATAATCAAAAATCAAATTAAGTAAAATTACTTTTTTTTTTCAAATACATTAGTAGTAAACATATAGTTATTGTGAATGTGTCATTATGTAAAATTAGGAGTTAGATATGGGCCGTTTACTTTGCTCGATTTGGGGTTGCCAACGAACACAGAGAGTATTATTCGTATCTGGTCAGAAACCCAAAATCGAAATTTAAAAATCACTGCAACACATGCAGGTCCTTACTTTATTTATAATAAACGAATTCCAATGCTATGAATGTATTTATTATTTACCAAACAAGGGACAGTATTGTTTATAGCGTTCCATTTTTAAATTTAATGTAGTTACTATTTCGTATAGCAAGCCGAAAACTTTACCCTTTATAACATTAGTGCCGATTCAAAAATGTTGTTGCTGTTTTGTCAACATTTAGTGAGATAACAGTGTAATTTACCCAAACTGTTCAGTGATGCTCAAACTTTTTATTCTGACTGCATAAACATTTGCATGAAAAAAGTGTAATAAGCCACGTAGAAAAGCCTGCGTTCGACGAATAAAATTCCAGCCGAATTCGTATTTTCTTCATCTACATTTTATTAACTCGGAACAATCTTTCGTTAAACTTTGAGAAGGGGCGATTGAATGTTTTTATTAAAAAGTTTCTAATACTCAGCTTATTTTCAGTATAACTTTGAAATTAAGGAAAAGTATGCGAATTTTGTTTTTTATTTTTGGTTTTAAATTTCGGCTATATTTCTACATATTATCATGAGACTTCAATATTAAAACAATACTTGAATCTTAACTGAAGATAGCGGGTTCATATCCGGACAAGGACTGTTGAAATTTAACTCATCGTTGTCAGTAATTTATCTCAGCTATCTTAGAACAAACATTCTATATCAAACTGCTTACTCAAAATCTGAAAACATCTCTGTACGATACATATACGTACTATACTATATATATATATATATATATATATATATATATATATTATTAGTTACGTTACAGCCTGTGAATGTCCCACTGCTGGGCTAAGGCCTCTTCTCCTCTTTTGAGAAGAAGGTTTTGGAGCTTATTCCACCACGCTGCTCCAATGCGGATTGGTGGAATACACATGTGACAGAATTTCAGTGAAATTTGACACATGCAGGTTTCCTCACGATGTTTTCCTTCACCGTCAAGCACGAGATGAATTATAATCACGAATTAAGCACATGAAATTCAGTGGTGCTTGCCCGGGTTTGAACCCACGATCATCGGTTAAGATTCACGCGTTCTTACCACTGGGCCATCTCGGCTTTCATTTTATTGTTTAAAGTAATCAAAACAAAAAGCGTATCACGTATACTTTTTATATACCATTGATTTCTTAACTAGAACATCGAAATTTATTTAAATAGTTATCGATATAATTTAAAGTAAATATGTAGTAAAATAAATAAATTAATAATTTAGTTAAAATAATAGGATATTTTTCTTATTATTATTATAAAATATACTCGTAGGAACGAAGTATATACTTCGTATACACTACTCATACTGTAGAGTACACATTTCCTCGTTATTTCCTTACTCTCTTAATTCCTTGGTATATTAATTCGACGTGACTGGTGAGAGATAAAACACAGGAGATGGAAAAAAGGATTTACGTTTTTTGCACAGCTCTCCGTAAATTCCGTAACAGATAACGAAATAACATTTTATTGGCTTAACGAGGCACTAACTTTGCTATGACTACATACTGTTAAATGTAATATGTACTCCCGACTTCAATGTTCCAATCGAGTTTTGAACGACATCTCCAAGGTTCAATATCTAACTCAACAGCGAATGGCAACTTGTACAGTAGTCAATAAACAGTGCTGGCGTGCAGTAATTTTGCGGTGCTTATGGTACTTGAAGAAGAGACAGGTAAACAAATACACGAAATTACTTTTCTCTTTTTCTAATTTCTATCAGACATTCAATTACCTAGCTAGGATATGTTTTCACTCGAATTTATTGTTGATTGTTGTTGTTGAATTTAAATTAATGCCAAGTTAAGACCCAGCAGTGGGACATTCACAGACTGTTACTATAAAAAATAAAATAAATGTTCGACAAATGTCGATATCCACTCATAGTCACGGTTTATTTATTTTATTTATTTATGTAATAGGAAGCCAGCGTTATATATTTAGAAAAAAAATTATCTAATTATATGTATAAAAAAATATTGTAACAAAATATATAAACAATTATAGGCTAACTTTTAACATTTAAAAAATAAATTCTAATTGACGAGGAACAAAACAAAAATGAAAAAAAAAAACATCTTTATATTAAAGAAAACAAAAATAAATGTGAATTCTGATATAAATATTAGTCAATAGCATTATAATGTAAATTTAAATCAATAGAATAAAATACTGTTATGTCAGCTATTTGTTCTGGCACTCGTAACAAATAGCTGACATAAACGTACATTAATACGATATAGTACTGACTAAGTTAATTACATCATTAAGCCGCAATCAGCACCAACTTCCGAGACAGGTGTCCGTTGAATGTAATGTCAATTAATCATCGTATAAATAGGTTATAATCCCTTATAATTTACGTAATAACATTCTAATATTGAGTGGTTTGAAGAACAATTGATACTGGAAGAGACAATTGATAAAGATTGATATGCAACCTTTAAATACCGGTAGCGATTTGTGAAGTTTGTTTGATAAGTACCACTTATTTATGCTATCGTCAAATATTAATATTTCGTCTAGCTTTATACGAATTTGAAGGGTAAGTGAGCCTTATGTTACATATTGAACCTAATAATTAAATTAGAGTTCTTACAATGCCTTACATGGTAGCATGCGCAAGCGATCCCGTGGCGCCCCCTGAATAGACGGAGACGGAGAGGATACCGCTAGGAGGTTTTTTAGTGGGTAGTCCGGCACCTTCAGTGCCGGTGAGCCCAACATGGGGGGGTACCATTTCATGTGGGGAAAGGCGTAAATGCGTTATTCCAGCGAAATAAAAATACCTATCTTTAATCGACTGGTGGTTTGTAGCAGTGACTCATCTCCTTTTTTAGAATAAAAGAAAATATATTATAAAAATATTATAATATATATATTATTTATTGTTAAACAATATATAAACGTAACACATAAATACAGAGGGGCTCCCAGGGTTGGTGGTACTTTGGCGATGTAAAGATGGTTAGTTTATCTCTTGCAGTGCTAATATCTGTAGTCGGTGGTGAGTTACCATAAGAAAGTCCATCTGCCAGATTTAAAAAAAAATAAAGTAAAAGCCTGGTAATGTCCCACAGCTGGGCTGAAGTCTCCTCTCCTTTTTGAGGAGATGGTTTGGAGCTTACTGTAATGTACCCATCAAATCAGACTTCCAATACCAATAAAACAGAGATGGGACCACTAAAGAGCTGTACTGAATCCACCGAAACAAACATCATCAAAATCGGTTCATAAACAAAAAAGTTATAGCCGAACACGTAAAAAATATATACAGACGAATTGAGAACCTTTTGCTTCCATATTTTATGTACAAGGTTGTTAAAAAACATGGATGGACTTCATATAGGCTTTATTTATATTATGTACGGGTTCCTTATAATTTAAAAAGTAAGAACTTATCTTTGTGAAGATAGTTATCAGCACAATTTATAACTCCATATTAGCTACTTCATCTAATACTGAGTATGTGGATATTATCTTATATAATTCATATAAATAGTAAATAAATCATTACTCCTCATAATGTGGTTTAATACCACATTTTAGAACATAGACTTAAAACAAAAGTTAAAATAACAATTGACGGCTATGGTACTCGTATGTGTTTTTTTATTAGTATAGCTAATGGGCCACCTGATGGTAAGAGGTCACCAACGCCCATAGATATTGGCATTGTATGAAATGTTAACAATCGCTTACGTCGCGAATAAAATTTGCGAATCGCGATCGCGAATAAAGTAATAAATAAATTATAATAACAAATATATACCCGCCACACATAAGGAGTACAAAGTGGTGGTGGAGTCATGACCGCAAAAGAAAGTGTCATGCCGTGTACCGTCACGGCGGACGCTCTTACATCCAATACGCGCCAATATATTTCACATAAAAAAAAACACCCCAAAAATGAAACAGTAATTATTATTATTAACTTACAAATAAATTCATCTAGTTATTTCGTGTCAATGTCACAATATAGCCCTAAATCTAACGTCACTAATGAGATGGTTAACCAAACGCTAATGGATGTAGCTCCGGTCCGAATTGTCATGATATATGATGTTGAATAACTAACAATTTTATAGATCACCGCTCTTGCAAAATATAATTGTATTAGACGTGTTTTATATGAAATTTCTAGAAGCATTATAGGCGGTCATAATTCTCTAGAGTAATCCAGTTGATACGACTAGATTGTTATTAGATATAATACTTCATTCGCTCACAAAATAATTTAATTGTTTTAAAATCATTCAGATATATAATAATTCTTATACATGCATTTTTTACTTTTAATTGAGAGCGTAAATGTTCTTAATTATCAATAATACGACATTAAATTTGTGACATTATAGACCGGCGAATTAACTAAAATTATAATCCACTTATATTAGTTAGAAGTCCTAAAATGTAACTTTTTTCTTTCAGTAGATTCGAAGAAAATATGTACTATAGTAATAGTACTATAGTATAGTTAATATCTATGAGACTAAAGAGGAAATAAGAGATTTTTTTTATATCTATAATTTCGATCTATTTAAAGGAAGTGTTTTCCTGTTCAGCAACTTCCTATTTTGGAATAATCATTATTAATTTACCATACATTTGTTGAATTTGAATTCATCTATACAAAAAAAATATTTTTGTAGTTAAATTTAATGCCTTCGTGGAGAACGTAAATTCTCATTATTATGACATTAAATATGTGTCGTATTCATTGTCATCACCTCTTTAGTACGGATTAAGCGTTTTATAGAGATAAATTTAAATGTAGTAAATAAAAGCGGACATACGGAAATTAAAACTATTATATACTAGCTGTGCGACGCGACTTCACCCGCGTATAATTAATAAAAATATAATAAATTATTTTATTACTATAATAACACACACGCGCACACACACACACACACACACATATGGCTACTGGTAAAGAAATACGTAATTAACGATTTGAAATTAATTTTCATAAGATACCGTAGGGTTTACCGATCTTATTTTGCGCCATCACTTTGTGTGTACCAATTTTCATCAAGATTGGTCAAGCCGTTCTTGAGTTATAAGAAGACATACAGACAGGCAAAAATGAAAAAAATAGTATAATGTGAATCACTGCATCATAAAACGATTATTTATCACAAAATTAGGTGAAAAAAGAAAATGTACAGACAGAACCAATAGATTTATATAGTAGTATAGATATATTGATAGATAACTCTGTTCACAATCGTATTCGAATGATTTGTTTTGATGTTGAATACACTCCATTCCATTTTTAAACCCAATTATAAAAACATATTTTTTTTACTGGTCGCATTCGATTTTTGAAATAAATGTCAAAATAATTTTGTCTGTTGACGTCATCACCTGCACCATTGAACCGATTGTAATTAATGTTTTATATAGAAATAGTTAATGTCCTGGATACAGACATAAACATTGAGAAAATACGGGGAATAATTAATCCTTTTAAGGAGGTTTTTCAAAGAAGCAAATAATGATATTATGTATTTAAACATGTTTCGTTTTATTTTAGTATTAAAAGTACGTTGAAAGTTTGTATTGATATAATATGATACTGACGAATCTGTGGTATTATACAGGATTATTTGTAACACACCAGCAACCTCGCAGGACTAGATAGCTAACATCATAAGCAACAACTTTTGTTCTACGACTTCGGATATAACACAATACATGAAAAAAGTAATGATTTTACAAGTTTTTGTTACGACGACTGTCGTGACATTTGTAGGTCTATATTTCATTTATAAACGAAAGGATGACGCGACGCGTCGATCTTTGCGATGCGCGTAGATTTATAAACGTTCAAGCGGGAAATTAAATTAATACTTATTTTTGAATGAAAATAAAATCTAATAAATTATCAAAAGTCGTAGAACAAAAGTTGTTGTATATGTATGTGTTTGTGTTGATTTTATGCTTGTATTTTTCTTTCCGGAAACATTAATCTCAGGATATACTTGTTCGATTTGAACAAAATATTTTCGCGTCATACGTCGCGCTATAACCCACTGGGTATCAGTAACATAAGCATGTACGTACGTACGGAGGTGATACCACGCGGACCAGCTTGTTACTAACGTTCCTATTCACCCGAGGAAGACTTATACTAATATTGATAGTGACATATATGTTAGACTACATGTGTACCCGATTGAATCATTGGAAACACTATTCAGAAACCTATAGAATTTAGAAAACAATTAGTTTTTTTTACAACCTACATTATTTATACTCTCATTTAACTAATTTAACTCTACTAGCAAAAAAATCTGCAATTAATCAAATATGAGATTTCGCGGGATACCTCATTTTATGTTCAAACTTGCGAGTGACCTCATTATTTATTTACGGATACTGACAGAAAAATTTACTAAAATTCTAAACCAAAACGAAGTTCACATATTATCAATACGGGTATCATAGTTAATTATATGATATATGAAACTATTTAATATTATTATTCATTCAAACTTCTCATACTGCAGTAAGCTCTATAAATTGTTCAGAACCTGGATATAACCCCGTACCATAGATCTTGACTGTGCGATTAAGGAACATACTTTCATTAATTGGTGCCAGTGCCAGAAATGAGGAAATTCCATACAAACTTTCATCCCTCATTTAACCTGCTTAGTAGATTAATTTTGACAAATACTTTCTTAATACTCATCTCCGTTCCATTTCTGTGCATTTGGCCGTACAAACCCAGCACTTAGACTATATGTGTTAATCAGTCACTGGTTTTATTATTTTTTTATTGAGTGGCTTATTGAGATAATAAAATCAACAATTCAATAAGTCGATTTAATTTCTTTACACTTCAATCACAAAAGTTTTAACGAATTTCGTAAATTTTCGATAAACGAGAGGCGAAAATTCCCTCATATATACGAAGCTTACATAAAACCACAGCCCATTGTAATTTCGAACTTGGTAATAATGACCAATAAACAATAATTTCGTATGGACGTAAACATTAATTTATACAATGTGAGATATTAAACGTCGAAATTTTGTTGAACATAAGAGGATTTTATAATGATAATGGACATTATTTTTATGTGAATATCAGTGATGACTCTCTTATAGTACTGATGAGGATCAGATGATGCTCTCTTGCCTGATTTCAATCACGGTGAGTATTCTATAAAGAAGATTGTTCAATTGCACAGGTCATATTATAGTGTGTAAGTGTGTGCGCAAACACAAGTGCATTCTCAATAATTATCTCACACTCATACTTTGATGGGACGACAAAGCCGACAATATCGGAAAAGCGTACGACCAGCGGATATACGTACTTTTTGTTAAAACTGTAAACACTTCTGATATCTAGACTTCCATGTACGGAGATTTAATCTTTTTGCAGATTTAAGAAGAACAAAGAAATGCAAATTTATTTAATTTAAGTATCAGTGTATGACAGAGGAATGTTATATTTTTTACCTATATGATCATTCAGTTTCGTTTTAATGTTATAATAATGAAAGCAGTTTTTTTTTTATGTACACCAAATATTTTACGTAATTTAGAGTATTCTGAAACACATTATTTTTCATCTATCTGTTTGTTAGTTTCATGAAAATTATATAGCCATTTTGAAGATAATTCCTGACAAAGGTCCGACACAAGGATTAATATTTCATGCTTAGGGCTATTTAATAGTCGTAAGTTTTATTCAATAACGATATAACATTTAGGCCAGAACTTCTGAAAAGAACTAAGTACAGTTGTAAATCGCTAAGCTCTCACTAAAAGTACTTAAACATTAGTTTTATGAGTGTTTCATATAATCTAGTTCATTTTATTAATTAATAGTAATAAACTGTTTTTACTTCTACTACTAATTCTACTAGCCAAAATTGTAATTTAGATAGATCATGCGGTAGTAGAAAGTAACAGCCTGAAATGTCCCACTGCTGGGCAGAGGCCTTCTCTCCTCTTGAAAAGAATGAATGAAGCTTATTCCATCACACTGATCATGCTCATGTGTATCGACACTTTTATTTATAGGATAGGTAGGTGGACGAGCATATGGACCACCTGATGGCACATTATCAGTGTAAGAAATGTTAACCATCGCTTACAGCGCCACCAACCTTGGGAACTAAGATGGTATGTCCCTTGTGCCTCTAATTAGACTGTCTCACTTACCCTTCAAACCGGAACACAACAATACAATAATAAGTACTGTTGTTATCTGATGAGTGTGTGGTACCTACCCAGACGAGCTTGCACGAAGCTCTACCAAAAATCCAGAATTTCATCCAACACAAGTAGGAATCACAATGTTTTCCTTCACCGCTGAGCACGAGTCGAATCAGAAATACATATTATCATCATCATCATCATCAGTCCGTGTCAGTCCAGTGCTGAACTTATTATTTTTTATTGAATCCATAATATGACTAAATATAAAACAAAATACAATAAAAAAATTATAGCTGATTTAGTTTCTATAATCGTATAGTAGAATTTCAAATTGACAGTCGTAAATTTGATAATTTAAAAGTACTTCATGTAACTTCAGCAACCAAAACTTTTTAGAATTTATTAATCATAAATAAATGTTGTTTAGAAACTATAAAGTCGGACCATTAAAACTATGATAAAAGAAACGAAGACGATCATAACCGTATTTTATCCAAAATGAATGTCGAAGGAAGCGAATGAACTCCTTATGTATTTTTGATCAACGATATGTTATTTCAACACGCAATTTCAAACATCACCGAATATACAGGGTTATTAGTAACGACCCAGCAACCTCGCAGGACTAGATTGCTAAAACCATAAGCAACAACTTTTGTTTTACGACTTTTGATAATTTATTAGATTTTATTTTCATACAAAAATAAGTATTAATTTAATTTCCCGTTTGAACGTTTATAAATCTATGCGCATCACAAAGATCGACGCGTCACGATTTCTATTAGATCAGTTTAAATTTTAGTTAAAATTGTTTTTCGAGGAATACTAATACATGTTTTATTAAATAATAATGTTTAAAAAATGGAAATGCAACATAGCAATGGATTGTATTGTATATGTTTTATTAATTAATTCAAATAAATTACAAAAAAATAAATATAATTTGACATTAGTCTTCATCCTTTTTATATACCACACAAAAGAAAGGGACAGCAATTACTATAACAGACACCGTTTCTCGAGCGCTTCTTTATTAATTACCCAAGTATTTCCTAACAGATAATACATTTTAAATTTCAATGATGAAAATAGGTCCGTAGTGAAATGTCCATGAATAAAACAGCGTCAATTCATCATTCCTGGGACGCGTTACCGCCTTATTATGTAGATTGAGTGCAAGTGGCTATTTCCATACTTTCCTCTCTCCCCAAGCGAAATAAAACTTATGCTAACACCTTGCCTGATTCTTGTTATCCATTGGATACGTAGGGCTATATTGTGCAATATAATACACTATACCAATACACTAATTGTCACTGTATTAAGTGAAAAACAGTGATTATTCATGGTAGGGAATACTAACACTTATGATTGAATTCCAAGTAATATAATAATAATAATAACCACACATGGCCATCTGGTCCCAAAATAAGCAGAGCTTGTGCTATGGAAACCAGACAACTGATATACTACATATACTATTTTTCTTTTGTAAATAAACACTGATATAGAAAAATTACACCCAGACTCAGGACAAACAGACATGTTCATGCACACACACGTCTGTCCTGGGTGATAATCGACACCATGACATGCGGTGCGAACAGCAAGTATCTACCAAACACGCCAACCGGCTCGACAATATATATTTTTTTATATACTAATTATTTATTGATGATGATAAATAATAGCAATATTTTATTTCAGCTTAGAACAATCGCTTATGACAAAGTTTGTTTTTATATATTATAGGTAGGCGGACGAGCATATGGGCTCCTGATGGTAAGTGGTCACTAACGCCCATAGACAGTGGCATTTTACATTTCTTAAAAAAACAACGGGTTGTACGGCAATGCCGGCATAAGTGAAAACTTGAATATTAACGTTGTGCATTTTTGATATTTTGGAATGACTAGGGAAACATTTTGCTCGAATTGCTTTAATTATCACTACAAAAGTACTATCATTTATGTGATAAAATACAATATTCATTTATTGCGCTATCGTACACAAACATGAAAATTTATATTACATTAAATATTTAACCCTTCAAAATCCGTCTTACGAATTTTCAATCAGGTGACCTGACGCGAGCTTAACATTTTTTACCCATTATAAAAAGTGCACAACGCCGCTAAAGAAGTTTTCACTTCAAAAAAACATCGCCAATGCGCCATCAACCTTGTGAACCAAGATGTTATGTCCCTTGTGCCTGTAATTACACTGGCTCACTCACCCTTCAAACTGGAACACACCCATACTAAGTACTGCTGTTTTGCGGTAGAATATCTGACGAGTGGGTGGTACCTACCCAGACGACCTTGCACAAAGCTCTACCACCAAGTGAAATGTTTTGTTTTATGTTTTATAAAATTATATGTTTTTATATTCAATGTACGCATGTTGAAAGTAACAGTAAGTAAATAGTAAACAGCATATAAAATGTATAGAATCATGTCTTACATAGCTCCTTATTGCTGAAATAGAAGAAACCGATGGATAGCGAGGTTTAGCTTACTTCAGGAAACGCGCCTTAAATGTACAAATAAGGGTATTTTGACGCAAAATAGTCTTTATCTTATATGCAATAAGGAATTTCTCTTCTTTACATCTTCATAACACGACAAGGCGAATCCTGTGGGGCTCTTGACTATGTGTGAAAATTCAGAAATTAATGTACGTGTAAAAATGTAATACGTTAGATTATTTTTCGTTGGGATATATAAACAAAAAAAATGTAGTGAAATAAAGTTTAACCTTTATTTTTAGCATTTAGTAAAGATTGATATTTATTTGGGCAATTTACGTTTTTCATCACGTGACCTATCAAACTAATTATTAATTTAAACTGTCGTGAGAAAAATTCTTCCGATTTTCTTTTCACCAGTACTTCTCAGATCACAGGCATTTTTGCCAATTAATAAGCTGTGTGTTACTTCTATATATAAATTGTATAATAAATCCTATCGCGTTGTTTGAAACAGGGTTTGAATCGCTTTGGTATTTCGAATAAAGGGGGCGGCTGTATGACATGTATCATATTGTAAATGCATTTATTCCCGCGCGCGTGGAGAAATGAAATGAATGCCTGGAAAATCGATCGCAAAACCGCAGTTTCACAGTTGTTGTACGCATATAAACCACTGTTCTGCTTCTTACATAAGCTCCTTGGGCTACAGTTAGTGAGAATAGCCAGAAACCTTTACCAATCCTTACCTGACAAAGCACTCCATCGGTGCGTGTGTGTATTTGAACGAGGTACTGCACTTGTGTTTTCACCTTTTCAGCTCTAAGGATTTAATGCAGAGACGTAAATATTACCTCATACGAAGTCTACGTGTGTATGTTTAGCTCATATATAGCTTAAATTACGTCCAATAGATTCCTCAAGCAAATTACTGTTAATTGATTAATTGATTGTTTGGATGGCTATGTCTTTATTTCAATTGAAATAAAAAAATATGACCTATAAATAGTAACTGGCTTACATCTTTATTAAGAAAGTTCCTCGTCGCACCGGGAACCTCATAATCATAACAATAGACCAGAATTGTTTTTTGGGGGCCGTTCACTCAGAGTTTGTTATAACTGAAAACGTTTTTAAGAAGTAGTGATGTAATCGTTTGCGTATTGTACTTAGAACTGACACGTCGTGTTTCATCTCTAGTATTAAATCCTACCTCTAAGTTAGTAGTTGTAAGTAGATCGTTGTCCGTGTAGTTGTGATACGTATAGTTGTTTTTTGCAACGCATTTGTCCATTTCCATCTAGTAACGGATCACAAAGATTTCGGATTATACTTAAAAAAATATGATCTTTACTATAAGTTCTCCTGATTTGAATAAACATTAACACCTAAATAAGTTCCCAGGAGCTTTCAACTTCATAAATCCCGTTCGAACTATAAAATAGAACATAAGTTCCAGATACAAAGAAAAAACTAACTTTTATATTGTATTTCCGAAAATACCAAGGGAATAAGAAGGTTATGTTGATGCTTAAAATACTCATGACTATACACGTACTTTGTAAATATCTGATGAAATGTTTTTACAAACAGCAACTTTTGATTGGGGGTTCTAAGGGCGTCCATTTTTTATTTGTTTCTGAAGTTGACGAAAAAGCCGCACATTTTGACCAATCTGTGGGGTTTTGTAGAGAACTTATGACTAATTGGGCATCTTTAATAAATGCTCTATTGACATCACATTCTGAGAATTTGGACTTTCTAGCACTGTATAGACCGAATCTATAAGGGTGCAAAATGACGAAACGCTTCGATAAAAGGTAGGTCTCATCTTAACGGGGGCACTGCTGTACCCCCAGATGTTGAAATCCTCCAGAACGATCGTTCACGGCGATCATTCAATGAATAATGATAAAATAAAAAAGTAAATGGCATTAATATACTCTTGATTATAATAAATACCAAAATGAGCTTTTTAAGTAATTACTCTTTTTCAACACTTAAATAAAAAGGTACGTTAATAAAATACAATTCTCTATCCTCACTGATAATTAACAAATATTAACTACAAGCTTTTGTATTACCTACCTTATATTGTATTGAGTAACATGCCTTATTTATTAATGATTTTTAACTGATTAAAATTTATTAATCGGCAAAGTTAAAAATATTCCTGCAATTTTATTATAGGAACAAATAACTTGCCAAAGGAAGAATTTATTGACTTTGCAGAGTTGAAAATTCTATGTTATAATATAAGTTTACCCTTACTTCGCATTGTTTAATGGAAGAACAATATATTTAAAGATGCTGAATATTATTTAACCATTTATTTATTTAATAGCCGAGATGGCCCAGTGGTAAGAACGCGTGAATCTTAACCGATGATCGTGGGTTCAAACCCGGGCAAGCACCACTGAATTTCATGTGCTTAATTTGTGATTATAATTCATCTCGTGCTTGACGGTGAAGGAAAACATCGTGAGGAAACCTGCATGTGTCAAATTTCACTGAAATTCTGTCACATGTGTATTCCACCAATCCGCATTGGAGCAGCGTGGTGGAATAAGCTCCAAAACCTTCTTCTCAAAAGAGGAGAAGAGGCCTTAGCCCAGCAGTGGGACATTCACAGGCTGTTACTTTACTTTACTTTTATTTATTTATTTGCTTGGACGCTGTATTCAGAACATCTCAATTGAATTCATAGAAAAGAGTCTTGCTTATATTTTAAAAGCTTGAGAGATACTGCGCTCTATTTATTACGTCCTAGTATACTATAAACATTTGGTTAAACATATCATGTGTTGAAGTAGATTTAGTGCTTGATTCAGCAAGTTTTATTACATATTTGTATTTATTTGTCGTAATTGTAAGAACAAATAATGTATTATTAAAATACTCAGAGATTGCTTGGTGACCCATAATCATTGAGTGAGAATGTTATATCAACAAATAATTGGTATTTTTTTGTTCTAGTTTGGAGAGTAAATGAACCAGTACAACTAAAGGCACAAGGGACGTAGCATCTTAGTTCCCAAGGTTGGTGCCGCATTAGCAGTGGAATCGCGGGTGCATATGAGGAATTGTTAATATTTCTTACAGTGGCAATGCTTATGAGCGGTGGTGATCACTTTCCATCGGGTAGGCCACCTGCCTAGTTAGTTAGTTATTTTATAAAAAATAATAATAAAGTTATATATCATTTTATTTTCTTGTAAAGACTTAAGATTCAATATAGATATAGACAAACAATTTCCTACTATCAGTTAATGTTAAATTTACATTCAAAATGTGAAATGGTAGAAAAACCCATTTCATCGCAATCTGAATAAAAATAAGGGATAATTTATTCTGGGCTATGCGTGTCCCGTTAGCGGACAAACGGATATTTTATACGGACACACTACACATGCAATTGTCAATAATGTGGGTGGCGACGTGGGTAATGATTGTTTTTTTTTAACTGATTTCTATAGATTGTTCAGTAATAAAAACTCACACATATGAATGTATTTATAGATATTATTTATATGTGTGAGTTGATTTGTTTTATCTTTTTAATATTCTATGTCTGAAAACGCTTAATTAGAACTCACAAAAACGTACTACATACTACCCATAACATTCAAATCATTACATTTTTATTATTTACAATAAAAATAAAGCACACACACATAATTGCAAGCATTGTTAATTTACTGCATAATAGTTAGTGAGTGACATAGAGTGAATACTAAGACTAATCGGACTTACTGTGTGAGTTTGTATATTCTTAAACAGTTTTAAAATTTACTTTATCAGTCTACCGACTTTTTTTAAAACAAAATAATTAACACTTTTTTATTTTGAGAAACCGGTTGGTGTCTGGCGTTGGCGAATATACTTGTCTTTCATGCCACAGGTCGCGTGTTCGATGCCCACCCAGGACAGACATTTGTGTGCATGAACATGTCTGTTTGTCCTGAGTCTGCGTGTAATTTATATAAGTATGTATTTTCAAAAGAAAAGTTGTATATGTAAGTATATAAGTTGTCTGGTTTCCATAGTACAAGCTCTGCTTAGTTTGGGATCAGAGGGCCTTGTGTGAATAATGTCCCTAGATATTATATTATTATAATATTATATTATATAGATTTACGGCCTTACTTATAAACGTTGTATAGCGCGCAATTGGTAAAACAATGCTGTCTTCTTCTTTCGAATGTCAAATCAATCGTGACAGAAAAAGCGAAATCAATGTTTCACTAAACATGCGTACAGCAACGCTTATAAGGCCATTACATTTTTCTTTCCTTTTTTTTTTTTTTTTGATCAGGTACAATATATTCCCTAATTTATTATCTACTTAGAAATTGATGTTATTATGTTTGATCTACTTAGAGTGATGCCCCACAGATTTTAGACCACATTTACGATAGACGTACTCTATTCAGTAAAGAGTAACAGTCTGTGAATGTCCCACTGCTGGGCTAAGGCCTCTTCACCTCTTTTTGAGGTGAAGGTTTGGAGCTTATTCTACTGTACTCAATTCACCGAACATTTATTCCATTTTTCTGTCTTCGAAAAGAGAAAAAAGTATGACGTCACGGTCAGCAATTTATAAGTAAAGGAAACTAATGAATTAATTGTAAAGGGAAATAAATAAAATAACAAGAGTTTCGTTAATACAATAAATACATTTTTCTTGTTAATAATTATGTTAATATATATCAAAGAAAAGCTATACACACTACGCGCGATCAAGCAAGTATGAGCGACGGTGATGGCATAAGGAATTGTCATGAGGTGGACTTACCCCTTACGCGCTATAATAGATATATTACAAACTCTTATAACTCGGGTTCCTTCAAACGAGGCATCTTGCGGACCGGCAAGGCGGAGGCGGCTAGTGCAGAACATTCTTCCCGACTGTACTGGTCGGCGTCGCGTTTGGACTCTCCTACCACTTACCATCAGGTGGAGTAGAGTCATTCGCTAGAGTCTTACCGGCAAATATAAAAAATATATAATCGTCAACCAATTTCACAAAATAAAGGTCAGAGCTATATAAAATTCCCATTTACCATTATAAAACTACGTTTGTCAATATAACGGCTTGTCCGTTTGACCTCGAAGTGATTTTTCGCACTATTACACCTGTCCGCACCAACGCTAGCTCGTTGTACCCACTTAACCTGATATACGCTTTACTGGATGGGGAAATACTTCTATTTTAATAATAATTAACTTTTCATATTGTGTACTAGAAAAAAGTAATAACGTTATCTTTGTTTATACTTAGAAATTTTAACTCAAAAATTAATATATAAGATTTCGTGCTATACAGTAACATGCCTGTGAATGTCCCACTGCTGGGCTAAGGCCTCTTTTCCTCTTTTGAGGAGAAGGTTTGGAGCTTATTACACCACGCTGCTCCAATACGGGTTGATGGAATACATATAAAATTCAGTGAAATTGGTCGTTGGTCCAGTGGCTACATGTAAGACCGCGGGCACGGTAGTCCTGGGTTCAAATCCCAGGTCGGGCCAATAAAATGTTATTGAGATTTTCTGTCGAAAATTCTTCTGGAAATTGGAAGTGTGTACACTCTCGTGCCTCGGAAAGCGCGTTAAGCCCTTGGTCCTGCGCCTGAACTCTTTTCGGTCGTGTCTGATTGCCGCCCTATCGGGTTATAAGAGTTAGGGAATAGAGAGTGCACCTATGTTTGCGCACACACTTGTGCACTATAATATGTCCTGCGCAGTTGGCTAATCTCTCTTAAGATTGACTGACATGGCCGAAATCGGTAAGGAGGACATAATAGTTGAGAAATTGTATTTGCATGAATTTCAAAAAAATATCATATCTATTGAATTTTCTTCTTCGATGTTCTCAAGGGGATCCTTTGTCGATATGGGTCACTTTTTTTGCACTGATTGAGTGAGTACTGGCCCTTACAATTACAATAGGGTAGGCTGGATAAGGCTCAGGTAATTCTAAACGAAATTACAAATAATATGTTTGATAACACTTAACATATTTTTTTTTTCTATATAATATATCTGTATTAATATTATAAATTCAAAAGTAATAGGTAAGTCAGTAAGGTGTGTCTGTTGCACTTACACAGATAAATAACTTTTTTCATGAGTTTTGGTATGAAGCAAGCTGAAACCACAAGGAAGAACATAAGCTCTTTTATACCTAACAACAGAAACCCCTGTAATTCTTACACGGAACCGAAGCCGCGCGTGAAAACTAGTTATTTATCATTTAAAACATAATAAGAAAAAATGCCTCCTTTCGTCTTAAGAAGTATTAAAGCAAGCAGCACCCAAACAAGCTCAAAAGGCTTATGAGTATCAAATATAAATTAAAAAAAAGTGTTTTAGGGTTGTAATTATGTTTTACGTACATAATGTATGTTAACGATAAATAGTGTTGATTGATCAAATAAAAAAAAAATTACATTCATAAAATTATATTATAGTGCTTATCATTTCCTATAAAATGAATTTATAAATAATTCAAAATACAATTAACAGCTTTACATTTGATTCACTTGAAGTTGATTGAGACCAAATAAAAATAAATGTACGGCCGTACTCATGTAGGTCACTTAGCCAATGTTTAGTTAAACACTTCCTCTATTTCGGTCATTATTGATTTGACACTAGAAATAAGAAGACAAAGCATCGCTTAGCTAATCGCTAAACAATATTTACACAAACGTTAGTACATATTTAAGTGATAACAAACATAAAAAGGGTACAACAAATTTTACATTATTTTTCTTTTGTAATCTTTAAATGTTTAATTAATTAATTAATTATTTGTATATAACCTTTTACTGCCTTCTTCTACGATTTATATCTATCTTAAGAGATATAGAATTATAGATATATGATGTGTCACTTATAAAGATATTTTGCCATTTTTACACACCGTTGGCAAATATATTTATAAGTGACACATAATATTATATCATGCTTTCTACGATCACCCGATATTACTTACGGGTTTCAGTGTTAGAAGCTTACAGTTATTGTGCGGTTGGTACAGTTCAAAGTGCACTAGTATATAATGGATGTAATATAATATAATTTCCATGTGGTTTTCGGCGGAGTAAAATAAAGTTACCTCATCTCAACTCGTAGATGAGCCTCGTAAGGGCCGATCTTCAAGGTTTAGCCCGAATTGAAATGACTCCCACCCCTCCCTGAGGAGAATTCTGCTGAAAGTGTGCTGAAAACTGCGCTGTCATTGGGAGTCGGGTTTTGAAGGTGAAAACCCGTGTAATAAAAATAAACAAGCGTGTACGGCTTAATGAATAAGGAATACCATGGGGATCTCAAATGTAACTTCCGTGTTGGAATAATAAATCAGTAAGACAATCAACACCCTTCAAGCCAAGCGGGCTATTCTGTAAAAATAAACTCGAAATTCATGATAGAAAACGGTCGTAAAATGTCAAAATGTGATATGCGACAATGACCATAAAAATCATAATATTTCAAGAATACACGCATCAAAATAGTATATCACCGATCGGTTGTCTACATTTTACGCGTGAGTAATAAAGTGAGCTCTTACAGTATATCACTGCAGGATGTCGTATCGCCAAAACAGAAAAGTTCTGGTTGAAATATTGTTTAATCCAGTGTCGTCAGATGCATCGAGATCTTATTTGGAAAGTAATCAATAACTTATGATCACCTGTAGTTCACTTTTAAAAATATAATAATTATTATAATATTTAAAAGTAACTAGATTTTTCTATGAGAATAATACATTTATATCTCATACATATCTAAATAAAAAAATGGAAACATTTTTACTATAATGCCCTCCAGACCGATTTCGGCCACGGCGGCTAATCTCAAGAGAGAATAGCAAGCTGCGCAGGAAATATTATAGTGCACAAGTGTGTGCGCTAACACAGGTGCACTCTCTATTCCCTAGCTCTCATAATCCGATGGAACGGCAATCCGACACGATTGAAAAGAGTTCAGGTACAGGATCGGCTTTACGTGCTTTCCGAGGCACGGGAGTGTACACACTACCAACTTCCAGACTCCGGGCTGCTACTGAGAATTTTGTGACAGAAAAACCCAATAACTTTTTATTCGCTCGACTCGGAAATTGAACCAAGGAACTCCGGGTCTACGGCCTTACAGTGTCAATTAGTCATTTCAAAATAACTGCCTGTTTTAAGTTAATAGAAGATTTTGAAGTATTTTCATCACAAAATGAAATCCACGATGGCGAAGCCGCAAGTTTTGCTAGTCAAAACAAACGCAATTATGACTTTGGGATACGATATATGTATAAAGGTTATTATTATTGTTGTAATTTGAAACAAACAATTTTCATTAACAGTTATTTAAAGGGTAAGCTACTTTCAAATATTGTGTTTTGTTATCGTTTACAATACCAGTAAGCTATATTAACCGACCCAATTTAAAATTCACAACGATCGATTATCAGGATGAGGTCGCACACTATACATTACAAGTATAAAGCAACTCTTTCTATTACCATCTTATTACGTATTCAGAGATGATAGCGTCGTAAAAATTGGTATTACTTCACACTCAACCCACGTTTAATATTCCTCTCAGGATGTTTTAACATTGAGAGCAATTATCGACTTTGTCACGCGTGAACTTCCTGATGTATAAACTGTTTGAAACTTCATAACTTGTGATATACGTTCACGAGATCATCGATAAAAGTTGCAAATTGATCAGTTATGAGAACGTTGACTTTATCACTGTTAATATAAGGTTGAAAATTAAATTAACAATATTGTAGATAATACGTATTGATAACACAGATTTGGATTAGGTTCAAACGAATAATTAATTTACAAATTTCAATAAATAAAATGTCATTCAATTAATGTATTATGATATATTTGAAATAATAGACAATGGCATTGTAAGAAATATTAACCACCGCTTACATCACCAATATGCCACTAACCTTGGGAACTAAGATGTTATGTCCCTTGTGCTTGTTATTACACTGGCTCACTCACCCATCAAACCGGAACACAACAATACAAAGTACTGCTGTTTTGCGGTAGAATATTTTTGATGAGTGGGTGCTACCTACCCAGACGAGCTTGCACTAAGCCCTACCACCGAGAAAGCCAGGACGGGTAACTAGTAAATGACTTAATAATAATATGTGAAAAAAATCATACATTAGTACGTACGTATGACGTATAATACATTGTTATACAAATATAGAGTAGAAATGCATAACGATATTACATAGATTCCTTCTATGACTATGAAATCTAAAATTTAAAGCTCATATTCGAAATTTTCGACGCAAAAGTAGCGAGATAAAAGGGGCTTAGTGCTGGTTAAATTCACTCCTAAAGCGCGGGTGACTGAACTTCGGCTTGATATCTAAATTAACAAAATGCCACGTACGAGAGATAATTTTCAAGACCTCTAAGTATATCGTACACATGTAATATTTTTTTAAATATTATTATAATTTTTTATCAACGATGATGATTTCTTAATTGACTCATAATTTGTATCAGTTGTCTTCCTTGGTGTTCTTGCGCTATGTGGGATTGAAGATTCCTCAGTTAGTCTGGACGGCCAGCCTGTCCATTATTAGGTTTTCTCTATTAATCTAAAATGACCAACCCTATATTTCATTTCCAAATTATTTGATTAAAAAAAATATCTTTAACTGTCCCATAGTGGTACATTTCAATCCAACACACTAAGGTTACTTTACGAATGTTTTCATTTACTACTGAGCACGAGATGATTTATAAATCAAATTTAGTGTAATGAAAATTCAGTGCTTAGATTTGAACCCACAAGTTCGAGTTATGACTCAAGTTTCGACTATAAATTCTTAATATGAAAAACTACCTAATGGTTAGTTAACAAGCCATTGGGCAGTTTTTCATATTAAGAATTTATATTTTTGATTGTAACATGTTGGTTCTTTAAATTAATAAATCGATATATTGTCTGTCTCGATCTTCAATTATTTTGAAAACAAACAATTTTTTTACAATGTTTAAACATGTAATAAAGCAGTAGAAGCAGTGTACCTTTAAAATGAATAAATTAAGACGAGTGTGGGCAATAAAAACGAGTAACAGAAAACCAAAAAAGCTTTTTTTTATAAATCGTAATAAAACCTTTCGCGAGGAAAGTCGCGGGCACCAGCTAGTATAAAGCAAGAAAAAATTATAAAACTCAACAAATAATATCTTCTGATGTTGCGTTTATTAAAATATCAAAATTCAGAGAGAAAATGATGTATATAACCAAAACATAAGTGAAACTGAATTAAAAAACTAAATTTAAATATGAGAGAGCGAGAGATAGACTATAACATTATAAAAAAGTAACAACACTATCATTTATAAAAATGAATAAATACTCCTAATAAACTCAATCACAGATATATTTCATTAAAATATTCATAACTTTATTATTTACTAAACGTCAGAAAAACGTAATGACACAGTTACTTAAAATCAATCTTAAATCACACTACCATCAGAATCAATTCTGAATGGCAAAACCGTTAGTATTACTGACGATCTTTAGGACTCATAAAATTTTATTATTACGCCAGTTAGCCGTAACGAGGGGCGGAGAGATAAAGATAATATATAGATTAGGCAATTCTAAAAAAAATACGTCCATAAGCGAGAAAATTTCGTAAGCAAATTTGATATCATAAGAATTGACTAGTGCTCAGTAGGACACCTTTATACTTTTATCTTGTTTCGTAAAAAAATGTAGGCAGACTTGCACATGGAACAGCTGATGGCACATGGCGCATGAAAGCAACGTGGTGGAATAATCTGCCTAACTCTCAAGGAGAGGAGTATAATAGCATATATTACTATTTTGTAGCGATAGATGGCGGTAATAAAATTGACGAGCCGATTGGCGTGATTGGTAGATGCCTATACATGCCTTTCAGGGTAGACATTTGTGTGCATGAACATGTCTGTTTTACGTGAGTCTGGGTGTAATTATCCATATAAGTATGTATTTACAAAAGAAAAGTAGTATATGTAGTATATCAGTTATCTGGTTTCCATAGTACAAGCTCTGCTTAGTTTGGGTTCAGATGGCCGTGTGTGAATAATGTCCCGGGATATTATTATTATTATTATTAAAATCCGTCAGTTTCCTGAATCGCGCTGTCTAGATTCGCTACTGAATATATATATGTAATGTGAAAGTGATTATGTTAAAATGATCAGACAAAATTAATTATAGTGTAAACAGTGGAAGCTCTTCCCCCCGAAAATAGTTCGGGGTAAACAGGAGGTAAGGCCCAGTAATGGTATATATTTATGGACCCTTATTACTTTTTAAAAGAACTACGTTCTTATTCTATTTATTTATCAAAGTGTATATAAAGGATATTAATCTTATATTATAACAATAATATGCACTGCTGGATAGTAAAATTGAACTTAAAATAACAAGTTACCATGAGAATACGTTGCCTTTTTTGGTATGGCTTAAAATAAAGACATACAGCGTTTTATTTCATTTTATAAAAATAATACTGTGTTGTTTCTTTATATCTCAATTGCCGTTAATATGCTATGTATGTATATATAAGTGTTATTATAATTTCTTATTTTGTTTAGAATCATCATAATGAAATACATTTTCTAACATAGTGCGTTTATTTGGGCATATGTCCTGCTTGAGTTACTTTAGTCGAGATTAGCTCGGAAAGTATTATTTGAGTTTAAATTTAACAATCAGCAGCATTATAAAATCGACTAAATAGATTTGTTTAAATATTGTAATCGCAAGTTACATACAAGAGCCGAGATGGGCCTTCTTAGTTCCCAAGGTTGGTGGCGCATTGGCGATGTAAGCGATAGTTAACATTTCTTACAATGCCAATGTCTATGGGCGTTGGTGACCACTTACCATGAGGTGGTCTATAGGCTCGTCCGCCAACATATACTTTAAAAAAACTTGGCATCTATTTGTGTTTTTAATAAACTTAAAATAATAAACCATCTCCTACTCAACGGCGAAAGAAAACGTCGTGAGGAAATCTGCATGTTTTGTATTAATATTGGTTTAGCCTGATGGAAATTACTACTAACCTTCACTAACGTCAAGCTAATATTAATAATTATTCTCCTGTGCCTTGGACCATTATTAAAACACAGAACATCCGATGGAACGATATCTTAAAGTAAACGTGACGACATTCAACCACTCATACGTAAATGTGAAATATATTACGACCATACATTTCTTTAAAGCAATTGTTTCCAAGAATAGACTTGCATATATATATATATATATATTATTAAAAATGTATGTAAGAGTTATGAATTCAGTATAATAATGATAATTATATTTTAGATGATCTTGTTTTGTTTCTTTCTTTATGGATTAAATAAACTGAAATAAATCAATTCCATAATTTTGTTAAAATATACAATTTCAGTGAGGTCATTGCGTAAAATTCGTTCTTAGTGAGTGTCTACGTCAGGAAAGGAAATGTATCCAAATACGATATATTGATATTAAACAGCTGAAAACATAAGAATAACGTTTTTACTTACTTTAGCTTCATCAAAATTCGACGGGCACTTACGTAATGCAATAGTTATTTAGACAAAGACTATTATTAATTACATTTACAAATAACTTAAGGATTTTTTAATTTCTGTCTCAATTCATTAATACTTCAAACGTTTATTTGTTTCTGAAATCGTCACTGCAGCACTGTTGAGGCGAGGGGACGACGCAAAAAAGTTACAGCGTTTTGGACTAATTATCTTGTATAGTTAAAAAAATCATACTATATTATACAGAATAATTATCTAGTATAATTAAAAAATTCGAAAGATATACACATTACGGCCGGTCGTTTTGGATAGAAAAAGCATAAAAATGAGGTCACGAACCGAGGCGAATGGGACTTGTAGGTGAAATCTGAAAATTTCCTGGCCTTAGGCGCGCTCAATGTAGATTATTAGCAGGCCATGTGTAAATCGATTATTTATAAATAGTCGCGTTAACTCGATACTTGCAATCGGTATTCAATATGTTTACCCCCAAATAATTTATAATTTGCATCAACAACGGGCACATTACCTATGGATTACTTATAATTTAAATTGTTGATGAGCAGTTTGGTCGAAACCCAACCCTGAAGCTAAAGGCCCTAAAACAACATACAGCACAAGCAATTTATTGGGATTAATCTGCTTACATTAAATTTCCTATTAATATTAATAAATCGTGTACTTGGTATCAAATAAAAATAAATATCATATTATATTTAACAATACAGTAACAGACTGCAAATGTACATCTTCGATTTCTCTTTTTATTTTTCCTATTGTTTTTTTTTTTCTTTAATTCAATTCAAATACTTTATTTATGAATGAAAGAAAACCATAATACACACTTTCTTAGTCTCCGTCTCCGTGGTTGAAATTAACACTTCAGGCCTGAGAACAGTCGAAAGAAACTCAACGGGATCTTTTTCACCTACTGATGAAACTGCTTGGTGCAGTTATATGTGATTTTAACTCTAAGGAAACACGCAAAATAAATACATACCACCATATTGCAATTATTATCAAACGTTTCTATTATTTTCAAACCCAGAATGCGGAGCGCAGCCAAGCGTTAAGGAGTGTTTATATTAGGCACGTGGTTGAAGAGATGGAGAACATAAACTTTCCAGAGATACGACAGATGTAGATGACGGTGGCTTTCTGGAGCATGTGAAATTTATTGTTGGTATTTGTAAAGTATTCAGACTTTTTCAGACATTTAATTATTATTAAATGCTATTAATTTTAACGAAATTACTTTAGATTCCTTTTATGGACATTTTCAAATATTATTACTAGAGAAACGTAGCCGAGATTGAAGCCTAGTAGTTAGATCGAATGAACCTTAACCGATTTGTTTTTATAAACAATCACTGTCAAGTACAAGATTAATTATAATGATTGTGATAGAAAACAACGTAAAAAAACCTGCATATGTCTTTCGCTGAAATTCTGCCACAAGTGAATTCCACCAACCCGCATTGGAGCAGCATCTCGGTGGACCATCAAACCTTCTCTTCAAAGAAGGAGAAGCCTTAGCCCAGCGGTGGGACGATCACACTTTTACTTTTATTACTAGAGAGATAACTAATCAGTCAGGCTTATTTCACCTCGCTATTATTTACATTAAACATTTCGCAGATTTTCATACGATACAGGTTTTACACGATGTTTCATGCCGAGCAAGAGATGAACTAAAGCACAATATTAATCAAATGAAAACTCAATATATTTTAGCTGCCCGATTTGTACCTGCTATCTTCGGTTAAGCTTAACGTGTTTAAAAACTAGGCTCTCGTCGTCGATACGACACACATAAATGTTATTTTTAAATTATTATCATTATAGTTATTTATTGGTTAAAAATTATCACCAATGTGTGTGTATGATTCGTCTGATGAATGTGTGTGTAGGCTGCTGAAATTTCTCAAGTGTAAATGGACTGGACGTCTGCTTTTGACAAGTGTATGAACATGATAGCAAGAATTTAATATACATATGTGCGATGGTTGTGACATCTTAAGCTAATAAAGTAAATGGGAAGCAATTCTTGTTACAAAATATCGTCACCCGGAAAGAAATATTTGCGGTTTATGGGAGACAATGTTCCATTAAGAGAACTAAGGAATTACTGTTAAAAGCATTTGTTACTTTGTCATAGCAAAACTAGTCCTAAAATTTAATTTGTAGCTCCCATCGTCAAGTAAGAATAATGTGCGGAGGCGTTATTTAGTTGTTCTCATCAATTTTGCACTAAATATTTAAGAGCGTAAATTCAACTTTAAATTTCTGCGCATAAAGTTGATTTTTGAATGCACGTACTTTATAAATGTTATTATGCATTATATGAACAGAGTAAAGATGGTCCTCGTTTTCACATCCACATGTTTCTCTTAGTCATCGTTAGGTAAACGAGTTCAAAATGACTTATGTCACGTTTATATAATAAATATAATGGCTCTTAACACATTTATATTAAGTAATAAAATATAGTACATGTAAATAACTGATAAGAATAAGAGTTGAAAATTTAAATAAATAGTACACATTATGTTTTCCTATCGAAAATAATCAGCTCTATAAAGTTTGAGATTAAAAACATATGTATTTCACAATGTTATATGAGACAGGAAATGCATATTAAATCCATGTTGCAAGACGTAAAACTCGATACGTAAAGGATTCTTTACCCGTTTATCACAGGAAAGGTCCAATACACGGTCCGAGCTGATCTGATCAAACAACGTAGAGGTCGTAAAATAGACGAATGACTCAATATAGGGAGATATCGCTCGGTTCAATCGATTCGAACGCTTCTAAGGCATATAAATTGACGAGAGAATAATGACTAAGACAGCAATAGAATAAGATTCTAATTTTCACGAAATTGTTAAGTTATTTTTCATTGTCATGTTTTTGGAACGAAGTTCTTTTACGCGGCTTACAGTAGAGTGAAATGGCAGTGGCCCAAGGTCAGGTAAGTTAACAATTGCGTTCATAATGTGCCTACTAAATGCTACAAAATGCGATTAATTCGAATTTAAGAAGTCGATAAAAGACGTTGAGGTGCTTTTCGGTGTGACAAAAATACATTAATATAATCAACTAAATTTTACATTTTAAAACACGGTTTGAGTCGAAAAAATATCGCACAGATTTTTTTTTATATGTATTTATTTTTATAATTATTTTATTAAATAATACATCGCATGGGCATTTAGAGCGTATCATGGTATCGCCTGCAGACCTTTACTAGAGCAACGTAGTGTTGTAGATTTTTAATATAATAATACTCAATGTTAAGATGAGCTACTTAAACTTTTTTTTTTTTTTTTATTGTATAGGTAGGCTGACGAGCATATGGGACACCTGATGGTAAGTGGTCACCAACGCCCATAGACAATGGCATTGTAAGAAATGTTAACCATCGCTTACATTGCCAATGCGCCACCAACCTTGGGAACTAAGATGTTATGTCCCTTGTGCCTGTAATTACACTGGCTCACTCACCCTTCAAACCGGAACACAACATTACAAAGTACTGCTGTTTTGCGGTAGAATATCTGATGAGTGGGTGGTACCTACCCAGACGAGCTTGCACAAAGCTCTACCACCGAGTAAAACTTACTTATACAATACTTTTTTTACTTTCCTTTTTAAGATTAGTAAATAATGATTAATATTTTGTACAGGGTCGTCTGCGTACTGACTCATCAGCTATTTAGCCAGTAAACATTTATACTTTACATTGTTTTGTTCCTGTTTAAAGAATTGTGATATGATGAGTCATAGACAAAAGGAACATAACATCTGAACCACCAGGGATGGTTGACGTCACATTGATAGTATAATAACTAAATGAGCGGATTGTTTTTTATAGAATAATTAGGCAATTGGGTCATCTAATAGTAAGTCACCAAAGCCCATAGACATTGGCATTGAAAGAAATGTTAACCATCGCTTCCATCGCCAATGTGCCACCAAACTTGGGAACTATGATGTTATGTCCCTTGTGCCTGTAATCACACTGGCTCACTCACCCTTCAAACCGGAACATAAGAATACTAAGTATTGCTGTTTTGCGGTAGAATATCTGATGAGTGGGTGGTACCTACCCAGACGAGCTTGCACAAAGTATCTTACAGTTTTGTTGGTTATGGTTATTTGTTTTTGTCTTCGAAACCCCTCATCAAGCACAGATAATAAAATAGAGATTCCATTTTCGAATTCAAAAACTCATTTTTTTCATTTTATTCGACCTATCGAAATCGTGCTGTTACATTTTATTTAAAATGACAAAAAGATAAACAAAAGAATGGTACTCGCTGAATCTTTTAAAAATTGAGGCAAGAGTTGCTTACCCGCTTTCAGAGAGTATGAATACGCTAATCTCGAAAGCTCTGAAATCTGAATTCATTTTGATCATTCTTACTATCTTGTAGCTTTAAAGGTTTAAGTATTTCAGCATTTTATTCATCCAAGTATTTACGGTACATTCATAATCGCTGCATTCACTTTTTGCGAGTTTTTTTTTTTTTCTGCAAAGATGTTTCAAGCTTCGTTTTATATATTCCAGTATCCTTTACTTTAACTAAACGGGTCAGTGGACTATTAAAATGTTTACGACTCTGTATATTTTTGTATTTATTTAATGCAAAATATTTTGCAGTCGTGGACGTGATTAGAAATGTACTTCCACTAAGTAATAATGCTTTTCCATGCCTTATCAAATGAAACAAACGAAAAACAAAATAGTAAATAATACCTTTATTATAATAGTTGATCTTAATGGATATATAAATTTACTTATATATCTTTGTCCCGTAATCACAAACATAAAAGGACATGGCCAATTTCTGTATAGCAGTTTGCATAGTTATCGAATTTAATTCACACCAATGATTTGTAGTGTTTTATATTCGTGAATATTAGGAAATTAAATAACGGTATTAATTACTTACTTGTGTATATGCAAAATTTGAACTATTAGTGGAATTTGTAAAATGTATGAAGTACAATTATTAATTATGTATACATTTCAAGATAGCCACTACACGACACAAATAAAATACGACTCTTAAATGTGCACGCTAAAGAAAAGACAGACAAACAGACAAACAAAAATAAATTTACGTCGCTATCGAAAACGATACAGACATTTTTTATAGAATAAATAAAAAAACTTATACTAGGTATGCTGATATATCTCTCTCAAGTCATGTCAAATTGCCATTTCATATGATTGTCAGTGTTAGGGATTTGAGTACTTGGGTGCATAATTATAATATCTTTTGCGCTGATTGGTAGTTGAACCAAATAAGATGTGTCATAATTACCATCCTTAGGAGATAAATAATGAACGAGTGCTTATCCGTTTCTAGCATGCTTAGTGCCTAACTAACCATTCTAACTGCTTCAACCTCTTTCATATAATCATCTTCGTTAAAACTTACTTTTAAATAAAATAAATATTTCTTATGTGGATAGTAATTATTATAGACCGGGGAATTTTATTTTGTGACATAAATTACTAAAATATTTTCAATAAAAACCAATGAAATAAAGATGGGACCATCTTGGAGATAGTTTTTGTAATATTCATTGGCGGATACGCAAATGGGCCACTTGATGGTCACCATCGTGCATAGACATTGGCGCTGTAAGAAATATTTAACATTACTTACAACGCAAATGCGCAAGGGAACTAAGACTTTATATCCTTTATACCTGTACTTACACTGTCTCACTCATCATTCATACCATATCGCAACAATACGTATTATTAGGATTTGAACATAAAATGTTATAATAAATTCAACAAAAAATAATTACAAAAATCGGTGTAATTTACAAAAGTAATATATGTAGTGTTGGCAAAACAATTGCTATTTCATTTTTGCTTATCAAATCATTTGTCATGACACACTATCAACGGACAGTCAAAAAATACAAAGTCAATACAACAATACAACAATGCTAACATTATGTGTACATCAGTGTAATTACAGGCAAAAGGGACATAACATCTTAGTTCCCGAGGTTGGTGGCGCATTGGCGATGTAAGCGATAGTTAACATCTTTACAATGCCAATGTCTACGGGCGTTGGTGACCACTTATCATCAGGTGGCCCATATGCTCTTCCGCCTACCTATACAATAAAAAAAAAAATCATTAGCTAAGATACGATTTTTTAAGAAGGTCGAAATGGAAGAGATAATTTTCTACGAAGTTTACCCATAAGAAGTCAGGACGGGCAGATAGTATGATATTAAACGCTAAATGAGCATCACAATACATATGATAAGGCCTGAACACGTAACATTAAGTAACTTGTTATATTATTTGTCTTAATGTAATAAGTCTTACAAAAATTAATTTACAACCTCTTTCGTAGCGACGAGAAATGTTATGTAAGACATAAATTTGCCTCTCATTATGACATTCAGAAATGAACTTTATTCATTTAAATTTAAGGTTCAGTTTTTGTTTTATTATTTGATGAAGTATTACTAAACTTCCATTTTAGCGGTACTTAAGAAGGGGAAAAAGTCTCATTACCTTATTTAAACATTTGTCATTTAAAATATTTATTACGTTGCGAGCCATGTCTATTAATAATAATTAATTATAGTTTGTAATCAATTTGTTTGTTTTGATGAAAAATAAACTGAATCGAATCGATTTCTTAAGGCGTATTAAAAATCTTGCGTGGGAAACATTTATCAGTACCAACCTATTTCTGTGAACTGAAACCTTATTGGTTGTCTCCAGCACAGATCAGAAATGACATGTGAACTTTTTCACATAAGCATAGCGGATGCTATGTACCAAAAATGCAGCAGCTTTTCTCGTGTCATGCTCCACACGTGGATAACAAGCTGCAAGATTGTATTCACTTAAAAAAATTTATGAGTGCGGTGAGCCATTCTAGCTCCAAATAAGTCTATATAGTAAAAAATTATGGAATAAAAAAAATAAAATAAACAAAAATTTGCCATTTAATTTGAAAAATATCGAAAGTTATAATTATGTCGTCATTTGTTTCGACAATATTAATGAAACGTGCTTTATTTAAAACAATGTCTTCAACCGATTTCCAATTTCAAAATATTTCATCCCAGCATATACTTCGAAGTTCTCAAACTAGAGTTGATCTAAAGTCAGAGCTGCAGTACAAGTCGCCCGAAGTTTTGATCTTAATTATAAAATGTGTCACAATGATGAAAATTTCCAGTCACAAAAATTTTTTACAACTTTTTAAATTAAAAGTTATACCCAAGTTCGGTATAAAAACTACTGAAAGAGTCACCAGTGACGAAGGAAACAAAATGATTGAAAATCTAAGTATAATTGAGTATACTCAGATTTTCAGTTATTTGTTTGCCTTATCGCAGATTTGACAATCATATAAGAAAATTTAGCGAATGAAACGTAACTAAAGATAATATAAGTCCATGAGGATCATTAGTATGACAGTTTATGACAACTAACACACAACTGGCATACATTCCGAGTCAATCAAAAAGTCATCTGTACTATAATGCGACGTCAAACATTATATCTCGATCAATTTTTAATCTTGAAACGTAGATTATGATGCCCTGTAATAAACATGCAGGCACATTTAAATAGTATTAATATACATTAAAGATAAAAGACCAAAGCACGTCTGCGGAGATACCCACACAAGAAAAAAAATACAGTTTTGAAAGTTGACATAAGAATCCTCCATGTTTCCAACTCCGGTTTCTACTAAAAACCTTTTTTGTTATATCTTAGCAAAAAAAAGTTACCGAAAATCTTTATATAAATTGAATTTTTAAATAAAGACACTAAAGAGTTTGTGAAGACTAAACTAAGACTTAATTTTGTAAAGAGTATTTTTATAAACTTGTGATTCAAGTTAAAACAACAAAATGTCTAAAACTGCAGAAATGAGACGACAAACTTCCAAAAGCCGTCCTTAAAATTTCGCTCTTGTTTCGAGTCTCTTGCGACCAAAGTTTTAGATGACGCATATTCTTGCGTGTTTTAATTATTCAGTATCTTAGAATATATGTACAATGGAAGTGACATGCGTTATAATTGATTGATGATATCTATGTTTAAATACTAAGAATATTTCTAAATTTGTATTCACTTCTTTCTTCTCATTATATTGTGTCTTTTTGAGTTATTTTTTTGTATTTTATTAGTTTTTTTTTTAATAATACTGTTATATCTTTATTAATAAAGCCGATAATATAATAACATATCTGCAAAACTATTTAATAAATATATTAATAACTAGAAGATCTCTTTTAATATAGCAATGAATATCACGATCATTGTTTTCGTTTATCTTGTCGAAATTCGTGACGCATCTGTGCATAGCAATTTTCAAGTTATAATCTCTGATCACGTTTCTAATATTTAGTCTTAGTCTTTCGGTTAAACAGGTCAATTGCAACATCATAGGTATCTGTATATAATTTTAATATGTGGAAAAATCAGCCTGACAAATGTGTCACCTGATGGTAAATAGTCACCACCACCCATAGACATTGCCACTGTAAATAATGTTAAAAATCTCACAATCAAGACACCGCCGACCTTAGGAACTAACAATAAGTTATTTTCTTTGTGCCAGTAGTTATACGAGCTCACTCACCCTTCAAACCAGAAAACAATATTACTAAGTATTGCTGTTTGGTAGATAAGAATTACTTTCTTATGTCATAAGTGGTCGGTATCCACCCAGACAGTCTTACAATGCACTATCACCAAGTAAAGATATCACATGGTTGGATGCCAAATTCAAACACGTTTGTTACTCTAAGTTCAAAACAATTTCAACCGTTACGTGCTACCAGACACCACATGCTCTTGGTAAATGTAGACTACATATTTTATCTCAGTAAATTGTCTTTAAACATGTAGTGAAATGTTAAGTAAATTTCGTTTCAATTTCGTTAGACAGTACAATAAAATTATACTGAATTATATTAATTACTGTGCAAGAATATGTTGTCATTTTTAATCTGTGGGTCTTAATTCAAATTGACATTTCAGTAAATATACATGTACGCACTTTTGTTCGACGTTTTTTTTTTAATGTCATGTGCATGGCCGTATAATGTTATTCCTGGCATATTCTATATATATATATATAAGGTCCTCCAGACCAATTTCGGCCACGGCGGCCAATCTCAAGAGAGATAGCCAACTGCGCAGGACATATTATAGTGCACAAGTGTGTGCGCAAACACAGGTGCACTCTCTTTTCCTTAGCTCTCATGTCATGTTGGCGCAGGACCAACGGCTTAACGTGCTTTCCGAGGCACGGGAGTGTACACACTTCCAACTTCCAGACTCCGGGCTGCTACTGAGAATTTTCTGACAGAAACCCCAATAACTATATTGGCCCGACCTGGGAATTGAACCCAGGACCACCGGGTCTGCGGCCTTATATCTAGCCACTAGACCAACGAGGCAGTTAATTCCTGGCATATTCTATAAAATATGTACATACGTCGAATTGGATGGGCGAAGTTTTCTGACACAGGTAAAGTGTTACTGTGTGTTTAATGCATGATGTTTTTTCTTATCTCATAGCGTTGACGTTAACTGAGATTTGTATGGAATGTAAAATGACTAGTTCACTAAATATTCATTTTAGTCCATTGATCATTAATGATTTCCCCAAACAGTCTTCAAAAGAAGAGAAGCCCTTAGCACAACAGTAGAACATTAGCAAGCTGTCACTTTACTAAAAATAGTTCATTCATTCAATATTTGAATTCTTCTTCTTCTTCTTCTTTGAACTTATTACAAACACACACACTCGGAAAATTCTGTAATTTGGTTACTGTTAACCAATGGACACTACGTATAATCAATAACAGACTATTCTTGTATGAAATTCCAATTGTTTTAACTAATAGAAATGATTTATCAAATACATTGAAATAATTAATTATTGTTTGGCACTTTGATATACATGTACCGTGACGTAGTGATTTATTATTAATGATAAGATTGCTTGGCTTTGTGGTAAACCGGATCTGTGGTTAGAATACTAATACATAAGAAATAATATGTTGAGCAATTAATTTTATATGTGTGTAGCTTAGTATCGTTATCTGATAAGATGCTATGATGAGTTTGTAATGATCATATTATCATAGTAGGTAGTAGTTATATTGTCATATTATTCTTTTATTTTTTTTTTGCTAGCAATTTTTACATAAGTAAAAATCTAAAAGAACATATAAAGTTAAAACTTATACAGAGTAATGCAAAATCACTTAAAAGCAAACACAACTTGCTGGGATTAAATTGCTGTTAACACCTTATTACAGTTCATTTGAAAAAAATAAAACAGCGGTTAACATCCGAAAGTAAGAACTTATCAATTAAATAATAAAAGTGGAACTGCGTAAATAATGTAAATTTATATGATAACTGGGAAGAGGTCGTTTTCTATACCACTGGCATATAATATACACGTTGTATGCAAAATTTCCTAATTATTTGTTGATTTATTAAGAAGAATAATTGTTACAAGCAAATTCACATTTCGCATCTTAACTATTAGTAAGAATGTATACATAGTATAATTAAAAGCAGACAACAGTCGAACCATATGGTTGTAAGAGTACTACCATCCGCAGACATTAGAACTGTGAGAAATTAAAAGGCTAAGGGCTAATAAGAACCTAAGAAATTAAGTGTTCTGATGTTTAGTTCTTCATTAAATTTAATAATGTGACATGAAGCTACTTATCAGAACCCGTTATAATGTCGTTGGTTTCATAATACATACTATATATGTATATCGTCTATAGGTGTATACCCTTCGAACACAAATGTTTTGAAACTATTTCTCACACCCTAAAGCCCGAACCATGGAAACAAAGATCTTTCATCCCTATTTCCTATTAAACTCATACAGCCTTGAAACTTCAAGTTGAGTTTGACCAAAGTTTTACCAGTAGCAAAACCGGTAATCGCCAGTAATATAATCAATAAAGACCCTTATAAGCATTGAATAATACGTTTACAGACAATAAATACATTTTTAGGGAAATATTGCAAAGGTTCTGGTGAAATAATAAACGTTGTATTAAGCTTCTAACCAATTAGGTTCATTTGAGTCTTGTCACAGACACGATACGTTTTGCTGTCTCCTAATCATTATTTGTGTCCATTTTTGATCCCCGATGCAAACAAAGAGGTCTTATAAGTTTAACGTGTGTATATGTGAATGTTTCTGTGGCATTGAAAACAAATGCGACGCGGAATGCGAATTTTGAAGCGGTTTTTTCCAGTTTGAACCTGATGTGATCAAAATTATTTATCTATAAGTTATAAATCTGTTTTTACTTGACAAAAGGAGAATTTTCACAGGTTCGAATAATTTGTAATTCCAGTCCGCCGGCAGACGACGCGACGCTTTTTTGTGTCGGGTATATTTAAATTTTATTATGAATAGTAATTCGATAAAGACTTACAAGTGCTGTTTGAAAATGAACTAAAAAACTTAAGATGCACACGAAAATTGCATAGATCTTCGATCATATCTGCTCCTTTATGTAAAAATGGCAATTTATTCGGCAAATATTAATAGTCCTCCGAGCGTGACCAATTGCAGTCACGACGTGCAATCTCAAGAGAGATTAACCAACTGCGCAGGACATATTATTGTGCACAGATGAGAGTGCTCTATTCCCTAACTCTCATAACCCGATGGGACGGCAATCCGGCACGAACGGAAAGAGTTCAGGCGCAGTACCAACAGCTTTACGTGCTTTCCTCACTCGCCCGAAGTTTGGAAGTTGGAAGTGTGGCTACTGAGAATTTTGGACAGAAAATCTCAATATTGGCCCGACCTGGGATTTGAACCCAGGACCAGCAGTCACTTTCTAAATAATTGGGTAAATAATGCAAACAACAAATAGCTATTTGATAAGATTGTCGATATTTAGTTATGCATCAAAGGAGTTAAATAAGGCATAATATTGAGCATCAAAACTTGCCTAGCATAATTATATCACTATTGATGTGATATTTTTATAATCCAGTACATTCGTCCATGAGTTTGTTGTAATATTTGTGGTTGTACTAACATTTGGTCAAATAATGCGATAATGCTACGCGGAAACACTAATTACGTCATTTTGATGAAAGCAAATAAAGACTATATATACTAGATATCTATTATACTTATATACAAGACCATTAAATATTGTCAACCATTGTCAACCATGTTAAATCACAAGGTGATTGTAACGAAAATCAACTACGCAACTTAGTTGTAAATGTTAAGCAAAATCAATTATATTTCTGTATTTATATAACATATGTATATACAAGGTTCTTAACTTACTTTGACTGCCTCGTTGGGCTAGTGGCTACATGTAAGGCCGCAGACCCAGGTCCGGAAATATTGGTCGGGAAGTGTGTACACTCCCGGGCCTCGGAAAGCACGTAAAGCCGTTGGTCCTGCGGCTTAACTCTGCCGTGCCGTAATGTCGGATTGCCGTTCCATCGGATTATGAGAGTAAGGGAATAGAGAGTGCACCTGTGTTTGTGCACACACTAGCGCACTATAATATGTCCTGCGCAGTTGGCTACTACTACTGCTACTGCTGCTGCTGCTGCTGCTGCTGCTGCTGCTGCTGCTGCTGCTGCTGCTGCTGCTGCTGCTGCTACTACTACTACTACCATGTGATGAGATGGCCCAGTGGTTAGAACGAGGCGAGAGGCGAAATTTCATGTGTTTTATTTGTTTTTCTAATTCATTTCGTGCTTCACGGTGAAGAAAAACATCGTGAGGACACTTGCGTGTGTAATAGCCTCCAAAACCTTCTCCTTAAAAATGGAGAGACGAGGCCTTAGCCCAGCAATGGGGCATTCAAGGCTGTTACCACTTAAATAAAAAAGGTACTTAAATATATCGTTGTTAGTTCAATCTACAAGTTCATTGTAATAGTTCGCATAAAAGGACATTATAACTAACATAAGCTAGATCGCTCCGCTGACAGCCTATTAATAATATGAAATACTAGCTACCCAACGCAAACCTGGCACGGGTATAATTAATACAAATATATTATTGAGAAGGTATAGAGTGGATGTATAATGAATAATAGCGAGGACGTAACGTTATTATATATATTACGACTACCTCGTTGGTCTAGTGGCTAGATATAAGGCCGCAAACCCGGTGGTCCTGGGTTCAATTCCCAGGTCGGGCCAATAAATAGTTATTGGGTTTTTCTGTCAGAAAATTTTCAGTAGCAGCTCGGAGTCTGGAAGGTGGAAGTGTGTACACTCCCGTGCCTCGGAAAGCACGTTAAGCCGTAGGTCGTGCGCCTGAACTCTTTCCGGTCGTGTCGGATTGCCGTCCCATCGGATTATGAGAGCTAAGGAAAAGAGAGTGCACCTGTGTTTGCGCACACACTTGTGCGCTATAATATCTCCTGCGCAGTTGGCTAATCTCTCTTGAGATTGGCCGCCGTGGCCGAAATCGGTCTGGAGGACCTTATATATATTACGATCGTCGATGAAGATAAGGTTAGAAATTGAGCTTATTTTTGAATCAGTCATCGTTAATTTAAGTTAAAGTTACTTGGTGGCATTATTTCTTATTTTTATTTATTTACATAATAACTTTAATTAATAAAACCATTGCATAACGCACACAAGATTTAAAATTGAAAGTGTAAAACGTTTTAAGTAAAGTTTAATATTTGAAGTCTATACCGGCATGCGCACATGTAAATTTTATTTGCTAGCTGTATCGGAATGGTATGGATTCGAAAATCTTATTTGATCAATCTTAGTTCGGTTCACTTTAAGTTTAAATCGTTCATGTAAGTTAGTACAAATTTTAAGCAACTTTAAGAATTATTGAGACAAGAAATCGACTGAGACAAAATCGTAAGACTTTGACTTTATGAACTTACTCGCTAATCAGAGAAACCCCAAATTTAATTTAAAAAAATATATTTTAAGAGTCAAGTGAAAAATATTTTATACTTACAAAACATGTGATTGACTTATGACAATCAAAAAGCAAGTGTAACGCTTCTATATTGAATAAAGATATTTTAATTAGTATTAGAATTTGAATAGCTGGTTCATCCTTAATTTCGTCATGACGATAATTTAATGTTAACTTTACTAAATAAACAAGCCTGACATGGAAAGTCTGCGAAATCAGAAACCGGACTTGAAGTTGACTCACGCGAAAAACTTTTACTCTATTTCACAGTTACAAAGCTGAATTTAGTAGAATCACGTACGCCTCGGATTCTTACTCGGATCTTTGAATCAAACTGAGGAGATCGGATAAAGTATTCGTGTGAGATATGCACAAACTTTAAGCTGAATATCCTGCTCGTGATTATAATGCCCTATCATAATTTCTGAAACTAACAGCTTGAAAATGTCCTCTCCTACTTTTTAAGGAGAAGTTTCAGAGCTTACTCCTCCGTGCTTCCAGTGCGATTTGGATGATACAAATGCATGCCAAAATGCTTGTTTCCTCATAATTTACCTTAAAGTAATCGAATTATTGTGTAACCAATTGCATTATCTGTCATCTATATAATTCCTAAAATAAAGTCAATTTTTCATTTCTAAATGGGTCATGACTTCTTTTATGCTTGCTTTCATGTAATAAATGAGTGTGATTGTTACTTGTATTCTGACTATAAATTATACATTTAAGATTCTTTAATTTTCAAATACTAAAGTACGTCGAACATTCCAGATCTACAGATACTAGGAGGCCCACAATATAAACAGATACCAACAGATCCTAAAGTCCACTCAATAGTAAAGTACAATCTACTGTACCCAGACTGACCAGCGAGAGAATTTTATAGAACATGCGCACGTAACAAGCATTGGACCTTAAGGATTTATTTATATATTTTTATTGAATTTTATATTTGTTTACTTTTATACAGAACCTTAATAAAAAGTAACAAACAATATATATTGCAATGTGTAAATCGACTTCGTCGATGCAACACTCTTACTAGGGGAGTTTCACTATTCAACTTCGCTTCCTCCAGTTCTAACAATCTCTTCCATAGGGGACTCCGTCACGCATTCTTAGAGTTATGAAGTTCACAAATAGTTCATAAGTACATGTTTTCACAGCTTTCCTTAGCAGACATATAAAAAAAAAACTCTACAGCTGTGAATGCCTGACTAAGAGCCATAAAATTTTCAACCAAAACAATTACAGTGCTTTGTATATCATGTGCCAGTAAAATAGGTGAAAGCGGCGTAAACGTGATTTTAGATAATTTTAAATTAACCAATTGGCATAACGTCAATCAGTTGATTGGAAAATTAAGCATGCCATATTAAATATATCATTTGTTACACGATTTATCACGAGTTATGTATCAAGTAAATTGTTTATTTTAATAGTTAGATGAATTGACAAATGTGCCACTTGGTGATAAGTGGTCACCACCGCTTATAGACATTAGCTCTGTAAGTTCTATGAACCATTCCTTTCATCGTCAATGGACCACCAACTCAGTAACTAAGACGATACGGCCCTTGTGCCAGTTATAATTAAATTACCTTGGCTCACTAACCCTACAAACCAGAACACAACATTACTAGGTAATGCTGTGCTGTGCACTAAAAATCATTTGAGGTATTTTAACGCGAATAAATATATAATTTTTATTATTACACTCGATGTGTGTACGAACTCTTACGAAACTTTATCCTCTATTGATTTTGAGACAAAGCTAAGATGTTTCGAGTTACAACTATTTCTAACAAAATCTAACAGTAAGCACGTACTCGGATTGGAAAGTGTTTTATAGGTATCTATATTAAGTATTATCTTCGTATTATGACAAGGTCGTATCGTGCAAGTTTAGTATTCAATATTGTTATGGTATACTTTATGGTTTATTAAATTAACTACCTATAAATGCCTCATAGCTGGGCTTAGATAAACATGTGTTTAGTCCGCCACCTTCAATGCGGGTTGTTGGGTCCAAATGAGGTAGATTATCATCCAACATGAAGGTTCTCTCAGAGTAATTTTCTTCCCTATCGATCGTTAGTATTCAGCACATATTTTATTGACCGAAGACCCCAAGAAAGTGGGCCTGAAACCGCAACATATGATCAAGATTCTCGTTTTTCAACCACTGAGCCATTATCAGATGAGTAAGAATGACAAATACAAAACTCTTTTTTGTATAACAAACATTCCTTTACAATTCCCAAGATAAATCATTAAAGTTTCTCATGCGACATTTCAGTGGAAATAAAAATAGTGGTAATATTCGAACAACACCTTTCTAGTGCATCGATCCGTTCGCCCTAGGAAATCCCCTAAGGTAACACACGTATACTTGCCCCCACAGTGATGTAAATCAGTGATTCTTATTGCTCTCACAATACAGACTATTTTACAAAGTAAAACAAATAAGCCCACAGTTCATTATTTCCAATGACGTATATCTTTAGGTACAAGTCTTATATAGTGTTTCATCGATTCGAAGCAAATGCGAGGTTAGGACTTTTCTGACTAAAATTATTGTCGTAGACATCATTGGTCTAATGACTAGCTTATAAGGTCGTATCTTGAAGTCCTAGGTTACACCACCAAACACCAAATTAATATAATAAAAAACAAAATCAATAAAATAGTTTTAGTTGTCTGTGGCAAAAATTCTAGTAGCAGCCCGGATTCTGGAAGTTGGAAGTATGTACACTCCTTTGCCTCGGAAAGCACGTAAAACTATCTTGCGCCTGAATTCTATCGGTCGTGTAAAATTTCTTATCCCATAAGATTATGAGAGTGAGTGAGTGAGTGGGAATAAAAAGTGCAACTGTGTTTGTGCACACACTCATACCTGTGCGGTTGGCTAGTCTCTCTTGAGAATGGTTACAGTGGACGAACTAATGTACATTAAACGTTATAATTAATTATTATATGTGACGGCGCCGCCACCTTGTTTTTAAAGCAGCACCTGCAACTATCAGCCCCCACCACGTAAATTTTATAAAATGCAGCACTCGACAAAGCGGAGGATTTTCCGTTCGACAGAAGTTTCCCTTTGCACATGCTGCATTGTAATTATAATAAATTTTGTAATTGTGTGGTGGTGGTAATTAAAGTAAATAATAAATTATTATAGTAATAAAACTGTAATTATATGAATTAATGTGTGTGTGAGCTTCGGAAGTTTGCTGTTTTTATACAAATAAAATGTTTGCCCCTGTGCCTACATATGCCATTTCGTATAAAACTTTATGACATTTCGCGATCTGGAATACTGGATACTGTTATCAGTAGTTTATGTAGGATATGATAATATTATGAATAACCTTACAAAAATATAAATAAACAGTAAAAATAATTACTGTACAAATCGTGACCCCGTGGAATGGTGACAAGAATCCTAGTAGCATTTCCCTTTGAATCGCAATTCCGATTTTCTGGACGAGAAATGAACCAGCCCTCCTGTCACCAGAAGAGACAATAAGACGGGGTGTAATATTTTAGATGAAATTTTTTGCACTATTACTCCAAGGTCCAAGCGTTTCAACTGCAAACGGAACAAAAATATAATTTGAAATAAGAGACGAATGAATGAATGAACTTAATTAAAAATGTAGATATGTATAAAAACAATGGAGGCACTTGGGACTTGCGACTGACGGGTTCTTTATGGGGGTCAATTAAGTTCTTTGGTAAATAAGTGTGATTTTATTACATATACTATATTATAGTGATATATCATGTAAGCACATATATACTTCAAGAAGCGCGTGCATTGGTGATAAAGAATATAATCGGGGTAATTGGTATGTGTCAGGAAATCTACTACACGTGTTCGGCCGTATAGGAGTAGCGTAGTGAAATAATTGGTGATAGAGCTTTCTGTAAGCCCGCCTGATTATGCACCGTCCACTCATCAAATATTCTACGGACAAATGGCACTACTTATTAGTATTGTTGTATTCCGGTTGGAAGAGTTATAACGGCGGCAATGTCTAAAAATAGTGGTGTCGAAGTACCATCAGGTGGCCCATTTACCCATCCTATGATATAAAAAATAACCTCGTCGTAATGACCACTTAAGATCTGGTCTATGTGTACGTAAGAAATCCTTTTGATTCTGTTATTTGTTTTATTAGATTCGTATAATATAGGCATCTAAAAAACCAACAAATCAAACATTTCTTCAAAAGGTTGGATTATGTCTAATATTTATAACATCATCACATTCTGAAAACATATTCAAGTTAAGACCAAGATGTGAAAAAATAACAGGTCCAACACTGTTTATAGTTCTCTATAAAAATTTTACGATGTACTGCAAGTATTTTCTTACTTTTATTTCTCACTTTATATCTAAGAAACTTTAAAGTTATCTCACAGAGATCAGTTCCACTGGACGTTTTTTTTTTTTTTTTTTACTTGCCATTGCTAGTCCGACTACGTAGATACAACCCTTCACTGCCAAAAAGCAATACTATTGTGTATTTAAAATTGTAGTGTCTAGTTTGAAGGGTGACAGAGACAGACAGTTACCGTTGTAACTGCGAGGTCATAAACATCTTATTTCCTAAAGTTTAACAAATTGACGATGTAAGGGATGGTCAATATTTCTAACAGTAGCAAAATTTAAGGGCTGTACACTAACATCGGGTGGGCCATTTATACTGTAGTAACTATTACAAACATATAAAGAAGAGCAAAACAATTCGATTTGACTGCCCTATTTCAGTCGCTTCTAGGATATATTATGCAAATACCGAAAGAGATTACTCCACTGTCGACGTTTGACTACCACATTTAAATACTACTAGGGTTGACTGAAATTCATCAGCTTATTTATTTATACTGTCATGTCAACTGACCAAATTTTAAACGCGAGTGAAACTGTGAGGCACAGCTACTTACATAATAGTATTATGATACGAGTATATATACATATGTCTGAATCGTCCATTACAATTTATATTAAAACTACTTAAAAATGTAATTCCATAAATTAAAATGCAAACGATAAAGATTTGCTTAGTTATAATAATTTTAATCAAACCCGTAAATATAACCTGTAAATATCTCGCTTCTCGGTCAATTCTTATTTTTGGACTGGGCTTAGAAATGATTTATTTCTTTATGAGGTAGGGCATATAGGCCACCTGATGATAATGGGCACCATTCTCTATTGATATTCATGCTGTGAGAAACAAATCCTTACATCGCCAATGCGCTACCAACATTGGGAAAGATGGTATGCTCCTTTGTGCCTGTAGTTACACTGGCTCACGCACTCTTCAAATCAGAACACAAAAACACCAAGTATTGCTGTTTGGCGGAAGAATATCTGATGAGTGGGTTGTACTTACCCAGACGGGCTTTTTTATATTGTATAGGTAGGTGGACGAGCATATGGGCCACCTGATGGTAAGTGATCACCAACGTCCATAGATAATGGCATTGTAAGAAATGTTAATCATTGCTTACATTGGCAATACGCCACCAACCTTGGGAACTAAGATGTTAATATGTCCCTTGTGACTTAAATACACTGGCTCGCTCACCCTTCAAACCGGAATACAACAATTCAAAGTACTGCTACTTTGCGGTAGAAAATCTGATGAGTGGATGGTACCTACCCAGACGAGCTTGCACAAAGCACTACAATTAATTATTTCACCACGCTACTATGCGTGTGAACACGTGTAGTATATTTCCTACGACACATTCCAATTATCTTAAGTTGATTTTCTTTATCACCAATGCACGCGCTTCTGGAAGTATATGTGCTTACATGATATGTCACTATAATATTGATGTAATACAATCACACTTATTTACCAAAGAACTTATTTGACCCCCATAAAGAACCCGTCAGTCTTATGAGCGCGTCCCCCATAACGAGGACAATAACTTCACAGGACCAGTCATAAACGAGGGTTAACGGTAGCCGAGAAAGACTTTTTAACACATCGAAACGAGAATTGAAAAAAACACGCATAATAAAATACGATAATGTATGCATAGAATAATATATAAACTTAAGTTATTTATTTAACAGAAATATATGGATTAACATAATTTACTATGAAGAACGTATTATACATTTATCTATTGAAATATTATGAATGATGATGAATTTCTTTTATGGAACGCGTTAATCTCAAAATCTATGAAATCAATTAAAAACTATTTTTAAATTAATTATTTTATATAAAATTTACTAAACATTTATTTCAGTATCATAAATGATCCTTATTTATTTATTTTGTAAAAACTTCAGTCTCCATACTATATATGTATATATTGATTTATGTTATAATAACAAGAAAAATATATTTATTTTATAAAAGAAACTATAGAGTACTATAACTTTAATCATTCAACTCCACATATACTTATTGGTTTTCTCCAATTATAAATTATTTTAATTACGTTACTTGGCCTATAATACACTCGTCCGCCTACATATGCCATAAAAAAAATCCGCATGTAAGAAGCGAGAATTACTAGAAGCATTTTTATACTGTCCTTGCGATGTGAAAATGTATTGTTAGCTTTTTTGATTTTATTATTTAGGTATTTTAACCTACTTAAAAATTGACAACGGTTGACTAATTTCCATCATCTTTGATATATCGCCTGTACGAATTTATACAAAACATTCAAGTATTCCTCTCCAGTTTCAAGTATCACTTCAGTGCGAAGAATTGTCTCTTAAGGAAGTGAGTTCAAAGAAATTTATAACAAATTCCAATTACTACCCTTTGTGTGCGATTTTGATAAGATGTTTATCTTGTATTTTTTTATCGATGATATTTATTCATCGCATGGGAAGTAGCAGTGCTGTAAATTTATAGTTGTTTTTTAAAACGTGTGTGTGTGTGTGTGTGTTAGTGCGTGTGTGTGTGTGTGTGAGAGTTGCTTGCCATCACGTGGCCCATTGGCGTTAACCTTTACGCTAAATAATAATATCAAGTGATTGTAACTAACTATCTAATTTCACTGATATACTGCCACATTTGTGACCAAAACCACATTGGACCAGCGTTGTGTAATATGCTCCTAGCCTTACCCTCAAAGAAAGTGGAGGGCTTAGCGCACTAGTGTGACACATACAGGCTGTAACTTCACTTGATAATATTTATAGAACAACACTAGTATTTAAATAGTACATAACTCCGAGATCCATTATATCTTTGTAAAGGGATCTTCAAACACAATAATTCTAAATCAAGAAAAATATAGTTGATGATAAATTAAAACGGTTCAATTTTCTTTTAAACTTTGAACAATTGCCGTCGCCGAGAAAAATCAGCGACACAAAGCGTTATAAATGCCCTCGCAAACATTCGCCAGCTTTTTAATTAACATTTTGTTTTTAAGGCATTTGAGCTTAAATGCCGCGGAAATTGTGAGCAACAATGAACTTGATATAAAATGGATTAGTTTTTGAAATTTCTTTTTTTCTTCTTTCTGTTTTTTTAAATGCGTATTGCTTACAATACAACAGTCAAGAGATTACATGTTATATTATTGTAATATTATATAAATTATTGTAATGTTATACAAAGTAAATCTGATTAAATTCGCTATATTTAATAATACGAATTACTTATTATTCTTATTTTATAGCATAGGTAGGCGGACCAGCGTATGGGCCACCTGATGGTAAGTGGTCACCAACGCCCCTAGAAATTGGCATTGTAAGAGATGTTAACCATCGCTTACATCGCCAATGCTGTCCTGCTGTCCCTTGTGCCTGTAATTACACACCCTTCAAACCGGAACAAAACAAAACCCAGTTTTAGACGATTGCACATCTTGGGAATGAAACGATCGCACGCCTTGGGCATGAAACGATAGACTCCAGGCCATTTCAAATTTAAAAAAAATAAACCTGTTGTTGTATATTACGACTTGTAATTGTAAAGGATGAAATTTAAAAAAAACCCGCTGAGTTTCTTTCGCCGGTTCTTCTCAGATCTAAGGTGTTTATTTCCGAACCGGTGGTAGATTTATGACAATAGATAAATAAGTGATACTAGTCGATAAGTACGTGAAAAACTTCTATATTGAAAAAAGATTTTTGATTTGATTTGATATACCAAGTACTTCTGTTTTTCGGTAGAATATCTGATGAGTGGGTTGTACCTACACAGACCACCTAGCGATTATGACTTATTAATAATATTAAGAAATAACTTCAATATGTAATTTAACTGTAGCTATTACACCACGCTGTTCCATTGCAGGAGCTGAATCACCAACAAATTAAGCACAAAAAATTTCAGCTGTGCTTGTATTTGAACACACATATTTCGGTTAAAGTTCTCGTGTTACACAGGCCATGTTGGCTCAATATAATTGCATAAAAGTAATCATAACTATTTTTTCGTAATTTTATCCCTTATATTCGAATATCATAAGATTCTAAATATGCTATTTTCTAAGAAATGGTATTTCTGTTGTATGTTGTAAGCAAATAACTTAGTGGATAGTCGATATTTTCAATTCAAGAATTTTTCAAGTTTCAAACGTGATGTATTTTTAGAAATTTGTTGAATCAATCATGAGAAATAGCCTTTCACTGAAAGCGTTTCAGTGGCTACAGCAGAGTTCACGTCAAAATTGCTTTTCTAACTGTTGAACTGTGTCAATGAAAAGGCGTTGGAAATTCATTCTGTAGCCGAGACGCGGTACGGTATCTATAATCTTTCTGTCTATCTGTTCATCTAAACGGTTAAAATACATACTTTACATATAATAAAACTAACAAGATCGTGTCCGTGCATAAAATATTTTTGATGATGTCAATTTCTTGTTATTTTTGAACATTTAGATGTTAAATCTAAATATGCCTTCTCTACAACTACTGTTGTACTCTTCGATACAAAATCTGACAAAAATATTTCGTCATAAGATTAGATTTTTTATTGTTTATTTCAAAATAAACGTGAGACCATATTACCTAACGAAGAGGTAATATATCAAGAAAATAATGTGTGGTCGGGGGACCCCCGTCAGAAAAAAAGTTATGTGCGATATATTTTCGACTCAAACCTTAAAATGTAGTTAAAATGCGTTTTAAAATGTAGATTTTAATTGGTTATATTAGTGTATTTTTCTCACACCAAAAATCACCTCAACCTCCTTTATGTCGAAATCTTAAATTCGAACGCCCAACGCATCGCATTTTGTGGCATTTGGTAGGCACGGTATGAACGCTATTTCGTTACATGACGTGACCTTGGGCCACTGTTGTGTCACTCTACTGCCGCATAAAAGAACTTCGTTCCAAAATGCTGTTACTACTATATAGCTACGACTATACCATGTTACAGATTATCACTAAGCAAATTAAATAATACTAATTAAAAAATACCTAAATGAAATTTTTAAAAGCATTATTTTATGGAATTGTCATTCACTTTAGTCGAATTGAACACAAACGCTATAGTCCGAGATTTTTAGACATTCGCTCTGCATAAAATTCCGCTAAAATTCCTGGACTGCCTTATCTCAATTCACATTTAATGTATTTAGCATCCAGAAATGAAAATGATTTTATAACGTGACTTAGTCTTTTGAAAAATAGAACACCAAATCATAATAAATTGACATAAACTCACTCAATTACTCTTAAAAATCAAAATAACACATATGAACACATTCAACAAATCACAAGTCACGCCAATAATTAATTACTTTACCTTTCTGTCCACTAACAAAATGGCGGTGTTAAATTATCGCGCGTCTTTTTTTTAACGCTATTGTAAGGATCAAAGATCCTCCTAACTATAAGTTAGGTTAGGTATTTTCTAATTTCATAATGAATATGTTAATGTAATGCTTCATGAATAAAGGATTTTGATTTGATTTGATTTCATTAAATATGCCATTACTTGGCAGTGTTCTGTCACCCAGGAGACTCACGTAGTCACATCCTGCGCCTATAATTAATTATCAAAGTTAACAATCGCCAATTAACTAGATGTCTATTAAAATCAAATTAATTATAATTTATAGCCATTAGTTCTTGACACCGAGCCAAGGTGGTTCAGGGGTTAGAAGTCTTGACTAAAGATTCCGTGTTCAAACCCGAGCACCACTGAAATTTCAAGTGCTTCCATTATATCTCATCTCATACTCAGCAATCAAAGAAAATATCGTGAGGAAACCTGCATGTGTCTTAGATTAAATGTCACAAGTGAATTTACAAAGATGCTGCAACGTGCTTGGCCAAACTCCTAATTTTCTCCTGAAAAGGGAAGGAGACATCAGCTCAACTGTGCAATGTGAACAATCTTATACTTTATTTCTTGATAAATATTTTAAGTATCCGAAAGGTTTATTGTCTTTCAATACAAACAAATTCAATACACCTTCTTAAAACATATTACGCAAGAGCTCAAGATATTTACGCTAGAGCTGAAGATTTTACAGAAAAATATACAGGGCATTATTAAATTTATTAAAAGCATAATAAAACAACCAAATGCAAGCCATTGTTGGTAAAAAATCACTGTGTCGTGGCCACAAAGCGTGATAAATGACCACGCGAACATTTGCAAGCCATTCGGTCATTTTTGTTTTCGAGTTGCCTTAAAATCTACAGAAAATGAAACAAAATGAAGTTGACTTTTGTATAATAATAAGGTCCTCCAGACCGATTTCGGCCACGGCGGCCAATCTCAAGAGAGATTAGCCAACTGCGCAGGACATATTATAGTGCACAAGTGTGTGCGCAAACACAGGTGCACTCTCTTTTCCTTAGCTCTCATAATCCGATGGGATGGCAATCCGACACGACCGGAAAGAGTTCAGGAGCAGGACCAACGTGCAGGCTTAACGTGCTTTCCGAGGCACGGGAGTGTACACACTTCCAACTTCCAGACTCCGGGCTGCTACTGAGAATTTTCTGACAGAAAAACCCAATAACTATTTATTGGCCCGACCTGGGAATTGAACCCAGGACCACCGGGTCTGCGGCCTTATATCTAGCCACTAGACCAACGAGGCAGTCAACACACTCTTGTCACACTTTTGTATAATGATGACATAAATATCGTTTTACTAATAAATTGAATTGGAATTAAGAAATTCTTAAACTTAATTATTCGCAATGAGAATTTTGCAGAGAAAATTGTCCTTGTCGATATTAATATAACATTAATCAATAAATTTTATCCAATACAATTAAGAGGTACAAATATGGTTTTTGTTCGAAATTTAAATTCCAATATTTTTCAATTTCATAAATTTTAGATTCTTTAATTTCATTTAAGGTATTTCTAAAAGTTTTAGAGAATCAATCAACAGAAATAACCTTTCATCCGGGAAAGCGTAACGTTGGCCGCAGTGCAGTCGACACTAAAATTGCTTTCGGAATGTCCAACTGTGTGTCAGGAAAAGTTCAGTAGAGAAAATTTATTCTATCATGAAAAAAAGTAACATTACTCCGTCGATTAATTAACCAAATTGACTGATTTCGTTTTTTCTGTCATTATTAATTTGAAATTCGAAAAAAGAACACACGTCATTGAAAAAAGAACACACAACACAACAACTAATCGCCAGCTAAACAATGTTTAAAAGTAAGTCCGTAGGGATATTGGTATTAAATAATTTTATAGGAAATATTTAGTTTACATGCCATTTAGACATTATAATAAAAATGAATAATTTTATCCTCAACATCAAAAGTGAGACCATTATGATATATTTCAAAATTATAGGTCAACAGCAAGCATTCTTTTATCGTGAAAACTGTCACAAAGGTAACTAAAAGAAATTGCACAATTTTTCATTAAAGGTATGAAGAAAATGGAAAGAAATGTAATAATATAAGTAAATTTATATAAATGAACTTGTTTTAAAACAAGAAATAAAAAATAAGAACTTTAAAAATGTTTATTCATGCATGATATTATATAATTAAAAGAAAATAATTAAGAATATGTTAGCGATTAAGTGAATAAGTGAAACTTTGTTCTCATTTTCTCACACTTATTTTTAAACTTAATATTTTCAAGTATTATAAAATAAGGCATATTATAGCGTAACTGATTATATATATGACTAGTCTTCGCTCGCGGCTTCGATCGCATTGGGTTTGTTTTTGTAAATTAGATATAAAAAGCAGTCTATGTCCTTCCTTGAGGCTTACCCTTGCTTCAAACAAAATTTTATTAAACCAGTCCCGGCAGACAGAGCAACTTTCACATATAAATTTTAGTATACATAAAGGAACTTGGAGTTAGTATTCGTTGATTTTCAAAGAGATATACTTGTTTGTATATGATTATTACTTAATTCTGAATCGATGGTATCTTTACGCTTGTAAAATGACGATTCAAATTGCTTGTGAGTAAATGAGTGAAAGAGGCATAATTTCTCATAATATTATTATTATTAATGTTGCAGTTTCACTTGGACATAGTTTTATTTATCAATGAATATATATGCCGAGAAATGCTACCAAATCAAGACTCACCACTGATAAGAAACTAAACTAAACGGTGACGTGTGAATGTCTACGCGTTCTATTATATAAATCAACAATATTTAGTATTGTTGCGATCCGGTTTGAAGTGTGAGTGAGCCAGTGTAACAATAGGCACAAGTGACATAACATCTTCGTTCCCAAGGTTGGTGGCGCATTGGCGATGTGAGAAATGGTTAATACTTATTACATCGCCAATGGCTATGGGCGGTGTTGAGCACGTGGAAAGTCTAGACAGGCATTATATTATAGCCCAATATGAGTAGGTTAAATCAAAGCACTCAGGTACATGAGTTCACAAAGTAACCAGAATTGATTGTAGTCGGCTTGTACCACGATCGCTTGAAATGTTCTTAATGCTCGTGGGACAATAAAGTTCTACAGTTCTGGTCTCAAGTCGTCCACTGTTGAACATAATAAATAAATGTTGCTTGGTGGTTAGAGCGCGTGAATCTTAATCGAGTATTACGGATTTAAATCCGTGCAAACACTGAATTTTCATGTGCACAATTTGTGCTTATAATTAACTTCATGCTCGGTATCGATAGAAAACCTCGCGAGGAAACCTGCACGAGCTCAAAGGCTGTTATTTTATTTAACAAAATACACTATCGGTGTTTTGTGATCGTTGTTGATAAAGTTAATTTTACTGATTATTTGATTAGGAATTTTATAAATACAACTTCTAAAACTCTAATGTGGCGGGATACATTATATATGACACAAAAACATACACGCACACGCACACGCACACGCACACGCACACGCGCACTATTTAGCGATTTATATTTTTTTACTTGAAATATATCACATTCAGTGATCACGACTGTCCGTAGCAATTGGTGTTTTTTGGAAATATTAATCCTTTATCACATTGCTAATGCTCCACCAATCTTGGGAAGACATTATGTCCCTTGTGCCTCTAGTTACACTGGCTCACTCACCCTTGTAACCGACATAAAATATTATTAAGTATTGCTTGGTTGTAGAATTTATAATGAGTGGGTGGTACCTACCCAGACGGGCTCGCACAAAGCCCTTATTCGAAGTACGGTAGGTAATATTATCTCAGGTATTATATAAATTTATTTTCTTTGAAAAATGTTTCATATAAAATTCTTTTCTGCTTAAGAAATCTTGAATTCATAAAGTAACATTTTGTATTCGAAACGAGTAAAACAAAACAATAAATTATATTTAAATTTGTATAAAAAATCTTAAGTTAAGCAAGGAGAAATCACAACGCGACTTTTATTTTCATTCATTTCATTAAACAGTTAACTTTAACTAACGTAACTTTGCTCAACCCTCGTGGCTCGTAGCGAAATGTTTTATAATTTTATAGTTATAAAATATATAATCTTCTCAATAAATAGACTAAATAATTCAAAAACAATTTTTCAATCGGGTCTGGTACATCTTGAGATTAGCGAGTTCAAACACACAGATAAACGCTTCAGCCTCATGTGATAGACGAAGTTTCATTTAGTTAAAGGAGATTTGTCACTCTCCATTCCATTACTCTCATAAGCCGATAGAATGGAAAGAGTTTCAGTAAAGAATAAATCAACTTCAGTTATTTTCAAAGGCACGGTAGTATTCATTGCCATTTTCCTGACTTTTTAACGGAAAACGGATTTTGTTTGGCCCAACTCAGGAGTTGAAACGAGGAACTCATAATCGGCGACATATAAGGCTAGGAACTAAACCAACGAGAGACTTATTTACATAGTTATTACACATTCATATACTACATTCTATATGCATTGATTACATTGTATATATACCGTATTGTGACTTAAATTGATCAAATATATAAAAGTAAAAATCTAAAAACTATTTTACGGTTACAAAGCGTTTGATTGCTATGCATTCAACACACAAATTGCCTTTCCAACTATCCAACAGTGTGTCAGAAGTGTTCAGTGACAAGGAAAATTTATTCCGTCATGAACACTTGAGCCGTGACAATGTGAATCCTGAATGAAGTTAATGGTTGGTATTCGGCTCATTAATTTGCAGCCCCGGACTTTCACTTTTACAGCGTCATTACTTCCTGGACAATTGAAAATGTTGTGTACTTTTTTCTTGTAATTTTAAAAATAAATAACGCAGATTCGTTAGTAGAATACCTGTAATCCATGCACTTAAATTATATACAGTTAGAAAAGGCATCGATCCATACAACAGCGTTGTTAAAAAAAAAGCGCGCTAAATTTAAACCACCGTTTTATTAGTGGAAAGGTAAAGTAATTAATTTATTATTGGCGCGACTTGTGTTTCGTTAAGTGTGTTATTCAGATTTTTCAGACTAATTGAATAAGTTATTCAGATCAATTTTTATGATTTAGTGTTCTATTTTAAAACAGACCAATTCGAGGATTTTTTTTCTTTATTTCTTGTGAAGGTGGACGATCATGTGGTCCACCTGATGGTAAGTGGTCACCAATGCCCATAGACATTGCCAATGTAAGAGATGTTACCATCGCTTACATCGCCAATGCGCCACCAACCTTGGGAACTAAGATGTTATGTCCCTTGTGCCTGTAATTACACTGGCTCACTCACCCTTCAAACCGGAACGCAACAATAGCACGTACTGCTGTTCTGCGGTATAATATCTGATGAGAGGGTGGTACCGACCCAGACGAGCTTGCACAAGGCCCTACCACCACGTAAAATCTTAAAATCAGTATCACTTCTAGTTGCTAAATATATATGTATATAATAATATATGTCTTTTGTTTGGCGTTAAAAGAAAACCGCTCCGCCGCCGCGCTGTATCTTGTGTGTGCGTAGCGTGTGTATATTTACTTCGTTGATATGTGTATATCGACAATGTATTTGTTATTCGTTTAAAGCTCCATTTACTTACTGGTTTTCATTTATTTTAAATTTTAGGTTTCCATCTGAGCGACCCTTGTCGGCCACAATTTACCTATTATGTCATTTTATGTATAAGTATATATATATATATATATATATATATATGAATTCCAGACGCTGAAATCTAAAACAGTTTAAATTAAATAATACTTAATAAAGATACATTATCGAAAACGTATTTTATACAATTCAAATAATTACTATACTCAAAATAAACGTTGACACCTTTAAATAAAACTGTTTTAAGCACGTGATAAAGCGATGTATGAACAATGATACCGTAAAAGCACTTTAACAATCTTGAGACAAGTTGTGGGTTGGATAAAACTATGAAGGCACGAACACGTCTAGACAGCTGATAGACAAAACCATCCTACATCGAAGTGCAAAAAACACCACTATTTATTCACAGCTTAGACGCAAATTAGTGAATACTAAATCACAACGATTATGATAAACTAAAAACGTTCTTATCGTTATTGTAATATGGCTATCATTATTATAGATCCGTACTTATAGTTTGTATTGAACATTTTTATCAGTATCTAGCAATGATCTATCAATATTGACGAAAGCAAAATGATGTTTTCGACCCTTCGAATTTTGAAAAATGCAAAAAAGCATTAAAGGTTCATTATAATTACCTACATAATAAACCGATAAAATATATACAAGTAAACTTTAAATTATTATAACATCACACTCAAATCATTTCATTATCTATACTACTATATAAATCTATTGGCTCTGTCTGTAATTTTTTTTTTTCACCTAATTTTGTGATAAATAATCGTTTTATGATGCAGTGATTCACATTATACTATTTTTTTCATTTCTGTCTGTCTGTCTGTCTGTATGTCTTCTGCCTCTTTGACTGCCTCGTTGGTCTAGTGGCTAGATATAAGGCCGCAGATCCGGTGGTCCTGGGTTCAATTCCCAGGTTGGGCCAATAAATAGTTATTGGGTTTTTCAGTCAGAAAATTCTCAGTAGCAGCCCGGAGTTGGCTAATCTCTCTTGAGATTGGCCGCCGTGGCCGAAATCGGTCTGGAGGACCTTATGTCTTCTTATAACTCAAGAACGGCTTGAGCAATCTTGATGGAAATTGGTACACACAAAGAACATGTGATGGCGCAAATGATAGGCCATATATAAGATCGGTAAGCCCTTCGGTATCTTATGAAAATTAATTTCAAATCGTTAATTACGTATTTCTTTACCAGTAGTAGTTTAGCCATGTGTGTGTGTGTGTGTGTGTGTGTGTGTGTGTGTGTGTTTGTGTTCGGTGTGTATGTGTATTATTATAGTAATGAAATAAATTATTATACTTTTATTAATTATACGTGGGTGAAGCCGCGGATCACAGCTAGTAATATATAAAAATGTGACGCCTGATGGTTAACACTTAGCAAATATTTGTAATTTTGTGTTTTGCGTGAGTGTTGTTGCTTGGCGTTAACACCATTGCTATGGTTAGAAACGGCATTGCTATTCTTCGTTCTTCACTCATGAAATGTTGAAAGCCTACTCACGGTTATATTTTGTTTTGATGCTTGTTACACTTTCTGATATTTCCCGATCATGTCATGCAAAGAGTTTCGAGTTTGTTCTCACATAGTAGCGCGATATATTGTAATCAGTTTGTATGAGACATAGCACTAAACGCTTTGGTTGTGGAAATGCTTGTAATTGCTTTCAATGACAAATCTAATCTCTCTAATACATACACATTCAAAATTAACCTTATTTGTTTTTGACGAGTTTTTTTTATTTATAAATGTAAACTTAAGTTATTGTTTGAATGTAATTTCGTCTAGTTTAATGTACAACTATATATAATTGAAGTGTCTTTTTTATCTTGCAAGTTAGTAAAATTGAAACACAACAACAAAAATAAAAACTGCGAATCACAACGAGGAGATTATAAATATATTGTCAATTAATAAGTTTTTATTTTATATCCCTTACTTCCCACTCTTACTTACTTACTTTCCCACAGACATTTAGTTGTAATATATTCAATAATAGCGTTTGGCCCACGGTTTCACCCGCGTAGTTCCCGTTCCCGTGGGAATACGGGGACAAAATGTAGCCGATGTTACTCGCAGATAATATAACTTTGGTGAGCATTGGTGAAAAAATTTTTTAACCGGTTTTGTGGTTTATGCGTGAAATCGTAACAAACAAACAATAACAAACGTATTTATAATATTAGTTAGGATAACGCAAAAAAATTATGTTAAATCTTGAACAAAGATGATGATATGTATTGAAGTAAATTATCACAAAAATCAAATATGAAGTCTTTTTATTTGCTGAAAAGACATTCACTACCATCACGTCAAAGCTTTGAATGAGCTAAATTGGTTTGGCAATAAAATACAGTTCAAACGTAAATAGAACAAGATCAGCTCCCGATATTGATTGTACAGCCATCCGAAATTCAATATATTAAATACTTTCACTGGATTATAGTCGTTATAGCCATAACAATAAAGATCGATATACATTTACAATAATCAGCCTAAACGCACCGGATTGCAAATGTCATCGCTTCTCAGTTAATCCAATATTCGTATTGACAGCTTCCTTTCACACATGTACGACGTATAATTTTATTACTGTCCTTAAAACATGTCATTTGACGCCTAAAATGCTTTAAGGTCCTTTAATATAGAAACGTAAAATAACTTAAGCGTAAGAAGTAACTTGAGTGCAATAATAATCGTCTGAATGCTCTCTTACTTATCCAGTATGGAGGATCTTTCTACGGATCCAATCGCGCTGTATAATTTGTTAAGATCGATTAAGACGTAACAATGAATCATGTCTTCTCTGTCTTTAGATAGAGAGGATACATGAGTGGGTTTCTTGCCGGATCTTCTCGGTAGAATTTCGAATTTCGAACTCCAGTGGTAGCTTTACATGTAATTCATCACTTAAATGAATTGGTTTAATAAATAAACCCTTTCCTCTGGCTTCAAATATTACAATAAAGAATCTGTAATATTTTTTGTACATATAAATATTGTATAAATTAATTATAGAGCCCACTTCGTCTACAATCAGGCATTTTGTGTAAAATTCAGTAACACTTAAATATAATAAGTTAAAAAAAAAAAAAACTATATATAGGGTTTTCCATTAAGGGCGCTTGATCTTTGAAATGCAAAAAAAATACATGTAGGCGACCCCATTATGTATGGAATATGACATCATTCAAATGACCGCCACGGCTTCGGTTGGTGGCGCGCACACGAAAGGTCCAATTTTCGATGACTCTGGCGCACAAATCGGGCTGTATTTGATCGATGGCGTGGCGTATGTTGACTTTGAGGGCATCGGTGGTTTGCGGCTTGTTGGCATAGACCTGCGACTTAAGAAAACCCCACAAGAAAAAGTCCAGCGGGGTCAAATCGCACGATCTCGGTGGCCAGTTCACGTCGCCTCCGCGCGAGATGACCATGTCCAGAAATTGCTCGTGCAGAACTTCCATCGTAGCGCGTGCTGTGTGGCACGTAGCGCCGTCCTGTTGAAACCACATGTTGTCCAGATCCATATTCTCGATTTCAGGCCAAAAGAAGTTGGTTATCATCGACCGGTATCGCTCACCATTGACGGTGACGGCCACACCATTATCGTTTTCGAAAAAATACGGACCAATCACGCCTCCGGCCCAAAATCCGCACCAAACAGTCACTTTCTGCGGGTGCATTGCCACTTGGTGAACCTCGTGTGGATTGGTCTCGTCCCAAATACGGCAATTTTGCTTGTTGACATAGCCATTCATCCAAAAATGCGCCTCGTCGCTGAAGATGATTTTTTTGCCAAAATCGGCGTCAACTTCCAACTGCTCTAATGCCCAGTCAGCGAACACACGGCGCTGTCTATGGTCATTAACCTTGATATCTTGGGTCAGCTGGATCTTGTACGGGTGCAGGCTCAAGTCACAACGCAAAATTCGCCAAGTTGTCGTCTGCGAAAGGCCGAGTTCCTGTGCGCGACGCGGAATTGACTGCCGCGGGTTTTCGAGGACACTGTCGCGCACAGCGGCGATATTCTCGGCAGATCTCGCGTTACGTTGACGCACGGGAACCGGCTGATTGTTAACTGACCCGGTTGACTCGAATTTGTCCACCAATCGACGGATAGTCGACTCGGCAGGACGATCATCGCGACCGTAAAACGGGCGAAGTGCGCGGAACGTTGCTCGAACTGAAGACCCATTTTCATAAAACAATTTTATGATTTGCACGTGCTGCTCGACACTGTAACCATGCCATGGTGGTTTGGGAGGACGGAATGAATATAACACACTGCATTTGACAGCTGTCACTCAAACAACATGGCCGCAATCAGCTGTCAAAGTTCAAGCGTCCCTATTGGAAAACCCCTTAAAATAAGTTTTAATTTGGTGGGCATTTTAAACAACGACTATATTCATAGTATTCTTATCACCATCAAACTGCCTCGTTGGTCTAGTGGCTAGATATAAGGCCGCAGACCCTGTGGTCCTGGGTTCAATTCCCAGGTCGGGCCAATAAATAGTTATTGGGTTTTTCTGTCAGAAAAATCTCAGTGGCAGCTCGGAGTCTGGAAGTTGGAAGTGTGTACACTCCCATGCCTCGGAAAGCACGTAAAGCCGTTGGTCCTGGGCCTGAACTCTTTCCGGTCGTGTCGGATTGCCGTCCCATCGGATTAAGAGAGCTAGGGAATAGTGAGTGCACCTGTGTTTGCGCACACACTTCTGCACTATAATATCTCCTGCGCAGTTGGCTAATCTCTCTTGAGATTGGCCGCCGTGGCCGAAATCGGTCTGGAGAACGTTATTTATCATCATCAAAATTGTGTGCAATTTTACAATATAATTAATTGAATAAAATAATAGTTGTAAGTCTTTTTTATCTAACTGGAAAATTCATTTATTCATTTATTCTAATGAGCCATGAGTCAAATTCCAGGAATCTAACCCATAGCTCATTATTACACACTATATTGTACTCAATAGTAGTATCGTATTGAAACATTTAAACAACGATCAGAATTAATTATTATATTTCGAATTCAGACCTATGAATAAAAGTAAAAAAAATCGTCTTTCTCCACCACAGGTACTTAAAATTACCTTCTAGGGAACTTGGATGCCTATCTACATGTTTATGTAAATTTGAGTTATTGACTTCTATTTCATTAATATTCAAATCGACATGAATGATTCATGTTATGAAAATTGATGTGTGTTAGCCATTAAAGTCATAGCGTTTCTAAATTACTTTCGTGAAATTCGACTGGAAAAGCCCATTAGGCTAATGATACTACACGTATATGTGTGAGTGTACACACCTGTTTATCTTTTAGTCACAACTTGTGATATAATTTATTCAAATGAGATAATATTTTCGTTTTAATGCATCTCATAAGTCACCAAATACGAAAAAAATACTGTTTGAATATGATGCGAAAATTTTCAATAATTTGGAATTCGATGTCTATAGCACCAATTTTGGATGCGAATGTCATTCTTTTTGGAGAGAAGCTATTTGCGCAAGAAATATTTAAGCGTACAAATTTTGTTAATATAGCGTACAAGTGCGTACATAAGCATATATACAAATTGATCAGTTTTATTAACAATTTTGTTTTATTTAAAATACTTTATGTCGCTATTATCCAATCTTAAGAGTTACCGAGCTTGCGTAAATAGGTAACTAATATCTTAGATCACATGGTAATATAATGAGTGAAGTGCGAGATGCGCCTGAACTCTTTCCGGACGTGTCGCATTAACATCCCATCGGATTATGCGAATGAGGGAATGTTTGTATATTTGTGTTTGCCCACACACTTGTGGACTATTATATTTCTTGCGTAAGTCGCTTATGAAGTCAGTTAAATGCTTCATCATCAGTGTAATAAGTGGAGATTTTAGTTTCTGCAGGCAAAACGAAACGAAATGAAAGCTGAACATAAGATGAGATCAACAAAGAATCCGTAAGGTTCAATACAACATAATCGATTAATTGCTAAAAATAATATGCTTTTTTCTGTCCCTATTTTCCTTTATCGTTAAGGAACCCTAATATTTCTTACGTGACGCGAAAAATTGTTACAAAACAAAACATATTCAGCTTGACTTAACGTTAAATAGCTTTAACGACCGACGTTTTGCTTTCGCCTGTTTATCTTTAGTTATAGCATAAGACTAATACATTCGAAATTAGATTTTATTTCTTAGACGCTAAAGCAAATAATTGAATGAATAAACAACAAATTGTAGCGTACGTTGCGCTTAAAAAACCGCGTTCATTTGTCACCGGCAGATGCAGTAGAATCTATTGTGGGGCCACCTTATAAGCGTTATAATATACATAGGTCTTAAAACCTTGTTGTTAGAAAGAAGAAATGATTATTTCTCGTTTGTTTTATACGACTGCAATTTTTTAGTTCTCGGTTTCGAAAACAAGATAAACAAGTCAACAACACAAGATACGAGGTCCAATTTAAGATATTGGATTTTCAAGCGATAAATTGACAGTAAACGCCCGGTTAGGTTAGCAGTGGTATTCTTTCGTGCTTTGGAAAGCCTTTGGTCTATATTGCCATCCTATTAGACTATGGGTTGACAATACATAGTGCACCTTTGTTTCGGCGCACACGTATGCACTTTGTCTATGATGGCCAAAATATGACCAAAATATGAACGATATTTTTAATGGAATTATGCTTGTCTACTAATTCTTTCGAAACAAAAGTGGGTACTTTTTGGTGGAAGTATAACTTGACAGTTATAATTAATGTTGAGCTACAAAAATTTTAACTCGAATCTGACTGCAAGCTTCTTTATAAAATAAAAATAGATTTATGCCATTCTGATACTATATTTAGGAAATATTCACGCTGATCTTGTGCCCCGAATACAATGGCAGGTAATTGAACGACCTCTTTTGACGCGGTCCCAGGAAAAATTAGGCGTTTTTTTATAAACGACTCAAGGTGAATATTATGGAGTTACAACTTGAAATATTAGTAACGGACGACTTCTATATATAATAATATCAGATATGTGTCAACTACACAATGATACGGTACAACTCCTTGATATTTTTTCGTTATAAACAGCATGGTGGAGCTTCATTTCTAAAAAAATATCACCTGAAAATATGTTATCAGCGTATTCAAAATATAATCTATAATAGTTTTGCATGAATGGCTTCGCTGGCATGGTAGCAGGTGTTGGCCCGGTTAAAAATATTAACCACCCAATGCGCCACCAACATTGAGAACTAAGATTTAAGGTCCCACAAAATAACTTACTAAGCCTGTGTAATCAGGTAATAGGAGCAACAAGCTTGGAAGTTAGCAAGTAACTTTGTTAACTTCCTAACTTTGGACTTATAGTTCCTATATTGAAGTCGAATTTTGACTAAAAAATCTCGAAAAATCTGGAACCTCATGTACTGTAGCCGTACAAGCTAACCACTAGACCATCGAGCCAGCCATAACCGATCATGGCCCTGGAAGTAATCACTCCATAATGTTCGGAATTGGATTTATAGAAAAAAAAAAATGCTTATTTTAAAATTATCGCGACCCTATTGACCTAATTTCTTGCTTTATTAGACCAGGTGCCTTTTTAAAGTAATTAGCAATGCAGGAGGAAAAATTAACTCCCGATATAAAACATTTATTACCTAATTGACACCATCTTTCAAACAAATACTCTTTCAATAAAAAATATGTATTTTTTTAAATGGAACTTAATTTTATAACTAACCTGGACAGCCAGACCACAACTAGTGTAAACTCTTTTTTCACCCAACTGACGCAGAAGTAAGGAAATGTTTTTTTTAAATTTTATAAAACAATTATATGTTGATTTCTACTCGTTCTTCAATCCAAACGGCTTTAAGGATTTCGAGATGTGAGATAACGTTAGATTCATCTGCATAGATGAATGATATGAAAAGGTTGATAGCGAAAATATGAGACCCTTCGCTACCGAAGGTAAGTGCTATTATCGATAGCGAGGGGCTTATCGGCCTTGTATTCCTTCTATGAAACAGTTATCACAGCGTAAGCAAGATACTCAGCAAGCAAGATGCTTCCTCTAACTCGCTTCAATAAAGATGATCGAGGGAAAGAGACAGTGCTATCCCGTCAATTTAAGCCAGACTAGTGAATCCTGTGAATCACAATGCGATATCATAAAAAATATTTTGATATGCGAGTATATCCTGGAACATTATTTATAAAAGACCATCTGTTCCCAAACTAAGCAGATCTTGTACTGTGGAAACCAGACAACTGATATATATACAACATAATATACTAACTTTTCTTTTGTAAATACATACTTATATAGATAATTACACCCAGACTCAGGACAAACAGAAATGTTCATGCACACAAATGTCTGTCCTGGGTGGGAATCGAACCCCCGACCTGCAACGCGAAAAGCAATTATCTACCAACCAGCCGGCTCGTCGAGATTGTGTGTTTTGATAAATTATGTATATAAATAGACACAAAAATGTATATCAAGACATACCACTAAAAATATACATAGCATTCAAATAAAAAGGTACATTTGACAAAAATATTAAAAAAAAACAATCTTAAAAGATAGAATTGCATAAATATAAATTAGCGTAAACATAACATAACATTACGAAGATTTACTTGAAACTGATTAATAGCAGTAGAATATTAAGGCTTGAATAATAATTATCTATACTTAAAAAAAAATAACGACCATAATAAAATAAATTCTTACTAATTACCGCTTACTGGATCTGATGGATGGAATGAAGACGGATGGAAGACTTTTATTAAAATCGTATTGCTTCATCCGCGAATTTTGTTATTAGTGCTACCCATTTTTATAAAGACCCATAGGATTTTTGAATTTCGAATAAATAGTGTAATATGATGACCATAACTTTATTTATTTACTAGCTGCCCGTCCCGACTTCGTACGGGTAAAATAAGGATTTTATCCCGTGCATTTTTTAATCAAAAAGATGTAATCATTCGCCCATACTGTATAGTGTATGTGTGTTCGGTACAAGGCATAATTATAATAATAATACCTTAATAAAGGACCCCTGACGGGGATAACTGATCAAGTGTTAATTGATTGAATTTGTTGAAAATAATTGAATTACTAATATCACTATTAAAAAATATTAGTTAATGGTAGAAGGGTGAAAATTTAGGTTTGTATGTATTTTTTAATGCCACATAATAAAAAAATAAAAATAAAAGAATTTGTCCAAAAAATGAAAAAAAATTTTTTGGGTGAGCCACCCTTCACACTTAGGGGTATAAAAATTTATTGTAAGCCTATTCTCAGGCCTACAAAATATACGTACAAAACTTCATCCAAATCGGTCAAGCCGTTTCGGAGGAGTATAAACACTAAAACTGTGACACGAGATTTTTATATATATAGATTTATATTTCATTAAATACAAAAATACATATATTACACAAATATTTGCCGTCTGCACATAAGGTATTACAGTACACATGTGAAAGTTCAAGCAAATGTGCTCTATCTGTTCTCTGAATCGCATAATCCGATGGTACCACCGTAGGACGCTTTAGGTGTTAGCCGAAGCAGGTGAATTGGATTCGACATAAATAACAATTACTTGGTAATTAAGTTTGAAATAAGAACAAGCAATTTGTAACACGTGCATTGTTATCGAGCATTATGTACCAAAATGTTTACGTTTAATTGGAAAGAGAATTAATTATGTCGATCGAACCTCTTTGTCCTTACCATCCATTGAATACGTAACACCACGTTGTAAGGTGAGATATTGATATCTCTTTCTATCCTATGGTGCACTATGTTTTATCTCACTCGCACCGCGATTATAGGTTTTATCCTAGTTTAACATCTTCGAAATGGTTAATGAAATAAGAACAGTTCAAATACTTTTAATTTCAGAATTGATTTAAAATTGATATAAAAATAATTACGTTATATTTTTCTTTCATTCTTATTGGCTTTATTTTGGCTGTATATCAAAGACCATATTTCACATCGTAACAGCTACCTAAAATGTGTATGTAATCAATTATCTAATATAAGGTCTAAATATCTCAAATATAAGGGTGAATCAGCCGTAATTAAATTCGTAGAAGAGTTTTAAATTTCGCAGACGTTACGTTATCAGAAATGTAATAAAACAGAGCATCGTCCGTTTCAATTAATTTGAAACCCTACTTTTTTAATTTCAAAAATTTGTCAATTTTGTTCTCTATATGTGTCCTAATTTTTGGAAAGTTAACGACTGATTTTCATCTTATCACTGTTTATGTTCCGTTATTAATTATGTCGTTATTTATGAATCAATTTCTTTTAAACTAGTTTCTTGTCTAAGACTCTTGTCACAGCTTATGTCCGTTTTGTACTTCTGATAATGTGAAAGCAAAATTACATATAGTTGAGTAGTCATAACAAAAAAAAAACCAACTCTCTTTCGCATTTATAAAATGAATGTATATCAACGCTTACTTATATATTACATTAATATGTTACTATGATTGTGATAGCTTATTTATGCTTTCTTTAATTTTATAATTACTGGTCATAACTACAAAAATAAAAAATACTACTATTACGATCTCGTTTGTATCGTCATCTGAAATTTACTTGGTGGTAGGGCTTTGTGCAAGCAAGACCCACATATGGGTCGAAAAATAAATTATTCCAATAACAAACTTAGATCTTACTAGCCGTCAACTGTATAGTTTAATTTTTTTTAATGTATTCAATTATTCAAACCAAGACATAGATATTTGCTGAACCAAATTAACCAAAAATCGTGCAAAGGATAATTGAACAAATTCTGAAAACCGAATTACGGCAAAGTATGTGAATGTGAAATAAAAGAAATCAAAGTATGCTTTATTTAAATCGGTTCTTACAAGTATTTAATTATATATACAAGTATGTATTATATAAATTAAATATAAAGTTACCACCGTTTCGATTCCACTGCAAAGAACGGGTAAGATTAATAACGACGACCACACCCCTTTACGTTAAGTAACTGTGAACTTATTATAATTATCTACAGGATGTATTCGACTCCCTGATCCCATTCAATTTAGCATTGTCTGTTTCTGACCGTCAGGTAACTTGTTCAAAACTTCGAATTTACAATCTTGGACAACCTTAATTACTAGACACGGACAAAGATTCCTGAACGTTCCGAAATTTCCCAAATATCTGGAAACCCTAAGTGAAGCAAAGTTAGTTAATTCATTTTAGAGAAACGAGAAAGACGAGCTGTGCCGTCGACTTATATCGAATAGCAATTCAGTATTTCGATTTCATTTCTCGAATTAAGACGATCATATATCAAATAAAAACACAGCATCCAAATGTCTTACTACTCACAATATATGAGGCACTGGAACTAAATTGCGAGACGGTCAACCTCACATGATGTGCCACAAAAAAGCTACAATTGCACGATAGCGTATCCTGTGAAATGTTTTCATAAACGCATCACATGAAGAACTTCGTATATTACAGCGACGACAGTGACGAAATGAACTAGGTCATTCTGGACTTAATCTTACAATGTCCATAACGAACCGGTCGGCATGGTTAGTAGATACCTGCCACAGGACAGACATTTGTGGGTGTAATTATCTATATAAATATATCTTTACAATGGAAAGTAGTATATGTAGTATATCAGTTGTCTGGATTCCATAGTACGAGCTCTGCTTAGTTTGGGATCAGATACCCTTGTGTGAAAATATCCCAGATTATTATTATTAATTTTATTATAATAACAGAAATGACTCTATCATGTGCAGGCTGGCGGAACACCATCGAGAACAACCTTTGAATACAGAATCCTATTATGATCAACTAATAACAAGGATGAAAGCTGACGTAAACAGTATAAATAGTTTTTTCCCTATCGATGCACCGAAAACGAAGAAGTACAATATATTTTTAAGCCTTTGCCGAACTTTATTACGCCGACTCATTTACTTTCACATCGGAGTACAAAGTATTAATTATTCTCAGTATATTAACAGGTAAATGGTGACGTGATGACCCGCAAAGCGCTGCGACCTGTAGATTAGATAATATTAGCCTACCTTTAATAAATATATGTTTTATGGCATCAACGGGGATTGATTTGAAAGAACTTTACATTCAGACACTGACCCCGTTACAAGCTTAACGATTATTGATCTTTTGTCTCAATTAAAATGAATACCGCTCGGATCTGAGTAAGACGGTATCAAGTTATCAATTAAATTTTGAAGATATTTTGTTATTGTTATATTCAACTTCTTCTCAGTTTAATTTTGTTCTTATTTAGTATAGAAATGGAGTTAACCTACGATATTTAAATTATATTAATAAATGGTACATTATAGATGTATTTATGAACAATGAACAACAAGAAAAACACGTGATCCAGGGTATTCACTCAATTTGTGTCTATACTATGAGAAATAGTGGGCACTGTAAGAAATATTAATCATTCCTAACATCGCCAATGTGCCACAAAAATCTTTAGTAAAGAAGCACTAAGTAGTGCTATTTGGGGGGGAAATCTCTGAAAAGTAGGTGGCCCACCAATACTTTTATTAAACGGTTTTAACATAATATTGTTCCAATAAACTTTATTTAAACATAAATAATTAAACGTCAAGTTAACACTGGTTGGGAATGTAGTTTGTACAGAGAAAAATCGACAAGTTGTTCGGGACTAACTAGTTAATACTAGTTCATCTGTTAAATAGAAAAGCTGCGGATATAAAGCACATTATATTATATTTTAAATTATTCCATCATGATGATTCTGTTCTATTGACCAATTTCGAACATAGCAGCCAATCTCAAGACAGATTAATTATAGTGCATGCGCAAACACAGATACACTCAAAATTTTCCCACTGTCATAATCTGATGGGACGGCAAACCGACACGGCGTGAAAATTTCACACTTACGTTTCTATGCGCTTTCCGAGACACGGGACTGCACTCACTTCCAACTTCCAGACTCCGGGTCGAGAATTTGGGCTACTGAGAATTTGAGTTTGGGGCTTGAACCCAGGACCTCGGCGTCTAATATCCTTAATATATACATAACAAATTAAAAAGTGTAGCATGAAGAAATCCTTACTATTTTCACTATCTTAATCTTATCCGATAAATAACACGCCTTAAACAAAACTCCAAGAAACTCTTTAATCTTACAGAATAAGTTCGTTAAGGTTGCTTACCAATTCCATGCAAGTGTAACTTCGTTTAAGAAGTTTTGGAAGTGATGTTTTGAATTATTCACTTCGTTATTCAAATATAAAATAGTTACAAAATCTATTCATGTATATTCAATAATACAATTGTCTATAAATTTACTAACATGATTATTTACTTTGAGAAGACTTAAATATGAAATAGAATATTCAAATCAAAATTAACGATAGCTAATACAAATGACGACACGTGGAATCGTGGCAAGGAGCAGCAGTTTCGCCTTCATTCGCAATTCCAAACCTTTGCAAATGTCGAATGATTTAATTTGGAATTAAAATCGAATAATTGCGCCGCTTGTTCGTTACAGTATTTTTCGCTCCTGCTCTTAACATTCTTTCTTGATGCGATGTAAATATGGGACAAATAAAATGGCTTTCTATTATAGATTTATTTCCTGTTCTCAGGGAACCAGTCAGTCCAATAGGTATATTGTTATTATGGTGATTAATTTCAGATATCTCAACAAAAGTAGAAACGTTTACGGTGTTGAAAGTCCTTTTCATTTTGTCATTTTTTTATGGAATAGGTAGGTGAACGAGCATTTGGGCCACCTGATGGGTAGTGGTCACCAATGCCCATATATATTGGCATTGTAAGAAATGCTAACTATCGCTTACATCGCCAATGCGCCACCAACCTTGGGAACTAAATGTCCCTTGTGCCTGTAATTACAATTATCATTGAGAGAACGGTGACAAAAAGCCTTCTCTGAACTCCGGGTAAGGCAAAAGTCCATAACTTTTTCATAAAGAAAGCTCAGAGCACAGAGGTTTTCTTAGTAGACCTATAAATTATTATATCCGAACTAATATTATAAATGTTAATGTGAGTTTGTTTGTTTGTATGTTACGCTTTTATGCCTAAACCATCAAAGCAATTTAAAAAAATATTTCACCAATTGAAAACTACATTATCAGCGAGCAACATATTGCTTCATTTTGACTTCGTATTCCCACGGCGACTGGAACTAGGCGGGCGAAACCAGGTGCAAAAAGCTAGTGAATGTATAAATTAGTATCGAAATTTTTTCTAAAGTTTTATTTATTTATTTTACTTATTACAACATTACAGAAAAATCCTTATACGAAAGAATAGTCCAAATCTTAAATAAGATTAAAAAAAAAAACTTTTTCTATCGGTGTACCTTTTAGCATGTAACGAATGAGATGACAATTTGATAAAGTTAAATGCCGCCCACGTCTTATTTACTTTTATAGATTGTGACAAATTATATTGTGTATCAACCAATGGCAAACCAAAAAGTTTTTATTCGGTAACTTTCTTATATTATCATCCTGAGATCATTGTCAAGTTTTCTATTGCCTTTATAATATTTGTAATGTCGAATGAATTAAATTTTAAAACATGTGAGCCCATATTGCTTTGTATATAAGCGAGGCAAGCTATAAAAGTAACACTTGAAGTCAAGTCGATCATCGATGCCAAAGTATTGAATAAGAGCAGTTGGGATTCAAGAATATTAATCATGCGATAAATTTAGAATTTTCTATTTATAGATTATATAAGTGGCATTGATTTTACCTGAGGTCAGAAAATTTGGGCTCGTACGTAGATGAAGTCAATATGGTATAATAGTTATATTATGAGAATTTTAGATGACGTCATATAACTACACACAGTACAGCACAGTAGCAGCCTGTGGATGTCCCACTGCTGGGTTAAGGACTCTTCTCCTCTTTTGAGGAGAAGGTTTTTTGGAGCTTATTACACCACGCTGCTCCAATGCGGGTTGGTGGAATACACATGTGGGAGCATTTCAGTGAAATTTGACACATGCAGGTTTCCTCACGATTTTTTCCTTCACCGTCAAGCACGAGTTGAATTATTATCACAAATTAAGCACATGAAATTTAGTGGTCCTTACCCGGGTTTGAACCCACGATCATCGGTTGAGATTCACGCGTTCTTACCACTGGGCCATCTCGGCTTTATAGCTACAAACATTAACAAATTGATATAAACCACACCACATATCACTTGTTAAAACTGGTTGAGTATTAAAGTGATAACTTAAAACATTAAACAAACGAGGTTAAAAGGTTCATGAACAATCATCACACTACGACGGTATTTTACTCGATGCCTGGAAAGAGCATCTTCCTAAACGATGAAACTCGTGTTAAACTTCGCTTATTAAACTCTGACCTAAGTGTAAGCTTGAGCATATATTCTAAGATAACCAAAGAAGATAATTAATACCTACGCCTAAATATTCTATCCTAAAATAATGAGTAGCTCAGTAACTGTTTCCCTCGTAAGTCATCATCGTTTTATAGACATGCATTGATATGTTATGCGTAGCTGTTATGTCATGTGAAATTACGCCATTTTGAATTTATTTAATTATATTCGAAGTATATATATTGCATAATGAGCAAGCCGTATGCATCTCTATTTAAATATGTCAATTGGATATGTATCTAGCTTTGTTCGAGACATAGATTATAAGCTTATTTAACATAAATAAAATATCATTAACGAAAAATAAATAATGTGCGAGTTGTATCAGAAAATTAATAAAAAAATTGCTCGGAAAATACTGTATACATCGAAATCCTGACTAATATTATAAATGCTAATGTTTGTTACAATTTCACGCCTAAGCTACTGAACCGATTTTAAAAATTATTTCACCAATGGAAATCTACATTATCAGCGAGAACAGGCTACATTTTGTCCCCGGCGAAACCTCGGCCAAAGCGCTAATTTTAAATAATTAATACACAAATGAAATGTAACAAGATTTCGAGAACGTATTTCATATTATGAATTTGTAATCAATTATCATATTTATTTTAATCTGGTTTGACGTAGTTAATTAAATTATAATAATAATTGGATCATATATTAATAATAGTTTTTATATAAAATAATAACATTATATACATGATGTTCATAAAATAAAAAATGTTACTTCATCTATCCAAAATTTGTTTGAAAGAGATCGCTCTCTTAGTGGCGGTAAGAAAGCCTTTCGAATATTCTATGTTTTTCATTCTAGAATTTAATTACCTTATTTTTTTTAATTTATAGTAATCTATATATATAAAAATCTCGTGTCACAGTTTTAGTGTTTATACTCCTCCGAAACGGCTTGACCGATTTTGATTAAATTTTATTTGTATATTCTGTAGGTATGAGAATAGGTTTATAACTAATTTTTATACCCCTAAGCGTTAAGGGTGGCTCACCCCAAAAAAAAATATTTTTAATTTTTTGGACATATTCTTTTACTAGCTGTTGCCCGCAGCTTCGCTCGCGCGTGGTCTTTATCTATACTAATATTATAAATAAGTAAAAATAGATTTTTTGTATGTTTGTTTGTAGCGAATAAACTAAAAAACTGCTGTACTGTTTTTAAAAACCTTTTTTACCTACAGAAAGATACGTTATCAGCGAGTAATTAGCTGCCCGTCCCGACTTCGTACGGGTAAAATAAGGATTTTATCATTTTTTAATCAATAAGATATAAACATTTACCAATCGATTTATTCGCCCATCCAGTATAGTGTATGTGTGTTCAGTATAGGGCATATAATAATCCTACTTTTTACTAATATAATAAACTCGAAAGTTTGTATGGATGTATGGACGTTTGTTACTCTTTCACGCATAAAGTACTGAATGGATTTTAATGAAACTTTACAATAATATAAGCTTAGGGAATACCAATTAAGTGGTACATATGGCAATAATGGAATATGTTTTTTTTATCCAAACATCACCAACATAGTGAAGTTCGTATATTTCTCCCTAAGAGATATTGATATAAGATATTGCGTATTTTGAATTTCATTATTTGCACCCAACTCTTCCAAACAAAAATAAAAGTTTCTAAAAACTTTGAAATTCATGTTTATTAATTCAATCAAAAAACTCAAATAGTATATTTCTATTTTTTAATTTCTATTTAAATTTTTATACTAATGCTTTTACCCCGTTTCTCCCGTTTGGAGTTAAATTTCTAAAAACGACGAAATACGTATGCATAGCTTTAATACTAAATATCATTCTTCTTACACCAAAAGTGACGGAATCCCCATACAAACTTTCAACCCCTTTTTTACCCTCTCAGATTTAGATTTTCAAAAACGCTGAAATACATTTTTATTTATTTTTAAGCTTGTTCATTAAATTTCATGCTTCTAACTTTAAAAATGACGGGTTTCTAAACAATCGTTCAACTCTTTAGGGGTAGAATATCCAAAAATCCTACCTTAGTGGGTGTTATAAAATGTATCAACTGCCAAAATTTCAAGTTTCTAACCCCCGCAGTTTAGGCTCTGCGTTAATGAATCAGTTAGGAAGAGTAATAATATTATGTGAATCATATCAACAAAAATACATATTTTTATAACTTTTGAGACTCAACTAATTTTGATGAAATAAAGGCTAAACGGAATCTTGAAATAGTTCTTATAATAATTCGGTTTTTTCAATTTTTAGACGATTAAAAGATACAGACATACAGACAGTAAAAAAATTAAAAAAATGATTGCTTTGGTTTTGGTAAATCGTAAATAGCCATATAACCTTTAAAACAGGCAGTTATTTTGAAATAACAGACAGAAACTTCAATTTTATTTATATGTATGGATAATTTATTAATTAATTCGTTTTTGTTATAGATTTATGTTATTTTATGTGTACAATATAAAGTATAAAGGAAAAGTTTCTTCTGTCAGAGACTAAATAAAATCAGACTTAACCAAGGCTACTAATTTAATTAAACAAAAAAGGGAATTAAAACAAATGTTTTCCATTGAACTTGACACACATCTGAATAAGCTGCTTAAGCGGCCATTTTATGTAGAAAAAATATATAATATACAAACAAAAGCAGCTATATAACAATTTTAATTAAAGTTTCAAAAGCAGTTATTTGACCGCTCTGGTAGGTTAAGTGTTAAAAATGAGATGACACTTATAGCATATATAAATATATAAATATATACATACATTAGCTAAGTTTCCACCAACAATAATTACACAATCATTAAAATAATCAAAACATATATAAAATCAAACAGCTAAACCATCATAATCAGTAAAGGTGTAGTAAGATATATATTTTTTTATAATCAAATATAATTAATTACTTAATGAAAACACAAATTTAACAAAAACAAAATATAAATGAAATCACATAGCTTAAGCATTATTACATTGAGTAAGGCCAATCAAATGCAATAAATAAATGATATATATATTATTTATATATTTTTTAACCAAATACAATTAAAAGGCAAGCAAGAATATGACTGCAGTACAAAATTTATAACAAACTTAAATATTGAATATTAAGATGGGTTGGTACATTCATTTTATATAAATTAATACATTTAATACATTATTATTTTTAACTTATTTATGTTATTTTTGCAGTGATTTTTTTTTAAATATATAATATCAATATCTGAGTACACTTAATTATATATTATATGCTTGCACAGATCTACTTCTTCCTATTCATGATTATGCTGTCGCAAGCTTGATGTAGCCAAAGACCAATTGAATTAAGCTGAGAGATAACAAAATACTTTTATTCGGTTTATATTGGGATGAGGCAAATATAACCACGTTTCACAATTTTGATCTCTTCTTAATTAGTTGCCCGTCTGACTTCATAGGAATATGCACATCTTCTCTATTCTGTACTGTGTGTTGTTTAACCCTTTTACTCCCCCTTCATCACTTGATATTCATTAGATGATGACGGTGATGACGACGTCTCAGTGCTTTTATTTATGTGCTCCGTATTTTGTTGTTCGATCACTACTATTTTAGCTATCTCTATAGCTTTCTTTAGTGACAGATCAGACCGTTGTAATAATCTTTGATGTTTGGCGAGCTACTCTAACACATATTCGCTGTAAATTTATCACTGACCAATGACTATTAATTCAACGAAATCGCATTTTAAACTGTAATTTTCTAGACTCGTAATAAAGTTGGTTATATTTTCGTGTTTGCTTTGTTTCCTCATAAAAAATACATGTCAGGCATACATAGTTAAATTTTTCCTCGGTTCGAAATACTTGTTACATTTATTAATGAGGTCTTCTAAAGTAATTTCTCTTATTTTAATGTTGAACAAAATTGCTATTTTTTTCTTTTTTCACTTCTTATACATAACCAGTGGCAAATACTCCTTATATATATCCAGAGGTTAATAAATATAGTTCAAAATATGGTTGCCATTTTTTCCGCGTTAAATTGTTATTTATTTCGTTGTTTAGAAAAAACTTCGGTAGGTAAAACGTTTGAATTTTTATCTGCCGTTTTCAAACTTTTGACAGGAAACACGAATTTACGAAAAAATTATACCTATTTAAAGTTTTAAGAAGTGATATACCGTTTATGTTTAAAGCAAGCACTTCTAAAACCATGTATTATTGTTATAGTTGTTTTTTAGGCTTTGTTTATACACCTATATACTAATTACGTATTAATTATTGTCACTGAGTTAACTGACTTGCTCACACGCAGTCTTAAAGCGTACTGTTATGAAAGATATAAGATGAGATCATAAAGATACACACAATATATATGCAATATTAGTTTTTATGCAAAAACAACACACGAAGCTACTGAAAACACGAAATTGTTAACAAAACTTTTTGATTTTGACAACTAACAGGTGCGCGTACTTTTCCTACAGATAATAATTTATTGATTTTTAGTAGGGATACTAAACTTATAATAAATTAATAAAGAGATTAAAAATTATAGGACAAAATATAGGATAAATCATAAGCAAAAGTGTAAATTACATGTAATATTTAATCTCTTTTCAGTTTGACCATAACCATTTTTTAATAAATGTTCTACGTGTATCTTTAAATTGACATAACTTTATTATTTATGAACCGATTGAAATAAAACAAACACTAAATGTTAAGTGAAGTTAGCCACAATACATTAGTGAAAACCGCACTCAAATCCGTTAAGCCGTTTTTAAGATTAGCGTGCACAAACGCACAGACAAACAGACAAACAGACAAACAGACAAAAAATTTATTAATCATTGTTTTGGGTTCTATTGTGTTTATAAAGACCCCCGATAAAAGTTTTACTCATTTATCTTCCATGTACAGACATCGACCAGTTACAGATTTATTATATGTATAGATTTGTTATGTGGCATTAAAAAATACATAGAACTATAAATTTTCACCCCTCTACCATCAACCCCTATTTTTTATTAGAGATATTAGTAATTCAATCATTTTCAACCTCGGTCGATAACTGGATCAATCAACACTTGATCAGTTATCCCCGTCAGGGGTCTTTTGGTGTCACTTCTCACCATGTAAGCAGCACGGAGTAGGGATGGTTCACGGAGTAGGGTTCTCCTGTCTCTTTTGCAATAAGCTGTATCTCATTACTTACACAGTTTTCGGAAAAAAAAACTGCCATTATTATTGTTTGTACATCGATCGCAGTAGTGACCTTTACAATTATCATTTTAACATTTCCGTGTAATTCTCAACTAAATTTATTATAAATTTGCAGTGCTGTAATTATTGTTATTATTAATTATTAATATTAAGAGTATTTCTACTGTATTATTCTCAAGGAAAAATATTGTGAAAGGTAAGTTAAATAACAAAAATATTTGTGTACTTATCACGTTATGTGCATGCGTTAGACCTATTATAATAAAAGTAAAAAACAAATAACGGGCCAACTTTTTCAAAAAGGTCTATATCATAGTGTGGGGCCATTGTACGATGAGCATGAGCATATAGAAAACGTAGACAGAACCTAAAAATATAATAAAAAATGTGCGATCGGGTGACCCCCGGGAGGAACGAAGTTCTTTGCGGTAATTTTTTTATGTGTGATGTGTTTACGCACACATTTTTGCACTATAATACGTTTTGCGTAGTTGGAAAATCTTTCTTGAGATTGGCTATCGCGGTCGAAATCGGTCAGGAGGAAATTATTCTTCGGAGTATGCTCCGTGGGGCCTCAGAGGCTTACCCTGGCGACGATAGTCGGTGGAGATCTCTCGCTGCCGAGCGTGATTAACGCCATGTTGGAAATGGTCTCCTTCTGCAAAAGTGTCATGTCACAAAAGGAGGCCGCGAAGTGGCAACGCAAGGAAAATACCTCAGCTGATTCGATCCGTCGAAGACCGGGGAGAAGGCGTAGGCGCTATGCGCACCTTAACAGGCACCGGGGCTAAGGGGGTTTCCTGTATCTGGGAACTCCGGGGCGTCACGGTAGCATGCGCAAGCGATCCCTTGGCACCCCCCGACTAGACGGAGAGGATGAGCCCCACATACCCCTCACTTCATGTGGGGGAAACGCGTAAATGCAATCCAGCGAAAAAGAAGGAAATTGTTCCTTTTTTTTATCACACCAAAAAGCGTTGCCCATGTTATTTTTATTATGATTTTAATGCAAAAATGTAAAGTAAGAATTAAAATTGATGAATTTCATTTAATATTTTAGGAAAATAGTAATTTATTCAAAATTAAATATAAAATAGCGAATTATAAGTTAGAAAAAGAGTTCAAATTATATTTACATTTGTATAGAATTGAGGTTATCTCATTGGTCGCACACAATCCTTATTATCAAATCTGAAAATTTGCACACTTACATATACATACACATACAACTGCTAGAATAGAAAGAATCAGTAAGAAAGAAAGAAAGCGACCTCCGCTTGGAGGACAACGCTTTTTTGTTACATGACAATTTCTGCCAGGTCACTCTACTTTGCAGTAGTAAAAGAACTTTGTTCTAATAAATGAAAAAATATGTAGAGCATATTGTACTTTACTTTATGCATTATTTTTATATGCCCTGTACCGAACACACATACACTGTACTGTATGGGCGAATGTTTAGATCTTATTGATTAAAAAATGCACGGGATAAACTCCTTATTTTACCCGTACGAAGTCGGGTCGGGCAGCTAGTAAGTATATATAATAATCAGAATTATTATAATGCACAAGTGTAACCTTTATACTTGCATAGGGACGGCCACATTTCGCCACGACCGGAGGGCGTCCAGAATGCAAGACTGGAGTGCTTTACTACCTAACTACTGTTAAGAATAATATCTTGTCAGAAAAATGTCAGTAATTAATCTGCACTAGGATTCGAACCTAGGAATTTAAAATCGCATCGTCGCATAAGATTTCCACCGAACTAGTCAATTAAAAAAGAAATAAGTAAAATTGAATGGAACTCAGTAGGTATCAAAGACAAGATTTTCGTTAGTCATGAAAACGTTACAGTGAAATTTTAACTTGAAATTTTAATTCTCGCCATATAGGTTTCATTTGAAAACATAATAATATACGACAAGGGAAAACCCTACTTGGAAACCTATTACCTACTAAGCCCATGACAGATACCACGGAACTTCAAATATAGCTGACTGAGGCCGTTTTTGTATGACCCTTATAATGGGACGTCGTGCCGTATCAGCCCTCTTGAAACCTTATGTACGGTGATAATGATTTCGGTTAGAACAGAAATTCAATCAATACATCAAAATTATGATCGTAAATTAGGACAATATTTTAAAGCGAATTAATCATATTTCTTTGAGTTTAAAGTTAATAGAAATTGCTAGAATGCTTGTCTATTAGAAATTGTTGGTATCCAGTTTGTTAGTATATATAGTGCTTTAGGTATGATTGATAAGTCCATTAGGTATGATTGTAGTTAAGTCGCTAATAACAGCGATACAGGCTTCAATTGACTTAAATACATTTTTATCTCAATTCGAATAGATTCAATAGTGGAAATAAAATCAAGATTAAATCAATGTTGCGCTAGTATATTTTCATGTATTTAATTTGTGTTCATAATTTAGTTATGCTTAATGGTTAAGGAAAATATCATGAGGAAACCTGCATGTGTCAGATGAAATGCCACAAGATTATTTACAAAACCGTATAAAAGCAGTATTGTGATATAACTTTCGTTTCTCCTCATAGAAAGAGGACATCCAATACTTGGTCTTTCCCCAACAGTGAAATATTTTAAATTAAACTTTTGAACGCATCAGACTAAATAATACATGCGTCATAAAGATTTTGAAATAGTCATTGTAATAAGTAAAAAATAAATCACCAAACGTCATATGGATTCGTTGGCTCTTGCGAAGAAATAAATTAAACCGGATTTTCATATCAAACTAATATTGTATAAAATTATACGAACCAAGCATTCATTGAAATACATAGTTGACTATAACAATTCCAGCTAAAGTAAGTCGCATTAACGAAGCAATAGAGAGCTGTGCAGGTGTGTGAAATCACTAGAGGGTTCGTAACTAGACGTGAGTTCCTGTGAGAGGTTGCGTCTATTTTAGTTAAGTATAAATGAAGTAATAGCATGTATGTGCCGCACTGTTGGGCGTACATTTTCATGTCTCTTAAATAAATAGTATGGATATTCTTCCAGCACGCTCCCTTATGGTGGATATGTATGTGAAGTAGGTGACAGGAAGTGCCCACGATGTTTTCCAGCTGTCAGTACTGATTTACTATATATATATACTCAAAATTTAGGAATACTGCCTCGTTGGTCTTGCTTATAATGATTCTTGTACCCTGGGTTCAAAACTGGATTCGGGCTAATTAAAATTAATTGGATTTTCACCGAAATTTGAAAGTGTGTACACTCCCGAGTCCTGGATTCCTGGAGTCCTGGAGTCGGATATCTCATCGGATTATGAGATTGAGGCTGTGTTTGCGCAAGTTGTGTACTTATGTTTGCTGAAGCGTATTTAGACTGTTTTTACACATTAATGCGAAAAAGGTGTGGATCATTGGTTCGAAGGGTGAGGGTGATTGCTAAAAGACTAGACTGCGTCATCATAAGCCGCTGCTGTAAAGTTTCAGCTGGAGCAGTGTAATGTATTAGTAGTAGATAGTAGTGTTTATTTTCATTTAATAACTGTTTAACTGTTTTCTTTTTGTGATTTTATAAATGAGTTATGTTATTTGAATAAATAAATAAATAAATAATAATAATATCTCTTGCGCAGTTGGCCAGTCTCAAACTGAAAATTTTATATCAACAATCACTTCAATTATTATCTTACCATATTAACTATTAACTTTACTTTATTAATTAATTACGGTAAGAAATATTAAAACGAAATATTCATATTACGAGATTTTATTATTTTACTAGTAATGTAAAAGGAAAAATAATACGTTCATAATATTTTAATTATAGTGGTTATAATGGAGAGCTGCGACGCGAAATGCAAGCAGCTCGTGGGTTCCCATCCAGGACAGATGTTTGTGTGCATGAACATGTCTGTTTGTTCTGAGTCTGGATGTAATTATCTATATAAGTATGTATTTACAAAAGGATAAGTAGTATATGTAGTATGTCGGTTGTCTGGTTTCCATAGTAAGAGCTCTGCTTATTTTGGGATAATAATAGATAAGCCTTGTGTGAATAATGTCCGGGGATAATATTATTATTATTATTTGTGCCCTGTGTTATCAATAACAAAACTTTATGTTATTAATATTTCATCGAAGGTAAAATGCTATAAATCTTTCGAGGACTGATGAAACTATTTTAGTAGAAACACGCCATAATATTCTTTAAAGTTACAAATGTTACTTTTGTTTTAAGTGGAAAATGCGACGTTTAAAAACAGGACAAAATGAAATTAAAACGTGATGTAAAAAACCATTAATTTTTTAACGCATCTCTTGAAAACATTTCAAATTCGGTATTCCAGTTTTAAATATACGTTTTGAACATTAAGTTTTAGTTACTCGTATTTTAGCGAAGTGAAAAATAATTTTAAATTCTTTTTTATAAAGTCCATTTCATAAATAAAATAAGGCGCGTGCAACTCAGAACACATGACAGAAAATAACCCTCATCTGCCCATTGGATCGTATCTAACCCAGCGAAAAAAAATATTTATTAACACAGAGTAAAAATTAATATTATTGTAAAAAAACGGTACGACAAAAAACTGGGCGTTTATGGGTTAAATATTTGAAACATTACATATAGAAACGTTTGATGAAATTCAAAAATTTAAAGTTTGAATTTATTGAACAATTCTGTTTTATTAAGCTGCTATAACTCACGGGGTGAAGGCTCACAGAGCTATAATAATAATAATAATAATATCCTGGGACTTTATTCACACAGAGCCATCTGATCCCAAACTAAGCAGAGCTTGTACTATGGAAACCAGACAACTGATATACTTACATAGACTACTTTTCTTTTGTAAATAAATACTTATATAGATTATTACACCCAGACTCAGGAAAAACAGACATGTTCATGCACACAAATGTCTGTCCTGGGTGGGAATCGAACCCACGACCTGCGGCGTGAAAGGCAAATCTATATTTAATTTGTATTAAATAAGAGAAGAAATGTTCTAGTTAAAGCTTTTCCTAATATATGGAAATCATTGAAATAGGTCAGTAGGTTGGCCATATCCTTTAAAATCTACACCAATGAGAGCTCGATTCACTGCAGATATGTCCTAACGATTGATACATATATCAAGGTGATGAGATGTATGTACAATGTACATACATATATCATTTATACAATTACTATCCAAATCTATGACTGTAAGACGGTGTAAACTAAACAGAAATGTGAGACAGGGAGATGTCACCGAAATTGTTTACCAAGACGTCTTCAACGCGTTGGACTGGATAGAAAATTACGGTGTAAATGTTTATCAACTACCTTCCATTTGTCAATGATATCATTATGAATGAAAACTCTTTCAATACCTGGAGAGGATAAGACGACCAGTGTTATTTAATAAAAAATTATTAATAAAATTTGTACGAATAATAAATTTACTATCTCTTTATTTATTCTTTCACACGAAATTGTCTGTCTCATAGATATAAGATTTCGACTATGTCGATGAAATTCATATCTTCGCAGAAATGTAATAATTGAGGTCACCGGATCTCGAACGTGACTCGAATGAAACATATAACCTCCCTTTATTAAGAACTTTTATTGATAATATACACAAATACCTCATCGGTGTTGTGGCTAGCTCATGAAGCACTAAATATCGAGGTCCTTTGTTCGAAATGTAGATCAGGCAACCTAAAATTACTCGGTAATTTTGCCGAGAAAAATTCTTATTCAACGAATATATATGATCAAATTTAAAATGTTCGAGGCCACTAACAGCCTTCGAGTTGACTTGCATGAAAGCTTGACTTGTATAAAATGAAAAAATCTATTTTCTTGACATTGAAATTCATCAATTTCCACGGGGAAAAAAAAAATTATTCGTTGGTAGTGTTATACGAGATGCGTCAACTTCTGTCAAGATTGACAGATAATTTGGTAAAATGTTTTTTTTTTTTCGCGTTGATAAAAGCAACGTTGATATAACTTATTTTGAATCGTATCTAATATAAACAGTCAAGTGTAATAAGTTATAAATATTTATCAGATAGACCTCTTTGCCTTTCAAATTTGTCTCATTAACTTGATAACGTCTAACTTCATCACCAACTAATGATAATAATTTCAAACTTGTCTCACTACGTTGCCCCAAAAATATTAAATAAGGTATTTTAATATAGTTGTACTATTTAATGCAATGATATAAAAGTAATATTTAATATTATACATATCTGAGACACCTTATATATTTATCAACGAAGTACCTTTTATTACCAAATTTCAACAATTTTATAGAAGTTTACCAGGTAATTAAAAAAACAACTATTAGAATCCTAGCACTGAAGTTCATTCAGCTGTTTTTTTTATTAGTGTCAACTGTAAATGCACTAGCTGCAGTTGCTTCACTTTCATTCTTTTACTTCTCTTCTTCAACCTTAGTTACATTTTATATAGATATTACATACTATACATTATATCTATATCTATACTACTATATAAATGTATTAGCTCTGTCTGTACATTATTTTTTTCACCTAAAGTAACAGCCTGTGAATGTCCCACTGCTGGGGTAAGGCCTCTTCTCCTCTTTTGAGAAGAAGGTTTTGGAGCTTATTCCACCACGTTGCTCCAATGCGGATTGGTGGAATACATATGTGACAGAATTTCAGTGAAATTTGACACATGCAGGTTTCCTCACGATGTTTTCCTTCACCGTCAAGCACAAGATGAATTATAATCACAAATTAAGCACATGAAATTCAGTGGTGCTTGCCCGGGCTTGAACCCACGATCATCGGTTAAGATTCACGCGTTCTTACCACTGGGCCATCTCGGCTTACTCACCTAATTTTGTGGTAAATAATCGTTTTATGATTCACATTATACTATTTTTTTCATTTCTGTCTGTCTGTCTGTATGTCTTTTTATAACTCAAGAACGGCTTGACCAATCTTGATGAAAATTGGTACACACAAAGAACATGTGATGGCGCAAATGATAGGCCATAGTAAACCCTACGGTAATTTCAAATCGTTAGTTTCGTATTTATTTACCAGTAGCCAGTGTGTGTGTGTGTGTGTGTGTGCGTGGTTGTTATTATAGTAATAAAATAATTTATTATATTTTTATTAATTATACGCGGGTGAAGCCACGGCTTACCTACCAAACCATTCCCTTACATTTTTTTTATTATATCTTATATACATATTTTTAAGCATATTCACAATACTTAGTATTATTGCTTTGTCTATTATGAGAGTTACGGAGCACAAGTGCACCTGTGTACTATAATATCTCCTGCGCAATTGGCTAACCTCTCTTGAGATTGGCCGCCGTGACCGAAATTGGTCAAGAAGACATCATATTCAAAACATGAAATATTTATCTTAATTTCTAAGTATGAGTTTGGTCTTTCAATGTTTTTTTTAGTAAGACACTGTAAGCAGACACAAAATACGCAAAATATTTGCAATTATATCGTATTATTCATACAATATTTCATAAATATTCCAGTAATAATTAAAAAAAAATCCATTTAAATTAAAACAAGGCACAAATGGAAGCTACGTTTAAAAGCACTAAAAGCTTCTGTCGCTTATAACTTGCAATTCCTTTCATAACGATTTAATGCATGTTTAAAACCGCACTCTTAGTTGCTAGTTCCATATTCAAATTACAGAGTGAATGAATTAAAAGTTCGCTCATTCACCTTCCAACTAATTTCTTTCCAAAGAGTTGCATTACGAAGTTAAAGTTGTATGGAATCAGTAAACAGACTAATGTCTTAGTGAATTAGAGTTTAATGGCGCTTTTTAGTTAAAGATAATACTTTGTATATATTTAAATATATATGACAAATATTTCATTATAGAAAAAGTTCACAGCCTGTGAATGTCCCATTTCTGGGCTCTATGCTTAAGCGCTGCTCCAATGCGGTTTGGTGGGTTATCTACGTACATTCATCATTACTTATCTAATCAAATTGATCCTTTATATACATAATTGTTGTTGGTACATATATAAAGGTAATATTTAATTCACGTATTTATTTAAAATAATAATTGCTTTTATTTGTATAAAGTCTGAAGAAATTTTAATTATATTTCTACGTGTCGGTAGCGATTAAATTAACTAATCGATTGTTCTCGAAATATTCGATTTGTAAAAAAAGAAACGTACACAGTCATATGTTGTGTAGGCGACTGTGCTATCTCGGTCCTACAAATTATGGTTATTTTAATAGTTTGATAGGTTTATAAGGAAACAAAAATAAAATAAATACCTACCGTTTTTATTAGTAAATTTCATGTTCCCTTATTCATATATCATCGTATAAGAATATCGCCTGAGCTTAATAACCATAACAGTTTAAGTCGGACTCCGTGAACGAAGCCATGCAGTGCAGGTGTGTCCAATTGCCAGGGGAAATAGCCAGTGGACGCGAGTCGAAAGCCGATAAGATATCTACAGCTACAGCTATAAAAACATCTGAATATGAAAATTCTATCCTACTATAATACAAAGTACCTCTACTTGGTCTGTCCAAACGGGAATGGCTAAAATATAAATACAAAGTTCACATTAAATTTATTACTAGCTTGTTGGTGTGGTTGGTAAGATACTTGCCTTTCACGCCGCAGGTCGTGGGTTCGATTCCCACCCAGGACAGACATTTGTGTGCATGAACATGTCTGTTTGTCCTGAGTCTGGGTGTAATTATAAGTATTTATTTACAAAAGAAAAGTAGTCTATGTAAGTATATCAGTTGTCTGGTTTCCATAGTACAAGCTCTGCTTAGTTTGGGATCAGATGGCTTTGTGTGAATAAAGTCCCAGGATATTATTATATATTATATTATTATATTACAATAAACTTACATATACTATCAACGTAATTTTTTCATAAGCCATTCGCTTAATCATTTTTTATTATGAAAATTTATTATTTGTTATAAAAAGAAAAACATTGGAATCTAACCAGATAACAGAAAAAATAATAACTGAGACTAGATTGGGATTGAAAGCTGTTTGGAAAATCAAAGATTTGAAAATCCAATTTTTCGACGGTATTAATAAGTTATATGACAGAGTTATTTCCTTAGACCTGAAAGGTCAGGGCCTCTTTTGGCCAGGTGGTTGCTTTCTTCTGTGTGCTTAAGAGACCTGGATGGTTGATCTGAATCCGGTTGCTGTCGCTGTAATCGTTTTCAGAGTAGCGCCTTTCGGTAAATAGAAGTACATATTAGCAAATAGTTACTTTAACCGTAAGTTTCTTAGAGATCGCTTTGTAAGCATATGTTGTTTGTCTAGCCTCCTTTAGGGGTAAAACTTTATGCAGGCTCTTCAGACATCAAATACTCTACTGCCTCGTTGGTCTAGTGGCTAGATATAAGGCCGCAGACTCAGTGGTCCTGGGTTCGATTCCCAGGTCAGGCCAATAAATAGTTATTGGGTTTTTATGTCAGAAAATTCTCAGTAGCAGCCCAGAGTCTGGAAGTTGGAAGTGTGTACACTTCCGTGTATCGGGAAGCACGTTAAGCCGTTGGTCCTGCGTCTGAACTCTTTCCGGTCGTGTCGGATTGCTATCCCATCGGATTATGAGACCTAAGGAAAAGAGAGTGCACCTGTGTTTGCGCACACACTTGTGCACTATAATATCTCCTGCGCAGTTGGCTCATCTTTTGCGATCTTTGCAATGGGTCTGGAAGACCTTATACTCTACTGCCGAAGAGGAGCACTAACGTGCCGCAATGACGTTGTAAGGAATTTGTCAGTGTTGATTATTATAAATAATAGTAAAAATATTTTCTAAAACTTTAAGTTCGCTGGATAGATACCAGCCACTTATTATATATTTTACTACCGACAGCAATATTAAGTCTTGGTGTATTTCGTTTGGAAGCGTGAGTTAACCATTTTAATTACAGGCACAAGATCATCTTAGTTTTTTTTTTATTGTATAGGTAGGCGGACGACAATATGGGCCACTTGATGGTAAGTGGACACCAACACCCATAGACATTGGCATTGTAAGAAATGTTAACCATCGCTTACATCGTCAATGCGCCACCTGCCTTGGAAACTAAGATGTTATGTCACTTGTACCTGTAATTACGCTGGCTCTATCACCTTTAAAATCGGAACACAACAATACAAAGTACTGCTGTTTTGCGGTAGAATATCTGATGAGTAGGTGGTACCTACCCAGGTGAGCTTGCACAAAGCTCTACCACCGAGTAAAATGGTGGCGCATTGGTAACGTAAAGATTGTTTTATACTTCTTACCAATGTCTATAACTAAGGAAAGCTGATTCATTTTCCGTCCAGAGAATTGGAAATGCTATTCGATTGGGAAATGCTGCTATAAATTAAGTTATATCCAAATACTATCGAATTCTGCTATGTAAATAATTCTTAAATAAAAATATAAAAAAAAATATTAAGCTAATTAGAAGCAGTAAAATTTTATATATTCCGTTAAAAATTTCTGTCTTTAGTATCGAGCCTCATATTTTGTCTTTTATAAATAAAAAAATCCGTTACGGTAGATTTGCATTTTATTAATTTCTCAATTGCCTCAGACTTTCGAAAACAACATAAGAAAACCGACGGTCGTTGGAAATTAGATCTTGCCTCAGTTTGGTGAGAGGAAATTGTATTTATTAAATTACTGTTTGACTTTCGGACGACACGTAAACTAAGTTTTTTAACTTAAATTAGCTTCCTTTATTATATTTTCTTTTATAATTGTTCCAAGTGTGCTAAATTCTTAGTAAAACGATTGAAATTATTTATTTTTAGAAGCATTAATATATAAATTAGCCGCTTTTTTGAAAAACAAGTGACTAGTAAATGGGGCCTCTTGCAAAACTATCCTCCTGCAAAAGTGACGCGTTTCTATATAACGCTTCGGTGTAGACCGTCACTAAGGTTGTCCTGGGGTAACACCTTTATCACTTTTTTTTAAATGAAATTCCTATGGGTGCGATTTGTCAAACATTTTAAATATCGAATTTATGTGCAACGTTTCTATTATTAACGTTCGAATTCCGTTCGTGCGTATTTACGCACACATTTGAGCATATCTATATGTTCTGCGCAGTTAGCTAGTCTCCCTTGATCCACATGGCCAAGCCACAGAAATCTGCCAAGAGACCCTAATTTCATCACTGTTATCAGTGAGCCAGTATATTTAGATGCACAAATATAACAAAATTTATGTTATTATTTTCCAATAGAATAAAGGACGATAGAACAGCCGATCCGATAACATCTTCCTTCTCTGTGTAAGTAGGTTGAAAAGACTGAGACGTTTTTAACATAATGAACCGTACGTTAGACACGAAGCGATAGTGCACGTATATGACACGTAGAAAATTTTCCCTTTGTCAGTTTTTAAATTTTATAAAGACAAGTTTCTTATTTCAACACTGAATTGGGTTAAAATTATAAACAAAGACGTCTTAAATGTAAACTAAAGTATTAGGAAATTTCCCACTGCTTAAACCTCGTCTTTCTTTGAGAAGGTTAAAAATGTAATACGACAAAATTAAAAGTTCTGGAATCTAGATATGTGCATCCTCGGTGTTTTTCATAACACAGGTCCTTATAAAACGGAGACATGTGTACAACATTTAGAATTTAGCTCTTAATTTTAATAAATTTGAAGCATCAGACACAGTCCTCGCAGTAAATTAAGTTACAACTATCGTACGTGAGAAAGTCTTAATTTTGCTCGCCAGCTTGTATATACGAGTTAAATATAACAATTTAGCAACCTTTTGCAGTTGTTGCATCCCTTGAAATGCTTTTGGCATTTTCCAGAAAATCATATTACTGAAGATTATAAATTACTTTGACAGATTTTTATCTTATAAAATCTATCTATTATATATATAAAAATCTCGTGTCACAGTGTTAGTGTTTATATTCCTCCGAAACGGCTTGACCGATTTTGATGAAATTTTATGTGTATTCTGTAGGTATGAGAATAGGTTTATAACTAATTTTTATACCCATAGTGTTAAGGGTGGGGTAACGCCAAAATATATTCATATTCATTATTTGGCATTAAAAAATACATACAAGCCTAAATTTTCACCCTTCTACCATCAACCCCTATTTTTTAATAGAGATATTAGTAATTTAATCATTTTCAACCTCGGTCGATAACTGGATCAATTAACACTTGATCAGTTATCCCCGTCGGGGGCTTTTGGTGTCACTACTCACCATGTAAGCAGCACGGAGTAAGGATGGGAGCGTTCTCCTGTCTCTCTTGCAATAAGCTGTATCTCATTTCTTACACAGTTTTCGGAAAAAAACTTGCCATTATTATTGTTTGTACCTCGATCGCAGTAGTGATCTTTACAATTATCATTTTATCATTTCCGAGTAATTCTCAACTAAATTTATTATTAATTTGCAGTGCTGTTATTATTGTTTTTATTAATTATTAATATTAAGAGTATTTCTACTGTATTATTCTTAAGGAAAAATATTGTGAAAGGTAAGTTAAATGACAAAAATGTGTGTGTACTTATGTACATGCGTAAGACCTATTATAATAAAAATAAAAAACAAATAACGGGCCAACTTTTTCAAAAAGGTCTGTATCATAGTGTGGGACCATTGTACGAGGAGCATGAGCACATAGAAACCGAAGCCAGAACCTAAAAATATAATAAAAAATGTGCGATCGGAGGACCCCCGGGAGGAACGACATTCTTTGCGAATTTTTTTTTAACTTAAAAGGTGTTTTAAAATGTAGATTTTTAATGATTATATTTCTTTATATTTGTCACACTCCCGTGCCACGAAAGGCACGTAAGGCATTTGGTTCTGCCTTTTACCTGAACTTTTACGATTCGCGTCGGCTTACCGTCCTATCGGATTAAGAGAGTGCACCTGTGTTTACGCACACACTTTTGCACTATAACACGTCCTGCGTAGTTGGCAAATCTTTCTTGATATTGGCCATCGTGGTCGAAATCGGTCAGGAGGAAATTATTCTTCGGAGTGTGCTGCGTGGGGCCTCAGAGGCATACCCTGGCGACGATAGTCGGTGGAAATCTCTCACTGCCGAGCGTGATTAACGCCATGTTGGAAATGGTCTCCTTCTGCGAGAATGTCATGTCGCAAAAGGAGGCTGCGGAGCGGCAGTGCGAGAAAAGTGCCTCCGCTGATTCGATCCGTCGTAGAAGACTGGGGAGAAGGCATAGGCGCTATGCGCACCTTAATAGCCACCGGAGCTAAGAGGGTTTTCTGTGTCTGGAAACTCCGGGGCGTCACAGTAGCATGCGCAAGCGATCCCGTGGCGCCCCCCGACCAGACGGAGAGGATACCGCTGGTTTTTTAGTGAGTATTCCGGCACCTTCAGTGAGCCCCACATACCCATCACTTCATGTGAGGGTAACGCGTAAATGCATTTTTCCAGCGAAAAAAAGGAGGAAGTTGTTCTTACTTTTTTATCACACCAAAAAGCGTTGCCCTTCTTAATCAACTCTCCCACACATGTGTATATTTTATGTTATTTTTATTATGATTTTAATGCAAAAGTGTAAAGAAAGAATTAAAATTGAATACTTTAGGAAAATAGTAATTTATTCAAAATTAAATATAAAATAGCGAATTATAAGTTAAAAAAAGAGTTCAAATTATATTTACATTTGTACAGAATTAAGGTTATCTCATTGGCCGCACACAATTCTTATTATCAAATCTGAAAATTTACTCACACATACATATACATACAACCGCTAGAATAGAAAGAATCAGTAAGAAAGAAAGAGAAGAAAGGTCGCTTGGAGGACAACGCTTTTTTGTTACATGACAATTTCTGCCAGGTCACTCTACTTTGCAGCAGTAAAAGAACTTAGTTCCAATAAATGAAAAAATATGTAGAGCATGTTGTACTTTACTATATGCATTATTATTATATGCCCTGTACCGAACACACATACACTGTACTGTATGGGCGAATGTTTATATCTTATTGATTAAAAAATGCACGGAATAAACTCCTTATTTTACCCGTACGAAGTCGGGTCGGGCAGCTAGTAACATTATAATATTTGCGTATAATGAGAAAGATTGTGTTATGTACTGGAAGTTCAGAGATACTGGCCAAGTTTAAATCTAATATTATATTATAAAATACTACAAACATTTTAATATTTGTATATCATTAGAAAGGGGAAATACTGTGTTATGTACTGAAGATCAGAGGTACTTAGGAGCCCAGTTTAAATACTAAGTCTGGGTAAAAAAAATTATTGATTTTTCTATCAATAAATTTTCAATAGCTGATCCTGATCGTTCCACTGAACATTGTCGATATGAGTGGTATGGACTCGGTGGTTGAACTTTGCGCAAGCTCTTCTGGGTAGGCACCACCCGCTCATCAGATATTCTACCGCAAAACAGCAGTACTTGGAATTGTTGTGTTCCGGTTTGAAGGGTGAGTGAGCCAGTGTAATTACAGGCACAAGGGAAATAACATCTTAATTCCCAAGGCTGGTGGCGAATTGGCGATGTAGGCGATGGTTAACATTTCTTACACTGCCAATGTCTAAGGGCGTTGGTGACCACATACCATCAGATGGCCCATATGCTCGTACTGCATTTTTGCCAGTTATTTTTGACAGAATGTATATAGATAATAAAATACACAACCGGCTGGAACATTTAATTTAATTTGTAAAAGTGCTCTTGAATAAAACTTATTTTTATTACAACTGCAGACTAATAGCAATTGAACCTGAATTTGAATATTTTTATTATATTTTCCTTCTTAATAATAATTTAATTTTCATACCTTGAAACATCTATTATGTCTTCCTTCCCTTGTAACTCAAATTCAACCTTATTCTTTACTTTTGCTTGTTGATATCATTTTGTAGTATTTTTGATAATTATATCCGTAATTTATCATTTATCTAAGCTCTCACATATCCGCAAGGTCTTAGGCGTGTTGAAGTTTAATTAGTTAAGTTCTCAACGGAGTCCATTGTTCTATTCAACGATTGAGGGACTAATTCAAAATATACTAAGAGCATGAAATGACAATCATATCCACTTAGTCATTTTATACGACCTACTTAATTTTACAGGCTTATTCATTTATTGTATAATTATTTCTATTTGTACTTCGTTCATCCTGTTTTAAAAGATAATAATTACATATTTCATAGTACATTGCAAATACACGACTATTGACAGCCTTCTTTAATTTATACTACTATATAAATCTATTGGCTCTGTCTGTACATTTTTTTTTCACCTAATTTTGTGATAAATAATTGTTTTATGATGCAGCGATTCACATTATACTATTTTTTTCATTTTTGTCTGTCTGTCTGTATGTCTTCTTCTAACTCAATAACGGCTTGACCAATCTTGATGCAAATTGGTACACACAAAGAACATGTGATGGCGCAAATGTTAAGCCATATATAAGATCGGTTAATCCATTTTTTTTCGCTGGTAAGCCTCTCTCAACGTATAATTAATAATTTAAATACATAAACGTTAATTATAATTATCACATAAATTTAAAAGAAATAAGCTACTGAATAATTTCCTCTATTACAAAAAAGTAGTTTAAAAGATGAATATTTAGTAGATAAGTATATTTTACGCGTTAATATTTTCAACAAGCTTATGTGACTCTTTTAACTCGCAATCATACACACACATAGGTACAATCGAATTATTAGTGTTTGTATAAATAATAATTATAACCGCTTTTATGTTATGATCGTACTTTCTTGGTATCTAAAGAACATAATCCACTTAAATGTCACGATAGTATTCCGTGGTGTCTGGATATTCAGTTTCTTTAAAAGTATTTCCCTCTCTAACTCGGAGTGACAGGGCTTTGTCCGGTATAACCCGCCGCTATATAATTTGTACGGAAAAATGTGCCTTTGTTTTCTCCCTGTATTCATTTCGGCTATGTGTTTCAGATGAGATGGATTTTAAAAGAATTACTTTTGGGATACGATGGATATCGTCAAAATTGTATAGGTACTTCAAACTATATTGCAAGAACGCGTATATACTGTAGATTCCTGGTACAACCGAGCGAGCAGGACCGAGTTTTAATATTCTTAATTCGTGTTTATAATTAATCACGTGATGGAAAGTAAAGGAATAAATTACGAGGCAACTTACATGACGTGTGACACGCCAAATCTCATTTGAGCAAAGTGTAGAAATAACTTCTAAGCATACTTAATGAGAGGCCTGAAAGCTTTAAGTAATGTTGTCTTTTTCTTTTTTTAAATAATATAGATAGGTAGACCGGTGCTCCTGGGTTCAATTCCCAGGTCGGGCCAGTAAATATTTATTGGATTTTTCTGTCAAAAGATTCTCAGTAGCAGCCCGGAGTCTGGAAGTCGGAAGTGTGTAAGCCGTTGGTCCTGCATCTGAACTCTTTCCAGTCATTTCGGATAGCCATCCCATCAAATTATGAGAGCTAGGGAAGAAGAGAGCACCTGTGTTTGCGCACACACTTGTGCACTATAATATCTCCTGCGCAGTTGGGTAATTTCTCTTAAGCCTTTTGGCCTCCGTGGCCGAAATCGGTCTGGAGGACATTATTATGACTGTGATGAGTTGATGGTAAATACCCATATAGGCTTGCGCAAAACCTTACCATCAAATAAACAATAACTATAAAAAGTATAACTCAATCAAAAATAAACTAATTAAATACTAATGCAATTTATATAAGACGTATTGACATATTTCGTACGTGAAAAATACGTACAGCCCCTCCGATTTCTGCTCCTCAATTTGAAATTTCTGAAACTTATACCTTAGCGGATGTTGACTTTATAAAATAAATATATTATTCAAGATCAAATTACATTATGTAACAATAAATAATATTATTTAAGTTCCTCTTTTCGTTAAAAGATGGCGCTAGTTGTCTTTTAAATCGCGCTATAGTTATAAATTTTTGTAAGTACTTAATATGGCTTGGCCTATTATAAATGTGAGAGAACAATATATCTATCTGACCAGCAGTACAAATTCAGTAAAATTATTATAAAGTATTATTAAAGTATTATTTTAGTCGTTTTTAAACTATTATTTTAAAAGTACAGTACTAATACTTCTGGAAACGCCAAATATTCCAAATCACAATTTCCTAAACTCAGTAGTTTTGAATATGCGTTAATCAGTTGTCAAGCCGGACAAAAAATTTTATAAGTCAAGATAAAAATATTATAAAGAAAATGTTCCTCAAAACGACGCAGATGAAAAGAAAAACAATTTATATCAAAAAGTTATTTTCGAAATGACTTTTATCTTAGTCCGTTAAAAGCGAGAAGTACTTAAGCCCTATATTTATTTATAGCCAAGTTCTTCCCTTATCGCTAAGTATATGAAAGTTTATGTTCTACAACTTGAAACAAGCTGAACACAGCGGTGGTGTAAAACTAACCTATAAAATGACATTTTATGAGTATTCAAGTATCATAAAAAGAAGGCTTACATACCAAGATCACCTCACATACCGGCACGGATTATAAACTTTCTATTTTTACAGGCACATGGAAATTTCAAACGTTGAAGTGTCCTGTTTTTGAACGAACAGATTTTAAAACCAATTTATTATGAGCAGAGCAGAACAAATTGTTGAGGGGAATCGATAGTAACATTACTTATTATGAAGTAATTTAATTTTGTTGATTTTAATTGTAATTAATTAATGCCATAATTATTATGGCATCTATAATGGCGATAACGCGCCTTGATAATGAGATAAGTCTCTCCAAGCTGTATCAATTACAAATTATAATTGTTAACGAAAGTTGAAAATTTAAAGAAGAATTATATTCTCGTTGTTACTTTAACTGGTTTTCTCAGGTTGGTATTATCATAAATAATATATTAAAGCATTGAAGAAATCTATTATATAGCTATAATACACTGCACGGACTTATAAACTGCATCAATGTGCAAGACGTTCAAGACTTGAAATAAACATTTTAACCAAGTAATCAAACTTTTTATTCAAATTTAAATTGAAACCTATAGTTTGGTTCGTTAACTTCATAACAGCGAAGTATTATATCCCTAAGTGTAATTTTTTGAACAAAAACGATAAATGTAACAAAAACTGGTTTTGGTAGGTTTATTGAAAAACAGGTTTTTACAATAAAAGATATGTAGTTGAATCACTGGTTTTTTTTTTCTTTTAATAAGTTGTATTGCCTCCACGTGTTCTTATTACAGATTCTAATCAGTTCCGCATAGATCTGATTAGGGTTATTAAACGGTCTTGCGGAATATTGTCCCATTCTTGTGAAATCGGTGTTCTTAGTTCTGCCACTGTTGTGGCATGTGTGCACAGGATTTCTCGCATATACAGCTTTTTTAAACTGTCCTAAACATGCTCAATAGGATTAAGATTCGGGCTGCGTGCTGGGCAATTCATGGTACGTATCCCAACATCTTCGCAATATTGTCGAACTTGTGCAGCGGCGTGGGATCGGGCATTATCTTGCATTACAGTAAAATTTTCGCCTATTAATCCCATGTAAGGTACCACGTGAGCTTCTAAAACCTCTGTTATACAGAGTTTTGCCGTCAAACTACCTCTTCTACCGTTTTGACGAACCATGTCGATGAACACAAGTTCCGTTCGCCCGATCATCGAAATGCCACCCCACACCATACACGAACCACCTCCAAAAGGAACACGTTCCTCAATGCGACTTTGAGCATATCTCTTCACACGACAACGATAGACTCTTCTGCGACCGTCTGCGCCATTTAAACATGTCCTACACTCATAGGTGAACAATATGGAGGCCTATTGCTCTTCAGTCCAATTAAGATGTTCTCGCGCAAATCTTAAACGAGCTTGTCTGTGAGCTGCAGACAGCTTTGGACCATTTGATGGTCTAAAAGGGGTGATTGCCGCTTCCTTAAACCTTCTTCTTATTGATCGTGCACTCACGTTTACTTCACGCACTTCATTCAGCTCTGTTTTGATGTTTACTGACGTGAGGAAACGATTTCGTAGGGAAGTTGAAACAATAAATTGTTCATCACGATGGGTGGTTGCTCGAGGTCTGGCGGTACCGGGTCTCCTTTTGTAAGAACCTGTCTCTACAAACCTTCGGTCTAGAAACCGTAAACTGGTTAAAATTTCAATTTCTAGTAATCGTTCGTTGATCCAAGCCTTTCCGCACCAATGCCACAATTTGAGCGGATTGTTCGGACGACGTATTCATATTGATGGTTACGAAACTTTTATTGAGTTTAAAAGACTAATAATCAATACTATTGGTAACAATAATGTAAATCGCAAATGTTAAAAAAAACAAGAAGAATTAATTTCAACTTTACTCTAATAGCACACAAATTTGAGACTATGCATAAATTTTATTTTCCCAATTATAAATTTACTTTTTACTGCAGTTCTATTTTTTAAATTTTGTTTTTTTTTTAAATTATTAATGACCAGTCTCGGTATTTTCGTTTAGTTTAATCTAAACAGTTTGCATACTTATTAAAAATTTTAATTCGAAAGTAATCCTGAACTTTGATGCAGTTTATGAGTCCGTCAGTGTATTTTTAAGGTTTAAGTAATGGTTCATTTCTTTATGTATTAAAAAAAAAAACAATAAATAACGAAACGAAAAAATTAGAGCTCCAATGTAATTTCGTATGCATTTTCTACTACTCGTAACATAAATAAGGTTCCTTGTGATGCTAATACATTATTGTAGGATATTCGTCATCCAATCGATTTCCCGGTTATTTTACGTCCAACCTTGGCTAAATACTGTCCCGAACTTTGACATAATAGCAAATGGAGTATTGCCATGGAATTGAAAAAAGAACTATCGATACGAACGCAATTTTATTAGTTGTTTAATAATTAGGTATTAGATTTATTCTATCTTAACAATATCGAAATATACGGTTTCATTGACAGTATATCAGATAACAAAAGCGATATGAGTTCATAGAGTACATAGGTGCTTAATATTATGACGTTAGATAATATTTGACATCTAGGTAATACCAACTTGTTAAAAAGTGGAGTGAGCATACTCTTATATCACTATCTGATGGCAAATCCGACACGATAGGAAAGAATACAAGCTCGGGGCCAACGATTACACATGCTCTCTCTAAGCACACATTGTCTACTTCCAAACTTTTGGGTGACTACTGATTATTTCCTGATAAGCCTAATAACTACTTTTTGGTTCTACTTGAAGACCACAAAATTTAGAGTTTTATTAGCATTTTTAACAGCAACCGTCATGCCCATTGCTATAACCCCCTCCCCTCTGCTGCTCTGTGCTCCTTTATTTGGCATGGAAAGAACACTATATTATTCCTTCCTATATATTGTTGTAATAAAAAATAATTTATAACCATACTTACCCGACTACGTAGGGCAAAAAGACAGTACAGAAACAATATTTTCGATCTACATATTTTTAAATGCATTTATTTATGTATCCTAAATATTAACATTTTTCATAAAATATAATATTATAAAAAAGCCCGCCATTTCTTTGAGAGTATAATAAGAATACTCACAATGTGAACATAAATTACTGCTAAATATGGGGTAAATAATCAAAAATACATTATCCAGATTCACTGATAGCACAGAATTACGTGGATGCTCATCTTAATGGCTATTTATTATCATTATCGCAAACCCAATTACAATATCTTATACGATGGGGCTTCGTAGAAATATAACTTACGAACTAAATCGAATGAGAATTCTTTAATGTGATTAATAATAAGGACTGCCTCGTTGGTCTAGTGGCTATATATAGGGCTGCAGACCCGGTGGTCCTGGGTTCAATTCCCAGGTCGGGACAATAAATAGTTATTGGGTTTTTCTGTCAGAAAATTCTCAGTAGCAGCCCGGAGTCTGGAAGTTGGAAGTGTGTACACTCCCGTGCCTCGGAAAGCACGTTAAGCCGTTGGTCCTGCGCCTGAACTCTTTCCGGTCGTGTCGGATTGCCGTCCCATCGGATTATGAGAGCTAAGGAAAAGAGAGTGCACCTGTGTTTGCGCACACACTTGTGCACTATAATATGTCCTGCGCAGTTGGCTAATCTCTCTTGAGATTGGCCGCCGTGGCCGAAACCGGACTGGAGGACCTTATAATAAGGGCCATGGTTTAATTAGCGGTTTCTAGTGATTAACATAAACATGTGGTAGGGTATTATGCAAACCCGTCTGGGAGGACCCATGAGTGAGGACACTCATCACATATTTTACCACCAAAATTGGTGAGTCGTAGATACAGCTCTCAAAGTTAGTGACGCATCAGTGACGAAATGGAATGGTTTGTATAAGAAAAACAAGCGAAAGTATATATGAGTGACCACTTAATTATATGCCACTCTGCTAAATATGCCATTAAACCTACCTTTTTAATATACATATATAACTTCAATAGGATCGTTTTTATCCATTGAAAAAAATTAATGCTTAAAATTGAAAACAAAATACCAGTATTACAGCCCTAGCTTAAGGTCTTGAAAATTATTAAAAAAAAAATGTAAAAAAGTATAGGTTCACGAGAGAAAATCTTCCGTGACGTTAATGATAACACGATTAACACGGAAAATGAACGTCGTGAGTAAACTGTATGTGATAAGAACTTGATTTTATTTCACGTTCACGGGTTGCGGACGTAAAATATATTATTCTCATTTATGTAAATAAGAACGTGGTTTGCTCAGAAGATATTTATGATAACTTTAGATTTAAATGTTACCATTTTTTGCTAAATAACATATATTTAACTAGCAATTTTTTTTTTTAATTATATATCTTAGTAAGAATGTTACATGGTATTATTAATGTGTTTATGATTTTTTTTTAATGTAATAGAGCTTGTTTTTCGGTTCAGACGCATTAATCTTTGGAACTACCAGTTGGATGAAAATTTTGTTTGCATTTGTTAGCCCAGTCCTTGTGGAAGGTTAGCAATTAACGAGGTAAGGTTAGGTTGAACGTGTGGAGGATGAAACTTTGTGTAGCTAGCTTAACATGAACCATACGAATTATTCTGGTCGACAGACTCAGATAGAGCATTAAACCAAAAATAAATCTTAAGAAAAATTTAGTGTTTTACCAATTTCCAGTATGGACGATCAAATATGGTTTATATGGACCATTCAAAAAATATTCAGACAAAATTATTTAATTTCTCCATATCAGCTATGTACACTATCATGTTTGTGGAGGCTGGACATGTACATCAGGTCCAAGGGATAGAGGCCCATCCAGGTTAGGTTGGGCCTTTTTTGATACAACTTCTATTGTTAGTTCACAGAAAATCTCAAACACTAAAAGAAGCGTTCGTTTGTGTGTGTTTGTGAAATTATTTTTATATATAATTTTTTTAACAGCATTTAGAATTTATAATTTATTTACATTAAAGCCTTAAAAATAAATACAAAAAAAAATTAAAAAAAAAGTTACTGTACAAATCGTGACCGCGTGAAGTGGTGGCAAGAATGCTAGCAGCATTTCCCCTTTGAATCGCAATTCCGATTCTCTGGGCGGAAAATGAACCAGCCCTCCTGTCATCAGTTGCGGCAATATTAAGATGGGGTGTAATATTTTTGATGAAAGTGTTTGCACTATTATTTTTATTATTGTTTATGTATTAAACATATATCGATATAACGGTGGTGTTCCATGTCGGCATAAAATATTTGCTTTAGAAATGATTTGCGTAAATGAGCACATCATTCCTCTCTCAAACGGTCTCCATTTACACATAGACACCCTACCCCGCGTTGCCTCGTTGGTCTAGTACATGTAAGGCCGCAGACACGATTGTCCTGGGTTCAAATCCTAGGTCGGACCAATAAAATGTTATTGAGATTTTCTGTCGAAAATTCTCAATAGCAGCCCGGAGTCTAGAAGTTGGAAAAATATGCACTGTAATACGATTTCCCTGTAAAAGTTAAAGCCCTTATACGACCTACTAACACTAACGTATCATACTACAAATGATCATTTTTGTCAACTGTAAAACTAGTATCCTGTGTATTACTTGGATCGTCAAACTTGTCGCATAAAAAATACATAATATTTATCGTTCATGAAATAATACATAAACATAATATGTATGTTATTCTATCATTATATATACATTTTTTTATGTTAAAGAGAGTAAATAAATTTACATTATGAACCGGTAATAGTTTTGAAGAAAAATGTAAAATGACAATTCAGAAGTTAGAAAATCCTACCTAAATAAAGTATATTTTAATTTTGATGAAACGCGTGTATTAAACCTTCGTCAAATTTCATGCAACGCATGATGATATTTTGATATTAGCCTTCATTTATCAAGTATCTCATTATATATTTGCCAAAATATAATTCAACTACACGCGATTTTTTTAATTTTTTTTTTGACTAAAAACAAAATGTTTTAATTAAAGACGAAAACGAATATGAACGATAATATAAGAAAAAAAAACTTGAGTTACTTCGCTCGTTAAAATATCTAAGATTTTTTATTAAAACCACCAACGACCCTGTTAGTAAAAAAATAACAATTTTGACAAAAAAAACGACATATTATATTTTTCATGAAAAACGTATTCCTTGGAATATAAAATTCAATGAACATGGTGTATGTTGTGCAATAGAAGTTATCAAAATCCTTGAACACGAGAAATTCATACAACAAAACAAATAAAACATGAAACATTTTACGCGCGTTCATATTATTCATAAATATCATATAAAAAGCAGAATTCCTAAGTCCAATTTAACGCTTGGATTCACAACAGAGGGTCTCAAGTACAAAACAGACGCGACTTGGTTCATTAGGATTATGAAATTGCTTTGCTCATTAAAGTGAAATTTGTTACGAACAAATTCAATTTTCGTGGCATTTGCTAATGTATAACGTTGCGCTTTTAATTCCTTAATTTGTGATTGATCTTATTTAAGAATATTCACTCAGGTATAGAGAATAAGGAAGCAGGTATATATTATATTATATTACTTTTTGTGCAAGCTCGCCTGGGTAGGTACGACCCTCTCATCAGATTTTCTACCGGTATTGTTGTGTTCCGGTTTGAAGGGTGAGTGAGCCAGTGTAATTACAGGCACCAGGGACATAACATCTTAGTTCCCAAGGTTGGTGGCGTATTGGCAATGTAAGCGATGGTTAACATCTCTTACAATACCAATGTCTATGGGCGTTGGTGACCAATTACAATCAGGTGGCCCATATGCTCGTCCGCCTCACTATGTCATAAAAAATAAAAAACAATAAAAATAAAAAGTAATAAATACACCAGAACGTAGTAATAAATTTTATTATTTTTTAATTTTAATATACATTATCTTCAAAGTTCTGAGATCTTTATAAATCTAATTACAATAAAAATATCTTATATCGTCAATACCATAGAATAATAACGCTTAGAAGAGTGTAGGCCCAAGCGAATTGAAGTCATTCAAATTGTTACTAGTCTTTTGGAGTTGACCATTCAAAAGAGAGGATCCTTCGACCAGACGGGTGTTTGTCTGGTGGGCTACTGCCCGACGGTTGTTGTCGGGTTCTTGTATATATGTTCAATCGCTCGGATAACTTTGATATCGTGATTTAGGATACGTCAGTTTTTAGTTTTCCTATGTGGCGAGATAGATGTCGCTACATCACTCCCCTCCGAGACCGGAGGTCGATAGCAGGTTGAGTCGTCCATATATCTTGTGATGTTTGCCGGGCCAGTGGAATGTTCCAGTGAGTCGGAACATGATGCCGCAAAGTTCACGGTGAGTCGGAACTGTCTGCGGTGACGCCCCAGTGGGTCGGGGTGATGCTGCAAATGCTCCAGTGAGTCGGAGTGGTGCAGTGCTGCGTAGTGGCTGGCTGCTGCGTCGACCAGGAGAGAAGTGCGTCTCTGCTTGCTGACCGGCCGAAGTGCAGTGTGCTGTGCCAAGGTCGCTGAGAAGACTGTGGGTGATGACCAGGAATGCGCGTCCGCTGCATGCTGGTGGTCAGGATACCCGTAGTAGTCGTGGATGCTGGCTGGCTGTATGACTCGCTGCTCGAAAGCTTGAGGAAGTGATGATGACGTCACGATGACGTAGTTTTTTTTTTTTGCGAAGGTTGACGTTCATGCTCGGGGTCACCAGTTTGGTGTTGAGCATTGAAAAGGGAGGATCCTCCGACCAGACGGGTGTTTGTCTGGTGGGCTACTGCCCGACGGTTGTTGTCGGGTTCTTGTATATATGTTCAATCGCTCGGATAACTTTGATATCGTGATTTAGGATACGTCAGTTTTTAGTTTTCCTATGTGGCGAGATAGATGTCGCTACAGTCTCAATACATTTGACGTCACGTCAACTAATTCCACAAATCTACTATTTATCACAATTTACTGTCAGAAAACCTTTCAGCGTTGTTTAATTAATTTTAATGAAAAAAAAATGCCCAATATTATTGTCTGACAAATTGTCACATCTGAATACAACCTACTTAATAATTCAAATTAATTAAATGCAAAAAAATATATTTCATAATTCAAGTTCAAACAATATCAATTTCCTCACTTTATGGGGAAAATGTGTATTCACTTGCTACATAATTCGGTCGTATGTGGGCGTGTCGGTGTATGTAACGTACGTGACACTTACACACGCATTAATTCTAGTTACTTCAATTTTGAGCGAAACTTTGTATGACAGTATCCTTCTAAGCGTTATTATTCTATGGTCAATACGATAACAGTCGGTCTCTCCTTTTTATATAAAGCGCGGGGAAACTATTTTTTATCTTTATCGCTAAGCAATACCAATGGCGTTCTGAAACTGACTATATTTTTATTAAATCGGATACAATATAAAAACATGTAATTATTAAATTCTCCACTGCTCCTTCAAGTTATCGAGACAAAGTAACAAGCAAAATTATGGGCTTCGGTAATACCAGGGGAAATGGTCGCACAGTATTTACCAATAAACTATGAACCGTGCAGTTGCATGTTGTTCTGTCCCTAGTGCCGCAAATGCTCTGATAATATTCGAAATTCACTAAATAATTCGATTTGCATGTTGCTAAAGTTTTCATTACTAATTGGTGTTGCTAATTGAAGATAATTAAAGGTCCTTAATCAATTAAATTGATTGTGGCCACTCAGAGCGATCAGAATAGTTATACTAATAATAATACAGTAACAGTATGTAAATGTCCCACTGCTGGGCTCTCTCCATTTAAGGGGAAGGCTTAGAGCTTATTCCGCCACGCTGCTCCTATACGTGTTTCATACATATATGGCGTATTTACAGCTGTCAACGTTTTTCTGATTTTATAGGTGAGATCACTGACCTTCCCCATAATTATATCCCCCTGTCACTGACTTACACATAGTTCACAACCAAAAAAAACATAAACTTACATGTACAACCTGGGACCTTGTGGTCTACAGGCGTACAATCTAGCTACAAAGGCAAAGAGGCAGTTAGTCGTATTAAAGGAAATAAAGACAATGAAATCCAAAAACGTCGTATAACTCCAGTATATTTAAATATTCCTTGAATGTAGGAACGCGTATTATTACCGGTTGCTAGCTTTGTTACGTTCATTTCACCCGTAACTCAAGAATAATTTACTAGATGTTTTAATCTTAAAAGCTACGTTGATATAGATAGGGCGAATACTTATATAATTGTAGTGATTATTTGATTATTTTTGATGATAATATATTATTCAACTATTATATTCCATTATAAACTTTTCTAAATTTTTGATTTGATAATTTATGTGTATTTTGAACTCTTTTTATAAGACATACTTTTTTGACTGTCTAGTGGCTAGATATAAGGCCGCAGACCGAGTGGTCCTGGGTTCAATTCCCAGGTCGGGCCAATAAATAGTTATTGCGTTTTTCTGTCAGAAAATTCTCAGTAGCAACCCGAGGTCTGGAAGTTGGAAGTGTGTACACTCCCGTGCCTCGGAAAGCACGTTAAGCCGTTGGTCCTACGTCTGAACTCTTTCCGGTCGTGTCGGATTGCCGTCCCATTGGATTATGAGAGCTAAGGAAATGAGAGTGCACCTGTGTTTGCGCTAATCTCTCTTGAGATTGGTCGCCGTGGCCGAAATCGGTCTGGAGGACCTTACTTTTAAGGATTTTTTTTTTGTATTTGTTTACTAATATGATCCAAATATTGTGGCAGAGTTTGAGTTTTTTTAATTAATTGAGCAGCGTGCTGTTTAAAGTTGTAATAATATATCTACATGCAATTATAAAAGTATAAGTTAAAATTAATTTTATATTTATAAATACATCTTTAAAATACGTACATTGCAGTTCTTAATGTATTCAACTCCATAGTATTTTTCACAATTTCAATACAAACTATTATAACTTCTTATAATTGTAATTAACGATAAACAGAAATGTTTAAAATTTCTAGAATATCATTTCTATAAATTCCAAAAAAAAAAATACATTTAAAATTTAATTACTACAGTTATTTAGTGTATCGAAAAATTTAATATGATTATTTTATATGCCTAACATTAGATTTCAGACGTTAGATTGTACAATACATAATCAAGTACCTTAATGAAAGGTATATCGCCTCTTTAATCTCGCTTCTTGACATTGAATCTAATCTATACCGCATCTTAAGACTAAAATCCTTATCATCACGAGCTAAGTACCCGATCCTTACCTTTACGACTTAATAAATGTTGAGATTTCAAAAGGGATTCAAATCAATCGTTAAATACCGCACATTCTACGTTAACTGTTTATTGAATCAAATGTTTTTAAAACATCATGATTAAATATGATATAATAAGATTATTCTTCACAGATTATATATGTCTGTCTTGTTTAAATGAAGAATTATTATGTGTTGGCTTATAATTTAATGGAAAAATGTATATTGTGACCTTTATTGATTTATTTATTTATTTTAAGGAAGACAAACAGTAATACCACTCGGTGGTAGAGCTTTGTGCAAGCTCGTCTGGGTAGGTACCACCCACTCATCAGATATTCTACCGCAAAACAGCAGTACTTTGTATTGTCGGTTTGAAGGGTGAGTGAGCCAGTGTAATTACAGGCACAAGGGACATAACATCTTAGTTCCCAAGGTTGGTGGCGCATTGGCAATGTAAGCGATGGTTAACATTTCTTACAATGCCATTGTCTATGGGCGTTGGTGACCACTTACCATCAGGTGGCCCACATGCTCGTCCGCCAATCTATACAATAAAAAAAAAAAAAAGTAATAAAATACACAAAAAAATTATCCTATTACAAAAAAGAAAAAACAATCAAGTCTTCACAATTAACATGTTTGTATGTTACAAAGCAGATTTTTAGGATAGTAGCAACTAAAATAATAATAATAAAAAATAACAATTACAATGTATAAAAAATAGCACTTACAATTTATAAAAAACTAACTGAGCACCGCGGCTTCACCCGCGTATTTTATTACTATAATAACACATACGCTTACACACACACACACACATATGGCTACTGGTAAAGAAATGCGTAATTAACGATTTGAAATTAATTTTCATAAGATACCGTTGGATTTACCGATCTTGGAAGTGTATTCTTTAGTGTGATGCCACTACTGTCATTAAATCACAATATCTAGGAACGGAGTACGGACGGAGTATGAGTTGTACGAAGTACGAAGGTAAATTCGCGAACCTGATGAGGTTTGTCAGTGCGCCATCACGCGTTTCGTTTACGGAGCGTCACGGTAGCATGCGCAAGCGATCCCGTGGCGCTCCCCGTTAAGACGGGAAGGGTACCACTGGTTTTTTAGTGGGTATTCCGATGACCGGGGCGCACTCGGCGCCGCGGGGGAAACGCGTAAAGGATTGTTCCAGCATTTAAAAAAAAAACGGGCTTACCGATCTTATATATGGCCTATCATTTGTGCCATCACATGTTCTTTGTGTGTACCAATTTTCATTAAGCCGTTCTTGAGTTATAAGAAGACATACAGACAGACAGATAGACAGACAGACAGACAAAAATGTAAAAATTAGTATAATGTGAATTACTGCATCATAAAACGATTATTTATCACAAAATTAGGTGGGAAAAAAAATGTACAGACAGAGCCAATACATTTATATAGAAGTAAAGATAACAATTGAATTTAAAATTATTGATTAATTAAAATTTTATAACATATGACCAAATTAATAAAATTAAAATTATTCTATAAGTAATTTTTAAATTGAAAATGAATATTACATTTAATTTCTTTTAATGACAAAAGAAATAAATCAATATCATTGAATTTATTGTTGTGAATTATACATAATCTATAAAGACAGCTGTTGCGTACATACTTAGACTTGGTTTTGTGAACATCGAACAAAAATTTTTTACGTGTTTGCACGCGAGGACATCTACTAAATATATTACTAAGTAAGAATGGAGGATTCAATATGATTATTTAATAATTTAAAAAGAAACAGTTCATCTTTTACCATACGAAGTTCTTTTAATGTCAAAATATTGAGATTTTGAGGATTATCGTGAGTATCAATCACTATTCTTCATTAAAAGATATTTAAGAAATGTATTTTGTATTCTTTCGATTTTATCCATATTTTTTTTTTATACAATGGATTCCAAACTGTTGAGACATACTCGAGAAACCGATCTCGATCTCGAGAATCTCGAGAATGGATCGGACATAGGCATTGTATAGCAAAAAGAGTGTGGATTTATAGTGAAAATCCTTACCCACTCTAAGGATAAATCTCAGCATCCGATATGCCCTTCCAACAATGTTATCAACATGATTATTAAAAAACAGCTTATGATCGAGGTGTACTCCCAAATCTCTTACCTCGGTTACCCTTTTTATAGATTTTATATTAAGCTTGTATTCGAATATTAAATTATTGTTTTTACGAGAAAATGTTATAATACTGCATTTCTTAAGATTTAATGTAAGTCCATTTGATGACAGTAGTGACAAAGGCTATTTAAATCAGCTTAACATTTGTAATGTAAGAATTAATCCTAGTAATATTTAATTTAATAGTTAATTACAGTTAAAATATTTGCATGTCATAAATATAGTGACTAAACATTGTATATTATGTTTAAAGCAAATAAATGGAATTGGACAAATAATTCTTTTTTTTATTTTATATTGTTTATATCTTCACAGACGTGCTTCTGATGTATCTTATCTTTATTTTAATGCTTTTTAATGTATTTGCATAGTTATTACCATGCAGCATCACAATCTAAGTTTTAGGATTAAATTTTTTAAAGGGATATTTTTCATATGGAATTTTCCATTTGAATTGTTTGTTTTTTTTCGATGTTTATTTAAACATTGGTCCGCATTAGACGTAGAGTCCAGATGACTTGCTCTTTGACACAGAATGTGAGGCAGTTAGACAACTGCCACACATATGTACTTGAATGGATGTTAGTTGTCATGTGATTCGTGATTCCTTAGTCGATCCAGATGTATAAGGCTAGTCTGTGGGACTTGCTTTACTTTATTAGGGTTCCGTACCTCAAAAGGAAAAAACACGGTCATGTCGGGTATAGTATGAGAGGGCTTTTTCTTTTTTTTTGACGCTGGGAAAACGCTTTCCGCGTTTCCCCCCACGGGAACAGTGGAGGGGGTATGTGGGGCTCGCCATATGTCCAGGGCACCGAGTGTGCCCCGGTCATCGGAATACCCACTAAAAACCTAGCGGTACCAGCGGTCTTCTGCGGCGGAGCGGATCTGCAGCGGCATCCTCCTACCGCTCCCGCTCCGCAGCCTCCTTCTGCGACATCACACTTTCACAGAACGAGACCATCTCCGACCAGCACCCCTCGCTTCCGAGTATCGCGTTGATGATGCTCGGCAGTGAAAGGTCTCCGCCTACAACCACCGCCAGGGAATGCCTCTAGGGCCCCCACGCGGCACACTCCGTCAGGCTGTGATGCGCCGTGTCAAATGGCGCACCACACTCGTGGCAGGAGGGTGACACCTCCCGCCGCGCTATCTCGAGCAGGTACTTACCGAAGCATCCGTGTCCGGTAAGTACCTGCGTTAACCTGTACGAGAGCGTGCCTCGTTTCCTTCTGATCCAGCGACTCAAGTGGGGACGTACCGTCTCCACTGTCGCCAGGCCTGCCGTGGGGGACCCGATGTTTTCCTCCCATCGGCTGATCAGGGCTTGCTGGGCTAGAGCCCTGATCCGCCCGACTTCCGCCGACCCTGGACGGTCGCCGCGTTCCCTCGCCTCGGCCCGGAAGCGGTACACCACCGCGAGCACTTTCGTCTGGAGCCCCCAGGGCGGATCGCCCGCGAGGAGGGCTGCCACTGTCCACGACACCGTACGATAACCCCTAATCGCCCTCACCGCTATGACCCTCTGCGGTTTTCGTAGGAGGGCCCGGTTTGAAGCGGTGAGTGCGTCCAACCAAATCGGGGCACCGTACAGTGCCATCGACCTCACTACACCGGCATAGAGGCGCCGGCATAGCGATCCCGGACCTCCCACGTTTGGTAGGAGGCGGCCTAAGGCGGCGACGGCATTGACGAGCTTCGGGCCGAGCTGCACGAAATGCTGCCCGAAGCTCCAACGCCCGTCCAGGATCAGGCCCAGGTACTTCATCTGGGCCCGCACTTCGATCACCGTCCCGTGGATGGTGATACTCACCCCTCGTGGGGGGGCCCGTGGACCGTGGAAGAGAAGGGCCTCCGTTTTGGATATGGAGACCCTCAACCCCATCATCTCTATCCGGTCCACGGTCAGGGTTGTCGTATGAAAGGGCTTCATTAGCACAAGCTTAAACAGATTTTCAATTATTTTTATAATGTATAGTTTTCAATTTATGACGAAAAATGAAAAATTCTTCTCCTTTTTTTTAAAGTATAGGTAGGTACCTAATAATTTTGGTGTATGTTGTACCTAACAGTTTGCACTGTTATGCATACCTGTTATACATATAATAAACAATGGTGCCCTAAAACTTCTAGCGGAGTAGAATAGAGCAATCCTATACCCATTGGTCTCGTTTCAGGCATGTAATCCATCATATAACGCCTCAACTACACGTCAACACAATCTGGAATATCTTCAATAGTGATACGACGACGAGAATCGGAATCATGATTGAAGTTCGGCTTAGAATGTAAGCTCTGCCTAGAAAAACTTAGTTGGAAATTGAAGTTTTCATACTGTGCTGAACTGAACTGACAGAGAGAATTATTGACAGAGAACCGTAGAAACTTTGCAGTAAGTTTGATAGAAAGCTGATTATATACTCTATGCGAATGAGTTTGACACTACGGAAATGTTATATATTCTACTGCTAAACAGTAATACTTAGTATTTTGCGGTTTGAATAGTGAGTGAGTTAGTGTAACTACAGATACGAGAGACATAACATCTTATTTTGGTCTAAAGGTTGATGGCTCATTGCCGATGCAAGGGATGGTTAATATTTCTTACATCGCCAATGTCTATGGGCGTTGATGAACACTTACTATGGCTGACTCATTACCCTTCAAACCGGAATAAGGTCCTCCAGACCGATTTCGGTCACGGCGGCCAAACTCAAGAGAGATTAGCCAACTGCGCAGGACATATTATAGTGCACAAGTGTGTGCGCAAACACAGATGCACTCTCTTTTCCTTAGCTCTCATAATCCGATGGGACGGCAATCCGACACGACCGGAAAGAGTTCAGGCGCAGGACCAACGGTGCTTTCCGAGGCACGGGAGTGTACACACTTCCAACTTCCAGACTCCGGGCTGCTACTGAGAATTTTCTGACAGAAAAACCCAATAACTATTTATTGGCCCGACCTGGGAATTGAACCCAGGACCACCGGGTCTGCGGCGTTATATCTAGCCACTAGACCAACGAGGCAGTCGAAAAAGTCAAACCAGAATGCAACAATACCAAGTACTGCTATTCTGCGGTAGAATATCTGATGATTAGGGTGGGCTTGCACACAGCTCTACCACCTAGTAAACTAACTACGCAATACAAATTATAGTGTGCAAGTGTTTATGGTACAGGTACATTACCTATTCTCTCAAACACCCACTTGTTAGGCGGGTGTTAGAAATAAAAAATGTAGCCCTTGGGGCTCAAGCTCATATTCAATTTATTCAAAATCGGGGCGGCGGTTTAACCGTGGAAGCATAACAAACAAACAGACAGACTTCGTATTTATAATATTAATATAAATTATTAACACAAAAATATTTAAGATACCTATTTAATAAATAAGACTCGCTGTTTTATCTACAACAATTAATCACATAACATACATAGATACTCGTGATTCTCCAACTATTTTTCACCCTACTACAAATGACGTACGTGACTCCTTAAAGAAAATCCTCAGTAAGTACTTGAACAAATTGTCACGGGATAAAACGTAATAGTTCTATATTTTATACCCCTACCTCGTTAAATAATTGGAATTACATTTTATTGTTATTAAAGAGTAACTGAGTTACTCACAAGTTCATCTCAGTAGATTCTACGTTTCGAACCGGTGATAGCTTTATTATTGAAAGTGTCGATTTGAAAGCGCTTGTAAGAGCCTCCTTGAATAAATAATATTTTGATTGGAATTTCGATTTATTTTTGATGTAATGTTGGATTTGTAATAAATTTTAATACATTAATTGTATATAAAAGTAGATGAATATCTAAAGCAGAGAAATAATACATAAGAACAAAATAGGTTCCAAAAAACATGCCAGTATTATGAATATATAGGGTTTTCCATTAAGGGCGCTTGATCGTGCAGAACTTCCATCGTAGCGTGTGCTGTGTGGCACGTAGCGCCGTACTGTTGAAACCACATGTTGTCCAGATCCATATTCTCGATTTCAGGCCAAAAGAAGTTGGTTATCATCGACCGGTATCGCTCACCATTGACGGTGACGGCCACACCATTATCGTTTTCGAAAAAATACGGACCAATCACGCCTCCGGCCCAAAATCACTTTCTGCGGGTGCATTGCCACTTGGTGAACCTCGTGTGGATTGGTCTCGTCCCAAATACGTCCCAAATGCGTCCCTATTGGAAAACCCTATATTATATAAGATACATAAGCTATGTTAAATTAATCCGGACGGGCATACAGACGACATGAGCAACTCTTCCTATTTTCAAAGGCGGTTAAAAATAGAAAAAAAAAAAAAATCTAAAATAGATCTGGAGTAAAAAGTCTATATTCTCAGAATCTATTTGTCCGGAACTATATAATTAATCTATCGGATCTTAATGATTATCAATGGTACATGAAAGAGGCTAGATGCTAGAGCAGGTCGTACAAGTCAAAGTGCATATACTTATATAATAAAAAAAATCCAATATCAAATGTCTGAGTCCGGAAAAAAGTTTTTATATATTTAGCTTTTTATCTGTGAAAAAAGGAACCTGGATGAATGTAATCGTCTCGGTGACAATCGACAAACAAGTCACTTCACGTTTATTTGTATGTTGACCCCGTGAGTAGGATAACCATGTATTCAGAATTAAAAAGAAATCTATTGTTCTCAATTATGTTAAATTTTTTTTTTATATCATATGTTGGCGGACGAGCATATGGGCCACCCGATGACAAGTGGTCACCAACGCCCATAGACATTGGCATTGTGAGAGATGTTAACCATCGCTTACATCGCCAATGCGCCACCAACCTTGGGAACTAAGATGGTATGTCCCTTGTGCCTGTAATTACACTGGCTCACTCACCCTTCAAACCGGAATACAACAGTACCAAGTACTGCTGTTTTGCGGTAGAATATCTGATGAGTTGGTAGTACCTACCCAGACGAGTTTGCACAAAGCTCTACCACCAAATGATATTGATTTTTTTGTACGTCGTTTAATTAATTGTAATACAAATTAATTTGACAACAGATAATTAAAATAAAATTTAAATTACTCAAATATCTGATGTGATCATGACAGTTGAACATTAGCGGTCTTTATGAATAATTCTATTAAAATTAATTATGAAAAATTATAAAAATCTGTGAAAAAGTTTCCTATTGTTCCGTTTTCAGAATTATGATGCAATATTCAATGCATTTTTTTTGCCGGAACATTTCAAATATTTATCGTTTTTAAATTCTTTTTATACATTTTGTTATAAAATTTGATGCATTGTATATATATATATTACACTTCTTAGTGACGCAATTAAATTAACAAATATTAATAAATTACATATTTTCCTTTAACATTATATAATAACTAAAAGTAGTAACAGAAGTAGAAGTAACAGTTGCCCTTATAAGGCCGACTATGAATCACGTTTAAAATATTTTGGACTGTGCACTCTAGAAAAACGCCGCGAAATTGCCTCTCTAATTACTCTCTATAAATTATTGAATAACCACTTGGATGCAACAGATCTACTACAAAATATTAACATAGCAGTGCCACGTACTGCACCTAGACAACCTCTAAAAAAAATTTTCTCCTCTCGAACTTCCAAATCAAATATAGGTAAATACTCTCCACTCAACCACCTCATAAACTTATATAATAAAGTCAACAGTGATGGCATTGACATTTTTCACGACTCACTACCTCTTTTTCGTAAAAAATTAACGCTGGGAACTTTGTTGTGATTGTGATATCTTTACTGTTATATTTAGTTTGTTATATTCAACTTTGTAAATTATGGTATTATCTCTAAAAATCTTATATTATCATTGTTTGTAATTATTGTTAGTTATTTTTATTTTTTTTACTTCATTTTTTTATTTTTTTGCTAATTGTTTGAATGTCAAATAATTAATAAGCGTGTTATATTGCAGTCTGTAGTATTTATTAAATAGAGTATTGTTAAAAAAAATTGTTATTGGAGGCTAACGTAACTATTAATGCTGTATATACCTATTAAGTGTTTGAAATTGTATCTGTCATTTTATCGTATTCTTGTTTTAAGTGCCATATTTCAAATACTGTGGTGTATCGATTAAATAAATAAATAAATAAATAAATAAATAACTAAAGATTTTTTTTTTAATTATAAATTCGTTAAATTATATACACGAAATTGTTTTTGTTAACTTATTGAGATCTAAATTAAAATCGCAGCATTTAACATTTGTCAATGAATACGCCTACGATCGAAAGCTTATTCTTCAAAAAAATAGAAAGGTCTAATTAACATATGTATAATTTATATAAAATGTAAAAAAAAGTATATATAGGTATTAATATAAATAAGTATTTCGGAGATTCCTTGATCCCTACAACAACGTTGTTAAAAAAAAGACGCGCGCTAATTGATAACTGTCATTTTATTAGTAGACAGAATTAATTATATGATTTGATGTTCTATTTTTAAAAAGACCAATTGTTTTTTAAGCAGTTTCACTTTAATAAAAAATGTATAACAATATTTTTTACGTGTGATAAAAGTTAATTTCAAACTTTTATACCGTACATACAATTTTTAAATTGTATTTATGTAGTATAATATAATATATAATTATAACTTTTATTATATATTTTTAATATTTGTATATAAGAGTAACTTTGGTCATCTATCGTTTATCCTCAGTTTAAGCCACATAACAAGCCGATAACAGTTTCATGTTAGATTAATTTGCAACACTTCACAATAGTATGTTTAGATTGGATTCGACTTGAAACGATAAACGTTTGTAGCGTAATCATAACTAAATCTCAGCTTACGCCGAAAGCTGGTACGCTCTATTGGCTAGAACACGCGAATATAAACCGAGATTGTGATGATGAGTGTGAAACCAGAACAATAACAACTATATTTTCATGTACTTAATTTGTATTTATAATTCATTTCGTACTCTTAAAGAAAATCATATCACATCGTAAGGATTCCTGCATGAAAGAATTGCCACGCATGTGGGTACATTGGAAAAGCGTAGCTCCAAATACTCCCTTCAAAAAGAGGTCAGCAGTCACAAAATTTTCATGGTACTTCAAATAACTAAATAAATGAAATAGATTTCATATTTTTACTGAAATATCAGAGCTCTAGATACATTGGTCATCAATGTCCACTGTCATTTATTTAAACGAGCTGCGCTGCCATCGCCTTAATCCTGCGGGATCTTTTATTTTTTACCGTAATAAAAAGTATGCCTTATCTATAAGCTGTGGCTAGCTTTGTGGCAATGTATGCGTGTTTGTAGTGATTCCTATGTCGAATTTAAAACATACAGATTTTTTTCTATTTTCAAAACAGATTTTTTTTAATTTGATATCCGATGTATCGTTGATTTTTTTCTAATATAATTTACCCCAACTTATTACTGTATTTTTATAAAGAATCATTATAACGTGATAAAGTTAAAAACTACACCCAAACCAATAGAGTTATATGTTTCATTACATGAACGTTTTATGCAGGCCCCTAATCCAATTGTGTGAAGCTGAGGCTGATATCTAGTTGAAAATATATATAGTACAATACAGTAACAGCCTGTGAATGTCCCACTGCTGGGCTAAGGCCTCTTCTCCTCTTTTTGAGGAGAAGGTTTGAAGCTTATTCCATCACGCTGCTCCAATGCGAGTTGGTGGAATACAAATGTGACAGAATTTCAGTGAAATTAGACACATGCAAGCTTCCTCACGATGTTTTCCTTCACGTTAAGCTCGAGATGAATTATAATCATAAATTAAGCACATGAAATTCAGTGGTGCTTGCTCGGGTTTGAACCCATAATCATCGATTAAGATTCACGCGTTCTTATCACTGGGCCATCTCGGCTGAAAATATATACGTACAGGTAATTGTAATTTACAATTTAATTGTAAATTACATATTACACTAGACTATACTGTACCTATGGTCACCCTACCCACAGCAGACTGGCTGGCGACTTCCGTTACTAAATCAGCGTTTCTGTAACTTCCCGATCTAACTAAGAATGTTTCAAACAGCTATGTTACAAATAAGATCATTTTAAATTGTATAAAAGTTTATTGGACTAATAAAAAATACTTTTAAATTAAGAATTATATAACTCTTTTAGGTTAAGTGATAGTTAGATGTTGAATCGATAATAATGTTGAAGACGCACTAAAGATTTAAAATTTTTAACAGCGTGATTAAAAGCTCAAAATTGACAGTAATGTTGTTGGTTATAAATTTTAAGAATTGTTCCATGTTTGAATTTATTTAAATACGAAGCTTTTCTCTCATAATTTATCTTGTGGTTTGTGGTATTAAATAAATCGATTAGTTAGTTCACATACTTTATTAAGGACTTATATTAAGATTAGCTGGATTGATTTGATACTAACCATATCTAGATAATTATATCTACAATTTTTGAAGTTCGCCTGTATGACGGAGCCTTGCGTTTGATACACCTATACGAGGTATCTGTTTAGCCTGTTAGACTGTCATCCGCCACTAACTAAGCTCCGAAATTTGCAGAGGATAGTGACCATCTACGACGTGCGGGAAAATCACACCATAGCCTATGAAGCGGAAAGCGTCATAGCTTGCTTTCCATACTTGGTCATTTGACAACATATGGATGTTTACATTGTATAAAAAGCTTATTAGATGTTTTACACGTTAAAGTAAAAGATTTTTTTTTTATAAAAAGAAGCGTTATACAATCTTGAATATCACAAAATCTCAACCATGATATTCGTATATCAAAATTGCATTTTAATAGTTTTAAGCATGGAGCAGAGTACGTGAGTTCCTTTCAGAAAAAGTTTTAAAAGCCACTTTAACGCTTTAATTTTTTGGAGCTGCGAGACTGAAGCTCATTTAGCTGTTTCTCAAATGAGTAGGTTTTTTCGTAGTTTTATCAAAGGTACGAAAAATACCTTTTCATAAGATGTTTTTAACGTTTATGCTTACATCTATATAATTTTGTACTGGGTTTTATAGAAAAAAATTATTTGTTACAGTAAAAAGAATAAGAACATTTTATTTTTTTAAATTCTCAATTTGAAAGATTATATTTGGATTTTTGTTACAAATTAACACTTAAAAGACCAGATCAGTCAAGATAATTGCTATCTAAACAGCAATGAACTTCTGTGCAACAGCAGAGTAGACGAAGAGAAAAATAGCTTCAGTGGTGCTATTGTAGAAGAACTAACTTCGCATCTCACTTGTGAAAGGTTGAAGACCGACTTACGAGGTGTATGCTATTTTGATCCGTGTGTCCTTTAAATCTTATAATTATTATATTTAATGTTGCATATAAGTAACTTTTTAAGATCGTTTTCTGCGGTGACTTTCGAGTTTATTCTTACATAATGAGCTATATTATCTTTATAAGCATTTGGACAGTTTGAGTGAACGCATATTAAGCATATGAAAACTCATTGATGCTTACCTGAGTTTGAACCTGCAAACTTCGGTACAGAGCTACGTGTTCTAACCATAAGGCCATCTCGAATCTAGAATTTATATGCATAGCTAAATAAAACGAAATCCTTTGTATCTATTTTTAATATAATGTATTAAAGATAATATATACTTCTAAGTGTACAATGGGAAAATAAATAGGTACGAATTTGTAAAAACATTGTTAAATTGAATTCATCAAAATTGCTCATGCTATCAAAATATGCTTAAAATATAATCCATAAGGAAAAAAGGGGTATTAGCAACGTAAAGCGATGAGAGATATATACGACGAGAGAGTGGAGAATTCAATCGACTTTAAAATATAATCCGTTACAACATCAGAGCCTCTGTGAGATCTTCCTAGCCAATATTTCAGTAAATCGCCTCTCGGTTTTCTAAATTCGAAACTTATAAACAGTATAAAAATTAAAATAAAATATTATTTTACTTTTAATTAAAATAAAATATTATTATAAACTTTTTTTTTTTATTTGACTATCAGTTAAGTGGTCATGGTATTTTTTTTAATACTAAATGAGAATGGTTTTTTTTTTAATTTCTAACCATAAATACTACCAATATATATGAAATTATAAGCGGTTTAATTTAATAAACAGTTACGCCTAGCAGTTTAAATTTAAATTTCGAATATTGATGTGTCAAGCGTTATATATTCTTGTAATTATTATAAAATGTGAGACACTTTCACGATTCTTTGAGCACGCCACTCTTTATGTACACTCATAAGAGTTTAGTGTACATCGCGTCAGGTAGAACCGTATTTTAAGCGTTACTTGCCGTCTGAGTAGTTCTTAAGTAAAACGTTTCGAGTTGTCTGCGTTGCATACTGCGATTAAGCTAGCTTTTTAAACCTTAAAGTATAGCAAACGTATTTCTCGTTGGAATTTTATATTTTACCTTTTACCCAATTTTGTAAGTATGAAAAATAGTCTATATAAAACGTTCATATTGAAGGTATGAACTATCCTTTTCTGTAATTTTAGCCTAAAATAGTTTCGAATTAAGAGGGGTTGGTTAAGGGCTAAACACAATAGATTATTAAAAAACAACAATAAATATTTTTAAATTAAAAGCGGCGGACATCTTGAAACCACAGATAGAGAATGAGACATTCGATATTATTTATTTGTATAGACAAACCGTAATAGTAGACATCAAAAATAAGTACGTGTACTTAAAGTTACTATAGCTTTTAACAGACATTTTTTTTTTTTTGTGAAATGAAGACTTACCTTGGTGTCTACCGACACCGTGGAATAATCCTTATTATAAATCAGTTATTCGTATTTGCAGTTTGTTGCCATTTTTAATGTAACCTCAGACAAACAGACAGACCATAATGATGAATATTATATTATTGCATTGTCGCCGAATTTAAGGTAGAATGAAAAAGCCCGTCTGCGTTACATTCACTCATCAAATATTCTACCGCCAAACAGCAATACTTTGTATTGTGTTCCGGCTTGCAGGGTGAGTGAGCCAGTGTAACAGGCACGAGGAACATAACATCTTAGTTGCCAAGGTACGTGGCACATTGGCGATGTAAGGAAATGTTAATATTTCAGGTGGACCATCGGAGGCTCAATCAACCTATTTTATAAAAAAAAATTAAGTTTCATACATATTCGAAACAGCTCCATCTCTTGGTGAGAATTGGTATCATATTCATTAGCAAAATAAGACCACATACTAACATCTTAACTAATAAATAAAAGCATGTTAAAAAAACAATTGACAAACTACTCTTGTACAATGTTAATAATAAAAAATAATAAATGTTAATCTATACAAATAACATAGTGGATAATTTAATAGGTGTATAAAATTAACAGCGTACCTAAATGTTAATTTCGCTAAACCCGTACAGGGTTGTGAATTAAGTTGTAATTACTTTACCCTTATCTTTGTTAACCGTTTTTTATAGTTATGGGTGTGTTGAATTAATTTTAAGTTAAGATAATTTTATGTTAAGTTATTTTGATTTATTTCGGGTATATTTGAGGATTTTGTGGTTTTTGTTATGTTGATTTTGTTTCATCAGTTATTGTTATTACACAGATAAACAAACAAAAAGAAAACTTAAAATTTTTATTTAAATACCATTTTATTTAAATTTTGTTTGAGTTTTTTTCTTTAATGAATAAAGATTTTTGTATGACTGTATAAATTATATAATAATGGTCCTCCTAACCGATTTCGGCTACGGCGGCCAATCTCAAGAGAGATTAGCAAACTGCGCAGGAGATATTATAGTGCACAAGTGTGTGCGCAAACACAGCTGCACTCTCTACTCCCTTACTCTAATAACCCGATGGGACGGCAATCCGACACGACCGGAAAGAGTTCAGGCGCAGGCTTTACGTGCTTTCCGGGCTGCTTCTGAGAATTTTCAACTGAAAATCTTAATAACATTTTATTGGTCTGACCTGGGATTTGAACCCAGAACCACCGTATCTGCGGCCTTACGTGTAGCCACTAGACCAACGAGGCAATAAAGTATAACTACTCCATAAAGCTTAAACCTTAAACTATGACATATATTATGAAAATAATATATTTAAAACTAATAATAGCCCGCGGTTTTGAGAGAAATGGGCCAGAAAAAATATGATGTCCTAGGGGTTCAAGATTGCTTCATACCAAATTTTATCATATTCGATTCACTAGATTATACTTGAAAGCGTAACACAGACAGAGTAACAATTGCATTTATAATATTAATATAGATAAATATATTCATTCTATTATCTTACATTCTCTTTCTATTCACGCTCTTACTAATGATTCACTTTACTTGTTTTATTATCAGTAATTTTATTACTAAATCACCAGCTATTTGATTATTGTGACTTGCTTGCTTACACGTGTATCGGTTTATTAAAAGTTTAGCAAAACGTGTAAACCAATACAATTGAGGAGTCACTTAGATATTCCACGGTATTGTTACGAGTAAGTGTAAAAAGCTAAGATTTTGCTCCCTGTGGGAGTAATGAGAACATTTTCCATTCGATCCACGCGTTGCGAGCTCTTGTCCAGATCGTGGCCATTAACGTTGATACATAAAACTTCCTCGATTACATTATTAATTATGTTTTTTGTTTGTTATACTATAGACAAAACTAATATCAAACTATTTTTATGTATGTCTAATTTAACAAATCCGGTGATCAATAGAACGTGTTAAAGGGTAAGATTTTAGATGAAGGAATACTATATGCGCTTTGTAACGTATGGATATGTACGTCAGATCGGTTATAAGAATATTTTAAATATTTAATCGAAATGGCATGAGGTGGGGGGGGGGATGTGGGGCTGGAATAATCTGTCTGGATTTATATTTGTTTTGTTTTCACATCTTAACTACTAAAGCGATCATCATGAAATGAGAGCGAAACTGCGGCTGGAAACTAGTATTTGTATATCCAAGCCGCAACGGACCAGCGTTGTGGAAAAAACTCTAAACCTAAAACTAAAAGAAATATAATTTAATTTTCAGCAGTACTACTGTTGTAATTGAACAATAATAATGACTGATATTCATACATTACTTTGTGAAAAATCATGCTTCTAGACAATCGCGCGTTTCGTGGCTCTACTTTTAGGGATGCAAGAACAAAAAAAACAGTAATACACAAGCTACATTACGCACGTGACTAGGGCTACGATTGCGTTTAATGACGTTTTAATGGCCCTTGTAGAACATCTAGACTTGAATAACGGACACGATGTCATTCTTAGAAGTAAGTGATCGTATTTTTTTATTAAATTTATTGCAAATACCTCATAATAATATGCTTGCGGAGTCAACTTTAAGACATACAAATATTGAATTTAGAATATATACTCGTCACAGTGGCAACTGTTTTAACGGCTAAGCGGCTGCTTAGTTAAGCACTGATATCTCTCTTTCCGTCATTATTGGTTTGACATTTGAAAGAAGTAGAAAGCAATGTTTAATTAGTCGCCCGCTAAATCCCCTAAGCAATATAATAAGATATTCAGTTCTTTAGTTTTAAAAGTAAATTTACAGCTTGTAAATGTCTCACTGCTGAGCTAATACTTCCTTTACTTTTCGAGAAGACGGTATGGAGTTTATTGCATTACGCTGCCCTGATGAAGATTAGTGGATATACGTGGCAGATTTTCATCCGCTGCAGATTTCCTCACGACGTTTTCCTTCATCGGATGAAGATGACGATCACGATATGAATTGTAATAACAAATTAAGCAAATGTAAAATATAGTGGTATATAGGATTTACCATACAAAATCTAATTAAATATAAGCTTATCTTACACTAAAATCGCATTATTTTGTACTAAAATAAATTAACGAAATAAATTGAACAACGATAGCCAATAAATTGCAGAATATACAGTAAATTAAAACAAAAGTTACACTATTAATATAACTGTAAGTGTAGTAAGCTAGACAAACTCCTTTTCTCTGGTCACATTTAACTACTCCTAAAGGGATATAATTTTCAATTTAAAAATTTCCATACGCGAGAACTGCGCTACGAAAAATGTTAAAAGAATATTTTCTATACTTTTCCTGGCCGCGGGTGTATTTAATACATATGTTTGGTTTTTATTACACTTTTTAAATTAGATTTATTTGCATTGTGACTTTGAATATTTTTCATTCGTAAGTGTATTTTTATTATTGTTAATAATAATTACAATTGTTGGTTATAGAACTGGAGGGCATTTTATTGCAAATGGATTGGCGAACTGTAAATTGGCCATCTGATGGAAAGTGGTCACCAACGCCCATAGACATTGGCGCTGTAAGAAATATTAATAATACCTTACACCACCAACCTTGGGAACGAAGATGTTATGTTTCTCGTGTGATTTTGTTGTAGTTACAACCGTTCACTCACCCTAAAACCAAACAATATGTTAAACATACATATTACATAAAATTAAAAAATAGATACGCTTAAGTCGAAAAAATTTTTTTTATTAAATAATTGTAAATATTCCATAGAAACGGATAACAAACGTTGAATTTGGCATCCGTTCAAGTCTTAGTCGTGTAAGAGGCGAGTGTCGCAGATGTGGATAACAACTGCACGTAATCCTTCTCATTGGTCAACAAGTTCCTTGTAAGCTTAATAGGCCGTATATACCTACTAACTATTATATTCTAAGGGTTAAATTTATTTAATGTCTAATATTTATTATTCCTAAAATTTATTGTTCTAATATTTATTATTAGCGTAGCGTGCCCTCCTGCTAGGTGGAGTGATGATATACGAAAAGTCAAATCTTCATCCGCCAGCCGCAGCGAATGAAGATTTAGAACTGAAGATCGAGCTCAGTGGCGTGCCATTAGAGAGATGTCCAGCAGTGGTCGAAAAAGGGTTGATAATGATGATGATGATGATGATGAATATTTATTAAATAAAGTATTAAAATATATTCGTTTCATACAAGGTACTATGAGGATAAATTCAGTAGTCGTTACAGTCAAACTTATTTCCTTTAAAGCTTTATGACGAAGGATACAATTTTAAAACTTTTTTTTTGTTATTATAATACTTCAGTTCTTAGTCTTGTTATTTGCAGACCTACAACTGCGGATAACAACGGTTCAGCGTAATCCCTAGTTGGTTCTAGTTCCTTGTTGAGTTAACGGATTGATTAAAATTCTACAGATGGCTGACATTGCTACTCGTCTAACAATATTGATGTATTTAAATGTTTCTAAGAAAATTAAAGTGAAATCGTAATTTCAGTTTGAACAATTATTTAATTATAAATTATTATTACAAGCCAGGTACTATTAAGGCGAAAAAACTTTAACATCATCCTTAAATGAAAACGACTTATGGCTCAGTTGATAGAGCTCATAGATTTGTTGTTGATTGCAGATTTGAAGTCCGAATATAAAAACCACCACTTTTCATGTTACTATTTATCTTTATATATCATCTCGTACTTGGCTTCATGGTTGTATACGCAAGCAATCTCGTGACGCCAACAAGCAGTGACGGAGTGGGTACGGCTGGCATTTAAGGAGGTATTCTGATTACGCATTTTTCCAGCTACAAAAATAAATCTCTTACTTGGCAGTACAGGAAAAAATATTTAGAAAATTGGTTTGTATTAGGCAGGCCTAGCGACAATGGAGGTGATCCGTGCCCACTTGTGTCGCGGAGAGGAACGGAGACGCGGCACACTCACATTCAGGCTGACGCAGGTACTTACCAGGCATGGTTGCTTCTGTAGGTATCCTCCTGCCACGAGTGTGGCGGTGGAGTGTGGCGCACCTTCGAACTCGGCGGCTCACACGCTGATTGAGTGTGCCGCATGAGGGCCTCGGCGCCATGCCCTGGCGGCTATTGTAGGCGGACAGCTCTCGCTGCCGAGCGTGATAAACGCCATGATCGGCAGCGAGAGGTGCTGGAAGGAGATGGTCTCGTTATGTGAAAACGTCATGTCGCAGAAGGAAGCCGCGGAACGGGAGCGTAAGAATAGTGCTTCCGCTGACCCGCGTCGCCGAAGAAGACCGGGGAGAAGGCGTCTTTTTTTATATTTTCCGGAACGGCAAATTACTATACTCCACCTGATGGTAAGTGGTAGTAGAGTCCAAACGCGACGACGGCTAGTACAGTTAGGACGAATGAACTGTACTAGCCACCTCCGTCTCACCGGCCCGCAAGATGCCTCTTCACGCCTCGTTTGAAGGAACCCAGGTCATAAGAAGAGGGCTGGTAAAGAATGTTTTGGAGGTGCGACAAAGAAAAGAGTTGCCAAATTTCTTCGTGCACGATGGAATTGATGTCACAGTTTGGCGGTGACATCGAGAGCCAGCACGCGTAGACTTGTGAAGAAAAGGGGATACAGGAATGAGGGAGAATAACTCCTCAGAGCACTCGCCGTGATTCCGTCAATAGAAAGAGCTCAACGCATCTATCTCTCGACACAATTGTAAAGGCTCGAGGGTGTTGGTGACCTTTACGACGCCAATAATGCGAATCGCACGTCGTTGCAACCGATCCAAGGCCTCCAGTAAGTACCTGCGTTTTGTACAGCTGGAGCAGTTGTTGTGGCATGAAAAAATGCCGCACCTTGTTCAGAACTCCGAGTTTTCGTGAGGCTGTTTTTATAACAGCCTCGATGTGATCCCTTGGATTGAGGTCGCACCGAATTTCAATCCCCAATATGGCGACTTTGCTTTCTATCTCCAGTGTAGTGCCACAGAGGGAAGGAAGAGGGGAAAATTTTTTCGACTGCGTTATGCACACCTTCTTCTCCCGCCATAAGTTGCCGGGACTAAGGGTTGCCGCTGGTTTTTAAGTGGGTATTCCGGCACCTTCAGCGCCGGCGAGCTCCACATACCCCCCCGCACCTCCTGTGAGGGAAACGCATAAAGGCGTTCTTCCAGCGAAAAAAAATGTACATCCACCAATCAGCATTAACACACTATCTTGTTGGAATATAATCCATTCTACTTAATGAGAACACAACTACAAGCTCAAACATAGCTTCACATATTAAAATATTTAACTTGCAAACATACTAAAGTTTCATATAAGTATATCAATGAACATGCGGTTAGTAAAGACTTAAAAGAAAAACACACGTTGGAAAACTTTCAAACTTAGAACCATTGACATCTTAATAAGTTAAAAATGTCCACATTATCTTTACATTTAAAAATCATATTTATTGTAAACTACTTTACTATACTTGTCAATGTGTGTATATTGAATTTGAATAATATTAACTACAAAAATATCGTGCAAAAACGGTAACAAAATTATCATGCTGACCTGGGGGCGATAGTCGATAACGAAGACTAACTACACAAATATATATGAACATAACAGCTAATACTACGATGTTTAAAAGTAATAGACTGATATGTAACCACTAAATCAATATGAAGTACCGTAGTCCAGTGAGTAATAAAGCCGCAGCTGCAGCGTTTATTAGTTAGATGTTGCCACATCAATAGCAACAGTAAGAATCAAAGACCAATATTATATTAAATCTTCGACACATAAATTGTCAGCAATTTTTATTAATAGAACATGGCGGTGCACCATACACGACCACGTGCTGCGGCCATGGCCAGATTTAGAGGTGTGGAGGCCTCGGGGCAACAAGGGGGCCTCCACACTCCTTTGGCCAAAAAAAGGTCAACAAATTTTTTTTTGTCCGAAGTCTCTATTGTTGGGGCCCCTTTTTTGTGATGTGCAGTCGCCGAGCTTTTTTTATTTTGCAGACCAACGATGCAGTCAAATATACTATAAGATTCAATCAAATACAACTACGTACAACTTTAGAAATAATTTTCCAATTTGAACAACCCCAAATCGTAGTCAGATTGTATTAACTCAAACGTAATTATATATTGTCTTAACTAAAACGTGTTTATCGGATTATTTTAAAATGATATTCATGAAAATTTCTAATGTCTTTTAATGTATCATACTCGTTGTGTTAGACCCCTTATAATACACAATAAAGAGAATAATAGTCATGTCAATGACAGTTTAGCTTCATTATTTGGTGAAAATTAAAAATGACTTTGACGTTTCGTTCAACACTAAGGTCAAGAAGTTATACGGATAAATTTGGCAGCATTTCAAACTTCAACGTTAAGATAAAAGTCGAATCACATAGGAGATGTCGGGGTTTTCATTTCTCTAGACTTTTACTTGATGAGCTCTTGATTGAGATAGTTTTAATCCTGAGTTTGATAAAATGTATTTTTTAGTTGGTAATTTTCGTTAATATTCCGTTATACTGGTGCTAGGATTTTATGCAAGCTCGTCTGGGTGGGTGGTACCCAGACGAGCTTGCCTTATCAGATATTCTACCAAAAAAGAGACATACTTGGAATTGCTGTGTTTCAGTTTGAAAGGTGAGTGAGTCAGTGTAATTACAAGCACTAAGGATATAACATCTTAGTTCTCAAAGTTAGTGGTGAATTCACGATATAACTTATGGTTAACATTTCTTACAATGCCAATGTCTATGGGCGTTGGTAACCACTTACCAGGTGGCCCATTTGCTTGTCCACCTACCTATACTGTAAAACTTTAATCTGTTCTTGATGTAAAGACGACTATTAGACAAAATTTTGATTGGATTTGATTTACTACTCTAAGTAATGGCTATGTTCCGCAGGAACATACAAGGCTCCACGATACTTCAGTTCCAAGATATCAAAGATAATATATATACTTCATGCAATATATGCTTCATTGAATCATCAATTATATTTATTCATTTTATTCATATGGGTTTCAATTCATACTCAAATTTTAAAATTAAATACTTCATGCAAGCCGGTCTCGGTAAGTAGCACCCACTCATCACATAATTATTGCCAAACCGCCATACTTGTATTATTATGTTCTAGTTGGATGGGTGAGTAAGTTTAACTACAGGCACAGACATAACATCTTAGTTCCCAAGGTTGATGGCCAATTGGTAATGTAAAGAATGGTATCGTTACGTTATATTTCGTACGGTGCCAATATCTATGGGCGGAGGCGAACACTTACCATCGGGTGACCAAAAAATAAAAAAACAACATTTATAGAAAAAAAAAACATCCGAAAAAACAATTAATGTGTATATTCATCTGCTAGTCATATCTGTTAAGCGTATTGTAATGAGCTTCTAATTATCTTCTTCAACATAACAAAGATATTTAGTCATTTATGAGATATTTACTGTATTAAAACGTGTACATATGTATATTCAAATGATTCAATGGCTTTGAAATGAAATTATATCAGAAAACTGTACACATTTTACTCATATCGTAGCAATATATCTGTGACAAATTATACAAGTTGAAAATGTATTTGTTATTATTCACCAAGTTAAGACAAAAACAAACCCGCGAACTCAATAAAGCTGAATCGAAATATTTGAAATACGACTTTATTAAACAAGGCGATAAATAATTGTTTGTTGAGTCCGATCGAAAACTAAATATGAAATATTGTTCAGATTTTGTCAACGTTGACCTTTTCGATTTCTTGAAATGTTTGCGCATACGTGAGACAAAGTTGTCTTATATTTCTTTTTTTTTATATTACCCGGGATGGCAAATGGCTACTCCACCTGATTGTAAATGGTAGTAGAGTCCTAACGCGACGACGGCTAGTACAGTCGGGTAGAATAATCTGCACTAGTCGCCCCCGCTTTGCCGGCCCACAAAATGCCTCTTCACGCCTCGTTTGAAGGAACTCAGGTCATAAGAGAAGGGGAACACTGAGGCAGAATTATTCCTCAGAGCACTCACCGTGATACAGTCGATAGAAAGCACGCCTCTCGACGCAATTGTAAAGTTTGAGGGTGTTGGTGACCTTTACGTCCTCAATAATGCGAACCGGGCGTCACTGCAACCGAACCAAGACCACCAGAAAGTACTTACTTAGCGGAGCCCCAAAGGTCCGAGCAAAATTCGACGTAAGACCGCACCTGCGTTTTATACAACAGGACCAGTTGTTGTGGCGTGAAAAAACACCGCACCTTATTAAGAACTCCGAGTTTCCGTGTTTTTATAACAGCCTCGATGTGACCCTTGGATTGAGGTCTTTTTTTATAGTATGGGTTAGTGGACGAGCATGTGGGCCACCTGATGGTAAGTGGTCACCAACGCCCATAGACAGTGGTTTGTATATTTCTTAAAAAAAAAACAATATCACCACTACGCCACCAACATTGGGAACTAAGATGTTATGTCCCTTGTGGCTGTAATTACACTGGCTCACTCATCCTTCAAACCGGAACACAACAACACAAATTACTGCTGTTTTGCGGTAGAATATCTGATGAGTGGGTGGTACCTACCCAGACGAGCTTGCAAAAAGCTCTACCACCGAGTAAATAGTCTTAGTCTTACAATAGTCTTAGTTATATTAGGTCCACGTTTATCAACCCGCATGAAAGCATACCCTGTTTTCAATGGGAGAGGTGTTTTGTCCAGCCGTGTTTCATTAAGGGTTTCTATTATAGTTACAAATTAATATATATTTCATACAACTTTTTGAACAAATATGTTCTTCAACTTGATTACAAGACGCACCTTTATTGCAGTTATATTATATACATATGAGTATATTATATAAAAAAAACTTACCAATGTATATGCTCTTATTTATCACAATAGATTAATATTAAAATAATAGAAAGTCTAAAATAAGTCATTTTATTACGATATATTCCGTATATATATATTTTTTTATTGCTTTTATAAAGTTTCTTAAAATAGGCTAATCAAAGACTCTGTATAAGGCCGTAAACATAGCTCATGCATAATCACTTTCTTATCTTCAAGACGTTTAAATTATCTCACAAAATTTATCACTTGTATATTCACAGCGTTATGAATTTGAATAAAGTTTCAAAGATTTCATAAACATTGAAAATCTTCACAATCGGTATTGTGTTTGGTCATCAACGTTCATAACTTTACAAAACAATGTACTCGTGACAATAATCCGTTTTAATATGAGAAATGCGAAAGTAAGTTTGTTTGTGTAGCGACATCTATCTCGCCACATACGAAAACTAAAAACTGACGTATCCTACATCGCGATATTAAAGTTATCCGAGCGATTGAACATATATACAAGAACCCGACAACAACCGTTGGGCAGTAGCCCACCAGACCAACACCCGTCTGGTCGGAGGATCCTCCCTTTTCAATGGTCAACACCAAACTGGTGACCCCGAGCATGAACGTCAGCGCAGCCTTCGCAAAAAACTACGTCATCATGACATCATCATCACTTCCTCAAGCTTTCGAGCAGCGAGTCATACAGCCAGCCAGCATCCACGACTACTACGGGTATCCTGACCACCAGCATGCAGCGGACGCGCATTCCTGGTCATCACCTACAGTCTTCTCAGCGACCTTGGCACAGCACACTGCACTTCGGCCGGTCAGCAAGCAGAGACACACTTCTCTCGTGGTCGACGCAGCAGCCAGCCACTACGCAGCACTGCACCACTTCGACTCACTGGAGCATTTGCAGCATCACCCCGACTCACTGGGGCATCACCGCAGACAGTTCCGACTCACCGTGAACTATGCGGCATCATGTTCCGACTCACTGAAACATTTCACTGGCCCGGCAAACATCACAAGATATATGGACGACTCAACCTGCTATCGACCTCCGGTCTCGGAGGGGAGTGATGTAGCGACATCTATCTCGCCACATACGAAAACTAAAAACTGACGTATCCTACATCGCGATATTAAAGTTATCCGAGCGATTGAACATATATATATACAAGAACCCGACAACAACCGTTGGGCAGTAGCCCACCAGACTAGCACCCGTCTGGTCGAAGGATCCTCCCTTTTCAATGGTGGATGAGGAACTTTACACCCTGTTCCTCCCAATACCAAATTTGCTTCTTACTCTTTCACGTCTGAACTGAACCAATCATCATGACATTTTGCAGACACGTTGCCAGTACAGAAATGGACATAGGATTCTCAAACCTAACCACCGTCGCTTCGCACGCGATGTCGAGAGTGGAAGTATAATGTCAATAATTGCTTTAAGCCGCTGATAATAGCACGTAATTTTATCATGTTTAGTTTTTACAAGCTGCGAAGCGAAATGGTATGTCTCTGATTTATCCGTATAAAATTAAAATTGAATTGAGATTCTCTCGTCTTTATTTTAATTTTGCTACTTACATAATTCCATTTTATTAATTATCTGATACATTACTAAATTATTATTATTTAAGCAATAAATTATTTGCTTATGTTGTATAATTTAATAATTATCAATTAAAACTTTACATGACGCTAAAGTTTTATATGATTTTATAAAACGTTGATATTAAGTTATGAAAAAATGTATGGAAAAGATATAGATATATATTCTCGTGTTTGATAAGGAAAAACCTGACGATGACGATGCATTCTTAACTGACGTCAGAGCAGTGCTTCATTGCTATTGGCTTAGTTGATACATCAAGAAGCTCTGTTATTCGTAGTTAGGGGCAGACGTGTGACGGTGTATGTGTGTGTGCCGATTTTGATGACTTTTTGTGTATTTTTGAATATATTTGATTTTTCTAACAAAAATAATAAAATCAATACATCCATACGAAGTCAGGACAAGACAGTCCAGTCCATTAATAAATGGCTACATACTTTCAAGAGTTCAAGATACAATGGTTTTTACAAACCTTAGTTACTATAACGCTACGTTATATTGCGATATTAATCAATTAACAAAATAACTGAAAGCTGAGCCGAAGTTAATGCAATATAAATTTAATAAACAAATGTTCGTATCCGCCGTGATGTCATAAACGCCACGAAACTAAAATGTATAAAACATTCACAGTACTATAAGGATAATGGAAGGGATTATCATATTAATTGAATAAACACGGTTAGTATGGAACAACAAACAATATGAATTTAGGTTAATCAAGCCCATAGTTTGGCTAATTTCGTGAAATGGTTAGAATAGTGAGCCGGTGATAAATATTTTGGTTAGCTAATTAAAGTAAGTAAGTAAAAGCCTGTGAATGTCCCACTGCTGGGCTAAGGCTTCCTCTTCTTTTTAAGGAGGTTTGAAACTTATTTCACCACGCTGCTCCAATGCGGGTTGGTGGAATTTCATTGAAATTCTGCCACATGTATATTCCATACACGTGCAGGTTTTTTCACCTGACGGTGAAGGAAAAAATCGTGACAAACAAGCACGAGATGAATTATAAACACAAATTAAGCACATGAAAATTCAGTGGTGTTTGCCAAGGTTTGAACCTAACCACTACGTAACAATATATTTACTTTAAGACATGAAAACGACACAAACAAACAAATTTATTTTCGCATTAGTGAAGTATTAGTTCACATTACCTTATCTCAATGACTTGAGTTTCAGCCATAGAACCAGTTCGTGTGGTTAGAAATATGGTGAGCCAGGCAAGAAGATTGTCAATATTAACCAACAGCATCGCTTACGCCTTTATATACACTGGCGTCCTCACCCTTCAAATGACACAACAATGATAAATATCGCTGTTTTGCGGTAGTGTATGTGAAAAGTCCCTAACTACCAAGACGGGCTTGCTCAAGCCATATCACCAAATGGATATAGGTGAGCGTTATCAAACGTGATATTTCTCTTACAAAAGGTTTTCTGTGGACACACAAGACATGTTATGTTTATATTTACATAATATAAGCCTACGACTAGCCTGTTGGTGTGGTTGGTAAGATACTTGCCGCAGGTCGTGGGTTCGATTCCCACCCAGGATAGACATTTGTGTGCATGAACATGTCTGTTTGTCCTGAGTCTGGGTGTAATTATCTATATAAGTATTTATTTACAAAAGAAAAGTAGTCTATGTAAGTATATCAGTTGCCTGGTTTCCATAGTACAAGCTCTGCTTAGTTTGGGATCAGATGGCTTTGTGTGAATAAAGTCCCAGGATATTATTATTATTATTATATGTATATTTAAAACATTAACTAAACAAGCAAAAGCGAAACAAAAATAAGTCAACCCTTAAATGTATCGTCTCAATTTCGCTGAACTCCGCATCTGACAGTGAAAGTACAAATGTTTGAACTCACTAATGGGCCTCCGGTAGGGTGACCACGTGTTAAAAAAAATTCAAACCTTATAGCCCCTTACAACTAATCGTCCACTCTAATGTCCAGTATTATTTCCGAAACCTTAAATTTAAATACCAACCATTCTTACAATGTTATCTTTGACACAATAAAACCGAACGAAAACAAAATACATTTATATAAAAACGCATCTACATAAATTCGAACCACGATATTACATTATAAGGCTACATGTCACAAAGTCCCGGGTTCAATCCGATTGTTGGATTTTTCTATCTAGAAATTCTCAATGTTAATACTCCCGTACCTCGTGGACGTTAAGCACTTGGCATGGCGCGTGATATACCTTCGTTCGAGACAGTTTGCGGTCACTTCGGACTATGAGAATAAAGAAATAAAGGCACCTGTGCGAACACACTTGTGTATTATAATATCATAACCAACCAATTCCTTAATCATGATTGAGAATCATAACCAAGAGTGAAATCGTTTTTTTTTTTTCAGCCTTTTGCCGTCCATTGCTGGACGAAATCGATTAGGTGAACATCATTTTAATAGGCAAAAATAATCATTATTGTTATAAAAAAATAATGTTCATATTGGCACTTTGGATAACGAAGAAAGTAATATATTTTTACATACTACACTCTCACTCCTCAAAATATAAGTAGTAAGGCCACGCAGGTGGCCAGTCTATGTAGGAGATTTTATATATTTATGTATAGAATATATACATAAGCTAGATGATTAAAATACATATCATTGAGGAGCAAAAAACAGGAATCGCAACGATGAATAAATCACGTGGATCTTAAATGAATATTATATATTATTTTCTATATTTAATTCCTTCATTATCATCAACAGAATGCACTCCACTCGATCAACAATGATTGAAGAATAAATAACAAACTTCAATTATTATTATATCTGGTTAAACAAATTCAATATAGCAGAAATAAATATAAAACTTGTACAGTGCTCACAAAAAGAGAATATTTAAAATTGATAATTTCAAATCACTTTCTAGAAATGTAAACATTATTTTCCATAAATTAAATAAATACACACAAACGCATACGAATACTGCACTTCGATGCTTATGTATAGTAAAAAACAATTTATTGTTATTAATAGTCAAAGTCATTCAGAAAGGTCGAATTTTATGATTGGTTACAATTTTAAATACAATACTCAATATAAAATATCCTTAGGAATCGAATTGCTTGGTCACATTAGGTCGGACTTGTCAGGCGCGGTTAACGGGTTAATCGAACTCTGTATATATGTATAATAGACTAGGTACATGTACACGTTGAAGATATATATCTGTATCACTGTAAAGCTCAGTTCTCATTATTGGTTTTTTATTATTATGTCATCGTCGAATCAAGTATTTTAAATTAAATTTTTCAAAAAAATTGCCTTTCATTTTGAATACCGTTAAAATTATGCTCATATTTTAAATTAAAAAGTAACTGTTACGCTTTCACGACTAAACCAGGGAACCGATTTTAATTAAATTTGGTATGAAGCAAGGAACCGCAAGGAAAGACATGGCGAAAACTAGTATAAAATATGTTATTCTACTATGTAGGTTGACATATTTTAATAAAATTTAATGATACATATGAAACAAAATCCATTCCATTTAAATTATTTGTATTAGTTATTAAAGAAATTTATATGACATTACGTTATTTAAATATTTACAAAACATTTTTTTTTATTTTTTTTTATTTGTTTTTTTATGTATAATTTAACTTTATAGTTCTCAAACCATTGTATTGTATAAAAGGTGAACTTAATGCTTTCTAAGCTTTCAACGCTAGTCAACAATATATAAATAGTTTAAATCGTTTATTATGGAATTCCAATTATATTTATTGTAAGTTTGGTATTTGACCAACATGAGTATCCTACTCAACAACTATCACCATTTGTTGAAACTTAAACATGGATAATTTCAAGATACTTCTTTCATTCTAAATACTTGTAATAGTGTTGCCCTTTATATGTAGATAAATAAATAGTTATTTACATTGTTTGTACGTCTGGCGACGGTTGACGTGGTGGCGTAAACACTGAGTCGGGTCAGATGGAATGTAAATACGCTTGGATGAATCTTTATGAAATAATTAGTATGAGATACTCTTTATTCGAGACGCTTGTTAAATAAAAATATAATAATAATTTATTTGCTTTAAACATAATACACATGTTTAGTCACCACATCTATGACATGCAAATATTCCAACCTTAATTATTTAAATATTAAAATAATTAATTATTACATTTCATTAATTACATTACACTACATCACAGAGCTACAAGTCATAATATAAAACTTGTGTATGAAATTGTAGACATATAAAATGAAATTTGATTAGGATTAACAATAATTATTTGAACTAAATATATTAAATGATTTACTAATACTTAACTAAATAACATAATATGCACAATATTACTACTTGTTGTTGATTAAAACCATAATGTCAAACTCATTTAAAAAAAAAATACAGTCTAGGAAATAATTATTCATTCATTTAATACATTCTTACATTTTAAATATTCATTTATAGAGTAAAAATTTATGAAATTATGAACATTTTAAGTCTCATAATTTTTGGTTTTTAACATTACACTCCATAAATAGTAATCACCTTTTATTTAAGATCGGTTTAATTAATTTCAATTATTTAGTACACAAATTAGTAGCTATCATTTTTATTTGCATGAAACTGTTTGAAGACTTTTTCTTTCAAAGATCATTCGAAGTAATATGTTTAGCATCCAGAAGTGAAAACTGATTTCACAAAAACCTCAAATTGTTCTTTTAAAAAATAAAACACCAAATCATATATATTGATGTAAATTACTCACTCAAGTACTCTCTAAATCCAAATAACACATTTGAACACAACAAATCATGAGTCGTGCCAATAATTAATTAATTACTTTACCTTTACGTTCACTAACAAGATGGCGGCGAGCTTAAATTACGCGCTTCTTTTTTTTTACTACGCCGTTGGACCAATGGGTCTCCGAACTGAACTGGACCGCAAATAAAAAGGGTCGGTTAGAAACCCTTTTTCTTTGCGGTCCAGCGTATATAAAATTTATAGAATTTTCGAGAAAATCATCACATTCTGGTAACAATTATATTAAAATCTTATACAGGTACAAGATGGCCCACGTGAATATTAATCAATCATCGTAGGTTCAAACCCGGGCAAACACCATTGAATTTCATGTGCTTAATTTGTGATTATAATTCATTTCGTGCTTGACGGTGAAGGCAAACGTCGTGAGGAAACCGAACGAACAGAGGTTTGAACTTATGGCCTCAGGGCAGCAGAACCATCAAAACAAGTTCAATATAAGATACCATATGTACCAAACACATTACATTATTCACTTCAAGGGAAACTTAATTAATTTACACTTAATTTAAATATTTACTTTTCAAATGTATGTTCAAAGTACTTACTTATTAATAACTAGCTGTGCCCGCGGCTTCACCCGCGTATAATTTTATTAATAAAAATATGGTTCCCTATTCTAGGTTGTGGAGGTCAGACGGCAGTCGCTCCATTTAAAACCAGTACCCGCCATTTAACATGGAAAAGAAGAAAATAACTTTAGGTACAACGGCTAGGGCGTCGCCGCAAAACGACGCGCAGGCACATCGCCCTAAACCTGCGACAAGTGGGAAAGGGCTATCGTGTCAAGTACGGGCACGGCTAAAGAAGCAAGTACCAAAAAAGAAGCTCCGCTTTGCCACCTGGAACATCGGCTCTCTCACAGGTCGTACCCTTGAACTGGCTGACGTACTGACGAGGCGCAGGGTCCACGTTGCATTCCTGCAAAAGACTCGGTGGAAGGGGAACAAGTCCCGGGATATTGGACAGGGTTACAAGCTGATCTACTCCGGCTCCCCCTCAGGAAAGAACGGTGTGGCCGTAGTACTATCCGAGGAATTCCAGACCGGTATTCTAGAAGTCGATAGACTGAGCGACCGACTTCTTCGGGTTAAGCTACTGATAGAAGGAGCAATTACTCATCTTATTAGTGACTACACTCCACAGGTCGGTAGCTCTGAATCAGAGAAAGAAGCCTTCTGGAATAACTTGGAAGACGTACTCCGCTGCATTCCGAACACCAAGAGTATCGTGATTAGTGGAGATTTGAACGGCCATGTCGGTGAGGAGTCACGTGAATATGGACGTGTACATGGCGGCTACGGCTATGGTCGTGAGAATGCAGAGGGAGATTCAATTCTCAGCACCTGCTTATTATCAGACCTTGCCGTCGTTAACACTTTTTTCCAAAAGAAACCCGAGCACCTCATCACCTATAAAAGTGGGCCGCACTCTACCCAGATCGACTACTTGCTCATAAGAAGAAGTCAAATCGGTAAAGTGACCAACTGTAAAGTAATTCCTGGGGAATGCCTTACAACACAACACCGCATCCTCGTCATGGACATGCTGGTAGTACCACGTAAGAAAGTGCCTGAACGACGTAGACCTAAAACTAAATGGTGGCTGCTGAATGGACCAAAACAGGATGACTTCTGTAAATTCGTAGCTAGCTCCAACTTAAGCACCGACATTGAAGAATCAGTCGATAGTCAATGGTCTAGGATCCAGTCAGCAGTGAACACGTGGAAAACAGGTGCTTGGCACTTCGAAGGGAGGCCGCGTCATCGACAAGGAGACGTGGTGGTGGAATGACTCAGTACAGGAGGCAGTTCGGGAGAAAAAGACTCAGTTTAAAAGTGGCAAGAGACCAAATCTCCTGAAGACCGGGACGCGTATAAAGCAGTGAAATGTGCCACTTAACGAGCTGTTGCCAAAGCCCGCTACCAGACGTTGTTACCTCTGTATGACACGCTCGCAACAAACGAGGGCCAAAAGACTATCTTCCGTTTGGCAAAGACTCGAGAGAAAGCGACGCAAGACATTACCAAATGTCTTTCTGTCAAGGACTCAAATGGAACTTTGGTGTGTGACGCAGATGAGGTGAAGGAGAGGTGGCGCGACTACTTTAAGGTGTTGCTTAACACACAACACGGCAATGTCTCTCCTCCAGAATTGCCTTCTAATCTCGGACTTGTTGCACCGGTAACACCTGACGAGGTACTCAAATGTCTTCGTACAATGAAGAACCGAAAAGCCGTAGGCCCTGACGACTTACCGATTGAAGTGTGGAAAGCGATGGGTTGTCATGGTGTGAACCTACCTACTTACTGACCTTTTTAACCGAATTCTTACAAGCCGGAAGATGCTCAACTCTTGGAGATTGAGCATCATTACTCCAGTATATAAAGGCAAAGGTAGTGTACAGGACTGCGAAAGCTACCGCGGTATTAAGGTTATGTGCCACACCATGAAACTCTTCGAACGCGTAATCAATTCAAGGCTCCGGCAAGAATGTACTATCTCGGGATGTCAAATGGGTTTCGTCTAGGCCGTGGAACCATAGACGCCATCTTCGCCCTAAGAATACTGGCCGAAGCCCACAGGGAAAAAAAGAAGCCGCTGTACATGGCGTTTCTAGACTTGCAGAAGGCGTTTGACTGCGTCCCACGCCAAATTATCTGGTGGGCTCTGAAGATGAAGAACGTGCCACAAATCTATATCGACATTATTCGAGATATGTACTATAATTCGGAATCAATAGTAAGGACCGCCGTTGGCGACACACACCCTTTCCCGATCACAGTTGGTGTCCACCAAGGCTCGGCCCTAAGTCCTTTTCTGTTCAGTGTAGTGCTTGACGTTATCACAGCGAAAGCTCATGAGCCGCCTCCCTGGCTCATGATTTATGCTGATGACATTGCACTGGTAGATGAGGACAAGCAGGTATTGGAGCAAAAGGTGAACCAGTGGAAGGGTGCGCTAGAGAGGGGCGGTCTGAAGCTAAATGTTGCGAAGACCGAGTATATGGCCTGTGGCAGTATGGACCCCGAACCCATAATGATAGACGGAGAATCCGTTATCAAAACGGAAAAGTTTAAATACCTCGGGTCCGTACTACACGAGTCTGGTGCAATTGACCACGACGTCAGTGCTAGAATAAACGCAGCTTGGGCCAAATGGCGAGAAGTCACCGGGGTCATCTGTGATCGCAGGATACCGGTGAAATTAAAGGGCCTTGTGTACAAGTGCATCATCCGACCAGTCCTATTGTACGGCAGTGAGACGTGGCCAGCTCTCGCGAGACATGTCCAGCAGCTTCAAGTCGCGGAAATGAAGATACTGCGGTGGATGTGTGGCGTTACGCGACTAGATCGTATCCGTAACGAGTACAACCGTGGCAGCCTCGGCGTTTGTGGTATAACGGAGAAGTTGCAAGAAAGCCGTCTGCGTTGGTTTGGCCACATTAGTCGCAGACCGCCAGACTATGTCGGAAACCGATGCCTGGACTTTGTTGTCGAAGGCCCTAGATCCCGTGGCAGGCCCAAGAAGCGCTGGCTCGATGTCGTTAGGGACGACATGGGAGAGCACGATCTCACTAAGAAGGATGCTTTAGATCGGGCAAAGTGGAGGAAAAGATGCAGGAAAGCGGACCCTGGCGTTACTAGGCCGGGAAAACGCTAGGCAGAAGAAGAAGAATAACAAACACGCGCGCGCACATACACACACACACATACACATACACACACACACATGGCTACTGGTAAAAATATACGTAATTAACGATTTAAAATCAATTTTCATAAAATACCGTAGAGTTTACCAATCTTATATATGGCCTATTATTTGCGCCATCACATGTTCTTTGTATGTACCAATTTTCATCAAGATTGGTCAAGCCGTTCTTGAGTTATAAGAAGATATACAGACAGACAGACGAAGCGACGGTGGTTAGGTTTGAGTATCCTATGTCCATTTCTGAACTGGCAACGTGTCTGCAAAATGTCATGATGATTGGTTCAGTTCAGACGTGAAAGAGTAAGAAGCAAATTTGGTGTTGGGAGGAACAGGGTGTAAAGTTCCTCATTCATCATTGAAAAGGGAAGATCCTTCGACCAGACGGGTGCTAGTCTGGTGGGCTACTGCCCAACGGTTGTTTTCGGGTTCTTGTATATATGTTCAATCGCTCGGATAACTTTAATATCGCGATGTAGGGTACGTCAGTTTTTAGTTTTCGTATGTGGCGAGATAGATGTCGCTACATCACTCCCCTCCGAGACCGGAGGTCGATAGCAGGTTGAGTCGTCCATATATCTTGTGATGTTTGCCGGGCCAGTGGAATATTCCAGTGAGTCGGAACCAGATGCCGCATAGTTCACGGTGAGTCGGAACTGTCTGCGGTGATGCCCCAGTGAGTCGGGGTGATGCTGCAAATGCTCCAGTGAGTCGGAGTGGTGCAGTGCTGCGTAGTGGCTGGCTGCTGCGTCGACCAGGAGAGAAGTGCGTCTCTGCTTGCTGACCGGCCGAAGTGCAGTGTGCTGTGCCAAGGTCACTGAGAAGGCTGTGGGTGATGACCAGGAATGCACGTCCGCTGCATGCTGGTGGTCAGGATACCCGTAGTAGTCGTGGATGCTGGCTGGCTGTATGACTCGCTGCTCGAAGCTTGAGGAAGTGATGATGACGTCACGATGACGTAGTTTTTGCGAAGGCTGCGCTGACGTTCATGCTCGGGGTCACCAGTTTGGTGTTGAGCATTGAAAAGGAAGGAACAGGGTGTAAAGTTCCTCATCCACCATTGAAAAGGGAGGATCCTCCGACCAGACGGGTGTTTGTCTGGTGGGCTACTGCCCGACGGTTGTTGTCGGGTTCTTGTATAGGGTTTTCCATTAAGGGCGCTTGATCTTGCAGAACTTCCATCGTAGCGTGTGCTGTGTGGCACGTAGCGCCGTCCTGTTGAAACCACATGTTGTCCAGATCCATATTCTCGATTTCAGGCCAAAAGTAGTTGGTTATCATCGACCGGTATCGCTCACCATTGATGGTGACGGCCACACCATTATCGTTTTCGAAAAAATACGGACCAATCACGCCTCCGGCCCAAAATCCGCACCAAACAGTCACTTTCTGCGGGTGCATTGCCACTTGGTGAACCTCGTGTGGATTGGTCTCGTCCCAAATACGGCAATTTTGCTTGTTGACATAGCCATTCATCCAAAAATGCGCCTCGTCGCTGAAGATGATTTTTTTGCCAAAATCGGCGTCAACTTCCAACTGCTCTAATGCCCAGTCAGCGAACACACGGCGCTGTCTATGGTCATTAACCTTGAGCTCTTGGGTCAGCTGGATCTTGTACGGGTGCAGGCTCAAGTCACAACGCAAAATTCGCCAAGTTGTCGTCTGCGAAAGGCCGAGTTCCTGTGCGCGACGCGGAATTGACTGCCGCGGGTTTTCGAGGACACTGTCGCGCACAGCGGCGATATTCTCGGCAGATCTCGCATTACGTTGACGCACGGGAACCGGCTGATTGTTAACTGACCCGGTTGACTCGAATTTGTCCACCAAGCGACGGATAGTCGACTCGGCAGGACGATCATCGCGACCGTAAAGCGGGCGAAGTGCGCGGAACGTTGCTCGAACTGAAGACCCATTTTCATAAAACAATTTTATGATTTGCACGTGCTGCTCGACACTGTAACCTGCCATGGTGGTTTGGGAGGACGGAATGAATATAACACACTGCATTTGACAGCTGTCACTCAAACAACATGGCCGCAATCAGCTGTCAAAGTTCAAGCGTCCCTATTGGAAAACCCCTTATATATATATTCAATCGCTCGGATAACTTTAATATCGCGATGTAGGGTACGTCAGTTTTTAGTTTTCGTATGTGGCGAGATAGATGTCGCTACATGTACATATAAAAAACAAAGTTATACATCATTTAAAAAAAGAAAAAAGATTGCTCGTTGTAAAGCACAAATTCATTTTATCTAATTTTTGAAAATTGGCATCCTTGATGAGTCTTTAATTCATTTGCGTACATCTGTTCTCCATTTTCATTCAAACATATTTTCATTCGTTTAAATGTATCGTAATAATACCTGATATTAATTAAGTTAAACATATTATTTCTTACTTCACTATTGATGGCAGAGCTTAGTTAAGCCATTTATTACGAATAGCCAAAGGTAAGTGGACTTAGGAGATTTCCCGCATCAGCGCGTTGAATCATTGCTTGCAATAATTATCGAGAAAAGAAATCGGACGGAGAGAATTTATGGATCGTGGCACTGGATACATAAGTCTTGATTACTGTTGCTGGGATCTGTTAGGATTGGATTGGACGTGAAGCTATTTTACACTTTAAGTGTTAGATATCTTCATATACGTACATTTCATAAATGTAGATGTGCACATATATATATGAATTTGTCTGCGGCGGTAAGGCTTTGTGCAAGCCAGTCTGGGTAGGCACTAATAATTTATCAGATATTCTATCGCCAAACAATATTTTATAATTGTTGTGTTCCGGTTTTTAGTTTGAGTGAGCCAGTGTAACAGACATAAGGAATCTTTGTGTTCAAGATTAGTGGAACATTGCTGGTTTAAATTAGAGCGAGCAAGAAATACAGCGATATATACAGCTATAGACGATGATGACACAAAGTCGTGGCCCATTTGTCCGTAGGCTTTCTTTTTTATATAAGTATTATATAGGTATATATATACGTATATATATATTTATATATATTACAAACGGGCCTACCTACGGACCACGTGTGAAATGGGCCACGTGTTTGTATCATCATCGTCTATGGAAATTTGAAATTTGACTATTGTATTTGCAGTGAGTTACTCCGTCCATCATAAACTATTTATATCTTGTACATTCAAGCAATACGTCTCGACTTTTATTAAGTAGCAAATAAATCCTTTAAAACATAATAAATCTCTCGTTTCAGTTTTATGTTTCGATAAAGCATTAAAACTGCTACATATGTTGGCTGGGTTATTTAACTTCGACGTATCTTGAATAATTTCTTAGATACGCTATTAGGGCAGACCGCAATTGTTTTTATGTATGTCCCGAAATTGTTACAATCTGGTTTCTCTAAATAATTTAGTAGGGAGCGCATTTTGCGTCACTTACTAGAATAAAGACAGAATGAAAGTTATTTATCCATGTTTATTTGTATATTGATGAAAACTTTTTATATCACTAACACTGTGTTTCGGCTTAAATGACAATAATATTTTATTAAATTTTAAATTATGTATTGTTAGCATTTAAGTTTACCTTAAAAGTTAAAAGGAAGATATAAGATCAAGACGGAGGCGAAGTGAAGTGATTCTGCAGTTTGCCGTGCCTTTTTATCCACTGAACCATGTTTATTACTCTGGAGGGTAACTCTAACAGTATGTAAAATGGCAAATTTGCCACACATTGGTATTATAAGAAATATTTGTCGCCAATGTGCCACCAACCTTGGTAACTAAGACGTTACGTACCTAGTTACACTGGTACTCGTCTTTCAAACTGGAACACAAATACGGTAGAATATATGACGATTGAATACCCAGACTGACTTGTACAAGGCCCTTCAGGTAAGCCGATGTTATTATAAGTACAACACATACCATCTAAAAGTACACGGTTAGCATCAGATTGACGGCGTAAGTAGTGCTTATTATCTAAGGCGAATCCGCTTACCATCAGGTACCATATGCTTATCTGAAATTAAAAAAAACAAATGTTTTAATGAATTTTCTATTAGTGTTTGTGTAAATTCGAACAATATAACTTGTTGAGGTTATAATATTAACAATATATTTGTATTATATATCGTTTATAGCTACTATCCGATAAGTCAAGCTACGATATCAATTACATAAATTCTATATTATTTGACAAAATGGACTCATTCGTCTTAAAATATAAATCTATGTTTTTTTTTATTTTTTATATTACCCGGGAGAGCAAATGACTCTACTCCACCTGATGGTAAGTGGTAGTAGAGTCCAAACGCGACGACGGCTAGTGCAGTCAGGACAAATGACTTGCTCTAGCCGCCCCCGCCTTGCCAGCCCGGAAGATGCCACTTCACGCCTCGTTTGAAGGAACCCAGGTCATAAGAGGAGGTAAACACGTGTGCTGGTAAAGAATTCAATGTTTTGGAGGTGCGATAAAGAAAATAGTTGCCAAATTTCTTCGTGCGCGATGGAATTGATGTCACAGTTAGGCGATGACATCGAGAGCCAGCACGCGTAGACTTGTGAAGGAATGGGGAAGCAGGAATGAGGGCAAATAATTCCTCTGAGCACTCGCCGTGATACAATCGATAGAAAGCGCTCAATGCCGCTATTTCTCGACGCAATTGTAAAGGCTCGAGGGTGTTGGTGACCTTTACGTCGCCAATAATGCGAACCGCACGTCACTGCAACCGATCCAAGGCCTCCAGTAAGTTCTTAGCGGAGCCATCCCAGAGGTGCGAGCAATATTCGACGCAAGACCGCACCTGTGTTTTATACAACAGGTGCAGTTGTTGTAGCGTGAAAAAACGCCGCACCTTGTTCAGGACTCCGAGTTTCCGTGAAGCTGTTTTTATAACAGCCTCGATGTGGTCCCTTGGATTGAGGTCGCACCGAACGTCAATTCCCAGTATGGCGACTTTGCTTTGCATCTCCAGCGTAGTACCACAGAGGGAGGGAAGAGGCGAAAATGGTGACTTTTTCGCTGTGAGAGCACATACCTGTGTTTTCTTGGCGTTAAACTCAACAAGATTGTCAGAGCCCCATTTAGCAATGAGTCCTAACGTCCTATCAAGTTCAACAACAAGGTCCCTCCGTCTCTCCTCGGTTTCCGCCCGCCCAGCTACTGCGCGTCCGTGGTATCCCCCGTGCACTGTACTATCATCTGCATAACAATGTATGTTCCCAAGAGAGAGCATATCATTGATATGCAGAAGAAAGAGTGTGGGGGATAGCACAGACCCATGGGGTCCCCCCCAGCATTCACTACATGGAATTGTGAAGCACAACCATCAACTAAAACGCGAAGGCTACGCTTGTGTAGGAAAGTGGCAATCCAGGTGCAGAGATGAGTTGGCAGACCGTATGCCGGCAGCTTAGAGAGAGGCCTTGGAGATATCGAGGCTGACAGCCAACGATTCCCCACGCTTGTCGATAGCTTCACCCCAGAGGTGTGTTACGTACGCTAGAAGATCACCTGTGGGCCGTTTTGGTCGAAACCCGTACTGACCCGTTCTAGGTATGAAAAGAGTAATATAAGTTATTTATATATTGCGGTATTTGTGAAATATTTTGCCTGAAAATGTGTACAGTATGAAAGTGTTATGACCCACTGCTGGACTAAGGCACCCTTTCCTTTTGAAGAGATATAAATATGGTTTCGAAAGTGATGAGTTAAGTAATGCCGTCGTCTTCTTTTGAATGTCAAATCAATTATGTTAGAAGGAGACAAATATGTATGCAAGTAAACACCCGCTAAAATTATGAGTGAAGCCGTTAGTTTTTGCGAAATCAAAACTCTGTTATGAACAATAGACACTATAAACTGAGGGTGAAAGAAACAATGAAACGTGTTGGCAGAGAACCAACAAATAAGATTTTAATAAGATCTTACATCCCCAATACAACGCCCTTTCCTATGGGAAATAACCCAAATCAAGAAACTATAGCTTTATATCTTAGCTGTTGAAGATAAAAACAAATACATAGCTAAGATGTATTTGAGGTAATCTCAGACTAGATGAAATCTCTAATGATTTTTATTAAGATAAGCAATTAAGTCTATACAATATTTTACACAGTTCACATTATGCATACTTGTTATAATTATTTTCCTAAACTTTTATAATTAACATTCTTAATAACTAAGTAGTTCGTGTAATATGCGGTATATCGTCAGTAAGCATGTATTTGTGAAGTGTGGTTGAATAAACGCTGAATCTTCCTCCTCAAGATAAAAGGAGCCATACATTAGCATTCTGTTATATATTTTAAACAAGAAATCTATACAATATATCAAAATGATAATTAAATAAAAAACTATGGCAAAGGTACAAAATATAGTTCCAAAACACGCTATAATTAACGGAAAGTTATTTTTTTACCTGTATTTAATACGTAAAGGCTTAAGATATAAATAGAAAGCGTCGTTTTCTTAATAAGCTGCTACTGCTTTTGATATTACTAAGATATTCAATAATCGATCATAGACTAAAATCGTTCATTGTACTAATTCATTTATAATTTACTGCAACTCAAAATCCGTTCTATAATTACCCAATGTTATTCGATTTCGCAAACAATTTGAAACCATCTGATTTGTGACGTCATCACAGCCGTTTCCTAATTAAGCTAAAACGCCAATTAGTATCACCATATCTATCAAATCATTGTCACTCAACACAGTGACATTTAATAATAATAGTCATAAATTATGATCGTGCATGTGTAGATAACATTTGACAATATAATTTTGAATTAAATTCATATATTATTAAGGTCCTATAAATCTATTTTAATATTATAGAGCGAAAGGTTTTGGTTGTTTGAACGCGTTAACCTCAGGTTAAATCAGTGCAATTTGAAACGATATATTTTAATCAGCTAGCTTTTAAGGCCGTAGAGAACGAATCAGCACTGATTCTAGAAATTGGCAATGCTTGTATTCTGCGCCTCGGAAAGCACATAAAGCCGTTGATCCTCTGCCTGAACTCTTTCAGGTCGTATCGGATATGCCAACTCATTGGACTATGAGAGTGCACTTGTGAATGAAACGAAGAGGCGTATTAGCCCAGCAGTGGCCGCTGGACGCTTCTATTATCATCTATCAATGAGTTCCTCGCTATATTATGTGTTGAGAAATATAAGTCCCCTGATAAACGAAATACGCTTAAAAATATCTCAACTAGTTACGTCACCCAGGTTTGGAACCAGGTACTGAAAGCACACGACATATAGAGAGTAAGATTCAATTCTGCATTATATTTAGTTATATGCTAAGACGCGTAACATTCAATTGCATCTGCATAAATAAACTAATTTGATACTCCGATATAGCACTAGTGTCGGGGGAATATCGAAATTTATATAATACTAAACTCGACGCTGGAACTGAGATTGTCGATTCGGCATCCGTCTGTGATACACGGGATATCCGCTGAGACCGCTCATCTAATTCAGAGCGGATAGAGAATTAACGATATAATCATTTAATTAAATTAGCAATACTATTACAATCATAAATTTAATATTAAAAATGCGAATGTGAGTTTGTTTGTTACGCTATCACGCCAACCACTAAACCGATTTTAAATAAAATTCTTTCACCAATGGAAAGCTACATTATCAACGAGTAACATAGGTTACATTTCGTCCGCGTATTCAGTCGGGAACGGGATCTAGGCATGTAAAACAACGGGCAAAACTCTAGTAATATTAAAAATCCGAAAGTGAGTTTGTATGATACGTTTTCACGTTTTAAGTACATAACAGACTAAAGTGAAATTTTGCAAACACGATGTCAGGAATTAAAAAAGGACATAGGGTAACCTATTTACACCTGTCCCCATTGGCACGCTGTCGAGGCCACGAGCGGAAACGTTATTCTTATGAGTATTATAAGTTTTCTAGTCACTAGATCGCAAGAATATTTATAGAAAAAAATCCAATGACCATGTATGACAAAAAAAGCAATATTTACACTTATAATACCTAACTAGACTACACTTTGTCTAGTGTATTATCTGTGTATGGTAATTCGAGTTACTTCAATCAGGTCACGAGAAAAAATATTAGTTTCAAATATTTAACTAACAGTGACCTAGCTAATCCTATTCTGTTTTGAATTTATGAAAAAGTTTATTGATATAAAAAAGCCGAATGGAATAATCTAATAAATCGCTTCAGCGAGGGTACATAGAGTTTTTAAAGTAATTGTTTCCAGTGTTAACGGTACACAATTAAAATAGTCATCAATTTCTGGTAAAATAGCCTGCAGTGGGTAATCCGTCGGATGGAAACATTTTACGCAACATTTTTATTCAGTGCGTATTCGATTCTACCGTAGCGTTGGAATTTAGCGTATTTTTTGCAGCTAAAAAGGGGAAACCCGTATCGGGATTGTTCAATTAAATATCCAATATATTTCAATATAAAAGACGCATTTAATGATAGTTTTACGATTTTTACTGTTTGTTCATTTTATATTTTATCTCTATCATCTAAACCTCCACGATTTTCGAAATAGTTTATTTTTTGGTGATACTATTTTTAAGCCTGAAACCTATGGTTTATACGTGAGCCAATAGTATGAGTTGATGAATAAATTTACAAACAAAAAGAAGTTTGAGTTTATATAAGATTTGGGAAGAGAAGCAAAATGGCGGCCTTACTTATAAACGTTGCTAAGCGGATGTCTAGTTAAACAATACTCAAATGTGGCACCGACTGATTATACCAGAAAATGGAGAAAACGATGTAAGGCTTAATAATTTGAACCTAAACTATGCCTTGATCATGAGCAATAGTGCGGTTTAGATTGTATTAACATTCACTTCCGACCTTACGTCATGAATGACAGAAAGAGATAAGAAATGTACAATTTCTTTTGTTCTAAATTCAACCTTATTTCGTTAGCAATAAAGCAAATAATTACAGACACAACATTTTACTTACGCCATTGCGATGGTTATTTCCACAAATTTTGACGTCTTAACGTTGGTTATGATTGGACCATATTAATTTGAAATAAGCATACAATCGAATGTGTTGTGCTGTTCTTTTTTGGAGCCGTTTTTGAAGCGTTTACCGGTAACCAAGTACATTATTGATCGAAGATTGAAGAAGACAACGCTTTTTTAAAATAATCACATGAGACCGTTATTTCTAAAGTATTTCCAATTATATTTTTACGCTTAGTGTACAAACAAACAAGTATATTATAAATATTTTGGGTTCGAATTAAAATTTTAAAATGCAATTACGTAGAGAAACGAGTTTATTGTGCTTTTTTTAAGTATGCGAGAAATTTCAAGAAACCCCAACGAGAAGATTTCATAAATTTATGCAATACAATTTCATTATTCGGGTTCATTGTACAAAATTTAATTAAACGATATGTCTGTATACATTTTTCTTAATAAGAGGGCAAGAAAAACTGGCTACTCGTAATACGAGAAAGCTGTAATATTCAATCAACAAAGTTAAAAACTTTACTCAACATAGAAGCGTTTTACTTGCTTTATGCTTATTGCTGTCACGAGAAGTAAGAAGTGCTCAGGCAAAATAATTCAGCGGAATTCTTTTATATCATTTGTAATTACATAAGCTTACATTTACTATTCGCTACAGAGTTAATTCGTTATTTAAATTTTTACTATGATAAAAAAAACTTGACTACATAGCTGATAAATTAACATCAAGGTCTGCTAAGATTTCGATTTAAGGTGGTAACCTTCATATGGCTTTTATTTAAACTAGTGTGCGCCCATTGCTCGAATTACAAGACCATAATCATTATTGAAAATTTGAGGAAAACATTGAAATGTCATGTTTCAAATATTTTTCCTTTCCTTATTATATCTGTTACGGTCAAATAAATAACATAATGATATCGATATCAATATCTTTCATTTTTATACTTCACGACATATTAAAAATCTAATAAAAACATTGAAATAAAATTTAGTGGTAGGGGTTTGTGTAAACCCATCTGGGTAAGTACCAACCCACACATCCGATATTCTACCGAGAAACAGCAAAGTACTGTTGTTTTCTGGTTAGGTTGAATGATCTTAGTTCACAAAATTGGTGGCGCATTGGCGATATAAGGGATGGTTAATATTTCTCACAGCGCCAATTTTGGTGGTAACCAATTTGATCACTTAACCATCTGTGGCCCATTTGCCCGTCCACCAAACAAGGTCTTCAAAAAAATCTATATTTGATTTAATTATTAACTAATATTTGAAACAAAATCAAACGGCGGAATCCTAAAACACACGTTTTTCACCCCGACATAGATTGATGCCTTCTTTTGTTTCAAACCTCGGTAATGATAAGTAATATTATGATGAATGTCATTCAGCATCCGCATGAAAATGATAAAAATGGAGCCGGTAATTCTACTCGCTTTTTGCGTACGACGCATAGCATTATATCCTTTTAACCTTTTGGGCTTAGAATATAATCCTCATGTAGAAATGTTGTTAGCTCAACATTTTTTTTTACATTTCAGTATTTTTTCATAAACAGTTTTGTCCCAGATTTATTTGTTACGTGTATTATTAATGCATGTAATAAGGATATTAAAAAAAACAAGGTTTGGATGTAAATGTTTGCACCAAAGTTGGCCAAATATTTCAATTCGACAAACATTACCAATGATAGTCCTAGATAGTATAGTAGATTGAACCATTCCAGTCCAGCCCAGCGGTGGGATATATTTTTAAGTGATTTATTTACCAAAACTTATAAATACTAAATTTTATAGTTGTTTATTATTGCTCTTTACATGTTCATGTTATTGTTATTCATATACCGTCAAGGTACGGCTTACGTATACTTTGAAATAAATATATTTGTGTTATTATATAATAACTTTATATCCTAATAATTCGTAACTCGAAACAACCCGTGGGGGTTTGGGCAATCAAAACTTTTCCGAAAATCAACAAAATAAACTGGCCCAAATATTAATATAAAAGTTAAAGTACGTTCATATTATCACCTTTCATAATTTTTTCAACATTTTCACGCTTCGATTTTTTTTATTTTGTGTATAAATTTCGTATTGTATTATGTTACAAATAATACAATACGAAATACAAATAATATTTAATAACTGCTTCTGGTATTGGTAAAGTATTGCTTTAAAAGTATGACATACTAGTAGACATTAAAAACTGTCACATTTTCAGGTAAATTTTGACCATAAATGTAACGACTGGACTTCAAGCCCCGGGTTATTACAGTTAAAATTTTATAGACTTTTCCGATATCGTCGTCATCATCATCAAAAAATAAATACCATTAAGACTCGAACTTTTTTTTTTATGCAGTTGACATTTGCAACATCCGAGGACTTGCAGGTGCGTTGCCGGCCTTTTAGGAAAGAGTACGCTTTCTTCTTGAAGGCTTTTATGTCATATCGGTTCAGAAAAGTCGCCGGATATACACTAAGATAACAAACAATCGGCGATATAGTTAAATCAGCGATATATTTTAGGCAAAATTTGGTCAGAGAAGTAATTATAAAATGTGCAATGCACTATATTGTAACATATAATTAACAATTGTTATATATATATATATATATATATATATATGTGTATATATTGTTATATATATGTATATATTGTTTGGACGGGGAATGTTAAAACACGACAAATTTATAAGTACATTTTAAGAAAGGAAAATAAAACAAACAAAGCCTTTGTTAGCAACTTCAGACTTAGCTCAGTTATTAATATATCTGCATAATCGTACAAAATTACAAGGTTATCCCAATGTTAATCTTGGACGAAAAACGCACTGCGGTACCCACGGCTTGCGAACCATTTAATTTGTGAGGATAATACTAAAGTTATCATTTTAGAAATAAAAGTATGTTCCTAATAACAATTAATTAAATAACTTCTTCACTATTATTCTGTTTTGTCCATAAATTTATTGCCATAAAATATTTAATCTTTAAGATAAATAATTTTTCAGCACATTTTCATGTGAGTAAATATGTATTTGCAGACATTTTGTTTATATATAAACAACAAACTTCCGAAGCACACAATTAATTCGTATCATTACAGTTAGATTACTGTAATCATTTATTATTTACTTTAATTACCACACAATTACAACATTTATTATGATTACAATGCAGCATGCATGCACGTGCAACTGCTGTCGAACGAAAGACCCTCCTCTTTGTCGAGCGCTGTATAGGGTTACAGGGTTTTAGTGGTGGGGGTTGACAGTTGCATGTGCTGTTTTAAAAACAAGGTGGCGGCGCCGTCATATTTATTTATTTAATACTTATTGCACAACAAAAAAAAACATATAAGTAATAGATCATATTTATATAATGCGTAGTAATATTACACTTAATAACTAGCTGTGCCCTTCACCCACGTATAATTAACGTATAATAAGTTATTTATACCGTAGGGTTTACCGATCTTATATATGGCCTATCAATTGCGCCAATTTTCATCAAGATTGGTCAAGTCGTTCTTGAGTTATAAGAAGACATACAGACAGACAGACAGACAAAAAAATATAAAAATATAGTATAATGTGAATCACTGCATCATAAAACGATTATTTATCACAAAATTTGGTGACAAAAACAATTACAGACAGAGCCAATACATTTATATAGTAGTATCGATTAAGTTGTATATATATTTAAGTACCTATATCGCATGTGAAGTTCTAACCACATCTCCACTCACATAAGTTTTCAATGTCAAAATATTGACAGAATATACAAGTTAAGCTACCCGAACGGACCCCATGCTGAGTTTCTGATAATCGATTCGAAATATATACTTATATATTATCTCTGAAAAATTCCGAAATAGCTCTGAATCTATTTATAACAAAATGTTTTAGAGTTTTTTCAAACGTCTGTCCTCGACATATATCATACACGCGCATTATCTGTCGTGTAGTGATGGCAAATTTATGTATCAACAATACAACGTGTTTATCGTGTACATAAGCTATAAGAGGAAGATATTAGGTAGGGAATTACAATCCTAATTATTGCATTGTATATGGGGTCATGTTTCATGTAACAAGATACTGAAAGATTATATTGTAAATGATGCATTATCACATACCTATTAGCTATACGTATTTTGTATAATTTTGACTGCCTCGTTATATAGATCCCGAGGACCTGAGTTCGATCATACGCCATGCTAAATAGATATAATTAAAAAAACTAAATAAGGTCTATAAATTCGTACATCATCGTGAAAATAATTTAAAAAGCGATTTCCTTTTGTCTGTCAGTGCTGCAAACACAAACAAATGTGTCCGGGACCCTTTAATGAATACAAATGGCCTCTCCTTTGTTATTCGCGAATGATATTAATAACTGGTATAACTTATTGTCAGGTGAAATTAATCAAATAAATGAGGTTAATATACTGAAAGCGTTTGTTTATATTTATTATTAATAATTATTAATAATATTATTATAATAATTCAATATGTATTTAATATAGCATTTAAATAATCTTTATTTAGTCCATTAATAAAATTATTCTAGAAGGTCGAATGACAATTTTTTCCTATAAGAGAGGCAGATATGGTAGTGCCAGATAGTGCAAATTCAAAATACTTTATTCAATATTGAAGTATTACACTTTCTTATTGATAGTGCAGATAGATAGTACTGGCGATATTGAAATTTCAATTAACATTAAACATGAAACACCAAAACAAAAAAGGATTATACATCCTCTCCTGGACTAAGGCTTCTTCTTTACGAATAGTCCGTATCACTTCTAAAAGTAAACCGACTCCTTTATGGAACTCACTATTTCAATGCATGTTATTTCATATTGCAAACATTCTCGAAACATCTAGAAATACACATAACAATAAATAATAATAACCAAGTTTCAAATATATAACAAACGAAATGCGACTTTATGCCTATATATTTAAGATATTTTCTAGTGATTAACAGACGTTACTTTTAATCGAACGTTGCAGTTTAAGCTGGGTTAATTTATAATGCGTCTTCATGTGCTCAATCTTTGGCCTATATAAAAAATCATTATGCGATATGACGTAGTGGAAAAGCCAGCTTCTTAAGAGCGTGTCTAAAAGTAGAAGCTATTCAGATTTCACTATCGATATTTTATTTCATTTATTTCTCGTGTCGCACATATTTTACAAATTATTTTGAAGAATATGATACAGTTTTTCGTTATCAAAAAAATCCGTTCTCCATTCGTCTCAACAGCGCCACAGTGACTGATTTAAGAAACTAATATGTTTTATGACATGCGACAAGATATATTGTTTTTTTATTGTTATAAAAATAAAATTAAAGCGTTTATAAAAAATCCGGAAAGACAGCCATCGTTTAATTATTTGTAAATATGAACATTTCGTAATATTTTGTATCAGAAAAAAATATATTCATTGATGTTTCTGATAAGACAGAACCCTTGAAAATCTAGTGTTATACGTGCAACATTTTATTTTTATATCTTATTCTAAATTTACCCATGCAAAATAAAAAATAAAAAATTACTAACAATTTTGCTTTATACTCCCTACTTTAAGACGATTTTTCTATTTTACAATACCAATTCCATTTTTAAGATATTCCAATCCATATTTAAGATAGTATAGAAATAATATTTGTTATATTTGAATACTGAATTCTTGTAGCAAGAATTCGAAGCACCTCACCCACCTCACTATATTCATTTAATTGCACAATTTGCACGTTCCAGCTAAATTAAGAACTTTTCGAATAATTACTTCATTGCTGCGCGTTAATTTAGGATAGCGATATTAATTCAGTTCAAAGACGTTATTAAAAGAGGTGTATTTAAAGCTTACAAGGGAAAATTTGTGAGATTTGTTTTGGTGATAAACAATCAAATCAAATAAAAATGTATTTTTTATTTTTCTTTAAGTGTTTTTGTTATTACGGTAAGTTCTTTACAGAATTAATACCGCGTTTGTAGTTGTTGGTGGCTCTGTAAAACTGCAGTTACAAAATCATAAATTGTCTACTATTATTAAATATTTTATGTTTTATATTATATTTCAATTATATTGTAATAAAAAAAAATTTCTAGACATTACTGTATTTTTGTCACACTAAAAAGCGGCTCAACCTCCTTTATGCAACTCTGTTTAATAAAAGATGAAGAAACGATTTAAATTTTTAAATTCAGTTAACATTTCATTTGTAACTATAGCAATCCCCATTTTAAGGAATATACTAATTTTCATTTTATAATATAATTTAGCCCTCAATTAAACAAAGTTTATGATGGGAATTGTGACGGCCAAAGTTCGACTCTGGGACGAACCGCACGCAAGTGCGGCCTATAATAAAATGGTACTGAATTTGAACAACCAACGCATCGCATTTTAGAAGTAGGCATAACGATATTTCGTTATGTGACATGACTTTGGACCACTGCCATTTCACTCTACTGTAAGCCGCGTAAAAGAACTTCCAATAAATGTTATCTGTTCGTTCTAAATTATAATTTTTAATAAATGAATTCGTTTAAGACATATTATTACTGTGAACTATACTTAAAAAAAAAACGAATACAAAGAATATGACTTTTATATAAAACTAGCTACCGTACTTAAGTTCTGATTTCATGCGGGCAAATTAAAGATTTTATCTCAATACAGTTCTCAAACTGTAACAACATAAAAAGTTTTGAAGGAAAAAAATATGCTAAATTTAAAAAAAAAATTTGAAAATTTCGCCCTCAAATTCAACTGCAACAGTTTTACCGTTTAATCCAACTATAGCATACAACATTTACTTGAAACCATCAAACTCGATCAAGCCTTTTAGTAGTAGAAGAATCACGAACGCACGCACACCGGATATTTATACATAAAGATTTATGTATAAATATCCGTAATAAAAGGAATTTATATATAAATGGAGGTTTCTATATTTAAAAAAATCAATATGAAACAAATTCGAAATTTTAAATTCGCTAAGTAAGTGGCTTATAAGATACATCTTATCTGTCAAAGAGACTGCTGGCTTTCGTAGAGACGGGGCCGCGCTTTCGAGGATTTAAAATCTATTTTAGTTTTCAAGCTAAGGGTTTGCATCAGCAACAAAGTGTGAACTCATAGAAGAAAATAAAACCTTTGAGATTTAAAATAAATTGTATCGTGAACATTTTATTCGTAGGACTTTGTGCAAGACTGTCTGGAGAGACACTGCCCACTCATCATATTTACGTACACAGAATTATATATTGTGTTAAAGGGACGATGGAGTCAGGATAACTACAGGCAGGCAGGTAGGTAGGCAAACGAGCGTATGGGCCACCTGATGCTAAGTGGTCACCAACGCCAATAGACAATGGCATGTAAGAAATGTAAACCATCGCTTACATCGCCAATGCGCCACCAACCTTGGGAACTAGGATGTTATGTCCCTTGTGCCTGTAATTACACTGGCTCACTCACCCTTCAAACCGGAACACAACAATACAAAGCACTGCTGTTTTGCGGTAGAATATCTGATGAGTGGGTGATACCTACCCAGACGAGCTTGCACGAAGCTCTACCACCGAGTTAGGTAACCTATATCCTTTTCTGTATCCCTGACAACGTGTGTGAAAAATTTCATAATCATAATTTCAACTACGCCACCAATGCGTAGTTAAAGCGTGGTAGTGTAATAAACGAACAAAACACACTCAATTTTGCATTTCTATTGTAGCGACATCTATCTCCAAGTTCCCAAACTATTAATAGATATGATCATAAATATACATCTCATTTTGAATTCAGTTGTAATATCCATTATCAAACCAAATATTCAATACATATTATATGTCGACTTAGCAAATATTAAACATACGAAATACACACTAATAAAAATACTACACACACACACAGAGCCAATGCAAGTAATGATTAGTAATATGATTATATAAAATAATTGTTTTATATTAAATTATAATAAATGGTCGATTTGGTTAATCGATTTTATTATACGAAATAAGGACTTTGCACCCTTTACGGATGCTCCTGACAGGATATTACTTTGTCCTTTCTCCTTGACATCTTAATTGAAATCTTTCATCTACGAGCTATGATGAGCTATGGAGCTAATTCAATCGAAGACTTATTTTATTTATTGAGATAGTTAGAGATTGAGATAGAGACACCATCAACTTATCACTAAACACTTAAAATTGACAACTAAAACAGATACTCTTACAAAGTGATTCGTCTTTAAAGGTGTAAACAACATTTACCAAACAAAAAATATATAAACCAAATTAATCTATTAAAAATTTCAAAATCAAATCTTGGCTACTTATACAACAAAATTAAATTTAAAAAAGTACAGAAAAAAAGTAAAAGTAAGAACCAGCTACAGGGTCATAAAATATATATATATATATATATATTATTCTGATATAGCTTTCACTAACAGTTCAGAATACTATTATTATTATTTAAATTTGACACATTCAAAAGTGTTTTTGATTTGAGAAAATGTGATTTTAATATGATACAACTGCATTATCATTTTTATTTTACATTTTCTTTGCTCTCATTTCACCGAGGTTCCTTTCCGTTTTTGCGGGATCTTATCCAAACGAAAACGGTTCGGATTTGGTGGTAGCACATTGTGCAAGCCCATCTGAGTACCAGTCATTTATCAAATATTCTACAGCGAAACAGCAACATTCATTAATGTTGTATTGCGGTCGGAAGTAAGAGTAAGCTCATGTAGCTACAGGCGCAAAGTACGCGACATCTTAGGTGTCAAGATTGGTAGCAACTTACCATTAGGTGGCCCAAAAGACCTTTCTCTTATCTAAATTATAAAAAAAAAAATAACATTTCAGCTACGATATTTTATCTCGTTGACTTTATTGTACGATATTTTTGTAAGAGACAAAAGAAATGCGTCTGTCACGTTAAACTCTCAGCGGCAGTCGACAGTGTTATATTTTCGGTCCGTCGTTCGCAAACTAATCTCATCGCTGCTAAAAAAAACAGTGACGTCATCAGTTTTTCCAGAAAACAGCGTGGAAATTTCCGCCAACGTGATTCGATCGGTTTTCAACGTGTTTGATTGTGATGTTTTGTCTTTTCTATTTTCATAGTTGGATATCGAAAACAAATATTGGTTTTGATGGTTTATTAATATGTTATAAGTGCCAACATTGGCTTAGTGGCAAACTTATATAGCTGCTGATACTCTGAGAGTCGGTTAAAATCCCACGTCCTTAAAATGTTATTGAGTTTTTCTGAAATATTCAGTGGTTACTTGGTTTTCGGAAGTATTTATAGCTTCTGCCCCGGAAACCACGTAAAACTTTCAATGCTGCACATGATTTCTCTGCAGTAATGTCGCACGGGATTATGAAAGTAATAGAATTTACTTAGCTTCATTAGAAATGGCTTTGGGTAAAGTCGGATATGATAACAAGTAATCATAGGATATGGAATGACTGTTCTTCCAAGCTTAGGATGAATAAATTATTATTATTAAAACAAAAAATCCATACTTTTATTAAAAAGCTCTAAAAACAAGGAATTAACTTTGAAGTAAATCAAAACCCATCATTTTGCTACATTATACAATTTTATATGATATACTAAAAGCTTAGTTGTAGAGCTCGTCTGGGTAGGTACCACCCACTCATCAGATATTCTACCGCAAAACAGCAGTACTTTGTATTGTTGTGTTCCGGTTTGAAGGGTAAGTGAACCAGTGTAATAAAAATGACATAATATTTTAGTTCCCAAGGTTGGTGGCGCATTGGCGATGTAAGCGATGGTTAACATTTCTTACAGTACCATTTTCAATGGGCGTTGGTGACCATTTACCATCAGGTGGCCCATATGCTCGTCCGCCTAACTATACAATAAAAAAAAGCTTATCGCGAGATTTTCTTGTCGAAATTAAATTTATTAGAACAATTTATTCTATGTTAGTAGCTTAAAGTATATAAGTAAAGATATGTTCTCGCGACATAAGATATATAGACATATACATATATTGTTTCTTTTTAAAGTTTAAAATGTATATTCATACACAACACAACGAGTAAGTCAAACGCTCGTACATTACACGGTTCAACTACCTCTATTCTGGTTTTATCGTGGATCAAATCGGATGTCTGCGATATAAAATATTTATTTTTCACCACAGAACGAGTGCTAAATATTTCCAGGCTTGTCGTTATACCAGCGATGCAGACCACGAATTTATGAACATACGGCTGATAAGAATATTTTGCTTTTAACATTGAAATTTAGTATTTGTGTATTTTAGTTTGTTATTCAATAAATTTTTAATAACTACTCAAGTTCTCATAAGCCATAGAAGTCGACTATATTGCGGAATGGAAAATAGGGAGCTTTTCTTGATTAAGAAAACAAAATGCCATTTGATAAAATATGTTATGGAACTTACATATTGACGTAGTCACAATGAATTTATCTTCTACAAACCCAAATAGTATGTAATTTCCTTTATAGTTGGACAAATGTCTGGTATGCTCCAATATAAACTGGTAACGACTAAAATGAAATGTCTGCACACTAAGCCCACCGATGAGCACACATATGTCGGCAGTTATATTATCAGCGGAATAGAATGCGGCTTCATATAATATTACAACTAAAACATTTTATATGAATATGCATAATCGCATAATGCATAATCATTTGACAGTTAATGATTGCTTTAATTCGAGTGCCAGACAACTGAGCGCGTAAGTCGCCGTGTAGTACGGGCGCGCTCGATTGCTAAATCACCCGTCAGACTGTGTCGAGGCTTCGGGTTTTGATATGAATACTTCATGACAGTCATCCATAAATTATACTTTTAAAGAGAGATATGACATACGGCTATACATATTTTCCTAAGCATGGAAGCATAACACTACCTGCTTAGCTCCAGGTCGCTACTGATGTAAGGAAAAGTTAACAATTTTATAAGCAAGCTATACAACGAGATTTTAAAATAAGAATGCTAAATGGTACGCCATTTTTAAACGTGTAATGCACTTTGTTCGTGGCTTACATTCGCTGTAGGTAGTTCAGGCATATTTTCTCATCTCGACCGAAGTATTTGTCGCTGACAGTCGTCCTATCTGCAGCTGGAGTTCTGGCGCAGTAAAATTGAATTAATCATGGGACTAGTTCGGATTCTTTTGTATGCAGTTTTTATATATACACTGAATATTTAGGTTAATGTAAAACATCGCGTACGAAGCGGTGAAATTATAAAACTTTACATATTGCATGGAATATACGATGAAGGCAATTTTCTTTATACATTTTGTTTTAGTAATATTTATGTTTTTATAATAATTATATATATATATTATATCTACTAAGGAAACATTATTTACTCAGTGGTAGAGCTTTGTGCAAGCTCGTCTGGGTAGGTACCACCCACTCATCAGATATTCTATCGCAAAACAGCAGTACTTTGTATTGTTGTGTTCCGGTTTGAAAGGTGAATGAGCCAGTGTAATTACAGGCACAAGGGACATAACATCTTAGTTCCCAAGGTTGGTGGCGTATTAGCGATGTAAGCGATGGTTAACATTTCTTACAATGCCATTGTCTATGGACGTTGGTGACCACTTACCATCAGGTGGCCCAAATGCTCGTCCGCCTACCTATACAATAAAAAAAATGCGTAATTTATAATTGTCAATAAAATAGAACCATAAAGGTAAAGCTAATGTAATTAATTTACTTTATAAATTTATATTGCAGTAACAGCGTAATGTTGTCTCGAGAAATCAACCGAATGACGTAGTGCTATAATTTATCAGCCCACTAGAAACCGTAAACAAGGCAAGGGAGAGGTGATTTGTGTCCCGAATGCATAACAGCAGAAGATAAGTGACATGAGACTTTAGCATATATTTGTTATGGTAAAAGTTATTCGTATGTTTAACAGATTTTCTCATACGAGCCAATATTCTATCGTATATAGATGCAATATAAATACTAACTAGCAGCAGAAAATCAAGCATGTCTTTACAAATACAAATAAATAAAATTGATTCGTCTGTCTGTGATTTCAAACTAACCTCTTTTTAAATTAATATACTTATTTGCAAGTTATCAAAACCGTTTCTTTTTTTAAGATGGATTATTCTAGCACAAAAAGAGTATGCTTGTAAAAAAGCATGCTCCTTCATCGTCCTACGTAAGATAACTTTTATTTTTTACCTAGACGTTGAGTTAAGGGTAGGTAAACTAAAAAAAAAAAAACAATCTTTTGTTGATTACTACAAATAATTAAATATTAGTTCTGTATAAAATTTACATCACAAAAAAATAAACATAACATAAACTACAGTAGAGCAAATATGTAACAATAATAAATCACAAGATTTTATTTTAAACTATTATTGTTTGTAGAAATGGCGGTAATTAAAAAATAAATCTGCCGACATAAGAACGATATAGTCACGGTCCGTAATATCACCGCGAAATGGCGCAGCGCCAACACTTTGTTTGAATAATCGCATGAGACAATGAGTGTAATTAGGTTGTTTAAAACCAGCATCACATTAGCGACTTTATGAAACTATTTTCGGTAATTATGTCTACTTATCTTACAAGAGTGTTCTGCATTGTGGGTCTAAAAAGCAAGATAGCCCAGTGGGAAAAACGCTTAAATCGTAACAGATGATTGAGTGTTCAAACCAGAGCAAGCACCAATGAACGACCATATGCTTAATTTGTGTTTATTCATCTCGTGCTCAGCGAAATCTACATATGTCCGATGAAAACCTTCCACATGTTTAACCAATTCGAATTGGAGCTACACAGTGGAGTAAGCTCCTAGCCTTCTCAAACAGAAAGAAGGCACAGTGGAATATGTACTGGCTGTTACTTTTACTACATTTATGATTTATACATCAAGACTCATACACTTTTTTAATGTAAAATTCATATTTTTTTAAGCACTATTTATAACAGATTGAGCTTAATACATAAAAGATTAGGTACGATTTTACATTACCTGCCGTCGATTTGGGGGTTGATTTTTTTTTCGGTTTTTGAGATAAGTTGACCCTCACCTAATTTGCTATCTGCCTTAATAGGTTAAAATAAAACAAATTAATAATTTCTTAGTTAATTTTATATACAAATTGTATTGCTTTAATTAATTCGACAAAAAACATCTTTAAGCGCTTAGAGCTGCTTAGCGCTATACGATGACAGTGTCAATACAAAATGGCGTCTGTGTTACGTTTCGTTCCACAAGCCAGCAAAAGACAGCAAACACTACACATTTTAATTTTAATATATCGTAATGAAAATAATGCTGTTATTTACTATACATAAACTTTTAAATATATGTGTGCATGAAAACTATTATAGTACAAAATATAATTATTTACTTAAATTTATAAAAAAATAAAATGTTACCGAACGTGTCAACTTAACCGTAGGTTAAACGAAACGCTATAATCTGTCAAACTCCCTACCAGATTGACATAAATATTGCAAAAATAATTGATTTTCAATATTTTTTTTCTCAAAAACTACGCGTCTCCGCATCTTGAAACTTTGCGTGTGTGCTTATAATAATGTAACCTTTCTATAAAAAAAATATCTACCTCCAACTCGACGGCAGGCAATGTAAAGCTTAGCCAAAGATTATTCATTGACCAGTAAAGTTTTCACATTTCAAATAAACATTAATGCACAGGTACAAACAATTTAAATAGATAAGATATAAGATAAGATAAAATTATAAGCATACATTAATATACATTTTTAATAACATATTAAGCAATTTCATTAATCTAAATTATGTATCATCAATAACATTAATATTTCTTCAAAGTTACTAACGTTCGTACATAAACATTATTAAAGATACAAAAAAAAAATATATCTAAATCCATTTTCAATTTTTTTTTTTATATAAAGTTAGTCAATTACAATTAAACAAAATAGACATAGACAAAACAAAATTGGATAGAAAAAATACTGTTTTCTCCTTGCCTATTTGTATGTTCAGTGTCTACACTAAGATTAAATAAAAAAAAAAATCGGAATTTTTCGGATCTTGGCTTATTTAAAGGTATTTGAAATGAAAAAAAAATTGTATCGTCCTTATAATTTCCGTTTAATAATTCAAATTCATTACGAAATAGCTCGTCTGAATAAAATGAGAGCTTCGCTATTTAAAAAACAATTAATTACGCGAGCTCGTTTCTAATTACAGTTAAAGTTTCATGATAGTCTTAACTAGTAGTAAATAAAACAATTAAAAAATAATTTACTCCATCATTATAATACCAACAAAATGAATATGTTCACAAGCTACACAATAATTGTTCGGGATTAACACAATCTCTTGTTAATTTCCCACAGCTAGACTAAAAGCCTTATTAGCTCTGGAGAGAGCTTTGAGCTTCCACCATGCTTCTCCAATGTGGGGCGATGGATACACAAATGGATTTACAACTGATAAATGCAGGTTTTCTTATAACGATTTCCTTCACCGCTAATCAAAAGATGAATAAACAAGCCCAAATGAAGCATATTAAAATTATTGGTGCTTGTCTGAAATTGAACCCACTATCATCGGTTAAGATTCAAACTTTGTAGCCGCTGATCCATCCCGTTTAACATAATCATAGACTGACCGAATATCCGGAATTCCTGAAAAACGTTACTGGTGAGTAGTACGCATATTTAATTACGCTTATTCACCATTTCCACCACTATATGCTACCGACGAGTCTTAAGTTATTTTGGTCATATTGCCCGGAGACAACCAGACAATCTGGATAAACTGGTTGTAGTAGGGAAGGTCGAAGGCAAAAGATCACGCGGTCGATTACCTACCCGCTGGTCCGACCAGATTAAAAATATAACGGGACTCAATATTCCGACTGCCCTGAGACAAGCCGAGGACAGAGTGGTATGGAGGAATCTAGTCAACACATCGTTGAACGCATTTCAGGACAAGCACGACCTTCAGTAATGAAGCACGCGAAGAAGAAGATTCACCATTTAAAAAAGTATGTATTGCAATAATGTACTTTGACATCTTATATATGTAAATCTAACACCTTACGCATTTTTGTAATGTATACTATAATTTTTATTATTTATGATCATATGATTTTTATTATTCCGCCCAATGATTTGACAGAAGTTCTGTCGTGGTCGTTAACTGGTTGAGTATGATCGCGATTTAAGTCCTATATATGTATATTGAGTTATACGTCTATACAGTTCACAATTGCTTGATTATGAATGTTCAACGTTCGATAGCTGGCGAGCTCGGATCAGATATTTTTTTTACAAGACTATACAATATGTAAAACGTAGTCTCTTTATTTGTCCCGCATGCTTTATGTACTTTACCACTTATCTGATTGAATTGAACCTTTATACAGTTGATGGATGTTTTGAGACTTAAAAAGTAAAATAAAAAGACATAAGGCATGCTGATTGTCACGCTAATACAGTAACAGCCTGTGAATGTCCCACTGTTGGGCTAAGGCCTCTTCTCCTTTTTTTGAGGAGAAGGTTTGGAGCTTATTCCACCACGCTGCTCCAATGCGGGTAGGTGGAATACACATGTGACAGAATTTCAGTGAAATTTGACACATGCAGGTTTCCTCACGATGTTTTCCTTCACCGTCAAGCACGAGATGAATTATAATCACAAATTAAGCACATGAAATTCAGTGGTGCTTGCCTGGGCTTGAACCCACGATCATCGGTTATAATTCACGCGTTCTTACCACTGGGCCATCTCGGATTATTATTATATTGACACGCTAATACTAGATCTTAAATATATATAATGTAAACAAAAAGCTATTCTACATTTTTACTTTCTTAAAATACGGTATATAGCTCTTAATTATTCGTTAGCTGCCATTTGTCCAATTTTTTTTTTTTTGGAAGTTTTATTAATCTTGGACGTTGCTTTTATTCCGCAAACTTATGCCATGGCTTAACTTAATGGAGAAGTTATGCATAATAAACAATGTATCTTATTGTTTCGCACTATTTTTTATGGACGGGTTATTTTTTTTTTATTGCATAGGTAGGCGGACGAGCATATGGGCTACCTGATGGTAAGTGGTCACCAACGCCCATAGACAATGGCATTGTAAGAGATGTTAACCTTCGCTTATATCGCCAATGCGCCACCAACCTTGGGAAGTAAGATGTTATGTCCCTTGTGCCTGTAATTACACTGGCTCACTCACCCTTCAAACCGGAACACAACTTTCTTACTTTAAACACAACGAGCTCGCGTTGGTTTTGATAATTATACAGTATAATAATAATAACCATTACGACCTTCATACGAATCTTTTTTTAATTACTATTATTTTTGATTTATTTAAATTTCATTTCACGCGCGGCATCGCCCTTCCTTCCGTCATATTTGATTCATACCAAACTTCTTCCGAATGGATTCAATAGTTTAGCTGTGAAAGCATAGCAAAAAACAAACAGAGGTACTTTCACATTTATATTGTTAATATGGACAGACAAAAGCCCAAATGGTAGTGTCAACCGCTCATACATGGCTACTGTAAGAATTATTAACAATTATAATATCCCCAACCTTGGGGACTAAGATGGTATGAATATTGTGCCTGTAGTATCATTTGCTCGCTCACCCTTCAAACACAACAACACCAAATATTGCAGTTTGACGCTATAATATCTTAATATATTTGTCACTTGCAAATGGACTTGGGTGTTGGGCAACGCCCTACCACCAAGTATTTAGTACCAGACTCAAGTCTGCTACAGATATTTTTTAAGCAGAAAAACCGAATACCTTTTATTGGCTTTTCATATAACTGAGTGATGAAACATCAAATTAAAATTGATTTAAAATATTTTGGAACGAAGTTCCTTATGGGGCGTTGCGGAAGGGTACCCTAGCCGGCAAAAAAAGTCCGTAACGTTAAAAAAAAAAGCGTAAGATTTTTATATATTTTTTTATAAATCATTGTAAACAAAATAAAGGTGTTAAGATAATTATGTAAAGTTTTTTTTTTTTTTTCGGTAACAAAATCATAATTAAGGGTCTTCTTTGACGTTTGTGGAAATTCGAAGGTCGGGATTTCGATAGAATTATATAGAAAGCGATGCTCCACAACCTTGAAATAAATCACACAGTTAGCCAATGAATTTAACTTACGTGTAGAGCATTCGAATTTAAGATAATGTTTATGGATAAGTGTAAAAAAAATCGGAAAAATCACTAAAACGAGTAAAATCGCACTTCTTTATTGAGACGAAATTATCGTAATCGTCGAGAATTTAGAAATGAATTTTATCAAATAATAAAGTTAAAACTATAAAGAAACGTCTGGAGTCTTCATTTTTTAATAAACATTTTCTTATTTTTTGTTATAATAAATTACAATGAAATTGTACGCGTTTTCTTATGCGAGCTGCCGATAACCCTCGCAGACCAGTCGGCCACGCGCCTTCGAAGTGAGAGCACGTCGGTTTGCGCCGCATTGATAGATCGCGATCGAACCGTGTACTTACACAAAATCAATGTGGGCGTAAATAGCGTATTTAGTATGTATTTGAACGTTTTAGTTGTCACCGACTGTTCATCATAAATTTTAGGAAGCGAACCGGCTGATGTATTCTGTTTTTTTTTTGGTATTTTTAGTGTTTTATCATTTGATACGATATTTTTACTGATAATATTTTGTAGTTTGATAAAAAAACAAAAAATAACTCGAGTTGAAATTCTAACTAGTTACATAATTATAACACACTCATATATAATGATACATTGCAATTTTTTTATAAATAAATATAATTTTTTGAAATATTTATGTATATAATTACTTATTTCGTCCATTTCCTAGTTATATTGGTCAGTAAAACATAACTGAGGCAATAAATTTATTGTCGTAAAAATTCAAATTATTCTTATTTTCATTGATAACGTAAAACTAAACAAAGTATTTATAAATAGTGTTTTGAACACTAAATAATAAAAATGACCAACTCCCATTTATGCATAAAACGAAACACGCGTGATGGCCCACCTAACAAACCCTCATTAGTCAGTAAATTACTGACTCTCAACTCAACGGGAAATATAGTACTCAAGTGGAAATGCGTAGAACGAAGTACATAATCCTTGTGATCTAAGAACAGTAGTGGCATCACACTAAAGAACACACTTTCAATTGGTAGACCGCCACGCTTGTATATATAATAAGCTGCGTTAAAAACTTCAATACCGCGATTCAGGGATTATACATTTTTATGACATTTTTCTTTAGAAGTTTAATTATTTTATGTATTTATTCACATATTTTTTTTATATTGAGTAATTAAAGAAATAAAACATTTATTATTACAGTAATAATAATATTGTTCTTATTATTTTAGCATAAAATGTTTCTTTTAGTTTTTTGTTACGTCAAAGCGCTGTCTAGTGAGGATATACGAAACGTTTTCATGCCTCATCGTCATCATTGGTTTTGCAAATTGATATTTATCCGATTTCAGACTTACAAATCGATTTCAAAATCCGATTATAGATATCTGAATTCGGTAACGCCTAGCCTCATCAAATCGCCTGAGAACTTAGCTATCCTTTTATTTTATTAGCTAACGTACTCAGGCAAATATAGTCTTTAAGTACTTCATCAGTAAGGTCGATTATTGTGTAATAGATTTCCGTAGCAGAACCAAGAAACCGAAAGTCGAATCGCAAAATTCCCGCTATCCTTTTTATTCCGCTTTATTCCAATTGGTTAGAAAGAGAGAAAGTGAATTTCATAGTAGAATAAATGTTGTAAAATATATATTTCGATTCAGGAATTATATATTTTTCTTTAGAAGTTTAATTATTTTATGTATTTATTCACATATTTTTTTATATTGAGTAATTAAAAAAATAAAACATTTATTTTTACAGTAATAATAATATTGTTTTTATTATTTTAGCATAAAATGTTTGTTTCAATAATGTTTATATAATGTTTTTCTTGTATTCCTATTGATCTATTTTTATTTCACTTTTTGTATATATACTTGTTCCGTTTTTTAATAAAGCATTCCACATTCGTCTTTCGTCAATTTTTTTTTTATTATTCCACATTACGACATCAAGAAGTTTATTTATACCAAACTACTCACCTCAACGCTATAGATATGTATTTGACAACATTTCAAAATCAGTGACAATAAAGTTAAAATTTAGTTTAGGAAAAAAAAGTGCGACGACCCCACTCTGCATACGTATATGTGTGCGTGCCGTGCCCGAGCCTCGATAGTTGCGACAGTAGCGCTAAAAACGTAAAACTTCGTGCGGCGTAACGTCAAAGAAGACCCTTAAAAATGTATACCCGAATAATTATTTTCTTTATACCTCGAATAGAACTTGAAATTAATATTTTTATAATAAGGAACTTCGTTCTTATCTGGTCTCCCACCAGACGGGTTTTTTTTATAAATATTTTAAACGAAGTAAAAGTTTCCGGAAAAGTCGTAAATCTATCTCCGATATTGCCAATTCAAATGACGACAGTACATAAAACACTTTTCACTTAAAATTGCAGTTAACGTGAACTTATCGAGTTCGAATCAGGATATAAATTCGGATATCGCCAAGTCTAGTTCATTCACCGTCTGAAACAAAATTCACATTCGAAATAAAATACTCGAATAGTGGGTGAAATATATAAAATAAGTGTTTTTAATCCCTTTTTACTTGGAAAATCACATTAACAAGTTTCTCTCATACGCAGTGGGACTCATTTTGGATCCACTAGAACACCCATTAAATACCAGCAGTTCCCACTTTGTCACTTAGGGAGAGGGGTCTTCAAGGTAAACCGTTTTAGGCCTAAATATAGCTTAAATCATTATTTATTTTATATAGTAGAGTATGGCTGAAACCGTTAATCTCAGGCTTGTTCCATGTGAAAAATTTATAGCGTTTATTGAAAAAGTTATAACTTTTACACTTTTACAGAGATATGTAATCCATATTTATTTAGATATACTGCCAGTTAGAACCATTACCCGTATAAATGTAAATAAAAGTTCAAACGAGTAATAATCTCAATTAATTAAAAAAAGGAAAGATCATTTAAAAAAATATATTTAAAAAAAGAAACAAATGTTTTAAAATATAAACCAACTTTCATCTAAATAATTTCAAACATTTTAGCGTGGAGCGGTAACCATATAATTATATATTAATATTATTTTGTTTTCCGATCGGACATCATAGGAACAAATTTCATCTCCACCTGGAAGCCTGGTCATCTTCCACCTATTCCAGGTATTTTCTGCCAGATACCTGCAGACTAAGGTACCAACTTCCAAAAATAAACCTATAATTTAAACACCGGCATTGCAATGACAGTTCCTCCGGTTGTACAAATATCCATGGACATTGGTAGTCACTTAACATTACAAGGAAAGCTTGCTCGTTGACACGTAAAAAAAAATTAGAATTTAAATAAAGGCACGGGTTTCTTATAGGAACTGTGCATAATTCCAGGAGAAAAGCTATTTCCATAAAAAAAACTTGTACGTACTGCGTGAAGGTTAAGCCAACACACTTTCGCATTTACCATATTATTAAGAATTTAAGAAACAACATTAATTCAATTTAAAAAAATCAACACTTATAAATATTAATTCGGGATCCAACCAATAAAATATGCTTAAAAAAGTTTAAGCCTCAAAATTTATGTAGGAATTGTAGTTTATTTTAATTTCACACGAACGGAGGTAGATACAATAAATTTAAATTAAGTGAAACTTATAACCGCTAAGTGCAAATTCCAGATCCAATTGGAAGGTTAAATAGAGCCTTATGTCTGAAAGAGAGATAAACGATGCATCCGATAATTTAACTATAATTTTAATTATTGACAAATTATAATTATAAGACGAGCCGGGTGGCGTAGTTGGTAAGATGCTTGCACGACGCCGCAGGTCGTGGGTTCGATTCCCACCCAGGACAGACATTTGTGTGCATGAACATGTCTGTTTGTCCTGATTCTGAGTATAATTATCTATATAAGTATGTATTTACAAAAGAAAAGTAGAATATGTAAGTATATCAGTTGTCTGATTTCCATAGTACAAGCTCTGCTTTGTTTGGGATCAGATGGCCTCGTGTAAATAGTATCCCACGATATATTATTATTATTATTAAATGTATATGATTCCATTTTTTTATTTAAAACAGGTGGGCAAATTTATCTCTCGATGATTATCACTTACCACTATCCACCCACCATATAAACAATATGGCGCTTGGCACATCAACTTATTATACCTTTCAATTTATCATCAGGGCAATAGTACATAATACAAAGACAGGACGAGTGCAGAGCTATTATGTAATTTAAGCTATACCTATGTAATAGACATGTACTCAATGAACTCTTAAAATTATCGATTGATTGTGACGAAATTTTTATTTGTACTTTTTCCCTAGAAATTCTAGATTGAACCCTGCGTTGTAATCATTTAAAAACTTTTATTATATAAATTAAAAATAATTCTTAATATATAGCTATGAAGTCAGATTATCAGCTAGTTAGATATAGACACCATTACAGTAACATTAATTATATGTTTTATTAAGATTTTATATTCAATTTTTTTTTTGTTTAAAATAAGATTTAAATTTCGAACACTCAATGAAATTGATATTTGACTCTCTCGGAGCTTAGAGTAGAACCCAAGGCAAAATGAAACATTGAACAGGGATTGCATATGGCAACTTTGAAAACTTTTCTATTGATTTTTTTATACTTACGCAGTCAGGAAAAAAACCCGGGTATTTCCTAAAAGACTTCGTATGAAATATTTGTTGATTTAAAAAATGTTTACTGAAATGCTAGCGCATACTTGTATCAGTATATTTCATAGACAGGAAAAAACAAAAAAAAATCAAGATAAACAATTTTCCAATGAAATCAAATCAAAATTACCTACCTTATTCATATGCTTATATTTCCAAAAGTAAATATATACATATATTCTTTTTACAGTGAATTAAATATGAGACTAGTTCGGAATGAACATTTTTTTTTATGTAAGAGGAGGCAACCGAGCTGTATGCTCACCTGATGGAAAGTGACTATCTCCGGCCATGGACATTTGCAACATCCGAGGACTTACATAGATTCAAGAACTTGAAAAAAAACCACAATTACTTCTTTATAACTTTATTTTACCGATACTAAGCTTATCTACGACAACTATAATATAAGGCCCAATATAAATATTCTGTAACAAAAACCATTATTCATATCCGTTAAACGTCAGTCTGATCAATTTTAAAGGTTCATCCACACAGGAGATCAATCCATTGACTGCTATCAGTATCCATTAAAATCGTTTTTTATTTATAACGCTATTCATAGCTTAAGCTTCGCTCACAGTCGAACGGGTGCTTATTGATCGGTAGTATCAGAATTTATTCACTTGAACTAACTCACGATATATAATGTTGGAATCCAGGATTCCAGACTTTCGATAGTATATAATATTGCCTTCGGAATCCACGGAAAAGTTTTGACAGTTTTAAATTGTGAGTTTTAAATTGTGACCTCGCCTAATCGAATATTTTATTTGTCGAAAAACTTCTGATCTGTTTCACTATTAGCTCGAATTTCATTTCCTTTACGCTATAAATCAAGGTGAATCATCTGTTACAGTGGCTCAGTGTTAGATAGATCACGGGTTCAGATTTGAACCCGTGATACAAATATACTATGGCAAAAAGAGAGTTGCTTGAGATGTTTTTGCAGTATAGGTAGGTGGACGAGCATATGGGCCACCTGATGGTAAGTGGTCACCAACGCCCATAGACAGTGGCATTGTAATTTATTTTTTTAAAAAACCTCGCCATTCCGCCGCTGTGCTTGGGAACTAAGATGTTATGTCCCTTGTGCCTGTAAATACACTGGCTCAGTCACCCTTCAAATCGGATCACAACAATTCCAAGTAATGCTGTTTTGCGGTAGAATATCTGATGAGGGGGTGGTACCTGCCCTGACGAGCTTGCACAATGCTCTACCACCGAGTAAAGTAAAGATAGACACAGAATGCTACTATACAAATAAATGATAATTAGTTTTCTTAAAGGAACCTTATACATTCATCATTATACATCTGACTTTGAGCTGAGCTTTGTCAATATTATTACCTACATCGAGCATATAACAGTTTATGTTAGCAACTAGTCTGTAACTATATAATTAGATTCATGTTTTCGTGATAATTATGTAATTGGTCGAAAGCGACAATCAAATGAAATTTAACAAATTTGGGTCACGATCCACTGGATATAAAGAGATATATCTTTACAAATATACGACGTACTAATTAATTTAAAATGATTACCGTTTAAATTTTTGTTATTATTAATGCTACTATTTATATAAACAAATTATTTTAAAGTTTTATTCTTCTTAAAAAAACAGAATTTAACATTATAATAATTACTAAGTTAAAAATACATAAACATGATATTTTACTAAGTTTAAAATAAAAATCGCGATATACATAAGTAGCTGATAAATAATGTATATTGCTGTTTTCAGATTTTTATCGCTTCTTATCTTTTAGAAGGTTTTCTATATTTCTAAAAAATATGTATTTCTATTATATATCTATCTATCCTTATAAATGAGAAGACGTTTTTTTATAATGTCTAACCGATAAAACGACTCAAATATTATACATACAACTGCAGACGATGCAACGCGCTCCGGAGATTATAGCTTACAATTTATAAATATATATAATGACTTGTAATATCATATAAGTAACTGCCCTTCGTGATTTTACCTACTTGTTCAGACTATTGACGTCATTGACGTTCTTTTTAGGGTTCCGTACCCAAAGGGTAAAACGGGAACCCTATTACTAAGACTCCGTTCCGTTCCGTTCCGTTCCGCTCTCCGTCCGTCCGTCCGTCTGTCCGTCTGTCACCAGACTGTATCTCATGAACCGTGATAGTTAGACAGTTGAAATTTTCACAGATGATGTATTCTATTGTATCTGTTGTCGCTATAACAACAAATACTAAAAACAGAATAAATTAAATATTTAAGGGGTCTCCCATACAACAGACATGATTTTTTTGCCGTTTTTATAGATAATGGTACGGAACCCTTCGTGTGCGAGTCCGACTCGCACTTGGCCGGTTTTTTTTAAATAAATAAACCTCACGTACATATCACTGTCATATTGTTCATAAAAACAAAAATTATATTCTTATCATCTTAACTTATTAGTATAATGTTTATATTAATAGATAGTTTAAATAATCAACGTCGAATGTCGTTAATATCTAGCTGGACGATTAGCTTATTTACCAAATAAAGCAATGAATTGTCATGGTCTTTCGTTCAATTCCCCGAAGCAGAATTACCCGACAATGAACACTGAAATTCAGTAGTAATAATGGCTTGAATACGAGTTAATCGATTTGAATTAACACTACCATTTGAGTTCATATTGAATAATTAATGCAAGGTTTTATTTACCGCTTCATTTTTATTTTTATGGTATTCAGAGGCTTATAAGTGGCCATGAACTTTTACATTATTTATATATTTAAAGAGAAATTACTGAATGACTGTCACATTGACGCGCAGCCAAAACTACTGGGACCATGAAAATTATACATTAGTGCAAATGGGTTCCTTTTACGTATTAGGTTAACAATAAGGAAGATTTTGTTTTAAATAACTCCTATTGACGCGAGCGAAGCCGTACATAAAGCGTTAGTATAATATAAGAATACTTAAAAATTATTAATAATTAGGATAAAGATCTCTAATAAATAATAATCATATTTAAATAGAACCGGGCGTGACCACAACCATCGTACAAGATTATTTGTTCCAAGCACTGGGCCAGCTCGGTTCTTACAAATAAAAAAATATTATCAAATTAAAATAAAAATATCATCGGACCCAAATCTCAAAAGATTTTTTTACGTAAATTACACAGACTTTTCCAGCTTACCATAGAAAACTGCTGAGTATTTGAAATAGAATTTCTATCGCAGTATTTTTAAAATCTAGCGTAGGGCGACGATTCTTCAGTATCGCTAAGAACACAGTTTGTTCGCTTGTTAACCGTAGAGATCCTTTGTATGGCCACGAGACGAAAGCGATACGACACTTGTAACAAAAAAAATACAAGTAAAAGTAAATTCGTACGCCCGTAGCGTGTCTATATTGTAGTATGTTTAGTTCGTAGCATGATCATCACGTAGCGCATTTGGCACGTAGCATCTCCGGCACGTCCGCGAGTCCGGTGCGTAGCATGACCAGCACGAAGTCTTTTATACACAGACGCGATCTCTAGGATGACTGCAATAGTAGAGAAACTTGTTTTATAATATTAGTATGCCGTAAGAAATATTAATCATACCTTACATAATCAGCCACAAATCTTGGGAACTAAGATGTTTTGACGAGGGAGATACCTAAGGAACTAATATGTTATGTCCCATCTACCTTTAGTTACACTGGCTCACTCGCTCTTCCAACCGGAACACGACAACATACGTGTTGCTGTTTGGTATTAGAATATTTGATGAATGTGTGGTACCTACCCAGGCAGGGTTGCACAGTCAAGTAAATTAACCACTGTTACCACCAAGTAACTAAGCTGATTTCATTTGTGTTTATTGTAATTTATGTTGCTGCTGTACATGCAGTCAAACTAAATTCAAAATTTAATGTCATCAATTCCACTCTCCGTGTAAAAAACTCATAACCTCGTCGATTTATATTAACATTCAAGAGATTTATAAGTGGGTACGCTTCTCTTATTGTTCATTTAGCACTGCATTTAGGCTTGACAACAAAACCGCTTTAGATATGCTGTAATTATTATTAGTTTTTGTTAAAATATAAAAAAAAAAATTAATCGCTTTAAATAATTTTAATCATGGTGTATTTTTTTTTTATTAACAATCTTTATTAAGAATTTACCGCATTCATAATAATTCAGTTGAATGAAAATTTTAATTATTAATTTTCAACATTTAATTGATTGATGAATTGAACTCTTGTTTTATCGAATTACATAAATATTTATTACATATATATTGTACGTATATATTAAGTTTAATATTTAATTAAAACAAACTCACATTAGTCCACACATCAAATACATAAAAAGGGAGTTTTCACTCCACTGTACTGAATTGTATTTTTTTGTGCATAAAAATTGTATGCTTTATAAATGTTATAATAACTATTTGTAACGTATATGGCGATATTTTCTATTTTAGTCAATCAGTTTCAATCATTTGATACCCGCACCATAGATTTTACAGCTAAACAATTAATAGGACATTTAATCAAAGTTACATGGTATACTCGTATATAAAGTAATTATTAATGGGAGCGTGGAATGGTGTCAAAAATGCTAACCGAATGCCCCCGTCGAATCGCTATTCCAATTCTTTGGACGTAAAATTAACCAGCCCTTCTGTCACCGGTGGAAGCAATACGGGGATAAACAAGTAGGTCATTTATTTATTATAATTAACAAATTCACGGCTTATGCCTTTTAACAATCACTCCATACAATGTAGCCGAAATACTTGTAGGAAATCGTTACGAAGTCGTTAGGGGCACGTAACATTTTCAGAGCAATTTTTAGAAATGTTATGACGATTTCTACGAAAACAGTCCACCTGGTATAAAAATTTAAATTGATTCCCAAGACAACGTTGCAAGACTCGTGCGAAATCGTTAAAATGCTGTCACAATCACGTCGCCTGTAAAAAGATTCCATTCTGACGGATTATAGCCTCAAGCTATTCTTGAGAACAAACTCCCTCTGGTGGCAAGATTTAAAATTACACTACGACAAATCTAGTAGTTGACAATATTGTAGATGTTTTGAAATTAGTTTCCTGCTTATCTATTGATAAATTACTTTTGAATAATTTGATGTTTGTTTTTATTACTGTACTAGCTGATCGGCGCGGTTTGTATGCGCGATGTATTATGTCTACTAAATCTAATCATCATTCGGAATTGCTAAATACTATTTACTGGTTGTGGGGCTTTGTGCAAGCTCATCTGGCTTTGAAGTGTGAGTGAGCCAGTGTAATTACAGACACAAGGGACATCTTAGTCCCCCAAGGTTGGTGGCGCATTGGCGATGTAAGCGATCGTTAACATTTCTTATAATGACAATGTCCATGATCGCTTACCATCAGGTGGCCCATATACTCCGCCTATCTTTTCTACAAAAAAATCCATATATTCTTCAAAAATGAATTTTCAAACAAAATTTCAACCTCTCTGTCACTACCTTAATTAATAGGATTTAATTTACAAAAATACTTCCTTAGTATTAATCTTTTATATAAAAAGAACACGTATGTTCATTTCTATGATTCATGCCTGAGAAGTTTAGGCTGTACGTTGATGTCAGTCAGTCAGTTATATTTATATGCATAATTGTAATCTTATCGATCCTTATATTATCTTACAATTGTTTAGATAATATTAGTATTATGAACAAATCCGAATCCAAATCTAAATAGTTATTTGGCTTATTATATTAGGTCCTTACATATGAAATTGGCGTTTTGTACGGGAGGAATAAAAATTTTTTTTTTTTGTAAAATATATTTAACTAATCAAAGTATGCACCCTGATCCCTTTACTAAAAAAAACCATGGGGGCGAGAATGAATAAACTTTTTGAAGGCGGTTTGAATTGAAAAGAGTTGAATTTTGTTCCTTGTAAGAAGTTGTCCAAATTCTGGAAAAAATGCTAATCTGTTGGAGCAAGGTCCGGGGAGTACGGTGGATGTTGCAGATTTTCCAATTGTAGCTCATCTAACTTAGTGGTTGTTTGTTGTGCAGTGTGTGGTCTTGCGTTGTCGTGAAGCAGCAGTGGCCTAGAGCGATTGACCAATCTCGGTTGTTTAGCAGCTAGTTCTTCCTTCTTGGTTTGCAGTTGCTGACAATAGATATCTGCCGCAATCGTTTGGCCAGATTTTAGAAAGCTGTCGTGAACGACACCGGTGCTAGTCCACCAAACACTCACAAGTAACTTTTTCTGAGTCTTTAGGGCAGTATTTGGCTGGGTCTCCAGGGTTCAGTCATTGCGACGAGCGCTTCCGATTATCTTTTATTATCCACTTTTCATCACAAGTAATGATTCGATTTAAAATCCTTTCATTATTGTGTCGGTTGAGCAAAGTAACACAGCAGTCGACGCGTGTTTGCAAGTTCGTATCGCTCAATTCATGAAGTACCCATCGTTCAAGTTTGTTTACTTTCCCGATTTGCTTCAAGTGGATTAATACAGTTTTATCACTTACCCCGAAGCCTGCAGCTATCTCTGAAGTGCTTTATGATGGATCCGCTTCCACAATAGCCTTTAATTCTTCATTCTCCACGTCCACGGGGTTGGTTCTAAAGGTCGAAATTTCCAGAACGAAAACGTTGAAACCAAAAACGTACCGTGCTTTCTTTTGCGACACTAGCGCCGTACACATCATTAATCCTTCGAGCTGTTTCTGCAGTACTGGTGCCACGGTAGAACTCGCACTCGTAAATATACCGATATTTCATGTTTTTTATTGTGCGGTAATAAACGACGCCAAAGAAAAAAGTAATGAGGAAAAAACAAATGAATGACTGTTTTCAAAACTCAAATACCAGCTAAATGAATTTATAAATTTGAATTTGGAATTCTTAACTAAAGATATTTCAGATCAAAGTGGTCAGTACGCCAAAACGCTAATTACACATGTAAGGACCTAATATTTATGTATTCATTTTAAGAGGAAATAAGCAGATAGGGAAATAGTCCACAGGTAAGTTTTGTTTTTAAGGTTTTTACGTCAGAATAAAAATACCGATCCCTTATAGGATCATTCGTGTGTCTAACCGCCTGTCACGGCCAATTGAATACACTGTGCCAATTAAGTTTCAATTTGGCACACATTTGGCACACGGTAATAAATTTCTGTAACCCAACGTGACATGTAACTTTTAGGTGGACTGCCATATGTACCATCTGATGACCAATGGTCACCACCGGCCATTGAAATTGGCGCTGTAAGAAAAGCTCACCATACTTGGGAACTAAGAAGTTATGTCACTTGTGCCTGTCATTATACCGGCTCACTCTCCCTTCAAACCGGAACACAACAATATTAAGTAGAGCTTTTTAGCAGTAGATTAAGTGATGAGTAGGTGGTACCCAGGGGCTATGCCATCTGAGGCCCGTGGCAAATCAACCCCCCAATAAAATCACTACGTTGTATGTATTTCTTAAATCACTTAAGAATAATGTAGTTCTGTTGGGTGACTAATATTGTGTGTATTTTAGTTAAATATATTTTTAATGAAAAAAACGATTTTATTAACTGACTACAACAGTCTGTGCAAATGTCAGCTGTCAATATTATTACGTCCTGACGACCAGTCTGTCAGTATTATAGTGCAAATGTCAGCTGTCAATATTGTGACGTCCTGACGACCAGTCTGCCAATAACTAATACATCAATAGTTCGTCCGCACCACCAAAGTGCCGCCACAAAAATTGTAACGAATGCGTGGAAATCTTAATATTTTATGTGAATTTGTATATGGTGTTTAGTTTTGTCTAACTTTAATTGATTTTAAGTAATAATATAAAATTTAAAATTAATACTAAGTTTTGTTAAAAATATTAGGTTACTTTTGAGTACGCGATCTCTTGGTCCGGAGACCTACGTCAGGTCAGGGGTCCGTGGCATTATGCCAGCCTTGCTACCCTTTAGTTACGCCAGCGGTGGTACCTACACAAACTGCCTCACACAGAGCCCTACAAAAATAATTACACCAAGTAAATTACATGATATTTTGTTGTAAATGTATATAACAAATGAAACCATTAAATACAAGCATTGAGCAAACAAAATTTCAGACGTATTTATATTTTTAATTAAAGAGCCCTCATTTACTAAATGGTACGTATAAATGTTTGCAAATTAGTGAAATCGTAGCGCAGTGGTGGCTTGCTTCATTAGCATCAATTAATCACTTTGCCCGTCCTTTATTTGACCTTCAGTTTCTGGGGATAAGATGTGCTCGAAATAGAGTCTAAAACTAACATCCAGCTATTTTTATTTTTCTAATATCTTTAAATTCTTCATAGATTTTTTATTATTTTATTATAAAAAAAAAAAATCATTATTGATTTTTTATAAAAATAAATTTAATAAACACAGATACACTGTGTCATCTTTCAAACTAGAGACTTACTCTCGAGTTAGTAGTATTAAAAAAAAACAATCGGTTAATATCGTAAATTTAAGAAATATTTTTTAAAACGTTTTCAACTTATTACATGCAATTTACCCATTATTAGTAATAATGTAAAGTCTTGCAACTGAATTTTAAATCAATTGACCCAACTGATTCATAACATATTATTATTCGGCCAGGCAAACGCGACCAAAGCGCCATAGGTACACAGTGGAAATTCCCCGCCTACGTATGAAGCGCTTCGAATCCACCTTTATCATTCGCACTGCTAAAGTGTGGAATACTTTGCCTGAGTCTGTATATCCCGATAGGTACAACGTTGGTGTCTTCAAATCAAGAGTTAACAGGTATCTTCTAGGCAAGCGTGCTACATCGTAGACCGTGTCTATGCTTAACATCAGGCAAGACAACGGTCAAACGCTAGCCTATAACGGGTAAAAAAAAAAACAAAGTTCTGGTTAGACACTAATAACTCTTCATATATTCTACTACTAAACAGCAATACATAGTACTTTTTTAACAGTAAGTGAGCTAGTGGAATTAAATGAACAAAGGCCGTAACAATGTCTATTGGCGGTGGTGACCATTTACCTTCGGGTGACCCATTATCCAGTCAGCTAACCTATTTTCAATAATAAATCTAAGCCAATAAAGTTATAAAACAAGAAGTATCAAGTTAAATATAAAATTTTATAAAACATTTAAAATGGTCAAGAGTTAAACAAAAAGGCTATACTTCGACTGTATAGTCTTGAGTAACGTTAAATGAAGTAATGTCAGAATAGTTAGTTAAATTCTTTAACAGCGTTGGTTTAAAAAAGTTAGTTAGGGTTATCCGGAATGAAGTTGAAGAGTTGCTCAATTTAATCTTTTTGTTGGTTTGAAAAGCTGCGGGAAATAAGTGAAATGTTTTTAATTATAAGCTCGTTGCTGTTCGAGGGCCTTAGTATAAAAATTAAATATGTATCAAGTTTTTAGTCGGTATTTTAAAATAATTTACAGATGAAAAATATACTTTTGAATATTAAATCTTCATCAGGAGAGTAGTTATCTATAAACGTATATAAATCATTTACCGTTTGACGTCTTTAACGTTTGACAGATTACCATGACCATTGTAAGTATCCAATTATGTTATTACTTACCATTAGACCGCTGCGTCACATTAGCTACATACACGGGCAAGATAACGTTTGCTAGTTGTACGTGTAGACTCACCTTATGGAAAGTGACTGCTACCGCCCATGGACATCTGCAACATCCGAGAACTTGCAGGTGAGTTGCCGGCCTTTGAGGAATGGCTGCGCTCTTTTCTTGAAGGTTTTTATGTCATATCGGTTCGGAAAAGTCGCCGGTGAAAGCTGGAATATTATATGAATGTACTACATATAAAAACGACCAGACTTAAATATCATATCAATGATATATATCTGAATTAAGCAAATAGATGTGGATCAGACTACTACATACTTCATTTTCATCGTTTTGTGTATACAATTTTTATAATGGAAATTAATTTATCAATTACAAATTTCATTAAGGATGCAAAATATAAATGGCGGGCTATGTTGGTCGCAACTGAGCAATACCTATTCCTAAGTAGCGTAATATCAACGATATCGGGAAAACTTTCCGGGGAACGATTTTAGGTCAGTGAGTTCCAAGATATTGATGGAAGTAGTCTGAAAATTCATCTTCGAAAGTTCAAAGTAACTAGGTCAAGATTATTTTTGTACAAATACTTTAAATTGATTTAAAAACATAACATAAGTTAATCTAATTCTTTTTAATTAAATTGAAATTTTACTAATATTCAATTTACTTTAGAAATAACTGTCTGTGAATATAAACATATAATACTATATGTACCTGATAAGTCTTTCTTTGTATGACAATTAAATTCATTCATTAATCAAACTAATTTGACATTAATCTAAGCTCCTATAAATAGTCGCATATTGTATAATCAGCTACCACTTACAAATGACAATTTCCAGATTAAAACCATATTATTTTTATTTTAACCCCTGCCATGTATTCCATAAAATATATTTATGCTGTATGATCGATGTAATTTGCAATTAAAGCAATTTGCCCGCCGTTGACTCGATGCATCTTGTCGTGCCCCGCGCACCGCTTTCACGTTGAATAATAGCTGTTCAGGTGCCAAAAACCTTGTTTTAAGAACTGGATGCTAAATTATAGATCTTCGAATTGAATTTAAGTAGTACAGTAGCAGTCTGTGAATGTCTCACTGCTGGGCTAAGGCCTCTTCTCCTCTTTTTGAGGAGAAGGTCTTGGAGCTTAGGTTCGCTAAGGTTTCCAATGCAATGTTTTCCTTCACCGCCGTTGACATTGCAAACAAAAATGAAGCACATAAACATTCTGTGGTATCTATCTCTATCTCAGCTTTTCAGATTAGTAGTTGCAATTATATAAAAAGATGTATGAAAATCACTTATGAACAATGAATGCAGTAAAATATACGCATTAAATCAAAACTGCAAGGTACGAAAGTGCTCTTTCTCATTGCATTATATTATTTGTCTATATTATCTTCTTTAAAAAATTACTTCAGATGATTAAGGCTCGTGCGAAATCTTGGCTGGAAAGCTGTGTAATTTGTTCACAGAATTCCAACAATTGAATTACGTTTTCACAAGTGTCCACTTGCCTAAACCATCATCGAAGTGCTTTGCGGTGATTCCAATGCGATTTCATCAGTATTTAGATGTTTCAGTTCGGGGAAAGCATTTGACTGAAACCACACTACTACCGAAATTCCAACAGCCTTGTGAAATACCTGGAATCTTTTGACACGGGGCTATTGGTAGACCGTTCCTGCATTTGAAGTGAAATGGTTCCTTGTCTAGAAATCAAAATGTAGCTTTAATGTTCGTTATTTTATTTTTCCTTATCTCAAAATGGATAGCTAAAATCTATTTCCTAAATTATAATCGACAGCGCTTTGCGGCGCTTCAAAAACAATTTAACCAGTATTTCAATATGTGTTGACAAAATTGACAGTTCCATAAGCTGCGCTGTGAAATTTTAGCATCAAATATGCTAAAATTTTATTTACCTAAATTATTTTTAAAAATGTTGACAGATTTTTACATTGAAAGTTGATTTAATAACTCAAACAAAGCCGTAGATTAGTTTTAATTATAAATCAATTATAAACTTAACCAGCAACTTCCAACTTAAAAAGTAACTGCGTCGTGTGGCCTAAGGCCTCATGTTCTTTTGAGGACACGGCTTGGGGCATATTCCATTACGCTTATTGAAGTGGGTTGGTGGAGCACTTATGGAAGATTTCATCAAAAACATGCAGGATACCTCACGAAGATTCGAGAACGAGATGAATTCATCTAATACAAATTAGGCAATTATATATAACTAGCTGTGCCCGCGGTTTCACCAGCGTATAATTAATAAAAATATAATGAATAAAAATCAGCCTAGAACCTTCCTCGATAAAAGGACTATACAACACAAAAATATTTTTAAATTCGAACCAGTAGTTCCTGAGATTAGCCGGATCAAACAAACAAACTCTTCAGCTTTATATATTAGTATAGATAATATTTATTTATTTATTTATTTATTCTTTATTGCACACACGGCGAAAACATAACAAATACAAAGAACAAGTTTTACATAATGTAGTATGCAAAGGCGGCCTTATCACTTACAGTGATCTCTTCCAGGCAACCTCTATAGTAAAAACATATTGTTGTTAGCCAGGAGAATTGATCGGGCATAGTGTGCGAACAATTTATACATAAAATTAATTAAATATTATTATAAACTCAATAAAATATATAATATGACACAAATACTCCTATATATATAATCATACATATACACTTATACATACATATTTATATACATACATATATTTATATAGTAAATACATACTTATATTGATAAATAATAATTATGTAAACGACTCTTAAAAGTATTAACGGATTCAGCTTGACGAATGTCACTAGGCAAGGAATTCCATAGTCTGACAGCTTTTACAGTAAATGAACTATTATATATTTTGGTGTGACTCAGCGGCATCAGCAATTTATTGTCTTGCTCAGAGCGTAGATTGATTGGTGTATGAGAACCAAGAAAGGTGAAACGCTCTTTAAGGTAAGTTGGAGTTTGAGGATGATAGAGTATGGTGTAAAGTAAGGACAGAACATGCATATTTCGACGCAACCGTATTGGCAGCCACTTTAATGCTTTACGATGCTGGGAGATATGATCGTATTTGCGTAAACCAAATATGAAGCGAATACACATGTTCTGCAAGCGTTCTAGTTTATCTAACAGCTCCTCAGAAAGATCCAGATATACCAAGTCGGCATAGTCCAATAGGGGCAAAAGCAGAAAGTTGGCTAAGGCGAATTTGGTTTTATACGGCATAAGCTTTTTCCAGCGCCTGAGAGAGCCAATGGTGGCGAAAATTTTACGACTCACCTCTTAATAATATTTACAAATGAGGCATATGTTATGTTATATTTTGTTGAAACTACACTGTTTACAAACGAAAATATTTAGTCCTAACTAAATATAAATCCCGCATATAAAATATTTACTTATTCATAATTTCCCTTATTATTAAAACCGGATAAAACTGGTTCAAATTATGATATGCCGCAGTGTTTCATCGCTCACATTTCCAGAAAATACTTCGCCTTCTCATATTATATCTGCCGCGAAGTTCATTCATCCAAATGTACTACGAAAACGTGCAATGGCGGCCATGAAAACTGTGCACCATATAATTTTGACTAATGGCCGCCTTCAGCGAAGCGTTAAAATTTTCAACGATAACAAATAAAATCGCTTTATAACAATTTCATACAATATGTAATTCGCTTGATGCAGTCGTTTGCTGGTTCACTTCTAGAGGTTAATTCTTTATTCAATACTAGCTTTATCAAATGAAAATTTACTGTTAATGTTATTTTGTTATATACAATGATTTAAATCAAACACAAAAATTACCAAAACAAGCACCAATGAAAGTATTTTACGCTAAATTGTAAGTATTTTCTTTGTGTCTAAATAAGTATTAATTAAATTTATTATTTTTTCTCATTATTATTATAATGTAATCGTTAAAGTAAGTAAAACATTTTTGCATTTATATCACAATAAAACGAATACAAGTTTATTTATAACAAATTAAATATTTTTATACCAAGTTTTTGGTTGTAAAGGATTGGATTCTCAGTAGAGCCCGGAATCTGGAAGTTGCAAGTGTATACACACCCGTGCCTCGGAGAGCCTTTGGTCGTGCGGTTATATCGGATTACCGTCCCGTAGTATTATGTAGTAGTATTATGAGAGTGAGGAAATAATGCATCTGTGTTTGCGCACACACTTGTACAATATAATATGTCTTTCTAATCTATCTTGAGATTGACCACCGTGGCCGAAATCATTGGACATTTTTATTAGTGTAATTTGTTAAATTTTCAAATTAATAGTAATTATAAGAGTGCGTCTGTAATTGCGCAAACACTTGTGCACTATAGTACAATCAGGAGGATATCATTAATTGATTCGATAATTTAATTTATGGCTGTTGGAATTTCGGCAGTAAAGTGTGGTTTTAGTCAAATGCTTTCCTCGAAGTGCAACATAAATACTGATAAAATCGCATTAGAACGATCACCACTAATCACTTCGATCGTGGTTTAGACAAAAAAAAACATAGGATAAAAAATCTTTTAAAAAATAGTTTTATACACAATATATGTCTTTCGTTGTATAAGCTCAGGAAATAAATAATGCTTGTAGTATTTTGGTTAAGTCAAGTATCTGGAGCGTTTGGGCATATCGTAAAGTTCCGTAATGTGCTTGTTGTTTGTACCTTTTATGACGAATATATATGCTAATGATATGGTAAAGAATATTTACTATAGAGATGTTGCTACACCGTGGCATATAATGATTAGATTCAATGTATGTATTTAATAGTTTCAAGATAAATGTAAAAATTTTAAGTCCCACTGCTAGGCTAAGACCTCCTCTCCTCTTTTGAAGAGAAGGTTTGAAGCTTATTCCGCCACGCTGCTCCAATGCGAGTTGATGGAATACACATGTGGTTGTTTGTCACGATGTTTTCCTTCACCGTCAAGTACGACAAGAATTATAATCACAAGTTAAGCACATGAAATTCAGTGGTGTTTGCCCGAGTTTGAACCCACGACCATCGGTTAAGATTCACGCGTCCCGACTTATCTACTCACAAGTCTCAATATTCAATAATAGGCTGCGAGTAGTGTTAACGGGTTTCTTTTTCATTTAACAAATTTTAATAAAGCAAAAATAGATTCTGAAAATACAATTTCATAATCTTTATGTATTCGTTTTGACATTATATCAAAAATGTAAGCAATTCATGCGTTATAAACTTAACAAAAACGAAACTTATAAACTCTTATATTTATACTGCAATAGGTATGGTTCAGTAAATCCTTCTCACTGAGTTAAATGAAATTAAATTCTACGGAAAATATAATAAGGTTTAATGTCATAGAAAACAATTTGTTCGAAATGTCGACCGCATTCCGTCGCAACGGTCTCAATTTTACGGAAGACATACGCCACGGTGTAAATGGATATAAAACAACGATATTACTTGGAAAGAATAGTTTTTTTTACGTATTTCGCTGATAGGATTATATGTATGTAGGATAGGATTATATGACTGCCCCCGTTGGTCTAGTGGCTAGATGTAAGGCCACAAACCCGGAGGTCCTGGGTTCAATTCCCAGGTCGGGCCAATAAAAAGTTATTGGTTTTTTTCTGTCAGTAAATTCTCAGTAGTAGCCCGGAGTTTGGAAGTTGGAAGTGTATACACTCCCGTGCCTCGGAAAGCACGTAAAGCCGTTGGTCCTGCGCCTGAACTCTTTCCGGTCGTGTCGGGTTGCCGTCCCATCGGGTTAAGAGAGTTAGGGAATAGAGAGTGCACCTTTGTTTGCGCACATACTTGTGCACTATAATATGTGAAATCGGTCTGGAGGACGTATTATTATTATGTATGTAGGTAAAAAAACATGCTGATTTTGTTTAAAAAATACGTTGTATAAATGTCCTATATGATATTAATTATAGAAAAGCGCCTGGATATTTTTTTTATGTGGACGGGCATATGAACTGATGTTAAGTGGTCACACCCATATATGTCGGGTCGATAGACATTCCAAATAAAAAAAAAATTTCGCAAATATCTCTCCTACATGTATTTCTTTTTGCATTTCAAAGATCAAGCGCCCTTAATGGAAAACCCTATATATTGGCGATGTAAGAAATATAAGCCATTCCTTACATCGCCAATGCGCCACCAACCTTGGAAATGAAGATGTCATGTCCCACATGCCTGTAGTTTCACTGGCTCACTCATCCATCGACAACATATAAAAGATATATTAATCTAAAATTTTAATAAATTAAAAAGAAACACTTTCTAACGCTTCAGTTTACTCTTACAAAATACCTGAACAAAAACGAATAGTATAAAATATATTATAATCTGATATGACACAAATAATAGAAGTTACAATAACGAATCGACATTTAATAATAACTGTGTTTTAAAAGCCGCGGTTAAGGCTTGGCGAATATGTATTCGGTTCGTGACATTTTTTTTTTTTTTTACTCTACGTTATCGATAACATTTGAGCGGACCGCGGGGAGTTGTGTCGGGGAAATATAAAAGATGTTAGGTTTTAACGTTTGTAAAAGAGAATTGTAGAGTTATTTCTAAAATTAACAATTGCAACTATATTTTTAAGTTTTACCGTGTAATACTGTTTAGCTACTAAATACTTTGTATATTAAACCGTTAAAATTATGTACCTATTAACTGTTATTAATCTTTTTTTTTTAAATTGTTTAAAGGGTGTTGGCCCTACTGGCCTTTATAGCGTCTCCTGACGTTGTGGCGAGTACTAGTGAGGGTGTCTCCTCGGCTCATGGTGTGGTCGGTGGGTTGGAGGACGTTTCTGTTCTGAGCTCTAAGAAACATAAGCTGAGCAACATACTTATGTACATTTGGCGTGATGCAAACATTAGTGTGAATTCAATTACTAGTAAAACCATCTATTAATTATTATAAAGGAAAAAAAGCATTTTATATGATACATAGCTGTTGCTCGTGACTTCGTCCACGTGGATTTTATTGCGATATATAAATAAAATGCATTATCGTGTGTAAGATTAACAGAAACATTTTTTTTCGCCACGCTTGTTTTTTGAAAAAAATATTTAATGTACAGATACAATGTTTTTCTACTTTGATATATGTACAAAAGATAGATTTAAAACTATCGGTAAACGATGATAACTTTTTCACTATCATCCGATTTCAATGAAACAAAGCCTAAATGTTACTCCAAGCTTAATCTACATATTATAACCGAAAGAAAACCCAATTAAGATTAGCGAGAACACACCGACAGACAAAAATTAAAAAAGTGCATGTTTTTAAACTCCACCCACAATTTTTGTAATTCTTTTTAATGTACAGCAAACAGTTTTTATTGTTTTATTATACTTACCTTCTTACAAACATTAGATATCTGGAGACGTAATAGAGCAAAACAAACAGTTTTCTGCAGCGCTCATTAGCTAAACAATCCTATTAGGAGTAGTTACGACCTAGCGTTGTTCCACATCGTTCAAATCGTAGCCCTTACTACGTGTTAATAAAGCTCTCTCGCATAAATGTTGCCGGTTGTATGCTAGTTTTTCCACTTTTATAAAGGAGAAAATTGATTCGCTCCTCCATTGCTACCGGTTGGTGAACATGTGGTAGATTTTCATCCACCATATATAGATTTCATCACGATGTTTCCCTTCGTCACCGAACACGAAATTATAAACACAAAAAAAAACAAATGAAAATTCAATGGTGCGTGCCTGGATTTAAATCGGAATCATCGATTAAGATTCTCGTCTTGTAACCACAAGCCTATCATGGGTCTCTGGACTATTAGTAAGTGTACACGTGGTTTAGCCCTGAATATAACAGACAGACTGACAGACAAAGTTACTATCGCATTTGTAATATTAGTGTAGATGTGCTTACTTGTTTTTACTTCGAAGTAGTATTACAATCGAAATTTAAGGAGTGCTGAGGTTCGTGTTTGTTGTTTGATGTGATGTTTAAGTCGTTTTGTTCCCCATCGAGTGAGAAATTTATTAGTGTAATTTGTTAAATTTTCAAATTAATAGTAATTATAAGAGTGCGTCGTTAATTGCGCAAACACTTGTGCACTATAGTACAATCAGGAGGATATCATTAATTGATTCGATAATTTAATTTATGGCTGTTGGAATTTCGGCAGTAGTGTGGTTTTAGTCAAATGCTTTCCTCGAAGTGCAACATAAATACTGATAAAATCGCATTAGAACGATCACCACTAATCACTTCGATCGTGGTTTAGGCAAAAAAAAAACATAGGATAAAAAATCTTTTAAAAAATAGTTTTATACACAATATATGTCTTTCGTTGTATAAGCTCAGGAAATAAATAATGGTTGTAGTATTTTGGTTAAGTCAAGTATCTGGAGCGTTTGGGCATATCGTAAAGTTCCGTAATGTGCTTGTTGTTTGTACCTTTTATGACGAATATATATGCTAATGATATGGTAAAGAATATTTATTATAGAGATGTTGCTACATCGTGGCATATAACGATTAGATTCAATATATGTATTTAATAGTTTCAAGATAAATGTAAAAATTTTAAGTCCCACTGCTAGGCTAAGACCTCCTCTCCTCTTTTGAAGAGAAGGTTTGAAGCTTATTCCGCCACGCTGCTCCAATGCGAGTTGATGGAATACACATGTGGTTGTTTGTCACGATGTTTTCCTTCACCGTCAAGTACGACAAGAATTATAATCACAAGTTAAGCACATGAAATTCAGTGGTGTTTGCCAGAGTTTGAACCCACGACCATCGGTTAAGATTCACGCGTCCCGACTTATCTACTCACAAGTCTCAATATTCAATAATAGGCTGCGAGTAGTGTTAACGGGTTTCTTTTTCATTTAACAAATTTTAATAAAGCAAAAATAGATTCTGAAAATACAATTTCATAATCTTTATGTATTCGTTTTGACATTATATCAAAAATGTAAGCAATTCATGCGTTATAAACTTAACAAAAACGAAACTTATAAACTCTTATATTTATACTGCAATAGGTATGGTTCAGTAAATCCTTCTCACTGAGTTAAATGAAATTAAATTCTACGGAAAATATAATAAGGCTTAATGTCATAGAAAACAATTTGTTCGAAATGTCGACCGCATTCCGTCGCAACGGTCTCAATTTTACGGAAGACATACGCCACGGTGTAAATGGATATAAAACAACGATATTACTTGGAAAGAATAGTTTTTTTTACGTATTTCGCTGATAGGATTATATGTATGTAGGATAGGATTATATGACTGCCCCCGTTGGTCTAGTGGCTAGATGTAAGGCCACAAACCCGGAGGTCCTGGGTTCAATTCCCAGGTCGGGCTAATAAAAAGTTATTGGTTTTTTCTGTCAGTAAATTCTCAGTAGTAACCCGGAGTTTGGAAGTTGGAAGTGTATATACTCCCGTGCCTCGGAAAGCACGTAAAGCCGTTGGTCCTGCGCCTAAACTCTTTCCGGTCGTGTCGGGTTGCCGTCCCATCGGGTTAAGAGAGTTAGGGAATAGAGAGTGCACCTTTGTTTGCGCACACACTTGTGCACTATAATATGTGAAATCGGTCTGGAGGACGTATTATTATTATGTATGTAGGTAAAAAAATATGCTGAATTTTTTTTTTTAATTATTTAAAGGGTGTTGGACCTGCTGGTCTTTATAGCGTCTCCTGACGTGGCGAGTACTGGTGAAGGTGTCTCTTCCGGCTCATGGTGTGGTCGGTGGGTTGGAGGACGTTTCTGTTCTGAGCTCTACGAAACATACGCTCAGCAACATACTTACGTACATTTGGCGTGATGCAAACATTAATGTGAATTCAATTACTAGTAAAACCATTTATTAATTATTATAAAGGAAAAAAAGCATTTTATATGATACATAGCTGTTGCTCGCGACTTCGTTCACGTGGATTTTATTGCGATATATAAATAAAATGCATTATCGTGTGTAAGATTAACAGAAACATTTTTTTTCGCCACGCTTGTTTTTTGAAAAAAATATTTAATGTACAGATACAATGTTTTTCTACTTTGATATATGTACAAAAGATAGATTTAAAACTATCGGTAAACGACGATACTTTTCACTATCATCCGATTTCAATTAAACAAAGCCTAAATATTATTCCAAGCTTAATCTACATATTATAACCGAAAGAAAACCCAATTAAGATTAGCGAGAACACACCGACAGACAAAAATTAAAAAAGTGCATGTTTTTAAACTCCACCCACAATTTTTGTAATTCTTTTTAATGTACAGCAAACAGTTTTTATTGTTTTATTATACTTACCTTCTTACAAACATCAGATATCTGGAGACGTAATAGAGCAAAACAAACAGTTTTCTGCAGCGCTCATTAGCTAAACAATCCTATTAGGAGTAGTTACGACCTAGCGTTGTTCCACATCGTTCAAATCGTAGCCCTTACTACGTGTTAATAAAGCTCTCTCGCATAAATGTTGCCGGTTGTATGCTAGTTTTTCCACTTTTATAAAGGAGAAAATTGATTCGCTCCTCCATTGCTACCGGTTGGTGAACATGTGGTAGATTTTCATCCACCATATATAGATTTCATCACGATGTTTCCCTTCGTCACCGAACACGAAATTATAAACACAAAAAAAAACAAATGAAAATTCAATGGTGCGTGCCTGGATTTAAATCGGAATCATCGATTAAGATTCTCGTCTTGTAACCACAAGCCTATCATGGGTCTCTGGACTATTAGTAAGTGTACACGTGGTTTAGCCCTGAATATAACAGACAGACTGACAGACAAAGTTACTATCGCATTTGTAATATTAGTGTAGATGTGCTTACTTGTTTTTACTTCGAAGTAGTATTACAATCGAAATTTAAGGAGTGCTGAGGTTCGTGTTTGTTGTTTGATGTGATGTTTAAGTCGTTTTGTTCCCCATCGAGTGAGAAATTTCATCAGGTCTCATTGAGTTATTTGGTAACATAAATTTTAAATATCTATCAACTAATCTAACAACAAACAGAGTTTCTTCTGCATATCAATGACATGTTGCAAATCAGCAACATTCACTGCTATGCAGATGACAGCACTGTAGACATCCTATACACCGGCCGCGCTAATATTTCTCGGGAACATGAGTATCAGAACAAACTTGTGTCTGAAATCGAGAGCTTATTAATCAAAGTCTCGGACTGGGGCAGACTAAACTTGGTCCAATTCAACCCCAATAAGACTAAATACGAATACGAATAAAAAGTCACCTTTTGTTATACCCCCTCATTTTGAGAATACTCCCCTCGCTACCACAGCCAATATCGGGATACTTGGCGTCGAGATTTTGAACGTTGTTCAGTTCCGCAGTCAATTGGAAGGTAAAGCCAAATTGACTTCTAAAAAGCTTGGTGTTGAGATGTCGGAATATATTATTTATTAATACGAAATGTAGTTTGTCACGCTTATACATATTTACTCCATCGATCATCATGTACAGAAAAGTACATAATGTACCTAACAGCCCTCCCCCGCCCTCAACGCGTTCGGAAACATGTTTTAAATAAATACATTTTTGGTACAAAATAAATTAAAACTCGTAGTAGGATCGTGTCGTCTGACGCAACTCAGTAACGCTCGTAATTTGTACACTTCGGACCAAATGAGAAATGAGCTGATCCCTAAAACGGATTCCTAAGAATTATTCAAACCCCATTCTAACATTGATTGGCGTTTTCGTTTCTGTTGTTTCAGTAAATATTTACGATGTGTAGACCTGGCCTTATATAATAATAACTAAGGAACTAATAAAAACTGCTATTTAAAGGATACTTTTATTACAAATTAAGCATATAAAAATTCACTGGTGCTTGCCCGGGTTTGAACCCCCATCATCGGTTAAGATTCACGCGTTTTAACCAATGGGCCATCTCGGTTTCTGTTTTGTTATTTTGTTAATTACTCTTGAAATGTTTATTATCTTTAAGGTAAATTTCGCATATGACTATCTGACGTTTTATGACCGTTTTCTTCAGTAAGTTTCGAGTTTGTTCTTACACAATACTCCTGTCTACCGTATCGCGTTGCGATTTGAATTGTATGTACTAAAAAAATGTTATGATAATTATTAAAAAGGTAAAATCTACTAAGATTTGTTTAAAAAGCCAAGCTTCGATAGTAGCAGGAGGTAGAGAGGAGAGTATTTAATATGCATTCACCGAATTAACAACAAGATATACCCAAAGAACGTAGCTTTGTTTTTGAAACTCATGGAAACTAGATTGGATGCTTTTAACAAATCGAATCACGAATAAACTACCGAATGATTTTGATAAAATTTGCTATTAAGCAAGCCTGTGCCCAAAGAAAGGACCTAGGCTATTTTATTTACCTAAAACCTGTCCTTATTAGAATGGCCTGGCTTCATGGTATCAGATATGAAAATGCCACTGTTGCTTGATTTTAAAAAACTTGTATACCAAAGGTAAAGCTAGGGTCTTGGGGCGTCTGTCTATTAGTGTTAGGTTCAAGCGAATCGCTGTTTCTATTTTCAAACCGCATGAGGGAATGATGAGGTATATAAAACACTTCTTATAACCCGTTGAGTAGTTAAGACTTGAAATTAATAATAATAATAATAATAGTCCTCCAGACCGATTTCGGCCACGGTGGTCAATCTCATGAGAGATTTGCCAACTGCGCAGGAGATATTATAGTGCACAAGTGTGTGCACAAACACAGGTGCACTCTCTCTTCCCTAGCTCTCATAATCCGATGGGACGGCAATCCGATACGACCGGAAAGAATTCAGGTGCAGGATCAACGGCTTTACGTGCTTTGCGAGGCACGGGAGTATACACACTTCCAACTTCCAGACTCCGAGCTGCTACTGAGAATTTTCTGACAGAAAAACCCAATAACTATTTATTGGCCCGACCTGGGAATTAAGCCCAGGACTACTGCGTCTGCGGCCTTATATCGAGCCACTAGATCAACGAGGCAGTCAAAAAGTAGAAGACGTTGGAAGCGTAAAAAACAAAGAAATCAAGTCCTTAAAACTTCATTAAAAACTATTTAAGATTTTATGTATACGAAGAATAAGAACGGGAAGATGTTTGTTAATTTAATTTTTGTGTGTTTTTTTATTGTATAGGTTGTTTAAGGTAACAGTATTTTCTGTATTTATTGTGTAGGTAGGCCGACGAGCCTATGGGCCACCGGATGGTAACTGGTCACCAACGCCCAAAGACAATGGCATTGTGAAATGCCAATGAGAAATGTCAACCATCGCTTACATAGCCAATGCGCCACCAACCTTGGGAACTAAGATGTCATGTCCCTTGTGCTTGTAATTACACTGGCTCACTCACTCTTCAAACCGGAACACAACAATACATAGTACTGCCATTTTGCGGTAGAATATCCGATGAACAGGTGGTACCTACCTAGACGAGCTTGCACAAAGCTCTACCACCGGGTAAAGTGTGTTTTATTAATTGTTGCTTTTCATTTAAGTGTAATGAATGTGCATTATCATAATGTCCTCTTGACTGATATCGACCAAGGCGGCCATATTACAGTGTACAAGTGTGTGCACAAGCACAGGTTAATTTTGTTAAATTAATGTGCATTAATTATACAAAATTAATTATAATTTGTAGTTAAATATTTTAAGGATATTTATTAAAAGTCGTTAAACTTTATCAATTTCAGCAAAGCAGTGTATCATAGAATGTTCTAGACCAAAAGTTACCGTTAAACCGTAATCTTTGTCTCAACTTTCCTGAACTCTAGTAAAGTTAACCCAGTTCACAATACACTTGGGAAGATTTCATAGCTGACAATAGTTTCTGTTGTAGAATATTTTAGCACAAAAGATATCTGCTTTGTATTAACAACAATGCTTCAAGTATATATTGTAATTGTTCAAACATGTTAGGAATATATGAGTGATTAAAATATAAACAAAGCGAATTGAAATTTGAATATAAAAAATTTTATTTTCTAATTTGTTGTGGTTTTATTGTAATTATTATATTCTTAATTAAACAAAGTTAGTTAAGAGAACTTTTGAAGCATAATTTTATAGAATTTTAGTTAACTAGTATTCGCTCTAACTCCAGCCGCGTTTGAGAGGGCGATCGATGAGGGAAAAAATATCTTGAAGTTCTAGATTACTGCGTATTAAATTTGATCAAAATCGGTTCATTTGTTTAGACGTGAAAGCGTTTTGGAGTTGACCATTGAAAAGGGATGATCCTCCGACCAGACGGTTGTTTGTCTGGTGGACTACCGCCCAACGGTTGTTGTCGGGTTCTTGTATATATCTTCAATCGCTCGGATAACTTTAATATCGCGATGTAGGGTACGTCAGTTTTTTTAGTTTTCGTATGTGGCGAGATAGATGTCGCTACAGCGTAACAGACACACAGAGATACTTTCGCATTACAATATTAGTATATAAAGAATGTTTTTGAGACATAAGTTTTAAATATTATATATGTATATTTTATTATGAAGTATTTAATAATGAAATAATTATAAACAAAAAAGCATTTTCACCTTTAACGCTATTTTATACGAGAATTTTAGTTACGCGGTATCTAACGCAAACTGGTTAATACCGGTTTTAGTCTTTATCATATATGGAAAAGCGTGGCGACATCAGAGCCTCCTGCTCGTTTGCCCCCTCTTACATAAAAAGACGAAATGATGAAATGAGTTTAAAGAATAAAATTGCTCGCGTAGTTTTTATAGGACACTTACATATTTGTTTATAGGATAATAATAAAATTTAATTAAAACTGGATCTTACCCGATTAATATCCGAGTTTTTATCTTCCAAACAAGATAAACACATACAAGGAGTTCAAAGTATTACAAAAAGATAGACGAGCAGATTTACTGTTAACGAATATTGTATGTCGTAAGTACTTTATTGTCTACCCCTACTTTATATAATACAATTATTATAAAATCGAAGTGTTTCATTATTGTAACAAAAGAAAAATTGATTTTTAAAAATACCTTTAGAATGCAATCTCAATTATAAATTTACTAAAAATACAAAAGACACACATAAATGATAAAAGGAAAACACGGGTTTAACCCAAAACTATTGATTTCGTAAAAACCCATAGAGAATTATAGTATGGAAAGTCCTTCGACGTAGTGTTTGTAGCACAATTTAAATGTATACAATATCATTATAGTACAACTGCTTGTTCAATAATTTCATTTTATTAAATACATATATTTTACATTATCGTATAATAAATAATTCTTTTATTTATATCACTTATTTTAAATCACATTTTAAGTAAATACTGTGAGTTCTTATGTGAATAAATGTCTTTAACCCCCAGTTCAACAAATAACATATGTAACTCAATGCTTTTTGTTTAAAATCTAAAAACCCTTTTATGTTTTGACTAGACTTATTTGCAGTCTAAGTGACGATAACACTTTTAACAAATGAATTAAAACATTTAAGGTACAAAACAATTTAATTGAAATAAAAATAGAAATAAATTCTAAAATACAAAATAAATGGTGTAATAAAAATCAAAGACTAAATTACTGTGATTAAATACTGCGAGCACTCAAACATCTTCGTAAGCTTAGTGATTAGCTTATCCGACTGTTGATTCAATGGTTCCGAATTTAAATAACTCTTCAGTTTTTCTATAGAAATATTGACTTTCTGTCAGAACTATTGAAATTCGGTAAGAGTAAACTACATTAGTTTTCGCCCGCGATTTCAACCACGTATGACAGGAGAGCTGGGGTTAGGTGCCCTATGGCATATCCATTACAACGTCTATGCAAAAATTCGTCATATTTGTTTAAAAAGTTAAGACGTGACAGCGTAACAATCAAACAAACAATCAATGGCTCTACTCACGTCGATCGAAGCGTATTTTAGAGCCTTTGTTATTACATAATAAAGCCCTTTATTCAGACCAACTTGATATCTATTTACAAAGTATTAAGAACTAAAAAATATATTTTTTGTAGCTAAACTAATCTTAATCGATTCTACTCTAATACTTAATTATTTTCTATAGATCTGTTTGCCAATCGGCGAAGGCCTCCTCCAACCCTTACCATTCCTGTCTATCTTGAGCCACTCTATTCCACTTTACTCTTTCTTATTAATAATAATAATAATATAATAATAATAATAATCTTTATTCACATAAAAAGTAACAAATTATAATGAAGTTTTCTGGTGCGCGCAGTTGTGATGTCGTGATGAATAATATATAATAATAGATTTATTTCAAGAATTTATATCTGATATAATTTTGTTATTACAATGTAAGACTTATTCTAAGAGTTAGTAAACTTAAAGACTAGAAAACTTAATATTTTATATTACTGCAGGGAGCATGCAATCCACTGCAGTGCGATAAATAGGGACAGTCTGGTCTGCCTACTATCTTCAGGATGCAGTTGGGGCTGTCACGCACACGCCGCAGAAGAGACGCAGAATATTTTTATTACATACATACAAAGAAAAATATTTTTCCAAATTAGTGCTACAGAAACTGATTTTAAAAAGTAAGGCATAAGGTCCTCCAGACCGATTTCGACCACGGCGGCCAATCTCAAGAGATTAGCCAACTGTGCAGGAGATATTATAGTGCACAAGTGTGTACGCAAACACAGGTGCACTCTCTTTTCCTTAGCTCTCATAATCCGATGGGACGGCAATCCGACACGACCGGAAAGAGTTCAGGCACAGGACCAACGGCTTAACGTGCTTTCCGAGTACCGTGCACGGGAGTGTACACACTTCCAACTTCCAGAATCCGGGCTGCTACTGAGAATTTTCTGACAGAAAAACCCAATAACTATTTATTGTCCCGACCTGGGAATTGAGCCCAGGACCACCGGGTCTGCGGCCTTATACTGCGTACCTAGCTACTAGACCAACTAGGCAGTCATTTGAAAAGTACTAAAAAAGCCTTAAGTATTTTAGAGCACATACAAATTATACTATATACATATTATTATGTCAGATTTGTTGACGATCATTTTTCTTATTTACAAAAAACTTGTGGCGTGCATCATAAGAAATTCAGACGTGTGTCATATCGCGTTGGAAGGCGGGTTGTTAATAAATTATTGGCATGAAATATTTATTAGTGGCAACACTATGTGTACAAAAGGATAAGAAATTGTGAAATTATTATTGATTATGATCAGTATTATTAAACTACGGCATCATAATTGATGCCATGAAGTTAGAATTATATTCAAGTTCTAGGTTCGCTCGGTAGAATTACTTGATAGTAGCTTTGTGCAAGCTCGTCTGGGTAGGTACCATCCACTCATCAGATATTCTACCACAAAACAGCAGTACTTGGTATTGATGTGTTCCGGTTTGAAGGCTGAGTGAGCCAGTGTAATTACAGGCACAAGGGACATGACATCTTAGTTGCCAAGGTTGGTGGCGCATTCGATGTAAGCGATGATTCTATCTCTTACAATCCCAATGTCTATGGGCGTTGGTGACCACTTACCATCAGGTGGCCCATATGCTCGTCCACCTACCTTTTTTTTTTTCGCTGGAAAAACGCATTTACGCGTTTCCCCCACATGAAGTGGGGGGGTATGTAGGGCTCACCGGCACTGAAGGCGCCGGACTACCCACTAAAAAACCAGCGGTATCCTCTCCGTCTGGTTAGGAGGCGCCACGGGATCGCTTGCGCATGCTACCATGACGCCCCGACGGTCGGCCCGCCTATGCGGGCCTCCATTTCTAAGGGGATTCCCGGATACAGGAAACCCACTTAGCCCAGGCGGCTATTAAGGTGGGGGGAGAAGGTGTGCATAGCGCCTACGTCTCTTCCCCGGTCGTCTTTGACGGATCGAATCAGCGGAGGCACTTTCCTCACGCTGTCGCCCCGCGGCCTCCTTCTGCGAGAGTGTCATGTCGCAGATGGAGGAAGGAGGAGACCATTTCCAACCAGCACCTCTCGCTGTTGAGCATGGCATCAATCACGCTTGGCAGCGAGAGATCTCCGCCGACTATCGCCGCCAAGGACTGCCTCTGAGGCCCCCACGTAGCACACTCCATCAGGGTGTGGTGCGCCGTGTCCAGTAGCGCACCACACTCGTGGCAGGAGGGTGATACCTCCTGCCTCGCTATCTTGTGTAGATACTTACCGGAACAGCCATGTCCGGTAAGCATTTGCGTCAGCCTAAACGTAAATGTGCCACTTTTCCTTAACCAGCGACTCAAGTGGGGCCGAATCGCATTCACTGTCGCTAGACCTGCGGATGGGGACCTCAGGTCCTCCTCCCATCTACGAATCAGGGCTTGCTGGGCTAGAGCCCTGATTCGTCCCACCTCCGCGGATCCTGGACGGCCGCCACTCGCTCAGGCTTCCACCCGAAACCGGTACACTTCTGCGAGCACCTCCGCCTGGAGTTCCCAGGGCGGATCGCCCGCAAGATGTGTAGCTGCCGTCCATGACACCGTACGGTAACCACGTATCGCCCTCACCGCTATGACCCTCTGCGGTCTCCGCAAAAGGGCCTTGTTCTGAGCGGTGGGAGCGTCCACTCAAATAGGTGCACCGTACAGCACCATGGAGCGCACCACACCGGCGTATAGACGCCGGCATGGTGATTCCGGCCCTCCCACGTTGGGTAGGAGGCGCCCCAAGGCAGCAGCAGTGTTGATGAACTTCGGGCCCAGTTAGACTAAGCGCTGCCCGAAGCTCCATCTTCCGTCCAGGATCAGGCGCAGATACCTCATCTGGGCCTTTACTTTTATCACCGTCCCGTGGACGGTGATACTCGCCCCTCGTGGACCGTGGAAGAGGAGGGCCTCCGTTTTGGATATGGAGACCCTCAGGCCCAGCATTTCCATTCGGTCCACGGTTAGGGTCGTTCCGACTTCGGCCAGGCGGGCCGCCTCCCGAAAGTCCCACCCCGTCGCGGTGATGATCTTGTGCAGTTGTTTTAGTTTTTTTTGATTAAATATCGTTATCTGCTTTTATTTAAAAACCTATATTGATCAATGTTATTGTTTAATTGGAACAAATGAGAGACTTATTACCTAAACGCATTAAGCAATCTACCTTTAAGCGTATCAGAAAAACATGTAAAAAGAACTTCAAGTATAAAACCGCTCTACGAATAAATGCAATCCTTACTACTACCATAATAATGTCCTGCAGACCGATTTTCGGCCACGGCGGCCAATCTCAAGTGAGATTAGCCAACTGCGCAGGTGCACTCTCTCTTCCCTAGCTCTCATAAACCGATGGGACGGGCGATCCGACACGACCGGAAAGAGTTCAGGCGCAGGACCAACGGCTTTACGTGCTTTCCGAGGCACGGGAGTGTACACACATCCATCTTCCAGACTCCGGGCTGCTACTGAGAACTAAACCACCACCACCAATCTAAATATAATCTTATCTTGTACAGTATTAATATGATCTATGATCTAATTAAAAAAAACAATTAAAAGTGAAAAAAAATAGAAGTATTCTAAAATATCAAATTTAAAATTTAATAAGTATACAGAATATCTATAGACATAGATAAAGCAATTTATGAAATAACTTTTCCTAAATAAAAGGTAAGTCCATTCGTATTTTGTGGCAAAAAATGGACAAATATAATTAAGGGTTTGTAGCTGACCTGCGTCACAGGACAAAATTCGCCTTTTTGCTACCTTAACGCTGCAAGAAGTATACTGTGACGAAAAACTCGATATTATAATTGGAATCTGAACAAAATAATTGGACAAAAGTATTTGGTCAAAGCAGAAGGAATTAGCAGTTCAAAGAAACACAAAGTTAAGGAAATAACCTGATGATGTCCTACAGCTGGGCTAAGACTTTCCTAGAAGAGAAGATTTAGCTTACTCCATTACGATATTTCAATATTGGTTTAGTGGATGGAACATTGGGGCATAACGTCACGATATTTTATATTCTATTAAATAAATAATTAATCATATTTCACAGTTAAAATTTATGTAAATTGTCTTTAAAAACACATCCTGGTGATTTCAGGACCTTAAGAGGTCTGGCCTTTGCACAGCACTAAGTCATTAACAGAGTAATTTATATATAACAAAAACTCGTATGTCTCTCGTGTCTGAAATTGTGTTTTCCTAAAAAGTGTAATATTTACGGGAATAAGGCTCTTATAATAAACGTAGTAAAGGTCAAAATGCAACATAGTTACCATTTAGTTGAGCTCTGTAAGGAAAGGATTATAGGAGGATTACGACCTGCGTTTCGACCACAAACAACAGAATGACCTAACGTTTTTGCGCCACGTCACAACATAGCGATGTTGTGGAAATTCCTTACTTAAAGCTGTTTTAGGATATGTATACAAATATATACCTATATATATAACGTGAACATAAAACACTGTCGAAAATTTGTTTAATATTTACTGTAAAACAGCAATTCAAACTAATACCGTTCAAAAAATACTGTGGCCAATATTCACGAAAAAAATGATCAAATTTCGATAAAAATTACACGCGTTTCTTTACAGATTTATAATTAATTTATTCAATTAATTATTTTATAATAAAATACTGTCAAAAAAGTTTTGAAAATATGTTTAGGCTTTTATTTGTTGATTAAGTTATGCGATTTGAAACAAAAAACACATATTACAATTTAACTCTCTTAACTAATATTATAAATGCACAAGTGACTTTATGTATTTGTTTGTTATACTTCAATGTCTAAACCACTTAACCGATCATTATGATTTTTTTCGTGTCTAACACACATGACGTCATATTCTATTCAAAACTTAATTATATTGTTCCGTTTTGTAAAGTGAGTGAGCCAAACGCTATTATTGTATGTTAATTTAAATCTTACATATTATGATACTCAGCTTTACCAAAGTTACGCAGTGAAAACATTTTAAAATACTTCCGCAAGCCCCGCATTCTGGACGAGCCGACATAAATCTTCGCACCCATTCCAGTTAGAAATTGAAATACGCATAACATATGTTTCACACTAATTAAATAAAGCTTAAAGCGTATGTGTTCTTTATTTAAATATGTAACCGACAAAATTGGGTTCGAATAAAAGTTTGACTTAATGCCTGAAGGCACTTACCAATTACCAGACACATAACATTTTGGCTAATCAGAAATACATGAAGTCTGTACAACAATACAGAAAAAAATTACAAGCTTAAATATTATAGCTTAAGTAATGATGTCCCAGTGGTTAGAAGACGACATCCTAGCCGATTATTCAAGGAACCCAGGTGAGCACTATTTAATTTTCATGTGCTCATTTTGGGTTCTAACGCAGGACTTATCAAGAACAATAATTGTTATAGTATCATATTGTAAAACTTATTTATTTTAAAAAAAGCTACTACACAAGTTTTTTTCAATTCAATTCAAATAGGCTTTAATGTATAATTTACTTAAATATCTGATTTGACAAAATATCTGTTAATAAAATAAATTACCTAAAATTTGTTATAAATAGTTTCTGCCTCTTTCTCTATCATTACTGAATATATACCTATTATATAAATTAAATAATCACTATTTTAAATGTCATCTTGGAAATGTTATTTACGATGTGATCGATTTTTGTGGAATGCGGCATTTTGATGGACTAATTTGGCGTAACATCGAGAAAACGACAACGTATCTTGAAAATGATTAACACAAAATATTTTGAATGAACGTCAAGTGCACGTAGCGACATCTATAAATGAGATCAGAAATTAACTTAGTTTGTTAGTTTTATGTCACGTTAATTTTGTTACGATCTAGTTTATCAAGACTACAACAGATGGCGCTCTTAGTGTTTTTTTATATTTTCATTTTTGTTTTATCAGAATCACAATAAGTAATGTAAATCAAATTAACAATTATTCGGTTCTTTACTCGGTGGTAGAGTTTTGTGCAAGCTCGTCTGGGTAGGTACCACTCACTCATCCGATATTCTACCGCAAAACAGCAGTACTTTGTATTGTTATGTTCCGGTTTGTAGGGTGAGTGAGCCAGTGTAATTACAGGCACAAGTGACATCTTAGTTCCCAAGGTTGGTGGCACATTGGCGATGTAAGCGATGGTTAAAATTTCTTACAATGCCATTGTCTATGGGTATTGTTGACCACTTACCATCAGGTGGCCCATATGCGCGTCCGCCTGCCTATAAAGTAAATTAAAAAAAAATCTTGTACAGTTTTTGTGTATAGATAAGGTTTTGCTTTGAAGTTTATCAGAGTTGTCATTGCTGAAAAACGAAATTGTAACAGATTTTTAGATTCCTCAATGTCCGCTAGGCTTGACACTGGTAATCATTTATACACAAATCAATATGAAGTTATTCATTGTATACGATACAGTACACATAAAATAACTGTGTATTCCGTTTTAAATTATCCGAATAATGCTACGTATAATTAAATATTTTACATCATAATATTATATCAAATAATAATAAAGTACATATATTTATCGTCTTATAATTACACGAGCTGCTCGTCCCGACTTCGTGCAGATACAAAAGGGATTTAATCCCGTATATATTTTAATACACTCTTAAAAAATAATATATTTAAATATAGTTTATATATACTCCTAAGCTAATAATTTCAATTCGACGATATCACCTTTTTTGTGGCGCGAGTGTTTTACTTTTTGTTTTCGATAACACCTAAGATATTTAGATTTTATTAAATTATTAAAATTAGTATTGGTTAAAAAAGTTGGTATAGGCTTAAAAAAGCAAATAGTTTATTATTTTTATACAAAAATTTAAGAAATGATAATGAATACTGACAGTTATCCCTTCAGGATAAGTATGTATATGCTATCGCGGAGTTTTCTATGAGTCGTTTTAAGACGTACAATTTTCTAGTTTATTGTTTTGATGTATGGTTCTTGTTTCCGTGGTTGGTGGCGCATTGGTAATATTAATATTTCCAACACTACCAGTGTCCATGGGCGGTGGTGACCACTTAATATCCAGTGGTCACACACTTGCAATCCGCCTACCTAAAAATAAATAATAAAAAAACAGTCGGAATATAGGTTTGTATACGCCGACGACCGAGGTCGTCATTTTTTGAGGGAGCTCGAAAGCCAACTTCTCAGAAGAGATATCAATAGAACGGAACAAACTCCATAGAATCATGATCAATGCAATTAATATGTAGTTAAATTAAATCTCCTGTCATGTGTACGTAATCATTTCTACAGGAGACCATTTCACGGAACATGAGATGGTGAAAGTGCCTCCCATTCCATGACGTATTCAGTTCCCATCGAGGAACGGACGCGTCGCAATCACGTCGCTATGAGATCGGTACTTAGAGATTAAATAATACTCTGATCTCCCGAAACACGTCGAACGTGACTCAATAAATAATGTGAATGCTGTGAGTGCTGGGTCTTGTAATAACAATAATATTTTTTACAGATTTATTTATATCTTTCAATCGTTATCGATAGAGACTTTTATAACAGATAATAAACGATATTGTTTCTATTCAATCACAGCAACGAATTATAGTTGCTAAGTTAAGCTGAAATGTAAAAATGAATGTTTTTATCCATATAAATTTGAAAAAGTGGCGATGTCCTGCTGACCGACTTTGGATACTTCGGCAAATCTCAAGAGAGATTAGCCGACCGAGCAGGATATATCATATTAAAGAAATGTCTGCGCAAAAACATGCTTTCCAAAGCACGGGAGTGTGCTCAATTTCAATGCTGTTTCTACTGCTACTAAGAATTTTCGCCAGAAAAACCCAATATTTTTTTATTCTGGGACCAAACCCGAGATCCTCGGGAACTTATTTTAGCCACTAGACGAACGTGATCAATGTATTGAAGAATGTTAAGTGTCGATAACGACTTACCATCAGGTAACTATTTGTCCATTATATCGCTATTTTAAATAGGTAATATGTTGTAGATATTCGTGCAGGTTTCCTCCCGTTGTTTTCTTTAACTGCGAGATGAATTATAAATGTCACGAATTTAAACCACCAGGCTACAGCTGATCTACTTACAGGGTCACCAGCTGTTATGATATAATCAACTGTTATTATTGGGAACCCAGTTGTTGATTTCAATGTATTAATTACCGCCGAAACGTGATAAGATAATTATATATATTGATAAAAAACCAATTATTTAAAAATATTAAATTGAATGTGGCGATTTTGATTGTATTGATTTTTTTGTTATCTTAAAAACAATTAAACATCAGGCTGATAAAGAAATGTAATTAAATATATTCGTGTTAAACGAAATTAAGAGGTCCTGTTAATTTAACAGCGTTACAGCAATGGGCGGTAATTATTGCAATTGATATAAAAAATTCAAACACGTAGACACAGTTCCGCTATGGAACGCATTGAAAAAAAGAAAACGAACAACGAACTCGTCGCTCCAAGTTTTTGCCTTTCCTTAGTATTGAATGTGATGTTTGTATGAAATAATTACATGTTAATAACGTTCTTAAGCTTGTCGTTTGAGTGAATCTTATTGAAATGAGCTATTAATAATATCTTTATTTTTCTTAAAAAACAATACATAGCATCGGCTGTTTTTAAATAATATTCTAATTAAGCGAATAGCTTGGGTTAGGAGTGAGAACGACAACAGCTCTAGAGGTCAGGATAGAACTTGCGATTTTTCGATTCATTATGTCCATACATTTAATAAAGCAGTAGAGACCGCGTACCTGTATATAGATTTATTTTTTTCAAAAACGAATGTTTTTCTTTACGTGTAACGAAACAAGAAAATGTAACTACTACTCATAAAACCAAAATCCTGGTTTTATAAAAATACAGTTCTTTTTTTCTAAAGTAACCTTAGACTCTTTAGAGGTTATCGTTATACAATGTTTTTTAGTATAAAAATATTAATCTTCACGGATTTATTCAAATGTAAAGTAAAATTTATTGCACAAATTGTATTATCACAACCGTCAAGGAACTGATTAGTTTAACATCAATTATATTATGTAATGACCATACGCGATTGTATGTATTTGATTATCAATTAGTGAACTGCTTAAAATACATTATTATTGTAAAATGACTATATAATCCGAATATTAAATGACACATGCATCAATCCAAATTATTTGTGGAAGAAATGGATTGTTTGTGAAATGAAAATTTTGCCGAACAAGTTGTTTTTAAATGGAAACGTTAGTTGTCAATGATTGTCAAAATTGTCAATAGTTTTTTGGTTAAACCACGGTCGTAGGTATACACAGGTCTTGCAACTGAGTCCAATTTCAGTGGTGAGAGATAGGTGAGAGTGTGTTACAACTGCTGATTCGCAATACCATCCGCTGTACGTACTACGTCGCTGCTATCGAAGCTGATATTTTTCTCTCCCAAGTATTGTGTTATTTAATTATTGTTATATCGTTTTGTTGAGTTTTGCGGATTTTATGTCATTTTTGTTTTTTTATTTAACTGTTTTGTTTAGATTTCAAATTTGTTCGGGATAATTATTACGCGAATTGTCATGCCTCTGGCGGCCGTAAATTAAACTTGACAGCGTCATTATGTCAACGTACCCCATACTGAAGTTGCAAGACCTTGGGTTAAGGGTCTTCTTTGACGTTTGTTGAAATTCGAAGGTCGGGATTTCGATAGAATTATATAGAAAGCGATGCTCCACAACCTTGAAATAAATCACACAGTTAGCCAATGAATTTAACTTACGTGTAGAGCATTCGAATTTAAGATAATGTTTATGGATAAGTGTAAAAAAAATCAGAAAAATCACTAAAACGTGTAAAATCGCACTTCCTTATTGAGACGAAATTATCGTAATCGTCGAGAATTTAGAAATGAATTTTATCAAATAATAAAGTTAAAACTATAAAGAAACGTCTGGAGTCTTCATTTTTTAATAAACATTTTCTTATTTTTTGTTATAATGAATTACAATGAAATTGTACGCGTTTTCTTATGCGAGCCGCCGATAATCCTCGCAGACCAGTCGGCCACGCGCCTCCGAAGTGAGAGCACGTCGGTTTGCGCCGCATTGATAGATCGCGATCGAACCGTGTACTTACACAAAATCAATGTGTGCGTAAATAGCGTATTTAGTATTTATTTGAACGTTTTAGTTGTCACCGACTGTTCATCATAAATTTTAGGGCGCGCACCGGCTTATGTATTTTGTTTTTTTTTTGGTATTTTTAGTGTTTTATCATTTGATACGATATTTTTACTGATAATATTTTGTATATTTTGTAGTTTGATAAAAAAACAAAAAATAACTCGAGTTGAAATTCTAACTAGTTACATAATTATAACACTCTCATATATAAATGATACATTGCAATTTTTTTATAAATAAATATAATTTTTTAAAATATTTATATATATAATTACTTATTTCGTCCATTTCCTAGTTATATTGGCCAGTAAAACAACAACTGAGGCAATAAATTTATTGTCGTAAAAATTCAAATTATTCTTATTTTCATTGATAACGTAAAACTACACAAAGTATTTATAAATAGTGTTTTGAACACTAAATAATAAAAATGACCAAATCCCATTTATGCATAAAACGAAACACGAGTGATGGCCCACCTAACAAACCCTCATTAGTCAGTAAATTACTGACTCTCAACTCAGCGGGCAATATAGTACTCAAGTGGAAATGAGTAGAACGAAGTACATAATCCTTGTAACTGTGATCTAAGAACAGTAGTGGCATCACACTAAAGAACACACTTCCAATTGGAAGACCGCCACGCTTGTATATATAATAAGCTGCGTTAAAAACTTTAATACCGCGATTCAGGGATTATACATTTTTATAACATTTTTCTTTAGAAGTTTAATTATTTTATGTATTTATTCACATTTTTTTTTTATATTGAGTAATTAAAGAAATAAAACATTTATTATTACAGTAATAATAATATTGTTCTTATTATTTTAGCATAAAATGTTTCTTTTAGTTTTTTGTTACGTCAAAGCGCTATCTAGTGAGGACATACGAAACGTTTTCATGCCTCATCGTCATCATTGGTTTTGCAAATTGATATTTATCCGATTTCAGACTTACAAATCGATTTCAAAATCCGATTTTAGATATCTGAATTCGGTAATGCCTAGCCTCATCAAATCGCCTGAGAACTTAGCTATCCTTTTATTTTATTAGCTAACGTGCTCAGGCAAATATAGTCTTTAAGTACTTCATCAGTAAGGTCGATTATTGTGTAATAGATTTCCGTAGCAGAACCAAGAAACCGAAAGTCGAACCGCAAAATTCCCGCTATCCTTTTTATTCCGCTTTATTCCAATTGGTTAGAAAGAGAGAAAGTGAATTTCATAGTAGAATAAATGTTGTAAAATATATATTTCGATTCAGGAATTATATATTTTTCTTTAGAAGTTTAATTATTTTATGTATTTATTCACATTTTTTTTTATATTGAGTAATTAAAAAAATAAAACATTTATTTTTACAGTAATAATAATATTGTTTTTATTATTTTAGCATAAAATGTTTGTTTCAATAATGTTTATATAATGTATTTCTTGTATTCCTATTGATCTATTTTTATTTCACTTTTTGTATATATACTTGTTCCGTTTTTTAATAAAGCATTCCACATTCGTCTTTCGTCAATTTTTTTTTATTATTCCACATTACGACATCAAGAAGTTTATTTATACCAAACTACTCACCTCAACGCTATAGATATGTATTTGACAACATTTCAAAATCAGTGACAATAAAGTTAAAATTTAGTTTAGGAAAAAAAAGTGCGACGACCCCACTCTGCATACGTATATGTGTGCGTGCCGTGCCCGAGCCTCGATAGTTGCGACAGTAGCGCTAAAAACGTAAAACTTCGTGCGGCGGAACGTCAAAGAAGACCCTTAAACATTATTGAACCGATTTATTTATTGGAAATATAAGTTTGCGGAATTTTATTATGAAATGGAATATCCTTCACCAGAAATGATATATTGATGCTTGTCAAAACTAATTAAATTACAACGCGCTATTAAAGAGTTCCAACAAGTATCAGAAGAGCTCGATAATACCCAATTATACAATATCCGGATTATATATACTCGGAATTATTTACATCACATTATCAAAGATTACAATTGACTTCCTAGATATGTTTAATTGACTTTGTTGGTGATATAACGAAGATAACAATATGAAACTTGTATAAATCAATTCGACGAATTTCATAAATCAATTAAATCGAGATTATCTGATTTAACGTTAATAACATTCTATCTAACATAATCTAAATAGAATACGTTCTATTATTAAATCAAATCAATGGATAATAACAATAATAATAATATATTCATATAATCTTGATAATATATACAATAAAACTTATGATTAAGAATCTTATTCGACTATTTCTCAATGTTAACTTCAAATACGTTATCTTAAGAGGCTTTGTGCAAGCTAGTCTGGGTAGGTACTACCCACTCATTAGATAAAAAGCGATTCATATATACAAAACCTAATTAAGGAGTTGCCTAGAATATAGCAGAGTTATTTACAAACCTCATTATGATATTCACAAGAAGAACATTGAACGAATCCAGATAGGATTTCTTTGGCATCTTTGCTACAGTGAAAACGAAGCCATACTGACCGAAGTACCTACTACGAATTGGATACACGAGCGATGCGTAGTTAGTTGGTTATTGTCTTTTTATCATGGTGTGGTTATAACTAAAACCGATTTGCCAAATCTACAATAAAAATAAACGTCCAATTAAGGTCCACTCGTGTTAATAAGTACATACATTTTTGCACTGACATGTCCGAATCTAACTTATGTAGGCGTAAACATGCTCTTTTTGATTCGGCCTGTACAAAATCAAAATATGCCAAAAATAATATCATTCATCGAACGTGTAAAATGAAAAATTTAGAGATATTAATATATTTTCATGTTCCCTATTAAATTTTAAAAATAATATTATTGAAGTACTGAATAAAGTATTGAGTGAATTTCAATCTGTCTTTTTTTTGTTTTTTTTTAATAGTACTTCTTTTTTTGTTTTGTATTATTATTATTTTTTTGTTTTTTGTTTTTAACAAACTTGTATAATTGTTTAATTTTCTATTTATAATCATTTTTGTCTTTGTTGTATTAATTTGCTCTCTGCTTCTTATTTGTATTGTATATTAGTGGAAACTTGATCGGTTTATGTGTTATTTAATTGTTTTTTATTGTATATGTGCAGCTGAACTGTTTGTTTACCGAAAATTAAATAAATAAATAAATAATCTTAGTCTAGTCTCCCATTAATAGATCAGTAAGACAATATAACTCTTTACACAGTAAGTCGGATATTGATATATTCCTAAATAAACTTACAAAATTTGAGTCTCACGTAAAACTATTTAACGTGCATATTGTTGACTCATAAGAACTACTATAGCTTCTAGTAGACGAAACAGATTAAAAATATATATTTATTAACAGCAAAATATAAATCAAATTATTACACATAATACAATCGCTCCGTTCTTTGCTATCGATATCATAATCGTATTTCCGGTTGTACCACACTAAGCTTGTGTCGTGGATATCTTACGATTTACAGAGAACATTTCACCTACGGTTAATGGTTCGCACTTGAAACATGTGTGTAAACAATTATAGAAAAATAGAGACATTTAAGTAATTTATGCAACAATCGGCCTTATTCATAAACGTTGCTTAGTTACTGTTTAGCTAAACACTGGTTTGTCTCTTTCTGTCATTATTGATTTGACATACGAAAGAAGAAGACAAAATGTTGTTTAACTAATCACCAGTTAAATAAAGTTTATGAATAAGGCGGAAATCTTTATATTAAATATTACACTTACACTTGGTTATTGACATTGACATTAATCTACAACCTAAGAAGTACCGGCAAAAAACAGCGCGATTATACACTAATGTGAATATGTATATGTGTAAAACTTATAAGTTACCAAATGTCAATAATATTAAATTCAGATAAACAAAAATACAATATAATGTAGGTCCTACATACATTAAATTACGATATGACAGTAAGAATATTTTCTATCATATCGATAGAGAGTGTGAATAATCAGATATAAAGAGCCTTTTTAGTACTAACATCACATATATATTGTATTTCCTAAATTTTTATTGTAAAACATATAACTGTATTGTAATATTTCTCGAAATAGTTATATATTTTTTTTTTGTTTTTCTTTTTTTAAATTATTATTTAAAATGCTGTCTTTCACATGTCGTAGTTATCTATAAGTATGGCAACTTTTACCTTTAGACCTAACAGTTAACCGTTAATTTCTAATTTTTTACTGTAATGTTGGTAATCCTGAATATATCATTCTCCTTTTTTGGACAGTCATAAAAGTACAGTTATGTTCGTCCTAAATGTTTCATGCCATTTTAATTGGTGGCAGGGCTTTGTGCAAATCCGATTATGTAATAACCACTTACCCACACATCGGATATTCTAAGAGTAAAAAGCATTACTCAGTATTGTTGTTCCAGTTTAAAGGGTGAGAGAGCGAATGTAACTAGCTAAGCAGGCATAAGGGCCATAACATTTTCGTTCCCAATGTTGGTGGCGCATTGGTGATAAAGAATTGTTAATATTACTTCCATCACCAATGTCTATGGGCAGTGGTGGGAACTTACCATCAGGCGGCCCATGCCCGTCCACCTACCTATAACATTAATTTATTTATTTGTTAATCCTCCAGTTTTACACAAATAATACAAACATACGTAAGTAAATTAAAACTATCAAGAGATTAGAATCTAATGAACGAGTCTGTGTGTGGGCAAGTGTGCATTGTATCTATAATTTTTGGAACAAACATCTTTTACGCGGCTTACAATAGAGTGAAATGGCAGTGGCCCAAGGTTACGTCATATAACGAAATAGCGTTCATACTTCGTGCCTACCAAATGCTACAAAATGCGATGCGTTGGGTGTTCGAATTTAGGAGGTCGATATAAAAGAGGTGTATTTTGTTTGACAAATAAACAGTAATATAATAAATATAAATGGGCAATATTTTTATATATATCGTATATACGATTTGTTTTTTAAATCTATCTTAATAGGCATATTTACTATTTACAAAATAAACTTATTTAATAAAAAAAATTGTACATGTATTGCTTACGAACCCTAGTTGCAGTAATTGTAACAAAGGATTTTTGAAAATTGATCTCCTGAGGGAGTTAAATGCGGATGAAAGTTCGTATTGGTTATGTTAGTATGGGTATCCGGTATTCGGGCTTCTGTTAATGAGTAAAAGACAATGGAATGAAGCTTTGGTAACAATTCCTCAACTAAAATAGTGAAATTTAGGATTAAATTTTGTATAGAAGTTTGCCATTTTTGTAAATAGAAACATGGTAGTCGGTTTTATGCGTCTGTTTAAAGGAAAACACATTTACTATAGCCTTTTAAAACATATTTACTTAAGATGAATAATATGGAATCGAACATTTGAATGGATTGCTATCATTTATCAAACTAAAAAGGTTAACACGTTTTTCAATATTCCAAAAAAAATATGAGCGATATTTATTTTAATCACTATAATAATAATATCCTGGAACATTATTCACACAGGGCCTAATGTTTTTGGCCTAAAGAGTTTGGTTGATCCCATACTAAGCAGAGCTCGTAATATGGACACCAGACAACTGATATACTACTTTTCTTTTGTAAATACATACTTATAAAGATAATTACATCCGGACTCGGGGCAAATAAATAGGTTTATGCCGAGAAATGTCTGTCCTGGGTGGGAATCGAACGCACTACCTGCGACGCGAAAGGCAAGAAATCTATCAACCACGCCAACCGGCTCGTTACTGTTCCGATTGTTACATTTCATTAATTTATTTTTAAAAATCGATCAACTTAAGTTGTTTCTTTAGGCGCCTTTGCTACAGGCTAGAATTATAAGATGGCAGCAAATTAATTATAGTGAGCTACTTAATCACGCAATTAAGATATTTGGTACAGAGATCAATGAATTTAATAAAACTATTAAGAACAATGAATTTAATAAAACTATTAAATTCATTGATCATTTGAATAAATTTTTTGACCGTAAATCTATGCGTCCCATCGGTTTAATAATCATATAATAACTGGTTGATTCCCATCTCTGGACTAATAATGAGATTTTTTTATTAGAAGGCGGACGGGCATATGGGCCACCTGATGGTAAGTGGTCACCAACGCCCATAGACATTGGCATTGTAAGAGATGTTACCATCGCCTACATCGTCAATGCGCCACCAACCTTGGGAACTAAGATGTTATGTCCCTTGTGCCTGTAATTACACTGGCTCACTCACCCTTCAAACCAGAACACAACAATAGCAAGTACTGCTGTTTGGCGGTAGAATATCTGATGAGTGGGTGGTACCTACCCAGACGAGCTTATTATTATTATTATAGTTTAGTTTTCCCCACATTTCAGTTCGTTGTCTTGACCTTCGACGATGGTGTAAACGTGGGCAATATTATGAGTTACCGTTCTCTCCTCTACAACCGAGTCAACAAAAATCAATGCAACATTGGAGTGACATTCTTTGTCAGTCATGAGTACACAGATTATAGTTTGGTCAATGAACTCTACAACCGTGGCTTTGAAATTGCTCTACACTCAATGACACACAAAGTTGATCAACAATACTGGAGAAGTGCTTCTTATGAAACTATGATGAGAGAATTCGGTGATCAAAGAATGCAAATGGCTCACTTTGCAAATATTCCAATTAATACAATTCAAGGTGGGTAGTACTTAAAACTATTCTTTAAAACAACATATTTTTATCAAGTATTCAACAGTTATGTACATATAACATGTTGTAAATACAGTGCAAGGGACATCTTCTTATTTCCCAAGGTTGAAGGCTGACTCAAGCTATGGTTAATATTTCTTATTTCAATGTCTATGGTCGTGGGCCAATTGTCAGGTGGTCCATTTATCAGACTGCATTGCTTTTTTATTAAAAGAAAGTTAACAGTTTCCAATACTTAACTTAGTCATAATTTTGCTATCCATGTTACCCTTTCATAAATTTTATGTCTACTTACTAACGTAACAAAAAAATTACTTTTCTAGGCCTCCGCAGTCCTTTCCTTCAAATGTCTGGAAACTCAACTTACCAGATGATGAATAGTGCTGGTCTTCGCTACGATTTAAGTTGGCCCACTATTACATATAGTGACCCAGGTCTATGGCCGTATACTCTCCACTATCAGTCTACTCAAGATTGCATCGTACCTCCGTGCCCTACAGCATCTATCCCTGGTCCTTGGATATTACCAATGGTCGCTTGGACTGATATGCAAGGATTCCCTTGTTCAATGGTAGACACCTGTTACTTCAAGTAAGTGCTTATTATTTAATAATATTAACAGTTTTTATAATACGTATGTAAAATTTTTAGACTGCTAAAGTTTCTTACTTTACGTACGTATGTGCCATAGAACATGGGTTCCATGCCACCTACGTGGGGGCATGTCATGCATGTCTTTAGACTCAAATTTATACGCTTTATATTCTTTCAGTCCTGGTGAAGATAATGAAGAAGGATGGTTTCAATTTATCCTTGAAAACTTTGAGAGGCACTACCACAGTAACCGCGCTCCATTCGGTTTCTACGTTCATGAGTGGTATATCCACGTAAACCCTGGTTTACAAAGAGCGTTTGTCCGTTTCTTGAATATGGTCAACAATCTTAATGACGTATTCATGGTAAGATAATTTGTATAATGTTTTTAAATTTAACTATTTTTTATTTAGTTACTGGCTAAGCACATCTCTATCAGCTAGCTAGTGTTACTTATTTCGTGCACGGATATGCAATTCAAATTTATGGTTGCATAAGTAATCAAATTCATATTCTCAGGTTAATGCCAATGATGTTATTGATTGGGTACAAAACCCTGTCCCGATCGACGAATACGTGAAACAAGGTTGCAAGACATCGGCTCCAGCTGCCTGCAGACCTACGAACTGTGGTCCACTGCCGAGTGACCACAATCCTGTAAGTAAAAAGCTTAAATTTTATTTTGTTGTTAAAATGTTACAACGATACAAAACTTTATTCTTAGACAATCTTACCAGTAAAATTTTGAAATAAAATCTCATATATATGAATATTGACTTATAAAGCTTAAACAGCCGAATTCCAAGATCATGTGTTGGATCCATCTCATCAAAATTTAAGAGTTCGTCATTTATCGGATTTTAAGAGTTGAAACAGTAAAAGGTACTTGCTTAGGCACATCGTTATTATTATTGTAGACACGTGGGACCAATTTTGTCAAAGTTCCGCCAAACCTGGCGAATTTGAGTTTGGTGGCGCCTTTTTAGCAATTTGAGGTTATGTTTATATTTCTAACAGTGAAGTTTGTGTACAGCTGCCTATATTATGCTTGTGTTCCTTTATAAAGTATTTTAAAAAAACTTACTATGATGCCATTAGATACTTGTTTCGAATAATAATATATGAATACAATACATTTTTTTAATTTTATAATCTTTTATATTCTACTTTGACATTTTTATTGTTTTTTCAGACACCTTACTACATGGGCAGCTGCAACAGATGCCCCCGTAGATACCCTTGGTTATACAACCCTCTCGGACAATAATTTGTTAAAACAGATATAACAACTTATGAACAACCTTTAAAATAAATAATTCCAAAAACCATATCTTTGTTTTAATTTTTTCTTTGAGAATTTAATAGAACTGAATAATTGAGCTACAAGGGACATACCTTTTTTGTTTCCAATCGTGTGTGTCGCTTGAACGAAATAATATGATGTGATTGGATTACATAATTTAATATCATACTTAAAATAGTAAAGTTACCATATCATATATATTTATATAAAATGGTAATAAAAGTAATTTTTGGTTTTATTTTAAGTTTATTAGGAAAATACTTTCGTAAATTACAAAAACAATTCCATGACAAAGTTCCCGTTTGTATAACAAGTTTTATCCAAGTCATCCATAGAAGATCTGATAAGTGGGAGGTACCTGTCCAGACGAGCTTGCACAAAACCCTACGACCAGTAATTTCAACTGACGAGCCGGCGTGGTTGGTAGATAACTGCCTTTCGCGCCGCAGTTCGTGGGTTCGATTCCCACCCAGGACTGACATTTGTGTGCATAAATATATCTGTTAGTCTTGAGTCTGGGTGTAAATATGTATTTACAAAATAAAAGTAGTATATCAGTGCTTTCCATAGTACGAGCTCTGTTTATTTTGGTATCAGATGGCCTTGTGTGAATAATCCCAGGATATGATGTATTATTATTATCCAGGTGTGATTAATAAATTCAGCATAGAAATAACTATCCACGCGAATGATTATATTTACTAATTTATTGCTTGTGATTAACCTAAGAGGCGCTATCACTAAGTCCACCTAGAACTGGATTGTATTATATTATGTCTATCACTTATGTCTAGATATAGAAATGAATTTATCTCTTACGTAATATATTATTTAAATGATATAAATATAAGAGATCGATCGCGAGATAAAATACTGCAATATATCTGAGTTAGTCTTATTGTTGTACTGGCTTCCGCCCTTGGATACGCCCGCGGAGAACAATTGCTAGGTAGTCTATGTTAACACATAGTCACAAGTCAGGTTGTAATCATATAATCATAAAAAAGAGACAGTTGTCTAAGCGTCGCGGTGTAATAAGAGTCAACGAAGAATGTTTTAATTGAAAGTCAAACAAACAAATTCTTGTGTTAAGGGACCAGGATTTAACAGGCGTACGCAAAACAACTCACCAAATTTTCATCACAATCGATTTAGTATAGAGAAAGAACATTCAAACATTAGTTTTTTTTATTGACGAAGATTAATGATTTTAACTTATAGATATGTTATAGAATAGGTAGGCGGACGATCATATACGAACATGAGGTGGCTTTCATGGTAAATGGTCACCAATGCTCATAGGCATTGGTGACCATTTACATTGGTATTGGTATTGTAAGAAATATTAACCATCGCTTACATCGTGAATGCGCCACCAACTTCGGTAACTAAGATGCTATGTCCCTTGTGCTTGTAATTACACTTATGTTTATTATTCATCGTGCGTAAAGCGGAAAGAATATGTAATTCAAAGTAAATATTATTCCTAGAAACTCTTAAAAATGAAAGAAAAATAAAAAACTGCCATGTTTTTTTTTTAATATCATACGAATGCAAATATACGGAGAAGCATAGTTCATTTCTTTTTTGAAACCGTTGAAGTCACTGTAGTAATTTTAAAAGTAGAGTGCACTTGGAATGATTACTCCTTGAATCTTTGCAAAACAAGGATAGCACGATAGAGTAGCATGTTATCCTACTTTATCTTCTTATGTATTGTTTATATTTTTTATTATAGAGAATGTTTATGTATGTGCTAGCCGTAGTAGCTGTACCATTATTCACAAATCCATCGAATTTTTAACATTGAAAATAGGCGAATTTTCATCCCGTTTCACCTACTTTGGTGATGAATTTTCAAAAAAGCTTCAACAACTGTCTTTAACTCATTAGCCTAAGCAAAAATATCAATTTCCACATTTCTAATATCAGAGATTACGATTTTACATAGAAATTTCTATTGTATATGTAAAAGATGATTTTGAAAAATCCGTTCTCAGTGCTCATTTACGATCCATGAAGTATTACTGAACAAAATTTCATCTGTGTGCGTAGATGTTCCAACCATCCATCGGGATGTCACGGTAGTGCGTCTAAGCGATCCCGTGGCGCCTCCCCGTAGACGGATACCTTTGATTTTTTAATGGGTATTCCGGCGGCCTAAGGCGCAGGCGAACCTCGTACGAAAACGTAAATGCGTTTTTCTTGCACAAATATTCTTACTAGCTACTACTCAATGGAATAGAGTAACTGAGCGACGATTACGATTCATAAAAATAAAAAAACGGACAATCATAGTGACTTTTTATTATGTAACCAACTATTCTTAATTATTTAAAAAATCACTTATTGGCAAAAACATTACAAATGAAAAATTAAATCAAGAATGCACAGGGAATGTAAAAAATGACAAATAGTGGCAATAAATTCGTAAGTAAAGCTTCGTGAAATTGCATCTGTTTTTGAAAAAACATTTGCTGACATTCTAATTTTGACAACAAAGAGTTAAGACAATAAGGGTTTATTTCATCTCCAAAATGTAAGAGAACGCTAACTTTAAATTAACTAGTGTAAGGACCAATTATATAATAAATTCGTTTAAATTTTTAGAGACTAAGGAAACTGTTGATCTGTTAATAACCTATATCTATAAAGTTATCACAAATGTATAATTTATCAATATTCAATTATTGATGTAATTGCAATAAAATATTGCTGCTTATCTTGCAGCAATATTTTATAATTATTTCCAACGTGTTTCCTGGCCTGATGAAACACAGCAAAGTAATCCCAATATTAAAATCTAGTAGTTCTTCAGACCTCACTAACTCCAGGCAAATATCAGTACTACCAACCCTCAGCAAAATATTTGAAAAAAATATCTTGAATCAATTACTTGCTTACAGATATAATTTGCTTTATAGACAATAATTTGGATTATATATATGTATATACAATCTACATTCAGTGAGTTTATGGATGATATCACCTTGGCAATGAAACGATAGCCTCCTGGCTACCGGTGATAGTTTTTTATTTGACAATGAATAAGTAAGTGTAATGGTTCGATGTTGAAAAAAAGATTTTGATTTGATTTGGTGATTTGATAAAGTATTAAAGTAAAAACATGTACGTACATTTTCGATTACATCTTAACATGCAAGTAGATTAAGATAGGAAAAGTAATAGATATGGAGTATAAAAAGGCGAAAATATTGATCAATAATGATATTTGATCAATGGAAAACTAGGCAGCTAACATGAGGACTGCGTTTATTGTGTTTTCATTGGTTCTCGCTGCCTTCGCCTATACTAAAGGTGAAGAATTAGAGTTGGCAGAACCATGTGATGAAGAAGCATGCAAACTACCAGACTGCAGATGTTCATCTGTGAATATCCCTGGAAATCTAGAGCCTAGAGATACGCCTCAGGTTAGTTGATAATCATTATATATGTTCTTTATTATTTATAGTTGGTTACGATATGGCTATATTTAAGTATAATTATATCCATAGCCGAGACGGTCCTGTGGTAAGAACGCTGAACGTGAATCTTACCCGATGATCGTGGGTTCAAACCCGGGCAAGCACCACTGAATGTCATGTGCTTAAATTGTGATTATAATTCATCTCGTGCTTGACGGTAAAGGGAAACATCGTGAGAAAACCTGCATGTGTGAAGTTTCACTGAAATTCTGTCACATGTGTATTCCGCATTGGAGAAGCGTGGTAGTATAAGCTTCGTACCCGCTCCTGAAAAGAAGAGAAGAGGCCTTAGCCCAGCAGTGGGACATTCACAGATTTTAACTGTATGATACTGTATATCCACAGAAAATATGGATTGCCTTATGAATATTGGACCTATGGATTTATGTTATAGCGATTTAACTTATTCATTTTGTATATATTTTTTGTGAAATTATGTTGATACGAAGGTAATATTGAAACCCGTCGGCTGATAGCATCAAAGGTTGTCTAAAAGCTTTAACACGAATTAAACCGAAAATCGAGGATGCATTAAGTTTTGATAAAACCTTCATATTTCAAAATTAATTCTGAGACATATTATATACCTGCCAGTTGAGCAGCAACTTGGAATAAGTTCCAAAACCAATTAAATCAAAAATAGAGAGAAGCACTTAAGGATATTAAGATATATTATTTTAGTGATGATTATTTTAGTGTATAAATCGCGCATATTCCACTAGATATTCTGCTTTCCATAAAAGTAATTTTTATAATAACTACTTGTTTTCCCCTTATTTCAGTTCGTTCTCCTGACTTTCGACGATGGTGTTAACGTGAACAATATTTTGACTTACCGTTCTCTCCTGTACAACCGAGTCAACAAAAATCAATGCAACGTTGGAGTTACATTCTTTGTCAACCATGAGTACACAGATTATAGTTTGGTCAATGAACTCTACAACCGTGGCTTTGAAATTGCTCTACACTCGATCACACACAAAAATGATATAGAATACTGGAGAGATGCTTCTTATGAAACTCTAATGAGAGAATTCGGTGATCAAAGAAGGCAAATGGCTCACTTTGCTAATATTCCAATTGATACACTTCAAGGTTGGTAGTACTTAGAACTTGTCTTTGACACGATATAATATATACCTTTTCAAGTTTTAATAAGAAGCAAAATTTAATTAAGATAAGGGGTATTGACAATCGCTCCGGGTCTTACTTGGCGCAAAGGTTGTCCATTGCCGTACAGCGCGGAAACGCGGTCTGTGTTATGGGCAGCTTTGCGTCGAGTGAGAATCTGGAGGGAATATTTTAAAATTTGAAACAATGCATGTAAGATTGATTGTATAAATTGTATAATATTGTATATTGTCTTTGTTTGTTAATAATAAAATTTCTTAATTATTAAGATAATACACATATATATATATAATACATGTTACGATTATGTTAAAGTTTATTTTATATAAACAAACTATTCAACAGATAAACAAAGTAATGCTTTATTTTGTAATTACATGTAATAATTGTATTTGGTGGTAGAGCTTTGTGCAAGCTCGTCTGGGTAGGTACAACCCACTCATCAGATATTCTACCGCAAAACAGCATTACTTTGTGTTGTTGTGTTCCGGTTTGAAGGGTGAGTGAGCCAGTGTAATTACAGGCACAAGGGACATAACATCTTAGTTCCCAAGGTTGGTGGCGCAGTGGTGATGTTGTTTTTTTTTAAGAAATATACAAAACACTGTCTATGGGCGTTGGTGACCACTTACCATAAGGTGGCCCACATGCTCGTCCACTAACATATACTATAATAATAAAAAAAATATAAATATAATATAAGATTATTAACTATTTTAGTAAAGGGTGCACAAGTCGGAAGGGACATAAGATCTTGGTTCCAAGATTGGTGTTGCATTGGCGATGCAAGAGATAGTTAAACGTCTAACGACCAAACAACGTTTTTTTTTTTATGTGTTCTTATAATCAAAAAAAAATACTTTTCTAGGCATTCGCAGTCCGTTCCTTCAAATGTCTGGAAATACAACTTACCAGATGTTGAACAGTGCTGGTCTTCGCTACGATCTAAGTTGGCCCACTATCAGATATACTGACCCAGGTCTATGGCCGTATACTCTCCACTATGAGTCTACTCAAGATTGCATCGTACCTCCATGCCCTACAGCATCCATCCCTGGTCCTTGGATATTACCTATGGTCGCTTGGACTGATTTGGAAGGATTCCCTTGCTCAATGGTAGACACTTGCTTCTACAAGTTAGTATTTATTATTAATTTATTATTATTATTTTAGTTTTTTAAATATATATGTAAATATATGAGGCTTCTAAAGTATGAACCTTATTTGATGCATCATTATCCAAAAAAATTTAGATTACATTATCAATAAAATTACGATGTAATGGTTTTTTTGGACGTACTTCCATGATGTGTGGTCTTTATACACATGTACAAGTGCGTGCATGTGTATAAAGACCACACAACATGAGAAAAATAATTAACGATCTATTTTTTCTCAGTCCTGGTGCAGATAATGAAGAAGGATGGTTTAAATTCATCCTTGAAAACTTTGAAAGGCATTACCTCAATAACCGCGCCCCATTCGGTTTCTACATTCATGAGTGGTATATCCGCGTGAACCCTGGTTTACAAAGAGCGTTTGTCCGTTTCTTGGATATGATCAACAATCTTAATGACGTATTCATGGTAAGATAATTTGTATTACTTTTTTAATTTAATAATTGCTTAATAAATTATTTGTTTAATACATCTCTATCAGTTTAGTGTCACTTATTTCGTATACACATATGGATTTCCAAGTATATAGGGTTACATAACTATGTAATCAAAATTATATTCTCAGGTTAATGGCAATGATGTTATTGATTGGGTACAAAACCCTGTCCCGATCGACGAATACGTGAAACAAGGATGCAAGAGATTGGCTCCAGCTGCCTGCAGACCTACGAGCTGTGGTCCACTGGAAAGTGACCACAATCCTGTAAGTAGAAAGTTTTAATTTTAATTCATTGATAGTTTTTCCAGTAAACATATATAAAAATGATACTTACATAATATACTGTACATGAATAGTTTGTTACTGGGTTTTGTTCGTATGTAGTGGAGTAATGAGCCAATATTTCTACAACAATGTATCGTTGACTTATCCGCTTAAAACGCCGAAGATTCCGTGGCCCTTTATCGGATCTTCCCTGAGTGTTGAATTTGGAGGCTCATCGGATTTTTGAGCTCGTTTTTTATCGGTTTATGGGAGTTCGAAAAATATAACGCGTAGTTGCCAAAATACATCACCATCACTATTACAGGCACATAAGATATGACATCTTGGTCCTATATTAGGCGGAGCTTTGACAAAAAAAAAATAGTACATTATGATATTAGATACTTAATTTGACTAATATTATATTACTAAAAAACATTTTAATATCTTTATTTAAACCTTTTGTATTTTTTTTCAGACACCTTACTACATGGCCATCTGCAACAGATGTCCCCGTAGATATCCCTGGATAAACAATCCTCTTGGAGAATAATTTGTTAAAACAGAAGTAACAACTTATAAACAATCTTAAAAATAAATTTACCCAAAAACCATATCTTAATTTTCATTTTGTCTTTATTTATTTAGGTACACAAACAGATCAGGACATACATAAAAATAACTAACTTAAACAATTTTAAGCAAGATTACATTTGGAACTTTAATAGACTTAAATATTTTTAAATATAATCCTTTAAATAGGAACTTGGTAATGGTATATGTGTGATCAAGCAAAACACCTGTCATGACAGTGGCCCCGCCAAGTCTCGCACAGCCGAAACATCCTTTTCTCGAAGTTATTAAAGCCAATCTCGAACCCCTGTAACCTTGTTGTTGACAAAGCTAGAATCCTTAATTTTGAGTAACTAATAGAACATTCTTTGAATAACTATAAGTTGTATATTTAACGCCAGTTGAAGTTCTCTACGTTTATCACTCTCGTCGATCATAAAAATTCTAATAATTATTCTAGAAGACACATCAACTTTTAATTTTGAATTCAGCTAGTGTTTTGCTTATAAGGTACATTTTAAATGAGAATGAACGAAAGAACGAAATACTTAATTATTTGCATATTCTTGTAAATATTCTGCAATAGTTAAGTATATAGACTTAATTTATATATGTATCCTGTATGTATATGTATATTCAAGAATACTGGCTCCAAGCTATTTTATCGATTATATAATTATGTACAGTATGAGTCTTATTTATCATTTCTTTAACATGACTTTCAAATTTAGTTACTGATAAATGTAAAATAGTCGGCGTAATTTTATTGTTAAATCGAATACCCTAGGAAGGATGTATTAACTTTGTGTGCAATTGTGTAGTGGAAAGCTAAGGATATTTTTACTTCTGGTGCTTATACAATATTAGTCATTGCTTCTTTCAAAATCATCAATGTTGTTATCGATGTACATGATGTTGTTGGAAATATATTGTGACGCTACCGTAAGTATTCCTATTTTGCCTAAAACATCCTGAAGGAAGTCTCTAATTCTAAGATTACATACAGCCCGAACAGCGTTTTTGAAGATTGTATACCGTTTTTATATCTGAAACACTAACCCAATGTAGTATACTGTAAGACGTGATACTATGAAAGTAGCTAAAATATACCAAACGTCCAGTATCAATGGCAGTCACCGCGTAAGCTGCTAAACATTAAATTAGTTCTTTTGGCATTCACAACCAAGTTATTAGTTTTAAACCAGTCCAATATATAATGCATTTTTTACATCTTTATAATTAGTGTGTTTCCTGTCAACTTTAAATAGCAATGACGTATTATCAGCAAACAATACAATATTATAAATACCATTAACAGAATATAAGATCAATCATAATATACCAATAATAGAAACAGAATGTATCCCTTTGGAACGCCCATTTTTAACACAAACCCGGTAGATTTTATCCCATTTATAAAAACCCCGAGGAATATTTACATATTTTATTCAAACATATAAACTTAGAGTAGAGTTACTAGACCTAGTTTCTTAGGTCTCATCCTACAAGGTCGCTAGGCCCTCGAAAGCACTTCGAGCACTTTATGCTGATATCGATAGATCGATGTCTCTCTACGGTGTGCATGTTTGGTCATAGACCCTCAGTCGTCAGCCGCTGTAGAACTAAGCTCCAGAGTTTGCATCGGAGAGTTACACCCGCATAATGTGGGAATAGGGCGCGATATATTTTGAGGCGACAACATCCCTAGCGCGATTTCCGCCGATGCGTTCAAGTTGTAGCGGCAAAGCTTCATGTGGCTGTATAGTCTCCTGGAAATGATATCAAAGATCTTGAGACCGCCGCACTCGTAAATGATGTGCTCAATCATATCTATATATATAAAACTCTCGTGTCACAGTTTTAGTGTTTATACTCCTCCGAAACGGCTTGACCGATTTTGATGAAATTTTATATGTATATTCTGTAGATATGAGAATAGGTTTATAGCTAACTTTTATACCCCTAAGTATTAAGGGTGACTAACCCCAATTTTTTTTTTTCATATTTTGGACATGTGGTTTTTTTTTTTTTTTTATTATGTGACATTAAAAAATACATACAACCCTAAATTTTCACCCTTCTATCATCAACCCCTATTTTTTAATAGAGATATTAGTAATTCAATCATTTTCAACCTCGGTCGATAACTGGATCAACACAACACTTGATCAGTTATCCCCGTCAGGGGTCTTTTGGTGTCACTTCTCACCATGTAAGCAGCACGGAATAAGAATGGGAACGTTCTCATCTCTCTCTTGCAATAAGCTGTATCTCATTTCTTACACAGTTTTCGGAAAAAAATCTGCCATTATTATTGTTTGTACATCGATCGCAGTAGTGACCTTTACAATTATCATTTTATAATTTCCGTGTAATTCTCAAATGTCATGTAAAGGTCAGATAACGCGTTTGTCGCGATCATCGAGAATCCATGTTATATTTACTATAACATCGTGAGTGTGTGTGTAAATACAGGTGCACTCTCATAATCCGATAGGACGGTAAATCGACGCGAACGGTAAAAGTTCAGGTAAGAAGCACGACCAATGGCTTTACGTGCCTTTCGTGGCACGGGAGTGTGACAAATATACAGAAATATAATCATTAAAAATCTACATTTTAAAACACGTTTTAAGTTAAAAAAAATATCGCAAAGAAGTTCGTTACTCCCGGGGGTCCCCCGATCGCACATTTTTTATTATATTTTTAGGTTCTGTCTACGTTTTCTTGCTACGTGCTCATGCTCCTCGTACAATGGTCCCACACTATGATATAGACCTTTTTGAAAAAGTTGGCCCGTTATTTGTTTTTTTTTTTTATTATAATAGGTCTAACGCCTGTACGTAAGTACACACACATTTTTGTTATTTAACTTACCTTTCACAATATTTTTCCTTAAGAATAATACAGTAGAAATTCTCTTAATATTAATAATTAATAATAACAATAATTACAGCACTGCAAATTTACAATAAATTTAGTTATATTTAGTTAATTATAGTAGTAGTGCCACGCTGCATACCTTCAGGTTATATCTGGTGGACACCTCATTCCTCTCCTACCCGGGGTACAAGTTGGAACATTCCTTTGTACCACGGGCTGGGATGTGTGTTTACGTCAGAGAGAATATCTGCTCTCGTCGCCTTGCCTATCTTGAAGGGAGGGACCTATCCATTCTCTGGCTGCGCGTAGACTGCGATGATCATCCGCGAATAAATGCGTGCCTCTATAGGTCCCATAGCGGTAATGCCGAAACAGACCGGCTCGTTGAGCACATCCAACGGGCTACAGATTCCGTGCTGCAGCAGATCCCATCCGCAGAGATCGTGATTCTTGGTGATTTCAACGCCCACCACGCCGAATGGCTAGGATCACGTACCAACGATCATGCGGGGAGATCTGTGGTCGATTTTGCCTTGGCGTATGATCTGACACAACTGGTTACCTCGTCAACGCGAATCCCAGATGTGGAGAATCATACACCTTCCCTGTTAGATCAGTACTTCACGTCGGCCCATCGCCTAAAACTTTACAAGGCGCAAATTCGGCCCCACATGGAGTACTGCTCTCACATCTGGGCGGGAGCTCCCCAGTACCAGCTTCTTCCTTTTGACCGCATTCAACGTAGCGCAGTTCGAATTGTCGACGATCAAGCTATTATCGACCGGCTTGATTCTTTGGATTTGCGTAGAGATGTTGGGTCACTATGCATACTCTATCGTATATATCACGGGGAGTGTTCTGAGGAGTTGTTTGGTTTAGTCCCGGCCGCTGAATTTCACCACCGGACATCGCGCCAGAACTCAAAATTCCATCCTCACCACCTCGATGACTAGAAGTCCACAACAGCGCGTTTCCTAAGGCATTTCCTGCCTCGCACAATCACTCTGTGGAACCAGCTTTCGCCGGCGACTTTTCCGAACCGATATGACATAAAAACCTTCAAGAAGAGAGCGTACTTTTTCCTCAAAGGCCGGCAACGCACCTGCAAGTCCTCAGATGTTGCAGATGTCCATGGGCAGTGGTAGTCACTTTCCATCAGGTGAGCCTCCTGCTCGTTTGTCCCCTCTTACATAAAAAAAAAAGTTTAGAATTACACGGAAATGATAAAATGATAATTGTAAAGGTCAGATAACGCGTTTGTCGCGATCATCGAGAATCTATTTTATATTTACTATAACATCGTAAGCTCTGTCAAACACGACCCCTCCCACTCGAATGGATTAATGTATTGCTGAGTTGATCTTAAATAAACATAGCAATATATAGTAAATTTAGTTCCGTCGTAATTGCGTCGTGCTATACGTGATTAGAGCAGCATTTATGCCAGTGCCGGCCATTACTAAATAACACACATACTTCTTGCATAAATGCATAATCGAGTAATGTCTGGACTGGTATAAATGACTTCTTTATTCTAAACTAGCGGTTCAACCGCGGCTTTGCCCGCGACATAATCAAACATAATAAAATATATTAATTATGGTCTATTTAAGCTGTGAAAACAGTACTCATCAGATATTCTACCGCAAAACAGCAGTACTTTGTGTTGTTGTGTTCCGGTTTGAAGGGTGATTGAGCCAGTGTAATTACAGGCACAAGGGACATAACATCTTAGTTCCCAAGGTTGGTGGCGCAGTGGTGATGTGGTTTTTTTTTTTTGAGAAATATACAAACCACTGTCTATGGGCGTTGGTGACCACTTACCATCAGGTGGCCCGCATGCTCGTCCACTAATCTATAATATAAAAAAAAGTACATTTCAAGCAGAACAGACCAATTTTTCATACGAATGTGCCAACCCATTTCATTCGTTTGGAGTTGAATTTTTAAAAATGACAAAATACGTAATTTTCAAAGCAAACGTATTTTGTCATTTTTAAAAAGAAAGAATTTAGAAATTTTTTTGCTCAGAAGCTTTAAAATTAAATTTCTTGCTTCTTAAGATGAAAAATGACGGACCCTCGATACAAGCTTTCAACCTCCATTTCACCCTCTTGGGGGTAAATTTTCAAAAACCTTGAATTACATATTTATTTATATCTAACCAAAAACTTGTATGTAAAATTGCATGCTTATTACATTAAAAATGACGAACTCCCCATATAAACTTTCAACCCCTATTTCACCCTCTCAGGAATTTTGGAAAACTCTGATTTGCGTAATTATTTATTTCCAACCAGAAACTTGTATACGAAATATCATGCTTCTAACTTTGAAAATGACTGATTTCCATACAACGGTTCATACCTTATTTCACCTTCTTAAGGGTGGAATTTCCAAAAATCCTTCCTTAGTACGCGTTTTCATCATAAAATGCATCAATTGTCAAAATTTCAAGTCTCTAACCCCAGTGGTTTAGGCTCCGCGTTGATGAGTCAGTCAGGACAAGTATTTATCAATCAATCAATCAATCAACAGCCAATCGTAGTCCACTGCTGAACATAGGCCTCTCCCAAGGTGCGCCAAAGCTCCCGGTCCTCTGCCTTCCGCATCCAGTCGGTACCCGCCACCTTCTTAAGGTCATCGGTCCACCTGGCTGGAGGGCGCCCTACGCTGCGTTTGCCGATCCACGGTCTCCACTCTAGGACTCGTCTGCTCCAACGGCCATCAGTCCTACGACACACGTGACCAGCCCACTGCCACTTCAGCCTGCTAATTTTGCCAGCTATGTCGGTGACTCCGGTTCTTTTCCGGATAATCTCATTTCTGATCTTATCCTTCAAAGATACTCCGAGCATAGCATCCATCCAAGTATTTATATATATATGTAATGAAATGACATTTCATTATTCCAAATTTGATGCGCTCCGCGCGTTTTTAATCTGTAACTAAAAGTCAGTTTGCCGCGCATTTGATGGTTGAATGACAGAATGACGGATAATGTTTAGATTATTTTGAACTTTGATATTATAAAAAAATAAAGAGATATAATAGAGGAGGCGATATTAGTGAACTTTAAATGTCGTTTCTTTGTATTTTCAGAGAAACAATTTGTGTTTCATTTTGAGCATCCTCAATAACCTATCTTATATATATATATAGATAATGGTAAAATAATTTCAGTAAGTGCTATACTTTCAAAGTTATAAGCGATTTCGTTACATTTGGTTTTTACAATTGACCTCTACTAACCGAAAGGAAAGACGCTGACTTTGAAAAAACGCAGAGACTGATGAAAGATGAACATAAACCCTGATCGAAACACAAAATACGCCGATTTCGTTTAACTTAGTAAAACGAGCCATAAACATTTTTAAGTTAATTGAAATGGTTGCTAACGTTTTATGTTAAATAAATTAATAAAATTGGTAAAATTAATAACTATTTCATTCAAAGTTGGTACTTACGTATACACATTTCTTTGGTGACTAAATTGACAAGTCATTGTTAAGCATCTTGATAAGGCACTTTTTTATTGAATACAATAATAAGCTATTAAAATTATCATATTATCTAAAAATCTTAATAAAATTTATATCTAACACTCAACTTAAGAATTGTTTATGTTCATGAAATACGATTTAACAATCATATTCTGATTTAACAGTGATCATAACTTTTTTTATTATTATTTTGCACTGAGTTCGCCTAAGTTCGCCTTCCACGCCTTCGAATGTCGACTGCAATTTTTTAGCGGTCAGCTTAGGAACTGCCACCACTTTTTTATTTTATATAAATAAGTAAGGCAGACTAGCAAATTGACCATCTAATGGTAAATTATCATCACCGCCCATACGTACTGTCACTGTCCATGAATAGGCATTGGCACGGTATTCTTACCGAAATATTAAGCTTCAATTTTTCAAATTAAATTAAGCTTCAAACTTGCTCGTCAGAAATATAAACATTTTTTAATGGTAAAATATTCAAATAACTAAAGGTAATCATATATTTAAATAATAATATTTTACTTGGTTTTTAGCATGTTAAGAAACTAATTACGTTTTAATCTATTAACTCTCACTCAACAATTAATTTACTTCAATACTCTGTAATGCTATATTCGCCTGAAATGGGAAAAACGATACTATAATAAGAAAAAATAATATTAGATTCTGTGTGAATGCAGGAAAAAATAAAATCCTCTTTATGTATCTATACAACATGTAATAATAAAATCGATTTATATAAAACGTAAAACATTACGTTGACGTATAGAAAATTTGTCTAAAAGTGCAACAACTATGATAATCTTCTAATTCTTAATATCAGCACAAAGAATTTATATTAAATTTTATTAATACAATAAGATAAAAAAAATACTCTATAATATATTATTTATATATATAGTAAGAATTGGTATTCTAAAAATATATAAAACATCTTTGGAGATAGGGAGGAACCGGGCGTAAAGTTCCTCATCCACCATTGAAAAGGGAGGATCCTCCGATCAGACGGTTGTTTGTCTGGTGGGCTACTGCCCGACGGTTGTTGTCGGGTTCTTGTATATATGTATGTTCAATCGTTCGGATAACTTTAATATCGCGATGTAGGATACGTCAGTTTTTTAATTTTCGTATGTGGCGAGATAGATGTCGCTACATCACTCCCCTCCGAGACCGGAGGTCGATAGCAGGTTGAGTCGTCCATACATCTTGTGATGCTTGCCGGGCCAGTGGAATGTTCCAGTGAGTCGGAACCAGATGCCGCATAGTTCACGGTGAGTCGGAACTGTCTGCGGTGATGCCCCAGTGAGTCGGGGTGATGCTGCAAATGCTCCAGTGAGTCGGAGTGGTGCAGTGCTGCGTAGTGGCTGGCTGCTGTGTCGACCAGGAGAGAAGTGCGTCTCTGCTTGCTGACCGGCCGAAGTGCAGTGTGCTGTGCCAAGGTCGCTGAGAAGACTGTGGGTGATGACCAGGAATGCGCGTCCGCTGCATGCTGGTGGTCAGGATACCCGTAGTAGTCGTCGATGCTGGCTGGCTGTATAACTCGCTGTTCGAAAGCTTGAGGAACTGATGATGACGTCATGATGACGTAGTTTTTGCGAAGGCTGCGCTGACGTTCATGCTCGGGGTCACCAGTGTGGAGATAGGGAGGAACCGGGCGTAAAGTTCCTCATCCACCATTGAAAAGGGAGGATCCTCCGATCAGACGGTTGTTTGTCTGGTGGGCTACTGCCCGACGGTTGTTGTCGGGTTCTTGTATATATGTTCAATCGCTCGGATAACTTTAATATCGCGATGTACGATACGTCCGCCGGTTGTTGTCGGGTTCTTGTATATATTGTTCAATCGCTCGGATAACTTTAATATCGCGATGTAGTATACGTCAGTTTTTAGTTTTCATATGTGGCGAGATAGATGTCACTACACATCAAAAGGATGACTGACTTACTTACACCGAAAAAAAATACAATACATGGATACGACTTAAATATACAGCATACAACTTTGGCGATCTTATCACTACATAGCGATCTCTTCCAGGCAACCAGCTTAGTACTTACAATGATTGATAACTTAAGTAATATCTCGCAGTCAAATATTCTTTCTCCTTTTTTGGTACACAGTGCCAAGATGTCCTGGCAGTTCATGTGAATACCATAAAAACAGCTGACCCTTGAATATATAATGGTAGCGTATTGTTTAAAACAATACTATCTGATTGAGAGCAAGCGACAATCAATCGGCTGGCTGTAAAAGTCTGGTAAATCGTTTTTATTCATAATAATACGGTTCCTAAAACATATTTATCAATCCAGATTTTGCATTACAAGATTAAATAATAATGAAAGATAAAGTTCATGAATATAAATACGATAAAATGTTAATTGAGATTACTTTCGTCAATTATTTAGATAATAAGCGAACATGAAGTTCGCTTCTGTTGCATTCTCTGTGGCGCTAATTTTATTTGCATATGCCAGAGAGCTTCAATTGGCTGAACCATGTGATGAAGAAATCTGTAAACTGCCAATGTGCAGATGTTCTTCTGTAAATATTCCAGGAGGAATAGCACCCAGGGATACTCCTCAGGTAATTACAGAATAATGTATAATGTATGAACTGTCAATAGAATTACAATAAAAATAATTTCATTAAATTATATTTATCATTATTTAGCCTTATAAAGAGTTTATGAATTAATATTTGTCATAAAACCTTATGTGATATTTTATTTTATTCTTTGCTTTTAGTTTGTCACTATAACATTTGATGATGCGGTTACCACCAGCAATGTACCAACATACAGATCACTTCTTTACAATCGAAGAAATAGAAATAATTGTCCCATTGGGGCTACATTTTTCGTATCACATGAATACTCTGATTATACCTTAGTCAACGAACTATACAACAGGGGTTTTGAGATTGCTCTGCACTCAATTACCCATAAAGCCGACCAAGAATACTGGAGAGACGCTACTTACGAACGACTTATGCGGGAAATCGGTGATCAAAAGCGTCAAGTAGCACATTTCGCAAATATACCAATCAATTCTATTCATGGTAACTCAAGATTTACTTTTTTAATTTCTTTGCTTACTGAAGTAATTAATATGTAAATTAATTTAAAGATATATTCCAGGAGTACGGAGTCCATTCCTACAAATGTCTGGTAATTCAACATACCAAATGATGGCAAGCGCTGGCCTTACTTATGATTTGAGTTGGCCCACTATTAAATATACTAATCCTGGTCTTTGGCCGTACACACTCCATTACGCGTCTATTCAAGACTGTATCGTACCTCCTTGCCCCACCGCTTCTCTTCCTGGCCCTTGGATCATTCCTATGATATCGTGGTCTGACTTGGAAGGAGTGCCTTGCTCAATGGTTGACACTTGCTACTACAAGTAAGTAATTACATCACTGTTATGATTTCAAATATGAAGTAATTCTGGCTTTCAGTGCTTCTACCAATGAATTGTGAACCAAACATATAGAAGAGACTGTTGGAAGAGCTTTGAATATGCGACCAAATATAATATATGACGTATCATATCGACCATGACTTCTAGTTCAAATGTTAACATACTTTTGCATTATTTTATTTTTAGTCCAGGTCCTACTAATGAAGAGGGGTGGTTTAACCTTATTCTTAAAAACTTCGAAAGACATTACCTCACTAATCGAGCGCCATTTGGTTTTTATATCCACGAGTGGTACATTACTATAAACCCTGGGCTAAGGAGAGCATTAACTCGCTTTTTAGACATGGTCAACAACCTAAATGATGTTTTTATGGTAAATATTTATTTATATTTTATCTAAAAATGTTATCCTGTTAAAAGATAAAGTACTTTTGATATATATAACTATTAGGGCACAGGCCAAAAGACGAAGAACGAAGTATAGTTACTGGTTCAACTAACTTCAAAAATGTAACGTTAATATTTTTCATAGTTAGCTTGGCTTGTTATGAGAGCTGAGATGGCCTAGTCGATAGAGCATATGAATTTTAATCAAAGAATGCGTATGCATATCTAAACACTGCTACCAAGAGTACTTGCTACTTAATTTGTATTAATAATATTCATTGTTAACTCGTGTTGGACTGTGAAGAAAAAACGTCGCAAGGAACGTGCGTGCGTTTGAAAATTCACTAACCTGTACGGGTGCAGCGTTTTGAATTACAGGCTTTTAATTAAATCATATGTTTAGATGTGCCCAAAAATTATTATTTATTGGTTATATTTTAGGTAAATGGCAATGAAGTCATCAACTGGGTACAAAACCCAATTACTGTCGATCAATATGCTAAAAGACAATGTAGAAACTGGACCACTACTCAGTGTCGACAAACGGCTTGCAATGGAATTACAGGCAATCATACCGAGGTGAACTCACTGACTTATATAATAGTTCAATTATTTTATTGTTCAATTATATCATTACGTGGTATAATTTTGCTAGTAAAATGTTTGAGTATTTTTAATGGAATTATTCTATTTATCTATTTACAGAAAATCTATTACATGCGCGTCTGCAGTGATTGTCCAAGAGAATATCCGTGGGTCAACAACCCTCTTGGAGAGTAAAAATTTGTATTGGTTATTGTATCAAAGATAAATAAATACAAAAAAAACTAACATAACATGCAGTTTATTTACATTAATCTAAGATTTTATTCCACACGTCATATTATGAACAGCTTATCAAAAATTCACACAGAAGGACAAGACAGGATAATGAAAGTAATAAATTTTATGATACATTTATTTATGTATTTTACATCAAATAGTAACTATTCCATATACAAAGAGATTATGCTAGAGGTCTTGATTCTAATATCCCATACATGTGTACAGTGAGCAGCCATAACATGACAATACCGGAAATATTGTCGACTGTACACAAAACATTCTTACTTATAAACAGTAACATTTGGTATGGACCCGTTGGGTCACTTACATTCTAATTTTTAATGTGTTCAAATTACTATGAAATTACTTAATTGACTGAATCGTTATGACTGTTTTTTTTTACTGTAATCTTTAAAGGTTAATTTCTTATTCGATTTCCAATCTTGGTTTACAGGTTAAATAATATAGGGCCACATATAGTACCTAGAAGCACTCCGTCATTATTATAAGTCTAAGACCAAATAGCCTTACGAAAAAGCCTCTTAACCTTAAATTAGAAACAGACAATACGCAAATAGTTTTATATAAATCTAATGATTTTCCATTGACAAATGTATATTCCGTTATTACTATGGACTTCTTTTACAGTGGAATCTAGGATCTACATAATCAGGATTTTATTTTAATTACGAAATACTACACGTTTCGACTGGTTAAATTTTTAGCATATATAAAACTATCACAATCTAATACAATAAATTACTAACTTAATATCGAGATTTATTTACATCAACAAATAATTCTAGAAGACTTCACGAGTCTTGCGTCTCCCTTGCGTTTATTGATGAAGCTGGTTAAAAAGATTCCTATCTGAGGTAGAACGTAAAAATAATTTAATTCTAATAAGTACAGTTAGTGCGGGACCACTATTTACAATCAATGATTGCGTGTGATAAACGTAATACGTTGTCAAGTTTAAGAGGAATTAGATAATATTAAAGTGCATCGAATCTGGAGTCATTCTTTTGTTGTTAAGTTAACAAAATATTACATTTATCAAATCCTATTACTAGGAATACAGTAATAAGAAAATGTATTCAATTAACCTCAACAGTTTGCACTAATAACTAAAATAACCTATAACAAAATTACTATTTACAACTTTATACAATATAAAACGTAAAATAAAATAAATTAGTTGGTAATACTGTAAAAAAAATTTTAAAGCTTACAATCAGAAAACAATTAAAATTATAAATAATTAAATACATCAGTCCGTTGATTATTTTGAAATTACTTCTATCGCATAACACGATTATCTAGCGATCGCTTTAATGATAAATATCAACAATTGCACTGTTGCACAGATATCTCTCAGTGAATATCTGTTAATGGAGTATTTATCAGTTAATTGAAAATGTATATAATCAGTTAACATTATATAATTAAGTACGTGGTACAGTTGCATTTTTTTCGTATATAAATTAGTTCATAATTCAAGCAAATCGATCTTCGTGGTTTTCGTCATTTTTGATATCAAATCAAGATTTAATTTGGCACAAACTTAAGGTACTATCGATATGATAATATTTTTCTTGGAATGAAGAGATAACATCTTTTTCCAAAATCAGATACGGCAAATATTTCGAAAAAATGATAACCCATTAACCCAAATTCTTGATTCGTAATTATCTGACGAGGCTAAACCAGAGACATCCATTTCTAGTTCCCAAAACTTTTCAATTTCACATTATCATTGCAGATCAAGTCTTGCCTCTTAAATGTCACAATAACGTATCACATCTTAGTCTTTAATTACAAACGTGGTGGTCTCGTTTTGACCGGCATATCTCGCAATGGACTCGACAACACCATACGAAGCGACATCGGCACTTCTCCTCGTGATCTCTGACTCGAGTCTGATATCCACGTCCACAGCATAATAGTCGACAGCCATCTAATCCAGCAGATGTTCTATTGCATGTTCTACCACGTGTCCCAAGAATACCAAGTCTGAAAATAAATTATTGACATCAATAAATTATATTTTCTTAACATTCTTCATTATTTTTTAATTTGTTGAATCAATCATATAGAAATTAATCATTTTAAAATTTGACTTAATTATAAAAATCAATAATAATAATCTATTCACATATCTGTAGCTTATCTAATCGACTCGATAGAATTTATATTTCACTGTCTTAAGCAAATAAAAAATCATTATTCAATACATTAACTTTAATAAGGAGTCAAATTAGAATCCCAGATTATTATTGTAATAGTATTGTTATAACATAGGTAATATTACATACATTTAATATTACACGTTAGCACGTTAGCATTTTTTATTAGTTTGCAAAATTTTCTCATCAGTCACTATCCGAAAATCTCTTTAACGCGTGTGTATTTTTAAAATTGTATTATTATAAAATGTAATTCTTATATAATATCTGAGTGCTTGTTTTTGTTGAAACTTACAACAACCAAACTCGGGCAAAGTATTCCAGAAAATTGGAATGGTTATTAAATAAGAAATTATAAATAATACATAATAATGACTTACTCATCGTTCGGTTCACAATAATCCGGAGAATCCTCGAGGTAGACCAAGTCCGTTTTGTTTGGCTTTTTCATGTCTGCGTGTATTGGTCGTAATTTTCTGATATTTTTTCCTCTTTTCCTTTCTACAATCTGAATAACATATTTTTTTAAATTAGTAAAAAAGAGTGCTTAATATAAAAAATAATAAAAACTATTTAGTCAAAAATTATAAGTACAATTAAATAGTTATTCATTTAATAAATATATACTTTATATTATTTATAATTTTACTAACAACGTTTGATACCAAAATCAATTAAAATCAAAATATGTTTTATTCGAATAGAGTCGTCAAGTACTTGCAAAAGTCTATTTGAATAAAAAATATTTTTTGATATCAAACGTTGTTAATTAATAAACTGAAATGATGAATAATAATTACCTTAACATGCGATGCGCCTTCATATCGTGTGCTTAAAGAGTCACCAACGATCCTCAGTTGTGGAAGACGCCGCCAGCACACCCGCACCGAACACGAACCGGACATACCATGGCATTTGCAGACACGCTGCATACGACCACGGACAGCCTGAATATTTTAACAACCGATAATTAGATGAAAAAATATTTATCAGAAGGAAAAAAAAATGGACAAATTACGTCTAAAATGACACCGCCTGTTGTTAACATGTTAAAACTCAACTGACAGGTAGGTAAAGCAAATTGTTCAATAACTCACCCTGCGTCCAGCTTCATTGTTATGTAGATTCATTATTCCTTCATCGCTTTCCTTGTCTTCTTTAACGTCAATGAAATCTCGACTAAACTTTTCACCATATCTTATGTCCTGGAAAACAGAAATTGAAGTTTATTTATTATTATTAATTTAAAACAAAATCATTAGTCTATTTGATTGTTTCTAATGCTTTTGGAGTGTTTTCTTTTTCAACTACGACATTATCACATTGACGTGATGCAATTATTTAATGATCGTCACCTAATCTACTGTTCATTACTATAATTCATGTATTATGTATGTATATTACCTCAGAACATCCACCCCACTGCCAATGTCGAGGAGTGCGTTTTCTCACGCGAGCATCACAAGAACATTCGTTTAATTCGCCTCGGCTACATGCACGCGCCACGGCACGAGCCAATGCTGCCGCCGAGAGTGCATGGACAAATGCAGATTCACGGGATTCTGTAACGTAATAGTTTTATTTTAGGTTTGGTCCTTAATGTTTCTAACAACGTGATTTTGGGTTTTAATGAGAACAAATTTTACCTTACAAGCAACTTTGTAGTTAGTTCTAGAACAATATGATTAATCAAGGTAGTATACTCGAATGTAAGAATCCGATTAGGTTGAAGTGAATGGCTTTAATAAAAATTGTATATTTGACATATGGCTTCAAGACCTCAACTAAAAGACTTGTAAAATAAGTTCACTGACCGACCGTATTTGGACTAGACCAGTAATAAAGATCCCTGCATAGTCGTTTTAAGGTAAAAAAAATCAACAATTCTTGGATCCACACAGAGAGCTATAGTTCAATTAATGCTGGTTATGTTATTAGTAGTATATGTTAAACAAACTGAGCGGCTCCGTCAACAAGTACACACGTGATCCCAGTAATCGACATTTGAAAATAAACAAGATACATGAAGAGAAGAAATTCCTTGAACACAAACTTGAAGTGGACTATTCAATATGTCTGACATGAAACATAGTTCATAAGGCGTATTTATAATAAACAGTTTATTTTAGTGACGTTAATTAGTTCTTGTTTTAAAATTTATTTTCGGTTCCATAAAATCTTTAAAGTTACAAAAATAGGTATATTCTTTAAAACAAACGACAAAAATATGATGTACACCTTTATTTCAAAACCAATGCATATAATACGATACGACGTAGATTCTACCGAAAAAAAAACCGTCAAGAAATTCATTACTTACAAAGAGTAAGTAATGAATTTCTTGACGGTTTTTTTTCCGAAAACTATTTCCACAATTTTAACGAGTAATAAGCCTGTGAGTGATTTAAATTTATTGAGCCAAGCTATTGCTATTAATATTGCAATTGGATATCTTATTCATAGCCACTTAAGTTCTTAACTAATAAATCTTGATATAAAGCTTAGGACAACATTGACACCAATTGTAAAAATTCGAATTTAGAATGAGTTATATATCTGTTACAGATTTAAAATGGAAGTGATGATATTAAAACCTGACATATGATTTAAGACATTTAAAAACAGAACATTAAAATTTAATCATATTATCGGATACTCAAATCCCATTTTAAAGTCTGTTATGATTTTAATGGATTGCATATTACAATATATTTATACGAAAACGTCAGACAGACAGATGTTACAGCTGTTTATATTCTAATTTCTGAATGAAGGAATCTTTGCATCAATCGTAGTCTGGATATTATTCACATCCAATTTGTTTATAATATTCCAAATTTTGAAATCACTTTAAAAAAATATAGTTCCAATTTTAAACTTTTTTGAATTTGTAATTAAAGAACTGTTTTTTTTTTATAAATTAAAAACAGTACTTACCCTGATGCAATTTTTTTTATAGAATCTTAAAAGTATAATTTTTTTTTTATGTTTAAATTTGGAATGCAGGAATATAGCAGAAGCAATTCGATTCAGAAATTTGTATTTAGAACAATGAATGATTAACGCTGATTCAGATGTTATTCAGCTTCAAGTAAATCTAGAGTTAAGATTCAAATATAAACAGCACTGACGAACGAGATCGTTCGAAAGCCATACAAAACATCAAAGAGCATGTGCGATTCACTTAACAGATCCTTTGAACATGCCTCGCCGAGGTAAAGGATTGTAGGCAAACGATTGTTATTTAAGTGTAAACATTTCGCTTTGAATCGAGTACGGAACGGAAATTTTAAATTTTACGACCATGTTCAGTGTAATTTATGCGTGAAATGTCAACAGATTCTGATATCACAGGATATTTAATATCAAAATGTAATATGTAGCTGTCAAATTAGTACTACATGTGCGTTTAATTTTCAATTTAATTATTATGTATTAGGTAGCTATTATGGGACATTTATTATTATCAGCATTAGTTTAGAAATTCTACTTTTGCGTGATTGGAACATATTTGTAATATGAATTGAATGGTGTCATTGTGTACATAGTTAGTGGTTTAATAAATCAGTTCTTCAGTCTATTATTGTGTTTGTAGTTTATAAAAAATATGAATTTTCTTTGAAAAATGTGCTAATAGTGTAATTTAATCAATTGATCGATGCTAAAATTGGCAAAAAACTATTGCAAAATACTGGTAGAGTTTGATAAAATTTAAAATTTTAAATATATTTATGTACAATGTATTCAAAGTATTATGTAAATACGATATATTATTACAATTACAATATATTATAAATGGGAAAAAATTACTAACACAATTAAGTAAGCACGTTTATTTGATTTAATACAATTTAAAGCGCCAATAATTGGCTCCGTCACCCTATCTCTAAGCGTATGTTCGCAATTATCTGTTTAGTATTGCATATATATTTTGAGAACTTATGACGATATCAACTTCAAACCAATTCCATTCGAAGTGCAATTGCACAAATAAATGTTTAACGTTTCGTTAAATTCGATTTTACAGTCTTTAATAATAAGTTTCTGCCACTACTCTGATAAAATTTACAAGTGAAATCACCTCATATATGGTTTTGGGTAGGGTAACGGTCCCATGAATTAATAATAAATGTCATTTGATGATAAAGTAGTGTCACAATTATATGAATATTTAAATAAAACGCTTAGGTATATGAAACATAAGAATGAGATATTTAATATACACAGTTGATATTATATCTCATATAAAAAGATGTATATTATAAATATGTATTAACATTATTAAGTTCAATCAAATTGAATGGTAGTTATTTCTATGGGCATGTGCGATCGTTCGCCAGGCTCAAAGGTTGCCCATTAACCAGCCAGAAATACTAAATAAATATGTATAAGGGAAATATATTATAAACTTACTAAATTTAAGCACCCCTCCAAATATGTCAGTGCTGTTGTCAACGGTGCTACAGTTCCAACGACTATTGCGGAATTGGTGCTGACATTCCTCGACCGCTTGCTGCGCTCCAGTTTGGAGGACCTGGACATAATCAAAATTATAATAAATTGGAATCAATACATGTAATCTACATACATATAATAAGGTCCTCCAGACCGATTTCGGTCACGGCGGCCAATCTCAAGAGAGATTAGCCAACTGCGCAGGACATATTATAGTGCACAAGTGTGTGCGCAAACACAGATGCACTCTCTTTTCCTTAGCTCTCATAATCCAATGGGACGGCAATCCGACACGAACGGAAAGAGTTCAGGCGCAGGACCAACGGCTTAACGTGCTTTCCGAGGCACGGGAGTGTACACACTTCCAACTTCCAGACTCCGGGCTGCTACTGAGAATTTTCTGATAGAAAAACCCAATAACTATTTATTGGCCCGACCTGGGAATTGAACCCAGGACCACCGGGTCTGCGGCCTTATATTTAGCCACTAGACTAACGAGGCAGTCTACATACATATAATTAAGCAGTTGAAACAGTGTCCTTGTATATTGAATTAATTTATAAAAAAATTAGTGTGGGAAAAAGAGTAACTGTACACGGAAATATGTACCGTTTTTTTTTTTTGTCTGTCTGTCTATATGTACCGTCTAATCTCCGAAACTATTGATCGGACTTTCTTGCGGTTGTTACAGGTAGTTTAAGCTCAGCTTGGAGCAACAACAAGGACAGTGAATAATGACGATAACTTTTTATCGTCATTTAAAGATAATTTTTAATCATCTATACATATAATAAAGCAGTAGAAACAGTGTCTGTAATGACTAACGGCCTTATTCATAAACGTTGCTTAGTTACTGTTTAGCTAAACACTGATTTGTCTCTTTCTGTCATTATTGATTTGACATACGAAAGAAGAAGACAAAATATTTTTTAACTAATCACCAGTTAAATAAAGTTTATGAATAAGGCGGTAAGAGACCACGAAAATGCATTTTTAATACATCGCATTAAAACCTTTTTAATGTGATGACATTTTGACTGATTTTGGCTGACAGTTCATTTTCAGTGGAAACCAGCCCTACGCAGAAGATATTTTAGTACAACAAATATTCCTTCTAGGTTCGATGAAAAGGCAATTGACTAACCGGAGAAAGATCAGACGCAGAAACAACGGACTAAAGCGCTTATCAAAGCACGGGAGTGTTATAACGATTTAAATATAAAGTGAGCTCTAATTTATGTTATCAGGCACCTCTAAAAGAACATAATGAGATTTAGAAGCGAGTTAATCGTATTCGCTTTTTTCATCAGTGATGTTATTAAATTTTTACTTTACTTTTATTAAACTGTTAGTGTTGCAAAGCTAAATTTTATTTCTAAATTTTATTTCTGCCTGAGAATTTCTCGATAGAAAAACCCAATTACTTTCTTTTATCCATATCCGAGATTCGAACCCAGAACCTCGAGATTTGCGGCCTTGTTGAACACTCCACCAACGGGACAGTAAATTTAGTATTTACTCTGCTAAATACTAAGGTCATATTTTTTAAATTATAAATTAAAACATTGATAATATTACATAAACGTTTACTATCACAGATTCAATTCCATAAACGTGTTACATGGATAGAAATATATTTTAAAGAAGTCAAAAATTAAAAACCATAAAAACCGTGCAAAAAATCTAATTACAAAGACAAAAAGTCTAGGCAAAGTCACAGAGTTCAAATCTGTTCGGGTATTTAAACGTTGGAATAAAGAAATTCACATCCATATATACACGAAGCCTGAAAACATTAAATTCCTTTTTGGGCATGACTAAAAAATAAAATACGAGCTGAAAAGTACGGTTATTTTCATCCGAAATGACTCAACCCGTTTCACTTGGTGGCTTTGTGAAAGTCCGTCTGAGTAGATACCGTCAGATATACTCATCAGATATACTACCGCTAAACAGCAATATTTAGTATTGTTGTGTTGCGGTTTGAGTGATCTAGTGTAACTACAGAAACAAGGGATGTATTAGTTTAGATTGGTGGCGCATTGGCGATGTACGGAATGGTTAATATTTCTGATATCATCAATTCCTATTCGCAGTGATGATACCATCAGGTGGCCCAATTGCCATTATATATATATAGGGTTTTCCATTAAGGGCGCTTGCTCGTGCAGAACTTCCATCGTAGCGTGTGCTGTGTGGCACGTAGCGCCGTCCTGTTGAAACCACATGTTGTCCTGATCCATATTCTCGATTTCAGGCCAAAAGAAGTTGGTTATCATCGACCGGTATCGCTCACCATCGACGGTGACGGCCACACCATTATCGTTTTCGAAAAAATACGGACCAATCACGCCTCCGGCCCAAAATCCGCACCAAACAGTCACTTTCTGCGGGTGCATTGCCACTTGGTGAACCTCGTGTGGATTGATCTCGTCCCAAATACGGCAATTTTGCTTGTTGACATAGCCATTCATCCAAAAATGCGCCTCGTCGCTGAAGATGATTTTTTTGCCAAAATCGGCGTCAACTTCCAACTGCTCTAATGCCCAGTCAGCGAACACACGGCGCTGTCTATGGTCATTAACCTTGAGCTCTTGGGTCAGCTGGATCTTGTACGGGTGCAGGCTCAAGTCACAACGCAAAATTCGCCAAGTTGTCGTCTGCGAAAGGCCGAGTTCCTGTGCGCGACGCGGAATTGACTGCCGCGGGTTTTCGAGGACACTGTCGCGCACAGCGGCGATATTCTCGGCAGATCTCGCGTTACGTTGACGCACGAGAACCGGCTGATTGTTAACTGACCCGGTTGACTCGAATTTGTCCACCAATCGACGGATAGTCGACTCGGCAGGACGATCATCGCGACCGTAAAACGGGCGAAGTGCGCGGAACGTTGCTCGAACTGAAGACCCATTTTCATAAAACAATTTTATGATTTGCACGTGCTGCTTGACACTGTAACCTGCCATGGTGGTTTGGGAGGACGGAATGAATATAACACACTGCATTTGACAGCTGTCACTCAAACAACATGGCCGCAATCAGCTGTCAAAGTTCAAGCGTCCCTATTGGAAAACCCCTTAGAAGGAATTAATCAGTATAAGAATTAAATAATGTAAGGGTATATTGGCGGCTCCTAGAGCTTCTTACTAAAGTCACGAAAGTGATATTCAGTATCTTTGCAAACTAGATATTTACTATATTATTTGCCGTATTTATTTTTTATGTTAAATGATAATATGTCAGGTTATTACTTACGTTATGTAATTAGGTATGCATGTGTGTACCAACTGAATTTTCAATTTTAAACCCAAAGTTTGTCTGGAAGAAATTACTTATGTTTATGTACAAAAAATGAGAAAAAGATTTTGAGCTTATTCCACCACGCTGCACCAATACAGGATGGTGTCCATCCACACATCAACCCCCCAGATTTTCTCAGGATTTTTTCTTCACAACCAAGCCTGGGATTAATTTATAAACACAAATTCTATACCTGAAAATTCAGAGGTGCTAGTCTAGGCTTGAACCTAGGACCATCAGTTATAATATATTGTCATATTCAAACTACGATGCCATCTCAGCTTAAAAGTGTAATAGACAACAGTAATGTATGTTCTATATAATAAGGAAACTAAATGCCAAAGGAGTTTAAAAAATAAATAAACAGTGCAGCATACAAGGAAATGTCCAATCACAAACATTTAAATACTTCTTATCTTCTATCTCGATCACTTCGAGTAAAAATAACAATTATATATAACAAAAAAGGTTTTATTTGTCACGTAATTCGTAGAATGGAGACGAAATAAAATTTAAAACTTATACCTTCAACAATGTAAGCACGATTAAAAATACGTACAAATAGAATAAAAATGTTATCGCTTAATGCAAAATCGAACCCAATACTACTTACAGCAAATAGCTTGAAAGAATTTTATAATATATACACATTCTTGAGCTGAAGTCCGGTATATAAAGTTTTTATTTCATTATTAGTACCATAGTTGATTGCGCTAATGAGTCGCTTCCATTTAAAATATCCGTTAATTACCGATCGGTTCGTAATCGTGATACGTTAAATGTTTTAGGTAACTTTGCATTGGAATGCTTAAAAGTGCTTCAAATTTCAAATACTGTATTGACTGTATTAAATTATCTAAATATTAATTGATTTTAAAGCGCTACAGCGGCTATTTGAGGTTAAAAATATTCTTTGTTAATGTGAAATAGATACAGTAGTGGGACGAGTTATGGCAAAATTTACCAACTCACATTATTACAAAAGTTACTTCCAATATGATCGCCTTTCAACTTCATAAAACGAAATAATTGTTTATGCCAAATTTATCCTTACATTAGGGCATTGATACAATATTTATTCATTTTTTTATCTTAACTTGAATTAAAGCCGAGTTATCCGAGTTTTGGGGGTTGATTCACTTTAATTTACCTGAATCATTTTAAAAATGAATTAACTTTATTCATAAAAAAACCTTCGTTATAATATAATGTATTACTAATATGTACTATCAAAAGTCATTCAACAATATATTTAATTCAAAATAAAATTTGAATCGGGCAGAGTTTATTTGGTGACTAAAACAGTACACGGACGACCGAGCTTCACTCGGCTCTAATTGGTTGTAAAATACGTTTTTTTGGTAAATAAATCAAAACTTTATAAGTACAAAATTTAAGCCAAATCGTTGGAGCAGTTTCTGAGATACACGAAATAAATTTAGATATATGTATATACAACAATTCCTCATTTAAAATTTAAGCCAAATCGTTGGAGCAGTTTCTGAGATACACGAAATAAATTTAGATATATGTATATACAACAATTCCTCATTTAAAATTATTAGAAGATATGTTTGCTTTAGAGGAACACTAGATAAACTTTGATCGTGTAATGTTGTCCTCATTACGTGTAAACAAGTTAATGGATTTGATTGAAAATTAACGGTAATAGCTTACAAATTCTGTGACTATATTTAATGAACTGAGAGACCTACCTGTACCATTTTATCAGACAACATGCAAAGTTGTTTCTGTCTCTCGACGAGGTACTCCAGCCGCTGACAGCTCTCTTTATGCAGCGATATAAACGTTTCCAACGACGTGTTCGATGTTTGAACGGGTCGGACTGGGGTTGCCAAGTTCCTGAAACGAAAAAAAAAAGAATTAATAATACTTGAAAAATAATTTATTAAAATTGTACTTTTATCAACGAAAATAAATACTAAAATAAACACATTGTGCATATTAAACATCGAGATACCTTTAGAAGTGGGTAATGTATCTCGTTATACTTGAACGAAAGCAAACACCGCATCCCGGTTCTTAGCAAACATTGTAGACAGGATGATTGTTAGTGAAATAAACATAGCTAATTTGCTTGTTCTGCAATTCCAACAGCTCAAGAACCGAGAACGAGTTCCGTACAATAAATAACAATGTTAAAACATCATCGTCCGACAATTCAAATGAAGAGAGCTTAGTAAGAGAACCCTCGTAAACAATGCATGTAAGCTAAGGTAATTAGTCTCGAGACGTCCGCTCCGTACGAACTCCGGCACTCGAATGAGAAATGCCACTCGAAGAAAACAAAACTCGCTATTACCTACCCTCCGCTTTTGTTTGAAAAAATTCTCTATTCAAACCGGCCAATGGGAACGGGCGCGCCACAGTACGTTGATTGGCCGACGACCTCCCTTGAGTGCAAGTGGAAATAAAAAGTGCTTGGGTAAATGAGGCGTGCTGTCTCATTTCGTCTTAGGATGATGGTATATGTCTGTTCCGCTCGGTTTTTCGTTTTAATTGCAAACATGAGAGGATGTGTAAAGGGTTGTGAGACCTTGAGTGCCGCACGTGCAGAGGCTGCGGCTCGGGGAAGCGCATTCAACTTGTTTAAATAGGGAGAAGGAGTCTTGTTTATGTCATCCATGTTGTCAGATGGGGGTTACAGCGTAATATTTCTGTATGGCCGTCTCGCAGCTACCTAGATTCATTATGTGGGTCAATTAAAATTAAGTGGCTAATCCTAGTTACAATGCTTAAGCACTTTTCGCGTGTTTTTTTTTCTATTCTTGGCACGAAGCACATATTATGCCAATCAGATCTAGTTGTTATTAAATGAAGTTTATATATTTTGTATTACAAAAAAATAAATAAGAAAGTTCTCATGTGCGTTTTAAATGATAATTAAGAAAGCAACCATTTTTTTTTTTTGGTTTAGTTGGGTATTTGGTAAAAATTTACAATTTTATTTTAAAAAATTCAATGATTTTTTTTCAAATCTACAGCACGTTTTAAGTCTACCCTTTTTTTATAATATTGTTTTTTATTATCAAGTATATCTATTTGCTGGATTAATGTTTAACAGACAATAAAATAAAATCTAAAGTTTAATATCATATCATATATTCACACTGAACATTTATTATAATCAAATTTTACATAAGTTTATTTATTGATCTATTTGCATGAACATATTAATAACGAACTATTTCTAATAGAGTTAAGTAATTTTTAACGACCACTTGCCATGGAAGTTGTAATGACAGGATATTGTACAATCAATCAGTGTTGCGGGGAGTAAAAATTAAATAGTAGCGTGTTTTAAGGCAATAAGCAACCCTGAGTAATTGTTACCCACTTAACGCCTACCGATTAATACCTTTCAAAGATCGGCGCTGTGACTGCTGTAACCGACAAATGACTTATTATGACCATGTTAATAAATAAAAATCTACGAATCTACCGATTACTCATATATCCAAATCTGTTCAGGTATTATAACTTATTTTGGTTTAAAGAAACTTACATACATAATTTTTTTATGTAAGAGGGGGCTAACGGGCATCGCTTACATGATGGAAAGCTACCACCGCCAATGGCCACCTGGGGCCGAATTTTACTAATCTATAACGATTACGATACGTTCCCGATTCAATTGCAACTTGACTAATCTATATTTAATCTATATTATACTGTAATGTCACAACCAAACTTAAAAGTTAACTATTATGTCGATAATTAAATTTAAAACGGATAAACGGCAACGATCCCGCTTCGATTCGATTGCGACAAAGTGACAATTTGTTAGTGAATTGGTCCTCTGCACCGGAGGACTTAGAGTTGATTTGTCTTTAAGGAATGATAAGTAGGATGTCATACGGGAAATGCCGTCGGCGAAATTACATTACACTAATTTTTCGTGTAGTTGCGTAAATGTAAAATAAAAATATTTATATTTTTCATGTGCTAGTATGTGTTGGCTTTCACTTCTTTCTTACCAAAACGAAGCAAGGCATCGACATGATGGGCTGGAAAACGATTAATTCTATTTAATAATTATTACTGAATCTTTACAGATCCGTCCGAACCTATTTTTAACTTAACTGATTGATTTATATATATTATAAGTTGGTGGACGGGTGGATGGGCCACCCAATGTTAAGTGGTCACCATTACATTTATATTGGTACTATAAGAAATATTAACTGTTACTCACATCACCAATCGCACCACCAAGCTTGAGAAGGGACATGTCACATGACATTTTAGTTCCCAAGGTCTATGGCGCAAGTACAATGCAAAATTATGCAACATATTTCTTACTCAATATCTATAGGTGGTGGTTTCGCGCCGCAGGTCGTGGGTTCGATTCCCACCCAGGACAGACATTTGTGTGCATGAACATGTCTGTTTGTCCTGAGTCTGGGTGTAATTTTCTCTATAAGTATGTATTTACAAAAAAAAACGAATACATGTAGTATATCAGTTGTCTGGTTTCCATAGTACGAGCTCTGCTTAGCTTGGGATCAGATGGCCTTGTGTGAATAATGTCCCAGGATATTATTATTATTATTTGCCAGTCTGTCTACCTAAATGAAATAAAATAAAAGTGATGTTAAAGTGATGTGCTGGATTTGAACCTTTCGACCTTTGAAAGCGTTGTATACAATGGGCTCACTCGACGCTTCTAGAAATTATATAAATTAAAGTTTAAACTGAAATCCCACATAAGTATAAATCACAGTATGTTATAAAATATTGTGGTCATAGCATTCTATCGTTTATAGCTCAATTCGCATCTTAGTGTGAATATTTTTAAATTATTTCTTTAATTTGAATCTTATTTCTATTAAACACAAAGTTTCAAATCCCTTGACATTCTTCAATTTGGTTAGTTTAACTTGTGAATATTACAAAAACTGACCCCCATAAGCGGTACAACTGTTATTGATGCTAATGGTTGCTTTCTTTAACAAATTACTACCGAAGTATTACCTATTGAAAATGTCAATATTAAGCAATAGGCTTACGTTAAAAATCGAAAATTATTCGGCTGTATAATGGATGTTAATATAACTGATCTCTGTTTCTGTCATCATTCATTTCATATTCGAAAAAAAGAAAAGAAGATACTAGCCTTGTTTGATGTATCACCTCCCTAAGCATCTTAACTAGTCAACCGACCTTCATGAAATTTTGCATACACGTTGTCAGGGGTACAGAAAAGAACACAGAGTACCTAAAAGCTCCCCCTGCCCCACTCTTGTGGGCAAATCCGCGAGCGTAAACTAATTAAGTTAATAAATTTAAAAATATATAAAACAAAACTAATACACATTCTAAGACCATGAACACAATCTTAGAAGTCTTTTGTTATAAGGATTTGGTCTTTCAATATTTTTACACTAGCCAAGAAAAAAAACCTTCAAAATAAATTATTATTAAAAATCATTCGATCGAAAATTATTTAGAAGACGTAGTTACCTAGGACCATGACAAAATGTTCCATAGCAAAGGGTCTTTTATGGTGCCGCGACGCGTAAAATTGTATTTAAAATCTTTCCGTTCTAAAGGAGCGAACACACCTGCGCGACCAAGCGAGCGTGACGTGAGACTATTATATTTTTATTTAGCACAAAAGCAGATGGGCCGTCTGATGTGATGAAGTGGTCTACGCAAGACATAGACACGAAATGTAAACTTTACCGTCAAAGCGCAAACCATGTAATCTTATTTGACGAGCTCGTTGGCGTGGTTGGTAGATACATGCCATTCACGCCGCAGGTCGTGGGTTCGATACCCACCCAGGACAGACATTTGTGTGCATGAACATGTCTGTTTGTCCTGAGTCTGATTGTAATTATCTATATAAGTATGTATTTACAAAAAGAAAAGTAGTATATGTAGTATATCAGTTGTCTGGTTTCCGTAGTACAAGCTCTGCTTAAATTAGGATCAGATGGCCCTGGGTGAATAATGTCCTAGGACATTTATCTATACATGCGTTTCTTGGGTTGTAATTATATTAGCACATTCTATTAACCTTAATGTCTGAATTCGTCCAGTGGCTGGAACAAATGATTTTTAACCAATGGTCACGGGTTCAAACCCAGGCAAGCAGCACTGATTAATTTCATGGTTGGCGGTGAAGGAAAATATATAGGACTTGTATATTTCTAATTTCACTGAAAATCTGACACATGTGTATCCACGAACCCGCATCGAAGTAGCTTGGTGGAAAAGGCTCCATACCTTCTGTACAGAGGGAGAGGCCTTAGCCCAACAGTGGGACATTAACAGGCTGTTAGTTTTTTATTTAACAGCTGAGATGGCCTAGTGAATAAAGGAACTGATTATTATCGAAGAATTCAGATTGAAATTTGAGCAAGCATCATGGATTTAATGAAGATAACTGCATGAGTCACAAAAATCTGCCACATATGTCACCAAACCACATCGGAACAGCCTAGTGAAATAAGTTCTAAGCCCTTAAAAAGGAATTGAGACCTTTAACGGTAAGATAATAAAAGGCCGCTTGCTGTGCATTACTCACAGTAAAACAATATTATAGTGTATTTTTTATGTATAGCAAAACCTACTTGGCCCGCTGATGTGTATAACCCTTTATAATAAGGTGAGTTCGTCAAAACTTCCTTATTATCTCTGTTACTATTGAACTTACTGCCTTTTGAAAAGGACTGGTTAAGTTGTATGCATTTTACTATTCTACGAAATGTGGATTATACTTTTGTTAACTAGACTAGACTAAATAATATTAGTTAGTTCATTAAAGGAATACATACGAGCAAATCCTATATGCAATCAGACTATAACTACCACGATTCATTAATAATGACACTTAAAGAAGTAAATCGTTAATGCGAGGATAAATCTTCTGAATAAAAATATATTTTATCCAAATAGAATTTGAACATTACACATTATATTTAGTAAAACGGGGAAAAAATCTGAAGTACTGTTTCCCACTCTATGCTTTATCATCTGTGATGGGATAATCAAACAATCGCGGGATCTCAGATTGTGTACGGACTGACACTGGACCACCTGTTATTAATTGTCATCGCAAGAAATATTAACCATAGCCAAAGTGTCACCAACTTTGGAAACTAAGATGTTATGTCGCTTTTGTCTAAATTTTCACTGGCTCACTCACCATTTCGGAACACAGCAATACTGTTTGGCGGAAGAATATTTGATGAGTCGATGTAACCTATCCAGACTGGCTTGCACCACCAAATTAGTTATTTTAGCGTACATAATTACACAGTAATAGATAATCTTAATATCTTCAGCAAAATCACTGATGAATGAGAATCTCTGGAACAAGTACAAAGCCGGGTATAATTTTTATTTTATCTGAAATATTTATTCAGTTACTGATAAAAAGAAAATATTTAAACTTTTAAATTTTTACGACAATTCTAAAGGGTCTAGAAGTGTAAAAACATTCTTTAAAATGTTTTTCATGTAATTAGCCTAAATATGTTATCTGTACAGGAAGGCTGATAGCTGACGAAATGATGTAAAAGCAGAATTAAGCGTCCATGGCTCGACGGTGTATAACATATACTATATTAAAGTCACAGGTTCAATCTTGACTACAATGTATATAGAAAAATATTAGTATTAGAAAAATCCTCGTAAATAGACTTTTATTTAATACTAGCTGTGCCACGCGGCTTCACCTGCGTATAATTAATAAAAATATAATAAATTATTTTATTACTATAATAACACACACACACACACACACACGCGCATATGGCTACTCGTAAAGAAATACGTAATTAACGATTTGAAATTAATTTACCGTAGGGTTTACTGATCTTATATGGCCTATCATTTGCGGCATTACATGTTCTTTGTGTGTACCAATTTTCATCAAGATCGGTCGAACCGTTCCTGAAGAAGACATACAGACAGACAGACAGACAGACAAAAATGAAAAAAATAGTATAATGTGAATCACTGCATCATAAAATTAGGTGAAAAAAAAATGTACAGACAGAGCCAATAGATTTATATAGTACTAAAGATATATGTATTACACCTACTTATTCTTTCGAAAAGAAGTGCCTTCAGTGTGCTTAGTGTGAGTTTTGTACGTATTTGATAGCGTTAACTGCGATTTGTCTTATATAGCTTTATGTATTCCCTCTTACTCATATACCATTAGGACAGGAATATGACACGACAGTTTTGGAGCAAACAGTCTTACTGTTACTTAAGTAGCAGCCCAAAAATTCTCCATGGCTGAGCCTATAATCATTTCTCACGGTGTTTTTTCACAGCCCAAGTTAAGGTAAACACAAATTATAACTCAGCAGAGCTCGCTTGGATTCGAATACGTGATTTAAATATATAGAAAATTATATAGAACAGTAGATACACGGTACAGAATTATTTCCAACATGCAGGTTTGATGTTCGATGCGATGTTTTACCTTAACTTGTATAAAATTAATTCTAGAGCGAAATAAAGCTCGGTTAATAAGAAACAGTCTTCGATTCTAATTTTAAAAAGTTATAACATGTGAAAAGCTTTTCGATATTTATATTTTAAATACTTTTAAAATTAAATATCATATTAATTATTTATAAGTTATATTATTATATAAGTTTTTATTATGTTATAAAAAAAAAAAATTTTGTTTTTTTAATCAATTATGATGACTATGGTGCTTTTGATAGTGTTACCAAAAAAGGTCCAAACATATTTTTTTTCCTCGTCTTAAGATTTACTAAAAAACATACAGAATCTGATTTATTCTAAATTTAAATTAGGAAGTAATTATATTTTCTAATTATTTATGAAGTAATTAGTAAATAGTTTATTATGTAGTAAGAAAAAAAAATAGTCAGTATGGGAACCGAATATATTGAAACCTATATTGAAATATTAAATAGCACCACTTACTAGGTGGTAAGGCTTTGTGCAAGCCCGCCTTGGTCGAAACCACCCTCATTAGATATTTTCCGCTAAGCAGCAAGACTTCGTATTGTTGCGTTCCGGTTTGATGGGCGACTGAGCCAGTCTACAGGCATAAGGGATATAAAACGTAACAGCCAGAATGTCCCACTGCTGGGCTAAGGCTTCTTCTCCTCTTTTGAGAAGATGGTTTTGGAACTTATTCCACCACGCTGCTCCAATTCGGATTGGTGGAATACACATGTGACAGAATTTCAGTGAAATTTGACACATGCAGGTTTCCTCACGATGTTTTCCTTCACCGTCAAGCACGAGATGAATTATAATCACAAATTAAGCACATGAAATTCAGTGGTGCTTGCCCGGGTTTGAACCCACGATCATCAGTTAAGATTCACGCGTTCTTACCACTGGGTCATCTCGGCTGTTTCAGCAAGGGATATAACATAATATTTATTTGATTTATTTATTAAGTTTTTATTGCACACAATTAACAAATATTATATAAAAGTTCTTAGTTTCCAAGGATGGTGGATGTAGATTTTTTTTTTATTTTACGACTAATATGTTATAACTCTTTGTTATTGTCGAGAACGAGTCCTTCACACTCATTTAACTCTCACATGCTTAATTGAGTCCGTAGTTAATATTCGAGCAAATTTTTAAGTTATTCTTATCAACGGATACAAACAGGTAGAGTGTGTTCTGTCTCGCAATATTGAAATGTAGATAAGGCTTATCTCGTACTGAAATTATTATTATACGTGTTGACTTTACTTGTGTCACACACTAGCTGACATAATAATAATCTTAGATATTTTTTTTTAATATTACTTAGCCGAAGATTGAGCAAGCTGGCAATGTGGGCTTTGTGCAAGCTCGACTATGTAGGTACCACCCACTCATCAAATATTCTACCGCAAAACAGCAGTACTTGGTATTGTGTTCCGGTTTGAAGGGTGAGCGAGCCAGTGTAATTACAGGCAAAAGGGATATAACGTCTTAGTTCCCAATGTTGGTGGCGCCTTGGTGTTGAAAGCGATGATAAACATTTCTTACAATGCCAATGTCTATAGGCGTTGGTGACCACTTACCATCAGGTGGCCCATATGCTCGTCCACCTCTCGATGCTACAAAAAAAAAAAAGATATTATACTATAAATGAAGTCATTTATTAAACTCTCGTTTTTTTCTACTGTGTTATTATAGTTTATCTGCATTCTATACTGTCTCATACATACTTTACTCACTTTTAATTAGAATAACGATCTATAAATGTTTACTGCTGCGCAAAGGAAAACCTTCCTTTGCATTGGGAAGATGGTTTATAGCTTAATCTATTTTGATTCACGGATTCTAGGTAGAAACTATTTAGAAAGATAAGTGGAGCTTGAGAATAATAGAAAGGGTATCGTTTACATTGACATTCGTCATAAAATTACTGGAACCATATTCGTTTTAATTAGAGGTGGTTTTCCGCTTTTCAATATTCGTCACAGCTGACTCATGGTTCACCCCCTTGTTGCACGTTATTGGGCAATAAATGTAGCGAAGTTTAGTAACTTATTGGAAAGGGCTAAGCAGCTTTCATTTTGTTCGGTTATTGTTATAATATTTCAAAATTAAGAAGTCATATAATTTAATGAATAAATGAGTGAAATAAAAATGTTTGTAAAGTCATACTATATGAGTCAAAACACAAAAATGCGCAATGTTTCAAATGTTCGCAAACTAGAGAGCTGCGACGCGAATCACTGCGATGCGATTAAGTGCGTCCAGGAGTCTCTCACATGGTTCGGGTACGTATGTATTAACATAACGTATGAATAAGTTCTCAAGTGCGTAGTGTAATCTCGTCCATTTCTGCGTTGCGACGACAAACACAAATGCTATGAATTTTTGTGTTTCGGCCCTAAGCTTAAGACTAAGATATCATATTATAATATAAAAACGGCCCGTGAAATATTGACATTTTATAAATAAATTAATTTATTATAAAAAAAAAAAAAACAAAAAAACGAAACGCAACAAATTAACTTCTCTCACTCAACTATAAAATGTTAAGGATACCTATTTGATTTCAGTGATTGTCAAATGAATTGAAGGTAATGTATTTATTTAACTACGAATATTTGTACTAATAACACAATTAAAAAGAAATTAAAAAACAATCACGTCAAATTTGTATTTTTTTATTTCATTACTTACATCTAAAGATAACATACGAGTAGCATAATGTGGAAAGCCCTTTGACAAAAGCAAGCAATTCCTAAGCGGGTTACACACTGTCCTAGATTAGAAAATAAATGAACCCGACTTGCTTATGCTCGTTATACTTCTAAGTCTCATTCATACGACTTAGTAATGAAGTTGCCGAGAGCCATTACAGCCTTGTTGAAGTTGTTGAGCAAAGATTGCTCTATGCTATTATACTGAGTGTATTAAAAGTTACATTTTCTTGGACTGACGTGGAGTACTATATAAAAATTGAGGACGGCTTAATGAGAACTCGAGAGGTTATTAGAATACGCGATAGTCAGCTTTTTTTATGTACTAGCGGCTCCGCGTTGTTTCTAACATGTTAGACATTACTGCTCCGCCCCTTTGGATCGTAACGTACAACCATTATCATAGTCGATAAACTTTCAAATCGCACTAGAAGCTTCTTAGATTAGTGCGTTTTAAACGCACATGTTTTTTTAAGAGGCTGCTGGCTCACCTGATGGAATATTCGTCTACATTAAAAGTCAATCATTAAAATTACCACTACGGGATAGAACACACTTTTTTCATATACTCTGCTTCCTGATCGAGTGTATTTATTAAATAAATATACTAAAAATGCCTCGCTGGTCTAGTGGCTAGATATAAGGCCATAGACCCGGTGGTCCTGGGTTCAATTCCCAGGTCGGGCCAATAAATTGTTATTGGGTTTTTCTGTCAGAAAATTCTTAGTAGCAGCCCGGAGTCTGGAATTTGGAAGTGTGTACACTCCCGTGCCTCGGAAAGCACGTTAAGCCGTTGGTCCTGCGCCTGAACTCTTTCCGGTCGTGTCGGATTGCCGTCCCATCGGATTATGAGAGCTAGGGAAAAGAGAGTGGACCTGTGTTTGCGCACACACTTGTGCACTATAATATCTCCTGCGCAGTTGGCTAATCTCTCTTGAGATTAGCCGCCGTGGCCGAAATCGGTCTGGAGGACCTTATACTAAAAATATATGTAATACACTTAATTGTATATCTTTATGCGATTCCTGGGGAAGTACCACCTACTCATCAAATATATTACTGTCATATAGCAATGCTTATTATTGTTGTGTTCCGGCTTAAAGTGAGCGAGCTAAAAACAGTTGCCAATGTCTATGGGCTGCAAACACCTTTTACAATTAAGCCTATTAGCCCATATGCTCATCTATTTTATATTTAAAAAAATGTATGCACCAGTTTCATAATTATCCTAATACGACCGCTTTTTAACTTGTAACGATTACAATTAATTTCTTAGTCATTAATTTTGATAAATTATAATATCATTATTTATTAAAATTAATATAAATGGAGATGTTGTTGACATTATAAAACGGTAACTGTGAACTAGTTCAAACCGGTTTTTATCATCATTAGTATGATTGATTACCTTAAGTTATTATTGAAATCAAATATTGACCTTATTTAAATATACATATATACAAATCTTTATGTATATAATATGGTCTATGTAATAAAATAAACATTACATATAGTTAATGTCTAATAAACTTCGCGATCCCTGCAATAAAGTGGAAAGACCAATAAACGTTTTAATGAAAAAAATAAAAAAACTCGTGAAGATAGATTTTACGATTAATAAAATGATATCAGCAAGTAAATCTTATTAAGTGCAGCCACTGGTCGGTAGATGGCGTTATACTATAATAAATTATTTTATTATTTAATAAATACTCTTTATATGATACCGATAAGCTCATGTAGCTCATTCTAAATTGTAATCTTATTACTTGAATAAATATTAAAAATATTGTAATGTTAAATTGTAAATCATGTTATACGATGTGGTCTTATAATAAACGATATTTTTATAGCTTTTATAAATTTCATGTTTTGGTATAATTGTCAGGAGTACTTTAAAGGACATGGGTATCTAAGGCAAAAACCGCGTGCGAAAACTAAAAAATGAAATTTTTGACATTTACACGATATTCTATTCGGACGGTCCTTTCGGTCTATTGTTTTCATTTATATATTAGGTTTACCATTGTTAAATGACGTTTCAAAACTGTTTTTTTTTTATAGCATAGGTAGGCGGACGAACCTATGGGCCACCTCATGGTAAGTGGTCACAAACGCCCATAGACAATGGCATTGTAAGAAAAGTTAACCATCGATTATATCGCCAATGCGCCACCAACCTTGGGAACTAAGTTGTTATGTCCCTCGTGCCTGTAATTACACTGACTCACTCACCCTTCAAACTGGAACACAACAATACAAAGCACTGCTGTTTTGCGGTAAAATATCTGATGAGTGGGTGGTACCTACCCAGACGAGCTTGCACAAAGCTCTACCACCAAGTAAAAAAAACAAAAAAAAAAACTATTTTATTTATTATTAAAGAAAGCACGAATATAATATTAAGCATGTTTGCATTTATACGATAAAGATAATAATATATATAACACGATTTAAACGTCCCAATTATCTTGTAATACACGTGAAGCGGCAATTTAGTCGTAATTGAGAACAGTGAACGGGTATTTTGATGAAGTTTCATTTTCTCATTTGAGTCATATAATTATTTAATGTTATAAAAATATAATAAGAATTAATGTAGTATATTAGTAAGGAAGTGAAATAATAGCCCTTAAATGTATGCCTCAACAAACGCCACCACTTTTAAGACTGCAGTTCAGTAAGAAATCACTTCATTACTCAAATATTACAACCGACGTAGGTGATATACTATTTTGATGCGCTTATACTTGAAATGTTATAATTATTAAGGTCAATTTCGCTTATCACTTTCTGATATGTCACGACCCTTTTCTACGGTAAGTTACGAGTTTGTTCTTGCAGAATATCCCTACTGATTCTGTCATGCTGCTACTTTCCATGATACCAGATCATTTGGTACATGCAGGTGTCCAGGTACCAGCACAAGATGAATTTAATAAAAAGGGAATCAATTAATTTCTAATAATAACTTAAAACTATATAAAAAAGACAAAAATGCCGAGATAAGAACGCGTGAATCTTAACCGATGATCGTGGGATCAAATTTGGCCAAGCACTACTGAATTTAATGTGCTTAATTTGTGATTATAATTCATTCCGTTCTTCCTTACCAACATTCTACTCAAAAGAGGACAAACGGCCCAGCAGTGGGACATTCACAGGCTGTTGCTGTACTGTAACATAAAAAATACTCCCATCGACGATGGGCAAATGAATCTACTAGTCTTAGTCAGTACTTACTATTTTTATCAATTAAATAACTCAAGTACTGTCTGTTAATAAATACAAATAAATTTATAAATCCTACCTGATCGGCTAATTAAATCTTGTATTGAGCAATATGTCTTATTAATAACATAATATTAAAATTTATTAATTCGCAAAGCGAGTTAATAATATTTGCGGTATTTATTATAGAAACTAATACCTGACCCCGGAGTTTAATGATTTTGCGGAGTCGTAAACTTAGTGTTATAACTTTCAATATATTGTTTAGTTCATATAAATAAATCAATATATTTTATTTAATAATATTTATGATAATTTATTACAGTGTTTAAATACAAAGCAGACATGTCGTCATTTATCAACAGAGTATGTCCCAAGCCTGACCTCTGTACGAAACGTGTCACAGGCTAAAGATTACGGTATGTCTAAATTATGGCCTGCGGATATATTGTATTATTTATTGGTATTGAAACGAAATAGATGGAGGAAGTATTGTTTCTAAAGTCACGTTAATTTTATGTCACGTTGAGTCATAATCTTTGATGTTTCTTAATAAAAGTTAATACATTGATAATTTTGATTTTTTTATTATTAATATATAATGATATTAACGTTCAACTACCAAGACGAATCTGAAAAAATATATTTGCAGGAAAATGGCTTATTTTAAGATGTTCAATTTGAAATTGAATGAACAAAAATTATCGTACGTACCAAAATAAATTTCACTACAATAATTAATTTTATTGAACCATTTTTATTTATTGATATTGAAACGATTTTTGTATTTGTTATTTTAAGCAAAGACAAAGTTGTACAAAATTGTCTTTCTTAGCGGTTGTATCAATTTTTTCGATTTCTAAATGATATTTTTCTAGTCTCTATAACAATTATTTTATTACAAATATTTTTAATATTTATATAAATATAGAAATTTTATTAATTAAAATTACTTCTAAATAAAAAATAATGAGTGCGTTAAATTACTACGCCAAATCTAAGTGTGTATATTTTACATAATTTATCATCCGAAATAACCTCCCAATAAAGTTTATGATGGCGTGGAATTTCACACCCAGTATAATTACAGGTTCAAACAACGATTCATCAAAATAGCACCGAAATTTTAGGCATTGATTTAAATCATTTTCAACATAACGAGTAATTTCGTTACGTAGATGTCAGCTTCGATGTCGTATAACGAAATTGGTAAGTTTTATTTTGTTACGTATTGGCGATAAGATTTAAACATGGATTTGCGACATTACCTGGCCGGGCTTTATGTAAGCCCGTCTGGGTAGGTACCACCATCTCATCAGGCGGTGGTGACCACTTACCATCTGGTGGTCCGTCCACATACCTACATATATTATAAAAAAAAAATACTTTGTTTTATTTTAAACATCAAGTTAAATAATAAATTTTACATATTTCTAGTTCATTAAAATTATAATTTTTTAGATGATTCGATTAATAGAATTTCTACTGTTATTAAAACTTTATCGTTTAAATTAAATTAAAAAAACGATCTAAAAACAACATCGTAAGCGTATACGAGCCCTTATGGGTTCTTAGAAATGAAAACTATAATTTGATGAACTCTCAAATTGATATTTATTGCACTAAAGTGAAAATTACTAGCGAGTTCTTTCAATAACATGAATGCAAAATTACGAGCGGTCACTATGAAGTGTATTTTTATTTGCCATTATAGCCCTTATGTGTATATACTAAAGCTTAAATTAGAATATTTGAATAAGAGTTCACATACATGTTACACCATGTAACACATTGTAACTGTATAAAATGCATACATAATAAATCCAGGTAGTAAATTGAGGTCGATTCTTTCATTGCCTATTCGAAATATAAAAATCAGTCACTAATTTGTTTTAAAAAAATATTTTGATTTTTTATAAAAAAAAATTTTAACTTACATTTCATTTCATCGTTCAATTGGTAAACTTCAATTATTTTATGATAATTTTATAAAATATAAAATATTATATATATTTATTTTTTATAAAAGTATCTAACGAGTCATGATTTATTTGTCTAATTATTTACGCAGTCATTAAAAATAGGATCTACATAATTACTAAAAATTTTTACGGCTTTTTATGGCCGAAAGTAATAAAGTACTTACCATCAGTTATGATTGTGGTGTAGTCTAAGCCCATTTAATAGTCATTAAAAAAAACCACCGCAATGACGTAAGGCAACGTCACGGGTAACAAGCCGTTGATTCATCTAAATAAGTTGTTTACAAAAGATTTTTTTTTTTAATTATAGAGTTCATTGCATCGAAAAAGATTCTCAAAGCCAAATACAAAAGGTATAGAAAATTTTTCTCATCTGTCATAAGCTTGATGGATCGCTCCGTATATCAAGGATCGGGTTTCATAATTTTTTAGCGTCCATTCGTTCCAAATCTGATTGTAGTCCTCGATTAAATAGTTCGAATACCTTCATTCAATTAGTTTTTATTTGAACATTCTTACAGCTTAGAATGAACTAAGTCTACACGATTACACTTGAAAAACGTCACCGTATCACTTAATTTCATCTAGTTAGTGTACCAGGGTCTAACGTGCACTTCGAGGTATGGAGAGGCGGTAGGGGAGGAGACAGTTATCATTATTCCACCAAGACAACTAACACTGTTGATTTCCCAACATTTGAACCAAAAATAATAATATATTTTTCGTTAAAAAACAATTCTTGGTCTACGTTTTGTTTACACTTTGTTAATTAACTTCTGATTAATCTTTACGTATAAGTAATTCTAGTATGTTTCATATTCAATTTTTGACGAGCCGGTTGGCGTGGTTTGTAAGACCTTTCACGTCACAGGTCGTGGGTTCGATACCCACACAACATGTATATTTGCCCTGAGTCTAATTATCTATATAAGTATGTATGTATAAAAGAAAAGTGGTATGTATAGTATGTCAGTTGTCTGGTTTCACAGTACGAGCTCTGCTTAGTTTGGGATCAGATGGCCTTGTGTGAATAATATCCCAGGATATTATTATATTATATATCACTAGTATTGTGAGGGCGTGTTTTGGGTAAAAAAAGTAGTGCTCGTCCTTGAGTTTCAGACGTACTTCATACCAAATTTTATCAAAATCGGTTCAGTATTTTAGCTTTGAAAGCGTAACAGACAGACAGTTGTCGCATTTATAATATTAGTATAGTTCATTCTGTATACAGACTTCGCAACATTTTAACTTCCAAATATGTATAAAAACTTTTTTATTTAGAAAATAAAAATCTTCTCCCTTCTTAAGGTGTTAATTGAATAATTCTAGATAAAGATCATAGGTATGAATCTAAGCAAGAGTAGATTTATCGTTTATGTGCCTAAATTATTTTAATGATTCTTCTCGTCGATATCATCGTGAGAAAATATCGCGTATCAGATGTCAATCGAACTAATATGTCTACCTCGGACTAATAATTATACTTTAAATCAATGACGTAATTAAACTTGAACAGCTCGTTATGTATGAAATTTTAATCACGTGACCATATCTTAACATAGGTCATAGATTTTCGTAACATTCGTCTGTACGTTTGTTCATATATCATGACGAAATTATTAGACGGATTAAAATGAAACTTTAAATGTTAATAAGCGTACACTAAGTCTAGATATAGTGTACAATCGCTATCTAAAACTGTTAACTGTTAGAAGGCAAAAAATAATGCTAACTCTACATTTGAAATGTCGAATACTTATAGATATTTCGTAGAAAATAACGTTAGCGCGATTTATAAATTGATTTCTTCATGCAAATTACTAGAAAACAGTACGTTTTATGTATAGAGTACTTTCATTACACCTTATGTAAGGAATTCTAGGCTCTATTTATATTACTATACAATAAGTATCCATTTGTACTGAAATTTAATGATTATTTTTATAAATTTAGGAATTTTAATTAAATTAATAATAAGTCTGTCAGTGCTAACGCTACTTAATAAATAATTATAACACAGCGATATATCCCAAATTGATAAATTCAAATGAGTTTTTCTTACAAGTTTCAATTCCAAGTGAAGGGACGAAGACCTTAGTTTGTATATCAAAAATTAACAAAGTAGCATCAGCAAAACATGGCGGTTAGCAATTATGTCTGAGATTGTACTGATGATTAACCAAGGTAAACCGCTCACCTATATTGTTGCCTTTACAGCCGAATTAATGCTCGGATGTTTAAGGCCACCATAAATGTGATGCCGGCTAATTAAAGTGGATAAATTACAATGTTGATGGGCGACGTTATTCTATCACGTTGCCATGGCAACGCGGACCCTTTCTGGTTGTTATTAGTTCACGAAAATTGACCAAGGTGAAAATATACAAGAAAACCTTGGGAACGGATTTCGTCTATTTTTATGGACGAAATTTGTTTTTTTTTTATTATACAAATGCTCCGGTTTCATTTATGCTATTTATAGAGAAATGCTCGTCCCGTCTGAGCGGACATCTTAAAAATGTAAATCTGCACATCTATATAATAGCACCTTTACATATATTTAACAAAAATTAGTATTTTCGTGCGATACAAATTGTTATCATTTTAAATAAAGAATTTTATAAATACAATAATGATGTCAAAAAGAATTCGTGGTCACTTTAAAATCAATAAAAAAAAAATTATTGTCAAATTTAAAATTAGAATTAGAAATTTTGTAATGTAAACAACATTACAAAAATTCGAACACACATTGACAAGAATTAATCTTATTATATACACATCGCGATTGTGTGGAGCGATAGAAGGCATATCAGATTTACGATCATGTTAAAGTAAGAAAGCCCAGTAATCGAATACACGTCTATAATTAAGGATAGTGCATGTATGAGATACACACGCATCGTAAAATACGTTTCCATCGGAGGGCGCGGATACCAATTTATTTTTTCCCCATCGTTGCAGGGCCATTGCAGTAAAGTTGAAATCGTAAAGTTGCGGCGTCTGGCCCGAGCCCCTACTATTTGTCGAATTAGAGCTACATTGATAGCTAAATGGAAAGTGCTATGTCAGTCATTTTTATAAGGACTTTTCACATTGTAGATTTTTTTAAATATTGTATAGGTTCTTACCACGGGGCCATCTCGGCTTTTTTCAAAAAACGTGTGAATCTTAACCGATGATCGTGGGTTCAAACCCGGGCAAACACCACTGAATTTCATGTGCTTAATTTGTGATTATAATTCATCTCGTGCTTGACGGTGAAGGCAAACATCGTGAGGAAACTTGCATGTGTCAAATTTCACTGAAATTCTGTCACCAATCCGCATTGGAGCAGCGCGGTGGAATAAGTTCCAAAACCTTCTTCTCAAAAGAGAAGAGGCCTTAGCCCAGCAGTGGGACATTCACAGGCTGTTACTGTTACTGTATTGTATAGGTAGGCGGACGACCATATGGACCACCTGATAGTGAGCTGTCACCAATGCCCATAAACATTGGCATTGTAAGAAATGTTAACCATCGCTCATATCGCCAATGCGTCACCAACCTTGGGAACTAAGTTATGTCCCTTGTGCCTGTAATTACACTGGCTCACCCACTGAAATCGGAACACAACAATACCAGGTACTGCTGTTTTGCGTTAGAATTATTACTGATGAGTGGTACTTACTACCTACCCAGACGAGCTCTAACAGTATAAACACATCTAAATAAATATATGTTTTCAACAATTTTTTTTTCTAATATGTTAAGTATATAATAAAAATAATGTAATCTTCAAAACTGTTAAGGCTCTTGTATTGGAACCTGACTTGTTAATTAATATCTATACGATCAATTTTAATTGCAAACTTCCGTTATTTTTAACATATCTGATACATAAATTTGTAATAAAATTTTGTTTCTCGTATAATTTACAACTTTACATGCATACGTTATCTTATATTTAACGCGCTAATTAATTTTCTGAGAATCGATTTTTTTCATTAGAACATCAGCAAATAACTCTCGTTTGTCTCACGATATTGTTTCACAGGACAAATAGTAGGGGTTGTTCTATAATAATTTAGTAAGGATAATAGAGGTTCATTTTTCACTAGTTCAAATTGGACACGGTGGAAGTATATTTTTTGTTGCATTTCTACGTTTCGAATTAAGGGTTCTTTCGCACAAATTATACCTTAGCCGGTGTAGCATACATAGCTGTTGATGACTACCATGCATTAGATAACGAAGTAGTTCTTATTTGAAATAAGAACTTCCGATGACTGGAACGGTGGCATTCCAATTTTTAATCCTATAAATATTGCTATCACTGAAATGTCATTTGGATTATTTGGAAGTGGATGTTGAATTGTATGTAATTTGAACTGGTTTTGTTTGAGATCGAAGTGAAAACAAGTGACGGGAATCACTCATGGGAAATTTATAGGTTGTTATTTTAAAATAGAAATTAGAAATAATCTGACGATAAATTTACCCTAGAATATAGTTAAGTCTTTTGGAAGAAAGCAACTCTTGACTATGTGCGGCTAACATATGTCAAACGGAGCTTAATATTATTAACTTTGTCAATTAATTTTAAATCTATATTTAAATGCATATTAATACAAGATTACTTTTATCATACAAACAGAGTAAGTATTTGTTGATTTTCATAGAGCTTATATGTGTGTATAAATTTTATTGTATTTTACTCGTTGGTAGAGCTTTGTGCAAGCTCGTCTGGGTAGGTACCACCCACTCATCAGATGTTCTACCGCAAAACTTTGTATTGTTGTGTTCCGGTTTGAAGGATGAGTGAGCCAGTTACAGGCACAAAGGACATAACATATTAGTTCCAGGTTGATGGCGCATTGGCGATGTAAGCGATGGTTAACATTTCTTACAATGCCATTGTCTATAGGCGTTAGTGACCACTTACCATCAAGTGGCCCATATGATGGACCGCCTGCCTGTACAATAAAAAAGAAATACCTATGTTATTTAATCTTAAACAAGATTGAACGCGGCGTTTCTTGCTGATTGTTCTCTATATACGGAATATAACTTCGAATCGTTGGTTCGTTGTTATTTATTTATTTACTTTAAAAGCAATTGTAACAATAATACATAAATATAATACTTAAAAAAAGTATACAATATATTGCACAACTGTTCAAGATTCAAATCAGAAACACTGGATTCTTATTATTTAACTTAAAGGCTTTTAATATGAAACTTTTGGTGTAAAATGTATATACATAAGATATATATTAACATATGTTAGAGCCTACTTGATTAAAGTTTATTTAAATTTATTGGTTAATTTTGATTCAACGGTTTCTATATATATATATAATACGAAGGTATATTGTTATAGTATAAAATATACATACATATGAGTTTAAGGTACTTAAGCAAAGTGGGCATAAATCTAAATTTTATATTTCTGCGATACAAAAATACTAAGTATTTAGTCGTAGTAACTGTTATTATAGTAAATTAAAAATGCAATATTTAAGTTATCATACAAGTATATTTCGTACATCTTAGTGCGTTCGTGACATTACTTCTAAACTCTGTCGTATTATTCCCTCCCCAGTAGATAACTCGTAAAACAACCCCAGAACATAACTTTACCCCACGATACAAGAACCTACTCTATGGTTTGGCTATCAATGGTTTATTAGTGGGGAGGCTGCGGTTATGAGATATTGTAGACGTTCAAATTGCGCAGTTTCTGTGCTGGAACTATTGTACGAATAATTCTTTTTAACCAGTCACGTTGAAAAATAAGATGGATTATTTCGATGAGTTTTTACATGGCTTCACTTTTTTTTTAATACAAAACTCTATAATAATCTTTGATTTTGTTTTAGGTACCATCTTAATATTTATTACTATTAACAGTAAAACTCGGCTGATATTATCCTGTCTGTCTATACATTTATGTATATACCAATTGCCATGGCGATCAGGAGGCCATCTCGGATCAATTTTCATTCTAATTTCGAATTAACTTTAACATTTTCTTTTTTTTATTATTAGGTTAAATGATTCAGCCAGCGTACAATGCTTCAATGGTATAAGTTGATGCGCTTCAGCGCCATCTAGCTGCGAGCTACAACCAATTATATAAAAATTGTACAAATATTATATCCATGAAAAAATAAAGATAACTTTGGCACAGTTCTCTTTTATCAAAATTTAGTAGAAGCCGTTCAAATAAATAAATGCTAATCTCAAATAAGTATTAACATTTTTGTTTTTTTTTATACAATTTGGTCAAATTACTCAGTCACTGTATAATGCTTCAACTGCAATCGAGGCAAATTATCGGACAATACCGTTTTGGTAAAAAAAAGTTCGCCCTAATTACATTTAATGATAGCTATTACCCCATTTAATAGCATTAAGAGTGCTTCGGGATAATTGGGACCTGTTCGGTTATACATGAGAATTTGTAACAAATACATTTTTTGTTTACATCAATAGTTAATTCATGCCTTTTCGTTAATTAGTCTCAATTTGAATACTGTGACTGTCTGTAAGGGGAATGCGAAACCTTGTAACTTAACGTTCTTTACACAAATTACATGCAATTTTGTTGTACAACCAACAAAATAAAACAACAACGCTCCGCGAAAGATATTGCACCCATTTTGAAGGATATATTTACAAACTAGTGAACATTTCACCTTGCTATAATTGCTGATGATTTTTGCCAAGAAGAAGATCAAAATTCAAGCAAATCCACTCATCCGCTTAAAATCTACGATGCTATATGGATGCTGATGGCATGTCAAATTTATAACACTCCTTATATATTTTTGCTTCTTAAGTTAAAGATAGAACGATAGATACAAAATGGCATAGAGCAGAAAAATATGAGTTGTTTTTCGAGCAAAATAAGCTTTATTTATATGAAACATCATAAAGCTTCGTTTAAGCCTTACTTCGACCGAGCGGAGAGAATCATTCGGACAGGCCTTTTAGTGTAATCCGAATGTCTTGGAAATATTTATATAAAGGTCGGCCCTACTTTAATAGAGTAAAATCAATGATGTCATAATGTGACTATACTATATACTCGTATATAATCTTTATAGCATAGGTAGGCGGGCGAACATATGGACCACCTGATGGTAAGTGGTCACCAACGCCCATAGACAAGTACATTGTAAGAAATGTTAACCATCGCTTACATCGCCAATGCGCCACCAACCTTGGGAACTAAGATGTTATGTCCCTTGTGCCTGTAATTACACTGGCTCACTCACCCTTCAAACCGGATCTCTGATGAGTAGATGGTACCTACCCAGACGAGCTTGCACAAAGACCTACCACTAAGAAAAGTGGTGGCTTCTCAATTATGGTGCCCAAACTTTATCATTTTCTTTGTTGATCGTCTTTTATTAGTTAAAATTTATTTACTTTAACACTAGTTTCTGTGCTCGCGTATAAGGGAGGGTTACCCTATGTTCTTCTCTGTACCAATACCATAACAATTTGTACAAGGTTGGTGGATGTCCCACTGCTGGGCTACGGTCTCCTCTCTTTTTTTGGAGAAAATTTTGAACTTATTCCGTCACGCTGCTCCAATGAGAGTTGGTGAAATACACACGTGGAAACATGCAGGTTCCCACAATTATTTTTTTCACTGTCAAGGACGAGATGAATTATAAAAACAATTAGCACATGAAAATTCAGTAGTGCTTTAGTTTAGAACCCACGATCATCTGCTTAGATTCACGCATTCTAATCACTAGACCATCTCGGTTTATAACAACTTGTATACAAAATATTAACTCACTTTCGCATTTATAATATTAGTTAGCTTATATTTAACGCATTATCAATCAAAACGATCAAACAAACCAACCAGATTACAAAACCAGTCCAAAACCAATTAAAACAAGGGCACTAATTATACTCGGATCGATTACAAATTGTTCGTTTCTTATAAATTTATGTTCGTTAATTTTTATAAAAAGAGTTATTTAATAGCTAATAAAACATACCAATTAAAAATATCACTTCGTGTTTTATTGTCATGTTAAACGTGTTCACACTAACATTGATATAATACCACACCTGTATACTATTTGCCCGTCCTATACTAGCTCGTACGAGTAAAATTCATACTAAGTATATATATATTAATTGAATTGAAAACTTATCCCAAATCTCAGACTATGAAAAAAATATTTTGCATAAGATTTGTATAAAATCCGTTCCGTGTGCGTCAACGTCGCGAAAGGATTAACTGCTAAATTTTAAATCAATCGAACTTATAGTGTTGAAGGTGTCAATGGTATTTCTGGTTAGATATTTCAATCATTGAGAAAGGTCATTGACCGACGTTCGGAATCGGAACAGTAACAAAATTTAACTTAGTAAACACTGTTTCATCAATGTTCCTTGTGCCTGTAATTACACTGGCTCACTCACCCTTCAAACCGGAACACAACAATACAAAGTACTCCTGTTTTGCGGTAGCATATCTGATGAGTGGGTGGTACCTACCCACACGACCTGGCACAAAACTCTACCACCGAGTACCTGATCGCTAGTAGATAAGCCATTGCGCTGTTGACGCTTCCAAATGAATTATAAATGGTATAAACTAAATGCGGTTTGAGCGAAGAGTCCCGGGTAGCGTTGGGTGAAGTAAAAGCCGTAAATACAATGACTGGCCCGGGTCATCTCACTGATAGATTGCTATCTTCTCACCTTTTAACGTAATATTAAGGTTTCCTGAGATTGTTATTCTTCACTGCGAAACATGAATTATAACAAAAATATTAATCACGTAAATATTTCACTTGAAGGTTCTAAAAACCTTCTCGACTCTACCCAACATCACCATATTGGACGATTTTGTATCAATTATTAAGAACTTAAATTATTTATAGAAACATTTGTCATTGACAGTGATTTAAAGAACGCGATGTGCGTTCGTTAATACTTATGATGATAATATAAACTTACTCTTAACCAAACAGAATAAATAATTAAAACAAAAACGGTAACACTTTCTTGGTTCACAATATAAATCCTTAAAAGATAAATTATTAATAAGATACTCCACCGAGTAGTTTATAAAATCGATTTTAAAACGAGAAAAAGTAATCGTTCTCGTCTGACGAATGATTACAATTAATGGGATGAGACAGATCGCACAGTGGGGCGACAAAGGACCAACTTTAGGAAAAAAAAACTAATAATTCCAACACATAAATTCCGTCTATTACATTTACAAAACCGCATTATTACCTGTTAATAGCTATCCCGGGGCTCACAATGGTATATGTTGGAAGGGGAGTCAGTATCCGTGCGTTTTGTTACTTCTTGTGACAATCGCCGCTTTGACCACGACGGTTATAGAGCAATCGATCACGTTTGATCGTTTTATATTACTTAAAATTGAAATTTGTTCATAATTACGATTTCTATTTCATTTTACATAACAACATTTTTGATTGGGTAATTTACATATTTAACATAATGTGTTTACATTAAGTTTTTTTTATTATTTGTGCTATTGTAATCGGTTTTTTTATGTATTACAGCAAAGGAAACGCTCTTAAAATAATTATACAAATCATATTAAAATGAATCTCATAATATAAAAATATAATAAACATCTAATATCAATGTGGTCCTGTATTCAAACTCACGTTTAAGCGACCGAATATCAAGACTATTCGACCACATCCATACCTGTACTAAATTTTAAATTTCAAAATTGACTTTCAAAATTAAAAACGTTTCGTTGTATAATTTATTTTATTTTATCGGTTGTCGAATTATTTCAGCACAACCGTTTGTATCTAATGACAAACCGATGAATATTTATTGTATTACAAATGAATATTTAATCAATTAATGATTTTTGTGTCAGTTTTTACACTTTATTGTTGTTGTATCGTGCTATTAAAGGAATTATCGGTGTATATCACGCGCGAATTGAATTGTCAATTTTGATTTTGGAAGACATTTGTTACAACGTATTTTTTTTTTTTAATTATAATTAATAGACTAACTATACTGGCTGGTAAATATATACCAGCCAGTTATAAGGTATAAGTTATTCAATAGTATTTTTTTTATGTAATTCTTGTAATTGTGCTCTATTATACTTTGCCCGACTAGACTTTACTTTATAGCGAATTCCGTGGTACTTTTTATAAGTAATTTATTGTTATGTCTCCGGCTACCGTTATTAGTTGGGTAAGCGCTCGAACAATGAGACAAATGCTGATTTATTATTATATTATATAGAATAATTTTATGTCTTATTTATATCTTTTATTATTTAAAAATATATGTATGTTGGTATATATTATATATGTTTGATATTAATAGACTAGGATGCCGCCCGGTCACTAGGAAATTTTCAACAGGTGTTATGTACGTTAAGAAGGTATGTTTTAAAGCATTTCCGCCACAAACTGATTTCCACGTTGAAGAAGCTGCGGTTTTTACTTTTTAAATTTATTTGAAACGATAGAAGGGCTGGTTAATTTTTCGCCCCGAGAATCTGAATCGCGGTCCACGGATAAGTGCTGCTTCTTGCCACCGTTCCACGATGTCATGAGTAAAGTAGCCATTTTTAAATTTCGATATGTTTACTTAAGTACTTGATGTTAATATACCTTATATATATAAGTATGTTTAACTCTTTTTTTATTTTAAATTCTTCAAAACCACCGAAGAACCAAATGCCGAAATTCTTAAAAGGTGTAAATGGATTTGAAGTGAGTACCACTTAACACCAATATTTCAATTCACATCACACACAATAACTATATCACAAAGGAGATTTTTTTTTACATGTTCAATAATATGAAGCGTTTTAAGGCAACATACAAAAGTTTTTTTTTCAGATGAAATTAAAATTAAAAATAAATTTGAATTAAGAACACTATATTCTGTTATTTATTAAAATTACTTTTTAATTTTTAAGATCATACATTGTTTTTTTTTTTTTAATAAATCGAAGTTGTTAGACATCTCAGTAACTTTAATTTACAAGAAAATAATAAATGAATCGTTTTTTTTATTTGTTTTTTATAACTCAAATATTACCACAAAAGAAGCAAAGCAGTGGTACACACAGACTACTCTTTACATTTATTTATATATCACAATATCTTTTGAATACTTACTAGATCAAACTATTCTATCATAATTTAAATAAAAACGACACATCGGGTCAATAAGATGAACAATTAAATTCCTCTTGACTTATTGGTGTCAGGAATAAAGACTGTGCCATGTTAACAATCAGTGCAATACAGATTTGACTACTAAACAAAAACGAAACTGCATTCAACGTTGCCGATACCAACATCACATTATGTGTAACCTTAAACTGCAAACATACTAAAACATAACATAACATTACAAACCTGTTACACCGAAACGACAATTCGCTAATCATAAATTAATTGATGATTTGCATACAAACATCCCTAATGTTCACCTGGAGAGGGTCAGAACCCCCTTAATATGCGCAGGGGGTCATAGCACGATGCTAATGCACAATTTCAGGGGTCTTTACGTTCTAAGTTAAGAGATTAAGACTTAATGCATATGAAGTACATATTTTGATTGTATTTCTGTATTCGAAATACATTTTTTTTTTTTAAATTAGATTTTAAGCAAATTATGTACATATATTTTTTTTAATAGAGGACGGGTATATTGGCCCCCTTATGGTAAGCGGTCACCAACGCTCATAGACATTGGCATTGTAAGAAATGTTAACCATCGCTTACATCGCCAATGCACCACTAACCTTGGGAACTAAGAGGTTATGTCCCTTGTGCCTGTAATTACACTGGGTCACTCACCCTTCAAAACAGAATACAACAATACAAAGTACTGCTGTTTTGCGGTACAATATCTGATGATTGGGTGGTACCTCCCAGACGAGCTTGCACAAAGCTCTACCATTACTACTTCTTGTTAATATCAACCGTTGGCAAATTATTTTGAAAAAAGAACGCATGTTGCGTTTTTTCAAAATAGAGTACATAAAAGTTTTAACATAACACAACATTTATATTTAAGACGAATGACATTGTCCCTTTGTCAAAATCACTAAATATTTAAAAAAAGAAGTTAGTAAGAGAGTTCTGCTTACACATGATTTCTCTTATAACTTAGACCACTAGCGTTTGTATGCATAGTCACGACCCGACCGCTGCTCTTGCTAGTAACTTTAAATAGCCCTTCAAAGTATGTTATGTAAGATTATTTGAACGATGCGAGGAAAATCATTTCTAGATTATCTTTATCCGTGATATTATATTATAGACATTTCGCTTTTTTAATTAAATTCCGCAAATAATAGTTTCGCCAATCAATACATTTCTATCACATGTACACTTTTCACAAATTTAATTTCTTTATTCACTTGTAATTGACATATAACAGTAACAGCCCGTGAGTGTCCCACTGCTGGGCTAAGATTTTTTCTCCTCTTTTTGAGGAGCAGGTTTGGAGCTTATTCCACCACGCTGCTCCAATGCGGGTTGGTGGAGTACACATGTGACAGAATATCAGTGAAATTACATGCAGATTTCCTCACGATGTTTTTCTTAACCGTCAAGCACGAGATAAATTATAATCACTAATGAAGCACATGAAATTCAGTGGTGCTTGCCCGGGTTTGAACCCACAATCATCGGTTAAGATTCACGCGTTCTTACCACTGGGTATTAGATATATTATCATTGTTTTATATTTATAAATGCGTTATATGTATGTTATAAGTGTGATTTTATAAATAAATAAATGACATGTGAAGAAAACTTTATTTAACAACGTAACAACTAAAACGTAACGTACTCAATACTAAATAAATATCCTGGGACATTATTCACACAGGGCCATCTAATCCCAAGCTAAGCAGAGCTTGTGCTATGGAAACCAGACAACTGATATACTACATATACTATTTTTCTTTTGTAAATACATACTTATATAGATAATTACACCCAGACTCAGGACAAACAGACATGTTTATGCACACAAATGTCTATCCTGGGTGAGTATCGAACCCACGACCTGCGGCAACAGGCTAGGCTAGACAAAAAAGTATGGCGTTCGTGTTCGTCAATTTCCACGCTGGATAAATAATAATTCAAATCGTATTTGATTATTAAGTAATTTGATTGTCGAAAACGAAAATCTATTAAGTTTCTTGCCTTGCCTTGCTTTGGTTATTTTTGAAAGAATCCACATTGCGAACCGGTGTTAATTTTATTCATTTCAAATCTATAGAAGTTTAATATTAAATTTTATATTTTTTTTAAACGGTTTTTAATTCGCGGCATGTTTAATGATATATAACATTTAAATATTGATATTGCTTTTAAAATATAAGGTCCTCCAGACCGATTTCGGCCACGGCGGCCAATCCCAAGAGAGATTAGCCAACTGCGCAGGACATATTATAGTGCACAAGTGTGTGCGCAAACACAGTAAAATGTATTTTCGATTTCGACTTCGTAATATTACTGTTCGCTCTCGATATTTATGAAGATAATATTTATTAATCATGGAACGAAAATGACACGTGATTGTTTAAGACTATCACTCAAACTCGTTTGTTCGTGCACTTGTTAATTATCACTTGAAACAACGATGAATGTAAAGGTGAGACACACAACGTAATTGTGATGAAAGAAAATAATGATATACTCATGTAACGAACGTTATAAAGCTTTATTAATAATTGTTCGAATTTCGAATTGATTCTAAAGCTCGATAGATTTACAAACATTCCTAGAATAGAAAAGTCATATGTTATTATTAACTCATTTTTTAACTTCAAATTCGCGGCATGTCTAATGATAAAACATTTAAATATTGATATTGCTTTTAAAATATATACGATATCTGTCAAATTATAATATCATGGCTATAACATTATATTGTATATTTAATTTTATGACAAATTTAAAATTATTAAAAATTTTTTAGTAGTATTTATATTTGACGAATTTTATAATATAATCGTTATAATTTGTTTTGTAATATAATGTTTATTATTTCATAATTGGCAACATCAACATAAAAAAAATTGACAACAAGGTTACATTAGATAATGAATTCTCCATATGATAATTTGATCATCGTGAGATTTTATTCCCTATATATTCAACAAACCGCAGTACAGCGTGATGATAAAAGTTCCTTGTGACCAATTTTGGCCTCTGAAGCCATGCTAGAAACTACCCTACAGCGTTGGAGATATTATTGTATACAAGTGTGTGTAATTGCAATCTCGTCCTTCACCCTCATGACAGGATAAAATGCTGGCACAGGACTAACCGCTTTTTGGAAGACTATACGTTTGAGCAAGCTGCCAGAACTACGATTTGAACTTAGAACTTCAAGATCTGCAACCATATAAGTTAGTCAGTTGATTCTAACACATATTTAAAATCGTATCGAATGGATGATAAATATTGAGTAAAAAAATGTTGAACATGTAAACAGAGCCTTATATCATTAAAGCAATAATTACAGCTCGTTGCGACCGCAATCAATGTACATCAAAACTTCTATTATATTTGACATTATTTTTACAAGTTAATTATTACTCTAGTATTAATATTGAGAATGTTGACATGAATGATTAAAACATAAATTTTTAATTGTCGAAGTTTATATTGATACTTACTGTAATTTACTATGACTGTTGAAATAATGAAAAAATGGTGCCTGGTGGTGATTGTAAGATCTAAGATTTATAGAAGAGGTAAATGTTTCGTGTTTCCGTCAAGAAGTTCTCAATAGCAGCTCGAATTTGGGATGTAGACAATTTTGTTGCTGTTCTCTCTTTCCCTTTCTAACGAATTGCCGTCCCATGGGAGTAAGAGTGTGAGCATAGATATATAGAATCTTGAATAGATGAGATACTCATATTTGTGCACTATAATATCTCCTGAAAAGTTAGCTAGACTCGCTCAAGAATCGCCGTAACCGACATCGAATACGAATAAATATAAATATCAAATAATCATGTTTAAAAACATTATAACATTATATTATTAACATATATAGTAATGAGTCAACATTTTTTGAAACATTTTTCACGTATAAAACGAGAAAAGATACATAAAAACAAAACAAATTTCTTCAAAACAACTCGACGTATTTAGTCTTTTAAAAAATAAATAACAAAAACATAATTAATTACCCACTTCGATTTAAGTTCTTCCATTAATAATTACTTGAAGATAAAATCCCAAAAAATGCATGAAGTAGGCTGTGCTTTTGTCACCTTTGAAACGACGCTTATCTCCGACCCAACTTCATTCCAATCCCCAAACTATAATTCAAATTAAATCCTATTTCAATAATGTTAAGACTGTTTTTCTTCTGCAACACTAAAGTAATATTGGCGCCCAATATTTGTCCAACATGTCAAATAATTCCAGGCGTTTGATTTGTTTGGAAAAGGTGTAGACGTCCCCGCGAACGACCGCTTTTAAAAGACCTCTTTTTTCGAACAACTTGAATGTAATATCCCGTTTTTTTTATTGGTTAAGCTATATTGTGTACTTTGTCATTTGAACGACTAATGTGTAAACAGATAAAGGGTCATTTTGAAGTGAAAGTAAATCATACGAGGTTTTAAAACTTCCGTCTATGGCACAATGACGCTAATGGACACTTTTGCTTTCAAAGTGTTACGATTTGTTATTCTTGTAGTTTAAATTGATACTATAAGGGTCATAAGAAAGGGTCCCGCTGAAGGGAAGTGTGTAGCCTTTGTTACTGTTTGTTAGATCAGTGATCTTTTGAAGCTCTCTTGTTTGTCTTGATAAATATACGAGGATATTTAAATTCGAAAGATGTTACACAATTTATAGCAGAGCTGATTTTATTCAAGCTTCTCCATGATCTAGTGGGTAATAAGGGTTCAATAACAATATTATTAGTTCATATCGTGTCGGTCTAATTCAAATTAATTAGATCTTTTTTGTCTATAAAGAAAAAAATCTGCAGTAGTCCGGATTAAAATTATGATTTAAAAGTTGGCGTTGTTAAGACTTAAGCTGGAGACCTCTCCGATCGTGTCGGATTATCATTCCTTCTGTATATGAGAGTGATTGCACCTGTGTGTGTTATACATGCTTGTATAATGTAATATATCCAGGGTTATCTAGGCTGAGTTGAGAATAGCCACCGTGGCTGAGATCGTAATCATTATAACATTAACAATGACATACCCCTATAGAAAAAGAAATATAATTATAGTGTTCAATTATATAAAAATACATTATTATTAACCTTTAATTATTTAATTTGTGTGTTTGCATGTAAAAACTAACCTTATATATTTATGAGAGTATAAATATAATTTATTGCGAGTACACTTAATTAAATAGCAATTAACAGCTATCGACTACGATGATAATGACCCAACAATCAATGAACGCACATATACAAAAAACAAAACAAATTCCTTTTTTAATTCAAAAATTCAAACAATATTCTATTTACAGCCCACATTTAAAAAGGGAAAAAGTGCATACAGCCAGCAATAAGCGTAAAACGCATTCCGTCGCGTCCCGCCAAAACAATTGGCGCGCAACGCAACGTCACTTGTCAATGAAGCAACAGATAAACATAAACATGAATGACATACTCTTTGGAACATCGCTGTGGTGGAAATAAAAATAAAAACAGTTTGTTTATAAAAGATCTATTGTGGTCGTTTAGTTGTTTTATTTATTGATGTGATTCAATTTGAAACAATGTGATCGCTCTGTTTTTGTGTTAATAAATTGAATGATACAGTAAGTCTGTATAACTCTGTGTACAATTTAACATTTACGATGAACGAGAATTCTTTATGGAAGACGAAAAGTTAATCACAAACATTTAGTCTTCAAACACAAACTATCTTTGCATGAATTTAAAAAAAATACGACAATAATAAAATAAAATATATTATACTTTTAAACTATTTTTTTTTCTTGCTTGCATTATTATGGGTACAAATACTAGTGTCAACATTCATTAAAACTTTCTACTTCTTTTTAGTATTTAAATAAAATTGATGTAAATGGCCTACCAGATAGCAAATGTTGTTTCCCGTATTCTCTTTCCTTAAAAATTATTGTCTTTATTATTGTACAAGTACACTTGACATCATTATTCGCCTGCCATTTTCTGAATATGAAACAGATACAATCCCCATCCTAACATCTTTAACTAAAAATATGTAATTTTGTAGCACAATCCGAAGTTAATTAAGATTTAAACTAAAACACAGTAACCTAGTTGATTCTTGTGTAGAATAAATAAAATTTCGTATTTTCCAATTGTTTTTTTAATTAATCAAGAGATCAAAATCTGCGTTTTTTAATAACATTTATAACTTTCTATAGTTATTATTCGACGAATCTTGACAAATATTATACAAAGTTAAGTTTGTTTATTTGATTTCAAACGTTCATCATGAATTTTTTTACAATTAATCAGCATTATCATCATCAGCCTAAATTCGCCCACCGCTGGACAAAGGCCTCTCCCACAGCACGCCTTTTAGCCCAATCTTCAACTTTTTTCGTTTAAAATTAATATTTTTCATTAATTATATGTCAAGATAAATGTATAACTTTAAAAATATTAAACAAAATATATCTTGGAAATACCTTTTATACTCCCCAGTTATAATTCAAGTCTCAACTGCTGACCTTTCTTCAACGTAAATCAGACTTCACTTGCGCACGCGCAAGTAAGTGTACCGTTTTAATTGATCTTCCGTCATCTCATAATCTCGAGATAATAAACGGCATAAATATAGCCCATCATTTTATGAAAGGTTTTAAAGCATGATAGAGGAAACCTTTGCAAGCCATGCCTATAGTTTTATACAGCGATTTCGCTTGTTATAAAAATGTAAATGGAACAATTGGAAAATCCCAAATTTCTAACCGCAATTTCTTATTAAAAAAAAGAAAGAGAGATATTAAGAAAGTAAGCTACAAGAAAGAGAAGGCACTAAACAAGAAATGTAAAATTAAAGTATCGGTTTTGATTTGACCACAATTATTTTCAATACAATTCTCTTCTAACAATTTCGAAGCTATAAAAAAATAACTCAGTCTTGAGTTCCTAAGAATCACATGATATTAAAAAGCTATATCCTCTATAACAATTCAAAGTGAGCCCTATAACATAGAACAATTTAATAAATAATTCCATATTTAAATAGTTATTGTTCTTTTAAAAAAAAAAAAATAAAGAATGTTGTTCTGCCCCATTCTTTAACATAGTCTTTTCACAAGACAGATTCTACAAATATAATTAATAGCTTACTTTCACCTTTTACAGAATTATCAATGAAAGTAACATTTCATTCTTATCAGCTTATCAATGATAACTCGGAGTAATTGCCTTTTGACCTCTGCGACTTGTAACAAGATAGCTTTGATATTTAACCTTTATATATTAACGTTACGTAATCTAACTAGAAAATTTTCACAATTACATACTATTATTGATATAAATAAAACTTTTCTTATTCTATTTTCAAAATTCGTTATAAAGTTTAAATAAATGAACTCCACGCCGCTCTGACAAGAGTGTTGACGAAGAAGAAGAAATGAACTTACAGCTAACAAAGAGTGATTCTCAAACGATTGCAGATTCAAATTCAAGCAAGCACCAAGGTGCTTAATTTGTGTTCATAATTTATTTCGGTGGTGAAGAAAAACATCGTGAGAAAAATTGCATTAGTCAGATAAATTCATTTAAAAATCGCAGCATCGTGGTAAAAAAAAGCCCTTTCCTTATGAGAAGCCCAGCAACCTTAGCAGTGAGACATTTAATAGTGTTGCAATGCTGTTTAACTTAATATTTCAAAAGCAGTTTTATTTACTTTACTTCCAAGCATCATCACTTTGTATTGTTGGGCTTCAGTTTTTTCTGTTGGGATTCTGTTTTTTTTTTTATAAAGTAGGTTGGTATAATCAGTGGTGGTGGTATCATATTGTTCACCACCGCCCATAGACATTGGCGCTTGGACATATTAATCGTTCTTCTACATCTCCACCATATATGGATATGTCCCATCACCATCTTGGGAACTAAGATGTTATGTCCCTTGTGCCTATAGTTACACTGGCTCACTCGCCAATCAAACTGGAACAAAATAATACTAAGTATTGATATTTAGTGGTAGAATGTCTGATGAGTGGATGATACCTACCCAGATGAGCTAGCAGAAAACCCTACCACCAAGTAAATTTGATATAATTGGTAATGTATAATTATATTATTATTATTGTTGCTGTGTGTAACTGGTGTGTATCCGAACTATACGCATACCTATACTATACATGTGTATATATAGGTATAAGCAAAACGTTAAGCGTCGGTCGAGGCAGTAATAAAGTGACCACTCTAACAGCAAGTACCGTCTTTCCTTTATCTTCATACATATCAGTGGCGACGAGTCTACCCACATAATAAAAAAAAAAAAAAGAAAAAGATGTCTCGATTTATTGGAGATCTTGCCGTTTTTGATTCTAAATGCCAAGATTGGCAAATATTTGGAAGCAAGTTAAAGCAGTTTTTAACACTAAACAATATAATAGCGGAAGAACAAAAGCGGGCGGTGCTGTTAACGCATTTGTCGGATGAAGCGTATCGCTTACTAATCAATTTAGTACACCCGCAAATCGTGGAAGCAGTGGAGTATAAAAAGTTATTTGATACACTAGAGAAGCATTTTACACCAAGAAGATCGACATTTGCCGATAAAGATAGCTTTTATACGGCTGTTCAATTGGAAGGTGAATCAATCGAAGGCTGGGCTGCCAGGTTAAGAGGTCTCGCGGTGTACTGCGAGTTTGGAACAGCGTTGGATACGATATTACGAGATCGTTTCGTTATTGGTTTACTCCTGGGTCCAGAAAGGGATCGCCTGTTTGAACAGGATGCAAGGAACTTAACCTTTGCAAATGCTTTAGAGCTGGCACAGCAAGTTGCTTGCGCTCGTAAAGCAAGGATGGGTAAAAGCGTCGAAGTAAATGTGAAAGAGGAGCACCTGTACCGGGCGAGCGCGGGACGCTCAGGCACTAAGACTGCGACCGGACGGGACTTCGCGAAGCAGCTATGTACGGTTTGCGGCCTTCACAATCACACGGCGGATAAGTGTCGTTATAGATTTTACAAGTGTCAAAAGTGCAACGAAAAAGGTCATTTGAAAAAAATGTGTAAAAATAAAAGTGTGTACAATAATAAAATAGACTCATCGGAATCAAAGGAACCGGACACCTGTTGTGACTCTAAGTGTGAGGAATGCCAAATGTTTAACCTAAGGTGCGTTAATTTTAATCCTATTTTATTACCGGTTACTATTAATGGCACTCACAATTTAAACATGGAACTCGATACAGGGTCTAGTACCAGCGTAATTTCTGATAACATGTATAAAAGATTGTTTCCTAATTTACCGTTAGAAAAATGCTATATAAAAATATGTTTTTATAATGGTCATAAAATCACACCGCTGGGGTCTATAGTTGTACAATTAACGTATCTTAATAAGACAAAAGATTTAGTATTCTATGTAATTAAGCATGGCGGTCCGCCGTTATTGGGGCGGGATTTTATGGCTAATTTTAACATTGTATTGTCATCTGAAAATAATAATATAACGATAAATAGCAGCAATGAAAACGAAGTACAAAGCTTATTAAATAAGTTCGGTGATCTGTTTACGGATGAGTTGGGTTGTTTTAATCAGTTAGAAGTTAAATTACAGTTAAAGGATGGAGCGAAACCGAAATTTTTTAAAGCACGACCCCTACCATTCGCTTTAAAAGACAGAGTAGAATCAGAAATTAGTAGGTTAGTTGAAAAAGGAATTTTAGTTCCAGTTGATTATTCCGATTACGCGACGCCCATCGTGCCGGTACCGAAACCGAACGGGACTGTAAGGATATGCGGGGATTATTCTCTAACTGTTAATAACGATATTTATATTGAAAAATATCCTTTACCACGAATTGAAGAAATATTTGTTAAATTGGGTGGAGGCGAGTATTTTACTAAATTAGATTGTAGCCAGGCTTATACACAATTCAAACTTTCGAAGGAATCGCAAAAACTAACAACTATCAACACGTCAAAGGGGTTGTTTATGTACACTCGATTAGTGTACGGGTTAGCCAATGCACCATCGATATTCCAGCGCGCCCTTGAAAATTTACTAGTAGGAATAGCCGGCGTATCTGTTTTTCTAGATGACATTTGTGTTACGGGCCCTAATAAATTAGAACATTTAGAACGATTGCAAAAAGTGTTTGAGCGATTAAAAAACGCTGGGTTAAAATTACAAAAAAACAAATGTGCGTTTTTTAAAAAAAATATTAATTACTTAGGTTATGTTATAGATGCTCAAGGACTACATAAGTGCCCGGAAAAAGTAATTGCAGTCAATAACGCTCCGCCGCCTAAAAATGTCACGGAATTAAAACGGTTTCTAGGTATGGTAAATTATTATAGAAATTTTGTACCTAATGCGTCATCGATATTAAGTCCGTTACATGAATTGTTACGATCAACAGCGCGCTGGGAGTGGGGCGAAAAGCAACAGACAGCGTTTGATAGAATAAAAAGTGAACTGACATCAGAGCGCGTCTTAGTGCATTTCGACCCTAATGCACGATTAGTTTTAGCGGTAGACGCGAGCCCCGACGGACTGGGTGCAGTTTTGTCACAGGTGGGCTCTGATAACATTGAAAGGCCGCTAGCATTCGCGTCGAGATCGTTGACGGCTAGCGAACGGAATTATAGTCAGTTACATAAAGAGGCAACAGCGATTATATTTGGAATAAAAAAAATTCATCAATATTTGTACGGACGGCAGGATCCTTTTATATTAAAAACGGATCATAAACCGTTATTAGCCATATTTGGAAAAAAACGAGGCATATCCGAGATGACAGCGGCTAGATTAATTCGCTATTCTATTTTTCTTTCGGCCTACAATTATCAAATACAATACATAAAAAACGAGAATAATACGGTCGCTGACTATTTTTCCCGTTCACCATTACATAGCATAAGTCACAAAATTAATATGCATTCATGTACTATAGACTCAACGAATGTGTTACAATTAAACAGTATGCCTGTTACGTTTAATAATATCCAGTTGGCATCGGATAAAGATAAAACTTTAAATGTAGTAAAGAAATATCTAAAAAACGGTTGGCCGCGGAAAATTAAATGTAAAAATATTTTACCCTATTTTTTATGTAAAAATGACCTTGACATAGAAAAAGGATGTTTAATGAGGGGTCATCGGGTAGTTATCCCGTTGGAATACAGGGATTGCTTATGGTCGGAATTGCACAAAACTCACCAAGGTATAGTGAGAACAAAAAGTGTAGCGCGATCTCGAATGTGGTGGCCTGGTATTGATAAGGACATAGAACTAATGATCAGCGCCTGCACGGTTTGCGCGAAGCGGCGCGCTGCACCGCCCCGCGCACCTCCGTCGCCCTGGCCGCGACCAGACGGTCCGTGGACTCGACTGCATATTGACTATATGACAGTAGGACAAAAAGTCTATTTAATAGTAGTGGACGCGTATAGTAAATGGGTCGAGTGCTGCGAAATGTCAACTGGAACTTCGAGCAAATTATTAATATATAATCTTAAAGTGTTGTTTTCAAGATTCGGTCTACCCAGATCTATTGTTTCTGATAATGATACTAAAATAGTTTCACAAGAATTTTCAGATTATTGTTTATCGAATGGAATCAAACACATTACTACTCCTATTTATCATCCATGTAGTAACGGGCAAGCCGAAAATTCTGTTAAAACGGTTAAAAACATGATAAAAACAATTTTAGACTCATCCTTAGGCGGAACTAATGAAAAATTGTTAGATTATTTATTTGAATATAGAAATACAGCTCACTGTGCTACCGGTGAAACACCGGCAAAATTAATGTTTGGCCGTAATCTGCGCAGTAGGTTAGATTTCATTAATCCTCTATGTTGTGAAACAAGGGGAGCCAATGAATCAATGGGTTTAAATAAAAAATGTCGTTCTTTAAAAATAGGACAAGCCGTTTTGGTTAAATGTTTTAAAAATCGAAAATCTTTTTGGGACAAAGGTATTGTACTTAAAAAATTAGGCAGTCGAATGTACATCATCAATATACAAAGTTTAGGCGCAACTTGTAAGCGTCATATTGATCAATTATTGTTGTGTAAAAAAAATAATAATAACTCAGATAATACTCTTAATGAGCAATATATTCCCACACCATATCAGCAAATTGTAAGCGATGAAGGGAATGTAGACAGGGAGGAAAGATGTGAGGAAGTCGAGAGAAATGACACGTCAATGGGAGATGAGTCGCCGGGTACAACATCTAGTTCATCAAACGTACATATTGAAGAGAATATTGTAAACACAGAGGTACCAAACGAGTCATCTCCTCAAAAGCGTTATTTCTTACGACCGAGAAAAAACATAAATTATAAGTTTTAATTTAAGGATATTATTTAGGAGTTTGATGTATTGATGGAAGATGTAAATCTACAGGTTTCCAAATTAGAGGTGAAGGAGATGGTGTGTATCCGAACTATACGCATACCTATACTATACATGTGTATATATAGGTATAAGCAAAACGTTAAGCGTCGGTCGAGGCAGTAATAAAGTGACCACTCTAACAGCAAGTACCGTCTTTCCTTTATCTTCATACATATCAGTAACCAAATATGGAACTGGCTGAAAGCCACTACAAGTTACAAGGGGCATAACATCTCAGTTCCCATGGTTGGTAGCCGTCAATGCGCCATGGAAGCAATGCTTATACATATATATTAATATTTATTTATAAATAAAAAACTAAATCTTATATAATAACATATGATTCATTTGAATATATTTTATTATCTAGCAAAGTAAACAAAAACTCGTTGAAAGTACAAATAATCAATGTGAATAATTCACAAAGGGCTGAAGGTAAACAATTGACCACTAAAAGCAAATAAAATAGTTGACGTATTTCGAAAGTCTTAGAATAAAATTTAAAGCCTGTTCCGTCTAAATAAACATCTATGGAAGCATATTCCACACAATACGACCATTTCGAATTGCCTTACCTATTTTTAGCTTAAATAAAAAGAAATAATCGCCCGTATGTCCTTTGGTTTAGTGGTCTTTTTTGCGCGACGTTACGTTCGATGCACTGATCTTTTTCTTTTTACAGTTTTAAACATTCTTATAGAGTCCGTTATTTTTGCTGTATCGTATTCAAATACGAGGTAAAAATTTAGAAATATTGATCAAATATCGCCAAACACATTTTAATCTGTGCGAAATATTTCACATATGATATTTGAAATGTGTTTAATTGATAATTATTTATTGAATAACTATCACATTATAAAGATGAACTTGCTATTTAATTTTGTTCATATACATTTATTTTATTTATAAATGTTTTGTGTGCTTGCATATACCTATACGCGCAATATGAGTTTGCCTATCTGAAGTTAAACTTTCTAGAAAGTTCGTGTATGCGAAATATGTTCGACTATTAAAGTTTTGTTTTCGTTACGAACAGACAAATGGTGAGTGGTCATAACCACCCATAGACATTGGAAGGAAAAATATTAATACATAATTCCATATACAGCCAATGCGCCACCAACGTTGGAAACTAAATATGTTATATGTGTGTAGTCTCTCACTCACCCTTCCAACCACAGCACAACAAAACTAGTCTTGCTGTTTGGCGGTAAAATGCATGACGAGTAGGTGGTATCTACCGTAGACTACCTCGTTGGTCTAGTGGCTAGATATAAGGCCGCAGACTCGGTGGTCCTGGGTTCAATTCCCAGGTCGGGCCAATAAATAGTTATTGGGTTTTTCTGTCAGAAAATTCTCAGTAGCAGCCCGGAGTCTGGAAGTTGGAAGTGTGTACACTCCCGTGCCTCGGAAAGCACGTTAAGCCGTTGGTCCTGCGCCTGAACTCTTTCCGGTCGTGTCGGATTGCCGTCCCATCGGATTATGAGAGCTAAGGAAAAGAGAGTGCATCTGTGTTTGCGCACACACTTGTGCACTATAATATCTCCTGCACAGTTGGCTAATCTCTTGAGATTAGCCAACTGTGCAGACCTTATCTACCATAATATGCGTAACTGAATCTCTAGCTAAGTTATCGTTCGTATACCTCAGCCTTGTACCCAACATCCAACCCAACTCATGACTAATTTCTGACCTAAAACTTGAGTGAAAAAAGCCCGTTTGTATTCAAAGTACTATGATGTACAAAAGTGCATAATCAGTTTCTTTAATTCAGTTATTAAATAGTTTGGAGTTTGTAAAGCAATGAGATTATTACTTTACAAATATATCTACATTGGTATAAAGTTAATGGTTTTAATTCACAGGTTCACGTATTATATATTACAATTCAAAATATGTATTAAGAATTTACGGAGGATTTTTATCCGAGCTGATTTTGGTCATGACAGTATTTTAATTAATAATAAGTCTATCTTTTTCTTTCTTCTTTCTTTTTAAATATTTGTATTAATATAATATCGAAAACTGTTATTGGTTAAGTAGTATTATTATATTTTTTATATTAATATGTATTATTTTATTTGTTATAATAATACCGATAGTTTTAAAAACCGATAGTTCCACAGATAAAAAATAAAAAATATAAAAATCAATAACAGCCTAGATGATGTTTATGATTACTGATACTACCCTGAAGTAGGGCTTTAGGTTTTGGCTTCCCAAGGGGAAGGCTACCGCTTTCCTTTATAAAATGGATGTTCTAACGCTCAAGGAATTATTTAAATCAAATAAGTAATTCCTAAGATTTTCCAACCATATATACACTCTTATATATTACATTGCTTATGACATAAATGTCTCCATTTTAACTCACTATAATCATTTTAATCAGTTTAATCAAATTTCATTCATAAATCAAGTTATTTTTAAATTATTTACATAGACATTTATGCTTGAAAATTATATATTATATTTTATTGTTAAAAACTTATAACTCTCAATCTTTGCCTCGTACCGTATGGCTAAAGAAGTTAAACATTTTCTTTGTGTAAGTATGCATAAGTTTATACATGCATCTGTAAGTGTAAGCTTCTTATGATACTTTATATGAAAGTATCGTTCGTTCGTTTTATTTCCTCGTTAAGCCCCTCAAAGTCCAAAACCCTTTATTATTGTCATACAAGTTTTAAGATAATATTACATATAATAATTTTAGTATTAATAAAAATAAATTATTAATTTTAAGCCTTCATCTATTACTTTTAAATGCCTTGAAACTAACCTCACTCAACACTTACGTCAAATAAAATAAAAAAAGTTAATTATTATGTTAGACGGCATCCATATTATTATCCATTATGGTAACTGATATTATATGTTTTTATGTATATTCAGTTTTTTCTTTGCTGTTATAGAAATAACTTACGTCTCATTTGAGAATAAGATATCTTTATATTACAATAGATTTAAAAATATAAAAAGTATTCACTCCTTATATTTAAATGCGAAGAGTAATAATTATGGGCATGAATTACAATTAAGAATAATCAATTTTTAGCTTTGCGATAATTAAAAATTCCTGAATATTTCTTTTGCCAACGGATAAAAGATGTTAAAATGAATATTTAATAATAACTTAGCTTTGTAGACGCCGAATTAAATGCAAATGTCTACCAATACATTAATAGCTAATGGTTAGTTATAAAATGCAGGTGATATTGTTTGTTTGTAATGAATAAAGTATCGTCATTATTATTTTTTTTAATTTAAATAATTGTTCGTGTCATCAATTAGCTCCATTTTCGCTTACAATAACCAAATAGGGTTATATTTTGTACTTCATAAATAGTTTCGATGAAAACAAATAATCTTTATTTCAGACATGCGCACGCGCATCTAGTCTCGCCTTTTCAACACATATACACTTGATAACATTTAGTTTTACATGGTTTTATGTGAGTTTTAATTATTCATATCATAAAACGTTCCAAATAAGTTTAACGAAATTAACAAATAATTAGTATTCATTTCTTGTACTTGACCGATGTTGAAAACAACGACACATTGCAAAATTCACGACATGTTATTGGTCATAAAAAAAATACGAAGCCAGAAAAGGACGGAATTTTTACACTTAATAAGGATCCAATGTGATAATCTCTCGTCTCTTTCGCACGGAGGCGTGGTTTATAAACATTTAATTATGCGTACATTCAATTATATTTACCGACACAGGTAAGTTTAATATTTAATTAAGCTTTAAAAGATCTTAAAAGGTATTGGAAAATACTTAAATTTTTATGTGTTATAATTCAACCAATTAAACTTTGATGTTAAAATATTTTTTTCGAATTCAATTAATACACGTATAAGGCTAGCAAATGTCAGATGTACCTAGCAATGTAGTTTATTATAAAAAACCGAGTACGTATTATAATGGAGCGGTTTTATTCTATATGATAACAAAGGTAGTTTTTTTTATTATATAAAGTCTGATGAAATATTATTAAAATTGCTTTTAGTATATTTGTCTTTGATGTGTTATTCCATTTTTTTTTTGCTGTATTTAGTTAACATATATAAATATAGCATCCGTAACAAATTAGTATTTATCGATATCAATTTATTAATGCGAATATTTTGTACTAGGAGTAGAAATAACGTACATAGCATGGATTTTTTTATTATTAAAATTATATAAACAATTTAATTTAAAGTAGAGCTTGGTGGTAGAGCTTTGTGCAGGCTCATCAGATATTCTACCGTAAAATAGCAGTACTTTGTATTGTTGTGTTCCGGTTTGAAGGGTGAGTGAGCCAGTGTAATTACAGGCACAAGGGACATAACATCTTAGTTCCCAAGGTTGGTGACGCATTGGCGATGTAAGGGATGGTTAACATTTCTTACAATACCATTGTCTATGGGCGTTGGTGATCACTTACCATCAGGTGGCCCTAAGGGTCGTTCGCCACCAATAATATATATATATATATATATATATATATATATATATATATATATATATATATATATATATAAATAAAAAAATTTAAATTTTTATCATTGTTTTGTTTTGCTAATGGCGGCTACACACGGTGACAATCGGTTAGTATTTGTGGTGTCCGTTTCTACAGTTGATCGCCAGCAGATGCGTTTTCTGTTCGTTAAATCGTTATGGATTGCGTATTGATGGCGGCGTACATATATCGCTCAGCTGATGAAGTTGCTGTTTGCGATGTGGACATAGTAAACAATAGAGGAATTCAAGATAAAGAATTTGTTCGATTTTTATGGTCATGGATTGCAATGGCTTTTTTATAAGCAATAATTATATACTACAAGTGCGCTACCTATTGGACTTTCATGGTATGCTTGAAAGCTTCAAGTAATTACTAATAACAACTGCACAAAGTTTTAACTTAATCAAATTAACAACACAATGTCGCATAGATGATGAACAAAAACAATTTTTATAAGTATATATATATAATATTTGTTCTATTTTTAAAATAAAGCCGTTGTCTGGAATCAGAGATTGCGGGTTCAAACCTTTCGTGTGCTTAATTAGATTATATTTCGTTCGTAAAACGTGATGCAACATACATGTGTCGTATGAAAATCTGTCACATGAACATCCACCAATCCGAATTGGAACAGTTTAATGAAATATACTTTTTATGGATAAAAAGAGATGACGCATTAGACTAGAAAGAGACATATATAATCTGTTATTTCACTTTATTTATTAACTTAAATGCATAAAAGAACGTATTATCTAAATTGACGTAAAACCTTTATCGTATGAAGTTGTACTTTTAAGAATAAGACACCGGCGGCTAATTTAAATAAAATGGCGCCGATAAATTAAAGCGAGTTCTAAATAAATTAAATCATAAAAGGGTAAATCAGAACGTTTGTTTTTCTGTCTTTGTCAATGAGATGCAATAAAATTGTCTCGTTAGTATCGTACATTTTAGGAATGCCCGCGCAATCGAAGCGAATTCCTATTGTCCTCCGTACCCGCGAAGCTATTTGAAGCATTCATTTCTCACGTGTGTCGCTATCCACTAAAGATACGCTACGCAACGTATAAATATTTTATTTAATACTAGCTGTTACCCGCGACTTCGTCTGCGTGGAATTTAATAAAAAAGTTATTGTTCAGTTCGCAGAGTTTACGATAACTTATTCATTCTGTATTCCGCGTAAAGAATTACCTATGCCTATATAATTCTATTGAAATTATTCTATTTTATAAATCGATATTTACTTCTTTTTCTATGATAAAAGCCTAAGTTACTTATTACATCCTTAAGCCTTATTACATCAGCTATCTGCCAGTGAAAGTCCCGTCAAAATCGGTCCAGCCGTTTCAGAGATTAGCCGGAACAAACATACAGACAAAAATTGTAAAAAAAATTATTTTAACATAAATGCATTTAGTAAAAGGCAGTTATTTTAATATTACAAACAGACACTCCAATTTTATTTGTATAGATAGCTAGGTGATCTGGATAAGCCAACACGCTTAACAGAGATTGGCGATGTAAGAAATATTAACTGTAAGGGATTTACATCGCCAATGCGCCACCAACTTTGGGAATAGAACAAACCAAAACACTTAATGGTGAGTTTTACTTTAAAAGTTACAGCCTGTAAATGTCCCACAGCTGGGCTAAAGCATACTCTCGTTTTCTCGTTTTTGAGAAAAGGCTTGGAACAGAGCACTGAGTTTTACTTGTCAACATATTATTTATTTTAAAATTAATAGTTGCAAATTGTTATATACATATCAATTTGCAATATTTGAAATTAGAATTGTATATTTTTGAAAATCAATATATGAATGAACCAAGGTTATAAATGTCGTTATTAACGTCATTTTAAAAACGATAGCACTGCATAGCACTGTGTACAGCAAGTCTAATAAATAACGTAAGAGACATATTTGACACTCGACGCCCGACCCGATCGTACTATGTTGGAAACCAACTCACGGTGACACGCGATTTTTATGCGTGATATTTAAATTAATGTAGTCATTGTCACAGATCGCTGTGTGATATATCACGATCGAATTCGATTTCGACTTTGTGATTATAGAATAATTCCACCGTACCTTCAAAATAATAAGATGCACAAGACTAGGCTTGACTAAGGTTATAGACCCTATTTATGGCCAGGTTATTTAATTTTAGAAATTCAAGATAGTGGTTAAAGTATTATATATTTGACATATTATATATTTGACTGCCTCGTTGGTCTAGTGGCTAGATATAAAGCCACAGACCCGGTGGTCCTGGGTTCAATTCCCAGGTCGGGCCAATAAATTGTTATTGGGTTTTTCTGTCAGAAAAATTCTTAGTAGCAGCCCGGAGTCTGGAAGTTGGAAGTGTGTACACTCCCGTGCCTCGGAAAGCACGTTAAGCCGTTGGTCCTGCGCCTGAACTCTTTCCGGTCGCGTCGGATTACCGTCCCATCGGATTATGAGAGCTAGGGAAAAGAGAGTGTACCTGTGTTTGCACATACACTTGTGCACTATAATATCTCCTGCGCAGTTGGCTAATCCCTCTTGAGATTGGCCGCCGTGGCCGAAATCGGCCTGGAGGACCTTATATATTTGTCATTATTTGAATTTCGAATCGAATATATTTGATTAATTCTTCAAGGAAGTTCGATAAGACCTGAAACTTTTTTTTTTTAAATATAAAAAAATACATGATAATAAATATTTTTTTCTTGTAGGCTAAAAATAAGAGCCGTTAGGTTGTATGTCGATTTCGTATGAATTTAAATAGTAACTATGAAATGAATATTTGTATTGACGCAAACAAAACCGTTAATATTACATTAATTGATTAAAAATTATATTAATTATATTGGGCATAACAATTTTACATCTATTACAATATTATTTTATTAAAAAAGTAAATATATGTAGCCTAAAAATGTTTCAAAGACAAAGACCTTACTACAAACGGCTGAAAGCAAAATGTAATTTATAAACAAAAATTAAGCAGATGAAAAATTATGCTTAGCCATCTCAAGGCTAATACATATTTATAAATCCAATCACATTCTCGCCCTTACTTATGTACGTCGTTTAGCGATTGTTTAGTTGACAACAAAACAAACAAACACTGAATTATCTCTTTCTGACATCGTTGATTTGACATACGAAAGAAGAAGACAGCTATCACCAGTCACGAACTAAACAATATTAATATGTAGTTAAAATTAAGTAATTTGTGAGTAATACTTTTTTGTTCGTACTTGTTTCACGATTTGAATCTTCGAGCTCCGTTTGATTCACAGATAGTTTGACCCAAGAAGACGGTTGCTTGTGGAAAATGTAATGCAAAACTTATTTAATTTAAAAATGATTTAATTATTATTATTTTTTAGATTTATAATTACATTAAAATTCTTAATCAACATCTCACACATGCATTGTATCAAATTTTAAAACATTCCCTCCAGACTCACTCGACGCAAAGCTGCCCACAACACGGGCCGCGTTTCCGCGCTGTACGGCAAATTTTGATTTAATTAGATTTTAAACATGCTTTTTTTATATTACGCACATTGCCGCCCAAGGCTTTGGACGCGTGCGGAGGGAAGGTATTTATTAAATACCCTATGTCATTTTCTATAGCCTTGACAATATAATTTGATAAAATCGGCTTAGTAGTTAAGACGTAAAGCGTAACAAAGTAACGAATAAAATAAAAAAAATACTTTCGTATGTATTTCGAAGTGAATTATATAATAAATATTTTATTATTGTTATCTTAATTTATAAAACAAAACTAACTTACTATATATTAGTATGACAACATTTCGAATGTCGCACGTTCTTGCATGATACCGCCACGCTGCCTTAACACAAACCTTAGCCGGAGCAGGGTTGCGATAATTAAAAAAAAAAAACTTACAAAATAATTTTAAACTATCATTAAAGACTGAATCTATGCTGTATTTATATATAAATGTTGTTCAGGGGTTGATTAGTGAAGTAATACTCTATCTTCTTCTTTCAAATGTCAGATCAACGATAACAGAAAGAGAGAATAAATGTTAACAAAACACTTGCTAAGCAAAGTGTATAAGGCCATATATTATTATTAAGAACATCGAATCTGGTCAGTGTTTTTTGTATTTACTGAAAAAGGAGGGAAATTAAATTTTGGTAAATATATATGTTTCTTTTAGATTGTCTCTGTGTCAAAACATCGTGAGAAGGCCTACTTGTTTTAGATTTTTTTGCCACATATTAAGCCAACATCCACTAGGCCTGGGCCTACTGGGCCTAATGGTAAACCCCTAAAAACCCTATAACTTCTTATTGCCCAATCGAAGTTTAAACTCGGTTTGTGGCCTTGTAAGTTTTCCAGATGCAAACAGCAGATAAGCGGTATATTTGCTCAGCATTGGCATTTTGGACGATTACTGTATCAAGGTATGATTGATTTGAAATGTTGGCAACCCTACCCTCAGGCTCATTTCAGACATGCAGGATTGTCGAGCCGCCGCCGAAAGTCCAACGCGCGTTATAAATTATTAATTAGACCTGTCGAATATTTCGACTCAAGTACTTGAAAAACTCTTGTTATTACTACGACCTATGTAAATTTCATCAGTTAGTTAAAATATCTTAAATACGCCCCTGTTGAAAAACCCTTGGCCTATTTGTTTGTTTTTTTTTTCTTTCATTATCTGGATCATTTCAAAAATGGAACACTTTTTCCTGATTTGAAAGTAAAAGTGTTCCACGTTTGAAATAAAAAAAAACACTGACTGGCACTAGATATGCCCTATCTTTGTACCTATATATACGTCGTTTACACTGATACATAGTCTCAGGGCTCAGAAACGTACTTTTATATGTAAAGTCATAAGAGAGGTCTCATATAAGTATAACTTCAAACTTATTTACTTACATTAGTAAATATAAAAATGTAATATTGAATATATTACATTAATTAATTAATATTCCGCATCGTTGTTCAAGCGATTCATTAGTCTCTACAAAATAATTCATGACCTTTTTAATTTGACTTCATGCGTGTGTTCCAAAATCGAAAAAAAAAATATTCAAGAAAAAAAGCCCCGCCCGATTTGTTTTTTAAGTTAGATATAATATTGAATTTAAAAATAGAAGATTAAAAATGTTAAATTTATCATTATCTGTGGTACAAATATTTGTACGCTACGATATAAAGTAACAAACAACGTAAATTTCTCTACACGAGCGCTTTTCAGTAAAAATTCTGAGTTCCCTCTAAAACGACCAACGTTTACACAGCATAAGCAGTTAACCGTAGGTTTTATTTTTTCGCCGAACAGTTTCAATTTGCGACAACAGAGTATAAATTCTAATACACAAAGCACCCGTTATGAAGACGCGTGCAAGTTTCAAGTTTTCGTACGAAGTCACTGTAGGGTTGCCACGCTATTGATGTAAATTTTTTTGATGCTTAAATAGTGTCTGTATTTTACATTCCCTATCTCATGCTTGACATTGAATAAATTCAGCCATGCTGCTCCAATGCGGGTTGGTGGAATACACATGTGACAGAATTTCAGTGAAATTTGGCACATGCAGGTTTCCTCACGATGTTTTCCTTCACCGTTAAGCACGAGATGAATTATAATCAAAAATTAAGCACATGAAATTCAGTGGTGCTCGCCCAGGTTTGAATTCACGATCATCGGTTAAGATTCACGCGTTCTTACCACTGGGGCATCACGGCTGAAACTGTGTTGCTAGATTACAAAAGAATAGTCATTACAATTAGTGAATTTATATATTATAAAAACTTCTCTATTAAATTTAATAGTTCAATTTCAATATTAAATAAAGAAAAACACTTATTTGATTTGCTAAAAAAATATTTGTTTTTAATTAAACAAAAAGCATTGTTGCCAACCCTATTAGTAAGAATAGTGCACTCCGCCGTTATCGGCTGTCGTCAGCCACGCGCTGAGCCAACTCGCATTGTAGAACTAAACACGTCTAACCCACGTCGCTCATTGACAAAAAACCTTGCTTATTAATAAAGTTATGACTTCAAATTTTCATATCTCTTCTTCCAGGCGTCCTTTCGATATCACGAATTTACAATTTTTATAATTCGAATACACATAAGATATAAGTACATTAAAATGTTTTTATACATTTCAAAATAAGGATGCGTTCAGTGTAAGTTTAGTTAGTAACATTCTCAAATTATAAGAAAGTAATATTAGATTCAAAAATAGAATATTGAAAAAGTAGGCCTGACATAATTATAATTGTTAGTGTATATATAAAATAACAATATGTAAAGTGTATAATTATAGTGTTCTTATTATTGTTTTTTCTTTTTAATTGCTTCTTTTTTTTTATAAACTTAAATCGCTTTAATTTTTTTTAATTGTAATGTTTCTAATATTAATATTTTTGATTGTGCATAAAAGGTTAAAAACTAATTTATATAATTGTAAAGTTTATGTCTGTGTAAATGAAACCCTTGTTTTTTTATGAGAAATACATTCTTTAAGCTTTTATGTAAAAGTATATATATTATATACTACTAAAATAAACTTCATATTAAACACTATCAATTACTTAAGTGTATTCAAAAAGTGTACTTTCATGATACTAGGGAAAATTTTTGTGTATGGTCTATTCATGTCTGTAAACGCGCCAAACGGAAATCCCAACAACACCATCGTCAAATTCCAAAAGGTTATATGTGATATGGACTAATAAACAATAAAAGCATTTAAAGCTTCACATCATAATAGTGTATCAACAAAATTTTGCTTATAGAAAAGCATTGCAAACTTTAAGCAATATATAAAGTTAATACTAAAGTTTAAAAATATTATATGGATTTCAATAGAACTGGCAACGTCTTGTTTCACAATGAGTTCAATAACGAAGAGATTATCAGACGACGCCAGCTCTGAATATTAACCTTAATTTAACTTTGCCAAATGGATTTCATTTTAACCAATTATTTGATTAAATTAATAGATATAGAAGTTGTTTCTGTATTTGTGTATTTATTTAGTTCATTACGGAATGATTCCAAATAAATTTACTTGAGTGTATTCGAGACGAGATGACTCAGTGGCTACAGTACTCGAATCTTAACTGATGATTAAGAGTTCAAAGCTGAGCAAGCACAACCGAGGTTTCATGTTCATTTCATGTATTATTTCGTTCTATATATACTTTATCACTGTATACTATAAGACAAAGTACCACCGCCGCATCTGTCTGATTAAACAGATTTTTAAGCCGAGATGGCCCAGTGGCAAGAACGCGTGAATCTTAACCGATGATCGTGGGTTCAAGCCCGGGCAAGCACCACTGAATTTCATGTGCTTAATTTGTGATTATAATTCATCTCGTGCTTGACGGTGAAGGAAAACATCGTGAGGAAACCTGCATGTGTCAAATTTCACTGAAATTCTGTCACATGTGTATTCCACCAATCCGCATTGGAGCAGCGTGGTGGAATATGCTCCAAAACCTTATTCTCAAAAGAGGAGAAGAGGCCTTAGCCCAGCAGTGGGACATTCACAGGCTGTTACTTTACTTAGATTTTTATACGGTTTTCACTAATGATCGATTAATGGAACTAAGGAAGGTTTTGGTTTTATTAAGGGTTTTGTGTTAATTATGACGATTATTTTTAAAGAAGTCGGAATAATACTAACTTGGTGATAGGGCTTTGTGCAAGCTCGTCTGAGTAGGTACCACCCACTCATCAGATGTTCTACCGCAAAACAGCAGTACTTGGTATTGTTGTGTTCCGGTTTGAAGGGTGAGTGAGCCAAAATACAGGCACAAGGGACATAACATCTTAGTTCCCAAGGTTGGTGGCGCATTTGCGATGAAGGCAATGGTTAACATCTCTTACAATGCCAATGTCTATGGGCGTTGGTGACCACTTACCATCACGTAGCCCATATGCTCGTCCGCCTACCTATGATATAAAAAAAATCATGCTACTAGCAACTTTACAAAACCTATGTATTACGATAAAAAACGTTTTATGTGAACCCTTAATCTACATGAGCGGAACTGGAACAGGTAGCTAGTTCAATATCAAAATTCTCAAATTACTAAGCTTCTTACAAACATTTTCATAAACATCAATTTGTAAGATATCAATTTAAAGCTACCGACACCGTAACTCAGTATTTACTCTTTTTCATTAAACACATATAAATGTAATGATTATATACAATTAAATTGTCCTGTATGAAATTCAACGAGGATCATAAACTCGAAGATCTTTTATCATATATAAAATCTTGTACAGTACAATATGCCTTGATTATTTGATACTTTTGAAAATGACCTTAAATTTTATCTGATGATTAATGTAAATATAAAAATATGATGCGAATATAAAATATGGTGCAAGTCAAGATTTACTATGCATAGAGCGTAGCACATCTTGACTTTTATTATAAGATAATTAGGTGGACGAGCAAATGGTATCTGACGGTAGGTGGTCACCACGGCTCATATACATTTGCGGTGTACGTAAGTTTATAGTATATACCAAAAGGCCCAATATGATATGTAAATCTCCACCGAAAATCGCAGGTTTCAATCTCGGATTCATACGCATGTGTTACCATTTTATAACTCATGTCATACAGGAAACCTGTGTGTATGATGAAATCTGTTCTAAGTCTTCAATAGTCACAGCGTTTGCCCAGCGTTGGGACATTAATTGGCTGTTCACTTTACTTACTTATGTAACACATTATTTCTTATTTCCATTAATTTCGGCTTTCTATAATTATTTATTAATTATATAAATCAAATGAGAAAATGAAACTTCATCAAAATACCCGTTCACTGTTCTCAATTACGACTAAATTGCCGCTTCACGTGTATTACAAGATAATTGGGACGTTTAAATCGTGTTATATATATTATTATCTTTATCGTTAAATGCAAACTTGTTTAATATTATATTTGCGCTTTCCCTGATAATGAATAAAATTATTATTTAAACATTAATGATTTCCTCCTATCAGCCACGGCCACGGCGGCTAATCTTAAAAGAGGTTAGCCAACTGCGCAGGACATATTATAGTGCACAAGTGTGTACGTGAACATAGATGCACTCTCTATTTTCAAATTCTCATAATCCAATGGGATGGTAATCTGACACAACCGAATGGATCTCACGCGATGGAAAGAGTCCAGGCGCAAGACCAACGGTTTCACAAGCTATCTGAAGCACGGGAGTGTACACGCTTCCAACTTCCAGACTACTTACCACCACAAACAAAATCGCAATAGCTTTTTATTGACCTGACTTGTAATTTGAACCCAGGACTTCAGGATTTGTGGACTTATAGCGGCCACTAGACGAACGAGGCAGTTAATGGTATATATAGCGTAGATACAGAAACGGTTAGGCATTATGATAATAAGAGATCTACTCTGTGACTCACCCTCTCAACTAACATTATTGTGGTGGCTGAATAAGCCATATCATTGCCAAAGTCCAAAAAAAAGTTAAGTCAAATAAATGTAAAAAAAAATAAAACAAACGACTCAAGGTAAATATTAATTGAGTACATAAAGTTTAAATATTTTACGAGTTTCTGAAAAGGAATTTCGGTGATTCCGTAAAAACATCCAAGCCTGTGGCCCTTTCTTTTAATTAACAAAAAAATAACAGAATGATGATAAGAAAGCCGTTGTGTTGAATTTTTTATTACATACACCAAGGAGTTTTTTATAACATTATAAGAAATGCTGTCGAAATTTTCTTTTTTTTATAATTTATTTACGTATTCCTCTACATTAAAACCTTAAAGAAATAAAAATACAGATTAAAAATAGCTACTGTACAAATCATGACCGCCTGGAATGGCAAGAACGTTACCACCATTACCCCGTTGAATCGCAATTTCGATCCTCTGGGCGAAAAACGCACCAGCCCTTATTAGTAGAGGCAACATAACACACAAGATTTCAGCATTAATACGCTAATGCTTTTAATTTTAATATTCATTATTGAATTAATTAAATAATCAGCATTTAATATGATTACTTCGATATATTCGTAATCAGCTAACTCTTTGTCTGGCGGTTAACTTACAGCATAGGGATAATACGTGAAACCGTTCTGCGACTGATTTCTTTCTGGTCGCGACTTGTGTACTATAATCTACTAATAAAACGCTGGTCTTTGATATTGGAAGGAAGAAATCTATACGTACATTATAAATACGATAGTAATTTGTCTTTAACATGTTATAGTCTGTTATGCTTTCACAGCTACGTAACTGAACCGATTTTGATAAAAACTAGTACGCAGCAAGCCTGAACCCCGAAGACGCACATAGCCTAGCTAGCACCTGAGCCCTCGCCTCCATACGCGGGCGAAGCTCTGAGCAGAAACTAGTTATATATATATCCTTAATATCTAATTAACTGTTCTTTTTACAACCAAGTTTTTTTTAATATAACTCCAAGATCAGCGTTGCAACCTTTTTATACATTCAACACGCAATAAAATATCAAATAAAACATCAACAATATCCCGTTATTAATATCATAACTGGCTTTGAATCATAGGAATCTCAATCCGGTTGCAAAAGTACATCCTTTTGCCATATTGTTTGACGTTTCACGTATACTTAAAACTTAGACTAGAGCCCTGAGACCACACCGAATGACGTGTAATGTCTAATATATATTCAATAGCTTGATTCTTATCATAATAACTTGGTGAGGATATAAGAATTTCATTTTATAGTACTATTGACAGCGGTGGGTTGATATCGATGTTTGTAAAACTATAATTACTAACGATACTTCACTGATAACGGATTCAAACTCCGTGCAAATATCACTAAATTTTCATTTGCTTAATTTGAATTTAGAATCTCGTGCTCAGCGGTGAAAAACATCGTCAGGATACCTGCATGTGTCGTATGAAGATCTCTCATATGTGCGTAACATCAACTCTAAGTCCCTTCTCTTTAATACTATTCACGATACGACCTTATGTTTAAAAGACTTAATTTTCATCTGCGTCTATATTGCTTCATTCGACTTCAGATAATTTATATCTTGAAGCTTTATAGTAACGTTTCTTTATAATAACAATAATATTATTAGAAAAAAAAAAAACTTGATACAGTTTTTTATACATATATCGCGTCTAAGGAATTTTAATTCATATTTAAGGATACCTTCATCTAACACGATAATTTGTCAATACCAATTTCTGAAAATATCACTAATAATTATTATTTATATATAGTAAAATACTTCTAAGCCAGCTTTCCTTAAATTTATGTTAAGAAGACGAAGTATCCAACGGCCCATCTGATGGTAAATGATTACTATTATATGACTAACTAAGTATCGTTTGTATTATAAATGTATATATATATATATATATATATACATTTATAATAATAATAATAGGTAAAGTAAAAATAGTTCATCTTCTTTAGTTCTTTTTAAGATTTTTCGGTTTTTGTTCTTTGTAGTTATTGATAGGCTTTAGTGTTATTAATAAATTGTTATCAATTTAAAAATCGAATAATCTGATTATTCGATTTTTGAATCATAATCATAATATTTTTGTTCAAATTAATTTTTACAAGTACTTTAAAATCGCCTATATATTATATAAGAATTTGCTATATAATAAAACCACAGAACGAACACTAGTAAATATTACTACAAAAACATGATATGACTAATATTTTTAAAAACGTCTTAAATTATTACATAAAGATAACAACATATAACCTTTTAATATTAATCTTCATTATTACACACAGTAACGATAAAATGATAAAATAAAAAAAAATGATGTAAAATATTCGATGACTAAATTAAGTATTGAAAATTCACAAGAACCTCTACAAGGTATACACGGTCGGATCCGATCGTATCGCCTTAATAACTTCTTTGGTTCGTGTTTTAATGAAAAATTATATAAAAAGATGGAAAAAAAATCTCGCTGATAGGACGGAGACGATATTTTAAGTGAATTATAATTTTTATACGATAATGAAGTTGCGTCTGAGACTTTTTTTAGATGAATGTCATCGTTTAAAACGATTTTGATAAAATATTTCGATACTAGTTTTCGGCCGCGGCTTTGACTGCTCGTTAGGTATAAAAATGTCTTTTCTTGCAGTTCAAGTTTTCTTACTATAAGTTTCATCAAAATCGGACTAGCGGTTTAGCCGTGATCATAATATTAGTAAAGATAAGATTTCTATCGGTGCTGGGATTTTCCGCAAACCTGACTTTTTAATTGTATAACCATAGAAAATGGCATTGTAAGAGATGATAACCATCGCTTACATCGCCAATGCGCCACCAACCTTGGGAACTAACATGTCCCTTGCGCCTGTAATTACACTGGCCCTTCAAACCGGAACACAACAATACAAAGTACTGCTGTTTTGCGGTAGAATATCTGATGAGTGGGTGGTACCTACCCAGACGAGTTTGCACAAAGCCGTACCACTGAGTAGTAGACTGGGTTGGTAGAACTTCTTCATCAAATATCAATTTAAATAAATATACCCACACACTTTATTCAAGTAGGCGTTTTTCATTTCAAGATATTAATTAAAGTTACCACTGTTTCATATTGTTGATTCTACTGGAAAACCGGCAAGCAAGTATTACTTCTAAATCATCAATGTTTTTTTAATTATATCATATATTAGTTTATACATATATGTTTCTTAGGATGTCCAATGTCTTTGGGCGCTAACCAGTTGGCCCGTTTGTCTGTCCGCTGCTATGACGCGTACACCGGTTCGAAGCTGTTATAAAATAAATTAATACGTATTAAATAAATCATTAAAGAAAGATTTATCACATGCATAACCTGACATCTTATTATCCTCAGACCTCAATAATCAAAACAGATAAATAACTAAAAAATATTATTAACAAAAAGGATATTCGATGAGAAACTGTTGACAACACCTGCCGTGGTTTAAAATTAATTACGGTCGTGCCATATTGTGCTACCAGAGTCAGAGGTGGTCTACCTTTTACGCATTTTTGGTAACAAAATAATAAAAAAAAAACACTCTAATGATAATCATGAGACGTCCTTAAAATATTTTATCGTGTGAAATATGTAAGTAATTAAAAGTTGGAATTTATCTACGGCAGGAGCCCATTACACGTGATACCTTCATAATGGAATCGTTTTAACAATTTCGTGTTCCGTTGAAATCTTCTCTCTAAAATGTTTATCGTTTTACTTGATGCTTTTTTTAACTGACTCACATTTTTTATAAATATAAGTTTTAATATTGTTTAGATTTATTTATATTATAATAGGCATTTGTGTGTCTGATTTGTGAGTTGTTCAATCTTCTTCTTTCAAATAATATTCTATCGGTTTCAAAGTATTTAGTTATTATTAGGCATTATTTTGTAGATGACAAATTTATTTTATATCTTTTTTTTTATAGCATAGGTAGGCGGACGAGCATATGGGCCACCGTATGTCACCAACGCCCATAGACAATGGCATTGTAAGAGAAGTTAATCATCGCTTACATCGCCAATGCGCCACCAACCTTGGGAACTGAGAAGTAATGTCCCTTGTGCCTGTAATTACACTGGCTCACTCACCCTTCAAACCGAAACACAACCATATCAAGTACTGCTGTTTTTCGGTAGAATATCTGATGAGTGGGTGGTACCTACCCAGACGAGCTTGCACAAAGCTCTACCACCAAGTAAAGTTTTTATTTCTTTAATAAGCGCACAAACAATTTTCATATTACACAATAACACACAAATCATAAAGTTATTATGTATGTATAACGTAATGTATATAAACTGTACATAACATTCATAGCCTGATGGCGTGGTCGGTAAGATACTTGCCTTTCACGCCGCAGGTCGTGGGTTCGATTGCCACCCAGGACAGACATTTGTGTGCATGAACATATCTGTTTGTCTTGAGTCTGGGTGTAATTATCTATATAAGTATCTATTTACAAAAGAAAAGTAGTATATCAGTTGTCTGATTGCCATAGTACAAGTTCTGCTTAGTTTGGGATCAGATGGCCGTGTGTGAATAATGTCCCAGGATATATATATATATATATATATATATATATATATATAGAATCATAGCGTGGTATATTATTAATAGCGATATATATATATTATTGAAAAAAAATATTATTGACCTAAACTTCAAGCCAGTCACACAAAAACAGAAATTGTAACATTGTAAACACAGCATAATATGTAGTAAAGTTGTATTACTTAGATTTCGTATGGGATCATTTTTTATTTTCGTTTGAGATAATTAGTTTTTTACTGAGTATTTGTTAAATTAACATTTTTCGTTAAAATAATTTGTACTAGTTCGAAATAAGACCTTACAAGTTAAATTCATAATAAATATATAAAAACATTCGGTTAAGTATGTAATGAAAAACACCGTTACAATTTTAATTAACTGAAATACCTAGCCAAACGTTTAAGCATTTCAGAACACATCTTAATAATCCGAAGGCCAAATACACACAGACATACTTGACAATTTTAACAACACTCTCCCTTTGGGGGTTAAAAATTTCAAATATGAAAGCGTCCGAATTGTAGATGTTTTTATCGGCTTGGCGGTGGTCATTGTACTTAAGACCCATAAGGCACTATAGACCTGTCGCCAAACTATAAAGCAGGCTTCTCACTACGGGATATAACATAATATATACTTAATATAATTTTACAGACAAACCTAAAATTTCTTTTCCCTTAACTTTTCCCTTAACTGTATAATGTAATCCAAACAAAAAAAATCTCATATATTTTTAATTTATATTATTAATACATATATTACAGCGATATTTTCAAGTTTAAGTTTCACGTAGCCCTTTCATTTGTCCGCACCACCCTCAGATATGATCTGTCAGTGCCACGAAACATGCCAATCGACATATTTATGTTAAAATTCATATATGATATAAGCCTTCTTTAATCATCTATGGTTAAAAGAGACAAAAGCTGCGGGTATCTCAATTTATAATATAGTGTACACCCGCGGCTTCACCCGCATGTTTTGTAAGCGGTTTGGGGAGAGGGGGATTCAAGCTTCGGATCAGTATTCTAGCCATGAAAGCATAACAGACATAGTATTAATATAGATGTTGATATTCCCTATTGGAAGGTTAGCTTAATTTTTAATCCGAATAAATACAATGTCAGTTGATCGAGTTTATGCCAGTGTTCCATTGCAACCCGAGCTCAAAAATCGTCGGTATGTAATGGTTCTAAATATTTTAGCCAGACCTGCGTCGGCATTCCATTCCTTTTTACGTGTTGACGATGAGGACAATGTTTAAATTTTCATTATGAAGCTCAATTAAAAATTCTATTCGTTCAGGAACCACCATCTCATACTAATTGATCAGCTAATAGTTTCGCTTACCTCCGTTGAATTTAACGTTCGATTTTTAAATTCGTAAAAAAATTATACAGATCGAAAAGTAATTCCATGAGAGAAACTAAGGAGATAATTTTATGTGTTATATTGACGGATTTTAGAATAATGATAAGTCTAAGATATTATTTAAATAGTTAATGATCACGATGACATCATCATTGACATTCTCGAGGAAGATTATCCAACTAGGCATGACATATCATAGTGCATAAGTGAGTGCGCAAACACAAGTGCACTTTCTATTTCCTAACACGTATGATCCAATGGGATGGCAAGCCGACACGACTGAAGAGTATTCGCAGGACCAACGGCTTTACGTACTTTCGAGGCAAAGTAATTTAAACATTAAATTCCAAGCTTCAACTTGCTACTGAAGAATTTTCTGGATTAAATAACACAATATTTTTTATGGACCCGTTTGAACCCCCGACCTGGCGGATCCAACTACTGAACCAAGATAATTGATTTCATGAAATACCAATGGAATAGACAGGTGAAATGTCCATAGACTTTTAGAATTTAAAATGTATGCTCTTGTCGGAAAGTGCCCACAAACAAAATGTCCGACTGTAAGAATTGTATTGGATGTAAATTATTGCATTTGTAATTGACTAAAGGTGTGGACTGTATAATAGATAAATTCAGTGCATAACATTAATATCAAAAGTCAATTACCTAATTAATTAAATGTCAAATAAGATATTAATACAGCTAAAATTAAACGGTCAAGTTGGAGAGGATGCCTGAATGTGGAGTCTGTATATTTACTTTATGTCATTGAAATTTGTCAAATGAAACCATATCAATTACTTGAATTACTAGTTCTCCTTCGGTGAACAAAAATTAATAATTAGCTTTATAATTTGACATATTTATATATTGTCAATGCGGGAAAGAGATCGATAATATCGTCGAAACAACGTAATAAAAAGAGACGCTGAATGTATCTATGGTTTGGTAGAAGTTATGGACGGTGAACACAAAGGCTCGTTTGAACGAAATAGATTAGTTTTTGCAGCTTTATGAGTGCTATTTTTTTAGCTCAAAGGTGGCTGTCTTTAATAAACGTCGGCCTTTTGTAATTCAAATCATGCCCTTATGTGTTAACTGTAAACGTATATTGTTTTTTATTTAAAATAGTTTGGCGGGAAAAATGAGCCACCTGATGGTAAGTGGTCAACACCGTCCACTGGTTGTTACTGTAGAGTTTATTAATCAACCCTTTCATCGCCAAAGCGCCACTAACTTTGGATACTGAGATGTTATAACCCTTGTGCCTGTTGTTACAGTGGCTCACTTACGTAGCGTAGCGTAGTATTGTTGTGTTCTACTTACTCACGTACGTGGGTAAGTAGAACACAACAATACTAACTACTATTTTATGTGACTATGTGATGAGTAATTGGTACCTACCGAGACGTGCTTGCACATTACCCAGTAATTTATAATTTTGGATGTAATAATAATGTTCTCCAGACCGATTTCGTCCAGGGTGGCCAATCTCAAGAGAGATTAGCTAACTTTCGTAGTTGGACATATTATAGTGCACAAGTGTGTGCTCAAACACAGGTGCATTTGCTATTCTCTAGCTCTCATACTCCGATAGGACGGCAATTCGACACTAACGGATAGAGTTCAGGCGCAGGATCAGCGGCTTTACGTGCTTTCCGAGGCAAGAGATTGTGCACACTTCCGACTTCTAGACTCCGGGCTGTTACTGAGAATTTTCTGACAGAAAATACCAATAAATTTTTACTACTTTAGCTCGACCTGGGTTTTTAACTCGGTTTTGCGGCCTCACATCTAGATCAGCCACTAGACCAACGAGGCAGTCATTTTGGATGTTATGCAATAACATGGAAAAAATGCATTCCTTGCATACAGACATGCTTCTCTACGAATGAAATGGATCAATATGAATTATAATTTAACATACCGCAATGCCTTTAATTTATGAAAGTTTATTAACTGTTTATCTGAATTATATGCGTAATTAATGTTTGACACTATAGCTGAATGCATAATTATAATTAATATTATTACCAAATATTCACATGCTCTTTTCAATATGGTACATGTTATGTATAACTAATTAAATGGAGCGAAAAAATATTTTAACTATAAGGCATAATAGCTGTGCAATATGCTTTGTAACATATTCACTGCTAAGACGTTATAAAAAAAGTAAAAAATACCTACTGTATGTGTATTTGGACCAGCCACTTAACAAGGCTAGTTTCTGGAATATGATACTCGTGACTAATCGTAGAAATGTCATGAAATTGCAAAACGTGATATGCGAAATTGACCATAGTAAGTATGTATATGATTTCAAGAATACACGCATCAAAAGTTAATTCTAAATGAAGAGGCTCTTCATACGTTACTATCTACCTGTTCTTGTAACATTGTTTTTAAATTGTGTGCAATAAAGACTTAAACAACAACAACAGCAACAAAATTGTATATCACCACAGTTACCACACAGGTTTAGTATTGAAGTGAGTTCTTATTTAAACTCAGTGCAGATACTAGTCAGCTTGAAGGACTAGCTGTAGTCCACAGACGTATAATTATTTTTGTCAATGTCACATATACTATTTTGACATTTCATGACAGTTTTCTGCGGTGAGTTTCGAGTTTGTTTGTACAGAATGGCAATACTGTCCATCACCGCCAACATCAACGCTCGCATATTTGACATGCGTTTACCCAAATAGCTCTGCATACCATATTTATAACCAACCTTCCAACTTCTTAGGATACCGTGTGAATGAAATACGATGGCGTCAACGATCATATTACCATAGATAATATTATATGCCAATAGTATCTTTTAAAAACAAATTAATTTATGTTCGAGATTTATTGCCCCTCACTCTATCGCTATAGTTTTTGGTAAAATTGCTATGCCAAGCAAATTTTTTTTTATATTATAGATAGGCGGACATTGGCGCTGTAAGAAATACTTATCACCACCTTATATCTCCAATGCGCCAATGTTGGGAACTAAGATGTTATGTCCCTTGTGCCTTTAGTAACACTCTCACTTACCTTTTTAACCTTAGTTAGTATATTACTGTTTGGTGGTAGAATTTGTGATTAGTGGTTGGTACGCGCGTTCACAAAGCCGTACCACCAAGATGGAAGCAAATAAATAAATACTATATATATTAAGCTTTAACAATACAAACTATTTATATATCTAATCAAGACCTTACAAATTTGGTCTTTATTAAATTAAAATGAAGAAAAAAATGTTTTATCTGTAATAATAAAAGAAATAAGAAAAATTAGTTAACGTGACAGATGACAGATGTCAAGCTTTATATAAATAACGTTTCATCGATACTACTGCACTAGTAATGTTATATACATAATTATATAGAAAATATTTCTTAGTTTGTAAATCTAGAAATACTGAATCGATTTTAATAATTCTTTCACCATTGGAAAGCTTATTTATCCAATAATAACACAGGCTACATTTTATTTCAGATATAACAAAATATTCGAAGACACAGCACGTTTCATTATATAGAAACGTTAATTCGAATTTTAAACGAATTTGTTGTCCTTTTTTGTTCTATTTTTAACGTATTTTTTTTTAAATTAATTTGTGTTTTGTCTAAAGTCTCATTTCGAAAATTTATTTTATTGTATTGATAAGTGTTTTGTTTCATCTTATTTTTTAATTTGTTTCGTTTACAGCCAGTCTGTTCCTGCTCTAATACGTTGTTGCAACACCCCAGCTGTTCCAACTGAACATGCACATCACCCCGAGCTATGAAATATACGCCCAATAAATAAACACGAAAGGGGTGAAATTAAATATTCATATGGTTAGTGATGTACTATACATATCGATAATAATCGATTAAATACGTTCGACATATTGTTTCATCGATACCAAATCGTTAACGTTTCTGTTTTTAAATATAAATTTTTTATTATTAATCATTAGCTTATATACCAACAAAGTAAAAATGTAGCAACGTATTAATAATTACAATTAATCTATTTCCGTTTGTTATTAGCCGTGAAGCCAATTGATTTATTTTATTATAAAAGGCGTAGTTTCATACTTATTTGCCCATAAATGACATTATTTTCCATACCAATAAAAATTAATAATAAAAAAATCGATATATTTACATATAGACATCACTAGACCAGTCCAATATCGTAATAGACAGGGTAAAGAGTGAGGCGACTTGTATAACATCACCAAATTAGCCGAGCGTTGTGCACTAGCCCTTAGGCTGTTTGAGGGATGTCACTCAACTATTTATAAATATAAAATGTTTTATTTTTCTATTCAAAATAACGCTAACTTTATTAATTCAAGCATTTGATTATTTTAATCGTGCCTTAAGTAAACAAAATATATAAATATTTTGACGAGCCGGTTGGCGTGGTTGGTAAGACACTTGCCTTTCGCGCCACAGCTCGTGCTTTCGATTCCCACACAGGACAGACATTTGTGTGCATGAACATGTCTGTTTGTCCTGAGTCTGGGTGTAATTATCTATATAAGTATGTATTTTCAAAATAAAAGTAGTATATTATGTAAGTTTATCAGTTGCCTGGTTTCCATAGTACGAGCTCTGCTTAATTTGGGATCAGGTGACCTATTATTTATTTATTTATTATTTTATATTATAATAGTCAATATTCTCGATATGAAAACCAAATAATATAAATTTTATTGGTATCACACATCTAAAAGATGCTTTTTATAACTTATGTTCATACAGTCTTGTTACTTACAACAATAGAAGTACATTTATATTATTTCATATAACTTAAAACATTTTTGTGATGAAATGAGGTTTAACGTTAAAAGTATAAATGTCATTTACGTCATAGTTTAAAAAAAAAACAAATAAATAACAATAATTCGAATTTATAAAGTGGCAACCCTCAAACGAGCACCGATATGTAAATGTTTAGTGACGCCTTTATAAATGATTTTATCCGGCGTGTTTTGTGTGAAATATTACTTTGGAAAATTGAATTGGTCGCAATCTGAACGAGATGATGAACACATGTGCTTTTAAACTCCCCAATGTAATACGGTTATTATTCGAATAATGACGAAAGGGTTGTTGTATAACGAAACTAAATTTAAAAATGGAATTCTTTGCCAAATAAAGCATTTACCTATTGCTATTATAGCCCTTAATACATCGTTTTTGACGACGTTATAGAATCCTTCATATGGTCGTGTATCAAAGTTTGCTCCAACATTGGTTTATATTGGACCAACATTGTTTTTAAATTTTTTCAGGAACACTGGCTGTTTTTTTTTTTTAATGTTACCTAATTATAACTACACATGTGTCAAATTTCGAACACCATTAAGCCAATACAAGAAGCCTCTTGTTCGAAAATTGTTATGGTTTTGGTTTAAGTGGTATATTTTGGCGGTTAAGTTTCAAATAGATGAGTAATAAGTTATTTTTAAAGGCAATAGTTTGTACTGGTATACCAACTTATATTTAACTAGAATAGAGAGATGCTAGCAAAGTAAATAGATGTGTCTTAACTCTGCCAGTTGCAATCGTACGACTTATCTTCATTTTTACTTTAATCATAGCTAAGGACATTCTCGATCATTACACTTTTAAAGAAAACTGAATCAAAATCGATTTAGGCCTTACGATGGTACAGACAGACACACAGATACCCATGTTAAGCTTCAAATAATTGTCCCACAGCTGTTATAAAACCTGTTGAGTATTAGAGCTTATACAACCAAGCTTAAGAATATTTAATATATATAAAAAGTTATATAAGTTCAACTCAATTTTAAATAATAATATTATAAAAAACAGATAAGAGAAAACAATGCATTTTTCATGGCACGTCATCGTTAACGCCTACCGCACCGCCTTCTTACCAAAATGAAATTTTAATCAACCGGTTTAAATATCTTTGCGAATAATTAATAAGACAATTTTATGATCGCTTATTATCGGAGTTACTTATGAGACATTGTTCTTCCACTGTATTTCTCTCGATGTTCATTTAATTTTCTTTATATATTTGTTAAACCAACAAGAGTATATACACACACTTAATAAATAAATTGATATTATTTAAATAATTTCTTTTTTGTATGCAAAATATTTTATAATTGTGTATACATTTTTTTTTGTTATTGCATGGGAAGGCGGACGAGCGTATGGGCCACCTGATGGTAAGTGGTCACCAACGCCCATAGACATTGGCATTGTAAGAGATGTTACCATCGCTTACATCGCCAATGCGCCACCAACCTTGGGAACAAAGATGCTATGTCCCTTGTGCCTGTAATTAAACTGGCTCACTCACCCTTCAAACCGGAACACAACAATAGCAATCACTGCTGTTTTGCGGTAGAATATCTGAACAGTGGGTGGTACCTACCCAGACGAGCTTGCACAAAGCTCTACCACCAAGTAAAGTATTTGTAGTAGTATATAGTCATAAGGTATTTGACTCTACGATGCTATTCTTCGACAATAAAATATATTATCTAGTAATAGAAATAAATAAGCTACATAAATATATAGCCTAGTGAACAAAAGACGTCAATTTTATCATAAATTTTATTATAAATTATTTTGAGTCTAAGGCACGTCCACCCAGATGTAATCCACCAAACTTAACTTTAGCAGTATCCTGGAATAATCTCTATACCTTCACATTAAGTGGATAGGTCGTTGTCCAACTGTGGGACATTAACACTGTTAATATTTTTAACTGTTTCTATAAAACAAAATTTATGCGACTGTCCTTATGTATTTTATGACGTCATTAATTAGAATTTTAAAAATATTTTTTGCTCGCAATTATTTTGCCAAGTCATCAATATACTATGATCCTCTGATAACTTGGTGTCGTTAGAAAACTGAAAATAGACGAATGAAGAAACATACACATACATATATATCGTTGCAAAACTTCAAAGTTTACCTCTCTGGAAAGAAGCAGACTAACCAAGATTGATATTATACATCACATTACTGTATAATTGTATAATAATATTTCTCAATTCTGTCGTTAATAAGTCAGATAATCTCAGTGATTTCATTATTTACACAAACGCTAAGCCAGATCACAGTATGTTAGCATTCATTCATATCGTTTGATGAACGCATTCCTCTGTTAATGTAGCACACTTTATAACTACTCTGTAATTCATCTATTACCACAGACCATAACATATTAGAAGTGGCATGTTAATATATCAATATTTTTGGTTTAAGAACTATTGTCGAAAGAATAACAAAACAAAACTTGAATATGTAAACAGTATATTTAAAAGGAGTGGTTCGAGTCATTAAAGATTTATTGGATTTTTCTATCGAGACATTCTCAGAGTCAGAAAAATAACGTATTTTCTGATTATGAGTGCACTTGTGTTACGCACATACACGCACACACTTGAGTACTACAATGTCTTGCGCAGTTGGCTAGTCTCTCTCGAGTATGGCCGCCGTGGCTGACATCAGCAGGTGACATCATCATATGTAAAATAAAGTTCGGAATTCAAAATATTTTTGCATTTATTTCAAATAGCCTATAAACTTATTACAAAAACATGATAAGATAATTAACAACTTCAACATTGAATTGACGCGATATCATTGGTCGAGATCTTGAATCACTACATGATACAAAACAAAGTCCTCCGCCGTGTCTGTATGTCTGTCTGAACGCGATAAAATCAAAAACTACCGAACAGATTCTCATACGATTTTCACGAAATGATTCATGAGGAAGGTAAAGATTCATTCATTCATTCATTAAGATTTTGTGTAAATTGACTGAAATATGATGATGATTGATAAAACTAACAAATGCGTCTGCATAACTTTCAATTAATGAATTATTATTATTATTATTATAAAGATGTGGGAAAAAATCATGAGAATTGGGAGTTTTACTCAAATTCACTGCGTAAACCAATAGAGTTATATTTTATTTTTATTTTTTTATGGTATAGGAAGGCGGACGAGCATATGGGCTACCTGATGGTTAGTGGTCGCCAACCAACCAACGCCCATAGACACTAGCATTGTCGCTTACATCGCCAATGCTCCACCAACCTTGGGAACTAAGATGTTATGTTCCTTGTGTCTGTAATTACACTGGCTCACTCACCCTTCAAACCGAAATAAAACAATAGCAAATATTGCTATTTTACGGTAGAATATCTGATGAGTGGGTGGTACCTACCCAGACGAGCTTGCACAAAGCCCTACCACCAAGTAAAACCTGTATTATGATGTAATCGTTTTGTGTAGATTCGCAAATGGCTTCTTGATTGCCAGCGAAGTTATTATCAAAACTTAAAATAAAATGTATATAAGTACTTCTTGGAATATTGTTGTATTATAAATGACATTGTCGTCCGCCTAGCTATGCCATAAAAAAAATCCATTCTCGTTTCGGTTCACATATACGGCATATAAAAAATTATACGGTTTTCCCTATAAAGACATTTTATCAAAAACCGCCAAATTTTGAGAGTTCATAGTTTACACTTCGGCGCTTAACTCTTGACTTTAACTCATGTTGAATTAATCAATGTTGATTTATATTAATTAATTTGTGTATTTAATACTGTTAAACTTAAAAGGTTAAAAGTCGTTTAATTGATATAATGTTATTTTAATTTAATTTACCAATTGATTTTATTTTTTATAATAATGTATTTTATTCAAAAAGTACATAATTATTAACATAATAGTAACATAAGCCTTAAAAATATTTTAATATATCCAGTGATTTTCAATATTATATGCCGTTGTTTTGTCAAAAGCGAACGTCAAACCGTATAAAGAGGTCTTTAAATAAATAAACGCTCAAAGTATGATTTTGCAATAAAACACATTACTAACAAGGAATAGATGAATGTCACATAATTTGTCATTTACATACATATATATAAGAAGCCGAGATGGCCCAGTGGTAAGAACGCGTGAATCTTAACCGATGATTGTGGGTTCAAGCCCGGGTAAGCACCACTGAATCTCATGTGCTTAATTTGTGATTATAATTCATCTTGTGCTTGACGGTGAAGAAAAACATCATGAGGAAACCTGCATGTGTCAAATTTCACTGAAATTTTGTCACATGTGTATTCCACCAACCCGCATTGGAGCAGCGTAGTGGAATACGCTCCAAACCTTCTCCTCAAAAGAGAAAAAGAGTCCTTAGCCTTTATAAATGGAAGTTAATATATATTTTGTGATTCTAGTTTTCTGATCATATATTTTGATCTCTTCCATGAATTCATGTTGGTTACGTCATATAGTATGTAAATTGACAAATATACTATTAAATATGATCAATCTTACAAAACTTAAAACTGATTGACATAAAATAAGCTTTCCGAAAACACCATAAAATCTATAAATATATTTAAAATAAAACTAATAAGTGAATAATTATCTCTTAAAATTTAATTACCGTTAAAAAAGCGCGATGCTAGCGATAAAAAATTTAATACAACATGTCAACCACTTCACGCTTTTACGGTAATTAGGTTTATTATTAAAAAACTATATTTTATTTTAATATATCAATAAAATTTATCATAAAATATTTATTTTAGATTAATTTATTATTAAATTTATACTATTCGGTTACTTATAACACACACACGCAATGTTCCTAAAATATTTTTACGTATATATGTTGAATATTCACACAGTACACATTAAGCATCATAAAACAGGAACTTTTTGAAATTTTATTTCTAAAATAAATTTAAAAAAACAATTGCACGTGCAGCACATGCTAGAAATGAAACTTCTTAAATACGTAGCTCTCTTTCTCTTTCTCTCTAAGTCTAATCTTTCGTCTCTCTCGTGTAACGAAATGTAGCTAAACGTGGGCGTCCTTAAAACTTTACTCTCAATACTCGTCCACCTATCGATTATCGCTAAGATATTTTATGTGGCCGTCACTATTCACGTCACGTTATTAAAGAAAATCAATAAATCAATATGGACTAAAATTAATAAACACATATAGTTCAGTTATATTATATATCCCAAGGAAGATTAATATACACGAGCCACGCACACAGGAAATGTCATGTCGTTTGTCGTCACGGCATACGGGACTCAACCCCAGGGCACGCAAATAATATTTTCAACATTAACTATTATAGGGGTTTCCATTAAGGGCGCTTGATCTTTGAAATGCAAAAAAAAATACATGTAGGAGAGATATTTGCGAATTTTTTTTTTTATTTGGAAGGTCTATCGACCCCATTATGTATGGAATATGACATCATTCAAATGACCGCCACGGCTTCGGTTGGTGGCGCGCACACGAAAGGTCCAATTTTCGATGACTCTGGCGCACAAATCGGGCTGTATTTGATCGATGGCGTGGCGTATGTTGACTTCGAGGGCATCGGTGGTTTGCGGCTTGTTGGCATAGACCTGCGACTTAAGAAAACCCCACAAGAAAAAGTCCAGCGGGGTCAAATCGCACGATCTCGGTGGCCAGTTCACGTCGCCTCCGCGCGAGATGACCATGTCCAGAAATTGCTCGTGCAGAACTTCCATCGTAGCGTGTGCTGTGTGGCACGTAGCGCCGTCCTGTTGAAACCACATGTTGTCCAGATCCATATTCTCGATTTCAGGCCAAAAGAAGTTGGTTATCATCGACCGGTATCGCTCACCATTGACGGTGACGGCCACACCATTACCGTTTTCGAAAAAATACGGACCAATCACGCCTCCGGCCCAAAATCCGCACCAAACAGTCACTTTCTGCGGGTGCATTGCCACTTGGTGAACCTCGTGTGGATTGGTCTCGTCCCAAATACGGCAATTTTGCTTGTTGACATAGCCATTCATCCAAAAATGCGCCTCGTCGCTGAAGATGATTTTTTTGCCAAAATCGGCGTCAACTTCCAACTGCTCTAATGCCCAGTCAGCGAACACACGGCGCTGTCTATGGTCATTAACCTTGAGCTCTTGGGTCAGCTGGATCTTGTACGGGTGCAGGCTCAAGTCACAACGCAAAATTCGCCAAGTTGTCGTCTGCGAAAGACCGAGTTCCTGTGCGCGACGCGGAATTGACTGCCGCGGGTTTTCGAGGACATTGTCGCGCACAGCGGCGATATTCTCGGCAGATCTCGCGTTACGTTGACGCACGGGAACCGGCTGATTGTTAACTGACCCGGTTGACTCGAATTTGTCCACCAATCGACGGATAGTCGACTCGGCAGGACGATCATCGCGACCGTAAAACGGGCGAAGTGCGCGGAACATTGCTCGAACTGAAGACCCATTTTCATAAAACAATTTTATGATTTGCACGTGCTGCTCGACACTGTAACCTGCCATGGTGGTTTGGGAGGACGGAATGAATATAACACACTGCATTTGACAGCTGTCACTCAAACAACATGGCCGCAATCAGCTGTCAAAGTTCAAGCGTCCCTATTGGAAAACCCCTTACTATAAACTACAATAGTTTGAAGTTATACTTGAAGTTCATTCACTACAACCATACTCTACTTACTCACACATACACAGTTGCGTTAATATTACAATTAAAAAAAAAAACAATTGATACACATAGCAGATATATCATTCAGTCACAGCTGACGTTTCGCGCAACCCGACCATACTAATTAGACAATATTTTAAGCGACCAACAACATAATTTCCCGTAATTAAGAAACAACAACTCACGGAATAGCGCGGAGAGATCAAAGGCGCACGCGCATGTGACGCACATTATTTGACACTTCATTTTTTTTTTTACACTATTTTGAGTCTGTGACGTAATTAATCTATAAACATGAATCAGTATTTTAAGAAAATCTTTGGTATTAAAGTATACAAGTACTTGGTATTGCTGTATTCCGGTTTGAAGGGTGAGTGAGCCAGTGTAATTAAAGGCACAAGGGACATAACATCTTAGTTCCCAATGTTGGTGGCGCATTGGCGATGTAAGCGATGGTTAACATCTCTTACAATGCCAAAGTCTATGGGCGTTGGTGATTTGGCCCATATGCTCGTCCGCCTAACTATGTCATAAATTTTTTTTAAAAAATGCAATAAGTAATAGAGAGAAGAAAAGGTTTCTTATGACATGGGTAGACATACCCCAGTCACCACTTTCCATAGACAATGGCACTATAAGAAACATTATACATTCCTTTCATCACCAATGCGACACCAACCTAGGGAACTAAGATGTTATGTCCCTTATGTCTGTAACTACACTGGCTCACTCACTCAACCGGAACGCAATAATACTAAGTATCGCTGTTTAGCGGTAGAATATGTGGACGTCGAAAATCGTTTATATTAATATAATACATAACATGTAACACATAAGGACTATATTAGTGTACTTATGTAGCGAAAACTATAAAACATTCTAAACAAAAATTTTAACAGCAATTTAAATAAAACATTGTGTATTTTAACTCAACATGGTCCTGTTTACAAAATGGCCAACAAAAGCAGTTGGGAGTTATTTCGTGTTCATGCACGGGTATAAATAATTTTAGTGCGCGGAAATCGCTTACATCAAAGGTTAGTTGACAAACGGTGAACTATGTTACTCGTTAGATGCCAAACTTATTTAGCTATTATGATTTTTTATGTTAAACGTAATTTTTATATCGACACAGTCTGAGCGACAGAACTTATCATAATAAAAGAGTTATAATTTAAAGAAAAAAGATATAAAAATATTTAAAAACCAAATTTCAGTCAAATCATTAGAACCGTTTCCGAAATACAAAAAATTTATATACATGATAATTCAATTTTATTTTATTAAATATGCATTTATAGAGCCAATATGGCACAGTGGCTAAAAACACTTTAAAACCGAAGCAAGTTCTTGATAATCGTCAATGATTTTCATTTGTTTTTATATTTCATCTCATGCTCCTTCCCAAAAAGAGAAAAGGCCTTAGCATAGCAGTAGGACCTTCAAAGGTATTATAAATGCGAAAGTAACTCTACCTATCTGTTTGTTACGCTTTAAGGGCTAAACCGAAATTTGATATGAAGCAAGCTGGAATCACAAGGAAGGTCAGGCTAACGCCTGCCTAAACAAGCGGGCGAAGCCGCGGGCGATATCTAGCGTTATATAAAAGTCAAGCGTGTTATCAATCTATAGCTCAACGTATATAAAATAGACACTTGATACTTGGAAGAAATCTAGAGATGCAGAGATCTCGTAATGTAGAGGCGCTCTAAGGATTTTGTGGTTGTTTTTACTGTAAGTGGGCTCTGCGCCCCTCAGTCTTCCACTTAATGCATTCAACCAATTCGAAGAGATTCGTTTTGAGTACCAAAATTTAATTATGATGTTTCTTGGATTGGACAACCTTCTCGCACTAAAACGTTTCTGATTTTTCTCAAGTAATTCAACTGTTTTTGATAGTCTCATATAATATTTAAATTAATAATTTTGTTATTATTAAATGTTACTAAATTCAAAAAAGGCACCGAAGTAATTTCCTAACGCACTTCTGGTTACGTCACTTAAATATTTGATTACTGAAAATCTGTATACTGTTTTTATTTCACAGATTTAATACAGATAAAAAAAAATGCCGACGTTAAAGTAGTTTGACGAATATGACGTAAATGTTTCGTAGAATTCCGATAATACGATTTCAATGAACATACGAGTATTACACAGAAAACATGTTCAACATGTGAACAGATTGAAATATAAACCGATTCAGGCAAATTGACAATATTTTATATTATTATATAGAAAAAAGTATAAGGGCATAAGTGCAATAATAATGCTAAATTTATTTATTTCATTAAGGATCTCTTACAAAGGCTACAAACTTGCAGTACATTGAATAGTGGAATAATATTATTAAATGTGCTCCTTCAATTACAGGTGACCACACCGAGCACATAAATTAATGACTGATGAATAATGAAGAAATATAAAAATTAACAGCCCATAACTGTACCGCTATAGATTGGGATGTACATAATTTGGTAGAATTTCATCTAGAACGATCTTATTAGGTTTTCTTAAGATGTTTTTAATTGTCGTCAATGTATTAGAAACACAAATTAAGCACTTTAATACTCAGTGATTCTCATCAGAATTTAAACCCATGATATTTTTGTGAGATCAAATGTTCTTCCACTGTGCCATCTCGGTTACAATTACCAGGATAACATAAATTACTAAGTATCTTGATACAATAATACTCGTGGTTCGAATTCCGCTGCAATGCACTTTTTTTTTCTTCGCAATTTTGCACGGGAAAATATATTCAAGTATGTGTCTATTGTTCAGTTGTTACAATAATATCATAACTTAAATGAATACATGTCTTTACAATTAAACTTTTTAAATGAACCTTCTTAAATTATTTATTTTAAAATTATTTGAAATTCGAATGTTTAAGTTTAAAAAGTAAATCTCTACTACGTGTGCGGTGAACAGGACGTGACCGTTTCTATAAGTTGAAAGTTAACTTTAGTGTTTGGACAAGATTTGTTTAAAACAATGCACACGCCTTGAGTAAACTTAGGGCATGACATCCCTTTGAACCCGCTTTAAGTATGTAGCTGGTTGCTAACTCTGAACGACGAAGAATGTAGTTAATATGAACTCAACATTTTTTTTAGCAGAGATAGAGTTTTCGGCTTGTAACGGATTAGTATACCCTATCGAATCTATTAAATACAAATATTGTTGTCCTATTGTTATTGCGTTTGAAGGGTGAGTGAGACAGTGTAATAACAGGCAGTGTAAACCTACAGCTGGTGGCGAATAAATAGAAGTTACTTTTAGCAGTAGCTTCGCCAATGAAGACTGAGTAAATAGCCACTGTTAACTTGCTTTATAAAGAATAAAATATTATTGCTATAACTCTCAATGACGGGATTTTTATTTCATGCAATAACGCTATAGACATCGTTTATGTTCGGCGATCACTTGACTTATAAAATTAAAAAAAGATCAAACATTATATGTACTTATATTTTTGACAAAAAATAATAATCCCGTAATATTAAAATTAACTAGAAATAGAGAAGGAAGAATGTCCACTAATAGGCATGAACATCAAAGGGACCGCTTACCTGTTTGTTATCTATAAAACCAATTAGTTTTTATGAACAATATAAATTAATTTGAAACAAACATGCTTATTAAAAATATTACTAAGCTAGTATAATATTAATAATACTATTAACAATATTAAAAAATAGTAAATGTCACAATATGTGTGTTTTTTATTTTATAGCATAGGTAGGTGGACGAGCATATGAGCCACCTGATGGTAAGTGGTCACCAACGCCCATTGACATTGCCATTGTAAAAGATGTTAACCATCACTTACATCGCCAATGCGCCAACCAACCAACATTGGGAACTAAGATGTTACGAGTACGTCCCTTGTGCCTGTAATTACACTGGCTCACTCACCCTTCAAATCGGAACACAACAATACAAAGTACTGCTGTTTTGCGGTACAATATCTGATGAGTGGGTGGTACCTACCCAAACAAGCTTGCACAAAGCTCTACCACCATGTAAATGTGGCCAAAACCTAACACTGCTCTAATGAAGGGACACATTTACACATGTGTCAAAATTTCAACCGACCATAAGCTCCAAAACCTTTTTCTCAAAAGAGGAGAAGAGGCCTTAGCCCAGCAGTGGGACATTCACAGGCTGTTATTTTTACTGAGCCATCTCGACTCTCAATAATATCCGTATTTTTATCAAATTAAACAGTATTTTTTATCTGTATAGTTATTTCATTTCTAGACGCTTAATTGTAGTTACTTAATTTTGAGGTTATGGCTGTTCGTGTTTTATTTCGTAGTTAATCTCTCAAATACTTTATTTATTACCCTTAAATGTATGTAATTAACAATATAAAACCCACTAAGTCAATTTTAACCTACTTCATAGTTTCTGATAGATTCGAAACTGTTCAAATAGATACGCTTCGAGCAAGCAAAAACCGCGGCTTTGCCAGCGTGGAATTCATTTTAGAATGAATGTACTTTAAAATCTACTATTTTAATGTACTTAATGGCTATTTGATTATTTTATACAAAATCTAAAATAAAAAAATGGTTTGTTTTTCATAACTCGCAAATAACCATTTTAAGCTAAAATGGCGGTTATTTGAAAATTAGTCATTTCTTTTACCATTCTCTTAAATACTTATTAATAATAATACAATACAATATTATACTTTTATTATATGTATACAATGTACACACAAACGTATTTATGTAATTGCGTGTCTACAATTATTTTTATTAATTATATCTTAATATGTACATATATCGTTATAGAATACTTATAAATATCTTCATCTTGGCTCATTCATTATGTTTTCACGAAACCGATACTGCTTTTATATTGACAAAACCGAGATTTTTTTCAATAAATCAATAATTAAATTAAATGAAAATGTTCTATTCATTTAATTCAGTATTATTTTAATCTATACATACTATTACAATTTTTATTTTCTTTACTATAATATTTGTAAGTAGGTATGTAATATGTATATGAATCGAACTTCGGTTGCTTATCATTGTTATATTCTACAATTTTATTTTAGTTACGTGTTTACTACATAATATATTATACCCTTTATTCTAGTATATTCTGTATTAGAGTTAAGCTAAGTTGTCATTTGGATAAATAAATAGATTTTCAACTTTACTTAAAGATTTTGTTCAGGGTATAAGGTATAAGTTAAGCGTTACTGTGCCTTCTTCCTTCGAATTTTAATTAAAAGAAATGTATAAAACAGCGTCTATAAAAGTATCTTTTAATATTTCTTTTTCATGTAACGGGTATCTTTGTATAGAAAAATAGACATTTTAATCAAAATTAAGTTTCGTTTAAACGTCTAACGTTAAATTGATTTTATTAATAAAAATATAGAGCAGTTTTCTAATTCAATACACGACTTAAACACATAAATTTTATTGAATAATATTTCGATTTCATTTTAATATATACATAATAAAATGTGTAACATTTTTATTGGGATCATTCAGTATGAGTCTCGAACTATGCACGGAACATACCGTATGGTTTTTACTTTTGTCACGGGCTAGCATCGAAGATGGAACTAGCGCAGAATCCAGTTACTTTGACCACTGTGCCAGATCGTTGTATATTTTTTAATTATGTTATTTCAAAATATCTATATATGAACTTATGCAATTATAATAAATCTCGTTCGGTTCACAAACCACATGTCAAACACAACTAGCGAAATGTAAACATTATTATTTACATCGGAAGCACTATTTTTAGATAACCCAAAATGTTGCCAGCTATTTTCGTCTTGAAATCACTTGTAGTTTTACTTCAACGTTCAAGAAGCTTCATTGACTTTCCTATTCGTGGATTTTGAACGATGCTTGCATGAATTCTTTATTCAAAATTATAGATTTTTATTTTATACTATTATAAAGTTATTTTTTTATTAACTAATAATACATTTTAGAGAAAAAAAAATACATAGAAAATTCTTTTAAATATATATTTTTGGTACAAGAATAAAATTTAATAATCTCATGATTTATTTACTTACCACCAGTTGCCCAAAACGGTCTCTATCAGAAGATGTAGATAAAACAAAACTTTCCAAAAAAGCTTCATTGTGCTCAAAAAGTACAATAAAAGCACAAAATATCACCTCTCTAACGACTTTAAGAACTTAACACATCACAACACCGCAAAATTTAAAAAACAACCAAAATATTATTGACATCTCGTAAATAATTAAAACATAAACACAGAACTGAACAGGTACATAATGCAATCACGATTTTTAGAAGAAAAAAAAAAAAAACAAATAAAAAATAAGTAAAAACTTTTTAAAAGAAACTTTTTCAAAAGTTTTCTATTGACAGCAAAATAGTTGCGAATGATAAAAACGTGAATCGAATCGACGGAATTTGTATACAATAAAAGCGTTCTTTTATAAAAATCGAAAAGATTAATAGTTGTGGCTCACGACGCGCCTGCGATCCGCGCGGTTGGAAATACAAAACCAGACTGGCTTGCTTTTAAGTCGTTTGTAAGTATTCCATAGGATTCGCTGTAAGGGGAAGGGTCGCTTTGGAGGGCGTGTAAATGCAATACTGCACTAGTTCATCCTTCGAAACCCTTACCAAGAATAAGCATCAGCTAGCCTACTCAACTTAGCCGTATTAAAATTCGATTTTTGAATCGTAAAAATTCTGTATGTATACAATTTAAATATATATATATATAGATAATCAATTGTGAGCTTACGACTTAAAAGGAGGTTACATGCAAAAATATTACATCGAATTGATCGCTTGATCGAAATAAGATTAAGGGTGAGCGGTTGTCGAGTTTTGCATAATTTTATTTATTACGGAAATCAGTAAAATCCGATACTTAAGTGGTCAAGTGATCTCATAAATAATAATTTAATCTCCGTAAACATACATTTAAACAGCCGTTCAGTGTTAGCATAGATCTTATTAACAATGGGATAGAGACTAAAATTACATGAAAAGAATATATCTTATTTTGCCCGTGGTACTCATTGTGAAGGTAACTGCAGATTTGCATTAAGTTTAAGATAAGGCTAACACTGACATATTTACTCGTTTAACCAGATCTATACTCACATTTTAATATAACTTTTTGTCAATAAATACATCGTTAAATATTACCTGTGAATTAAAAATTAAAGAATATTTAGCATAAAAGGTAATAGGATTACAAACTAATTATAAGATAAGAGATTTATTCCAGCCACCTTAAATTAATTTTAAGCATAAATTAAAAAAAATAGCTTAAGACAAATTCTAAGAAATAATAAAAAAATCTAAATAAACTTCATTCAAATAAGTAAATTGAAATATTTGACAAGTAGATCTTCCCGAGAAGAACAAGCAAGGAACGTTATTAATGTTAAGTTCAGAAATGTACTTTGTGTTTATAGAAATACAAACCCTTTTCGTATACAATAGAGTTCTTACATAGGTCCTTATGTAAGTTGATTACTTTATAATATATTCCTGAAATAGTTTAAAACTATCTGGCAAGACTTTGGAAATTATCATCATATGCGCAATTCTACTAACAAATTGTCACTTTATCGTAATCGAATCGAAGCGTGATCATTGCTGTTTATCGGTTTTTTTCTTCCTTAATTTAATTTTCGCCTATTTTCATAAAATTTAACCATTAAGTTTGTTTTTGACAACTTGTATGTTAACTTCATATCGGTTCGGTTCCGATCAGATTATTATAGAATAGTCAAAGTTGGATTGGAATTGAATTGGGTACGTATCGTAATCGTTATAGATTATTAGAATTACCCTTAGCTAGAAGTATACTCGTTTACATATTATACGTACTCGCTGCGCCCGATATGTATTTATGTGTTTTATTTGTTAAAAAAATCTCCCGGTACCCGATTGCAACGCCACCTACCGGGTCCAATCTAAACCATCACCTCACACATAAATAAATTTAATCAAAGTCGATTCAGCCGTTTAGTAGTGCAGTGATATACAGACTTACAAAAGAATAACATATATTATATGCATATAAATATAAGCAAGGTATGTCATTTGTATAATGAATAAGGGCAGGCAATGTTGCAAAAAGATGCAATTTTCACACATCACGCTTCAACTTCATTACAAATGAATGTAACGAATTTTTAAAATATACTATCCTGTACCCTTAAAATAATAAAATTACTACACACAATAATATACCATAAGGTGATGTCGTAAGAACTAAATTAGCAGAATTAATAAACTTATCGGCTGTATGGTCAGCGAAATAAGTTTACGTTTAAAAGTTTATGGAAAATCGATCCTAATTGAAAAGGTAATACGGGCTAAACTATTAAATGCTTGTGCATTCAGAGGCGGAGGGTAAAAACATAGGCAACAATAGGGCTTACCTGGCATTCTGTCGTGTTTACGATCGCAGTAAAACTGTAATTGCAACAGATCAAACGGACCGACCGATTATTAAGGTGGTTATGCACTGAGATAACGTTATCGGGGTTGTATTTAATTTAAATAAAACTTTACGACAAGTCTGCTCAATAAATATATTATGTTAAGACTTTTGAAGTGCTTGGTCTAGTGCTAGGTTATAAGGATGCTGATTCCGAGCCTGAGTTTAAATCTGAGGTCGGAATAATAAAAATTATTGGATTTTTCTAAATTCTAAGTAGCAAACTAAAGCTAAACAAAAGGTTGGAAGTTTTCAGTGTTTACACCCCGCGCCTCGGTAGACGAATAACGCTATTGCGTCTTCGCCTGACGCAAACATTTGACTACCTTAGTATATCAGTTGGCTATTCTTCAGAATGGTTGTCATCACTGAATCCGGTCTGAAGGAAATCATCGCCATAGTGACTGGTTAAGCAATGTGTCTCTTTCTTTCGAATGACAATTCAATAATGACAGAAAGAGAAAAATCAGTGTTTAACTAAATAAACGTTACGCAATGATTGTAAGTAACGAAGTTGCTAAGCAAATTGACATAACGTGATTTGATATATTATATCAATATATAGATGTTACATACTTATTTATCTATGATGAGAAGTATTACTATATAAAAACAAAAGAAACTTTAAAATAAGTCGTGCATGATTTTTTTTAATATGATCAGTTTAATTTTATTTTTCCAAAAAATATAACATTATACTTATTGTAAGCAATATAATTATGGATGTGACATAACAGTTCGTCAACTCTATTGTTTCTTATTTAAAAATAATAATTATACCCAAATTAATACACGGCTAAGTATGCACACTGCCTAAACTCTTAACTGTACTAGCCTAATGCACTTTTTGCATATCTCTCGAAATCATCAAAGTAATATGAACTTTTATGCTCATTATTAAGGTTGATTTTTGATTGAAAATAATATTTATAACAATCAGATTCTGATCTAACACTTTATTTCACAGTCATTTCATCCATCAAAAGCATTATTTTGTTACAGAACTAAGCATCTCCTTACATAGTTTTTTATTAAGAGATTTACTTATAAGGATTGCTAAACGGCTGATTAGTTAAACAATGCTCTGTCTTCTTCTATCGAATGACAAATTAATAATGATAGAAAGGGAGAGTGCTTAATTAAACAGTCACTAAGCAAGGTTTCATAAGTAAGGCCGTTTACCAAAAATTAACAATACGAACGATATCTCTGTGTTAACATTTGTAGTCAGGTGTTTGATGAGAAGAATAAAAAGAGTCGAAGTTATCATTTTAGTGGAATGGTTAATATTTCTTACGGCGCTAATGTCTATGGTGGTGGTGGTCATAGTTTCGGTGGTGACCATTTCCCATCAAGTACTCACCCGCCTACTTATATAAAAATATGTAATATGCGAGACGAAATTCCTTAATTTTTTTTTTTTTTTGGTAGGGGCCTGTCATATGGGCCACCTGATGGTAAGTGGTCACCAACGCCTATAGACAATGGTATTGTAAGAAATGTTAACCATCTTGGGAACTAAGATTATATCCCTTGTACCTGTAATCACACTGCCTCACTCACCCTTCAAGCCGGAACACGGAACAATGCAAAGTACTGCTGTTTTGCAGTAGAATATTTGATGAGTGGGTGGTACCTACGCAGACGAGCTTGTACAAAGCTCTACCACCGAGTAATTATAATATATTATAATATTATAATTATTATCATAGACAACGTCACATACCACTTTCTGACATTTCACCATCATGTTCTGCGTTTAGTTTCGAGTTAATTCTTACAGAATATTATGTCTACTGTCATTTCAAAATCGAAGCATTAGCTATACACTTCAAATGCTTTTCTAACCGTTAGCATTAATTTGTTAAGCACTTTATGCTGCAATTACACGCTCACTTGTTCTTCGCCAGCATAATGAAATACACAGTATTCCTGTTTGTCGGTAAAACAGACAGCGATCAAGTACCCATGATTCTTTATGATACCGCTCTCGTCACAGCGCCCGCGTGTATCAATATTTCTTACTTCTCATCAGGTAATGTGTAGCGCACTCGAATGAAATACTTTTGGAACAAAAAAGTTTCTTCAATAAGTCTAATTTATTCGAATGTTTATAGTCAGCTAGATTGCACCTATGTGAGTGAGGTACATTATGTCTGTACCCACGACAATACTCAACAAAAAACTCACTTTCGAATTCATAATATTAGTTAGTATGTATTCCCTGCTCGCCTTGAAAACCACCTCTAATGATATCTAGTGATATCAATGGCAGATGTAACCCTTATAATGCCAATGCGCTGGCAACCGTGAGACCGACGACAAGATAGACAGAATTACGATATTAACATGTATCAATTGAGTACAGCACTTTCGGTCAGTCTGATTCATGAGTTCAAAGTGAAACGCTTTTGCCGCTTCAAGTCGTTATCATAAGTGCCTATTACTTACTGAGTAATTAGAGCATACAAAACAAACTTCGCTTCAGTATAGATAGATCGTATTTATTTACATTGTATAGTAAAATATAAATAAAATTAAAAAAATCATTTAATATCTTTATATCAATGCATTTTTTATATTTGTTTCAGGTCCGTACATGGTTTAGATTGAACGCGACAGGTGGCGCTGCGATTGTTTTACAGAAAAAAAATAAAAAACTTATTTCATCTGTATGAAGTCTGAAAGGGCAGCTAGTATATATTATCCTTTCAGGAATAACATTAATTAAAAAAATAAGTATCAGAGTTCATTCACAGTAAGTATATAAAGATACATAAATACAGGACTTGTTTATAGAATCAATGTATATAAGCATTTCTCGTAACCCCTTGTCTAATATTATTCAGTTTATTTCATTTCCCTCTGATCACGTTGGATACATCCATGTCCCAAAACTAACAGTGAAAAAGCAGAGAATGCACCAGTGTTTGATCAAACATTTGTGCATTAATGATAACATACACAGATGAATTTTTGTGATTGGCTACTCTGGCCGTTCGCAAAAACATCTATTCGATTTGGACTGTACAGTAAGTTTTTATTGGTATTGTTATATTATTTGTGGATAATTGCCAATTAATATTAAATGAAAAGACTCAATATATGCAAATAATCCTTAAAACGCTTAGTTGTATTGACGCAATATTAAAAGTGTGTTTTAATTTTTGTCAGAGGAAGAATGACATAAGTCATGATTTTGATTTAACTACTAAGTTGCGGTTGAACTACTAAACCGATTTTGATAAAATTTGCTATGAAGCAAGCTTGGAGGTTAAGGATGGACATAGGCTATTGTTTTAATATCTAACAAACACCAACACGCAACTAATATAAAAAAATATGAATTCTCCAAAAAGCATAACTATCAACTAGCCAATCAAACAATTATGATATCAATCTAATTCTAAAATTAGATCTGTTGAGATTCTCGTAAATAGCTTCAATTGTAGTGATTGTCTTCAATTCGAGTTGTACAAATGATATTAAATTGTTTTGAACATTATTTAATTACATATCAGAATACTTGGCTTTAGGAATTAAATATTGCGTCATATTGTTGCCATTAGTGTATTGCTGTATGCCTATGGAATGCGAAGTACAAGTACTGTCTCTACCCTGTCCTTACAAATTTAATTCTTCAACTACCTACCGTAGTTCAATGTATTGTAACTATGCGATTTTGAAAATGTTATTGTTTGGTATTCAGTGTTATTATATTATCAGTATTATTTTATTTATTGAAAAAAAAAAAACAAAAAAATTCCCATTGCTGGGCTAAAGCCTCGTCTTTTTACCACCACGCAGCTGCAGCTGATTGATGGATACACACGTAGGAGATTCTCACGTAACACAGGCAGTTCCTAACGATTCCCTTCACCAGCGGGCTCGAGATGAATTGTAAGCACAAATAAAGCATACAAAGTCAGCGCTACTAAAGTGTTTATTTAGTATAGAAGTCTGCTCTACCATTTGAAAGCACAATCTTAAGCATTTACACATCAATTAAAATTATTTCGACTATTATAATATGACAATTACTTAAATCATTTTTTTAAATATTATAAATCTGTACTGATATTAAAAATACAATAGTAATTCTGTCTGTATGTTAAGCTCACATGGCTTAACAGACACAGAACAGATTTTTATGAAATTTGATATTAAAGCATGATTGAATCCCAGTAAAGGACATTTTTTTATACTTAACCTCCCCTCACATACGAGCGAAGCCGCAGTCGAAAACTAGTAAGATATACTTTTTATTTTTCCAGTTAAAGAAACTTGTCAACATTAAAAAGACGTAACTAATATTAAAAATGTATATTGCAATTGACCTTACAAAATGAGGAACATAAAAAATAGGTAAAACAACATCGGTTCCATAAGCAAGGAGCTTATTACAAATATATTAAAGTAAGTAATTAAGGGAATTGCGCCTTTATTGTTAAAATCATAAGAGTTATAATATACGGATAAGCCTGTTTGTAATCCTTGTCTAGCAATTACGTTTCATATCCGAAGAGTAGACAAAACGACAGCCAAACAATAACATAAAAGAATCGATACTGCGAGATACAAATGAATAATCTATAAATGCCTTAAAGACATTGATAATATAGCCTATGAAGAGAATAGAAGTGTCGAACACTTTTTTTTTTTATTGCGTGCAAATACACAAATCGACATTTGTCAATCGTGAATTATTATAATATTATATATTATATATGCCAAAGACTTATTGCCATTATAGATTAAATATATTTTATTCAGTTTAAATTTAGTTTATGATTCGAAAGTCACAGATAAATAAAAATTATATTAGGATTAATAGGAACGTCCTGCGCCCGACCTCTTGCCGGCAAATGGGAATAAAAAAGCACCTGCATTAGTGCAAATGCACTATTATATCAATCCATTTCTTTTAACTCGTTCTTAATGATGATGTCAATATAGATATTCTAAGACATTCATTTCGAAAACTAGTTTAAGAAATAAGCAAAACCGGTAAAAACAATACCTCTATTTGTGTCTGATCGAAGGTTTTTGTTCACGTGTAATTAATAAAATAAGAGAATTCCTCATATCTCATATGATTATGATTTCTGGAAATTTACAATTCAAAATGGCTACTTAGCTCTAGTAAAATATTAATTTATTTGAATCGTTTTTATAATCTCAATACTATTTCCAGTTTTAATCAATTAATTTTGCAATTAAACGATAAATTCTACCGTATTTTATGAATGTAAATTGTTGATTGCATTTGCATACCTTACCTATGTTAATTAGTAGAATTATTTATAATCGAAGTTTATTAATGCAACAATTTATATTATTAATATTAGAAGGACTTGACAAGGTTACAAGTTACTTTTTAATTTAGACTTACATACTAATATGTAAAATAAAGATGGCTTATTCTGTAAGAACAAACTCGAAACTTAATACTGACGAACAAAACGGTCGCGAATTGTCAGAAAGTGCTATGCGACATTGAGCGTAATAATTATAACATTTCAATAATACACGCGTCAAATTAGTATATCAACATAAGTCGGCTGTCAATATTTCGCAGATGGGTAATGAAGTGCATTATTACAGAATAGCAGATTTAAAAAAAAACCATACTTGGGCTTCAAGCTTGCTTCATACCAAATTTTATCAAAATCGGTTCAGTGGTTTAGCATTGAAAGCTCAGACAGACAGAATTACTTTCGCATTTACAGTATTAGTATAGATACACATATATATAGAGTTACAAGGCACTCGCTGAGATATATGGACATATTGATATCCCGAAACAACACCAGGCAAAAGGGAGATAACATCTTAGATTCCGAGTTTATTTACAGTAGTAGCTCACACTTTTTACAGCGTGCTCATTAACTGACTACTACCTGAAGGAATATAAAAAAAACAAGTTGTATCATTTTTTACCTTACCCTTTCCTATCGTGACATAAATGGCACAAGTTAAGAGTAGTCATGATTATCGAAATAAAAGTCGAAACTCAATTACTAATACTTCTATTTATTCTAGAAAATACAACGGCAATCTTCAAACACAACTAGTCGCGAACAAACACTGCTAGTTCACTAATGCTGAATATGATTCGACCACCAACAGAGTCGTAATTAAATTATTCCAGTACATGTGAGTCGATTAAAGTAATAATTTTTACTATAGTAATATAAAGAGACCAAAGTATTTTAAAGGAGGCTTAAGACTTCTCATCGAAGCCGATACGAACCGCAAGTTATAAATTTTATGAATAATATTGGGTCGTGTACGGATTGTGGATGTCATTGTTGGGGCGTTACAATTTTGTATGCAGTGCGATTGTCTGCAGCTATAAAATTGACTTCGTTATTATTTACTTAAAAAAAGATCTTGATTAGTATTCTTCTTTACTTGGAGTTTTGTCATTGGTTTATATATATAAAACAGCTAGATTTGCGTCCTGAACTACAGGTAAATATCTCTGCACAAGATGTCTTCCAACAAAGACAAAAAACTACAGAACAGGTTTTATATCACATTGGATGTAGGTTGATCAATCTAGCATCCAATACAAATATTCATTTGCAACTATGATTGAAAAGAAACTCTCATCGTTTTTATATATTCAGCATAATAACACAATCATCACGTGCAAAGTAAATCCATGTCCAGAGAACTATGTACCGATAAAACTCTATGAAGACATTTTAACGCAAACCCTGCGACATAACGGGCCGGTTGGCGTGGTTGATAGATCGCGCCGCAGGTCGTGGTTACAATACCCACCCAAAATAGACATCTGTGTGTATGAATATGTCTGTTTTTCCTGAGTCTGGATGCGATTATCTATATAAGTATGTATTTACAAAAGAAAAGTAGTATATGTAGTATATCAGTTGTCTGGTTTCCATAGTACGAGCTCTGCTTAGTTTGGGATCAAATGGCCTTATGTGAATAATGTCCCAGGATATGATAATAATATTAACAATATTGCGGTCCAGCAATACAATGTACACACAGCCTTATGCTTATAACTAATAAAGATAATATCTTAAATTTACAGGAGGTTATAAGAAAATACATATTGATTTAATAATGACTCTTAATTTAGCATATGTTTTTATAGTCAATTAGGCAAAATGTTTTTCAAAATAACAAGAAATTATAAAGCTAAATAACTGTCTATTACATTTGTAGGTCTTTATCAAAGCTAATACGATCTTGTTATTAGAGTAGGTATAATAAGTCGGCATGTTCCATACTCAGCTCATTGCGACGATATTATCTGATGATATTTTTATTTTATTCATAGAACACATATCTTTATTCCTTTGTTTACTCGAGCAGTGAAGTCGACATTGATAGTTTTTTTTTTTCATTACTTAGACAGTGATCTAATTATTTTCGGCTTAATATTGAATTATTTATAAATTAATATGAAAAAAAATACCTCGTTACTATCGTTTAAATATAACATAATGTATGATATTAAGTATATTATAAGTGCTTGATAATAAAATATTATAGTACGATAAGTTTGTTAAATTAATCTATTATGATATATATTTTCGAGCATGCTACCTAAGATACATGTTTTCTTTGTAAAAAATTCTACTAACAAATTGACACTTTATCGCAATGGAATTGAAACGTAATCGTTACTAATTAACTGTTTTCCTATTCTACCAACACAACGATCCAGTCGACGTTAAATCGGAATAGAACCAGAAACGTATCGTATGGAGCGTGCTAGTTATAAGCATGCTCTTTTATGGGATCTATCTTAATCTAATCCTTCGATATTACCGTGGCAATATTTAAAACTAAAAACCAAGCACATCACTATTACTACGATAATAACTCACTGATTATAACTATCGATAATAAAACTACATCACATACATAATATCACATATAAATAAATAATAAAAAAAATTAAACAATAGTATAATAAATAACTAAAACGTGATCAATAAATATCGATACAATATTTAGTATAGAAATTACTTTCGCAAGCAATATTGGCCCATTACAGGAACATAAATTTATTCGTGCGTTATTTATTATTGCATTGTACTCTTATATATTATGATAAATGTTTATACGATGAAAGATGAAACATTTTGATATATAACATACGATTCGTTTATATCGATTTTAATAGTTTTAAGATTATATAGTATATTATCACTTTAGATAAAACGACAATGCGACCGACTTCCGGATACAACACCGAGGGATTCGAATTACGTCAGCAAAGTAAAATCTATTTAATAAAAAAAATATAAGTCGTTCTACGATAAGCAAACTTATCGAGTAACACATAATAGGTGGCGAGTCGTCTATTATTCCACCCATAATGCATTTAGTGTTGTAAATTATAATTTACTTAAAACAAGTGACAAATCGAAACAATAAAATTTAAATTGTACAACTTTCTCTACATAAATACTCTTTTATTAAAACCTAATTTAAAATAAGTTAATAAGATAAAGATTCAAGTCGTCTTAAATATAAAAAAAAAATTATCGATAAATGTCAAAGACGTCAAACATTTGAAAAAGGAACGCGGTCAGCGGATACGGCGCCATTTAGCGTTTTATACTTTTTAAATTGATCACACGGTGGCCTGGCGTGAACGTCATCGCCCGTTGAGCTCGGCCGAATAAAAACATTGCGTTCAGGTAAACTTGCACCGTTTACATGTACCGATTTATTGTAGTGCGCGATACAAATATCGAACATCGATATCGATATATTTTTATTGTCAAAACAAATGATACAGTCTATTATAGTTACTAAGCAAACTAAATAGTAATATAAATACTTCTAATTTGTCGCTTTCAAAAATACACTAAAAGCTTTGAATTATTAATGTATACATATGTACATGTCAATAATATAAAATTTCGCAACAGCGTATTGATATGTAACTTCGTAGTGAATATTCAGATTAAAGTTTAAGAAGTTAATATGGATACCTCATATCCTATGGGTTAATCCTAACTCCGTTGGTTGCCTGGAAGAGATCGCTACGTAGCGATAAAGTCGCCAATTTGTATGCTACTATTATTTAGGCTGTATCCATGTTTTTGTACTTTTGTGGTGTACAATAAAGTATAAATAAATAAATGGATTCGATCAGCTTTATACATTTTGTAATATAGCTAAGGTCAGCGTTTAATGATTCTTTCATTATATTTAACATAAAATGAAAGGCGCTCTACGGCCATCTTTTGTACTACAATGGTACTATGATAACAGTAACACTAATAAACAAACGAACAAAAACAAGCATTTGCTTATTAAATAAATAATAATATATTATTTTAAATACTAAAACAACATAATATACCGACTAATTTTCTTCCACGACTCCCGCGTGTTGGGTTATGTTAGGGGGGGAGGTATTTTACGTGTAAAAAATCGCCTATGTCCTTTCTTGTGGGTCAAGCTTGCTTCATACCAAATTTCATCAAAATCGGTTTAGTGGTTTAGCCGTAAAAGCGTAACAGATAGAGTTACTTTCGCATTTATCATATTAGTACAGATTGCGTTATAATATATATTATCTCATTCATAATTTACCTAAGCACCCGCCATCACTATAACTTTATTTATTTATCAAAATACTGGCTTGTATCAGCTCTCAATCATCGCGGTATTTTCAAATCACTCAGCACTTTAAAGCAGACCCATCCGTCTCTATAAAATCCCGTGTAAACATCAACGTCGAAATTTTACATTTTAACTGTATTTTAATACGTTTAACTCTATTAGCCGACTAATTTACGGCTGTAATAAAAGCCGTTACTAAACTTCTGGAATATATGTTATGGTGGGCTAAAAATTTAATAGTTATAAGATTTATTAGCGATCGGCACAGTCAAAGAGTACAATCGAATTTATTCATACAGCGATCGTTGGTTATCAATTATAACTTTGACAATTATTAATAAATATAAATCTTGTGTTATAAAATCATAAATAAATAAAGTATTTATTACGTATTACTCAATAAACAGTCAGTATTGCGCTTATTATATTTATGATTCAATGTGGCGACCATGCGCCCGGCAGATGTAAAACGAATTGAATGCTTAAAATAATTTAAAATGAGAGAAAGCTAATAAATAAATAATTATTAAATTAAGTAAAATTCTATAAGTGGAAACTTTGTTGGATTACATATAGAAATAATTGTTTAATTAATTTTAATTACCTGTTATTGTTAACCAAATAAAAATAATTCCATATTATAAATTTATTAATTTTCGTTAACAAAATAAATATTTATTTTATTATTATAATAACATTTATCAATTATGTATATTGTGTAAGCGCCAATTATACGCAAGATAGTAGAATAGTAGAGCGATGGTGAGGGGGCATGACGTCATAAGAGAACGTAATATACATATCGTTTGCCGTGCCGGCACACGAGGACGGTCCTACCCTCAAGCTACGCTTGAATGTAATTTAGATTTAACATTATCAATAAAGCATAGTTTTACTATTTGTTGATTTCAAGGCAAGATACATATTCATTTTATTTATATTTCTTTTTTTATTGTATAGATAGCATATAGACCACCATGGTAAGTGGTCACCAACGCCCATAGACAATGGCATTGTAAGAAATGTTAACAATCGCTTACATCGCCAATGCACCGCCAACCTTGGGAACTAAGATGTTATTTCCCTTGTGCCTGTAATTACACTGGCTCACTCACCCTTCAAACCGGAACCCGCCTACCTACGTTATAAAAAAAAGTTACCGTAAATCGTAATTATCCATCAGAAAAACACACTTACCCATGCATTATCACAAACACATACATATCCACAAACACGCGCTCCGAATCACACTCAATCATTTTGAAATACTGTGGGTTCAAGCCCGGGCAAACACCACTGAATTTCATGTGCTTAATTTGTCATTATAATTCATCTCGTGCTTGACGGTAAAGGAAAACATCGTGAGGAAACCTGCATGTGTCCTTTTTCAACTGAAATTCTGCCACATGTTTATTCCACCAACCCACATTGGAGCAGCGTGGTGGAATAAGCTCCAAACCTTCTCCTCAAAAGAGTAGAGGAGGCCTTAGCCCAGCAGTGGGACATTCACAGGCTGTTACTGTAAAAAAAAAACATTAGAATATTATTAATTGACTAATTTTAAAACGCATAGTAGCATAACTATTTAATAGCAAAATTAATTTAAAAAACAAACAATTAAAAATAAATAGATTATATTACATTGTTAGCAACGCTAAATACAAACTATTTAACATTTAAGCACTCGACGTTTCGAACAATAACCGTTGCCCGCCATGTTGTGCATATGACGTTTATAAGACGCCATTTTGCATCGGGTTGCGTTTTGAAACCCATAGTGAGAACAAAGGATCCATTCGATTGAATGGGGGAATGAAAATCAAGCACCATTATGCTAATTTGGTGTTTAATAACATCAGTATAAATAGACAACGCGCTTTTGGGCATATCGTTAAATGATGCGCTTATTACTAAATTATTAATTCTTTTTTTTACATTTAAAGATATTCTGTGCTAATATTGCCCTTTTGAGAACTTATTATTTTTCGTTCATTTTAGTGAGGGATTATATAAGATAAAATGTACTTATTTACTAATATTTATAGTGTTATATATATATATTTTCTTTTTTTTGCTGTTTTTCAACTTTTTGAATCTTGATAATTAATATTAATAATTTACTGAATTGCTTGTTTACTGCTATACATGAATTAGTTTTAGGTGGAAACTTGATAGGTGTGTTTACGGGTTAATTGTTATATAATGTATGTGGTGTTTACTGTATGTTAAAATAAAATCAAAATAAAATAAAACTTTGTATCATTAGTTAAGATTATAAAGGGTAGTAGTAAGAAAGGCATCATTCGCAGAAGTGTCCACTGTCCAGGGATGATTTAATAATAATTTATACAATAATTAATTAGTACCTATTAAAAACGCCTGATCTGAACTTGCAGATTACCAATGCGGTTGCAGGCTGTTGTGTTGTTGTAAGCAGTTGTATGAGTAATGAATTTTTAATAAAAATACGTTATTAACAGAAGAAAAAAAAATGAAAAAAAATGAAAAAAAAAAACTTCGTCAAGATTCCGTATAAAGCCATTATATTAACACTTCCTACCAAATAGTAGAGCATAATTTTGCAATAGCGGAACCTCATTTCCTTTTGAAAATCCAGATCATCAACACGCGCGATCGAAGTGGACAGGTCAGATGTTAGTGGCTACGCTATATAGTTTTTAAGAACAAAAGTAATGTTGAAGGTGCTAATATCGTTACGCTTTACAGGGGCCCAATTCTGCTAACAAATTGTCACTTTATCGCAATTGAAGTTGTGGTTCGGTCGAAATTGAATCGTATTAGAATCGAGAATGTATCATAACCGTTATAAATTAGTAGAATTGTCCCCTGTTTTTAACGCGTGAACGGCTCAGAGATCTTGCATAATTTCGGCTAACTTAGATATCACTTATTGTTGCGTATAACCTAAGCATGACGTGAAGTGTTTATCACCGTTTAATGTTGTCTATCTGTCTGTCTGTTGTCTATGTCGCTTGCTGTAGTAACGCCATTTTCAATGAACACGACTTCGATTAAACTTTCTTTACACGGAGTCTTTACCCTCCCACAGTTAAGTATAAGATAAGTTTCACCGAGATATCGTTTTGAACGTGAAATCGTTACGGTTTAAGTTTTAGCAATTTCACTATAACCGTCGCAGACTGAACTTTGAACTTTGACAGCAGCTCTACTAAACCCCGTACTATATTTAAATTACCGGACGCTATCTCTGACTACTTCACGATATTAACCATTGTCTCCTATTCCTACCTTTACTCTGATACTATGAAACGTGAAGATATTCCATACCGCTCAATACATTGCTGATTTTATTCTAATCGTTTGTGTCTTTGCGCGTATGTGCCGGCATTGTATCGTGTTCATCTGTGTAAAACGTTTGCTGGTTGTTATTGTCATTGGCAGGGTAGTGAAATTTGTTGTGATACGCCAGTGCCCACGATCGGTGCGGTTACCGTGCGGTAATAAGAAGTCAATATTAGCGTGGGCGGGCGGATCTGACAAGGATAATTTGTTACGGAGATAGCTTTTTCTATTAAATAGTTTACAGTATGATATTTTTATGAAAATTTATTTCACAGATTAAATAAAGGTTCGAATTTTAAAGTATAATTAGTACGATATTGGACCTATATATGGTGACAAAGTATATCATTAAATAAGACTATAAATAGTGTTAGTCCTACGCTTCCCTTTTAAGGTATATGAAAGCAGCAATTCAACCCACGTTTGTATTTGTTTGGTATTATTATAAGAAGTACACTTATAAGGGTTTAGTAGGATATATTGACTGAAAAAGTTTATTTTAATGTACTTAATTTAAGTATATAATATACTAATACACGCATCCAGGATACATAAATATCTTTTTCAAGTAGCACTTGCAAGCAGAGCTTGAGTCACATATTGTCATTTTACAAGACAAAAGATACCGCAAGCTTATTTAGCCGACAAGATTACGTACTTACATTTTTATACTCTTTTTTGTTGTCTTTTTTATTCTCTAATTGTGCTCCTTTTTATCATCCAAATAAAAAAGAGAATAATATTGACTAATTATAATTTTATATTTAACTCAACGCCCGCTAAGAGACGTTTATATCGAACGTTCATTTGTTTTAAAAGGTTCTTTATACCTTTACATCCTTGGTAAAGAATAGCAAGTTAGCAATTTATATGCTACCCTGTTAAGGGATATGATGGCGATAATACCATTTATATCCTATACCAATGGCATTGCTAATAGCTCTTCCATTACAATATTATTATTATATATTATGAATCTCGATGAATATATCTTAATTATAATACAACACTATTCTTCTTAATTAATTCAGTGGTGCTTGCCAGGATTTGAACCCACGATCATCGGTTAAGATTCACGCGTTCTTACCACTGGGCCATCTCGGCTGTTTAATGTCACGTATTAATAAAAATAAATATGATAAAGAATAATATATAAGCCATCTCCGCACATACCGCAGTCGCCCGGGGCGTCCCGATAACAGGACGAGTTTACACAAGGCCAATTAGACGGCGCCCGCGGCGGCGGCGGGACGCTATGTTTTCACATGCTAATTGTATCCTACGAACCACTACGCTACACTACTGTGTTGTATTACGAAGCGAAATATCAAGATTGATTTAATTTTTATTAAACAAATAATCGTAAAGAGATAACGAAGTTACAAAGCGTGCATTTTAACGGAAACATGATCCCTGCAAGCACTGAATTATAAATAATATCGCACTTTATACGTCAGTAATAGTTTACTTTTTATTGTAATTATTATTTTTGTAAAAAAAATGTGCATATATTGTTTTGTAAGTCATTTAAAAATAAATTATCTTCCTATACCATTATTTCTTATGATCTCAACTTAAGTTATTAATATTTTAATTAAAGTTATTATAATATTAGGTTATTAACATTGATATTTAAGATGTCAAATCTATGTGTGTAGTTATATTTTGCAACACCTGTAATTATGACACTATGATTATTAAGACACTTACGGCCGTATTCATAAACGTTGCTTAGTTACTGTTTAGCTAAACACTGATTCGTCTCTTTCTGTCATTATTGATTTGACATACGAAAGAAGAAGACAAAATATTGTTTAACTAATCACCAGTTAAATAAAGTTTATGAATAAGGCGGTTAGTTTATGTTCTCATGTTTTCTTCTTCGCTCAATACATTTAAAAGAAAAGTTAGTATGCATTTGTGAATTTAGTCATTGTGTTATATATATATATATATTTATTCTTTTTTTTTTGCTGTTTTTCAACTTTTTGAGTCTTGATAATTAATATTAATAATTTACTGAATTGCTTGTTTACTGCTATACATGAATTAGTTTTAGGTGGAAACTTGATTGGTGTGTGTACGGGTTAATTGTTGTATAATGTATGTTTCCCAAATAAAAATAAAATAAATAAATAAATATATAAGTCTATCATAGAACACTCTTATACTTGTATTTATAAGTGTGATGGTTTCTACATTTTAATCATAATTATCCTCATGTACACTACTTTACTCGGTGGTAGAGCTTTGTGAAAGCTCGTCTGGGTAGGTACCACCCACTCTGCAGATATTCTACCGCAAAACAGCAGTATTTTGTATTGTTGTATTCCGGTTTGAAGGGTGAGTGAGCCAGTGTAATTACAGGCATAAGGAACATAGCATCTTAGTTCCCAAGGTTGGTGGCGCATTGGCGATGTAAGCGATGGTTAACATTTCTTACAATGCCATTGTCTATGGGCGTTGGTGACCACTTACTACCAGGTGGCCCATATGATAGTAGGCCTACACCTACACTACAAAAAAAATCATCTACACATATTTTTCGTCCACTGCTGGACCTAGGTCTCCAATGGCACGCCATTGAGCTCGAGCTAAAGTATCACCTGTGCGACGAGCTACGTTCTGTGCCACCTATCACCAACCCGCCTGCTCAGCGTGGTGATTACGAGCAAAAAAAAACCTTTAATGACGCACACCGATACGAAACGGTCCACATATTTTAATAAATAAATACATTTATTAATGACTTCTTAATGTGAATTTGAAAAATATCGTGAGAGAATGCAGAATTCCGTATGCAGATGTGGAACAACTTTTAGTGGTCGATTAGGCTTCACCTTTCTAAGCGGTTTTTTAAGCAGTTTCTTTCGCTTCTGGAAATAACTAGCTCAGACTTTGGCCTCACCGTCAACCAAGATAAAACCAAAGTGATGGTGGTGGATCGTAAAACCAACATAGGACTTACGACTTACGTGAAATAGCTAAGTGCGAAGTTGTCCAGAGCTACACCTATCTGGGTTCCACAATCACAAATACTGGAAGTTGCGAAGAAGAAATTAAAAGACGGTGTGCCATGACACGATCAGCCGTGGAAAAGCTCACGAAAATATGGAAAGATCGCCGCATAGCCAAAAACACCAAGGTTCGCTTAAGATGCTTAATATTTCCTATTTTCCTGTATGGAGCTGAAACATGGACGATCCATCAAAAAAGTCGTAAAAAGATTGACGCCCTTGATATGTGGTGCTGGAGACGCCTGCTGAGAATAAAATGGACTGCTCACCGCACTAACGTTTCTATCCTTAAAGAGCTTCACATCAAACAAAGACTTTCGTCGATTGTGCAAATGCGAATCCTCACGATGACTGGACATATCATCCACAATGAAAGCTCCTTGGAAGCAGATCACACACAAGATGGACAGACCACATTAAATTGTCTACGAAGTGTTCCCTTATTGAATGTACACGCAGTGCCATCAATAGAGAGAAATGGATAAGTCTCGCAAAAGCCGCAACCAACTCATCAGACTTTCCATAACCACGACCACTCCGTCAGGAGTGTACGACTGAGAAGCGAAGAAGCTTCACCTTATTAACTTTGAAAACATTTGTGTTTCTTTATTTAAATTCCGAAACCGTTATAATTAACAGCATTACATACTGTATAGGTCTCACAAAAGGAAAATTTACTTTTTTATATTGGCAATACTTACCTATTATTAAGTGATGTCTCGGTGATTAATAAAATAAATTAAACATGAAATTGATGTAGTGTTTTCTAATTATTTATTAGTGTTTTTTTTAAGATTTTCGATTAAGACTGTTACTAGTATCTCGTCGAACGCACAGTTATGTTAACTTTAACCATTTACAAGAAAGTAAATAGACTGGAAGACATTGTATATATGATATGCATTTCATCCGTTCCGACAAACGTAACGAACAAATATTGGTCTAACGATAACGCCAAAGCGCCGACAATGCAAAGTGATACCGCGACACGTTCAGGAATTCTATAAACAAACAAATCGTTAAAAAGTTAATAAATTGAATAAAATCTTTTTAGTTAATTTATAATTTTAATATAATATATGACTGACTGACTAAGAACTGTTACTTAAAATATCAAGAATAAAGATCACACTATTTTATGAATAATTGACATGATTTATTATTTGTATATAATGAGTATATCCTGATAGCGTTTATCTGTGTAATAAACACACATATGGGTCCCACGACTGGGCCAAAGCAACTTTCTTTCAACGCAAAGGTGGCTTGCCAAATTTGATACTTGAAATATTTTTTTCTATGCATTAAACAGTTAATTTGAATAGTAAATTTGGAGTACAATTATTCAAATAAATAACAATAGTCATTGTGATCTGTAAAAATAACGTCATCTAAAGTAAAAGGAGAATCGGTTTGACTGTCGGACTTCAACGATTGCAACTTCAATACGAAAACCCGGAAAGTATTTTGTTCCATCATATACATATATAGTCACCTTTATACTTTGCGTGCTTGTTAGTAAAGACTTATATATAAGAAGATTATTAAGTATGTTTACCTAAATGATGGCAATTTTCTATTTATAAATATGAAGATACATAGCATTTAGTGCCGCTTCCTTAAATTCAATCGCTTCTATTTAAGTCGATCAACTCTTTAGCAAATCGGAAGTGACTTGACAATCGAAACATATGTTTATTCAATTTGAGAATCAATCGAATGTCTCAATATAATTACATATACAATGTACAAGTTGCCATTCATCAACTTTTGTTCATTCAATTAAAAAAGAAACATCGATTTCGATTGAAATTTTGAAACGAACATCGAGCTAATCAAATGCCATATAGCGTAGTGTAGTGTATTACCATTATTAAATGAGAAACAAAGAAAAATAATATTAATATCATTCTTATTAATTTTGTGAGCGACAGTCAGCTAACAAACAGTATAACATGAAAAATAAGGAACGTCCTGTTTGTTTGTAGATATCGGTACAAGTACACGCCTCGTTTTAAAACCATGATGTCCTCCTGACCGATTTCAGCCACGGCAGCCAATCTCAAGAGAGATTAGCCAACTGCGCAGGATATAGTGCACAAGTTTGTGCGCAAGCATAGATGCACTTTCTATTCTCTTACTCTCATAACGGAGGCACGGAGACACACATCCAACTTCAGGGCCCGGCTTGATACTGATAATTTTCGACGGGAAAACCTATTAAAATTTGTAAGCCAGAGCTGGGCCAGCATCTCGTGATATGCGGCCTTTATCTAGCCAACTTGGCTGTTAAAATACCACAAACAATTTACGTCTCGTATAGATATATTTTTATGGAATATGGACTTACTCCTAGTACAGGTGTTGATGAAGTGTAAAATGGAACGCGCCGCTTAGAAGATTCACTTTCGCTATAATTCTCCGACAAATTACATATAGAATGTCTAGAAAACAGACTACTTTTCGTTTAAGCTTTGGATGACGTTTTAAATTTATCATACATTACTTATATTACATTATTATACATTGGGAATGTTTTCTTTTTTTTGTAAACGATATATGATATAAAAAAATGTCATAAAAAATCCGCCGGTTCTTCTCAAGGCTGAGTGTTTCTTTTTTAAACTGGTGGTAGTTTCTTATTTGATTAGCATTAACCAAGTGAATACTTTAATGTTAAATAAAGTATTTTGATTGTTATATTTTACAGTAATTAATTTTAGATTTAAATTTTAAAATTAATAAATATTTTACAAATATTTTCGTCCGAATAACACACCGAAGCGACACTGAATAAAAAATGCTGAACCTAATCGAATAGCGTCCAAAACAAATGTATGCGATGGGAATTAATAATTGATGTATCAATTTTTTTCGTATTGTTTTTTGTATATTTAATGGCTGTGTTCTCAGAGATCAATAAAATAGAACTATTTATCCCTAACTTTTTCATAAATTTGTTAAGTAGGACTTGCCTGAATGATTGCGGTCACGTCGGCTAATCTCAACAGAGACTAGGTAATTAATCAGAAGGATTATTAGGTCATAATTATAATTTATATTTGATAAACATCTCTACTCCCTTACCCCATCATCAAGACAAAAGGCTTCAAGAGCTTTCCAAACGACAATACCTTGAGAAAAAACCCCAATAAATTACTGGCGCGAACCCAGGACCATTATTAAGATTATATCCATGAAAATTTAGCTCAAGTAGACATTATTGATTGTGTCAAACCCAAAATGCATCCTTAGACATTTTGCACTCATGAGATGAATTATTCCAAAGACAAAGAGTACCAAGAAAAAATGTTAGACATCGTAGTCGGTCATCGCTGCTATCAGCTATGAAGCGGAAATGTTCATTGAGTTCACGAATGAAATAAATTTTCTAAATGATAGATAAAATGCGTAGGTGTACATAACGGCTCGCCACACTAGCTTTGAAATTCAAAGAATTCGAACGTATTTACGCGAGTCAAAAATATATCGTACTAGCTAACGGCCCCGACATCTTACAGGTAAAATAATAGATATTATAAATGCGAAAGTGAGCTCGTTTGGTTGTTACACTTTCACGTCTGAAATACTCAACTGATTCTTTGTTCATACAAATCAGGGGCACAGAAAACAATATAGTGTACCTAACACGCGACACCTCACCACCGTACGCGCAGGCGAAGCCGAGGGTCAAAACTAGTACTTTCATATGATCAATTTTAATTTTTATCTAATATAAATAAAACTATTTTAATACAATTACAATTTTTTCCTCAAACGTTTATTTTAATTTCTTCTATTTACTTTAAAATATCTGTTCCGGATATGTTATTCGGGGTCGTGTGCGATCAAATAATGACGTTTATTGTCAGATCGTCTTTTCGTCCGTATTATACTAAGTGAACTCGCAACACATAGTAAGCAGCACTGCACTGCTAAGATTGACTTAGCTAAATGTTATAAATGATATGTCCAGCTTTAAAATAATACTGCTGGCTTACCTAAAAAATATGCGGTGTTTAGGGCATGTCGTTCCGATTGATAGATTGGTGTTACATTTAAAATTGTTTTGTTTGTCAAATACCAATTGACCTTCCTCATTATAATAAAGTTCATAAAATCAAAATCATTCAAGCCGTTTTTAAGAAATCGGTGAACAGACATGAAAAAATATGCTTAAGGCGTATAGGTAGAGATATTAGATAAATATAAACAATATGTAAATTCATCTTATTTTACAATTCAAACAAAAGTATAACTGACAAGCCGGTTGGCGTGGTTGGTAATAAGAATTATATTTGCCTTTCACACCGCAGGTCGTGGGTTCGATTCCCACCCAGGACAAACATTTGTGTGCATGAACATGTCTGTTTGTCCTGAGTCTGTGTGTAATTATCTATATAAGTATGTATTTACAAAAGAAAAGTAGTATATCAGTTGTCTGGTTTCCATAGTACGAGCTCTGCTTAGTTTGGGATCAGATGGCCCTGTGTGAATAATGTCCAAGGATATTATTTATTTAATTCAAACGTAATCAAAATTATAGGTGATCCGTCGATGACGTCTAACCACGATATATGGCTGTCCGTTTGACGTTCCGCCAAAAAGTCTGCTATCACTCTCGTCTCAAATTCAATAGTCAAATTAATGACAGCACCACATTCTCGCCGACATACTTATCTCTAAACACAAGTTAATGTTTAAGATTAAGACTACATTGTTATTATCATAGAGCAATATAGACTTATAATCATTTCTAATCCCTCTCTTTATGATGTGGTGTAATCATCGTAGTTTTTAACATACTTTTTGACGTGAAAGAATTATTTACGCGCCTTTGGAGGTAAGTACGACTCCATCGTTCTCTTCTAAAGTCATACTCCCTTTTCGCCACTGCTATATTACCCCCTTGTCTATACGTCGCACTTATACGATATACATAAATGCTATAAATTATTATATTAAAATAAATATATTTATTTTATAAGTAAACTGGATTTTTTACTCCATATCTTCAATTTTAAAAATGTAATCATATAAGACTTAGTTATAAAAATAGATATTTCTAGATCTGATACATGAAACTACAGAAAAAAATTATCATAAACGGGATCTTTGAAGTCCTGTTTATTTTACAAATAATTAATACAGGTCTTATAACATTTAAATACATAGTAATGGAACAGCCTGTAAATAACCCACTGCTGGGAAGAGGCCTCCACTCCTCTACTGGTTTGGACCTTATTCCACCATGCTGCTACAATAACAAGTGAAAGAATTTCATTCAGTTTTCCTCACAATCCCAAGCACAACTGAGTTATAAACACAAATGAAGCACATCAAAACCCATTTATGATTTTTCGGATTTGAACTCACAATCTTCGTTTTACACGTTTTACTTGGTGATAGAGCTTTGTGCAAGCTGGTCTGGGTGGCACCACCCACTCATCAAATGTTCTACCGAAAAACAGCAGTACTTGTTATTGTTGTTTTCCGGTTTGAAGGGTGAGTGAGAGACAGTGTAATTACAGACACAAGGGACATAACACCTTAGTTCCCAAGGTTGGTGGCGCATTGGCGATGTAAGCGATGGTTAACATCTCTTACAATGCCAATGTCTATGGGCGTTGGTGGCCCATATGTTACCTACGCTAAAAAAAAAATAGATCAACGTCCAGCCACTGTACCACCTCGATCTAAAACAACAACAACAACAAGGAACAAATAAAACTTCACACCATATTTTCTTCATTATATATTTTTTTGTCAGAAGGTAATTAATATCGTGCCAAAAACATTAACAAATCATTAGTAAGAAAAAAAAATCATGTCTGCATCTAGCATGTACTACACAGTATTGAGATAAACAATACACCTACAGTCTGTAAGACAACATTTAACACTTAGATTCACAACATTATAACGATACAGTTGGCGTAGTACAACACTATTAATTTTTTTTTTTTTTTAATAAATCGTGAACTATATTTAACACCGATACGCCTAATAGATACTGTATTCCGCTACATATCGAGGGTAGTTACGTACAAATCGATCGATGGAACATTACATCTCTACCAGTTCGTACATCGTGATGTATCAAATCGATATAAATTAAAAAATCGTTTTGTACATTTATATTTATCACAAAATCACTTCAAATTCTATAACATGTCATGACCGAACCGTCTTTGATATAAATTAAACAAGTTCATTGGCAAGCACGAAGGGAATAATTTAACAGACTATAAACATTAACACATACACAGATCTGATTAAACCAAATACGCATAATAAATGATATGAAAACTATTCTTATAAATAAAACAAGTTTTAATGTATTAAAAGTGATAACAATTATTAACATTAAGAATGCAGACTTATTTATAAACGTTGTCTAGTTATACATATCTCTTTCTACCATTATGGATTCGACATACGAAAGAAGAGGAAACAACATCAACTAATTATTCCCTGAACAACATTTATAAGTAAATCCGATCATTCGTAACAATCAAATTAATTAATCAACCAAAAATCACATTAATAAACGATTTAATTATTAAAACTAATAAAGGAAAACATTAAAATTTACACATTAATGTAAGTGGTAACACTGCGAATATTACATTGAACTGGCAACATTGATCGATTCGCACGGAGCACCCTCACATTATAATACTGCGTTCGCAGACAACCACAGGATACGACCGCTAAAATCCGACATATTTTTACCTTCGCTAATATCAGTCTGAATCATGCCGCTATCTAAAACATTAATCACAAAGTATACATGTATACACGAATCTAACACTGAGAGAAGACATGTCAAAATATTTATTAATAATTATTATATATTAATTTTTTTTTTTTTAATTTATTGATTCCATCTATTAAAAAATGCTATAAGTACTGTCAGCAAGTGAAGTGAGCTACACTTAATGTTATCCCTTGGTCCATGCGACAGTTTACTTGGCATCTTATGAAATACGTCGTGCTACTTCAACGCTTTTTTTTTTTTTTAAACTGCGCATTATATCTCTGACGTCGATATTACACGTCTCGTCGTGTTTTAGGAAAAACGACAAAATAATTAGTAAGAGGTAGACGTGTGATTTTCTTTAATCATATTTAGGTAAAAGAGCGCGCGCAATTCAATACGCTTCGAAGAAATGAAACTCCTTTGCGTCAGAAAAGTGACGTATCGCAACGTCACACACCAAATTCGATCTTGAAACTTATTATCAAGGAGCCCGAAGAAGTTTCACTTCCAAATACTTAGGATTAATAAGTACATGAGACGTGTAATATAGACTCGATACCTTTGCACACAAAAACCTCAGCTCGCGACACCAACACCATGGAATTAAGTTTTAATAAGCTCATAAAATTCGATATTCACCACAGACAGTATATTATTTTGTATTAAACCTTAAAAACACCTAAGTATTTCAATAACGGACAGATCCAAAGATTATTCTTTCTCACATGAATAAGGACTAGCGAATTTAACATTCATCTACGCTTCTCAAACATTTATTTGTGCCTACAAAGCATCGTTGAATAACAAATAGTCATAACAAGAAACAATAAATATAAAAAAAAAAAAACAGAATGTAGATTAAAAATATATCATTAAAGGGTATTGAAAACAGTGGCAGTGTATCTGCTTACGAGAAAATGCTGGGACATTTAAAGCAATTGTGTTTTTTGTTTTGACTTATGTTACGCTATTGGTAAAACTTTTATAACATTATAGGATACATTTAAGAGCATAATTTTTAATTGGTGCCGACATAAAACTCAGGTTTATATCATAAAGTGTGAACTGATAACAATACCAGGAAGAAAGTCATATCAATCGTTAATGGACAATCTCCTCGGATCAATTACAAATTTTTGTAGCAAAAGATATAAAAATATGTCATCTTAGTTATAAGAAAAAAAATCAGTGAATTTATAGCGTACTAAATGAGATTACACATTATATATAAGCTTAATACATACCCTTCCAGAACATTTTCAAATTCCTTGAACGACCGACACTGCGTTACAAAAATACTTAAAATATAGAATTACATCAACGGTGTCGGGAATTTAGCACCACGATAATAATAAAAAAGAACTTATTCGATAAACGTATGAATAAAAATATTGAATGGCGCAACGTTAGTTTAGCAACAGAGAAACGAACAGGTAAATTAAATAATCCCCGTGCCTCGTAACGTGAGTAATACTTGTGCACCCACAGCGACGGATTGCTCATATCTTAAAATCACACGCGATTATTGACTTTATATATATATGACATAACGACGAAATCCGTACGCGAGATCAACATATGACGCAACCAGTCGCTTACCGTACTTACGCAGTAGCTAAAACGTAAAAAAAAAAAAAAAAAACTTAATTCATCGACGCTTAACAACTATAAAAATATTTTAGAAATTCTCACTTACATTTAAGAGGAACTGGCAAAATAAATCCTGTATTTTTCCATTACCGTCAACTCGATCAATTACAAACCACATTTTGGTCCTCACGTATCCAATAATTCATGATGCCATTCCTATAAAACTGGACAGAACCGTACGCGAAATCGGCGAGTAGCAAAAATATTAGTTACGTCTATGAACGATAAACAACCGCTGAAAATATATCAAATCCACTAAATACCCATTACAAAACTGCCTAATGTTACGGCGAAACATCGTAGAAGCAACGTTAAACTTAACAAACTAAATATGGTAAGATTAAAAATCTTGGTGGTAAGACCTACGTGCGTTGGAGAGCGTCCGGCTCACAACTTATCACAATACCTTTAAAGCAGGACTAACCACCGTTATTGTCCACACTCATTCCTCTATAAATACTAACATTTGCAACTTATATAAAACGTTATATAGCCTTATCGACCGCGACTCCTTAGTATCAAAACAGTGATTAAAACTTTTTATTAGAATAGAGATTTGTGCACACATTGCATGTATTGGCGCCCGACGTGGGGCCCACTAATTGTTCATAAGACATCAAACGCCACATTTAGCAGCATAACTAACCATCACCTCGCAACCCGAAGTAAACGAACACCAAATATTATGCTAAATGGTTATAATATGAGGGGATTTTTAACCATGCAGTCATATTAAAACACGTAACTACATAGATTCGTATCGAAAGCTTTAGAGCCGAAACCATCTATGAAAACTTTACCTAATGGCAAAGGCTCCTATCGGTATCCTTCCCTAGAAAACTAGCATCATTTAAAATAGAATAAAAAAGAAACTACATTACACGATCTTGCAGGAATATCTATCTAAACAGTGAGTTATGAATAGATCCTTGCTACCATTTTTTTTTTTCTTGTTCAATTATGTTTTCTATTTTATATAAATATCAATTACATAAATTATTATCAAATTCGATAAAGCTCTAAGATTGTTCCACCTTCACATAAATAAATTCTCAGACGTCTGAGAGGAAATGAACCGATCTGTTTTTATAAGGAACATTAACATTAAAATAAACTCATGGTACTATTCGTGTTTAACGATAAACACCGAGATTATCGGCTTCCCTCGAAGCCGACGATAACTTTAAATAATAAAGAGACATATATTCCAGTCTTGCTAAAGGTACTTCACCTAAGCGCATTCATATTAACGTTCTAGCTTTGAAATAACTAGTAGTGTAACGCGATTTGTACATTCAGGACATTAGGAGCAAAATAACGATTAAAATAAGTAGACTTTGCTACGATTATTTAACAGTTGCCATAGAAATGTTTTTGGGTCCTATATAGGTATATTGCAAAAACACGTTTGCCAAAATTTTTCTATATCGAATAAAATATTTAGTTATATAAAACATTAGACATTAAAATTAAATAAATACAAAATATTCGCTATCGGATTACTCGAGTAATTTCACTATCTACAAAAATTCTAGCATTTTTTTCGTCTTAGGTTCATCAAATTCATTTATGGTAAAATAAAAGAACTCCGCTACGTTTAAATTTTACAAATATATTTATCTGAAAATTCCCATAAAAGATTTCACCATTTTGAATTTGAAAGATAAAATCTATCCTAACAATAGAGTTCTTTTATGAAACCGATTTGTAACAATGAGCTGTCCATATTTAAGATAATTTAAGTCACTGTTATTAACCTGATAAACTATTGATGTTACCAATAAATTCTAGAATCGAATCTAGAAAGTTTGGCTCTATACCCCTCCCTATACAGGATGTAACAAAAACCGTGTCCGACTCGTGAACTGGTTATCAGGTACCGTTTGTCGGTTCTATATATGTAATCATTTTTAAATTCTAAGAAAAAGAAATTACCCATAAAAAATATTAATTGTCATTTTCAATTGTAAACGACGAAAATTTCATGGACAACTGAGGTCATGACCTCGTGTCCTAGCTACCCGATAGGTAAGTACTATTGAGCGCTGTCGCCCGCGCCTGTGTTGCCATGTAATTTTCGTTACTTAAGTATATTAAAAAAATTCTGTGGTAAATTTTTTGCTTAAAATTTTAAAAATGATTACATAAATAGAATCGACTAACGATACCTGATAACCAGTTCATAGGCCGGACAGGGTTTTTGTTACAGCTGTATGTAAAACATAGACAGCGCATTAAATTAGCCCACAGACGAAATACACTTTGATATAGGAAGAATATTTAAGAATAGAAAATATTCTAGAACCGTCGACTTAAAATTGAACATTCTAAGCGTCCATTTTAATTTTTTTTTAAGTACTGAAAGTATCATACTGCGTAATTAAGGACTAAGGACAATTTATTATAATTAGGATTATATCACACAATTCTTATACAAGATATGCTGTTATAAGCGTTGGTCACATATAAATTCAGAAATTCATACGTTAGCGATTAACAATTACATTATGATAAGTGAACTTAAATTTAAAGGACTATCTCATATCAGAGATGGATGCGAGAAGCTTGGATGATACAGTTAGGCTGGACGAAGACTCGGGATTCGTTAGACCCGTTCTTTTGTTAATTTATTAATGTTTCATTTAAAAGATTTCAATGTTAACAGATAAGAGGTAAAGATTGGACATATTTTTTTTTATCAAAATATACAAATATCGGGGTCTTTATGTTTTAGTACGTCTTCGTCAACGCTAACTATTGAAACGAAACGCGCCGAAAGCTTAATCTTTATATGGACGGAAGGAACGTTTTGAGCTAAAACAAATTCGGGCAAAGTCGTAACGATTGGTGCGTCGCCGTCTTATCTAAGTTACACCGAAATAGTCACAGCCTTCAACTCCAGCGGATGGAGTTGGTTCACCGATATTTGATCATCACCTCCATTAACTACCTAATGAAGCATTGAGAATTTAACGTTTAAAATTGCGTTCGGTACATATTTTGGCAAATTAATGAGCATTAATATTATTATTTTGGATAAAAATAATTTGGCATTATTTTACTATCATTTCTTTAAGATAATATTAGGCATTTTATTAGTTTTGCGACGCGCCAATCAAGCGTTACACTTAAAGGGAAATAGTTGCGTAAATTCGTAAATTGATTAAAAATTTAACTAACATTTCGTCACCTATAGCAAGCATTATCAATTCATAGCCACCGTTATAGAAACGGTTTTTTTTTTTTTTTAACAATTATCTACAAAAATAATAATTGGGTAAATAAATTCATCTGTCAAATGAAAAATTATAAATAAATAGAGTGATAATAATCAACAACTAAGGCTTCGTTTATATTATAAGCCAACATGTATACAACTTCTTAGCGATATATTCGGCGACTTCAACCGAATCCAAACATTTGGCGTTTAACTTTTAGAAAGCACATTAAATTTTTTTTGAGAATTTCGTTTGAGATTAAAATATCGCATCAAATAGCTTCAAATATAACCGAAGCCTAATATTTCACACATCTGCTAAATACATCAACAATTCACTGTATCCTTGAAATTTTACCATGAAAACGGGTAATAAGCGTCAGATAGAATTGAAGTAAACAGTTTCTAAGATATGGCAACAACGTATGTAATTCCAATTATAACCGGATCGAAAGAAAAAAAAAAAAAAAAAAGTCAATTAATCTAACTACAGTAATTAGCTAAGAAAATCTAAACATTTATTGTGCTACGTATATATCATTACGAGTCGAATAAAAAAAAAAATCTTCTAAAACTAAAACGTACACTAACAGCGATTTCATTGTACTAAGCTTTATGGAAGCGAATAACGGGGTTGGTACATTCAGTGGGATGAACTGCCTCGTCTAGTGGTAACGAGTTCTTAATTACTACAACACTGAAATCACATCGAGAAACCATCTATAAATATTTACTAGCTAACATTTAGACAATAAGAACGCCTAACAACTAGGCCAAACTCTAGGAAGTTTCTACTTATTCGATTGAAACGTTCATGTGTCACAGTCTGGAAAAAAACTGTGATCTAGCTAAACACCTACTAACACATTAAATCTATGTCAAACCAACCCCCATTATAACGAAATCGATCAAGTTGTAACTTATCGAACAAATAAATAAAAAATACTCTCTTATTATTAATAATAATTAAAAAAAAAATAAAAAAAAAATCGACAGAATAAAATAAAAAACTTAACGTCGCACTAAAGAACTAAAATCAACAGAGTCCATATAATTTTGTACAATATTGCAGAGGTTATACAAAAATGCATGCAGGAAATGGTTTCATAGATATAGAAACTATGTATCATCAGATCAAATATACTGACGCAGCATTACGAGAACTTCAACACTATTTATAACGCTACAGCTAGAACTAAAGTAAACTATGAGATAGATATTACAAAAACAATTTAGACCGCATATGTGTGACTGTAGCTTTACAAACGATTACCGTTTGCGCTCCAGTCTAGTTCAGCGCGAGTGTGACGTACCCATTATTTATCGAATAAAAATTTTACTATAAATAAATAGAATTGTGTTTTTTATAAATGCCATTGTGAAAAATACAAATTTAGTAACTGACATAAAAAATGAACAACAATTTCGAAATTTTTAGGAACTTATTATTATAATTATTAGTTAAATTAATACTCATTAGGAGAATTTTAATTATTCCTATTGTATGTTATATTTATATATTTAAGCATACCATTGTACATACACGTAGTATATACTTGGACCAGACGAATCAACATATAATATATGACATCATAAAATATATAAAATAATCTATGCCTATGAAACCATACCATAGATAATAGAAAATAATAAATCCATTCCCTGTTATGTTTTGTCATATACGCATAGAAAAAGAGGCGTTAACACATTTTCGCTTAAAACCTAAAACGGATACGGAAGAAACATTGATTGTTTTGGTTTCAAACCTACCATTTGGTAGAAAATATATTTTGTGCATCAAAAAACTATTCAAAATTAAAGCCTAATTTATAAGCAGTTCAGACATTTTAAGTCTTAAGAAATACCTTGGAGATTATCGTCTTTTATATTACAATACAAATTAATATGGAATTATAAAAGATATCCTTTATTTTTTTTTTTTTTTTTTGAGCAACATTATCAAAATATTCACATTCATCACTGTTTAATTTTTCATCGATTTTAATCGAATCAAAATCGATTTTCCACGTATCATAATATATAAGACGACAATTTAATTTAACTGGCTATCAATTCATTATTTCCAGTGAAAGCGTTGTGACATATATATTAATATAATAACATTATAATCGTTAATAATATATAATAAACTTAAGATCAACAGAGAAATAAAAATTACCTTAACACGATAGCACTAAGGTTCAATTCCGTAAATCAATTCGATCTTTTAAACCTAAAACTTTATAATTCATCGAACACTTGAAATATGTGCTACACTTACACACTACTAGTTCATAACTTCATTTTTTTTTTATTAAATATTTCATTTGAACGAATTCCGTCGATAAAATAGAAAAAACTATAAACATCACATATTAATTATCTGTTGGTGTGAACGAAACAATCACTCTATTAGATAAATTAAGTCACTTAACCGTGTCACACTTCCCCGTACAACCCTAATCACTTTAAAGCGATCAAACTTCATTCGCCATAAAAAATCATTACCGTTCTTAGTTGCCAATCTTTGACTAGATTCAACGCACAGAGTGCTATCGTGGGAATGATTTTTTTTTTTCTATCCATTAAACTATTTAAAATCGAAGTAAATATTATCGTTTTTGTTTTTTTTTTTTTTTTTATTTCGCACACACCATTCGAGTTTTGGCAAGTAGAAATCGAACTGGCCACACCGTTAAAGACAGACGTAAAGACGTTTTAATACATTTATATTAATATATTCAATATAAAATCCCAGCCAAGCACGATTAATAAATAACGCAAGGTATTAGATACGCATACGAACTAACCTACACACGTACTATATGAAATTGAATAATTAACATATACATATATATTATATATATATATATATATATTTCAATTGTGGTCTCTCATACCTGTCTAAGGAATCACGAATAACACTTTTTATAATTATAATAAATATTCGAGTTTTATATGTAAATGCATCGTTCATATTTAATTTTAAAAAGTGCATTTTCAGTGTTATTATTATTATATATTTTTTTTATAATAAATTTATTGTTGATATGATATTTTAAGGATTGCAACGACCCCTTTAGAATATATTTATGAACTTTCTATTCAAATTAAACACGAATACATCGCAACGCGGCTTAAGATATCAAAACTATTCCGTTACAAAGAAAACTATGAACATTATTTTTGACTCAAATAATTCTTAATATCTTTATGGAGATTCGAGTATTGTATATATTGAGATGTAAATTTTCCTTTAAACGGTTAAAGCATGTCCGATATCGTTATCGACCCACGTTGCGATATACAGATTCGTCTAGAAACATCTTTCGTCGTTTTGCGCTAAATATCCAATGGTATAAAGGGCTTAAGTGTGCCTCATAGAAAAAATCGCTTTTCAAGCCGAGTATTAAATGCTTTTTCCCCTAATCATTTGGGTTTGATTTTTTTGGAAAATTGGCTGCATCGTTTTCGTATGAAATATTGTTAAATATGCGGTGAATATAAAAAAGTAGAAAATTTATTAATTTTTTAGAACGTTTTTTTGTTCTATGTTATAAAATTTAAAAAGGTAGCACAGCGGTGTCTATGGAGAATAAAAATTACATCACAGTGAGTTAGTCTTGGATTATGTATGGATGCAGCCAATTTTCGACCAATCATCAGTGTATTTAACGATCATTTTAGAGTGAAAACCTCTTAAAAACGCTGAAACTATAAGCACTATCTTAATAAATACGGACTATTGTTACAGTGACGTCATACAAAAAAATCGAGGTACGATACGAAACGATTACAAATGTTTGTTTTAAATATAATAAAATTACATTCGTACCATTTATCAAACAGAAATACCGTTTCAAACACTTTTTATATAATTAAACTTTTCTATAAAATTCAGACTTATTTCTTATTACAACACAAAACTCACAGTATTTCAATAATATTTTGACAAAACACTATTGTACGCATATATGTATTTCGTTCAAAAACACAAGTCACTTATACGAATTACAGTTGCAACGAATTGAATGCCGAACAACGAATATTCGATACAAATTTCTCTCCTCAAAATCGGAACGCTCTATTTACTTTATGGTCATAGCAAAACCAAAATAATCATTATTTCCTGTTAATTGTTTTCCTTTGCAGTAATGAAAATACATTAAGATATGTCTTATTCAACGAAAAAAATCGGAATTATATTAAAGTCCAATTCGTTGCAATTATAACACTCAGAATTTAAAAATTCACCCAAAAATTTCCAATTCCATTTGAAAGTGATACATGAGTGACAATAGCATATGTAAAAGTGAGGTAATTTTAAAAGTTTTCGCTCCAAAATGAACTTTATCGAGTTTAGTTAATGGGTCCCGTAGCCAAGTAGTGATACGGGTGTCTGTTGTGTACCATCCGGTTATCGTACCTCACGTTCCTTTGGTAGAAATCATTACGTTGGTTCAGCTTCCTGAAGTTTTGTGTACGACGATGATTGTTCTTATCCCTATTGTATTTCTGTTCGTTATCTTGTTTGATATCGGACGTCGATGGCTGGTTATCGGTGGTTATTTTCTCCTGTAAATTATATAATCGAAAATTTATAAAATGTTTCTTTAACGAACCCTTTTTTTGAAAAATGTACGTCGAAGCTGTGTGGAAATGTATTTCATTTCGTCGTTCAAAGCAAGATTTATAAATTGAGTTGTAAAAATAAATCAAACTAAAATAAATTATTGCTTGTAATTCGAACATAAAAGTTAGACTCTATTTAATCTTCTTATTTACTTATTTATTGACATAAGCTTAGCTTTTTCACAAAATTGGCAAAAGATACAACAATAGTATACAAGTACAGTATGATAAACCATTATAGGCATGTTGACTGCCTTGTTCGTCTTGTAGCTAAATATAAGGCTAAAGATCACGAGGTCCTGGGTTCAAATTGCCCAGGTTGGACTAGCAAAAATTCTTGGGTTTTTCTGTCGAAGAATATCACTAACGTAGTAACGTGGAGTCTCGAAGTTGGTATTGTGTACACTTCTGTGCCTCCATAAACACGTAAAGCCGTTGGTCCTGCGCAGAGCCGGATTAACCCTATCAGGGCCACTAGGCAACGAAATTCTCGGGGGCACGACGCTTTACCTTTTTCTTACTTTTTAAAATAGTTTTTTTCTATTAAAATTTCAATTATAAATTCCAATATACTAGTTCCATGGCTATTTTTAGTTCTACTATGTATGAAGTATTTCATCAACTGACAACATGCGTCGAAAAAAAGAAAAAATATTGAGGAAGTATACAAAATTTCAAAAATCGTTCGATGAAACTTTTTTTTTCTTGATGCGTGCACGGGCCCCCTAGTCAGTTGCCTAATCCGCCTTATGGATAATCCGGCCCTGGTCCTGCGCCTGAACTCTTTCCGGTCGTGTCATGTTGCCGTCCCATCGGATTATGAGAATGATGGAACTTAAGAGTGCACATGTGCACTATAACATGTCCTGCGCAGATGGCTAATCTCATCATTATAGGCATTTACAATAAAACGGTTAATAATGACTAATTAATTATTTAGTCATTATCACTATTATAAATAAATACTTTTTTCAAATGAAATTTATCTTACCTCTTTCTTTTCCTGTGGTTTGGAAGTACTGGACGCGTTGGTTGCACTCTCTTGGGGAGACTGTTTCGGAGCAGTAGTCTGTTTTTGTATTGGCGGCGAAATTGACTCCTGTATTAAAAGTATATTTACACACAAAGAATGACAAAAAGAATATTCAATGCTCTAGGTTTGTTGTAAATGTTTTCTTTTTCGTGGTAGGGTTTTATCTGAGGCGTGAGTTAGACGAGCTTGGCCTGCGTGTGTACCACAATCATTCAATTATTCTGTTATCCGGTTGAATGGATTAGGCAGATCAATATAAATAACACAAGCGACATAACATCTTAAATTCCATGACGGTGGATTGATGTCGTGAGGTGTAATATTAACATTAGCAGTGTGCGTGCGTACAGGGGGCGGTACCTGCGCGAGCGGCGCCAGCGCCACGGTGAGCGTGAGGTCGCACCACATGGCGCAGCGCGCGCGACGCGCACACTCGCACAGCTGCTTCACCGCCTCCGACAGCTGCACGATCGCTGCAATACAACACACACGTGTACATACGTTTGGTTATACATTTAACAATATACAACATTGAAAACCTATACAAGTGTGGAGTTGTGGCGACGTCTAGCTGGGTATATGTGTGCGTGTGTATATTAGTGTGTGTGTGTGTGTGTGTTAGGTTGTGGCGGTGCCAGTTCGGGACGTCTCGCAGCTTGCAACGTGTGAGTGTATATATGTGTGTGTCTGTTCCATTTGGTTATCAATTTAACACCTTGAAGACCTATATGAGAGTGTAGTTGTGGCGCCGTCTCGCAGTGTGCACTTGTGAGTGTATATATATTTGTGTCCGTGTGTATTCACGGTCTGGTCGCAGGACGCGTATGTTTGGTTGTGGCGGTGCCAGTTTGCGATGTCTCGCAGCGTGCAAGTGTGAGTGTGTATACGTGTGTTACGTGTACTCACGGTCCGGACGCAGGACGCGTGTGTTAGGCTGTGGCGGTGCCAGCTCGCGACGTCTCGCCGCCTGCACGGCCGCCACGGAGTTCCGCCACGCCAACATCGCGCTCTCCACCTCACTGTGCGGTGCACTGTAACAAAAAATATCCATTTGTAATTTACATCTGTGTTTTAAATTATTTTTTCTAGGAAAATGTAAAGAAATACAAAGACAATACAGCCAAACATTGAGTCTGAGGCGTATGTGTCTTAACACAAATATATCATACAGCCAGTATACAGCCTATTATTATATATTTTTAATCTATGCAAAAAAAAAATACTTAGTACAATTTGAAAGAATCCTATAATAATTTAAAACAGTAAAAATAATTCAACTCACATTTCCGACATATTCTTGACATCTTCCTTCCAGCTGCTGGGGTCGAAAGTCGCGGGGTCCAGTTCCTTCTCCGTAGAGACGTTGTCCTGGCCCCGCTTTAATACTGTTATCTTGCCATCTTCCGGCTTATTTGGTTTCTTGTTTTGAGCAACACAGACACTCGCACGCAGCGTCTCCATCTTGCCCATTAATGTTAATACCTGACAAAATAATGTATATAATTTAGTAAACGAGATGGCCAAAAAAGTACATTCCACGCACCATAGATAGTTAATATATTGTACAATAAAAATTGCAAAACTGAATTACTATGTAGTTTTTATTTCAAAATATTATGTAATGCAAGATGAATTTTAAGTATCGTTTGTCAACTTCCACCACAATGGACCACAGAAAGATAAATACTCATCAAGCCGTTTGTCATTTTTTATAGCTAAATCATATTCATCATTGGTGTGAATTGAATTCGATACCTATGCAAACCGCCATACAGAAATTGGCCGTCCTTTAATTTGTGTATTATTAAAGATATTTATTAGTATTAATCATAGCTTTAATAAACGAAAAATATGTTAACATTTGTGTGGTCTTACGACTACAGTTTCTGTTATAACGTTAATTGCAAACTCAAGTTAATGGTAAGCTCTGTAGGCTGGTGGGTCTATTCTATAAAAACCTTATCAGTGTACTTACCGTACTGTGTAATATCTACAACACATATACCGATTATTTACTTACCTTAGTATGTTCCCTGAGCATGTCCACGGTGAGTCGATCGACCCTCGTAGGGCAGGGCGGCAACCTTGGCACTGGTATGGAGTTGGAGGAGGACACCGCTCGACCCGGATAAGCCAAGGCCAGTCTGGCCTCTGTCCGCTTCCTCTCTCGCTCCAGCTGCTTCCATTGTTCGTAGCACTCGTCGAGACGCACGTGCAGGACGCTGGAAGTTGTAGCAACAGCCCTGGAATTAATAAAAAATATAATAATATATTTAATACAGAGGAAACACAATAAAGAAGAAATATTATAATGAAATATTTTTTCTTTATTATTTAATTTCCTCTGACTCAACTCTGGAAGAAATCGCTGTACAATTCCTTGTGTGTTTTTTATTTTTAGTATGGTGTTGGGTATATTGGTGTATGGATGATTCAATGCACGATGACGCGCTCCACTCTTTTACCCGATCGCTTATATAGTATAAGCAGTTGGATTGTGTGTAGTGAAAGTCACAGCTACACACAATCTAGTTATTTGGAAACAACGAAGCGATCACGAAATGATTAATCAACTGAAATATGCTCTACTACATGTCACCTACATAAAATAACTATGTTATTTAATACTTGTGCAATATTTTGTACTATTAGTTTCTAATGATATTTATTTTTAATTACATGTATTTTTATTAATAAATTAAGTCTCGACGTGTAGATAAATTTTACACAGGTTATTTAAATAACCCATGAAGGATAGTGAGTTCCAGTCACCAAATAAATTAAAAGCAAAACTAAAACTTTTAGTAAATGCTACTTAAATGCTTTAGTAAGTAATATAGGATTAAAAAATAATATGGTATTATTTGAATGTTAAGTTAGCCTATTGATATATATTTTGTTACAATATTTTTATATAAGCAATAATACAATGTTTTCTTAAATTACAGATAAATTGTTAATAGTTATACACATTTATTGAAATTATAAATAAATTATTATTATTATTATTATTAACATAATTCTTAAATTTAATTGATTCAAATAATATAATAATAATAATATCTTTATTTTTCAGGCATCAAGGCCTATTCAATACATTAATAATATTACATAATATACATTAATAATTAGTATTAAAATAAGAATCACAATCACAAAAATAATAAATAAAATATATAATCTATTTAATTCTTATTACACAGATAATATTCTAAATCAAAATCAAATATGTCTGACAAATAATTGTAGTTCTGTTAATTTACCTCATATTCCTCATGGCATAGTATGGCACCAGTACGGGTAAATCGACCAGCGGTGATGGCAACACTGGTGGTGGCACATGTGGTGGACTGGGACCGACCAATGCTCCGATACCTTTACACAAATGAATAGATTGCTAATGTTAATTGTTTATATAATTACCTTCTTTATGTCCTTTTCGGCTAATCAGAAGGCTTTTAACAATTTAGTATTATCCAATCCATATTAGGCAATTTTTGACATGACATTTATTACAGTCCGACTAAAGGTGGCAGATTCTGAGCCCTTGGGTTAAGTTTTTTTAATATGGAATAGGTAGACAGACGAGCCACCTGATGGTAAGTGATCACCAACGCCCATAGACATTAGAATTGTAAGAAATGTCAACCATCGCTTACATCGCCAATGCGCCACCAACTTTGGGAACTAAGATGTTATGTTCCTTGTGCCTGTGCAACAACACTGGCTCACTCACCTTTCAAACCGAAACAGAACAATACCAAGTACTGCTGTTCTGCGGTAAAATATCTGATGAGTAGGTGGTACTTAGCCAAACGAACTTGCACAAAGCTTTACCACTAGTTAGTCGGGCGTATTGCTTATTCCAATCCGAACATAACAGGAATCCAAACCTTAAATATACTTAATAATTGCAATTAGGTAATAGCTCTGCTATATTCTTGATTGCTATATCTTAATATATAATACAACATTATTCCGCAGAACTATAATTTTAGTGGATATAAGCCACTATTTTACATCCAAAGTTCCGACAACAATTTCACTGATATTCAAAAGACATTTTTCAACCACTTGTCTTTACTCCTGTAATTCGATTACGCTAAATACAGACTACCAGATTATGATTTAGTTGGAAAAATTATCCAATATCTTTAGAAAACAAAAAATGGCTTACCAATATTAAAAGCAGGATTTTCATGCATAAACGACACATCAACATTTAGCTGGTTTGGTGGTGGTCGGCTCCTCATCAAAAGAGACATCTGCCTCGCCAATTCCTGCTGTTTCAATAGAGTCTGTTGAGCATTTTCGCGCCCCATACCATCGAAACTCGTTCGATCGACATTAGAACCCTGATAACCATCGCGAGGCAACAGCTGGTTCATATCTCGCCTTTGCGAATAATCGTTGTGCTGATGATAACCATTTACCTTGTAATTCAGAGCGTTCATCGAAGGGTTCGAAAAATCGTAATTCGGAATTTGAAAATTCCTTTCAGTCGCCTGAGACATCAAATCGTTTGGGTAAAAACTATTCTCACAATTGTAACCCTTATTAGGAACTTGTGGGAAGCCCCTATTACCGTAGAACAGCTTGTTTCGTTCCTCTTGCATTTTATTAAAGTCATCGTTTTGATAAGCACTGCCCAAGTCTATTGGCAGCTTGTAATCGCCTTGCAGTAGTGGATCGTTCTTTGCCCGTTCAATGTTCAAGCTCAATTGGTTTAAATAAGCGAGAACTTCCGGCGACTCCGGCATCTGTTCTTTCGGGAAACCATTTTCATATTTATTTGGAATCCTTTGCGCATTGAAGATGCTGTCAAAGTTCGAGTTGAAGTTCAAATCCAATTCGAGGCTATTTGGTCTGCTGTAGCTGCTGGAGTACATACCAGCTTCCGGGAGAGAATTTCTTTGGTTGGGCTCGAAATAGTTGAAAAATTTATCATCGTATTTACTTGGACTTGTAAACTGGGCACCTCCGATCTCTTGAGCCGCTAGTCGGAGAAGATTCAGCTGTTCTTGTGTAACTGTGTCGTCTGTCACTGTTTCCAAGCAGAGCAGTGGGTTGATATCGTTGTCCGAATAATTGACGAAGCCGTTCGTGTTAAAGCCATTTGGCATATTATAGTTGTAACCATTTTCGCCTTGATTGAATTGATTGTAGAGATTGTTGTTATAGTTGAACGATGTTGGTGGCATGAATGTGTCATTATTGGTGTACTGGCTTGTGCTTGGTTGTACACTGTTTACACTGTTTTCCGGTGGTGGTACTGGGCTGTAAAAATTAAAATATAATATATAACATTATTTATTAATCAAATCAAATGTCAAGTAAGCTTAACAATAAAGCCTTTTTGAATCGCCACTATTTTAACTCTAGAACCGTTTCGGATAGCAGATTCTAACAAGAAAAAAATCGCGTAGTTGCTCTTTTAAAACAAATCAGATTTACATTTTTATATTATTCCTGATCAGTCCTGCGTTGGAATCGAAGAGTCTACATTGAAAACGAGTTTTCGCATGCGTAGATTTATTGATTAATTATCACTTAACAAAAATTTTCATTTTGTTAAATGATAAATATATATATATTATATTTTCCGGTATTTACATGCATATACCATTGGCCGAATACGTGATCTATACCTTATCCTTGTGTTCCCACT